>JBANSL010000019.1:44001161-45261161 GCA_037127255.1 Persicaria tinctoria | reverse complement strand
AATCGATTAATATTATAGTTATATATAATTTATTTTTTAATATATATGAATAAAATATAATCACATGTATATTTTATTTTTTCCCAAAACATCCCAAATTATTTTTTCCCAAATTTTCTTTATATATTTTAGACATAAGGTAATCAACTAAACTATTTAAGATAACAAATACGATTAGAAACTTCAACTGTAATTTATTTAAAATAAATTAAATAAAGTGAAAAAACTAGCATAAACATACTTAAAAATTAAAATCTACATCATTTTAAATAATGTTACAATAAAATGGAAAATGTGTTGCATATACAAAAGTGTTACATCATTTTAAAAAATGTTATATCCAGTGTAACATAATTTGTGATAATGTAACACTTTGTTAATAAAAGTTAAAACATGCTATAATAGATACCTGTGGTAACAGTTTTTTAAAATGTTACATAATAAATGTTACATTAGGGCTTTATATGTAGTAGTGCTTTTTCCCTTTGAATTAGTTAAAAAAAAAGGCCTCTGCACATAAGTTGCATAATGCCTCGAATCCTAACGGAACGGCCCTGTCCATTCGTATTGTGGAACACTTTGAGGTAATTATTACAAGGTTTGCTCATGATAGTCCTCGTTGTTCTCTGTTGGCATTTTCATTTATACACGAGTCAAGGACGACTCGAATTCAAGAAAGGGTGATACAATCCAGGAAACGTCAAATTCTGGCAGCCTCTATAAATTGGCCATAACTACGAGTATTGTTGGAGTTAGAAGACCCATGAGTTTAAAAATAAAAGAAAAAAGGAGTAAAAAAATTGAAATGGAAAAATATATCTGGAGGAAATTCTTAAAATAAAGGTAGAATTGACACATAAGCGTAAAGTTATCTAAATTATATATATTCATCTTTTATAATATATATATATATATATATATATATATATATATATATATATATATATATAGGTTGGGTCATGTGTTAACATCCCTTATTGTGTTAAATGTTAACAGATCTGGGCCTTTGATTGAAAGAAATAGGTGGCTGAGATTATTTGATAATTTTACATTTTTTCTTTATTTAAAAATCAATGGGGCCCACCTCTTTCCTTCCCTACTTGTTGAATTCGCGCGCGTGTTGTGCACTTTGTTTTTTGGCGTAACGTTTTTGGGTGGAGTAACGTTGTTTTTTTATGCGGTGCACTGTTTTAACTATTTGATAAGGTGATATTAAATATTCGCTAACTTATAGTTATTATTCGTGTCTAAAGAGGGGTTATCTCTTAGAAATTGGCAAAAGGGTTGCTCAATTTTGCAACTATTCGGTTGATAGTAATTATTCGCTAGATTGATAGTAATTATTCGCTAGATAGATAGTAATTATTCGCTAAGTTGATAGTAATTATTCGCTAGATTAAGTTAATAGTAATTATTCACTGGGTTGATAGTAATTATTCATTAAGGTGATATTAATTATTCGCTAACTTATAGTTATTATTCATGTGTAAAGAAGAATTATCGTTTAGATAATAGCAAAATGGTTAGTCAATTTTGCAACTATTGGCTAGGTTAATAGTAATTATTCGTTGAATTGGTCGTTGTTATTCATCTGTAAAGATGAGTTATCATTTAGATAATAGCAAAAAGATGGTTCAATTTTGCAACTATTCGTTAACTTGATAATAATTATTCACTAAGTTGATAGTAAATATTCGCTAAATTGAAAAAGTATGTAAATATAATTCTTGATTTATCACATTTAATTACCCACTTACATATGAATAATTCCTTATTATTAAGGAATAGTAACTCTAAACTTCTCCAATAGCCAATCAATTACCAATGTATAAAGTGGCATCCCTTTGTGAATTCCGTTCCGAATGGAACGATTGAAATCTCCTCTTCCAAATTGATTCTTGGCCAAATCCTCAAATTGATTCTTGGCCAAATCATCCTCTCCAAACTCTAATTTTCGGATCTATTCCCTTGTAATTATCCTCCACTGGTATTTGGTGGGGGTTTTGTAATCTTTGTTCAGTCATCGTCTTCATCGTCTCTCGATTTATCTGTTTTGAGGACTTTTCTGTTCGCCTTCGTCGTCGGGGTGGGGCTGGCCTTCTTCCTCAGTCCGGTTTCGGATTGGTCTGGGGTGTGTGGGTTCGCTCCTCCTTTTGCAAAATTGTGTTGGGGATTCTGTGTTTAATCTCTCCCGCTCCTCCTCTTCAAGTCCGTTTGCCTCCTCGTCGAGCGATGGGTGCGGTGGTGCTGCCTTGGGGCTGGGCCGCCGCTTCAAAGCTTACTGCCCTTCCTTTTTTCGGGAGTTCGCCTCCAGATTTCGTCTCCCTCCCTCCATGGTCTGTCTTGGTTCTCCCCCTCGCCGCTCCGTGGTGGTTTTGTGCTCCTCCGGCGGTCTTGGTGCCGGCCGTCGACTGCTAGTTGTGGCCTGGCTCTGCACTTTTCCCCAAAACCCTTGGCGTGCAAGGCTTATGCCTCCCCTTGCACGCCAAGCTTCCACAAAAAACAAAAAAACAAAAAAAAAAAATTCCCTTTGGGCCCAAGGTTTTATTCTTTTGGGCCCAAGGATCTCGACCCATTGCGTTTTGCATTTATAAATCAGAATACCCGAAAGGGTTTGAGTAACCCACCCGAAAGGGTTTGACTATAAATCCCACAAGGACTTGACGATATTCTTGTAGGTGAAATCTTGATGGCGTTTTGTTCGAGCAGCTTGCGGCTCTGCTTCCGATTTTTCTGGGAGGTCTTCTGCTTGGTTGAGGGGTGTGGAGTCTGGAGTCGGGACTGGCTGGGGTCGTGGTGGTGCGCTCAGGGCGACTCCGTATCCGGGATTGAATTTCCTTGGAGTTCGTCTGCACTACCCACATGAGATAGAGTCCTGCTGTACTGCTGGCCCGCGATGTCACTGTTCGGTGGTGCTTGGCTTCGTTCTTCGGCGGCTTCCTCAGCTTTCATGGAGTTGGTCTTCTTGGATCGTCTTGTTGTAGAGTTTATTTCTGTTTGTTTCATTTTGCTTGTTGTTTGTATTTTTGTATTTTAGGTTGTACATTTGACGGTTCGCCGTCTGCTGACATTGTCGGCCTCTCGATGAGTCAGACAGTCAGGCCTGTTTGACCTTCGAATTTTTACCTAATCAAAAAAAAAATTACCAATGTATAAGCAATGAAGCAAAATCTAAATATCTAATAGAAAATCTCCTTCGAGATTCTCATTCTCTGTGTCTAGTGTGGGATGGGGAGTAAGATTGGGTTAGGGTTTTTTATAACACGCGCTTAGGGTGGGGTTGAATGGGTTTATTTTTCAATTAATTTACAATTAAGTAAATATATTGAAATAATCTAGGCCATTCATTTCTCTCAAACTAATGGCCGAGATTTGTTAACACAAAACACATTAAAAATTGTAAACATTCGATCCATCCTCTCTCTCTCTCTCTCTCTCTCTCTATATATATATATATATATATATATATGTATATATGTAATAGGGAAAATCCGAGCTTATCCCAAATAACGAATAAAAATGAAATCTATTATTTTGTGGTATGCAAATCGATACAGACATTAATCACACCTTCACCAACATAAATGAGGAAGAAACCGTTTTCTTTATTTAATACGACGACCGTTTCTTAACGAGGTAACCTTTCCAATTCCTTTATTTAAATGCATCGACCGTTTCTTTATGTCGAACGAAGATAAATACCATGAGAAAATTCTTGTTGATGAAACTGACTTGAGCGTCGGAGGGTCCTCCGGGGGAGACAAGCCCCGCCCCGACCTCGTTTGTTCTTGAATTGCAGGACTTTGATGGGATTCAGATCTTCATCAACCCACAATCTCCTTCAAGAATTATGATGCAGATTTTATGCATCACAATTGGCGCCGTCTGTGGGAATTCGATCAAAAAGTTACAAGATCGAATCTCCCAATTGGAAGAAAGAAATTCGATCGGTGTGTGGCCATCTGGTACACGTGAATCATAGATCTCTCAATTGAATCGGAAAGAGGAGATGGTGGAGGGAATGGAGCAGATTTGGTGATCTCCTCAACGGTGACTCGACGATTCCGACATCGAAAAGTCGTCGGTCCTCCACAACTCCCGCCTCCGTCGACCATCGGCGCCGCCGCATCTCCATCGTCGGAGAAGCCAAAAATCACCGTCCAAAACCAAGCGGCTTTCCCTCACTCGGGCGCCGGCGTCGCATCCACCGCCGCCTACCGCGAGGCGGATCCCGATCCTTCTTAGGCTGATTGTTGTCGGATCTGTCCTCAGATCCTTCGTAGGACAGGAGGGGAGTACGTCTTCCACACGATCCGTCCTCGGATCCGAGCCCCGACACCGGACACATCCAGAATAACCGGCACGGGGCCGGATTTCGTGTATACGCCGCCGTCGCCTCCGGTCGGGCATCAGACGACTAGAAACTTCTGCCGGTTGATTGCCGAACGGGCTGCGGCATGCCACACGCGCTCGGATTTGAATCCAAAACAGTGGATGCAGAACGATGAAAGTGGGTAATGACAAATAAAGGAGAAAGACGAAGAAGCGGGTCTGTAATTTCGGCTAACAAGCACAAACGTCATCAGCAAGGAGAGGCTACAAATATCGACATATACAGTGGTAAGGGTTCTGTCGAATGACGCCTAATTGGATTGAGATCTCGCAAAGATCATTGGAGGAGGAAAAAGCAGAAGGAGATGGTTGGATTGAGCGGGAAAATGGAGAAAGCTCTGAATTGCTTCTGTTGCATTTCATTGAATGAATGTACAGATGGATCATCATCTATTTATACACTTGATCAATCAACAACTGATTTAGCTCTAGTTAGTTACACGGGATGTGATCCTATACAACTCAATCTAATATCTTCCCGTGCAGCTGCATACTGGAGGTGCTCTGTGTTGGTGTTTGTTGATTAGCTAGAGACGACTTTAGTAGCTGAAACATGCCTCAACACCCCCCCTCAAACTTGGGATGGTAAGAGCCCAAGTTTGCCAAGTAACACATTTTGCTGGTGAGGAGGAAGAATTTTGGTAAGGACATCAGCAAGTTGTGAAGAGGTTGGAACATGACATAAATCAATCAAGCCTTCGACAACCTTTTCTCTAGTAAAATGGCAGTCAATTTCTATGTGTTTGGTGCGCTCGCGATAGACAGGATTGTGAGCAAGATGGATAGTTGATTGGTTGTCACGGTAGAGAGTAATTGGTTTGACTGGAGCAATAACTAATTCTTCAAGAAGACGCACCAACCATGTTACTTCAGTTGTAGTTTGAGCCATGGCTCTATACTCAGCCTCAGTTGAGCTTCGAGAGACCACTCCCTACTTCTTGGATTTCCAGCTAATAGGAGAAGAGCCTAAGAGGATGATAAACCATGTAACAGATCTTCTGCTGTACCTACATGAAGCCCAGTCAGAATCTGTGTAAGCTGCAATTCTGGGTTTGTCAAAACCATTGAGGACAATCCCATGGTGTAAGGTTCCAGCAAGGTATCTGATTGTGTGATGAAGGGCTTCTAGATGAGAGGTGCGTGGAGACTGAAGGAACTGGCTTAGAGATTGTGTGGCAAAACTTAGATCAGGACGAGTATTGGATAGAAAATTCAGCTTACCCACCATTCTTCTGTAATAGGATGCATCAGGCAACAGATCACCTTAGAGAGGGTCTAGCTTCAGATTTTGAGGAAGTGAAGTGCAAACAGGGTGGATGGTTGTGACGCCTGAATCACTGATCACTTCCTTACTGAATTTGTGCTGAGACAAATGAATTCCACTAGAGCTATAAGACACCTCAAGACCCAGAAAATAGTGTAGAATGCCTAAGTCCTTGATGCTGAACTTGTGATCAAGATATGCTTTGAGACTGGAGATTTGGAGAGAATCTGAACTAGTGACTAAGAGGTCATCCACATACACAACAACAATGGTGATGTGGCCATTAGTTCTCTTGGTAAACAGAGAGTAATCTAGCTTTGATTGGACAAACTGAAGAGCCAACAGTGCAGAGGTAAGTTTGTGAAACCACTGGCGGCTGGCCTGTTTAAGACCATAGAGTGATTTCTGAAGTTTGCAGACAAGATTGCTAGTTGTGGGGTACCCTTCAGGGGGTTTCATGTAGACTTCCTCATATAGATCACCATGGAGGAATGCATTATTGACGTTCATTTGATGAAGAGACCAGTGGTTGGCAGCAGCAATTGCAATTACAGTTCTTATTGTTGTCATTTTGACAACTGGAGAAAAGGTTTCATGATAGTCCAAACCTTCAGTTTGTGTGAAACCTTTGGCAACTAGTCGAGCTTTGTGGCGCTCAAGGCTACCATCAGCTTTCAACTTGACTTTGAAGACCCATTTGCAGCCTATAGCTTTCTTTCCTGGAGGCAAAGGAACAAGTACCCAAGTGTTGTTGGCAGTTAGAGCATCTAGTTCCTTTTTCATTGCTAAAATCCAGTTGGAGTCCTGGACAACTTCTTTATATGTGGTTGGTTCAATGTAGGTGGTAAGTTTAGACAAAAAGGAGAATGATGTGGATGGTATAGAAGAGGCAAAGAGAGCTGTAGGGTATTGAGGTATAGAGGAAGTGGAACATACATTGCATACAAAGTCATGAAGGTGAGTGGGAGGATAATGGATTCTGGATGATCTCCTGAGTGTGGGAGCAACATGAGGTGGGGAAATTGAAGGTAAGACATCAGTTTGTGAAATAGATGAAGGGCTGTCACTTTGTGAAGGTGTGACAGTAACTGAAGTGCCACTTTGTGAAGGACTATTATTTGGTGAAGGTGTAGGAGAAGGGTTAATGGGAGGGGGATCAACTGCAATTGGTGCTTGTGGAGATGTGGTAAGGGGAAGAAAGATGTGGGAAGGAAACTCAGTAGTAGGAGGTGGTAGAGTAATGTCAGAGAATGTGTTGGTATGGAAAGGGAAATGTGTTTCAAAGAACTGAACATCTCTGGTATGAAATACAGCCTTAGAGGTGATATCAAGGACAATATATGCACTCTTTCCATAGTTGTAGCCTAAGAAAACACAAGGCTTAGCACGGGGTTAGAATTTATCCCTTCCTTTCTTCAATGTACTCACAAAGCACAGGCATCCAAAAACTCTGAGGTGAGCATAAGTAGGAGGTTTATGAAAAAGAAGCTCATAGGGAGATTTATTGGACAAAACTGGGAGAGGGAAACGGTTAATCAAGTATGTGGCAGTCATTATGCACTCACCCCAGTACTGTATAGGCACTTTGGATTGGAATCTCAAAGCCCTGGCTACTTCAAGTAGGTGTTTTTGTTTTCTCTCAACAACACCATTTTGTTGGGGTGACTCAACACAACTGGTTTGGTGAATTATACCATGTTTAGCAAAGAAATTGGACAAGGTTTGGTCAATGAACTCAGCAGCATTGTCTGACCTCATGGCTTTGATGGTGGTTTGAAACTGATTTTTGATGAGGGACACAAAATTGGACAAAATGTTGAAGGTGTTAGTTTTGGATGCCATTAGGTAGGTCCATGTGCTTTTGGAAAAATCATCAACCAAGGTAATAAAGTACATGAAGCCATTGTGAGTGCTAGACTGATATGGTCCCCATGTGTCAAAGTAAACAAGGTCAAAAGGAGCGACAGATCTCTCTGATCTTAGCAGAAATGGCTGTTTGTGGAGCTTGGCTTGAGGACAAATTTGACAAATGGATGGTGGGGAAGTAATGTGTATGGTGTCATCTATGAACTTGATTTGAGAGAAAGGCAAATGCCCCATTCTACAATGTAAAAGTTCAGCTTTACAAATAGCAGACAAACCAGCAGCAGTAGTGTTCATGAAATTTGATGACACATTATTACATTTGGAAAAATCAAATTGCAGAATTTGAGACAACTCAGGAGAATTTGACAATTCATATGGCTTGTGTGCAATGTATATTCCACGATCTTCAGTTCCAATGACCAGAGGATTCCTCATCAAAGGGCCCTGGATGATGCATGAAGATGGAGTAAAAATCACATTGGATTGTATGTCTTTTGTGAGTTTATGAATGGACATTAAATTGAAATGAAAATCTGGAACATGGAGAACATTTTGAAGGGAAATATCATTGTTAACTTTGACAGTTCCAATGTTGGTAATGTTGGCTTTCATGTTGTTTGGTAGGGTGATAGAAGATGGTTTTGAGGATGGTTCAAATGAGTGAAAGAGGGTAAGGTTGGGGCTCATGTGGTCACTGGCTCCACTGTCCAGTATCCAAGAGGAATTAAGCAATGAAGAAAAGAGACAAGACTTCATACCTGCCAACATAGCTGAGGATTCTTTGACTTCATGATGTTGGAGAAGAGACAGCAATTGTTGGTATTGTTCTTGAATAATAGAAGCTGATGAAGAGGCAGTTGCTGCTATCTTCTTTGAGGCTCCTGCAGGTGAGCTATCAGTGGGATAGCCATGGAGCTTCCAGCATCTATCAACCACATGGCCAAGTGTCTTGCAGTGAGTGCAGAAAGGGCGAGATCCATTGGGAGACTGTGTGCTTCCATTGCTTGCACTCAATGAATTGGATGGATATCCATGTAATTTCCAGCATTTTTCCATGGTATGACCTGCAATCTTGCAATGGTCATAGAAAGATCCTCCTGAGCTCCCTGAGTTGGAAGGATACCCATGTATCTTCCAACACTTTTCCATGACATGTCCAGTCATTTTGCAGTGTTCACAAAACAGAGATTTCTTGAAGTTTCCTTTGGATTGTGATGCAAAGGCAGAAGCATCACTTCCTGTAGCAACACCTTTGTTGACACCTCTTTGTTGCTCATCTTGGATCAGAAACCTGTAGGCATCGTCAATGCCTGGAGGTGGTTTCATCATGAGGATGTTGCCTCTAACACTGTTGTAGGACTCATTAAGTCCCATTAGGAAGAAGATCACCTGCTGATCTTGGATCATCCTTGACATAGCAAGGGTTGAACCACATTCGCATGATTCACACTCAATGAAATTCATGTATTCATCCCAAGATTTCTTGAATTTGGTGAAATAATCTGGAATACTAAGGTTTCCTTGCTCAACTGAAATCACATCTTTCTGAATTTGATATAAGCGAGTCCGATTTGCCACACCAAATCTGCTTTCCAGATTCTTCCAAATTTGTGATGCATTTCGACAATAGACTACAGATTCAGCAATGTCCTTATTCACAGAGTGTAAGAGCCAAGAGAGTACCATATTGTTGCATCTGTCCCAGTGTTGTTGGAGAAGAGGCTGATCGGCGGCCGGTCACTTGCAAGTTCCGGTGACAAAGCCGATTTTGTTCTTCGCCAGCAACGACACCTCTACAGACCTTCGCCAGTGACTGTAATTCCTTCCATCAAGGAGCCGTGTGGAGAGAATCGAGCTCGGATTTTCCGAGTGGTGGAGAAACAGTTCATCCATTGGATCGATTCCAGCAACCACGACATTTCGAGAATCTGTTTCGTCATTGTGCTCTGATACCATGTCGAATGATGCCTAATTGGATTGAGATCTCGCAAAGATCATTGGAGGAGGAAGAAGCAGAAGAAGATGGTTGGATTGAGCGGGAAAATGGAGAAAGCTCTGAATTGCTTCTGTTGCATTTCATTGAATGAATGTACAGATGGATCATCATCTATTTATACACTTGATCAATCAACAACTGATTTAGCTCTAGTTAGTTACACGGGATGTGATCCTATAAAACTCAATCTAATATCTTCCCGTGCAGCTGCATATTGGAGGTGCTCTGTGTTGGTGTTTGTTGATTAGCTGGAGACAACTTTAGTAGCTGAAACATGGCTCAACAGGTTCCAACTAACGAATCCTTTTATACGCTAATCCATGCTTGCTAGTTTGTTGGTGTTCCTTCTTTTCCTCCTCACACAGACCGTGACGGAGCCTCCGTTCTGGCCTCTCTAGCTGCGCGCCGTTATCGCTGATTTTTATGTTCTTTGTATCCGGGCTTGGGCCTCTACTCTCCGAGAACACAATTAAGGTTAGTTTTTGCTCACACCTTGCCTTTTATTTTTTTTAGCCATGTAATTAGCTTTTGAGGAGATTATTGGATTAATCATTGGATTAGCTTATTGTGGTTGACTTCATTTGTCATATAGATCGATAGAGCCTAAACAGGTCTTTGGTAATTGAGATTGAAATATATATTTCTTGTTTTGCTGATTTTGTTTGCAAGCACCTCGATCGATCCATTAGCGATGATCTATGAGCAGTTTGAGGTTATTGGATGAAAATTTTCTTGGACTAATGATCTGAAGGATGATCTCGTTGCTTGATCAATTTGATGAACTGGTTTTAGCAAAGGCAAATCAGTAGAGGTGATTTCAATTTTCAACTATTCTCGATCAACATCGACTAATGAGTTTGCTTTTCTGTTCACGTTTGTTAAATGAGAAAACAGTGAAGAGTAATTGGATAAAGTGATAGTGCATGATTTCTTGTACCTTAATTAGAAAGTGCAAGAACGTTTGAACTCTCTCTCAAAAAAAAAAGAGGGGCAAGGACGGTCCCAACCTTGGAGATCACTCCAGGACATGAAGCAATACGAGTGATATTAGTTTAATTATTTCATGCTAAGTTTGATCTATTTGACTATTTATTTTATATTGATTGATATTAGTTTACTTGAGTTCCCGCCTAGTTTGTTCCCATTATCTCGATAGTCCCTTGCTTGTCTTGGTTTGCTCTGTATATTATGCAGTTTTGAATAGAACATTGTAAAAGGGATATGAGTATGAAACTCATCGAGTTCGATTTAGTGGTAATCATAGGGTTAACTCTGACCAATGATGGTGGGGCACCGATGCAATCAAAATGAGCTGAGCCATGGAGAGCTACAAGCCAAAGGTGTAATATTCTACCCACTCCGACCACCATAACTCTTATTACTCAAACCAAGGAGTGAGCTAAGTTTTCTATTCCTCTTACTTATGAGAATTTCTTAATTAGTGTGTAGCTCTTACAAGCTAGATTTTAGCATATACTACTTCTCCAAAAAATATATAAATTGTGTGCAGGGGCATATAAAATGCTAGGAGCACTACACATTACAATACTAATCTTCTAATGGCTTAATTGCTCTAAATTATGTAGAAGTGCAATGTTTTCGACCAGGTCCAGCGACTATAGATGTCATAAAACGACGTCTTCAAAGCAACAACGATTATTCGAAAAAAGTGAAAATCGCCAATTACGGCCACCGGAAATCGCCAATTACGGCCACCGGAAATCGCCAATAACGGCCACCGGAAATCGCCACTTACGGCCACCGGAAATCACCAATTACGGACACCGAAAATCGCCAATTACGGCCACCGAAAATCGCCAATAACGGCCACCGAAAATCGCCAATTACGGCCCCCGGAAATCGCCAATTACGGCCACCGGAAATCACCAATTACGGCCACCGGAAATCGCCAATAACGGCCACCGGAAATCGCCAATTACGGCCACCGGAAATCGTCACTTAATGCCAATGAATCATAACTCTTGTCGGCTTCCCTCATCATTGATACGTGATGAAGAAATCCGAGGGGCAATTGTAATAGGGAAAATCCGAGCTTATCCCAAATAACGAATAAAAACGACATCTATTATTTTGTGATATGCAAATCGATCCAGACATTAATCACACCTTGACCATCATAAATGAGGAAGAAACCGTTTTCTTTATTTAATACGACGACCGTTTCTTAACGAGGTAACCTTTCCAATATATATATATATATATATATATTCAATTTAATTTATATCGATTGGAAAACAAATTACCACCTTTATAAATAAAAAAACCTATTTCCTAATGAAATAACCATTTTTTCTCTATTAAAATTAGTAACCCTTGAAATTCTCCCCCGTTACGGCGTTGCCTAGTATAAGATCTGTTTCATAGGAAAGTCCCATGTATATATTATTGGGTTTTCTATCCTATGTCATTGGGACATAGGATAACCATCTCAATCGGGAAAGATTTCCCGGATTTAAAATATTTTATTATTTCTCAATATTGTTTTCCTATGGTCACTTCTTTATTTGGTATGGAATCTTTCTCGATTAAGGTTCTTACTCTATATCAGTGGGACATAAGATAGAAAGATTGATATAGTATATTATAATACAATGCTTTCTTTGATGAGTTTGTGCCTAAAACCAACACTACCATGCTTTCTTTGATGAGTTTGTGACTAAATTTTGCACCTAATTTACCAATTAAATTAAGATTTTAATAAAATTAATCCTACAATTTAAATTAAAATCAAGTAATATACTAAATAGTCTGGTTTTTTTTTGTGTGTGTGGGGTGTGTGTGTGTGGGGGGGGGGGGGGGGGGGGAATCTAAAGAAAGAGGGTTATGGAGTGTCGTACAAATTTCGTGTTGTGTCCGAGCGTCGAATACAGATGTGTTACCTCTGTAGAAATGTCCGTGCCAGATAGACCACCAAAAAAATTACTCTCTTATCTTTGTTTGTTTTATAGGAACCTAGAGATCGATTGATCCAACAATATCCAGATCATTACATTATCTATTTTTATTTTGTTTATGTATGTTTATATTTATTTTATTGCTTACATCTTTCGTGCATATGATGTCTTAGGCATGTCATCCGCTTACTCCCCGTTTCTAAAAACTTTATAAAATGTTAATTTTTAAATATTTTTTTATATAAATTTATATTTCTAATAAGTATGAAAAGAACGACCAATATTTTAAGACAATGAGTACAATGGTTTAATAGGTTTAGTACAAATATATAAGATGAGATAATTGATAAAATAATATAGCGTCACTCTTTTTTTTTTATTATTGAGTAAGGATTCGGATGCAAATAATCGCTATCCGATAGCTTCCTTGCGGATGAGGTCATCAAGACCCGAATCTGTGTGTAGGGAAGGGTTTATGGCAACATAAGCAAGGTGTGTAACCTTATCTGCCCTATTATGAAGAATGTGAGCGAACAAGACTTCGTTAAACCCTGTAAGAAGAGAACTAATGTCGAACATCATTAATTCAATATCCCATGGACGTTTGGTTCCTGACTTGATAGTTAATGATAAGGAGGGAATCACCCTCAATAATAAGCTTACTAATTTTCATTTCTAATGCTTTCAAAATCCCCGATCTTAATGCCAAGGCATCAGCCATTAATGGCGTTTGTTTACTAATTAAGTTACAACCCATTGCTTCTAGTAAACCTTTATCGTTGTGAATAATATATCCAATAAAGCTCGCCTGTTGCGTTGATGCAGACCCATCAAAGTTTAGTTTCATTTTCCTAATGGGTGGCTTCTTCCATTTATCTATTTTTCTATGTCTAGTGATTTTATCTTGAGTGTTGTTTTGATTTGTTGACTCATAATCACTCCTAAGGTTGTACATTTCTGCTTTATTCCAGGCTTTTACATGTGATTCAACCTTCCGTGACAAACCTTCAGGGTTTGGTGGTTTTTGCTGTTGGAAGAGTAATTGGTTACGAACTAACCATATTGTCCACCAGTGGAATGCCATTTTTTGTTTTTTTTTCCTGATGAGTTAACAGTGAAGCGAGGGTTGTCATTATAGGTTCTATATTCCTCGATGCCCTGATGCTGTTAGTGACCATGGTTTTTATCTTTGATGAGAGGCTCGAATAGAATAATGTATATTTGCACTCAAAAAATAGGTGGGTAGCATCTTCCTCATGATGATTGCAAAGAGCACAGTATGGTGGTATTGTAATGCCCTTTTTGGATAGTCGAGCAGCAGTCGGGAGCCCATTATGACAGACTTTTCATAGAAAATTCTTAATTTTGGGAGGACTACTAATTTTCCAAATCCATGCATTATCATCACCTGTCTGATTAATAGATTTTGTGTTAAATTTATATGCACTTGCTGTTGTGAACCACCCCTTTTTATCTGGCCACCAATACTTTATGTCTTGTATATGATTTTTCGGTAAAGGAATACCAGCTATCTGTTGGGCAATTTCAGCTGGCAACACCAACTTGAGTTTCTCCAATCTCCACACCCCATCTAGGATATATTGGTCAACTGTTTCTCCTTGATTTATCTTATCAGGTTCTAAACGGAAACTCTGAATAGCGGGTACAAGCGTCCAATTGTCTTTTCAAAATTTGATGGATTTACCATTCCCCACCGACCAAGCCAGCCCTTCCTTAAAAGGTTTAATTACTTTCCTTAATTGTGTCCATTCCCATGATGCACTTTTTTTTTTCAAAATTTAACAAATGGGTAGATTTTAGGTATTTATAATTAATGATTTTAACCCAGATATTAAATGGTTCCGCGATAATTTTCCATAGAAGCTTCATTTGCATTGCCTCATTCATTTCCCTTATCTTTCGTAGTCCCATTCCCTTATTAGAGGTTTGTACTGAATATCTTTATTCCAGATGAAAGTTCTATTAATTTTATCTAGAGTTGAATGTATTGAAACTGGAAGCATGAAACTTTGCATTGAACATATGGGCTTAGATGTCAAATTTGAGTTGATTAAAACAGATCTTCCATGTTGGGAAAGAGAATCAGCTTTCCACTTTGTCAGTTGACTTGTTGTTTTTTCCAATGATTTCTTCAAATGTTGTTTTATTCATTTTTCCATTCACAATAGGACGTCCCAGATACTTATCAAGCTTGGTTTGCTTATAAATATTTAGGCACCCCTCAACGACAGGTATTCGCGAAGCAGGAATACCTGGAGACCCTTGAAAGGCCGATTTATTATAGTTAACTTTTTGTCCTAAAATTTTACGGTATTCATCAACGATAGACCTTACTTTTTCACATGCAGACATATTTTCTTTAGAGAAAATAATTATATCATCGGTGAAGGCTAGAAAGGAAATCCTGGGGCCTGAGCGGCCAAAACGAAATCCAATACCAGATTGATCTTGATTAGATTCCATAGTTAGCTTCCTAGCTAACACTTCAGCCCCCAGGATGAAAAGAAACGGTGATAGTGGGTGTCCTTGTCTAAGGCCCCTTGAAGATTTAAACATTTATGTCAGGCTATTGTTGACTAATACAGAAAAGGAAACTGTTGTTACACATTCCATGACCAGATTAATAAACTGATGTTTAAAACCAAATTTTCTAAGAACTAATTCGGTGAAAGTCCGGTCAACCCGATCATAAGCTTTTTCTATATCCAGCTTAATAGTCATCCATCCATCCATGCCCTTTCGTGATTTAAACGAGTGGAAGATCTCGTGTGCAATGAAGATATCGTCCTGAATAGCTATGTGAGATACAAAGGCCCCCTGAAAAGGGTGAATAAGCTTCTCTATGACTTTCTTAAGACGCTCTGTTAGAATCTTGAATATTATCTTGTAGATTGTAGAGCATAGACTGATAGGTCTGTAGCCCGTAGTTTTTGCTGGGTTATCACATTTTGGTAATAAAGTGATGAATATGTGGGTTTTTTGTCGAAGCAATTTTCCCAAATGGAAAAAAGCTTTGACTGTCTTTATAACATCATTACCCACAATGTCCCAGTAGGTTTTATAGAATTCGGCTGTCATACTATCGGGCCCCAGAGACTTATTTAGTCCTAATGACTATATTGCACCTTTTATTTCTCCATTAGTTGGCTGCTGACTGAGACGCCTATTCTCCTCATCAGTTATAGAATGAGTTATCAATTCAAGATAATTACTCAAAAGATTCATGTTGACTGGTTCTTTTGAAAACCGTTGCACAAAATCATTTTTAATTTCAGCACGAATATTTTGTTCTCCTATAATTTGTGTTCCTGAACTTGAGATAATTTTTCTTATAATTTTTCTATTCCTCCTACCAGATGATACTCTACGGAAATATGCTGTGTTTGAATCGACTAGCTTTAAATTCTTAGTCTTGGCTCTCTGACACCAATATTGGTGTGAGCCTAATTTGCCATGTTTTACACTTACTTTTATATCGATTTTTGCATGCCTTTCATACATTTGGGTTAGAATAGTACAGAATCTATGTAGTTCACACTTATTTGCCAAATTATGGAGTCTACACTATTTTCTGTTTAATTTCGCAGAAATCGGACGCACTTTGGAGCTTAAAAAAAAGTCATGAATAAGCTAAGGATAGTGCAGCTGGAGAAAACACCATTTTTCACCATTCATTGTTCTGAATCAAGCTTTGATGTCTTCATGAAAGTTGTAGCCCTTGAAAAGAGCTTTCCAACACATGCTCATATGCGTCAATCGAACGAACGAGGACTCGGGAAAGTGCGTTTCAAGAACGGAGCAGAATGCTGAAAGCACACAGAACTAGTCGACTTCGACCAAACTGGTCGACGTCGAGTAACTTTTTGGTCGACTTGCCTCCCAGAAGTCGAGAACGTTTCTCAAGAACACAATTCTAGTCGACGTCGAGGAGTTTTGGTCGACGTCGAGTACACCCGAAGAGTCCATAACCTGCTCGAGCTCGACTGCAACCCCAGAGGGAAAATCCTACTCGACGTCGAGGAGTTTGGTCGACGTCGAAGACAATCCTGAAGCATGTCGAGTCCGAGATCGAGTTGTGTCCAAGAAGATAGAGTTACTTGCAAGCCAAGAGATGTGGAATTCTATCCAACCACATCAAGATCTATCAAGTCAAGAAGGATTTATCCACAAATAGCTTTATTTCCTTAGGGATTTATTTGTTTTATTTCCAAATTTAATCATTAAGCTTTAGATAGATAAATTTAGATATATATAGATAGTTCCTTTCTAGAATAGCTTCGATTGGAGCCTATAAATAAAGCCCTAGGGGGCTGATTTTCAAACATTCAAGCTAAGACGTCTTCGGGCGCAAGGAGAGACGAGAGAGAGGAGGAACGTTTGGAAGGTTTTGTAAGTTTAAGTTTTATTTTGAATGTTAAAGTTAGTTTCTTTTATTATGTTGTGTTTCTAATTTTCTTCTTCTAGGGTTGGGGTGATCCCAACATAGATATGTGTTTGATCTATGAATTTATGAATTTGTATGTCTTTATCATCATCTACCTATGTGCTTAATCCTTTGCGAGAGTTGAGGGTTTTCTTGTAAAAGTTGGTTGATCCTAATTAAGAAAAGGTAGTAACACTTAGAGTTTATGCGAAATCCTCTATATGAAAGTTATTTGATATAAAGCATGCATCTTTATGTGATTTATGAGTTACACATATGTTTATTGTTGTGGTGATCCCTAACCTTGGAAGTTTGCATCTTTATTTGTTATATTTTATTATTTTTATTCGACACAGGTTCTACTCAACACCAACTACCATTCCCTCTCCATCCATCGACATCGACACCTCTATTCTTTGTCGACAGCCACCCTCATCACCTCTTCCAACTATCCATGAACCCCAAAACAAACTAAACCTAGAACCGCCGACTTCTCTTCTAAGGACGAACCTGACTCCCCTATACTATAGCGGGGGTCTTGACTACAAATTTATTTGGTCGAGAAACCATCTCGTCAAATATTCTTTCTGAAATTGAAGAAGATTGTCCTTTTTAATAATTAACTGTTTTTCTTTAGATCTTTCGCTACTAGAGCTAGAAAAAGAATTTGAGGATCGGATATTAACTAACTCTTTATCCACTAGTTGTATTTGTCAGAAAATATTACCAAAGGTATGCCTGTTCCATTCTTTGGCCTTTTCCTTTAGAATCTTTGTCTTATACATTAACCTATACATAGTGATAAGGCATATTCCAATAGGAATTATAGATTAGTTTAGGTGCATTTTATTGTCATATATTCATGTTTTAGTAGGGGTGGGCACAAATCCCGATCCCGTCCCGGTCCCGTCCCGATCCCGGTGGGATTTAGGACAAAATAGCGAATCCCGTCCCGATCCCGTCCCGCCAAAATTATGCGGGACGAAACGCGGGACGATCCCGGTGGGATCCCGCAAATCCCGTCCCGTCCCGCATATAATAATAATAATAATAATAATAATAATTTTTATAATAATAATAATATATTATTAGTATTATTATTTTGAGCAAATATTATAATTATAATTATAATCATAATCTTCCATTTATAATAATAATAATATTTGTTTATAATAATAATATTATTATTATTTGAGCAAATATTATTTATAATTATAATAATAATTTTCAATTTATAATAATAATTGATTATAATAATAATATTATTATTATATAATATTATAATTTAATTTAATAATAATATTAATTTATAATAAAACTATTATTATTATTATATTATTATATTATTATATTATTATTATATCATATTATATTTTTTCTTGTAAAGTATAATTATTTTATAATAATAACAATAAAAATAAGTAATATTATTTTTTATTTTTTTTAATTATAACATGGCATTATTATTATTATTATTATTATTATTATTATTATTATTATACTCATTTAGAGCTACAAGAGGCAAATAGCTAAATACGGTATTCTTCTCAACTATCAATAGATAATGAGATAGTATCTGGTGAATCTCGTCTCAATTCCTTTCCGTTCCGATCTAGTAAGATAATGTAGCCAAATATGTTGAACATTATAATTAATTATACAATCATTGTATGAATTAATAATAGTATTATAATAATAATAATAATAATATTATTATTATTATTATTATTATTATTAAATAATATAGTTGAGAAGAATATATACCATATTCAACATATTATACAAATTAATGAATTATGAAAACATTTTTCACTTTGCAAATTTATATAATATTTTATTATTTTTATTTGCGGGACAAGGCTCGTCCCGTCCCGTCCAGACACCATCCCGTCCCGATCCCGTCCCGAAAAAAAAGTGTCAATCCCGTCCCGTAAAAATTTCGCGGGACGAGTCCCGTCCCGGCTCAATCGCGTCCCGTCCCGTCCCGTGCCCACCCCTATGTTTTAGTGTTAATTAGATTAGCGCCCGTTTTGTGGAAAAGTTCGGAATCTACCCTATTTCGATGGTTTTATGTAGATTCGTAGATTCGAGGCAAAGAACACGAGGAACGAAGCTAAGTAACGCTAAGGCGAGACTTGGGAGAGCTTAAGGAAGAAGTCCCGAAGAGAATGGAACAACCTAAGGAGCAACGGAGCACGAAATCGAGATCTAAGAGCGAAAACGAGGGCGAGTCGCGAAAGCTGTCCACTCGGCGAGCTTAACTTGTAACGCACTTTCCAGAGGCCTCGGATGTCCGATCGATGCATATGAGCATGCGTTGGAAAGCTCTTTCGAAGATCTACGTGATGGTGTTCTGCTGGATTTTCTTTGACAGCGAATGGAGTTCCGCTGCAGCGAATCAAGTCAAAGACATCATGTCTGAGCAAGTCCCTGAGCACGTCTCGCTGACAGCGGATGGGATCTCGCTGCCAGCAAGTGGAGTCAGCAGAAGCATGTCCAGGAGCCAGCGCGTCTCGCTGCTAGCGAATGGAATTCGCTGCCAGCGAGTCGAGTCAGCCCGACCGACTAGGCAGCATTCGCTGCCAGCGACTGGACTCGCTGCAGCGAGCCACTCGTTGCCGCGGAAATCCTCGCTGCCAGCGGGATGCACCAAGACGAAGGAGCTCATCGACTCGCTCCAGCGGAAGCGGTCTCTCGCACCTGGGGATCGACGAACTCGCTGCAGCGGAAGAAGCGTCTCGCGGCTTGCAGAAGCGGAAAGGAAGTACCCGAGGAGCTTGAGAAAATTCTAAGGCATGGACATTTGCTGCCAGCAAATGTGGTAGCGAGGTGGTAGCGAAAATCCAACAGAAGCTCAATGATTGACAATATTCCGAAAATCCCTCATCTGTAGCCACATATTATCAAATTTGAAGGGTGATGGCCTAAAGATAGTTTATGAGTTAAGATTTATTGATATGGGACAATGATCCGAAGACGTGAAGGCTCCATTAAAAGTCACTACATCAGGGAATATTTTGACTTCGAGGAATTCATGTTGTAAAAAAGAACCCGATCGAGTTTCTCAAGAATATTGTCCACCCCTTCCACTTTTTTTCTCCAAGTGAATTGATTGCCTATAGACGGGATCTCCATAAGGGAGCATTGGTTCTTAAATTCATTTAGTCTAATAAATCTCATATGGCTATTTGTTATTCCTCCCATCTTTTCATTACTATTACAAATTTTTTTCATACCCCCTAAAACCATACAAGGTAGTGGTGGTGCGGGACGAACGTCGTTGGCACTTTCACCCTTTGCCAAATAGTAATAAAATCCAAACTTAAGCACAAACCAATATATTAGGAAACCAATCAATTGATAAACCAAATAACTACTAGTATAGCAATGAAGTCCGGTGTCGAACCCATAGGGAGAAGCGATTTCGTATTCAATAACTCTAAACAAGCACTCTTAAAGCGAAGCAATAATCTTGGAGAAATAGCAAATATGTAAAACTAACCAGATTGCAAATCACAAAGCAAATTGATATCAAGATAGAAAGAACATTTCACCTGTCATTCTCTAACAATGATTGGAATTCATGGTCCTTGGATTGATTTAGTAATTATTCATATTCCTAGGGCTACTTGACTAAAGTTGAGAGATCCGCAGAGATTCACTCATATTATTCAATATCACTAAAGAATAGCATTAAGAACTCAAGTAATCAAGACCAATTGACACATTGACTCTATTCAATCAAGACTAATAGGTGCATACCGAACTCAATCTTAATTAAATATCCTCAACATAGATCAACTGAAATCATCCAATGCAAGGACAAAGAGACATCACTATCATCAATACCTTTGTTTGCTATCGAGAAAACAACAACGAATTCATAGCCAAAGATGCAATTCCTAACATGTTGATCAGGCATAGAAAGGAACACAAAAATAAATTAAGCACAAGATGATAACTAAGAACATGAATAATCAAATAAACTCAAATCCTCACAATCCAAACAACCATGTCTTCGAATCACAGACGAAAATATGAGTTTAGCAACTCATATGCCAACTCTCTCTCTCTCTCTCTCTCTCTCTCTGATTGAGTTCATGGTTTATCTCTAATGTTGTGGTATGGAGAAAATAAACTGAAAAATAACCTAAATAGGTCCTCAAGGGTCGACAAAAACCCTAGTAGAAATAATATAAAATAATAGTCTTCGGATCCAAAACCGCGTTTTTGGGATCTTAGACAACGACGGGCGCCGTTTCTGCACTGCTCGACGTTCCTCATTTTCCTTCAACGAATTCCAATGTCGTGCCTCCTTGCTCCTCCTTAGCTCTTCCATAGCTCCCATCATGCTCCAAAACATGCTTCTTAAGCTCTTCCCAAAGTCCATCCAAGGTCGGAATGTAATTCTGTAGAATAATCACTAAAAACGCGTAGATTCCGAACTCGAACACTTCACAAGTAAATAAAAAAACTAGACTTAAAACATAAAAAAACCAATACCTAATAGCAATAAGAAACACCTAAAATGCCTATATGAAATATGCATTATCAAATCTCCTCACACTTAACTCTTGCTTGTCCTCAAGCAACCATAAGGAAAAACATCATCTACGCATCCCACAAGAAATCTTTCACAACTTTACTCATCAAAAGCAACATCATCAATAGCGAAAATATAACCAAACATATAAACGTCATCACATGTATATATGGGATCAAGTTGCTTGCATGGTAAAAAATCAACCTTACCAAGGATAAAATGTGTATCTCTCACTCTCATGTGGTTAGGCTTTAAGCACACGCTCACCTCAATTCCATATACAAGCATCAAGTCAAATATTGACATTTATATCACAAAATCTCCACCGGATACGTCAATGCAAAAATAAAAACATCAAGAGGACTTTCGCTCAATGGAAACATTCATAGAAGATTCCATTCGACGGGGTTGTAATGGGGCTTGGTAGAAACATAAGGGCAAGGAATTGTATTTGGTCATGTGGTGCAATAAATTCCGGGAAAACAAGATTCCAAAACTCCTAACATAACACAAAACAACTCAATAATTTAAGCTCACAAATGCACAACATCTCTCAATATAATAACTTCCAAAGACTATCTCAAATCTAAAATCATCATCTCGTCATCTTACATATCATGCAATCTCAACACCCAACCAATGTATCTCATAACCAACATAAATCCCAATTCTTTCTCATTATGCACACATAAGATGAATGCCTTCTTTTTTTTTTCACTTTTACCCCTAGGTGAATTTTATCCTCCGTAGGTCCAAGCTTTTTATTTCTTTTTTTCCTTGAGCCAAAATGCACAAAAATCAAATGCATATACATGAGAGACTAAATAAGCATGTAACATTACATCTTCTCAAAACCATAAACCACAAAATCACACTTTAGCTTCATTCTCCTCAATCTCCAAAATAGATTCCATAACCCACTCAAAATCTCAATTCCCCCGGAATAAGGCTAAGGCTCATCATAGGCTAGGAATAATAATTTTGTGGAGCTAACAATAAAAAAGGCTAAAGGCTCAAATTGGCTTCAAAGAAAGATATAACATAGGGTAGACATGGATAAATATGTGGCTAAAAGGTTGTCTATATCATTTGAACTTATCAAGCATTGAACATGTATATAATCGGCCTTGAAAATAGATAACCATGACAATACTCAATGATAAATGCATAGGAAGAGTATATCACACAAGAAAAGAAAAAGGAATAAAGATATATCCCTTATAAGGCCAAAAATATCCCACTGGGATAAATTTTTGTTGAATTTCAAGCATATTCCCAAACTTAGATCATACATGCTCAATTATATATGCTCAATCATATTTCACAATAAAACCGATTTTCAAGATAAGATCAAATCATTCCAGAATTCCATGGGCTTTATAAGATCATGCCAGGACAAATTCAAATCAAGATGGGTATCCTTGACAATACAATATGCAGAACAACAAAACAAGACTCGCTTTTTTGTTCGACATTTTTCATTTTTTTTTTTCCATTTTTGACATTTTTTTTATAACATAAAAGAAATAACATAAAGGAAATTCAAACATGCACTAACCTAACTAATTTACTTTCAATCTCCCCCCCCCCCCCACCCCCCCCCCCCCCCCCTCACCCCCGCCGCTTACATGTTGCATTGTCCTCAATGCATAGAAACACAAAAAGGAACAATGAAAATATAAAAATAAAGGGTTTGAAAGAAGCAAATGACTGACCAATTACTGTGAAGGCGGGGTCTGGGTTCCAGACCGCGGATTTAGGTCCAAGGACACGTATGCCCAGGGCTTACGAAGACATGCATCTATCTTGTCAATCTTCTTCTCTAGAATCGACTGATGCTCATAAAGTCTATGAACACTTCTCAGTTGATGATCTTCCATTCAGGTCAAGCGAAAGTCGATAATCGTCATAAGCTCAAACTAAGGACTACTCTCAGCGGGGATATCATGATCATCATCGGTCGCATCTTCCAGAAGAAAACTGCTCGAAGAGAGTGGGTCCACAATCATCCCAGCAGGTGCTGGAACATGACAAATCATGAAAGCAGCCAAGGTAGGGCCAACAGGTATATGCGCAGGAAGATACAGGTGGTGCTCACCCTTTTCGTCGAATAGCCAACGGAAACGCCCGCCAATTTCAAAGCGGTTAACTCTTTCAATCAAACGAGCGTTCAGCAGGGCTGACATATCAAAATAGTAAGGCTTTGACAAGGGTTGCAGGGAGCTCAAATCCGTACCCAAATAGTGTGCTATTAGGGTAATCATTCCACCAAAAGTAACAACAGGGGCACTCATATCATCTCTTCATTGAAATACATCTCCACAAGCAGATATAAACAGATGTATCCAATATGGGACATACTCAGCTCCCGACGTCAAACATTGTAACCACAACCGCATCCTTTGGGGAATAACCATCGGATCAGCAGAACCATGGAAGGCATGAGTCAACACCCTATGGCAAAGTCTAAGGCCAGGGTGCGTAATTGAATAGTCGTGAAAACTATCCGCCAAATCAGCCTGGCCTGATACAATAGCCTTAGTCTCAGTGAGTGTAGCAGTCGATAAGCTCCGACGCAACAGACTTGAACAAGGTACGTTCATTTCCAAAGCATGAGATAACAATCGTTTCTGAATTGAACATTCGGTACCCCGTAATATGAAGCGGATGTCTTTATCAGAACGCACCTCCAGAGTTGACAGGAACTCATGCACTAAAACAGGATAAGTTGGCGTGCTCCTCGATATGAAATTAGCCAGGCCTCCCATTTCCAACATCTGAGATACCGAACTATGAAGACCAAGCTTATGCAATGTCTCTAGATGAAAGAACCACGTCGACTGATAACTCACATTCCTCAATTGAAACCACCGCTCCTTCTCCATTTTAGACAAATAAGTTGGGGCAGCCATAGTGGGAGCACGAGACATGATTCACGAAATTGAGGAAAAACCGAAGAAAATCCACAAAAACGGCCAAAAATCGGGCTCGTTGTAAAGGTGGCGGGCGCCGTGGAAGGGGCGGCGGGCGCCGTTTACACAGAACCACAAATCCGAGTGAAAACGTTGGAAAACCGACGTCCACTCCTCCAAACTTCAAACTTTCTCGAACAACTTGGTTTCAAAAGCTTCTTTTGTGATAGGTAAGGGAATGGAATGGGTAAAGATTGATTTTTGTGGATGTAGGGTGATGGCGGAAAGTGTTTTGGCATATTTAAATCGATTGAAACACAAGGCTTTAGGCAGTTAGATTGGATTTCAGTAGCCTTTTGGTATTATTGAGATTCCTCTTGAGCAAGTTTGATTGATCCCCAAATAAGGAGAAATAATATATGGTGAGTTAGAAGGAAATCTATCAAAAAGAAAAAGGGAAAAATATTAGATCTAGATAGAATAGAAATAGAAAATATAAAAATCTAATCCTAGGAAATAAGGAAACTAATCCTAAAAAGAAAAATCTAATCCTAAAATAAAATAGAAAATAAATAAAAGATAAAATACTAACCTAAGATAGATAGAAAATAATCTAACCTAAAATAGATAGGAGATAATCTAATCCTAGAACCAAAATAAAAGAAAAACAATCTAATCCTATAAAATATAAAAATAAACTAACCTAAACTTGGAAAATAACAAAAAACGAAAAGATGGAAACTTCCCTTCCCAATTTTACCAAAATTCGGATTCGCCGGGCGGACTCATAGGCGGCGAGCGCCGTGGTTGGGGGGGTGGGCGCAGTGTCCACAGTGGGCAACTCCGTTCTTTTAAATCAATCAAAACTCAAACCCAAAATCGGTTTCACTTACCGTAACTTCCAAAATCCTTTGACACGATTGATCCTACTTTATTGAATTGAAAAATAAATGCAAAAATAGAAATACTACCTAACTATCTTGGGTTGCCTCCTAAGAAGCGCTTTTGTTTCATGTCTTTGACTCGACGTGATGTGATCTTGATCAAGTTATTCCACCAAGATCCTCCACACTTGTTCTTTTCAAAACAAGAGGAGGAACTTTAGGAACTTTTCTGACATAGCCATCAATAGCATCCATCGATTCCTTCTTGAAATAAGTAACTCCAGGAGGTTGTCCTGTAATTGCAAAAACCTCAACATTATTAAGAATCGAATTTTCATAATGAACAACAATAGAATCATTTGAATGAGACACATTTTCACGCGACTTAAACAAATTCTTAATTTTCATTTCAATTTCATCTTTCATTAATCCAATTTCTTCTTTGTAAGAAAACTCAAGATTCATAGATTCATTTTCAACAGAAGCATCTAACAAAGTATTTGATTCATCCCTATGATTAGATTCATTAGAGTCAAGAACATATACGGAATAATTGGCAGAAGAAGCAATAGGCTCAAATATAGAAAACTCAATCTTTCTACCATCAAACTCCAAAGTTAGTGAACCTTCAAAACAATTAATCTTAGTCTTAGCCGTTCGCAAGAATGGCCTTCCCAAGATAATAGGGGTTTCAGGCGTACCTTGTTCCATGCCCAGAATGAAGAAATCAGCTGGAAAAATCAAATCATTTACCTTTACCAACACATCTTCAACAACTCCTCTAGGCTTAATACTACAACGATCAACGTGTTGTATAGTAACATCAGTTTTAGATAATGAATTGAGACTCAAAAACATGTACAAGTTATAAGACATAACATTAATTGAAGCACCTAGGTCTAACATACCTTTGGTGAAGCTAGCATTACCTATTGCAAATAGTATAGTAAACATACCTGGATCTCTGCACTTTTCAGGCAATCGTTTCTGAAGCAAAGCAGAAACATTCTCACTTAAACTTACCTTTTCCTTCTATCTCATCATTTGCTTGCGCTTCATCGTGCATAGCTCTTTCAAGATTTTTGCATAGCGAGGCACAATTTTAATCAAATTGAAAAGTGGAATATTTTTCCACAATGAGAAAAGGTGTCGTAAATAATTTGTTCATCTTCCCACTTACGATCAGATCTTAGGGCATGAGGAAAGGGTGGTTCAGGTCTTGAAACCTCAGAAGATCACTCTTTAGAAGCTTTCTTCGGGGATTGAATAACGTCAAAAGTCGGATCCGTCAAAGGAGGTGGCGGTGGGCGTTGTGGTGAGGGGCGCCAGGCGCCGTCTATGCAGTGCGTCTCCAATTCCGTCTCTTCCTCCTTATTTAATTTCCCAAATCAACTTCCTCTCTAGGTCTCTCTTCAACACTCCTAGTGGGTGTATTCACTTGTTTACCTCCTCTAAGGGTCATGACTCTAACATTCTCCTTTAGACGTGGGCATATCCGGGTACCCGACACAAACCGGATAATCGTGTCGGGTACCCGAAACCGTTTAGTCCAAAATGCCCGAACCGTACATGAACCATCTTAAGCCGGGTATCCGACACGGTTAAGCTATTCGGATACCGGGTAATCTGACACGAACCGTTACTCTTTTTTTTCTCCCCTCTGTATGGTTACTGCATAGTACATCTACACATTTAACAAAGATCCAGATTGAGGTGTCCAAGTAATTGCTAAAAATTGCCCTTGAAAGCTGTCGGATCTGGAGAGAGAACAAAGAGATTCGGCGCCTGAGGTGGAGAATAGCGGAGAAAATGTCATCGGAGTTGTAGATCTGATGAATGTTGAAACCTCGCCGGCGAATTGGAGAGAACCAGACTCGCATCCGGAGAGAACCAGACTCGCATCCGGAGAGAACAACCAAGGAGATGTAGTTGGAGTTATAGATTTTGCTGGATATGGAGAAGATTCACCGAGAAAGACTTTGACAGAGACGATGAGAACTAGAGATGTGAGAGAGATGGGGAGAGAGAGAGAGAGATGAGGCGCTGATAATTGCTAAAGTGCTAAATGACATCGACGTTAATTCAAACATTAGGGTTACTGATTTGGATTTGGGCAATTAATTGGGCTTGGGCAATTGGACTTGCTTTACATTAAATGTTTTTTTAAAAACAAAAGAAAAAGGGTGAGAAAAAGAATGGAAAAGAAAAAAAATAGAGGGCCGCACCTCGAACACGGGTTTATTTACCCAACCCAGCACTTACCTTCCCCTTGAACCAACTAGACTAGCGGAACTTATTGTTACATAGGAGAATCTATCTATACTAGTACTATAATACTTTATTTAAAAATTAAAAAAAAAAACGATTCGTGTAGGGTATCCGACAAGGTGATATGTCCGATCCGAACACGAACCGTTTATAGTCGTGTTTTCTCGGTTCGTGTCATTTTCGTGTCGTGTCTTTTCGGTTTCGTGTTTTTTCGTGTCGTGTTTTCGTATCGTGTCGGCCGTGTCGGGTTTTTTCACACACCCCTATTCTCCTTCGGATTCACTACCACCTGCGATGGCAACTTTCCCGAATCTTTCGCTTTCAATTCACCAATCTCCTTAGCCATTTGACTCAGAAACTTCTCTTGAACACTCATCTTGTCTAATAACAGCCTCAATGTCTCATCTCTGTCATCTTGTTGAGTGTTTTGAGGACGATTCTCATATTGTCCTCTCTTAAAAGGAACTTCTTGCTGCTGGCCTCTTCCGTTGAATCCACTTTGGTAGTTTGAATTGTAGCCTTGATTGTAATTGTTACCAAAGTTGCGGCGAGTTCCATATTCCATAGCATTCACTTCAACGGTGCCCTCCTGAATCAAGGGACACTTATCATTCGGATGAGTTGGATCTCCACAAACTCCACAAGGTTTAGGCTGATGGGGTTGATTCATTTGCAAAGCCATCTTGTTCACGATCTCCATAAGCCTATCGATATCATCCTTGTGTCCATCTCTCAAACTATCCAACTTAGGAACTCCACTAAATCCTTGGTGTCTCCCATATTGTTGCGATGCATTAGCCAACCCTTCAAAAATCTGCATTGCTTCCTGAGGTGCTTTATCCAAAATATCTTCTCCGCTAGTAACATTGATGAAACTCCTATCAGTGTCAAGCAAGCCTTCATAAAGATATAGCACTAGATCATCCTTGGGTATACCGTGTTGTGGGAAACTAACTTTAAGCTTCTTGAACCGCTCAACATACTCATAAAGACTCTCCGTAGGTGATTGCTCAATACTGGACATCTCCTTCTTAAGTTTGTTAAGGCGAGTCGCAGGAAAGTACTTTTGCAGGAAAGCTTTCTTCAATTGCACCCAAGTAGTAATGCTTTCTGGGGGTAGGTAGTAAAGCCAATCACTTGCACCATCTTTCAAAGTAAAGGGGAACACTCTCAGCATCAATTGGTCGTTAGACAAACCTTGGGGTCTCAGTCTATCAAACACACTCACAAAGGTAGCAAGGTGCTTGTTTGATTCCTCCCCAGGCAATCAATGAAAGTAAGGCAGAATAGATGACCAATTCGACTTGAACTCAAATCTTGAACCCTCAGGGAGATCAAGAAGACTAATTGCAAATTGTTAAGCACTCAAATCAGGCTCCTTTAAGTTTCTCAGGGTCCTTCTTGGCGGATTAACAATAGCGTTTGCCATCTCTTCGTCTGTCTCAAACACAAGCTACCTCTTCAACCAGAAAGATCTTTCAACCTCAGGAAAAAAAGACAAAAGCGATGAATTAGAAGATCTAGTTTGAACTATACAAAGACAAAACAAACTTAAAATAAAGAGTAATTGAAAAGGTTAAAGAAAAGCAAACTTCTTTCTTCTCTCCGGCAACAGCGCCAAGAATTTTGTGCGGGACGAACGTCGTTGGCACTTTCGCCCTTTGCCAAATAGTAATAAAATCCAAATTTAAGCACAAACCAATAGATTAGGCAACCAATCACTTGATAAACCAAGTACCTATCAGTATAGCGATGAAGTCCGGTGTCGAACCCACATGAAGAAGCGATTTCCTATTCAATAACTCTAAACAAGCACTCTTAAAGCAAAGCAATAATCTTGGACAAATAGCAAATATGTAAAAATAACCAGATTGCATATCACAAAGCAAATTGATATCAAGATAGAAAGAACATTTCACTTGTAATTCTCTGACAATGGTTGGAATTCATGGTCCTCGGATTGATTTACCAATTATTCATATTATACTAGGTCTACTTAACTAAAGTTGAAAGATCCGCAAAGATTCACTCATCTTATTTAATATCATTAAAGAATAGCATTAAGAACTCAAGTAATCAAGACCAATTGGCACATTGGCTCTATTCAATCAAGACTAATAGGCGCATACCGAACTCAATCTTAATTAAATATCCTCAACATATAGATCAACTGAAATCATCCACTGCAAAGACAAAGAGACATCACTATCATCAATACCTTTTTTTGCTATTGAGGAAACAACAACGAATTCATAGCTAAAGATGCAATTCCTAACATGTTGATCAGGCATAGAAAGGAACACAAATATAAATTAAGCACAAGATGATAACTAAGAACATGAATAATCAAATAAACTCAAATCCTCACAATCCAAACAACCATGTCTTTGAATCACAGGCGAAACTATGAGTTTAGCAACTCATACGCCAACTCTCTCTCTCTCTCTCTAATTGAGTTCATGGTTTCTCTCTAATGTTTTGGTATGGCGAAAATAAACTAAAAAACAACCTAAATAGGCCTGCAAGGGTCGGTAGAAACCCTAGTAGAAATAATAGGAAATAATATAAAATAATAGTCTTCGGATCCAAAACTGCGTTTCTGGGATCTTGGACAACGGCGGGCGCCGTGCAAGGGGCGGCGGGCTCCGTTTCTGCAGTGCTCAACGTTCCTCATTTTCCTTCAACAAATTCCAATCTCGTGCCTTCTTGCTCCTCCTTAGCTCTTTCATAGCTCCCATCATTCTCCAAAACATGCTTCTTAAGCTCTCTCTAAAGTCCATCCAAGGTCGGAATATAATTCTGCAGAATAAACACTAAAAACGCATAGATTCTGAACTCGAACACTTCACAAGTAAATAACGGAACTAGACTCAAAACATAACAAAACCAATGCCTAATAGTAATAATAAACTCCTATAATGCCTATATGAAATACGCATTATCAAGGGGCTCATTGATTATAACAACTTTTGTAAGATCATTCCAAAAAGCATCTTTATCAGATGCGTGGGGAGGACCATAAATAAAGAAGTTCATTCCTGTGAAATGTTTTTCGAAACAAGAGTATTTTAATCTGATGAATCTTGGCAATATTACATCAACCTCAATTGATTCGTTTAGAAGGTAATTTTCATTCCAAAGTAGTCCAAGACCCCTCGCTTTGCAATTTCCTATAGACCATATGGATTTATTGAACCCACTAGTTTGCTAGACTTTTTCTGGTGGTATTTTCTCCGTTCTAATTTCAACTATAGCCATTAATGAAATATGATCATTAATACGCATAGACCTAAGATTAGTCCAAAGGTTTGGCTTACCAAGACCTCTAATGTTCCAAAAACATATTTTCATAACTTAACATCAAAATCTGTCAAAAGTAAAGGATGCACAACTCCTGACAAAAGCCAAATGTTCTTATTTGACATTTTGACAAGCAAACCTTGTTTCTCATTATTTATCGCCTTGCAATTACACACGCGAAAATTAATCTTGTCTTGGATTGGTTTTGACCTGCAAGTTCACACTCAATTTAAACTTGATATCAATCATAGATAGCTTAGAAACCCCTTTCTGGAAAAGTAGTTTCCACATTCGACAATTGATGGAAATGTACAACGAATGACAAACAAATTGTCTCCCATGAATTTTATTATAGGACTCTAATGTGCATCTTAGAGATTCACCATGATTGTTCCACCAGTAAACTGTCAAAGCAATCCAAGTAACCTGACTTGAAGTTTGTAACCAAGAGATTAGAAGAACAAGCACCAAGAGATTAGGCACCTTATGTCGAAGAGGAGGAATGGAAATGTAGTCCATTACTAGTGTAATACCCGTGTCTTCAAGGCACGGGAGCTTGATCCATTTTAATTTAAACATCATTTTATATATTTATATAATACTATATTAATATATATACGTGTTTACAACAAAAATATGTATAAAGTATTTTTTTTATAATTTATAAATTAGATGGAAAGAGATATGGTACAAATTTTGAAAATGATTTAATAAGGTAAATTAGTAATAATACTCAAACACACCACCTAATATAATTTGAGATAAATATATAATTATTATCATTAGTATAGATCTAAAAAGTAAAATATAAGCTCCCATACAAATATTAAAAAAATCATAAGCCCCTGATTGTGTGAATAATTTTGAAGTTATGTAGATATACATAACTTATTCATTATTTTCATGAGAAAGATGGTTAGAAAGAGATGGAAATAAATAGTAAAAAGAAAAGTAAGATGGTAAAAAAAGATTCTTAAATGTAGAAAAGTGATCTAAGAAGCCTCATCCAAGATGTAAAATAAGCATTAGTAATGCTTGTGAGTCTTAAAATATTATTTATTTTTAGATAGTCATTTAAGATGTCTAAAATAATGAAATTAAAAAAAAAACTTTTTTTGGCTCTAATTGATTTTTATAATTAATTTTTGACATCGAATATTTACAAATTGATTATTACATGTTCGTTGTATGTAGGCATTGTGAGGAATATTACAATCGATTAAATATGATAAATCAACAATTTCAATAACCAAGAATAAAATCAGCCAAGACTTGACGAATGTTCAATGTACGTAGACGATTAAAATAGATCACAAATTGACATACAACATATCAAATTAAATAATATTTTAGTATAAAATTAGGAAACAAATATGTTTAAAATAAGAAACAGACATTTTAAAATTTCAGCAATATGACCAATAAGAAAATACCATTTGAATAAAAAAATTCAAGTTTAATTGTGGGCGTGACACATCAGCAAAATGGTAGTATAATTAATATTATTAATAGATTACCTATTATCGAAATTAATTTATAAAAAATTTGAAAAAATAATATTTTATATAATTTTTATCATCCTAACAAAGCGTGAATGAATATTAAACAACATATTTAGCTAAACAAATAGAGAGAATAGTAAATTTTAACATGATTGAGATAAATGTGATATTATAAACAAATATTTAAATGAATTCAATCCGTTAAGATAACGAATGCAAGCAATCCGAGTACATCTTTGATTAATTTATTTGAAAATGAAATACTGGCATGGTTGGTGAGAAAATATGAACATATGTGAAAGTTAATTTATACTCCGTAGCATTTTATAAACTGACAATTGGATATGGGTCTATGTAGAGTATAAATTTCCAAAAATAAAATATACCAAGATTCAAATTTAAGTTCAATGTACGTAGACGAATTATGAGAAAATTGCAATCGGAAGAAAAAAAATGGAAACATGTCTCAATATTTACGGTAATATAACCGAAAAAAAAGGAATGGATTCAAACCATATTTAAAATAGGAAATAAATATTTTAAAATTTTCATAATAATATCGACCAATAAGAAAATCTCATTTGAATAAAAAATTCAACTTTAATTGTGGGCGTGACACGTCAGCAAAATGTTAGCAGAATTAGTAATATTAATAGATGAGACTATAAGAATTATAGACACACATGCTAAGACTATAGGCTAATGAAGGTGCACAATAGGTATTGGAGAGGTAGTAAGAATAATTAATATTTTCAAAACAAAGTTTTACTTTTAGTAGAAGCACTAATCTGTAGAGATTAGGTTGAGATTTTAGTCCGAGAGTTTTCAATGTGAAAAATTATTTTAGGAGGATATTTAAAATAAGGTACTTGCCTAGGGGGTTAATATGCAAAGAGGTTTCACCCTTAGCAGGATCCTCAACATCACCAGGCTGAACACTTTGATTAACAACTATAGAATTACACAGATTCCTCTTGGGACAACTTTCAACCAAATACTCATCAGATCCATAACATCCACATCCTTTGGTACATCTATTGAACCATACGTGATATGATTCGACAACCCAAGCTTCATTCTTTGATTGATTACCAAACACCCAATAAGTGCAAGGAGTGTTTAGTACGACAGGCATAGCCATAGCAATATAGACATAATTAATAAACCATATCATTAAGAGAATAACCAAAAACATGCAGGGGAAGGTTATCACCAACATCATGTAATTACATCCCAATGAATTGTCCAGCACACAACCTTGTAAAACGACCAAACTATCTCTGTTAAGGGTTCGCTTTCTGGAGCGTTCCTTAGCCATAGAATTTTGCTTTGATTCCTTTTCCTCCTCGGCACTTAGAGGCATCACATTGAGTTTAATGCCCTCCGGCAAGCCTTGCGGAGTTAACACCTTCTCCCTACTACTTGTGCGCCATTTGAACTTCTTTTCGGCTTGAAATTTTGTTCCTCATTGAAGCAAGAGTACTCCTCAGTGAGTTTAATGCCCTTCGGAAATTTAGGGCCCTTTCGGGGGGGGTAGACTTAGAGAAAACAAGATCATCTGCTTCCATGGGTTTTTCCTTTTAACAACTCCATAATGATCCATGACATCCACAAGTACAAGAAGATAATTAGTAGAGTAGTGGGTAATCAGAAGCAACTGAAAGAAGACGTATAGAAGGGAGAGCTGAAGAAACCACCGCACCATACAACTTCTAAGAGAGAAAAAAGCAGGGAAGAGAGAGAATAAACGCACCCAATAAACACTCATACAAGACCTCCCAATCGATTGCTTGTTGTAGAGTGGTAATTTGACAACCCTAAACCAGCAGATAGGTGAGGGCGAAGGGCAAAGAGGCTTGTTGTAGGAGGAAATCAAGTTTAATAAATATAAATATAAATCAAACAAGATTGTGCCCACGCAAATAATTACAAGACTTCCTCCCGTTGTAGTAGAAGGTAGTCAGGATCGATCCTCGAGGAAGCTAGTCAGCAGATCTCAGATAGCTAGGCGAATCACGTCCATAATTCGACTCAGGAGTACACGACCTCAACTAGGTAGTAGTCGATAGGGGTCTTGTACAATCGATCTCGAGCAGAAATAGCGAATCCATGCATTGGAGTAGTCGACGTCGACTAGATCTCCTTGACGTCGAGTAGGTGGTCATAGTCGAGTAGGTGGTCGTAGTCGAGTGCCTGCAGAAACACAAACGAAAACGATCTCGCTTGATCGAGTAATTAGTAGTTGACGTCGACCAGTTTGGTCGAAGTCGATTAGATTCACAGACACGTAATGAAAGCTAGCGTTTGCAGTTTTCGAAATAAACAAATATGAAAGAAAACTTCTAAGACCGGGGTTTGCAACAACGATAACCAAACATGCATAAGACAAGATAAATAGAGATAATCATGCAATCACATCAAAGGATCAAGCTTTCGCTTTTTCCAACAATTAGACAACTCTTTCAAGAAACCATAATTGTATCTACCAATTTTATGTTTATAATCCAAGTGGTTAACCTGAATCTCTATTAATTAGGTAATAAGCATAATAAAGATAGTGGATGATCAAAACATAATAAAAGTCGAATCTTTACATTAGACATGCATGGCTATCGTCGGGCTCACCCCGACCCTAGAAGTAGGTGGACTACTCGCTCTTCATCATGGGAAAACTCATCAATAATAAAAGGGAAATAACTTGCATTAATAAACTAAAACAAATCTTACAACCGATCGAAGCCAATTCCGCTCTCGTCAAATACAACTTCTCTCGGCCAAGCTCTCTCTCTCTCTCTCTACTCTCTAACTATTGTCTTGTCTCTAAATTGGAATGAATAAAAAACTAGCCCCATGGTCTTTATGTATAGGGCTTAATCCTTTCTAGTCAAGGAAAGCAAACTCTATCTATTCCTAAAGATATAAATTTGGATAAAAGAAAGATAAATCATAAAAAGGTAACAAATAAATCTTCATGTGGTCGATAACTCCTCTTCCATAGATAGATCTTGATAAAATCGTGATAGAACTGGTCTTGCTTCATGCCCAAGTAATCCACACGTCCTCGAATTGACCCAATGGACTGACGACCCAAAAATAGTGCAGTCGACGTCGAGTAGTCTTCTCGATCTCGGGTGATCTTCAAAGCTCTCGAGCAGTCTTCTTTTCGTCGAGCTCGGGTAAGGTTTCAGGTCTGGTCGATGTCGAGTACTCTTCACGGCTCCTCAAGTGCTTCTCTCCTCGTCGAACTTGAGTGGGTCTCAGTAGTGGTCGACGCCGAGTAACGTATTCGACGTCGAGTAGTTATCGAACTCGAATGACCTTTGTCTTCAGTCCTCGACTTGGTTTGCTCCCAACTGTAGTCGACGTCGAGTAGTCTACTCGACGTCCAGTAGAATCCTTCTTTCGTCTCCTCCTTTGGTTTCGTCCCGGAATGGCTCCAAATTTTGCAATATTAAACAAAAACTCGTGTAGACCTCTATTTCTGGAAAATAATCTTATGCTACATAAATTCAACATATTCCCAACCCAAAATATGCAAAGTACCTAGAATAAGGAGCGAAAATATGCATAAAAACATGGTTGCTTTAGAGGACATCAAGGCCACCTATGAAAGGTCGCACCAAACGAAATCCTCACCATCGAGCCCAAGCGCTTCCGGCCCTGACAACAAGAAACCTTCTTTCTTTTCCTTTCTTCCCACTTTCATTCTTTTTCGGCTCCTGAACAGGTGGAGCTCGGATCTATGGCCAACAATGGCTTCCACAGAGATCCCCCACGACAAACAGCCCTTCGATGGAGTATGCGAAGAACTCCTGATGGAGGAACCAAGATTGGACCTCATGTTAGTGTCGATGGTGAATATCCGCTATATATTGGTTTGGATCACGCCGGAATCCATGGAGATGAGAAGGATTTGCAAATCCGTAACCAAACTGAAATTCTGCGTCCCAAATGGATTAAACCCACCAGATGCAATTCTTGGACGTACATTCCTTATATCATCTGCAAAACTTGGGTGTTTAGTGTCAAAATGCTTCCAAGCAGAAGAGTCGGTCGGATGCCTAAAGACACCATCATCCACACGCTTCTCATCATGCCATTTCATGAGGGTTGTTGAGTCCGTAGTTGCAAAAAGCCTTTGCAATCTTGGTTTGAGTGGAAAATATCTTGCACATCTCTTCTTTTTCCAGATTCAGAACCTCCGCCTCTTTCCCTCCATCGAGATGCAAAACATATTAAACACTCATCAAGTTGTGCATCTTCATTTCTAAATAACATACAACTGTTGGGGCAAGCATCTACAGTTTTGAACGTGAATCCTAGATCATCAACAAACTTCTTGGCTTCATAATAAGATTTAGGGAGGTTCACACGATCCGGCAATGTCTCCCTAAATATTTCCAACAACTCTTTGAATGAGGTGTTTGTACATCCATGTAAGCTTTTTGCTTGTAAAATGCGAACCACAAAGGACAAGGAAGTGTGCTTCTTAGAACCAAGATATAGAGGTTTATTTGCACCTTGCATCAATTTCAAAAACTGCTCAGTTGACTCAGCTGACCCAAATTTAGTACTCTCACTTTCTCCACCACTAGTCTCTCCATCCAGTGTAGGTACATTTGTCATCCCTATAGCATCTTCAATCAACCTAACCATCTCCACATCCATATAATCGTCTAATCCAGGTAAGACTTCATCCATTTGGATTGGTTTTTCATTTCGTTGAATCATTTCACCATGTTTTGTCCACTTCTTATATGTCACTAGAAATCCATTCTCCTGAAGATGCTTCTTCCCAACTGCCCTTCCAAAAAGAAGCCTATTTTTACATTTTCTACGAGGACAATATATGCTTGAACCCGCATCCTTGTTGGCATATGCAAAGTCTAAAAACTCATCTAACTTGGCAAAATACGACACATAACATCTAGGCCAATCAATCCATGACTTATCTACTGACATTGTAATGTAGAGGTTGGTTGTAACTATTATATGCAGGAAGTAAAAAGAAAATTTAACAAGTTGAAGTGGAACATTAGATTATTTGGCAAATTAAAGTTGCAATATTTTATATTATTTTCTACTGGATTATTTAAGTAACTATATGAGCATTTCCATTATTACCGTAAAAAAAATTGCAGCCCTAGATTAGAGATGATAAAAAAAAATATGACTAGCAAGCTATTAATCCATCACTAAGAAACAAGTCGGCAAAAGACATTATTACATCCCAATTGCATCCTCCATTCGAAGTAAACCTTGAGTGAGAGGTTACCATTCAAAATCCAAAATCAAAATTGCAGCCCTAGATTTGAAATAGCACCAGTAAATAGATTCAAAATTGCATCCCTAGATTTAGATTTAGAAATTATACTTACATGAGGCTTGAAGGAGGCGAGGCTTGACTTCTCGAGAGAGTAGAGGATGCATTTTCGGAGAGGGCGACTTCGACGAGAACGACTTAGACAAGGGTGAGATATGAGGCAGATAGATGAGCGATGTTGACACTAGGCAGGTGACGAGTGAGAAGAGAAGTGAAGCGAGGGGATGGGGGGCACGCAGTGTGCATCGACGAGAGGCAGGGTTGAGTAGCGACTGAGAAGGTAAGAGAAGTGAGGTGAGAGGGTGAGAGGGGGATTTTAGGTTTGTTTAGACACGAGGATGTGTCGGCGTGGGTTTGTCGAGGTCTACCATGTAACAACCGTGGTGCCATCAATTAGTCGTTGCTAATTTTGGACCATTGGCCACAACAAATCAATACCGTGGAAAACAAGTGTGGCTAATTGAATCTTTTTTTTTTGTAGTGTTGGTAGGAGGATTTTGGATATTTTGTTTGTAATTGGGGGTGCGTGATGAAGGAGGCGCGTTCTTTTTTAGGCTGGGAGGTTTTCTCTCTAATTAGAGTCCACTTTGATTTTCACTCACTTTTTATTTGTGAAGTAGAAATTAGAGTTTGGGCTCTTAAAGCATGTTTATTGATGAGTCAAAGCTAGTGCTCTTGACTTGTTTTTTATTTGTCACATCGATTTAAAAGTTTTATTTTTATTTTTATTTTTTCACCCTTATTCGTAAGCTCAATTTTTGAGCTCGAAACTTATTTTTTATGGGTATAAATCGAATGAATTTTTTCTACAAACATATATAAAATTAACGTCGATATGTAGATAAAATTAAGTTATATTCAAAAATATTTTAATGTTTTTTTAACAAGTGAAAACCCAAAAAAAAAAAAGTAATTTTTAAAATATATATTACGGAGTATTGAAATTCTTGCTATGAGGTTTTTTAAGAGCCTCTAATATAAGAGACGTGCTAATGTTCAACACTTCCTTTTTTTTTTATTACAACCAAATAATATAATTAAGTTGAGGTTACATGAAAGTGAAAGAAAAGAATAGATGTTTTGCATCTTCAAAGATATACGTAATGGATGAGATATACGTAATGGATGAGATCATGCATAAAACGTCAATAATACTAACGGACAAATAAAATCAAACCTTAACTTGTATATATACATATTCAAGGTTTGATTTGAAAGATATCACGTCATTTTGTTGAAGAAACTAGTTAAAATTAAGGCTTGTTATTGGTACTGTGATTTTTTTGTCAAACACACATCCTCTCTACCGATAGGAAGAATTGGAATCGGAAAACATCGAACACAACACAAAACCCAGCCGTCTATCCACCGACACCTAGTGTAGGTGTAGGCAAGCACCACACACACCACAAAACTCAGCAGCTCTCTCATCCACTGACATTTGGTGTAGGTGTCGATAGCACAACAACAATCTCTCGACCACTCAAGCCACTCCTTTTCTCTCATAACAGTCCTCTTCTGACTCAGAATGTCGGTGTCGGCTGGTACAACCGTGCATTTGACGAGATTTCGCCGTGTGGATAGCAAGATCGTAAAATTAACTTGACTTCATATTTTGTATGAATTAAGATAACATAAACGTAGCAAATGACTAGTTGATTTCGAAATAGATTTATGGAGTATGGATTTTTAAATAATATTAATTACTGGTATATTATTAATAATAAATAATATATGGAATGATATGAACCGGTGAATCATTTCCAGAGAGATGGGATCTGCTCTCTCTCTCTAGAAACGTGTCTACTATTTACTCCAAATCCGATCGTACCCTGGCTATCACACCACCACCAATCTGCTAGTGGCTTCACCCCTCAATAGTATTTCAATCGAGCCGCCCGTTCTCCGTTTTGGTGATCTGGTGTTTCCTCCTTCCACCTTATTTCCCCAATTTTGGTCCTCCTGCGTTCTTGTTTCGGGCCTTTTTGTTTTCTAGCCCTAATTTGGATTCGCCTTCCGCACAAATCTTCTTCATGTGATCCAATTAAGCCTGGTTTTGGCCGGTACTGGTCTCGCTCACAGGTTGCTAGTTTAGCCAGCTTCTTGTAGTCCTCCGACGAGTCCTAATTGCATTGCTTGCTTCTGCGCCTCGTTGCCTCCTTCCCTATAGTCTGCGGTGTACTGTGGTGGTTGTTTGTCGTGTTCGGTGGTGCTTCTATCGCCAATGTTGGCTGGCTCTTCCTGTCGTTAGGGTGACGCAAACGGCCCGAACCAAACCTACCCACATAGGTCGGGCTGAAACCAACAGCCTGGAATTTTTCGAAGAAGGACCCAGAGCTCGAACCGAGAAACGAAAATCCGATTAATAGAAATTAAATATCATAGTCCATAGATTCATAAATTCAACACAAAACACATAAATCTCTTCAATTTCAATTTCATTTCAATAACTACATCTTCAATTTTTTTTTATTTAAAGGTTGTTGTTGCATTTTATTCAAACAAAGTAAATGTTTAGTGGGAGACATCAGCAAACAAAGCCCCCTCTACACAAGTAGGGGCAACTTGATTTGCACATGTCTTGGTTAAATCAAACGACGACATCTTTACATACACCAGATAGAAGTAGATTAACACAAGCAGTGGCGGAACTATTTGGGGGCCAGAGGTGGCCCTGGCCCCCACAAAAAAAAAAAAAAAATTATGGATATTTGGGAATTAGAGTGTGATGGCCCCCACACACTTCTCTCCGCTCTGCTTATCCATCTCCCAAAAACTAATTAATAACATTACAAGTTTCCAGAATCACGCCAACGCTTTACGCCACCGCCTCTTCGTTGCCCGGCCTTCCGACGCTTTGTTCGCACCAGTCCTCCACCACCAGTCCAACACCTCATTTACCCATGGATGTGCCCATAAATTCGACACAACCTCCTTCGCCGCCTGCGCTCCGCCTCCGCCAGTCCGCCTGCAGCCCTGCGCTCCGCCAGTCCGCACCAGCCCTGCGCTCGTGCCTCCACCAGTCCGCACCAGCCACCAGTCCGCCGCCTCCGCACCAGTACGTGTTCTTGAGTTCTTCAATTCTTCAATTTCTTCAATTCTTCAATTGTTCAATTGGCTTTAGACTTTTAGTTTTAATTTAGCTAATTTTCTTCAATTCTTCAATTGGATTTAGTAATTGATAGACTTAAATTGGATTTAGAAATTGGATTTAGAAATCATGTGGTATGTTGAAATTATGTGAGTGCTGAATTGGATTTAGACTTCAATTACATTTTCACTTCAATTGTTTAATTGGATTTAGTCCTTCAATTGATGAAATGAATAACAAGTGGTATGTTGAAATGAATAACAATTGATGAAATGAATCTTCATCTTTGTAGGTTATGGGTAAAGAGCGCAAGCTAATAACAATTGATTCATTCTTCAAAAGAAAAGAATCTGGAACATCCAATGATGCTACAAATGTCACGAGTCATGCTTCTGATGTCAATAATTCAGTCCAAGCAGTTACGAATCATCCGGATCCGGCAACTAATGTAGGATCTCATTTAGAAACTACGAGGATGAATCTGAATGAGATTGATATTTCTAGTATTGAACGAGATCCAGGAAAGCGTCCAAAGATTTGGGACTATCCACCTAACAAGCGCGACGACATAAGAAGAGCTTATTTGGAACTAGGCCCATATCAGATTCGTCTCACTGAATATCCCAGGTCTGGAAAGAAGCATTTTCGTCGCTTTCAAGAATCCTGGTATGCACAATTCTCTTCTTGGAAAGAAGCATTTTCGTCGCTTTCCTTGTGTTACACAAGGAAAGCGAAAAAAATTTGGAGTTTGGGTTCGCAATTCGCTGACTTTTAATTCGTTCACCTCACTGTGCGCCTGTGCTAGTGGCTACTGCTATTTTGGGTACGTGGCTGCGTGAGGCTCTGGGAGATGGCGAGTCTGATGGCTACGAGTCTGGCCGGCGACGGGGCTACAACTGGGCAACCAGGATGTCGAGAGAGGAGTGGCCACGCATGTGTAAAGAGTAAACTGTAAACGCGGATGTGAGTCACGAGTGTATTACTGTATTACGGAGTAGCATTTAGCAGATTAGGGTTTTTTTTAATAAAAAAAAATCATTTTTTCGGGCCAAAATCGAAAATTTCAGTTCGGTTACGGTTTTTAGCCCAAAACTGAATTTTGGATTTTCTAGGACTGAAGCCTGAACCGAGGAATATCAGCCCGACCCGAAACTAACTTTTTCGGTTCAGTTTCGACTCGATTTTCGAGCGAGGCCACATTCTGAGCAACCCTACCTATCGGTGGTGTGCTGGCCTTTGTTATCAGGCTTCTTCTCAAACCTGCCCTAAATGTGGGGGGGGGGGGGGTGGGGGGGGGGCAAAAGGTTTTGAACGAATCCCCAAAAGGGCTTAAATCCAGAAAGGACTTGACAAATATCCCGAAAGAGTTGGAACAAACCTATCTAATGATTCCGAAAGGACTTGAACAAATTTCTTAAAGGGTTTTAAATAAACCCCGAACAGTAAACCGAATTCCCACAAGGGTCTGAATAAAACTCCTTAATGTCCTAAAACCCGCTAGGGATTGAGTAAACAATATTATATTAGTAATAATTTCGGGTGCGTCTTATTTGGGCTGTGTTCGTTTCGCTTGGTGTGTCTTGACAATCTATTCCTTTGTTGGGGTTATGACATTCGGAGTCGGGATTGGCTATGATCTTGGTAGTGTGTATGAGACAACTCTGTGAACGAAAAGATTCCTTGGATGTTCGTCTTTACTGCCTACAGGGATGCCCGAAGTATCGCCGACCAATGGTGCTATTTCACTATGGTGCTTGACTTCGTCCTAAGTCTACGTTCCCATCCTGCTAGTTTTAAGTCTGCTTTGATTCATCTTTCGTCGTTTGGATTGTCCGGTCTTTTGCACCCTTTTTCTGTATTTATGTTGTATGATTGGCGCTCCACCGTCTGCCGACTTGTTGACCTCTTGATCTTCAGCCTTGTTTGAGCTCGAATTTTTACTCAATAAGAAAAAAGATAGATTAATTATCATTGTAATTAGAGTTTCTTAACTATCACTTTAATTAAACTTATACAAATAAACTCATAAAAGAAATATATAATAAGCTCAATTAAGATTAACTCCATTGTGATAGTATATGAAGATTTACAAATAGACATAGATTAATATTAATTTAATATTTTGAAATAAACCCGTTATTTCAAAGATCAAAATCAATTGCAGCAAATAAAAAAAGGGGGAAAAATGATTAGTTGAAGGAAAAGGAATGTGTGGGAGATGGGAAAAAAATAAAATAGTAGAAAATAGGCAATTGGTTGAACTAGCTAAAATCAAGAAGAATATAATACGTCAACATAAGTCTTCTAATTTAAGATAGTATATAGATATAGATTATCCTATACCCAAAAGGCATGGGATACAAAAATCGTTTTAAAAATTCAAAATCACATATCCAACAAATAGAGTAATATATAACTTTTTTACTCCTTCATTGACTAATGGTTTTGATTTAATAAAAGGAAAGTATTCATGGAAGATTCCACATAAGGGCGATTGATACAAACACAAAATATTTCCACTAAATAGAAACTAGAAGAAGAAATAAAAATATCATTAAAACAATTCAGACAACGGCGGTCGAGGGCTTCCTTTACCTCAAATATTGACATCAGAAAGGCAATTAAGGAAGATTTTGCCAAGCAGTTTGACTACCTGAGAAGGCCCCATATCTCAAGCACTTGACCTTATAACACCATAAATCTCTCCCCGTGACAACGAATGGCTCGTCAAACAAGTAACAAATCCCCTGGGCCTAATGTCTTTCCTGTGAACGTCTTTAAGAAATACTGACACATTGTTAAATCAACAATAACATAAGCAGTCAAGAGCTTCTTCTTCAGTGGAAGAATCCTCAAACAAATTAATCACACATTTATAGCCCTTATTTCAAAATGTGAAAAGCCAACAACTACTAGCCATTACAGACATATAAGCCTCTGCTCTACAACCTACAAGATCACATCTAAAGTACTATCAACAAGACAAAAGAAAATAGTCCCAAAAATCACTAACCCCCTTCATAGTGCCTTTTCATCTGAGCGGGCTATTCAAGATAACATCCTTATAGCCAATGAGATCTTCCACTCCTTATAAAAGAAAAAGAGCAAGAATGGTTGGATGACTGTCAAACTCGGCATGGAAAAGCCATTTGATATGGTTGACTGGGACCTCCTACTCTCTATCCTTGATAGATTCGGTTTTGACCTCCGTTTTGTTAACTGGGTCAAACAATGCCTAACCACTATATCATGCTCAATCCTTGGCAACAATGAACCTACTGAACTATTTTATCTCTCACATGGAATTCAACAAGGCGACCATTTATCTCCATATTTATTCCTACTAGTATTTGAAGTACTCGCCCGTGGAATTGCTCATGAATCCCAACTCCCTCAAAGCAATATTGGTATCTCGATTACCCGACTGGGAACTAGAATTTCTTTCCTCACTTCCCAACTCCCTCAAAGATGACAAATGCGACCAACTCAATACATTACTTCATGAATATTGCACTATGTTAGGTCAGAGAATTAACAGACGCAAATCTCTCTTCCAGACTATCCCCAACATTAGTGCGCACCAAAAAAACACTATCACTAATGAACTTGGAATCCCTTCACCACCAACCTAGGCAAATACCTAGGTTGTCCAATCATTTGCGACAAAGTAACAAAAAGCACTTTCAGTGAATCCTAGACTCAACAAAAACCCAATCACAAAAATGGAAAGCAAACGACCTCTCTCAACAGGGGCGTTGTACACTAATTAAGTCAAACTTAGGAGCTAAACCATTGCACTTAATGCAATGCTTCTTACTACCCTCCACTATCCACACCAAGCTTGATGGAAGAAACTGAAACTTCCTTTGGAACAAGGGGCCTAGACAAAAACCTTTGATTGGATGATTTAATTTGACGTTTGCAAATCTAAGACGAATAGGGGCCTTGGTCTGCGTAGTTATGAGGATATGCACATTGCTCTCTAGTTAAAACTCATTTGAAAGATCCTCGCTGAACCAAACAACCCTTGGATTTCAATCAATAAACAAAAATACTTAAAGAAACAACATGTTCTTTAGTATAAAAGAAAGGGCGGTGCCTCTTGGCAATGGTCGAAACTAACTAACCTTCTCCCCATTTTTGAAAAGGGATTACGATGGTCTATTGGAAATGGGGAATCCATTAGCTTCTGGGAGGATCTTTGGTTTGGAGATTCTCCTTTGTTAGCCATCGCCAACAACCCATCAACCATTGATACCTCCCTTAAAATTTAAAACTTTATAAACAATGATAAAAACTTGAAATATAACACACAAAAGATTAATTTGATGATAACACCATAAACTCCATTATGCGAACCTCAATCCCAAAAAATATCCATCAAGATAGACTTTACTGGAAATGGAGCAGGAATGAGTGGTTCTCCACAAAATATGCTATTGAAATGTTAAACGCCAAAAAACAACATACTAAATCCAACCTAAGCTGGATCTGGCAACTCGACACGCTCCCCAAAGTCAAGGATTTTCTTGGGCGAATCTCAAAGAATGGCATTCCCATATCTGTCAAACTCGCAAGCAGGGGTATCGGCATTCCTACAAATTGTCCTTTGTGTGACTCACAATATGAAGACATTGAGCATCTCATACTAAAATGCCTGATCACAACTTCAACCATCCGATTGATGAATCCTTCAATTGCTTATAACGTAAGAAATAACCAACAGTCACCATGCAACACCAATGAACTCCTTAATATAACCAAGAAAAACTTGGCAAAACAAACTTTTACCAAACTTGTCACCACGTGATGGAATATCTAGTTCTTCCGAAACAAAATTCTTTTTGACAAAATCAGACCCGAGCACAGGACTATCGCTAGCTTCTTTCTCGGTTGAACAAATCTATAACTGGAAAACTACAAAATTACAAGATGATGACACTACTACAACCACTAACAACACCAAAAGCATAAAACCAAAGACCCAAAACTAAATGGAAACAACCCCCTATCAACTGGCACAAATTAAATTTTGATGGAGCTTTTTCACCCACAAACAATGGTCATTTTGGCTACATTATATGTGATCACGCTGGCTCCCTGATTGCCAGTGGATCTGGGCCTTCGCCGCTTAACTCGGTTATTGGTCCTGAGGCAATGGCCCTTTGAAAGGGCATCCTTGCCGCCTCCGAGCACCAACTACGACTTATTTATATTGAAGGAGATAATTTTACGATTATCAATCGCCTCTTGGGATGCTGGTCATTCCCTTGGGAAATTGATATGCTCATCTCGGATATATAGTACTTTCTCCTTGCAATTGTTTGCCTCAATTCATATTCGTCATGTTAACAAGGAAGCCAACCAGGTTGTTGATCGTCTTTCGCACCTTAACTCCGCCTTCTGTGGATCTTCAATCCTTGATGATTCTGAACTTGCTTCGCTAATCTGTAAGGATACTCTTAATTAGGATTGGGACCCCCCTCTCCACCAAATCCTTTTCGGATAAAAAAAAATGAAAAAGTATTCAAAGAAGGCATGCCACACAAACTTTAAAATACAATCTGCTTATCACCAAGTTGCAAGTGCTCAACGACATAGTGTCGCTTAGCTAGCATGAGACCCATTTGAGTGCCCCACAACTAAATTATACTTTGGCTACATTATACACCCTCCCTCGTTATAAAAAATATAGGTCGTTTTACTTTTTAGCATGTTTTTGTAAGGAATAAGTATAATATTATTTTCAAAAATTAATAAAAAAAGTTAATATTTAATTTATATATAGTTTTTAACTCCTTAAAAAACGTGTTAAAAAGTCAAACGACCTATATTTTAAGACATAGGTAGTAATAATTGTAATATAATTATTTTATCACATAAAAGTATTTAATTATACAACTTTAAAAAGTCCTAAAAACAACATAATGTAATCATACATGCACGTAAAACGACAAAAATATGTAAAATAATACTCCCTTCGTTAATTAAACTATTCACGCTTTTTTAGGTGTTAATTAAAAACTATATAAAATAATAACTTTTTTAATAATTTCATACTTATTACTATTAAGTATGAATTTATAAAAACAAATGTAAAAAAAGTTAATATTTTATATAGTTTTTATCATTATAAAAAAACGTGCATAAATAGTAACGATAAGTTTTAATTAATAAAGAGTATATTTTACTTAACCAGAATTACAATATAAAATGGCATATTTTTTTTAGTGAGAGACTTGTATCATTTTATATATGCTACTTTCCATTAATTGATTCATTTAGAAAACAATGAAGTTGGTGTAGTGGTTGTGGGGCTACATCCCATGCCAAGAGGTTCGAAGTTCGAATCCTCTTGGAAACATAGAGTCGCTTGTGAGTGGGAGGGTCAACCCCTTAAATGGGCCATACAATACCCGATCCAAATGTAGAGCGACTGAGTCGATCGAACTGGACTAAGATAAAAAAAAAACAATGAAGTTATATACTGTATTCTAGTTCACATTAGCAATCCATTTAATATCCCACTTATTCTATGTTAGACCATATGCTAATCATTCTAATTGGAGAATATTTCTCCTAAATACACCACGTTATTCATTTTTTCAGAATTTACGCTTTTATTTAGAAAATATATATAGTTATCAAATCAAAGCCGAAAAAGAAATAGTGAGTCTAATTAATTAACAAAACTATTGGGATTTTTTGGTTTTCGATTTCAATTTCGATTCTACCTCTATCCAGTGGCCACACTGTACCAACCTTCCCAACAGTTATATATATGTTGACATGTTGTGTTCAAAACATGAAACTGCACATCCTTCATCCAAGTAAAAAGACATGGAAGCCAACCAAAGACCTCTGAGTGTACTCATGCTACCATGGCTGGCTCATGGTCACCTCTCTCCATACCTAGAGCTAGCCAAGAAGCTCACAACCAGGAACTTCCACATCTACATGTGTTCAACACCAGCGAATCTCGAATCCGTCAACAAAAAGTTAAGTGTCAAGTACTCGGATTCGATCCAACTTGTGGAGCTCCATCTCCCTTGCCTGCCTCAGCTCCCTCCACACTACCACACCACCAATGGCCTCCCACCCCACCTCATGTTAACCCTCAAAGAGGCCTTCGACATGTCCTCGCACCCCGGCTTCTCAAACATCCTCGAAAACTTGAAGCCGGATCTCCTCATCTATGACTACCTCCAGCCATGGGCGCCAATATTGGCCAACTCCTACAGCATCCCTGCGGTTGAGTTCATCACCTTCAGTCCTTCCATGATGTCTTTCTACCACCACTTCTCCGGCGAATTGCCTGATTCCGGCAAGGATTATCCCTTCCCGGAAATCTATGTAACTGACCATGAGCGCGCCGAGCTTCAACAGATCATAGAAAAAGACAACGGGCAACTCCTCGAGTGCATGACGAGGTCGAATAAGATCGTATTGTTCAAGACCTTCCGAGAGATCGAAGGCAAGTACTTGGATCATCTTGAAGCATCCACCGGGAAAAGGATGGTCCCGGCTGGCCCACTGGTCGGAGACCCTCCAGAAGACCCCAACGACGAATTCACAAGCTGGCTTGACGGAAAGGAGCTTCTATCGACAGTGTTTGTTTCATTCGGAAGCGAGTATTACTGCTCCGAGGAGGAGTTGGAGGAGATAGCACTAGGGTTGGAGCTGAGCAAGGTGAACTTCATATGGGTCATCCGATTTCCTTCCGGGGAGGGCAAGAGCATACAACAAGCCCTCCCAAATGGGTTCTTAGAAAGAGTAAGGGATAAGGGGCTAGTTGTCGAAAAATGGGCCCCACAGATGAGGATCCTAGGGCACCCGAGCATCGGAGGGTTCGTGAGCCATTGCGGGATGAGTTCAATGATGGAGAGCTTGAAGCTCGGGATGCCTATAATTGCCATGCCGATGCAGCTTGACCAGCCGGTCAACGCTAGGCTCGTCGGGTCACTGGGCCTGGCTATGGAAGTGAGGAGAAATGGTGAAGGGAGATACTGCAGAGAGGAGATTGCAAGAGTTGTAAGGGAGGTGATGGTGGAAGAGAAGGGAAAGGATTTGAGGAGAAAAGCCAAGGAGATGAGTTGTTTAGTGATGAGGAAAGCAGATGAAGAGATTGAAGGTGTGGTCAAGGAATTGGTTCACCTTTGTAAGGAGGCTAAAAGCATATATCACTAGATTTTATTAACTAAATTTTAAGGATAATTATAAGAAAAAGTTTCATTGAGGATCAATTTCGGATGAATTGTAATAATAATGCTGAAATCCAGATTTTTCTGTTTATTCCCATACCACACTCTTGCTTGTTGCTTCATTAAATTATTTGACTTTATTTTATTTTTAAAAAATATATAAAAATTACATTTTTATATCCAAACATCTATTTTTATATGTTTATAAAAAAAAAATTCAAAAATCATGTTTTAAAATTTTTTAAAATTAAATTTTGTAAAATAACATCTTTTTAATTTTTTTTTAATTTAAAAAAATTTATAATACAGTACATGATTTGAAGGATAAAAGTTTGTAAACATAAAAATATGGTTGGAATATGTATGTATTATTTTTATGAAAGGTTAAACAGTTGTGTTTATGCCAAGGTAAAACTTGTTTGTTCTATAGGAACTAAATACACTCTCTTTACCATTTCTTTTCCCTCAATAATAAACAGGGGCGGCCGATCGTTACTCTGGGTTCCGGCTCTTTTGCGCGGAGTTCTAAATTAGAACTTCAGACTCTCGTTCGAAAGCACATCACCCCCAATTTAGCAAATCCTCACCTATCCTCACCTTGTATTGTAAAAATATATCTCCAACTTTCAAATGTAATAAAAATATCCCGACCTTTAAGGATAGTGGTAATATATTACCACGAGCTTTCTCATGGGTCAAAAATGCTGACAAAAGAACATACGCGGATTTTTTTTTAACAAGACAGCCTGCGTGAAAGCTTTTTTACAAATTATATAGCACTAAAACTGGGTTTTCTTGAACGGTTTCCTTAGGAAAAAAATAAACCGACAACAAAATTAAACCCGAAAAACGAAATTGATTCAACGAAACAACTAATCCGGTCAAAATTGTCTCAAATCAACACAACACGACTATTCCTAACACCAACCCGACAACAAAACTAAACCAACAACAACAACGAAGAGGGGAAAAAAACTTACTCAATCAAATCTGTGAACAAATCAAAGAGAAAAAAGATGTGAGAGAGACGGCTTAAGATAAGCGACCACGAGGAAGGAAGACCGTCATTGAAGAGGAACCATGAGCTACTTGGAAGAGCTAAAAGACAGTTCAAGAAGCGACCACAGAAGAAAATAGAAGGGAGGAAAAGACGTTGTGTATGAACCCATTCCAATTTTTTATTTTTTTCTAAGAAAATCGTTCAAAAATACCCGTGTTAAAAAAATTCCACATAAGCTACCTTATGTCATCATATTTTACTCGTAAAAAAACTCGTGGTAATATATTACCACAACCCTCAAAGATCGGGATATTTTTATTACATTTAAAAGTTGAGGATATATTTTTACCATACCCCCAAAGGTGGGGTATTTTAATTAGTTTTCTCTAAAAATAAACTCACCCATCTAGAAGCGGCACTAGTCCTAGGACAAAGTCAAAATCCACAACTAAGCTTTAAAAGTTAATTTTCAATCACTAAATTTTTTAATCATATATACTCCCAAAGTCATTGCACATAAAATAGTAACAACAAGCAGAACAAATGGGGAAGACCACCTCAAAATTCAAACAAGTCATGCTAATGATAGCTACAAAAGGCACAAACCAAGTTCAGAAAAATATCAATACAGCAGCCATGGAAAGCACACAAAGACCTCTGAGTGTTCTCATGCTACCATGGCTGGCCCATGGTCACATATCGCCCTACTTGGAGCTAGCCAAGAAGCTCACCAGCAGGAACTTTTACATCTACTTGTGTTCTACCCCGGCAAATCTCGAGTCTTCTGTCAAGGAGAAGTTGAGTGTCAAGTACTCGGATTCGATCCAACTTGTGGAGCTCCATCTCCCTTGCCTGCCTCAGCTCCCTCCACACTACCACACCACCAATGGCCTCCCACCCCAACTCATGTCGACCCTCAAACAAGCCTTTGATATGTCTACACCTGCCTTATCGAAGATACTCGAAACCCTGAAACCGGATCTCCTCATCTATGACTTCAACCAGCCTTGGGCACCTACCTTAGCAAGCTCATATGGCATACCTGCTGTTGAGTTTATTACATTTAGTCCTATCCTGGCCTCTTTCTACTTCCACCAGTGCGGCGATTTACCTGACTCGGATAGAAGCTATCCATTTTCAGAAATCTATCTCAATAACTGTGAGCTTGCAGGGTTTGAACAATTGAAAAATGAAGACAAGGGGTGTTTACTCCAGTGCATCAAGAAGTCGAACAAGATCATATTGTTCAAGTCGTTCAGACAAATCGAAGGGAAGTACTTGGATTATCTTGAGGCATCTATAGGGAAAAGAATGGTAACAACCGGTCCCCTAGTTGAAGACCCTACTGAAGAAGATGGTGATCACAGCAATCAAGATCAGTTCACAGACTGGCTCGACAAAAAGGAGCCTCTCTCGACTGTGTTTGTTTCGTTCGGAAGCGAGTATTACAGCACAAAGGAGGAGTTAGAAGAGATAGCAATAGGGTTAGAGTTAAGCAAGGTTAACTTCATATGGGTTGTCCGATTTCCTTCAGGGGAGGGCAAAAGTATACACCAAGTGCTTCCGAATGGGTTCCTAGAAAGAGTAAAGAGTAGAGGGCTCGTCGTGGAAGGATGGGCTCCGCAGATGAGGATACTGGGGCATCCTAGTATCGGAGGCTTTGTGAGCCATTGTGGGACTAGTTCAGTGATGGAGAGCTTGAAGCTTGGGGTGCCGATAATTGCCATGCCCATGCACCTTGATCAACCGATCAACGCTAGGCTAATTGGGTCACTGGGCTTGGCTCTGGAAGTACAAAGAGATGATGAAGGCAGATACCACAGAGAGGAGATCACAAGAGTTATTAGGAAGGTAGTGATGGAAGAGGATGGGAAAGATTCGAGGAGAAACTCCCAGAATATGAGATGCTTAATGCTGAAGAAAGGCGATGAAGACATAGATATCGTGGCAAAGGAGTTTGTTCAACTATGTGAGGAGGAGGGTAATAAGTTCTAGTTTTGCAAAGGTTTTTTATGTATGATAAATCATTGATGTTGATTGTAATGCGAAGAACACAATGGGGCTAAGAAGCATAAGGCCTGTTGAAGTTCTTGTAATATAGGACCAAGCAAGAGAGGAGGTCAAATATAGGATTAATTTAGCTGAAGTTTAATGCTGAAAGAGGCAACTATCAGCTATCAATCCTATCATTTACTGTTTAGGGAAAACAAATACTTACTGTGTATAATGGAGTTGTTTCTTTCAACTATGGATGCCAGTGATCTACCTTAGATGCTTTTCACTCTATTACTAAAAGATAACAGTGATATCTATCAGTGGGTCCTGAAACAGAACCAAGGCATTTTATCATTAGATGGTTTTCATACTATCACTGGCTAACCAGACAACAATTGCATTTCCTACAGCTGTTAGCAAATGGATAGAGTTTCCAAGTATCAAATAAAAAAGGAAGGAAAATCATAATATAAGCTACCTACCCTGCACACTGTAAACTGAAGAAGATAAAGATAACAAAAAAGATAATCCAGTATGTAATGGAAATTATGGAAGGTATGTTTTCAAAAGATAGATGCAAAGAAAGAGGTAATGCAGACAACATTAACATTAACAATGCCAAATAAAATAAAATAAAATAAAGCAGCCAAAAGATGTCTCTAAAAGTCTCTTTGTTCTAAGTAACTCTTCTTCAACTGTCATCCATTCCATGTTCTCTTTTTTTTTTTTTTTTAGCTTACACTTAGACTAGTCCTGGACACCAAGTCTCCGGCCCCTCATCGACTTGGAGAGGTAAACCGCGGGATGTGCCTCACCAATGGTCCAACCACCCCCCTTTATACCCTTTGGCACCAGGAGGCCCACTCCACAAGAGAAACAAATAATGCTCCTCATGGGAATCGAACCTCCCACCCGAAGCTTCCAGGCCCAGCGTAGGGTGACCTTTCAACCAGTGAGCTATGCCCCTGAAGCTAAAACAATTTCAACTTATACTAGTACTACTACTATTATCTGAGTTGATTTTTAGTTTAATTAAAAAAAAAAAAGTAATCATTTCAAAACTAAAACTTGAATATATATGCCTCTTAGTTTCATGAGTTTTTTAATCATTCCAGGTTTTCTGTTGATTTATGAAAGATTTAGCGAAGGTTGTGTTCTTTTCTACATATACAAGGATAGTTTTGTTTCGTCGTGTGATGGTAGTTTATGGTGTCTTAATTTGCAAAGTCGAGAATTGAGATGCACGGGTTGATCTGGATTTGGTTTTGGGCAATGAGTTCTGGTGTTGAATTCGACATAAGATTCCTCTTACAGTAAAACTGGGTTGTTCTCTATATGGTCAGAAAGGGTGCAATATGATTTAAAAAGTACAGAGATTTTGTACGCAAGTTTACAACAAATATGCTAGTTTACAACAAGTATATGGTGCTTGGAAATTTTTTGAAAGGTGCAAATTTTGATTCTGCAATTCGTTGTTTGTGCCAATGTGTGACTTGTGCAATTGTTGTTTCGGAAACACTCTCTCGATTTCCTCTGGGTAAAGGTAGGTAATCTCATCCGCAAGACTATACTCTGATTACACTGAGTTGATAAGTAAATAAGTACCCCACCCAAGACCTCAGTTCCAAAGAACTGCTGTAGTACTTAACCGACTGTAAATGTATCAATTTCTGGAGTCCAAAATAAACCACCGTTGATGCACATACAACTACCACTCCAAGCCCCCAGCAAATTACCCTGTGGCTATTTTTTTTAATTAAAAAAAGGTAAGAGTTTCGAAACAGCAGACGACACGACAGATGGGCAAAGTCTATCATATAAACAAAATAAGCATAAGAAATCATCAAAAAAAAAACACAGCATATAAATTAAATATTATAAAATCTCATCTTTGTTTTAAAAGTTAATGTCTACAATCAAATAGTCAAACAAATGAAAAGAACACTCATCTAGAATTTCCACTAGTCCTAGCCTCCAAAACCACTAAGGGTTGAAAAGTAAATTTCCAATCAAACAACATATAAAAATGATAACAAAAACTATAAAATGACTAGACTCCAAATCGCACACCATACCAGATCAGACTCCCAAATACATTGAATGCTTGCAGTTGCACACATGTAGTAACATCAAAGAGTACAAATGGAATAATAAAAATGAGCACCTCAAAATTCAAAGATGTCATGCCAATGGCAGCTACAAAAGGCACAACTTGAGTCCAGAGAAATAGAAACAGAGCAGCCATGGAAAGCACCCAAAGACCTCTCAGTGTTCTCATGCTACCATGGCTAGCCCATGGTCACACATCACCATACTTAGAGCTAGCCAAGAAGCTCACCAGCAGGAACTTTTACATCTACTTATGTTCCACCCCGGCAAATCTTGAGTCTGTAAAGAAGAAGTTAAGTGTCAAGTACTCGGATTCGATCGAACTCGTGGAGCTCCGTCTCCCTTGTTTGCCTCAGCTCCCTGAACACCACCACACCACCAATGGCCTCCCACACCATCTCATGTCCACCCTCAAACAAGCCTTTGAAATGTCTACGCCCGCCTTCTCGAAGATACTCGAAACCCTGAAACCGGATCTCCTCATCTATGACTTCAACCAGCCTTGGGCACCTCCCGTAGCCAACTCCTATGGCATACCTGCTGTTGAGTTTGTTACATTTACTTCTTCCATGACCTCTTTCTATTTCCACCATTGTGGTGCTTTTCCAGAATCGGATAGAATCTATCCGTTTTCAGAAATCTATCTCCATAACTGTGAGCTAGCCGGGTATAAACAATTGAAAATTGGAGACAAGGGGCGTCTCCTCGAGTGCACCAAGAAGTCGAACAAGATCATATTGTTCAAGACGTTCCGACAAATCGAAGGGAAGTACCTGGATTATCTTGAAGCATCCGTAGGGAAACGAATGGTAACAGCCGGTCCCCTAGTCGAGGACCCTATTGAAGAAGATGGTGATCAATTCACAGACTGGCTCGACAAAAAGGAGCCACTTTCGACTCTGTTCGCTTCGTTTGGAAGCGAGTATTACAGCTCCAAGGAGGAGTTGGAAGAGATAGCAATGGGGATAGAGTTAAGCAAGGTTAACTTCATATGGGTTGTCCGTTTTCCTTCAGGGGAGGGCAAAAGTATACACCAAGTACTTCCAAATGGGTTCATAGAAAGAGTAAAGAGTAGAGGGCTAGTCGTGGAAGGATGGGCCCCGCAGACGAGGATACTGGGGCATCCTAGTATCGGAGGCTTTGTGAGCCATTGTGGGACAAGTTCGGTGATGGAGAGCTTGAAGCTTGGGGTGCCCATAATTGCCATGCCCATGCACCTCGATCAACCGATCAACGCTAGGCTTGTGGGGTCACTGGGCCTGGCTCTGGAAGTACAGAGAGACGGTGAAGGCAGATACCGCAGAGAGGAGATCACAAGAGTTATAAGGAAGGTGGTGATGGAAGAGGATGGGAAGGATTTGAGGGAACGTGCCCAGAATATGAGATGTTTAATGCTGAAGAAAGGTGATGAAGACATAGATATTGTGGCAAAGGAGTTGGTTCAACTATGCAAGGAGGGTAACAAGTTCTAGTTTTTCTAACTTTTTTTAGTCATTGAAGTTGATTGTTGCTTATTGACATCAAAGGGTACTTGTGGATTGAATGCGAAGAACGCAATGGGGCTAAAGTTTAATGCTGAAGAGGCAACAATCAGCTATCATGCATACATATATAAATGTATTTGTTTTCCCTTAAAGAGTAAATGGAGTTTTTTTTGTTGGTGGCTCCTGAAACAGAACCAAGGCTTTCTTTATCATTAAAGACCATCACTGGCTAACGAAAGATCAATGTATTTCCTACAACAGTTTATATGTGGAAAGAGTTTCTGAGTGTCAAATGAAAAGGAAGGAAAATCATAATATAAGCTACCTACCCTACAGACTTGAAACAAAGAAGATAACGATGATTAACCAAATTAAATGTTCAGAAAATTAAATCAACAAGGAGAATGTGGATATTGGTATCTCATGCAGCAGATTTTTCTGCTGCAAATAACCAAGTTAAATAAACAGTTTGAGAAGAAAACAAAGTTTGAATGGACTATAGCAGCGTTGGAAATTTGGAACCAAGATCAGGCTTGACAAAAAAACAAAATGTGTGGGTTGCAAATGTGAGGAGCAAGTGATATAAAGAGAGTTCCTGTAAGGTGAGTGGTGGAGACTGGAGCTGTTGCTGGCATAACTAAAGAAATATCGTTGCAGTCGCAAACATAAATGACACAAAAGATAATCCAATATGTTAATATTGTGAGCTTCTTTGATTACAAAAGGTTGACTCACATCATTGTGAAAGAAAGAGATATGTAAGGTTCTATTCAAAAGATAGATGCAATGAAAGAGGTAATGCAATAAACACTAACAATGAAAAATAAAATAAAGGGCGTCTCTTAAAGGTTCTTTGCTCCAAGTAGTATCTTCTACTCTCACTCATCCCATGTTCTAACTCTAGCCTTCATTGAAGCAAAAACATTTTAGGGAAGCTGATTTTTTAGTCACTCAACTTGATGTACTAGTTCTACTTCTATTATCTTCATTCATTTTTAGTTTAAAAAGTAATCAGTTCAAAACTGGAGTACTTTTTTAATTAGTCTCTTCATGCATTTTTATTGGCAATTCTCTAATGTGAAGATTTGTCTCTTTTTTCTTTATCATTTTTGTTATTAAGTTTGGTTTAATTTTTAATTTAATATACATATCATGCAGAACTCTAAAGATGCTTCAAAACAGATTATATGACAAGTTCATTTAGCTATTAGAAATTTTTTTTTTTTTTTTTTGATGAATTAGGAAGTTAATGCAATAGATAAAACCCTTTGCATGTTATCCCATTTTTCAATTAATTTATTACGCAGCAACAATCAAACACTGAACGCAACAAAGGTTTGGAAAAAAACAAGGAAAGTGGAAGACAAAGGAACTACAAGGAAAAAATTAAAACCTCGAGCACGAGGACATAGTTATATGATATTATTAAAAGACCCAACATATAATTATTGCATTGCAAGATATATCGTGATTGGTTCTTGGGCGTCTCTAGAAAGCCCGTTTTAGAAATTCCTGAGAAATAAAAAGGGGGACAGATGCTTCATTTATCACCAAGTAGAGATGAATACCAGTAGCGGCAAGAAATTCTATAACCTTGAATCGAGGTATTTAGGAACAGGGGTTGTTCCAGCTCGATACCAGCAAGAATGCCTAACAATGAGTATTTCTATGACTTTTTTATTAAAAAAAATAGTTTTTTTTTGTTCTAGGACCCAAATTTCTATATATAATAATATTCATATCACACAACTGGAGATTCCTTCTCCATTTGAACGTGTTAGGTTATAGAAACTGAAAAATTCAAAGACCCTAAGAAAATAAATTCAGAAGAAGGCCCTAAACCTGCAAATCCTGTTCCAAGTCAACCGAGAGAGCAATAGAGGGAGGACATGGAAAGCACACAAAGGCGACTGAGTGTTCTCATGTTGCCATGGTTAGCCCATGGTCACATATCTCCGTACCTAGCGCTAGCCAATAAGCTCACGGCGAGGAATTTTCATATCCACTTGTGTTCTACACCGGCAAATCTTGAATCCATCAAGAAAAAGTTGAGTGCCGAATACTCCAATTCGATTCGACTCATGGAGCTCCATCTCCCTTGTTTGCCTCAGCTCCCTGCACATTACCATACCACAAATGGCCTTCCACAACATCTTATGGCAACCCTCAAACAAGCCCTTGACATGTCTGCACCAACCGTCTCCAAGATGCTCGAAACCCTGAAACCTGATCTCCTCATCTATGACTTCATCATCTACACATGGGTACCTACCTTGGCGAAATCCTATGGCATCCCTTCTATCGAGTTTGTTTCACTTAATGCTTCCTTTATCTCCTTCTATTTCCACTTTTGCGGTGATTTTCCTGACTCTACTAAGGATTATCCCTTTCCAGAAATATATCTGACTAGCTATGAGCGTATTGGGTTTGAAAAATCGAAAAAAAGAGAGAACGGGATTCTCAATGGGTGTACCAAGGCATCAAATAAGATTGTATTACTCAAGACATTCCGACAAATTGAAGGGAAATACTTGGATTATCTTGAAGGATCCATGGGAAAAAGGATGATCCCAACTGGTCCTCTTGTAGAAGACCCTCCTGAAGGAAATGAAGAAGATAGTCAAAGTTGTGATGAATTCAAAGGCTGGCTTGACAGGAAGACCCCTCTCTCAACTGTGTTTGTCTCATTCGGAAGCGAGTATTACAGTTCCAAGGAGGAGTTGGAAGAGATAGCAATAGGGTTAGAGTTAAGCAAAGTGAATTTTATATGGGTTATCCGATTTCCTTCTGGAGAGAGCAATGACATATACAAATCACTTCCAAATGGGTTCCTAGTAAGAGTAAGGGGTAGAGGGCTTGTCGTGGAAGGTTGGGCCCCACAGATGACGATACTGAGGCATCCTAGTATTGGAGGGTTTGTGAGCCACTGTGGGGCCAGTTCAGTCATGGAGAGCTTGAAGCTTGGGGTTCCTATAATCGCCATGCCCATGCACCTTGACCAGCCAATAACTGCCAGACTTTTGAAGTCACAGGGCCTGGCAGTTGAAGTTCAAAGAAATGAAGAAGGCAGATACCGAAAAGAAGAGATCGCAACAGTTATTAAGAAGGTGATGTTGGAAGAGGATGGGAGGGATTTGAGGAGAAATGCACAGGAAATGAGCTATCTAATGCTGAACAAGGGTGATGAAGAGATTGATGGGGTGGTCAAGGAGCTTCTTCATGTTTGCAAGGAGGCTAAAACATTTAGTCCCAATCTTTAGGAGGTGAAACTTGACTGTGCATAGAAAGAGGGAAAACTCAAGTTTAAACTACTTGTGGAGTTTTAATTTCACTAGTTACTGATAGTAGCAAAGAAGTAACTATGTCTATACGTAATCATATGTGTGTATTTTCGTTATCATACTGAGAGTGCAATGAAGTTTTTATGACATGATTAGCATCATAGATGAAAAATGCCGGAGCTTGATCTTTCAAGAGCAAATCTATCCCTAGAGGCTAGAGCACATCTATTACTAAAAAGGATAATGATGACATTTGTGGCTCATTAAACAACAACTATAATTTTTTCAAACCAAATACAAATATGTATTAAAGATTAAATAAACAATTACACATCCATGAATCAATCCCAGTTAGTACTAATCACCTGAAGGCTGAAGGTTACAAAATTACTGAAGTCAAACAAACAAAATAAAGAGGATAATCCATGTAAGTATGGGATAAAAGCTCAAGACATATGGATATGAGTCAACGATAACTTTATATACATGGGTCTTGATCCTGGACAACTTGCTCTGTGCTAATTTTAGTACTTTAAAAAACTCTAGGTTTGTAGAATTCCATATGAAATAAACTGTGGCTACTTTCTCTTTGTTTCATAAGATTTTCTATTCATCTAATTTGAGTATTTGTCCCTCAGTTTTGTTCTTTCTTTTCGAGCGATTAAGTTTCCAATTCATTATACCTATTATGTAGATCTCTATTAGCAAAGACGCTTTATTCTCCATGATCCACAACAAATTATATGGTAAGTTCATGCAAAGTGCTGAGTTTTTTTTTATGACTACTTGTTGGAAACTAATAGAATAGAAAACCCTTCAAATCAAGTACTCCTATGGCAAATTAAAAAGGTCAACAATTTGTTTTGGATCTAGGACCCAAATTTTAAATATAAGATTCATATAAAACAACTAGATTCTCCTTCTCCCTTTGAATGCCATAGGCTAAAGGATAGACAAGCAGAGCAAACTGGGAAAACTGGACACTACAAAATTCAAACAGTTTATGCTAAAAAGATAAAATTCAGCAAAAGTCCCTTAACCGGCTCTTGAACTTCCCTGAGCCTATAAATTTACAGATAATAGGTAGGTGGAAAGGTAGATGCTACAGTTACCCTTCAATATTACTGTACCATTTACCAAGCATCAGTATTGTCCACCTAACTATTATATGTACATTTAGGGCTCGTTTGTTTGACTAAAAATCTTACAAGGGAAAGGAATATTAGACCTTGGCCATAAAATTTTGTTTGGTTTAACCCCTCAAAGGATTATTACTGTTATGGGCCTCAATGAATCCATTTGTTTACCCTAAAAAAAAGAGGGTTTACTACTTCACCCTCTTGTTTCACGCGAACATCTTATGTTTACTTCTCTGACTCCCCCAACCACTCTCTCGCTCACTTCCATCAGATCTCCATTCCCGTTCTCGTTCTTCGTCGAATCTCCATCCTCTGTTTTTCGTCGATCTGATCTCCATCCCGACTCTTGTTTTCGGTTGAATCTCAATCCTCTTTCTCGTTTTTCGTTGATTTGATCACCATCCTCCTCGTTTTCCATCAAATCTCCATCCCCGAACCAAAATCGGACTCCCTGTGGTGTCAATTAGGGTCATGGATGGTCGGATCTCTTCCTCCCCTTCCATTCCAGTGAAGAAGAAGAGATCGAACAACGGTAATTGGATTGGAGCAGAGTCACCGATCCGATACCTCCTTCTCCTCCGATTTGACAGCGTCGCCGAGATGAGATAGAATCGGAGCACGGTCAGGGCGCCGCTACACCTTCTCCTCCACACTCGTGCCTATGCCTTCTCCACCATGACTCATGAGGGTTAACTGCTAGCCATGGTCAGTGATTTTGGATAGCATGACCGACTGCTCTAGACTCAAGAATTACGGTGAATCCCTTTGATCAATCTTTGGATGTTGAAATTGTGTTGAAATCCTATATTGTCAATGGATTTTCTGTTCTATTGGCTCTCCAATTGGTCATCAAATGACATTAATGGTGAGTTCCATTGATATTGTGATAGAGAAATGGTGTATGCAGATGATTCTAACTCCCAAAATTGAAATTAGATTTGCTTGTTTTTTTTTTCATTCGTTTTTCCTGAATTGCTTCTTTGTGTATTTTTGTTGGATTACTTGCATTTAAATAGGGTAAGGTTAATCGATTACTTTCTCTAATCTAACCAAACAAAATACTAGGTTAACAGTTTCTCTTACCTTTCCCTTCTCCATAAAGCAATGAATCTGTTTACTTTACCTCCGTTCAAACAAACGGGCCCTTAGAGTCTTTTGTTAGACCATGAAATCAGCTGGATTTGATAAGGGTAATGTGGGAATCTTTTTAAGGCAAATGATATGGGTTTGAGGGGACCATATGAGGATAACAATCGTCTGTTTGGGATGTGAGGGAAAAAATGGCTTATAAATAAGACATTAAGCATCTTTTCAAGATTATCCAAGAGTGATCATTTGTAAAGGCTTCTATCCTAGCTAGTGCAGTGTCGCTCTCTAGTGACCAGTTTGGGATTCATCCCATCCGGTGGCTCAATGGTCACCCTTTTGGGTCACTGAGTGTTTCTTGTGAGTGTTCTTGTGTTCAATCAAACCCTTGGTGTTTGTGTGAGTTGTTTTGTGTTGAATCTCAGTCGAATCTCTATCACTGCTCCTTATACAAGTCAATTGAGTGAGCGATAGAGAGGACACGGAAAGAACACAAATGTCTTTAAGTGTTCTCATGCTACCATGGTTGGGTCATGGTCACATATCTCCATACCTAGAGCTAGCTAAGAAGCTCACAACCAGGACCCTCCACATCTACATGTGTTCTACACCGGCAAATCTCAAATCGATCAAGAAAAAGGTGAGTGTCAAATACTCAGATTCGATACAGCTCGTGGAGCTCCATCTCCCTTGTTTGCCTCAGCTCCCTTCACACTACCACACCACCAATGGCCTCCCGCCCCATCTTATGCCAACCCTCAAACAAGGCCTTGACATGTCTGCATGCACCATCCTTCTCCAACATACTCGAAACCCTGAAACCAGATCTCCTCATCTATGACTTCATCATCTCATGGACACCTACCTTGGCAAAGTCATACAATGTTCCTGCTGTCGAGTTTCTGATATTCAATGCTTCCTTTACCTCCTCTTTCCACTCGATTATCCCTTTCCAGAAATCTATAGTATAGATTCTATACGACTAGCTTTGAGCGTATTGGGATTGAGCAAATAAAAAAAGGAGACAATGGGATTCGCATTGGGTGTATCAAGGCATCGACTAAGATTGTATTGCTCAAGACATTCCGACAAATTGAAGGCAAATACTTGGATTATCTTGAAGCATCCACTGGGAAAAGGATAATCCCAACTGGTATTCTAGTAGAAGACCCTCCTGAAGAAAAGAAGACAATCACGGTTCTGATGAATTCCAAAACTGGCTTGATGAGAAGGACCCTTTCTCAACTGTCTTTGTTTCATTCAGAAGTGAGTATTTCAGCTCCAAGGAGGAGTTGGAAGAGATAGCAATAGGGTTAGAGTTAAGTAAGGTGAACTTTATATGGGTCGTCCGATTTCCTTTCGGGGAGAGCAATGACATATACCAAGCACTTCCAAATGGGTTCCTAGAAAGAGTAAGGGGTAGAGGGCTAGTTGTGGAAGGTTGGGCACCGCAGATAAGGATACTGAGGCATCCTAGTATTGGAGGGTTTGTGAGTCATTGTGGGGCCAGTTCAATAATGGAGAGCATGAAGCTTGGGGTTCCTATAATCGACATGCCCATGCACCTTGACCAGCCAATCATTGCCAGACTTTTGAAGTCACTGGGTCTAGCAGTGGAAGTTCAGAGAGATGGAGAGGGCAGATACTGTGCTCACCGGAAAGGACTTGTGGGTAGTACCCATAGGTCCCCGGTTCGAACCCCGGAATGACCGCTATTTATTTACCAACTCAAGAGAGGGCAGATACTGCAGAGAAGAGATTGCAAGAGCTATTAAGAAGGTGGCTGTGGAAGAAGATTGGAGGGATTTAAGAAGAAATGCCCAAGACATGAGCTCTTTAATGCTGAAGAAAGGTGATGAGGAGATTGATGCAATGGTCAGGGAGTTTGTTCAACTTTCTAAGGAGGCAAAAAGAATTTAATGCTTATCTGTATGAGGTGAACCTTATTGCACCTTTTCAAGGGAAAGTAAGTGTCTAAACTACTTCCTAAGGTTTTTTACATGTTTCCCCAGTCAAATTTCCTTTTTTCATAGACAGGTAACTAATGGGAACTTGCAGATGAAATGCTAGTAAAGGTGATGGAGCTGAGAAGATTGGTGATCATGTGGCCCGAAGCTACGGAAATACTTTGTAATACTGAACCAGGGAGGATATATGTGAATGTAATGTTTGTCTTATCTATCAGGCTAAAGCAGATGCACAAGCTTTGCTGATTAGCAATAAAGAAGCAACCATATGTGTGTATTTTTATTTTCTAAGAGTGCAATCAAGTTTTTATGGTGCCATGGAATAAACATGCAGGAGCATGATCATTGAAGAACTAAGATAATCCTCGACTACATGCTTGTCAGTATAAATAAAAAGGATTATGATGATATTTGTAGCTCCTTAACAGAACACTATAGTTCCTGCAACATTTTACATTTGTGGTACGCAAAACACAGCAGAGTAGTTTTTTATGGGGAGAAAAGGAAATTATAATCCTAACCTATCCCCCCCACCCCCTCCGCGGCCCCACCCATAAACTGAAAAAAAATGATTATTCATACCTGGAGGCTAAAAATGTTCAGAAAGCAAATTGACAAGGAGAATGCTGATATTGGTAACTCTTTTTCTTTCTGAAATAAGGAGATTACATGATGACAGAACATTATTTACATACTTGAAAGCAAAAAAATTAAGGATTTTAGTTCACAGAGAAGTTGCAGTTTATACTACATCAACATATACTCTGTTTATGATAATACAGGGAAACATGCTACATGCAGCGTAAAATGGTACCTCATACTTGATCTGCTTCAATGACAGAGTCAGATGGAAAATTCTGGAATATATTTCATTGCTGGTTGACGAAACTAGAACCAAGACCATAGTTGTGCACATTTCCATTGGATAAAACCTCCCGATATGCAGCCAAAAGTTTTGGAATGTCATCCATACGTAACTGGAAGTAATGGAGCAACTTGTGGATTATGAAAAGTAACAGAACAAGGGCATTTTTTAAAAAAAAAAGCACCAATATGTTGTCACATCTATATCAATTTTTGGAGCATTTTAACTAAATTAAGTTATTTTGTCACATAGCTGATTTCGATTTTATGTCTTACTCTTGTCATCTCTGGGTCTTTCAGAAATACCCTCTTGATTTGCTCAGGGTAAAGGTGTGTGCATCTCATCCCCTAGACCCTTCTTTAAGCAGGATTATAATGGCTTGTTATGTATGTTGTAGGATCCCCCCACCCCACTTCCCAACAGGAAAAGAATAACAACAAAATGGATTAGGAGGCATATGGAGAAAAGATGGATTACGAGGCATATTAGGTAGATGGGTGGCGACACTAAAGGGGGCTTAGGGGCCTTTAGGAGTATGCAGGCGACGGGTGTTATTTTTTATAGTGGGGTTTTTGGGCTCATGGGCTAAGGGATGTTTTCCACATTAGCTCCATGTTTGGGGAAACCGGTCGGGGTTCTCTCCAACTTTTGTAACTAATACTTCTATACATTTACCTCTTCGGAAAAAAAATAACAGCAAAATAGGACGATCAATAAGCCTCTAACAGGAACATATGGAGAAAATTGTTCAGTACAACATTATCTGGATTGCAGTAGAAGATGAAGACAGATATTAGAGAAAACCCTAAAAAAATGCAGAAGAATGGGGGTTTACAAAAAATTACTGGGTTTACAAGTATGGATAGCATGATGGAAAAGATCAGAAGTGAAGACCTGATTATCCAAGTTAAATTAGAAAATAAATGATTTTCAAAAGCCATAATCGCATAGCATTTCACAATATTAACTATATGCGATCATAAACATCTGTGGATGACAAAACTGTGCATACCTGGGACACATTTCTAACATGATAAAACGGATGAACTTCTGCTCCACATAAAGCAGATCTCAAGGACTCCAATTCGAGGACATTTTTTGTACTGTTTAAATGCACATAGGAATATTATATAAATATATCACACGATGAAGAGGAAAGGAAGTAAGGACAAGAGAGAATGAGCTCATAGCAGGATCAAGCCTAGAAAGTAAGAAATATCATGGTCCAAGCAAGTTCACAAATACTTTTCACCCTTTCCTTTTCTATTATTTCCCCATTTTATTTCTCATTATGTGGATGCATTAACTGGTTCAGATAAAATTCACGGAACCCAACTGAGTTCAGAGGAAGCAAAATCTATCAACAAACTTGTATAAGCAAAAGGTTGGGTTGCTTCTCATTGGAACTTTAAGGTTCTGAAGTTATATATTAATATGCATACTAACACCAATTAAGACTGATTTGGCTAGCAGCAAATACTACAGCAGTCATGCTTAATAAAGAGAAGAGAACATCTGAGAAGTTGACTACTTTGGACTTACTGCTAATTTTTTTTTTGGTGAAAAGACTTACTGCTAATTTAGATCAATAAAATGCACATAACTAGGATACTATAGCACATAATCATTTTAGACTTTGAATTGAGGATGCACGATCTTGGGATCATTATTAGTGAAAAAATCACCTTTCCTGTTTCTTCTGATCCGTTTTCAATTATGCCCAAGTTTTACGCTTCATAATTATAAGAAGCAGTGAAGGCCTACATTCTGAGGGCTGATGCTCACACAAAACATGTAGAATAAGCTAGATTCCTAACGAGTAGCACTACAGAACACATAACTCTGCACAGGTATCATGATGCTGTTATGAACAGAGAGAAGCCTGATCCACATGACAACTTCATCAAATTCATGCATCATAATTGAGTGTTCTCTCCATAACAGTTATGCTTCAACCATGCAAACAGTTCTCTTAGCAAATTAAAAAAGAATCAGCCCTAGTGATAGTGCGTTCAGCAATGACAGAAGAAACAGAATTCTACAAGCAAGGAATTCTTGTGCTCATAGATAACTTGTGTATTAGAAAGCCAATCTTACAGATAATGATGCTTAATCAAACGTTGATAGTCACGGAGCAAGGGACCAAGTTCCTTCAACTGTATAGAGTGAGGTGAAGTGTGCCTCCAGTGGTCACGTAACATCTGAGTTGCCATTTTATCCAGCACAGAAAGGAAGCATCATCAAGCAAAAACTATTATTTTTAGAGAGTGAGAGGAACTTATGCATTATTTACCTGAGAATTTGAAATTGTGCCATCATCAGACACATTTTCTTCACTAAATTTGGACACTAACTCAAAGAATTCAGTGTCTTCCTCTTCATCCGCAATTTGAAGATCAGATCTATAAACTGAGGATGAAATTCCAAATCTTCTCCAAAGCTCTGAAATCGCAGATTCTTGCTTTTGGCTCTCCTGTCAGAGATGTAGAACATGGTACTTGAAAGCAGAAAGAGGTCTGATAGCCAACATCTCAAGGAGCCAAAAGCAGAAATTGTTTGGAGATATTATGAAAATTACCTTCAGCTTCGACTGAAGTGGAACTGCTGCATCTTTAGTCTCAGAAAGGAGTTTTGGCGGAGCAGATATCAACCTCTTTGAGATTGGATCACCTATGATCCAAGCAAAATGAAAGTGAATTACAAAAACAAAAACTGAGATGTGAATAGAGTGAGGAAGAACCAAAACCAGAGAGACAGTAAAGACATGCAAAATTTGAAGCATATAAGAGCAGATGCATCTATAGAACCCTATTCAGTTTCTTAACTCTCTTTTTTATTTTCTCTCTCCTTAAGAAACCCAACTTAATTTTTTACCCACATCCCTACAACCCATATTATTATAAACTAAATAATACGGAGTATAAAATTAAAAATAGCCCCACCACCTACCCAAACCCCCTCTTTCTCTTTCCTATCCTCTCACTCATGTCCCCCACCTTCTTTCTTTCTTGAGTTTTTAAGGGTTTCTTACTAGTAAACCCATCACATCATTCCTTAATAAAGTATATCCCTCCTTTATTATTTTATTGTTAAGTTTCTTATTTTTCTCCTTTAAACACCGCAATGTGGGTGTTCTAAAAGATCCACCTGACTAGTTGGTCCTAAACTGACATCAATTATTACTCAAATTATTTATTTCTCTAAACATTTACGGAGTAATGTTTACTCAGACTTCCTGTTAAAAGGCCCAAATCATTCATTCAGTTGCAAATCATCTAAACTTCCGCAGAGATACATGATTTATGGAAGAGAACAAATTGAGGGAGTAAAATACTAAGCAGATAAAATACCTTCTGGAACTAACCACCAAAAGTCACCAAACGTTGATTTCCCATCAAAGCCCCCAAACAACAAATAGCGTGAGCCTATAGCAGTCATGGTATGGTAAGCTCGTGCAGAAGGGGCCTCATTGCTTGTAGGTAAGCGTTTCCACAGCACAGACGCTAAATGGAAGCAAGAGTTAGAATAGAGGTATTATAAGCTTTTCTAAAGGAAGAAATTATAAAAATAACTGATACAAGCACATATATCAAGGATTATATAAAGCAAGAAACAAGACAAGGAGTTCAACAACAACAACTACATTAACCCAGTGAGTCCCGCCGAAGCGGGGGGTCTAGGTGTACGCATCCATTCCTCAAACTAGCCGAGGGGATGTTTCCGAATGACTCAATGCCAGTAGAACCGTTGGCGAACAATATGACCAAAATTTAAATAATTAACAAACAACCAACATGCAGCAAAGTAAGGGTCGTGCTACTCCTCTAAAAGATGCACCACAACCCTAAATGCTCACAGACAAGACCCAAACCTAGTCTCTAACCCCCCAAGCCCACCGTGCCTACAATCTAGACATCCTCCACCCTAATGCTCCCCCTCCAATGATCCCGGTCTAACACCATGTCCTCGCTGAGTGCCACGAGGTTAAGAAAAACATTTATTTACGTTGCAGAATCAATGATCAGATTCAGAACATGGACATTGCAAAATACTATGTATCTTCATATGCTAAAAACTCCACAACACTTGGAAGAGAGAAAAGGATCCGACACTACTCGGCATGCTCATACCACATATTTAGTGAAATTAATACGCCAAAAAATACAACATATGCAATAATATGATCAAGATATTCAATAGTGTGATATCTTAATAAATCAAGTATCTGGTATTAGTTATGCATATTAGAATTTAGAAATAAGTCAAAGATTCAACCAATCTGTCGCACCAGAGCCACTGGATAACAGTATATGTTCACGTATAAGTTATAACTAAGCACTCACCTCTATCCAGAACAATGCAATCATTGTAGTAGACATCATAGCGGCTTAGCCAACCTCCTGTACCATGCCCTCCGAATAATAGGAGCTACAATAGATTACAAAAGGCCCTTCAGTGTCATTCTTTCAAAGATGGAACAAAAGGTCATATTTATTGGCCCACTTCCTTACAAATTTATTTAAGAAATATGCTAGACAAACACATGACAAGTAAGAAAAAAAAAATTAAGCCATTCCGAGGCAAAGAAAAACCTACATGGTGCCCCACAGACGTAACAGTATGGCCACAGCGAGAAGAAGGAGCTTGACCTGGAAGCTTCAGTTGCGTCCAACCAGGTGTTTCGTTATCTTACTTATCCAAAATAGACCAAAATTCAATTAACATGAGTGTAAGAACTACCCAGCTAAATTATCTAATAAAAACTTATAATTTAAAGGAATATGTGGAATGTTTGAACTATGGACACATAATATGAATTGATGTTCTAACTTCAAAATGAATCTTATCTAAATTTAAGAATAACTTCACAAAACAAAACAAAAATCCGGAAAAATCTGGTATACTATTAGACGTAGGAAAGCAAAACAGTCCTTTATCAGCAATCTTATTTTATGGTCAGAGGTATAATTGAAACACCAACAGTAGCAAAAGAAGTTGGAAAAGCATCTACCAATCTAGACATTTTCCAGATTTAAAGTACCAAATCAGAACAATGTCAGCCAAGAATTGCATAAATAGTACTAAAAAGTAGAAAAGTACGTAATATTTCCACAGCAATATAGATATGTCACATAGACTAACCAAAAGTCCATACACAATTATTTGATCGGTAGACAAAAGAAATAACTCATTTTTATCAGTGATTCAGCGACCTCTATTTTGCATTGTATATGAGCATCGTTCATTTTATTATTTTATGGATATAAAAAATCCAGATAGAAAATATTTGGATACGAAAGGTCAATTGAACAGGCTGCCTCAGTTTGGTCAATGCCCTTAAAGAATGTAGCAAGTACTTATCCAGGAGAAACAACCAATAATAAAGCCTTTTGTATCAAATTTTTAAAACCAGTTTATGTTTATGTCTTAATAATTAAACATTTTTGTATAAAAAAAATACAAAACGTTTTGTTGACCCAACCAGCCACAAAAACAGCATAACAAAAAATGTAAACAAGCCAAAGATGAACATGTTTCTGATTTACCTTCCTCAATCAGCCCTTTAAGAGCCCAGAAATCACCCATAATTGGGCCTCCACCTCCTACAAAATTGACAAACCAGATCATGTAAGAAAAATTCCAGAAGTAAACCAAATGCAATTATTTTAGTACTTTTGAAGAGAACGCGGCATCATAGTGCCAAATGCAAGAGGCTAAACCAGATCATAAACAAACAACTAAAAGAAATTCACCTCTTCCACCAAAGACAAGTAAGCGCTTCTCAACCATCGTAGCTGTATGTCCACATCTAGGTGGAGGCACAGATCCAGATACTGACAACTCTATCCACTCAAGTGAGACTGTTAAACATTTGCTCATGGAGCAGGGAAGCTTCAGATTAGCTGAATCTAACATTATGGGAAAAAAATATATGGAGGAAAGAAGAGCGAAAAATTCGGAGGAAGCAAGTTACTTGTGTCCAAGAGATAGACATCAGACAGCCACTTTTTACCATCCCATCCACCATACCTGTAGAGATAAAAAAAATTCAGTAATAGAGGCCAAAGTTGCAACACGTGGCAGATTCAAACATGATTCAAGTATGTGCACAAGAGTACATGACAATTTTCTGATTTCCAATAGCAGCTGCTGCTGCAAAATCCCTAGGCGAAGGTAGGTCTCCAAAACTTGTTAGCTCTGACCATTGCCATATATCTGGATGATAAATGCAAATACTATCAGTGAATCTACAACAAATAGGACATTATACAAAACTATACAATAGAAGTGGCAATAGATCTGCAGTAGCACATTCTTTACCTGTATCTAAGACCCAGAAATCACCCAACCTGAGTATCAAATTTTTAAGGTTAACAACCTGCTACAGTTTAATTGACTAAAGACGATGAAACAACACATATACAGAATGCAGACCTTCTTCCACCAGAGCGACCACCAAATATAAACATGTGACAGTCAATAGAAACAGCAATATGAAATGCTCTTGGACTTGGACCCACTTTGCCATCAGATCCACTGCCAGTGCACTCTGGTTGAAACCATAATTTGTTCTCTAGATGCCAAAAACCACCAACTATAAGTGCAAAGGAGTGATGGAATTCGCATATAACTAAGTCCTGTCCATGTATAAGTAGTTTAGGATATGTTACTCTATCTCTTACCATGCATATATTCTATTATTTTCTTCTTTGAATTCATTATGTCAAATTTAATAGTTAAATGGATAATATATCTGATATAGATTAAACAGATCATTGTACTAGGTTTAGTCTGCAAGAGTTGGTGCTTTTCATACTCAATGACAGAAACAATTTTGTTTCCTGAAGTCGAGTCTATTCTGCTGGTCTCTATATTACACTTTAAAGGTGAATTTTCGTCAGAGAGGTGAGCAATAAGAATGTTAGTAGTGAAAAATTCCTGCATAATTTTTTTCGTTCACCGCAAGGAAGCAATGATCCCTAAATTGAATAAACAAAGTCCATGTATTGTTATCTAATTACTGGTATCTATCAAGTCAACAAAACTCAACCTATGCCATATAAAATCATCACAAAGTAGATGAGGGTATTAGTCCCACGCACACGCAGATCAGAAGGCTTCCAGTAGGAATTTACAGTTCTTGTGAAACTATGCTTAATGGGGAGTGTTCTTTGTTCAAGAAGTTCAGGAAAGAATGATTTAGTGTATTAGTGTTCTCCGGAAACATTGCTTAATTCGTGAAAAACAAACAAGCAGTAATGAGATTTCGCAGCTCTAAAGCAATAGAATACATTCAATCAGATGCCTAGAAGGCTAGAATAAAGGAATTTTCATCTAAAAGACTACAGGCAGTGAATGCCTATTGTTCTTTAAGAACTGGACTATCTTGAAGCATGTAATGACAGTTTGCACATTTATTATTGTCGGAGATAAATTTCTCTAAAAGTAAAACATAATTTATAGAATATGGTGTATACACAAACATAGTTTATCAAGTCATCATTTATCACCGCTCATCAATCAGGCTGAACTATAATCTCAAGATCATAATTTCGTTACTGTAACTCAAAATCCAAAAATATCATCCAAATTGAAGAGAAAGGAAGAAGTCAAAAAAAGAGTACCAGCGTCATAAACAGCAATGTCGTTGAGGAATCGCTTGTCAACGAGGCCGCCGAAGACTATGATCTTCGTATTCCCTATGTTGACGGCGCTGTGACCACTGAGAATTGCAAAAATCGAAACCACGGAAATGCAATTTTCAGAACTTCATTGCAACCGCGGAAAAAGTGGAGCGAAGAAGTTGATTAACAAAAAAAAAAAAAGTAGAAATGACCTTCGAGATGAAGGAATGGTGCCTCTGAAATCGGACGAATCGGCTCGAATCCAGTGATGAATTATCTCTCTTCTTTCCATTTTCGTCGGCTTCAACCCTCCAATGGCGCCTTGAAGTATTGAGTTCGCTGAATCCTTCGAATTTTTCCCGGCCGGTGTATTTGTCACTGTAATAAAGGGTTGCGAATTGTGATATTGCTGGATTATTCATATTTTCTGCACAATTATATAGTTGTTCTTTATATCTCAACCTTACTCCCTCTAATTAGTTTTGGTTATATATTACGACTACAAAAAAGGCAATGTATACTTCAACATTACACAATCAAATAATCAATACAATCGTTGTTTATATCAATCTTACCACGAGTGTTTTTCAGAGTCGGGTGAACCAATATATAGAACAAGATAGAACATTCAAAATCTACTGATTTGCTTAATTATTTTCAAAGATATTTCGTTTATGAGAAGTATACTCATAAAATTTTGAATCTTCTCCTGAAAATCAAAGTTTTCAACTCGTAAAATACAAATCACCATTTTTGTGGCTCGGTTATGTTCTACAAAATAGTAGCAAGAAAGAAGAAAAAATATTCAGGCAAGAGATGAGACGATTTCATACATAAACCCAGTATTTTATTAAATTCAAACGGATTTACAACCAAATCAGTTCAAACTTTAAAACCAATACAAGTTTTAAACTACAAAACCGATTTCTACATACCTCTCCGATAGATTTTCACTGAAATCGCGATTTAATTTCTTTCTAGAGTCTAAAATACCCCCACCAGTACATTCAAAAGAATAATTGCGTAGATTAATATTATGCAAATAAGAAACTCGAGGAGATGAGGTTGATGATGATGAAGATGAGGATGGGATGCTAGTCAAAATAAAAAGGAGTGGTGGTAATTTAAAGAGAAAAAAGTTAGTATGGAAATAAGAGGATGGAGTTGACAAAAGTGGAAAATGTAAAATTTACAACATGATTTTTCACCAATAATTATCTCTTGAACTTAATTGAAAATCCATATTTGATATAATATTGTTCTTCATTTCTTTGATGACCTTCACGTATTCCGCACATGAAAAAATGAAGATTTCTCACTAAAAATATTTTGGACTTTTTGCATAACTCGACCACTTTTTCATCGAGTTTGCAAAAATGTCCAAGTTTTGGGAGAATTGCAAAAGTGGGCTAGGGGTCTAGTTTTGCCCAAAAAAAAAAACAAAGTTGACCTCTTGAGTCGGTAGCAGGTTGGAGCTGATAAGGGAAGGAGATTTGGTGAGATATGAGTTTGGCGCCAAAACAAGGTGAAGGGATGGGTGATGGGATGATTTGATACCGTTTACCAATTGTATGGTATAAAAGGAGAGGAGGGGATAAGTCTTTCATTTTCTCCCTTCTCTCACATCTTCTGCAGCAGAAAGAGATGGAGAACGTTCCACCATGGAAGACAAGCTTTCGGTTTGCAGTTACCGTTACAAAGCACTTGTTGCCTTCATTCGATGCCCTTGTCAGTTCCAGTTACAGTTACAGAGCACTTGAACTTCTGGTTCACTTACTTTCATTCATCCATGGATCCCAAATGATAGAGAACTTGCTTTCATGCAATACAACAACAACAACAACAACAACAACAACAACAAGCCCAGTATATCCCGCTCAAAGAGCAAGGTCTGGGGGGTCGGATTGTACGCACCCTTTCCCCGACTAGGTCGAGAGGGTGTTTCCTAGTGACCCAAAGACAAGACCACAAGGGAAGATGGTAGCACATATCCTACATAAACTATAATTCAAACGGTGTAAAAGATACGTGTAAAAAGCATGATGCGGTAAAACGTTGCACCCGACTAAAGTTCGTCAACCCGAATAGCACTCCTCCACTGTGTCCTATCACGCGTCATCTTCTCTGAGAGTCCCAAAGCGGCCAAATCATGTCTAATCACTTCACCCCAACTCTTCTTCGGACGTCCTCTGCCCCGAGGAACGCCTTCGATAGCCAAATTTTCACATCTGCGTACTGGCGCACTTGGATCTCTCCTCTACACATGTCCATACCATCGTAGTCTCGATTCTCGTAACTTAGCCTGAATACTAGCCACTCCCACCCTTTCACGGATAGTCTCATTTCTGATTCTGTCTCGCAAGGTAAACCCACACATCCACCTCAGCATCCTCATCTCAGCCACCAAGAGTTTCTGTTCCTGCAATCTCTTTCTTAATATAGTCTCATTTCCTCTCCCCCTAAATACCGAGCATTTGATCACATTTATAAAGCTCGAGGTATTTAATATCATTAGGGATTCAAACCCCAAGCATCATTCAAACTTCTTCGTGGTCTTTTAGTTAATCGTGGAGGAGGCTTCGGAACATATACTCTCTTTTGGAGATAATTTGGAAGAAGTTATTGTGTCAAATTCGAAATACAAAATTGCATGAGCTCAATTGACAAACGACTCTTCTGGGTCATCGTGAGCTACTTTATGCTCAACAATGTGATTGATAACATTCTCTACCTTTTTGATAGAGCGTGATTAGTATTGCAAAATAGATTACATTTAGCAAAGTTTAGTTGTGAATAGTGTATATTTTAGTTACAATTACATGTTTGTCGGTGGTGTTGGTAGAGTCAGAATCTATGCAATTTTATGGTTAATTTCAAGTAGATGTGGATCCGAGGAGGAATGTGGAGACTTTTGGATGAAGGAAGATTCAAGTGGAGGAAGAAAAGTGAAGAGCACGGGAGCGGAGTCGAATTTCGAGAGCCTAAGTGAAGAACAAGTCAGCAGAGATTGTCGCCAGACAAGCTAAACTTGTTTCACACTTTCTGGAGGCCTCAGTGGTCCGATTGACTATTACAAGCATGCGTTGGAAATCTCTTTTCGAGATCTACAACTTTCATGTTGACATCGAGACCAAATTCGAAGAGGAAAAGTCGGTGTGAACAGTAAAGCCACCCCGCGGCCCGAAGCTCTGACGAAGGATTTCGCAATCGCCTGGCCGCCCCGCGGCCTGGGTTGGCTGCCCCGCGGCCCCTGCAGAAACGCTGAATCAAATTTGGATTTTATTTAGGGTTTTTTATTTTATTTTTGGTCGACTTTTTAAAGGCTTTTAAAAGACGTTTTAGGTTATTCTTTCATTCACCTTATGCACTTTAGATAATTGTTGAGAGCATCGTTGAGCATGAGCAACTAAACTCTCAAGGTTTCGCCTACAATTTGGATCTTTGATTGTTGAATTGTGAGTTTCTTAATCTAGTTCTTATTCCTATTCGAATGTTTTGACTTCTTTCCACTTAATTCCTTGAATGTGTTTTATTCTCTCTGGCCTGATCAACTAGTTAGAGTAGATTCATTCAATTGCTAGAGTTTTGTAGATTCCTCGTAGCGAACCTTAACCCAAGTGGCAATCATATTCCTTTAGGACTCGTAGGACTAATTTGATGTGTAGGAAGTTGAATACATGTTGAATATCGACTCGTAGCTTGATATTATATGTACCTTGGTTAATTCATACTCTTAATGCTATCTCTAGGTTGAATCTTAACCGTGTTAGGGTTATTTAAAGATAAGGGTTGCTAGAACTCGTAGGACTAGTAATCTACCTAAGATCTGAACAAGGACGCTCGTAGGAAAAAGACAAGAACTAGAGGCTCAAACAATGATCGAATTCATCAATCGAAGTGATAAATTGTAGGTGAACCTAATTCTCTCTACTGCATTCTACAACCAATTTACTTTGTTTGCTTATTTCCGCTTTGATAAAAGGCGGATCTTTTTCTCACCAACACCCCCCATATTCTTACATAGCGATTAGACTGGCACTTGAATTGATAGATTTCCCTGTGGATCTACCTCTTTCTTACCAACTATACTAGTTGTGAGTTTTAGTATTCTTTGGCATGAACAACGACAGGTTTTCATCTTGTCACTTTTCATATGACCAATGTGTTAAGGCATATATACTGGAATAACACGAGTCCATATGATGATGTTTTATGTTCGTGGTTGTCTCATTAAACTCGATCAAGAGACATAAGAGACTTTGTATTCTCTCTTTATTATAGGCAATCTTGTTATTATTTTTGCCAAGATAACAAGTCATTCATATATGGTCACCCTTATTGAGGATCTTCTAGTCCTTTTGGTAGAAATTCATGTGAATTTCAATGATCTTGCAAATCATTGTTTTTCTTGAGTGACCAAATGCCACAAAGAATAAGATTTTATCATCAACTAACTTATTGTTAGTGACATCATAAGTTTCAATGGGATAAATAAGTGTCAAAATGGTAAATCATTCTAGCCATTGAACTTTGTACATGGTGATCCATTTATTTAATTGGACGTCGATAACTGGGTACGCATTTTCAGAACTTACGTTGGTGTCATACTACAAGCATGAGACTAATAACCAACTATGTGTATTTATTAGATACACTTCATCCTTATTCATGATGTTCTTCAAGACATTTAGAATTAACCCACACAACAATGAGCTAGCGATAAACCACAACAATGACTTGGGTTGTGCGCTCAATCATACCCTCTTTGACATCCTCTTCTAGAGGGGCGTGCTTTAGGCCATACTTAGAGGGTTGTCCGGAAGTGGCTTTGTTCACTAGATCGTGATTTATGATTACTGATATTGGTCTTTTTACTATGATCATGAAATAGTTCTGAATATATCATAAAACCCATATTTCATGGACTTCTACGAGAGTACAAATGATAAAAATAAGATCATATAGTTTATAAGAACTCACAATCTAATGGATTAAGGTAATAATAATAAGTAAAATTATATATTATACTATTTAGATTCAATATAATATGAAATATAAATCAAGGAATAAATAAAATAAAATAACCATTAAAATATAAGCAAATTTTATTTGTCCATTTCAGGTGGATAATACATACCAGTTTATCATTCACTTCAGAGAATGATTAATGTCACTGCATGGACAAATTTTATTCTTAATAGATTGAGACTAACGTTTTATGAATCTCTTAATATAAATCCTCTTCGAGGGATGGTCATCGTCACTTCAAGAACGATTTATGTTTATAAGTCTATCTATTTCAAGAACGAATATACAATTCCTTTTGTTGTATGAATAACATAATAAAACCATGTAAAAGATAATACTAAATAAGTATATTAAGAAATATAAACAAAACAATAATCTTAATTAAAAAGAAAATTAATGTCAACTTCGGGTGACAAGAAAATTGGATATAGATCTTCAAGACCTTTTCATCACCTACGGTAGGAGGTGACAATCTTATCGTCTACGAATCATCACTACATGGATGCTTATAAATTTCAAATTTTCATCTACTACAACAGAAAAGTATCATTTCTTTAGAATGATTAGTCATTGTTCATCGCTAAAAGCATGATAGTTATCATTTCATCACTACAGGATGAAATTTATCGACCACATCAAGTGATTTCTAATAATATCAATTTCGTTACTTTCATCCACACTTCGGGGGATGAGACTCTACAAAGATATATATAATTCTTACAAGTGCATCTCTTCGAGAGATCATCATATTGATTCGTCTCTACCGGGACAAATATATTTATGTGTATATCTTATTCAATCGCTATAAAAATGTAGAAAATCGTCTATTTGGGGGCGATACACATCTCATATATGTTTGTTGGTGTGTAGAGTTTGTGCGAAGGAAGGATTCAACATGTTTGCTTTACCCCCTTTCCCCTCCAATTTGTCCTCAATTTGACTCAATTCGGATGTTTTGAGATTTTCGGAGAACAAAAACTAGGACTGATTTTGGACGTTTACAAATTGGGGTTTTTTGTTTAGGCTTTTGGATTTTGGTAATTGCCAACGGGAATGGCTAAATCTAGCGTTCGGCATGCTCAAGAGGGACCAACAGTTATCGATTCCGAGCGGGTAAAGGACCTGGAAACGGAGCCAGGCTCAGCACAGCCTTGGACACGTGTCGTTACATCCCCAGGAGCGAGTTCCATCTCGCTTGTTCCCATTAGGTATGTCTCGACCTCTTCTCCAAATTTCAAGTCCTCAATCAATTCTTCTTTCAACTGAGAACTTAGTGTTTGCCCTCAAATTTCCAGCTGTCTGTTTTTCCTGCAACTGGTAAATTTTGGGCTTTTGAAGCAATTGCAATTTAGTAACAATTAGGTAGCGTTTATGGGACTTATTGTTGTTGTTTTGTTTGATTGCAATCGCCTGACCCAGGCATCTTCTGATTTGATTGCTGCCTTGTATTTTTGTCTGCAATTTTGTTTGTTCTTGGAAACTTTGCTTGCAATTTGTTCCATTCCAACAGTAGAAAGGATTCTCATCAAATAAGGCTTTCAACTTTATTCTGACTTGCACCATTCTTCAATTTTAGAAGTTTTTAACCTGATAAGGCAATCCAATTGAGTGCTGGTAGGTGCAATATGCATAGCTATGTCTCTTTTTCCAATTAGCCACCTTATGATCCTGGGCAAAATTCGGCAGCATTTCTCTCCTGTAAACCGATCCACGTCGGGATCGAGTGTAGTGGCGAAAAAGAATTTCGAGCCGACTACGAGAGAGAGCACCCTCAACCTATTATGGAGTTGATCCCTATGCAAAAGTAATCTTATACTTAAGCCTATTATCGGGCTCAACCGCTTAGGTGAGAGTACTTTTATCCAAACCCTTGATCCTCCATTCTTCCTCGTGTACCTGCAAAATAAGTCATAGAAAAAAAAAGTTATAGGTATGAAGCTATACCTATTTCAATTTTCCAGCAGCTGAACTCTCACAAAAGAATCCAAACGTTTATCCCTTTGTTCTTTTTCTTGCTGAACCTTCATAAAAGAATCCAAAGGTTTATCCCTTTGTTCCTTTTCTTGCTTCTTTTTCTGCAGCAGGAACCTTTTTTTGGCAAGGTTTGCTGAGGATGTTTGTGTTTGGTTGCAGGTTTCTCTCCAGGATCAGGAAAAGCCAGGACTCAGGAGGGGAAGAAAAGGTATGCTTGTTGTTTCTCCAGCCAGCCCCTTTTCTTTGTTGTTTTTGTGCAGGTGAAGCTTTTTGAAGCCTGAAGAGGAAAGCCCAGCCGGCAATTGCAGTTGGAATTTTGTTTGAAACAGGAAGAAATCCAGGAAGTAGAAGAGCTTTTGCAGATCCTGTAGTAGTAGCCTTTTAAAGGAGAGATGGGGGAGGTTACTTGAATAACTCCCTTCCATAGCCACGTCCTGTGTAACTGCTCTTCCAATTTGTTTTTCTTTTACGTATAATTTTCAGTTTATTCCTTTGTTGTCAACTGCAATGAAGCACAGTTACATCTGTAACTTCCGGATCCAATTTTAACATATTTGGAATGGGCTTGTAATGGGTTGGGCTTACACTGGATTTTTTTAGGCCCAATTTTGGACTTGTATTTAATTTGAATAAAATTTATCACATTGTATGTGACAATTTGAAATCATAAAGCGAAAGCAAATTCGTCAATTTTTACATCATTTTTACTGCTAATCGATACGACCCCGATACCAGATTTTTAGAACCTTGGCGGCAACAAATGCAATCCATAAAAAGTGTTACATTTGCCCAAATGTAACATATTTAAGTGGTAATGTAATAGTTTTTGGTGATACATTAGTTGCTTATATGTAGTAGTGATTTCAACGTTAAATATTAAATATGAATACTTAAATTAATAAGTATGTATAATTAAGACAATAAACATGAATTTAAATTTATTATGTGTTATTTGTGGGATACTTGTGAATAATTTAAATGTTAAATATGAATAGTTACTCATCTAGATTTGAATAATTAGATCATTAAAAATGAATAATCAAAATTTAAACACCAAAGACCCCATTGGATCTTCATAACTATAAATCAACGTAAATTATAAGATCTGAAAATTTTGGATATAAGAAATGGAATTCAAATAAATAAAATTAAAAGATTGCAAGTTTAAAAGAACACAGTCCATCCACTTTTTCTTAATCGACAACTGCTATTCGTCCAAATTTGTAGAAAATACAGAGCAAATTCTCAGGAGTAAAATAAAACAAAGGGAGCAGATGTAACTCCTTCATGTCAAATTACAAATCTATTCTTAAAATTATTTAAATAAAAGAAAATAATATAATTATCTTGGTCGTTGATGTTTTTTATTGGTCTACAATCCCCCCCCCCCGGTTCATGATAAGAGTTGTTTCATTAGAAAGTCCCCCTATATACACACATATATACATACATACTTTTATGGATTGTATAACTTTTAATTCAAGTGAATAAGTTAAGTGGGCAATTAAAAATACACCTTTAAATGAATAAGTGGGCATGTCAAAAGCATGTAAATGCCTCTTAAAAGAATAATTAACCATTTAATAATCCTGAAGAATAATTATGAAATTAATTAAGCAACACATGTTTCATGGACACTAGTGTCATTTAACACTAGTGACATGACTCCTGTGTGGCAAGTGAGTCATTAAAATATTTGATTAAAACATGAAAGAAACTTAATTAAATTGTAGATTTTTTTTAAAGAGATTCTCTAAAATCACTGCCATTCAAGGAGATTTTTTTCAAAGAGGGAAAATGACAAGAGACCCTTTAAGTATTCAACCCTAAAAATTAAAAACAACTGTCGCAAGAGACCAAGCACCTTAACAACAAACGGCCGACGATAACACGAACGACAAAATGAGATGGTGATGGTGGTTGCGCTGTCGGTTATGGCGGCTGCGATTCCGGATCTGTTGGCGACGGTGGTTTTGACGCTAGTGATGTGGTTCTGGGCTTCCGGCTCTAGTGGTTGTAGTGTCGGCTCTAGTGGCTGCGGCTCCGGATCTAGTGGTGGTGGACCGGCGGTGGTTCCGGATCTGGTGGCGGGGGGGTTTGGATATACTTATGTGTGCAAACATCAGCCAACGGTGGTGTTGTTACGGTGGGTTTGGATATAGTTATGTGTGCAAACATCAGCCAAGGGTTTTTCCTCGTGATGACACGATGAACAACCGAATTCATCCTTGGGATGTTGTTATGGCCCCCATTTCAATTCTTTCTTCTTTTTCCTCTTTTTTGTTCAGATCATGGCATGCTTTTGCTATCTGGTGCTCAAACATTTCTTATCATGTTGTATGTGTTGTGTAGATTCTTATCAAGTATTGTATTAGATGTTGGGTATGCAATTAGGAATTTTGATTAACAATTGAGGGTTTATAGGTTGAAATTTAGGGTTTCGAATCAAAGATTGCTACTGAACGAGTCCCAAATTTAATAGGAAAACGGCATGAATCACATACAATTCTTATTATTTAACTTATAATTAAAGATAGGAATAAAGAAAACTAAACAAAAGCTTAATCTATAATGATAACATTTGCAGAACTCCCAAGTGTAAGGTTTCTTTGGATTGCAAATTTGACAGTGGCACCTTCGAGCCATTTGCATGACACGAGGCTTTAAAGCCTCATGTCCACCGACAACGAGCCTCCGCATCAGCTCGTGCACTTCCAACTCTAGTTTGTTGTACTTTGCATCCATATCGTTGATGTATGCATCTGTTGCGGCCGGAGACATAGATTTAAAAGCTAGTGTCTTAGGAGTTTTTGAGGTCTTAAGGAGTCTTAGGGGTGTTTGTGTTTGCCATCTAGTAGAAGTATGATTTTTTTTAAGTGAAATAAGAGAGGGTATGTTGTAGGGTAGGTTGTAGGGTATATATAACTAGTAGAGATACATTTGAAATTGAAAAACACAATCCTTTGTATTATTTGTATATTATTATAATTGTTATTTATTTCCTCTATTAGATAAGCAAATTAGGTTATTACCTTTTTTATTTCCCCAATTTAGGTTCTTTCCAAGTAATAAATAAATCTTTTTTCACACTTGTAAATAATTTTTTATTTCCCTCATTAAAATCCAAAGTGGGGTATATATCTGTGGACAATATCATCTCTTCAATACATAGAACCAAAAAAAATATCTCTTCAATACTTAGGTAATTTCATTTTGATCACATAAAATACAATTTTATAAATTAAAAATGCATCACCTTATCTATTCCAATTTCATAAAATACAATTTTGATCACATACATAGGTGTATACCTTTGAGAATTTGCTTTGGATCTATAGTACAGTAATAATTATTCTAATAATTTTTTTACTAAAACATAAATAACATTATTTTTTAATTTTCTCCTTATTTTATTCAAAATAAATAATGTTGTTTTATTATTTAAAATTTTACCTTATTTTATTCTTTCAGTTTTATTCTCCAATGACTCGATTGGTTATTCTAATAAGTTTCTTAATTTTATTTAATAATTTTCCTATTCAAACTAAAATTTTAATTTTGTTTAATTTGATAATTTAAAATTTATAATTAATGAACATTTCTTTAACAATTATGGTACAAGAAGAGTTTTTATAAATTTGAAAAGAGAGAAAAATTAAACCATAATATATAATAATAAATTAATAATGGTTAAATGAATAGGCAATACATGAAAATTTGTATGCTATCTAAACCCTAAAGGCCTAAACCCTAAAACATATAACATATACCCTAAACCCTTAACTAAGTGGATAAATCTCAATCTGATAAAATATCACACCTTCATATATCTCAAGTTAATATAACTTTGAAACTTGTATGTTATCTAAACCTTAAACCCTATACCATATACCCTAAACCCTAAACCCTTATTTATTCCTAAGATTACAAATTGTTTATGAAACTAGTTATTGTAATGCCTGTGTATTGAAGTGTATGTGTGTGTCTATATATATATATATATATATATATATATATATATATATATATATATATATATATATATATGGGGTTGTTCGCTTGTGCACACCCCTTATAGTGTATCTAGTGCACAATTATTGACCATTGATCTTAAGGAAATCAAGAGCTCACAATCCGCCACGTGTTACGGTTGAAAAAAAAAAACAAAATTCAATCTTCTACCTATTCTTTAAAGAGTGCAACTCGTGAGTCAACTTGGGGGAACAAAACCCTAATCCTCAATTTCATTCTGAAACAACGCTTCCACCATCCTCGCCCATTCTCTTCTTCACCGGCGGCGAAGGATTTGCTTTTGGCGAATCCGGCGGTGATTCGAGGAGGACTTTGGAATTATATTTGATTTATGTGCATATACGTTTGTTTTCCAAAGTTTGAAAAAAATCACCCCCATTGAAAATTTTGAATAGTGTCATGGAAGCTTTAATTAAACTCGACGATGCAAAATTGGATTCATTAGAGATATAGCATGAAATTGTCTAGTAAAGGGAAGTCACAATGAAATGCATATTTTTATGAAAACCATGAAAGGAGGTAAAATTTGAAAGTGCTTTTGACATGTTGCATGATAGGAGGATGGAGAACTTTATATTTTCCATATAATGCTCATATTGTTTATATCCTAGCCATACCTATGCTTATGCACCACAAAAGCCATATTGGGCCTTATTTCATATTTTGCTCCACATGATCTAAATATTGCCCATTCTTTACCTTATTTCTTATCTGGGGATTATGTTAAGAATGATATTACATTATGGAGATTATTATATGGTGTTTGTGTTGTTGTTATTATCATTATTGGAGTTTGGTAGAAAATTAAAAAATTATGGAAAATTTAACGAGTGAAAGAAAATCCAATCACCTCAGGAGATAAAGGTAGATTGACCCTGCTCGCTGAGATAATAGTTCGGCGAGATAGGACACACAGGTAAGGAGTCCGAAGCACTAAGTATCCGGGGCCATTCATGACACCCATGTTTGCGACTCGCAAGAAGTCAATGCTGAGGTTAGAGAGGTAAAAGCATTATATTGAAAAAAAGCAATGAGCGATGAGCGAAAGGTGAGAAATCAAAGGAAGAAGGAATGTGGTATGAAAGTTTGGAAATTACTCCATTTCCCCGGATCATTAGCACCACATTGCTAAAAATTGCCCACCTTTAGCCTTTGACCAATCTACCGCTGCTTATTGAGCTTAAATTAAAGTCCTCTTGATTATTAATGCTTTGTCACAAATGAATGTTTTACATAACCCTCCTTTTGTGAGTAGATGTTGCTTTTTAATTGCACATGTATGGATTTGTGACAGAAGTACCTTTTCGATGATGATAATTGATTGCAGGGACATATGCCAATGAATCTAAGATGTTGAGAGTTTGTTTCTTCCCTTGAATGACCAATAAAAGTATTGTTTGAGGACAAGAAAGCTTAAGTATGAGGTGTTTGTTGTGAGCCTAAATTGCCATGTTTTACACTTACTTTTATATCGATTTCTGCATTTATTTCATGCATTTGGGCTAGAATAGTACATATTCCATATAGTTTATCCTTATTTGCCAAATTATAGAGTCTACACTAGTTTCTGTTTAATTTCGCAGAAATCGAGGCATTTTACAGCAATTCAGAGAAAGGATGAAAAGCTCGAAGTCAACTACAGAAAGTCCGAGGTCCAAGAGTAGATGAACTAGGACAAAATCGAGCAAAGAATGAGGAAAGAAGCACTCGACACAACAGGTCGATATCGACCTGACTTGGTTGATATTGAGTGAAGCAAATCGAGCCGAGATGCCAGAAATCGACCCAGAAAGTTGGAGCAGAAAAGGAGAGGTCGATATCGACCACATTTGGTTGATATCGAGTGTCAGCACATGTCAATTTTCCTCCAGAAGCCGAAATCGAGTTGTCAGAATCCGAATCCGAGAAATCAACTTGAGATCGACCGAACTTGGTCGATATCGACCATTCCCCAATAGCCGATTTCGAGCAGTCCGAGTCCGAGTGCTGAGCTGGTTTTCTTTCACATGAAGCAAGAGATATTTTATCAACTCAAGAGAAGATTTATCAAGTCAAGAAGGATCTATCCACTTTAGATATAGTTTCCTTATAGATTTAATTGTTTTATTTCCCAAATTTTATCTTAATGTTATTAGATAGAAAGTTTAGATATAGATAGATATTTCTTTCCTAGATTAGCTAGGGAATGAAGCCTATAAATAAAGCCCTAGGAGCTGAGTTTTATTCATTCAATTCTAGTTCCCATTAGTTACAGAGAGAGAGAGAGAGAGAGAGAGCTTGTGGCGAGAGAAGGTGGAGAGTTGAGAGACGACTTGGCTTCGATTGGTTATATAAGCTTTCTTTGATGCAATTTAGTTCCTTTCTATTATTAATGTGTTTCTTGATGAGGAAGAGCGAGTAGTCACCCAACTTCTAGGGTCGGGGTGAGCCCGACGGTAGCCATGTGAGGCGATGCAAAAAGGTACAATCTTTTGATGCGATTTCGTCTTCTATCCCTATGAGCATAATTCTTTTGCGAAAGTTGAAGGTGATCCTTGTTTTTGTTATTGAAGGGAAAGTGATCTTAATGCAACTTGGATTAATTATGTGAAAAAGGGTTAGTAACAATTAGGGTTTATGCGAAAGCCTCTATATTCCAATTTGTTAATAACGAAAGTTATTTGATGAAAAGCATGATCTTTTATGCCTTTATGTGTTATTTTACATGGTTATCGTTGTGGTGTTGCAACCCTGATCTTGGAAGTCTTTAGTTTATTGATTTTATTTCATCAGTTTTGAGTTCTGTCTTGCGAAAAGGTGAGATCTTTGGTTTCTGTGTACTCGACATCGGGCAACATGTAGTCAATTTCGAGGTGAGTGGTCGATATCGAGGGGTTTTGGTCGATATCGAACGGTTTTCATTTCTGCTTATGTTGCATCTGTTTTGCAGTATCTGTCGACGTAGTGGTTGATATCGACTAGATAGGTTGATATTGAGTACTCTCCTGGTCGAAATCGAGAGGTTTTCTGGAACTGAAAAGGCGGGCGCTGACACGCTTCCTCGTGGATCGATCCCGACTGCCTTCTACTACAACGAGAGGAAGTCTTGTATTTATTTATTGAGACATGGAGTCAGTTTGCTTTTATATTTATTTATATTTCATACTTGGCAAATCCTCCTGCAACAACACAACACGCTCCCAACAATGTACAATTCGACTCCCATCAACGACATAATCTGGCACCTTTCCACGACCACCATTGACACCCCTCCATGGGACAAATGTCGACTTCGATTGACATTGGGGCTGAATCCAGTGGCTACTAGGAGAAATGGAGATGAAAATCAACTGAATCAACCTCAGAGTTGAAAAGACTTGCATGTTTCGGAGATGAGAGGAAGTGATGTAGGAGGAAATCGAGTTCAAAATATAATAATAAACCAAACTGGATTATGCCCACACAAATAAAGTTCAAGACTTCCTCCCGATGTAGCAAAAGGAACTCAGGATCGATCCTCGAGCAAGCTGGTCAGCATATCTCAGGTAGCAGGCGAATCTCACGAACGGTGATCGACCACAGAAGTACTCGACCTCGACTAGGTGGTAGTCGACAGGGGTCAGTACAGTCGATTTCGAGCAGCAGAAGGCACTGGGGAGTAGTCGACGTCGACCAGGAGTCCTCGACGTCAAGTAGGTCTGGTCGACGTCGAGTGGGTCTGGTCGGAGTCCAGTACCTGCAGAAACACAAACGAGAGATGATGTCTCTAAAGTAGCCATGTTTTTATGCATATTTTAGTTCCATATTTTATACACTTTGCATATTTCGGGTTGGGAATATGTCGAATTTATGTAGTATATGCTTATTTGCAAGAAATGGAGATCTACATAAGTTTTTGTTTAATATTGCAGAGTATGGAGTCATTTCGGGAGAAAACCAAGAAGCAAAGACGGGAGCTCAAGTCTACTCGATATCGATAAGTTTTAGTCGATATCGACAAACCATGCCCGGATACACCCTGATCGAGGAGCACCATGTCGAGAAGCTGAAGACGAGCCAACCCGACTCCAGAGAATTACTCGAGATCGAGTACGTTACTCGAGATCGACAAGAGTTGAGAGTTAGCCTGGAGTCGAGGAGAAGAACCTGATCGGGGAGCCGAGGAGCACTAATCGACCTGACCAGACAAGCCGATGCGGAGCAACACTCTACTCGATATCGAGTTATGTACTCGATATCGACAAACGACAGATCACATATCCGAGCTAGTCCGAGGATGAGCTACTCGACAACACCAGAAAGCCAACTCGACGAAGCCTTTCTCCTCGATATCGAGAAGTTTTCTCGATATCGACAAGCCTAGAGCACCTTTTCGAGCCATGTCGAGGACCTGCTACCCGAGACGCCGAGCCAAGCTGAAGTCGACGTCCATGTTACTCGAGATCGAGTAAGTCTACTCGAGATCGAGGAAAGCTGTCTGGGAGCGCGTTACGCGGTTTGAGCTGTCCTACTCGGATTGGGATTACTTGGGGTCGAAGATTGCCGAGTTCTATCCGATTCTATCAAGATCCATCATGGAAAAGAAGATTTATCCACTTGAAGATATTTTAGGCTTTTAGATATAATTTCCCTTTTTAGATTTAATTATGTTATTCCATTTATTTATCTTTAAAGCTTTTAGATATAGATTCACTACTAGAAAAATACGATTAGACAACTATTGTGAACAGATATCTTTCAAAAAAAATTCCGATCTCTTTGTGCGTGTAGTAATAGATCAAACTTTTTCACATCGGTTTTAAGCTGATGTCTTTTCTTGGTTAAAACATCTGTTTTATTTCGAATATAGATATAAATCAACCCCTCAATTTTGTTTATGACATATTCACTTGTTGTTAAACCCTCGTTAATTTTCATTTAAAAGCTTATGAAGATGTTCACACCAAGCCAAAATTTAACATTTACATCACTATTTTTTAAATAACCAACGTATTAAAACAAAATAGACATCTTTTTTATTGTATTTATTATGTGTGTATTAATTTCATATATATAATTTAAAATTTATATTTTTTTTAAAGTAATGCACTATATGGTATGTGTATAAAACTAATATTGTTATTCATATTGACATCGATTTATTTTTGGGAAAGTGATGTCTTTTTATTATTCAACATCATTTTAGCTTTCTATAACGACGTTATTATTATCAATATATATCAGTTTATATTAACATTGTAATGTAAAAACATGGGCTAGACATTGATTTAGGTTAATTAGAAGATGTCTTTATGATATCGGTATCCGATGTCTTTTCGTTTGATACACAACCCCCAATGCTCGATATAAGATATGATTTTGCTTATGAAAATGAACCAATCAATACTTGAATTAACTTATTATAAAACATACTATAGATGTACATTAACACAAAGGTAACATTCGATAAAATAGACTAGGCAACAACAATTCAAGGTCTAAATACATATTACATATATCTTAGTAGCTCCCATAACAATAAAAACCCAATGGCTCAAGCAACTAACCCCAAAGTTTGAATTAAAATGGCTGAAAATTGAGTAAACCAACTCCGAAAACCTAGGGTAAATTGCGCCAACAGAAAAATCCATAAAAGTTTAAAAATAGCTCTTAAAAGCATCACCTAAAATAGTTCCATATATAACTGAAAAAAGCAACAGCTCCAAACAACGCTGTATTCTTTGTCTTTCCTGGAGAGACTCCATAATAGCTTTTTTCATAGTTAACAACATCCATACCAAGCTTGTTACTTTGAGAGTGGATAACTTCTGGAACTTCAGGTCTCACCAGAAGAGCCCCAGTGGGAATATAGCCGAAGAGAGAGCTTGTCACATGTAGAGAAGAAAAGAGAAGCAGCTGAATATCAAACCGTCCATGGGAAACCAACCTAAAAGAAACACTATAAAGTGTTCTTACCTTTGCTACAGAGACAAGATCATGGTATAAACTCGATAGTCACTAACAATCACAATAGGGACCGCTTCTTAAACAAAATACAACTTGTTTTGGACAGATTTTGTCATGAAAGGGGTAACCAGCATTGTTGGAATAAACTCAATACCATCATCCCGCCGAAGTTCCTACATTACACAAGTTCAGAGAATGAAGTTATTTTTGAGCAAATATTAATGATGATATTATGAAACTATGCCCGAACATAAGAAAATTCTTATTTTATAATATGCTTGACATTTTAAACTATGCTTGTAATGTCGTCTGAACCACATTTCAAGAATTGAACATGCAAATTTTGAGTTAACTACGACACTAAGAAGAAAAAAGTGATTAGAAGGACTTCCAATTTAAATGGCAGGATATCCAAAGGAGAGATCTTGAAAAAAAAACAAATTTATGAGACAAGGTTTATCTATCTAAATGGTTTCTGAATACAGTTATAAAGGACACCTGCACTAGTTGATGACCAAGCATCTAATATCCACATAATCCTTTGGTATGGCAGCATTTCCAAAGAGAATGCATTAAAAGAGAACCAAAATGAAAGGTCTTTGACATAAATAATAAATTCCATATTTGGTACATGCAAAAAAGTTCATAAGACTAGTAATATGGGGGAACATTGTCAAAAGAAATTCCAATTGAAATCTAAGAGCACAAATGTACCAACTTCGCATACCCGTTTTCCAGTGGCCTCATACTTATCAATTATAACCGGACTGAGAGCGCATTATCTCAGGAGACATAATGCAATTGGGAGCTGAATTCGCCAAAGAAGACAGACTTGCATCAAAATCTGTAAGAGATTGTAACTTGTCCTTTTCATGGAGAAATCTTGTAGAAAACATCTATATTAACATATATTCAATTAGACATGCTTAAAATAGATATGAGTAGGTTTATCTATCATCTATAACACTTTTAAAACTGTCTCTAGATTATTTCCATTAACATCTAAGACAGACTTGCATCAGAATCTGCAAGAGATTGTAACTTGTCCTTTTCATGCAGAAATCTTGTAGAAAGCATATATATCAATATATTCAATTAGACATGCTTAAAATAGACATGAGTAGGCTTATCACTTATATATATAACACTATTAAACCGTTTCTAGATTATTTACATTAACATCGAACAGTCCCATTTTTGTGTGGATGTGCATCTGACCTTCAAAGAACGTAGAGAGAGATGAGATTCCAGCCACCTATAGAAGCAAGCTTCGGTACGACAATTCAACCAACACCACTAGAAAAGATCTGTCAAAACTTACTTAAATGGTAACATACTTCCATCAATGGCAATTTTTATATGTGGTAGTTTTTTTATCTTTGTTAATTTTCAAAAAATATTCTTGAATAAATAAACTTTAGAGGAGACTATATCAAATATAGCTTAGTTAAAGCAAAAATTATATGGCTCCAAACGTCATGAAACTCAAGTAACATTACTAAGATTTAGGATCAATATGGATGCTCTCGAAAATCCTAATTGGGTAATGATGCTTCTTCAAAGCTAGATTAATTACAAAATTCAGAGAGACTAATAATATTCACGGCTTAAAAGTGCCTAACACATAAAAGACAATGATATAAAGATGATGATATAAAGATAACTCCTTAAAAAATAAGAGTAATCATAGACAAGATAATGATATAACAAAAGTGCATACCACATAACGATAACTCCTTAAAAGTGCCTACCACATAAAGCCCGACATTTTGATATTCTGTTATAACAAAAACATAAGGGCCTGCAAACATAAAAGAAGATGGTAAAGATTTCTTTTGTTGTGGCAGTCCCTTCAAATAGTATTTGTTAGTGATGAAGAAACCTTTCATATGCTTATTAATTGATAGTTATATAATGGTCTACACAAAGAACTTGAATAGATTTAAGAAACAAAATTGCATTTGAAAAAATATTGGTAACTTGTTATGAAAGGAAAGAGGAATTCAACCACACATAACTAGTTGAGGTGTTTCTCCATATGTAGTTTTCATACATGAGAGTTGTCTTATATTTCTGTAGTGCCCCATGACCAAACTGAACTGCAATGTGGAAAAGCTCATTTGTGCACAAGATTAAACAAAATTAGCAAAAAAAAAAAGAAAAAAAAAATGCACAGTATTAAAATGTAACAGAGACACCATCTGTAGGCTCAATCACATACTAATCTGGGAGCTCCCACAGCCTCATCCTGGCATATAGCTTTTGCCCAACCTATTTGTTCTTCGTCTCCACCTCCATCCTTATATTGAAATCAACCTCCCTACAAATTTAAATTAAAAGAAAATCAGCATATTCAAATATCCCAAATATCCTTAATCAGTTGCCTGGCTAGATACGACGGATTTTAACGACACTTCATTTGAAATTACAATTAAATGAAAAGGGGTTGCATTGGGGGAATAAGTTCTAAAGAATTCTTGTGACTAAGTTGTTACTTTCAATGAACAAATTCATCACAAATGAAAGAAAGATATCCAACCAAAGTAAGAGAAATGCAAACAAAGTCGCATAAAAAAAAATCAGAACATCAGATTATACAAATTTCAGATTTTTTACCACGGAAACGGCATGATCAATCTCTAAATTAAGATATTAAAAAAAAAGGCAACATATAATGGAAGAAAAAAATGGGTACTAAACCTTGCTTAGATGGATATGCCCAACAAGTCCGTTATCTAACTCATAACTTTCAGCAGAAACCACTGGACTCTTGTACTTGTTAAGAGATTAACCAAGGACATTACATTCTAAGACAAGTTTCATAAGAGATCTAAATAAGGAAGAAATATAGAATACAATTTCAAATTTTCAAAGAAATACTTGATGGGCAGGGCATGGAAGACACTAAAGACTATAAAGTTAGACCAAGTACAAAACCTAGAAGAAAAGGGACAATCACAACATTCTACATCATCTGCAATGTTTCTTTGCCTTATTCAAGGGGGAGGAAAGGTCTAGGTGATAAGAATGAAGCAAACACAACACACTTCATCATATTTTTCCATGCCCATTCTTGGATGGCCTTCCTAAAATCCCCACAAGATAAAACAGTATAGCCTTTTTGCTTGCTAGAACAAATGCACACCTTTAAACTCATGTGTTTCTTACACAACCTACAATCAGCTAGTGATACATCTTAAGAGATTTCAAAGCAATGAGGACTGTTAAACAATGATGGGCATTCCATCAACGTTGAGCATCAATGTTACACAGACACCATATTTCACAATCCTACATTCTAACTCCGGCTTCCGGGCAGGCAAGTGTAAAAATGAAGATATGGCCACGAGGTGAGGAAGCAAAACAGATCAACACTAGTGATGAAAATAGATTTAAAAAAAATGCTTCAGGCGAATCGTTTAGTGGTAAAAATAGATCAACACTAGTGATTCAACATACCAGATCTACACCCTCCACCACCTTGTAAATCGAGAACAATAGGAATGGAGAGAGACATACCTTACAACAACAAGAACCCCGACCTAGGCCATCGCCAATCCGCCTTCGCCATAACACAACCCTTCTGATGCTCGACATCCATGGCGGTACCCCTAAATTCACCAAGATCTGATGCTCGACATCCATGGCGGAATCCCCTAAATTCAGACACTGAAATGAAAGAAAAAGAAACCCTAGGAACCTTAGAAATATAGATCTATAAAAAAAATTAAGCAAAACAAAAAAAAAGCATGGATTGGGTTTTCACAAGAGAGAATGTCGACCTGTTAGGGTTGAAAATAGTGACAGAAGCATGAAGGCGGGGAAGGGAGAACGAGACCAAATCCAATAGAAGGAGTTCGGAGGAAGAGAACCGGTGCCAGAAGAATAGAGAGTTAAGAAGGAGGTCAGTACCTAAGGGAGTCGGCGATTTAGGGTTCTTCAACTCCCACCCATTTTCGCAGCGGTTGGGTCATCGGGATGGGCTTCAGAGAGCTGTCGGCCGGAGGAAGAAGAAAGCACTACGTTGAGGATGAGGGTCACCGGAGCTAGCTAGAGGAAGGTCGGATCTGGAGAGGTGAATATTGGGTTGGGGATTTGGGGGCTCGGGTTTGGAAAGAAGATAGAACGAGGATGAAATGTGAGGGGAGAGAGAAATTAAAGAAGATAGAGATATAAATTTTATTTAAGTTTTGAGCTACTTTGAAAAAAGAAAGTACAATTTTGTTTTTCAAGTGATAACCTTCCCTCCAAAGCCCGCCTTCAATTTTTTTTAACATTTTTCAATTCCGCGCTCACTTTTCCCTAATCGCGCCCATCTTACTTTTTCTATTAAATAGAATTTCACATCAGTCTCTATATTTAACAATAGTATAAATTGTTTTACACATCACAATTTTTTTTTGATGTAATTGAATAATTTAACATCTGTCAATTGTTTGACAGACTTAAATTACATGATGTCTAATTGCAGTATTCTAGTAGTGATTTAGATATAGATAGATATTCTATCCTTGAATAGCAAGGAGTAGAAGGCTATAAATAAAGCACATGGGGCTGATTTTAGAAATCATCCAATTCAGAAGCTAGAGAAGTAGTTCACAGAGAAGTTTTAGGAGTTCGAAGGTTTTAGGGTTTTGGCGTTCAACGAGAGTTGGATTGCCGGGATTGTAAAGGCTTTGAATTTAGTTTAATGCAAGTTTCTTTTCATACATCAATGTCTGAGGTTGCAATGAAGCGCGAGTAGTCCACCCACTTCTAGGGTTGGGGCAAGCCCGACGATAGCCCTGCAAGTTTGAGGTAAAGATCCGACTTTTATCATGTTTTGAGCATCTACTACTTGTTATGTGTTTATTACCCATCTAATGGAGGTTCATGCTAACAACTTGGATTGTAAACATAAAATCGGTAGATACAATTAGAGTTTCTTGAAAGAGTTGTCTAATTGTTGGAAAAGGCGAAAGCTTAGTCCTTTGATGTGAATTATATGATTATCTGTTTCATTCTTGCCTTATGCATGCTTGGTTATCGTTGTCGCAAACCCCAATCTTGAAAGTCTTTTACATACAGTTTATTTCGAAATTCCACAAGCCTTGTTCTTTACTTTTGTTTCGTTTTAAGTTTTGTTTTCCTCGATATCGACTAGCACTCCTCGATATCGAGTTACTGATTCTCGATCCAGATCGCTGTAGCTTCTGTGTGCAGATGATCGACAAAGGATTCATCGATGTCGACAAGGTTTACTCGATATCGAGTAACCTCTGCTCGATATCGACCAAAACCGCTGAGAGCCACTGCTGCTGCGCTGCTCGACTTGTCCTATCTTCTGTCGACTAACCCTAGTCGAGATCGACAACCTGTGGTCGACTTCTGTCCGTGAGATTCATCCGCTGCCTAGGATCCGCTGACACGCTTCCACGTGGATCGATCCTGACTTCCCGCTGCTACATCAGGAGGAGGTCTTGTAATTATTTGCGTGGGCATGAATCTGGTTTGATCTATTTTATTATATTTTAAACTCGATTTCCTTCTATCAACAAGAGCGATCTTGCTTGATCGAGCGATTAGTGGTCGACGTCGACTAGATTTAGTCAAAGTCGAGTAGAATGAAGTAACGTAACGAATTGCAGATTTTGAAATAAATAATATAAAAGAAAACTTCCAAGACTGGGGTTTGCAACAACGATAACCAAACATGTATAAGGCAAGAAAAAGAGAAATAATCATGCAATCACATCAAAGGACCAAGCCTTCGCCTTTTCCAACAATTAGACAACTCTTTCAAGAAACCCTAATTGTATCTACCAATTTTATGTTTATAATCCAAGTTGTTAACCTGAATCTCTATTAATTAGGTAATAAACATATAAAAGGCAGTGGATGATCAAAACACAATAAAGGTCGAATCTTTACCTCAAACATGCATGGGTATCGTCGGGCTCACCCCGACCCTAGAAGTAGGTGGACTACTCACTCTTCATCATAGGAAAACTCATCAATATTAAAAGAAAACTAAATTGCATTAATAAACTAAAATAGAGCTTACAACCGAATGAAGTCAATTCCGCTCTCGCTAAATACAACTTCTCTCAACTCCAAGCTCTCTCTCCTAACTCTCCTACTCGTGTTCTCTCTCAATTGGAATGAATCAAAAACTAGCCCCCATGGGCTTTATTTATAGGCTTTAATCCTTGCTAGTCAAGGTAAGCAAACTCTATCTAATCCTAAAGATATAAACTTGGATAAAAGAAACATTAATATAAAAAGGTAAATATCTAAATCTTCATGTGGTAGATAAATCTTCTCTCCTCTTGATAGATCTTGATAAAAAGCAGATAGATCCGGACTTGCTTCGTGCCTAAGTAGTCCACACATCCTCAAACTGGCCCAACGGACTCGCGGCCCAAAAATAGCGTAGTCGGCGTCGAGTGGTTCTAGTCGACGTCGAGTCGATGTGCTCGATCTTGTCTTGTCTTCGCAACTCCTCTAGTAGTCCTCTTCTCATCAAACTCGGGTAGGTTTCAGGTCTAGTCGATGTCGAGTAAGTGTACTCGACGTCGACTAGACCTGAAACCTACCCGAGTTCGATGAGAAGCAATTTCTGCCCACAAAAGGAGGTTATACAAAACAATTTTATGTGACAAAGCAGCAATAATCAAGAGGATTTTATTTAAGATAAAAAAGAAGTAGATAAGTAAAAGGCTAAATGTGACCAATTTTTGGCCATGTGGTGTTAAATCTGGGGAAATGGATTATTTCCAAACTTTCTTTACCATATCCCTTCTTCATAAGATTCCTCACCTTTCACTTATTCGCTCAATGCTTTTATCAATAATAATGTTTTTACATCTCTAACATCAACACTGCCTTCTCGTGAGTCGCAAACATAGGTATCATGAATGACCCCGGATACTTAGTGCTTTGGACTCCTCACCTGTGTGTCCCATCCCGTCGAACTATTATCTCAACGAGCAGGGTCGATCTACCTTTATCTCCTGGGGTGATCGGATTTTCTTTTACTCATTAAATTTTCCATATCTTTTCAATGATCCACTAAGATGTCATTCCTTATGATCCACTAAGATGTCATTGTTTTATAGTACTCATCAATAAAGTCCTATAAGATTTGGGTTATTCAGCATCAGGCTGTTACAAATCATTTGGTACACAACTACTTGGTTGGACTGAAAATTTGAATATATATCTCATAAAAAAATCTACCCTCAAGTCAACGACGGATGAACATATATCTAGTACATGACATAAGCTTTATCATAAATAGGTCACCCAATGCAAAAGACATCTAGCCCTTCTACCAGATTCATCGCGAGTAGAGTGCTTGGTCAAATCCCGGCCCAACTCAACACCCTAAATGTCTTCAGCCTAAATAGCCGCGCGATCAGCATCTTGATGTAAGCGTACATAAAGTCCATAGCAGGTCACACAAGTACCTTGTGGCTCTTCGGGGCCCAAACAAGCAGCTCACTGGGTCAAACACCTCTCCTCTAACAGCACCACGTGTAATGCCTAGCTCCCTAGCGTGAGGGCATGCGTTACAAGTGTCCCATGTTAAACCACGAGGTCGCCAGCAAGCTGCTCGCTTGGCCTCCCTATAAATACCCCCTCCAGCCTCAAACACGGGGGATCCTGATTCAAGAGAGAAGAAGAAGAGCTCTGAATATCTCCTCGATCTAAAACCCCCGGAGTTGAGTTCTTAAGGTCTTTGATCGGAGAAGAACATTCTTGGGATAAGAACATCCCCTGACTTCCTCTAAGAACGACGGTATAGCGAATTAATTCCTCACGAGCCAAACGCACCACCCCCATCATTTGGACTAATAAATATATAATGTGATCACCCCCTTTTCAACTAAGGCTTGTAGGTATTTTAAGACGTTTTGTCATCATGGTGAGGTAATAAGTATAGGTGAAATTCCATGAACGCGTCATTGGCGCCGTCTGTGGGAACCTTTCACGACGAGAGGTTCCGCGTAGCGATACGCTTCTTTACATTACATTCTTTTAATTCCCTTTGTTTCATTCTTTTTTACTTTCTTACTTTTTTCCTTCTTCATCAACCCTATCTAAAATATAAAATAACATCTCTTACTACTCTTTTAACACTAATTATTGTGTAGGAATCATGAATTTTACATTATTTGGGGAAGAATTTGGACACTAGCATCATGATACCGAAGAAACTTACGATCTCAACCTCAACAATCCCCCCCAACGAAGAAGCTCAACACCACGACAACGGGAACATCCCTCAACAACCTCCTTGGGACGAAGCACAACCTCCCCCATTTGCTACCTATGGGATGTGGGGTGGTTACCCCCCGTACCAATTCTTCGTGGGGAATTACCCCTAGAATCCCTACTTCAACCAACAAGCAATTGGGATGCAATTCCAGCGCGATCCTCATGTCTACAATCAACAGCAGGGTCTTGTACCTACGACGATCAATCACTTCCCCAACCCTGCCAGCATTCCACTTCATCCAGGTCTGGAACACAATGATAACATCAACAAGATCACATGTGGTTTCAACAACAGGGAAGTGTCATCGCGTTCAAACTCCCCTGAAGCACCTGATCAAACTCGCAAAGGTGAACCGACTTTTCCATCTGCTTTTTGCAGAGAAATACGTGAGGCACGCGTTCCCAAGAGATGGAGGGACGTCTCCATCGCCAAGTATAAGGGAGAAACTGATCCTAATGATCATCTCAACCAATTTACTACGTCAATGGGGATCAACGAGGACAACGATGCCATGTTCTGTCGCTCATTTCCATCCACATTAAGCGGGGTAGCCCTGACATGGTTCACTAATCTCGCCCGATCCTCCATCAACAACTTCACACAGCTATCATGCACTTTTGTTGCTCATTTTGGTAGTGCCCGCACGAGGAAGAGAACCATGCTAGACCTCAACTCCATCAAGCAAGGAACGACCGAATCTCTAGGAAGCTTCTTCAGCAGATTCACCAATATGGTGGTGAAAATCCCAAGATTCAATCAAGAGTCCGAGAGCACCATATTGATGGGCAACCTGGTCGAAGGGTATTTCAAAATCTGACTGTTCCGAAAAGAGCCAGAAAATTACGATGGAGGCGAAGGCTCGTAACCAAACAAATCCATGCCATGGAGGTCGCGAGCTCTTGCTCGTGACCCGTTGAAACAAGGCCTCCTTCCTACCATAGGACCCCTAACAAGTGTCAAGGAAGGGGAGGTTTCGAGAATCAACAGTACCGCAACCCTCCTTGGCAATACCCGGTCGTCCCGCCGTGACCTTAGATACAAGAAGTGCAATACAATCAGCGAACAAGACCAGGTCTGCATGATGCCCCAACGAATGTAATGATGGCCCATCCCGGCCAGATTTCACCCCCTGTCTATAGGATTCCACCGACTCTCCCTCAAAAGGAGGTACCCCTACAGATTTGTGCCCCACCAGAGAATCCCCACCAGCCGGTCGCGATGCCACAACAGCAACATCCCCCTGTGGCTCCTCCTCGGTAATACAGACCACCTAATGCTTCGACTGCCATCCATTTACAATGCTATCATGGGCCGAGTGAGTCTGTTCAAGTTCCAAATAGCATGCTCCATCTATCAATTTAGTGTCAAGTTCCCATGTGCTGATGGGAAGGTAGGCAAAGTTCGAGAAGAGCAGGCAGAGAGCAGAATTTGCTACCTTGCCTCGCTGAAAAAGGGCCATAGCTAGACATGTCAAACAGGTCGGGCGGGTCGGGTTTGGGTCGGGTCGTCTCGGGTTCGTGTTCATTCTGGGTCGGGTCATTTCGGGTTACGGGTCATGAAATGCTCAACCCAAACTCATATTTAACAGGTTCGGGTCGACCCAACGGGTCAAGAGCGCAAATCATTCATAATTTTTTAAATGTCATTTACTATTTATACACGTTATTTTAAAATGATAAAATTATGTAAAATACCAATAAAAATTTATTACTTGTAATAATTTCATTCTTTATAGTTTTTGAAGTATGAAATTATATATAATATATAAATTGATATTTTATATAATTATTATCATCCTTAAAACCATACATGAATAGTAAATGACATTTAAAATTAAACAGATAGAGTATTTTTTAATGATTATTTACATAGTTCCTAAATCTAAAATTGTTATATTATCCTAATAATAGTTATATTATTGAAAAATAATAATTAATGTTGCTACAATAGTAATATGTAATTTTATATACATAACAAATTGTAAAGTTAAATTATAAAGTAAAGTTGATGATGAAAAATATAATATTCAATCCTAATTATTATTATTAATAAATTTCAATATTAGGTTAAATTGTAATTTATTTATGTTTTTATTATCTTAAAGATTGACCCAACGGGTGACCCACGGGTTGACCCAACCCGACCCAAAAATTTGCGGGTTGAATGGCTTCGGGTTGCTTCGGGTTTCAGGTTGAAATATTTGCGCCAAAACCCACGTTTTACGGGTCGGGTCATCGGGTCGGGTCAGGTTTTGATAGGTCTAGCCATAGCTGAGTTTTCGTTATTGATCGACACAGACAAGTGTCTTTGAAAGAAGAAATAGCTGATGAGCATGAGCAAGAAGCCTAATCCAAACAACAACAAGTAGAACTGGAAGTCCGACCCGAAAAAAGGACTATAAAATTGTTGAGGAGAAGGTCGCCTTCTTTCCTTTCCCCAACCAGACCGAAGCCATATACCATGGCCACAGTTTAACTGGTCCTACTTTAGACCGCCTCAAAAGCATGTTGAAAGAATCACGTGATGTTTTTGCATGGTCTCCCCAAGACTTGAAAGGGCTCCCCCGAGAAATCGTGGAGCATTCTTTGAGACTCAATCGCGATACAAAGCCAGTGTGCCAAAGAAAGAGAAAAATGGATGCTGAGAAGTCAGAAGCAGCAAAGCAGGAGGTGTACAAGCTTTTACAGGCCGGATTTATCCGCGAGATCAACAACTCGACCTGGTTGTCGAATGTAGTGTTGGTACGAAAAAGCAGTGGTAAATGGAGGATGTCCATAGATTTCAAAGATCTGAACAAGGCTTGCATGAAGGACAACTACCCTTTGTCGTCTATCGACGAACTAGTTGATACCAAAGTAGGGCACGCCACGCTAAGTTTTCTCGATGAATATTCAGGATACAATCAGATCAAAATGAGTACACGCGACGAAAGGAATACCGCCTTCATCACCAACCAGGGGACTTTTTGCTATAAAGTGATGTCTTTCGGACTCAAGAACGTCGGGGCCACTTTCCAGCAAATGATTGGAAAAGTTTTTGTGTCCCAAATTGGAAGAAACATTGTAGTCTACGTCGATGACATCGTGGTTAAAAGCCTTGCAAAGGAAAGCCACTGTAAGGATCTGCAGGAAACAATCGACACTCTAAGGAGGAATCGCGTTTGCCTGAATCCAGAGAAGTGTGTTTTTGGGTGGATTCTGGAAAATTCCTAGGTTTCATGATAAGTAATCGCGGTATAGATGTGAACCCGTCAAAAGTTCAAATGATACTCAACATGGCTCCCCCCAAGACATTGAACGACATCCAAAAGCTGAAATGATCTGTCAACTATTTGAGCAGGTTCTGCTCGCGATTAGCTGGCCACTCCCTACCCTTTTTTGAGTAGCTGAAAAAGAAATGTCCAGTCGAATGGACCGCCACCCTTGATAAAGCTTTCAAAAGTATGAAGGGATACTTAGCAACTCTGCCCACTCTTCATTATCCACGCCAACATGAAGCTCTACAACTATACCTCCCGGTCGGATCAACCACTATTAGCACGGTGCTCACTAGGGAGTCCAAGTTTCCTATCTATTTCGGAAGTAGAGTCTTGCAACTAGCCGAATCCAGATACACCCCAATAGAGAAAATGGCCTTATCAGTAGTTTTCGCGGCGCGGCGATTGAGGCCTTATTTTCAGGCTCACACCATCGAGGTACTCTCCGATCTACCACTCCATTAGATCCTGCACTCACCCTCCCTTTCAGAAAGAATGGTTAAATGGTGGTAGAGCTTTCTGAATTTGACATTCATTTCAAACTTAGAAAGTCTCGTTTGGCCCAAGCCTTGGCTGACTTTGTTGTCGAAGTTGTTTTTACATATTCTCAGGATCGTGATGGAAAGGATTGGGTTATCAACGTTGATGGACCGATATCAGCGGGAGGATGTGGAGCAGGAGTTACCATCACGAGCCCCAGTGGCGAGATCACTGATTTATCTTTTCAGTTATTATTCGAAGCTACCAACAACGAAGCAGAGTATGAAGCTTTGATCACTGGAATTGAAAAGACAAGTCCAAATTTTCACGGACTCATAAGTAGTCGCTCTACAAGTCAAAGGAGAGTATGAAGCAAAGACAAGGATGCTTCCCGAGTATTTAGCTCGCGTACAAACACTCACATCCGCCTTTGGAAAATGCTCCATTTCATCCATCCCTCACGAGCAGAATGAGCGCGCCGATATACTAGCCAGAATGAGAGCCATACTACCCTTGGGGTTGAGCGATCGCATGGTAATTGAACAGAAGCATGCTCAAGGAATCCACAAAGGATTTTTCAAAATATCCAACCTCGGAGACTGGCGAATACCTATCCTAGAGTACATAACTGAAGGTGCATTAGCAGGCGAGCTACAGGATAGCCAAAGCATCAGAAGAAAAGAGGCCCGCTTTCAAGTCAAAGATGGCCGATCATATAAAAGAGGTTTTAACCTCCCAGACCTCCTCTGTGTCTTGAACCAAGAAGGTCTTAACCTCATCCAAGAACTTCACACATGCCTATATGGCAATCACGAAGAATTGGATGGTTGTGGCATCTAAAATCACGCGGTTAGGATACTACTGGCTCTCTCTCAAAGCGGATGCTGAAATGATCATTCACATATGTGACCCCTGCCAGCGACATGCATCCCTCAACCATCGCCCTCCTCATCCACTGAAGTGTATGTCTGCGCCTTGCCCTTTCACGATATGGGGGGTGGATATTTTGGGCCCTTTTCCGACAGCACCAGGCCAACTACATTTCATCATTATGGTAGTCGATTACTTCACAAAATGGGTAGAAGTTGAGGCCATGGCTACCATCACGGCGGAAAAAGTGCGCAAATTCCTCTGGAAGAATATGATTTGCCGATTTGGAGTCTCTCAAGCCATCATCACCGATCATAGTTCCCAATTTGATTGCGAGAATATCCGCTATTTCTGCATCGGGCTTCACATCGACTTCCGGTTTTCATTGTTGGCTTACCCGCAATCCAACGGACAAGCTGAGACCACAAATCTCCAGATTTTGAACGCCCTAAAGAAAAGGTTGGGGAGGGAAAAAGGATAATGGGATGAGATCTTGCCACTAGTGTTATGGTCATATAGAACCTCAACCAAGAGCCCAACTGAAGAAACGCCATTCGCAATGACGTTTGGAGTCGACGCAATCATCCTAGTAGAACTATTGATTCCATCAGCCAGAATTGTCGATTTCAACAAAGATACCAACCATGAAGCTCTTGAATTAGAACTCCACTTACGAGAAGAAAGAAGAGACACGACTTGTCTCAAAGCAAACGAATATCAACGTTGACTGACCGAAGGATATAACAAGTGTTTTTTATTGCGCCCGCTACAGAAAGGAGACATGATCCTTCGACAATTGACTACGAGAGGGAAACTTGAACCCAAATAGAAAGGTCCATACGTCATCCACAAAGAAGTGGGCAGGGGTTCGTTCAAACTCCGAAATTCAGAAGGGGCAATCCTCGCGAAGTCATGGAACGACAAGAATCTCAAGGCTTATTTTGGATAAAGGTTAGACATATTAGAAATCTGGTGACCTAGATTTTCTATGTATAGGGGTCACCAGAGTTCCCGATTGGGTACACCACTTCATATTTATAAATGAAAGTTCCAAACCCAATAATTATTATCGTTACGAATGAATTTAGCAATCGTGTGTCTTTCGAACACGAATGTGTAAGTAAGCCTCCAAGGAGAATATATTTAGCAATCGCGTGTCTTTCGAACACGGATGTGCAAGTAAGCCTCCAAGGAGAATAAATTTAGCAATCGCGTGTCTTTCGAACACGAATGTGCAAGTAAGCCTCCAAGGAGAATAAATTTAGCAACCGCGTGTCTTTCGAGCACAGATGTGCAAGTAAGCCTCCAAGGAGAATAAATTTAGTAATCGCGTGTCTTTCGAACACGGATGTGCAAGCGGGCCTCTAAGGAGAATAAATTTAGCAATCAAGTGTCTTTCAAACATGGATGTGCAAATATCGCAATCGCTTACATCCTTGTTCGTTGAATGATCTGGAAGTCTAATAAAGGCAATATGTTCTGTTTTCTATTCTGTTTCGTTGGCAATACGGATTTGTTTGATCATGATACTATAAATCTTGAATCTTCGCCCATCGCGATTAATTGCTTGTCACATCTGGCATGTCAAGATAAAGTCATGCAAGCTATTTGAATACGAAACCCAGCAAACCCGGCGAGAACAAATTTACCAATCACGCATTTCTCGCAAGCAAATATATGGGCAAAGCCTTGGAGTATCCATACAACACGATCGTTATATTACACCCATAACAGGGTACGAAGAAATAGCTGCAGAATATAGTTTGCGCAACAAACAATGGAATAACAAACTACAAAAGATAAGCAAAAACTAACGATGGAATAACATCTTTATCCTATGCTATCATATTTATGAGAAAATGAAGCAAATCATAAACAAAGTTTATGTCACTACGTCATGCCAAATAAACAGCGTCAATCCAAAATATTTTTTGCCAGGATCAACTGCATGCACAGCAAGTGGCGACATCTCAGAAGCACGCCTCTGTTACCCAGACAACGCATATCGTGTCGTGTCAGAGAACAGTCACATCCAATTCAGAAACAGACCAGAGCACAAGTATCGAAACTTTGCTTAAAAATATTATTTAAAATAATCAGACAGCTCCTCGCGAACAAATTACACAATACTCATAACGTGATTAGGATTAACACATGACCGACATAACAACGTCTATTCTATTACGACAGGGTCACGATCTTAGAGCCCTACTCATCTTCAAGTACAAGAACCTTGAAGCGGTGCCCTCCCACATACTGAAAAAACGCCATGGACGATCTGACCTGAACATCAATGTTGTTCGCGAACCTTCTCCAACCTTCAGTCAGCCACCAACGATTGAAACTATCCTTTGAAACCCCAACACGGAAGTTTTGCCCAGTTGAGGAAACCAAGCAAACATGGTCAGATACAACATGAGCGTACATCCTTTCAAAGGCACAGGAAAGAGGTTGCAAGAGAGAACACCATTTCGTGAAAACTTTAAACCAAATGGCTGTAAAGCACTCCATGCGTTAAAAATCCTATCATGCGATCAAGCCTTTCCTCCACATCAATGCAACGATAAAAATCTCGCATCCCTGAAGTGGACGACGCCATCTCTCTTTTCACTAAACAAAGATAGCAATGATTAAAAAGGATAAATGAGTTGCTACCACTCCCACGCCCTTATATATTCAAATTAAAGTGATACGGACCACGAAGTCTGCAAGAACATTTATTGCATGTGTTGAACCCGGAAGAGGGTCTGAATCAAGATTTCCAAAATCACCTGCATTACCTACACATGGCAAGAATCTTTTCAGAATCCAACCAAATCCATTGTTGCATTTCAGATCCGAAAACAGTCATTTATCACGAAAGAGTGAAGGTCGAACCTTCCTACGCCACTATAAAAGCATGTCCCAATTCTACAAAAAATAATAGCTCACAAAACAAAAGATATGGCGGCTAGTACAACAGATCAAAATACAAACAACCCCCTCGTCTTCGATATTTACTTAGTCGGGAATGAGCAGTACATACGCATGATGTTACCGTATTTCTTCGGTGAACATTTTAAGCCCCAGGTACCCGAGCAAATCTTCTTATCCACTCGCATCGTAAAAGACTTCCCTGTTTCTATCACAGGGGGCGCTTACGGATCTCACTGGGTGGCACGCAGATGGAGAGATTTTGTCGAAACTCACGGCCTCGAGCTGGAAACATCTATAGTTTTCACTCACCTGGGCGAAGAAAGATTTGAAGTCCACTTTTTGGACAAAGAAGGCTATGACATCGAAGAAGAGATTGATGCCGCCGGATATGATGGACCGGAAGCAAACGGGTTCCATTGAATCTAATCTTTAGTTCATTAGGTAGTACTTCTATTTTATGCAGTATGATGTAATGCGAACTATCAATAAAAGCCCCTATTTCACTATGCGATTGAGTTCATTTTTTCTCAGATATAATCTCCACAGCATCCAAGGATGCTGGAGATTGTTTTTAATAGGTTCCTCCATCGCGTAGAGTACGCTGGAGATTACCTAAGTTTTAATTCAATCTCCTCAGCATCCAAGGACGTTGGAGATTATTTTTAATAGGTCTCTCCATTGCGTAGAGTACGTTGGAGATTACCTAAGTTTTAATTCAATCTCCTCAGCATCCAAGGACGCTGGAGATTGTTTTTAATAAGTCTCTCCATTGTGTAGAGTACGCTGGAGATTACCTAAGTTTTAATTCAATCTCCTCAGCATCCAGGGACGCTGGAGATTGTTTTTAATAGGTCTCACCATCGCGTAGAGTACGCTGGAGATTACCTAAGTTTTAATTCAGTCTCCTCACCATCCAAGGACGATGGAGATTGTTTTTAATAGGTCTCTCCATTGTGTAGAGTACGCTGGAGATTACCTAAGTTCTAGTTCCATCTCCTCAACATCCAAGGACGTTGGAGATTGTTTTTAATAGGTCTCTCCATCGCGTAGAGTACGCTAGAGATTAGCTAAGTTTTAATTCAATCTCCTCACCATCCAAGGATGCTGGAGATTGTTTCTAATAGGTCTCTCCATCGTGTAGAGTACGTTGGAGATTACCTAAGTTTTAATTCAATCTCCTTAGCATCCAGGGACGCTGGAGATTGTTTTTTATAGGTCTCTCCATCGCGTAGAGTGCGTTGGAGATTACCTAAGTTTTAATTCAATCTCCTTCACATCCAAGGACACCCAAGAATGATTATCAACCTTACAATTTTCCTCCCACGAGTATCAAATCTGAGGATCTTCACATTATATCCTTCGCGATGTTAATATCGACACTTAACTTCCAAAAAACTACAACAATACAATAGTTGCGACAACTTCTCAACAACCAAATGTAACACGTTCACACTGGTTTATTTATTATACAACAGATAAAAAACACACAACACATGTCGCGATTTTTAAAGCAGAGAGCCCCCTACTACTCCGTTCAACACCGAACAGAAAATTCAACATCATCGTTTTGATTTGGACCGTGATTTACGGAAACAACATCAAAGCAAGAGTGCCCTTCATATTTAAAGATCAAACATGTTCCCATCTGAAGCTCGTTAGAAACAACAAACTCAGGCCAACCTGATGTGAACCAGTAATTATGAAGGCCCAAGGGCTCAGCCATCACCACAAATTCTTCATCTACTCGCGTCCATAGCTATATAAGGCCGAGGGCCTCGTCACCATAATCACGATACACTTGCGGCAACGGCTACAACAATAATAAAAACCTCAGACATGATTAATTCTCAATTAGAAACCGAACTATTCAATAAAAACTCACCAGCATGTACAAGTGTCCCTCTACCACTATATCTCGGGTAAACCCTCTCACACGAGGAATGGTTCGACCCGGGATATCAATCGGCAAGGTAGACGTCATTATTACCAAACTGCACCACAAAGTACGAAATTACTCTCCCACTTATGGTGATGGACAGGATACACACAATAAAATTCACCGCAAATACACCTTATCCGCTCCACGAGGTTGGTAAGGATCAGCAGTCATGACAAAAACCACCTAGCAAGCACATCTCTTGTTCAAAGAACACCAGCAAATGGACAAGCAAACCTAACACGCCTAGCGACCCGGAAAACTAGCACGCGGCACGCACCTTCTAGCTTAAGGACACTTCAACCTAACCTATAAGAGAAATTCTTATCTCCAGAAGCAACAACCTAATATAAATAAAGTTCCCCCTCCATAACAAAATTCCTCCCAAAAAAAGAGGGGGAGAGACAATGCCAGGTTTTGACATGGTTTCGGGCGAAGTTTCCCCACCTACCTTTATAACAAATACAATGCTTTTTCCAAATCCCAAGTTCATCCAAATAATCCTCAGAGAAAGCCAACTAGATAGGCTCCCCTTACCTTACATCTTTGTAGAATTCGGGGACGTCATACTAAACCAAATAATCATATGCTCTCCTTCAAACCAAGAATTACTAGTCTTAGTCGAAAGAGACGAAGGGGACTGGTTCTCTCTATCAGAGGGATGGCGATCATTCGCGACATCTAACAACCTATGAATAGGAAGTTGCCTCACTTTTGAATACCAAAGAGAATCAAACTTTGATGTCACCATAGAACAGCCAGGCTCGGAACAAAACGGAGATGTACTCCATGTCTACTTGTCTTATGAAGAAGTATAGATATGCATGATATGTCATTTTCTACTTTATGTAGCACCAAATAAAAGTGCTTTTAGCACTTTAGTATGCAATATATCCACGAACCCTTATGTTATGTCATCTCACGATTCATTTCATAAAACGCTCAATAACAGGAGATAGGTAAGGGTACCGCGAACAAATTCTCCAGCAAAGAGAAACAACAAGAAGTTAAACTCTAGTGACGAACATACAAGAGTATTAACGATAGATTAAAATCTAGAAAAATAGGCAAAAAGCATAAACAGATATATACTAAAGCCAGAAGTAAAATATTCACAACATCAAAATACCATAACAAGGCAAAGCGAGATACGGACCGCAGTGAAGCATCAAAGCTCACACCACGGGTAGAAATGTTTTAAACTTGTTTCCCAAACACGACAAATTCAAATATTTGATGAGAAGTGGAAGGATGACTTGCTAAGCGCTAACAGGAGGGTGCTTGTTTTCATCGCAAAGCTGCTCGGGGTCATTCTCACCAGCTCGAGGAGGCTCGGGGGCTGCAACTTCGTTGAGAGGAGTATTCAGAAAGGGAGTCAGGTCACATTGAGGGTCATTAAGCTTCATGTCCTCGGTATCATAGTTGGGAGGAAACATCCTCACAGAGTCCCAGAGATGAGCAAAACGATTAACGCTTTGGACAACCCCGTAATCCACTCTGTGCATGAAGGCATCAGTCAGCTTGTCATAAAGAACGTCATGTCCGTCTGCCTCAAGATAGCAACCTAACCAACCTCGATCGTCTTTCGCCAAGAAGTTGATCAACCACCCTTGACTCTCGTTGCTTAACATAAAATCATGAAGTGTGTTCTTGATAAGAACAACATCTTCGCTAGAAGTAAAGCGCTCTAATTGCCCTCTCACACCAATAAGCTTTTCGCGTACCGCCTCCAAATCAGTCTCGAGCTCCCTAATCCGACCTTTCAAGCGTGTAATCTCTAACTCATGTTTAGACCCCATCTCATGGAGCTTTGAGAGCTCGACTCGCGATACGTCAAGCTCGCCTTTCACCGCCTCCACTTCCTTTCCAGATTTCTCTAAAGCCTCTCGCAAGCTGTTAATAGTCACCTCTTGAAGCTCTGCATCCTTCAATTTTTCCACCTTCTTTTTCAGAGTCTTGTTTACTTTCCTTAAATCCCTCACTGTGTCGTCATAGTTCCTTAAACGTTTGACCACCTCGGACCATTGCAGATTACACTACAACAACACACAGAGGATAGTAAACATGTGTGCAAAATAAAATAGGTGGGAAAGAATAAATCACGAAGGAAGTTACCCAGCCCCCGGTTTTTTGACCCTGTTCCAACAGATCTTCGTTTGTCAGATTGTGAAGGTAATCTTTTTCAGCCAGGCAGCTCCTTCCAGGGATTACCAGCTTCTTAATATCAAGTGGAGAAAACCCAGGTTGTCGGTACGCAGTCATCGAGATACTTGATGAGGTAATTGGCTCGGCACTTAGAAGCATATTAGCTGCCACTTCCTCCCTGGGCCTTTTTCGCCCACGTTGAGCTAGGGGTATGTCCTCTGACGATACACTCTGCCTATCTTCATTAGGCTCTTTCCCTCTTGTGCACTTCATCGCGAGGGGGGAATCACGGGGTACGATCTGCTGCTGGCTATCACCCTCCTATGGAGTAATAGTGAGAGCAGTTCTGGCGCCACCTTTCTTCTTCGCCAGGGTAGAAATTCCCGCCTTATCATTCAACATAACTGCAAAAGAATTAGGGCAAAGGTCAATCAAAAGAAATCACGATCAAAATGATAAAAATCCCAAGCACCTAGACACCAACTCGGACGGTGCAGAAGACTAAGCCCGGCCATCTCTAGGCGAGCCGGAGTTATGACTTTTTTGCAACTCTGTGTCGACGAGACCTCCTCCCCAAACGCGACCCTTCATCTTTCCATTGCAATATTTTTATTTTTAGAAGGAGGAGCATAGTCGTCAGGTTGGGTCACAAAGTTCAAGAAGGTTCTTGTTGGATCACGAACAAGAAACCATTTCTTTCTCCACCCCGAGTTGCTGGACAATCTCTTAACTATTTTCCCAGATAGAAAAGCAGATACCAGCCCCTCGCTATGTCTCAAGGAAAGAACTGAGAAAAGATGATCTAACGTCGGTGTCTGCTTGATAGCAGCACACCGCATAATATAGATCGCAAGATACATCCCCACGTTAAAGGCGAGCTGGGTCGGACATTGGTTTATGCGCACCAAAAATTCAAAATAGAGTTGGGGTAGCGGAAGGCGGAACCCCTGAAGCAAACTTCCAAGGTGAACAACAACGTGATCTTTGTACGCGTTTAGACATCCCCCTTTCTAAGTAGCCAAACCTATTTCTATCCCAACCGGCCATGGATAAAGCTTAGCTATCGTCTACAAGTGCTCAGCTTCAAGAATAGACTATTCTTTCGATGTTTGAGTTAAAGTGGGAGTCACGCGCTCTTTGCAAATTTTGGGGAAGGGTGGAGGGGTTGCGAGAACGTAGCCTTCACAAGTCTACCTCCGTTTGCTTATAGGGAAGCACGGCAAAATCACTCGGTACTACGTGAATGGATTTCTTTCTCTCTTTGGCCACGCGAGACGACTCGCCCTTCCCCAGTTCATTGATGGATTCCGAGGTATGACAATACTTGGGATCGTCTCTTTTTAAAGGGCGTTTGATGGACCTAACCATTTTTTGTCGCTTCGCGCTCAGAGTGGTCCCAGGAATAGTTTCCTTTCTCTTCAACTCGCATGACTTCTTATTCGGCGGGGGAGGAGCAGAAGACACTGCAGATTCCGAATCGACATATGCTAGAGTCTCTGTCCTTGTATGCGAGGAGCTAACCTCCTCATCCTCGTAACCCACACTTCGGTTTTGGCTATCGCTTTCATTCGACATCTTAAGCTATATTCAGAAGGAAAGCCCCTGGAAAGACGTAAAGAAAAAAATCAACAAGGGAAAATGACCTTTTCAGCGTCGCGATTGAAACAAATTTGGCGCCAAAAAATCCCTTTCTAGGTTTATGTTGGAGCCTCATGCGCCCCTCGAGAGGGCATTGAAAAGACATTTCCCCCCGGAGGATGACGGCTAAAAACGCTTTTTTGTCTCCTCCATAAAGTTTCTTGATTTTCGAGAAGCCACTTCCGGAAAAGCAAAAAAAAAGGGAGGCGAAAAGTCTCGTCCACCCACCACCGTCGGAAAATCCTCGAGGGTCCCCAAAAAAATATTACCCTACCCCAACACCGCCATATTGCCACCAGATGACTTAAAATTCCCCTGGGAAAGTTGACTATAAACGAAGGGGGAGAGAAAGAGAGAGAATGGGACACCAAGGAAGCACCCTGACGTCAGCCCCATAACCGCCATGCTCCTCACCGAAGGAAGGCGGTTTTCCCACCAAGGGTTGCTTCCCCCTACCCTAAAAAAACTAGTTACAGGCACGAATCCTAAAAATTAAGTAAAACGGGAAGAAAATCGAAGAAACACTTACTCAATAGAAGTAAAGGAGGAGCACCGGCAAGCCTAGAAAATTGAGAAATAAACCACCACCGAACGCCGGCTACGTCTCTCAGGAAACAAGAAACCCTTCGGTTTTCTCTCTCTTTCTCTCTCTTTTTTCTCAGTATTCAGGAATGTGAAATGAAATGACCTGGGTAGAAAACGTCACTTATAGGTCTCCGTGGGGTCACTCCCCCAAATGGGCCGAAAAGCACACTAGGCCCAGTCCCGACCCATCTAAATGATAAGTTTTCGGCGGGAAGCATCGTGTTTGTCGAAACCTAATCGCGAACGACGTACCCCTCGCGATCCGGTTATAAGGAGATATGACGATGTCATAGAAAATAGACCTACTAATTAACAAAGATATGACATCATAAATAGGCCACCCAACGCAAAAGACATCTGGCCCCTCTACCGGATTCATTGCGAGTAGAGTGCTTGATCAAATCCCGTCCCAACTCAACACCCTAAATGTCTTCATTCTAAATAGCCTCGCGATCAGCATCTCGACATAAGCGTACATAAAGTCCATAGCAGGTCCCACAAGTACCTTGTGGCTCTTCGGGGTCCAAACAATTAGCTCGCTGGGTCAAGCACCTCTCCTCTAACAGCGCCACGTGTAATGCCTAGCTCCCTAGCGTGAGGGCATGCGTTACACGTGTCCCATGTTAAACCACGAGGTCGCCAGCAAGCTGCTCGCTTGGCCTCCCTATAAATACCTCCCTCCTGCCTCAAACACGGGGGATCCCGATTCAAGAGAGAAGAAGAAGAAGAGCTTTGAATATCTCCCTGACCTAAAACCCCCGGAGTTGAGTTCTTAAGGTCTTTGATCGGAACGTTCTTAGGATAAGAATATCGCCTGACTTCCTCTAAGGACGACAGTATAGCGAATTAATTCCTCGCGAGCCAAACGCACCACCCCCATGGCTTGGACTAATAAATGTATAATGTGATCACCCCTTTTCAACTAAGGCTTGCAGGTATTTTAAGACGTTTTGTCGTCTTGGTGAGGTAATAAGTATAGGTGAAATTCCATGAACGCGTCAACTGTCACACACAATTTAATACAAACAAGGTATACTTGAAGAAAAATTCATTTCCACAACATTCAGTAAGGCTCATTTTCAAAGTCCCCAAAGAAAAGTGATAAGAGGACGAGTATGCTTGAGTTCTTCCATTGTGTCGACTAAGAAAATACCAAAAAAAAAAATTCAGAGATTCATTTAGCCATGAGAATCCAAGTTAATCATCAGTCTCATTTATCAACACCATAAGTCCATAACAAATTCAATACTATTAACTGAAAATTGAACTTCAGATAAAGCAATACCTGCATTCACCATAAACATTACTGATGGTCCATTTGATAATTTAGCTATCCACAATTAAAGATCTTTATGTTTTGTACATTTGGTTTTGACTTTCAAAAATCACAACCACTAAAACAGTAAAGCTAGTATACGAGAATTGTTGTAATTGCAAGATATTTTTCACCAATACAGAGAATTGTTGTAACTGAGAGATGGTAAAAAAACATGGCTAGATATGCATTCGAATTATTGTAAATCCACACAAAGAATTGATAAAGTTCCACAAAGCGTGTGTTAAACTAAGAGACATTAAATCCCCAAACTGAGAGATACTAAATCCCCGTTTGATAAAGCTCCACAAATCCATTGAATTTCAACAATTCGAATAATCGCCCTCATCCCTAAATCCTCAAACCCTAGATTAAATTCAGAGATACTCACCTCCACTTTTGGCACCAACTGAGCTCCACCGGCGACAACCTGGTCAGATCCCTCACCTCGCGAAATATATAAAAGAGTTATATACCCCGCGATCTGCCTTTCTTCCATTATGCAATTCCTTCGATCTTTCTTTCTTTCTTTTTCTTTTTTTTTTAATTTCAAAAGTAACGGAGATGTGAGCCTCTCTGTTAAATTTAACCACCAAGGGCGCGAGGCGGAATCTAATAAAAATGCAGGGGCATCACGCGAAATATATAAAAGAGTTGTATACCCCACGACAATTGCAATACCGAAAGTGAAATTTCCGGTTTTTTTCCCCATCCTATTTAAGCCCACCACCTCATGCCAAACAGGCCCTAGTTAAGTGCTATGCTAATCCATGGTCATACGTCTTCCACCCACCTTATCTCCCGCAAAACCTAACTTCATTGCAATTCGTCCGCTTTGATTAAACTATATCCGATCTATTTCCTCGTAAAAACCGACCTTCTCTTCCAAATTCATTGCTGATTTCACTGCACTAGCTTGTCCAAACCCTCAACTCTTGTTGTATTCGATCGCAATTCGACAAAAAAATCCCTCAAAAATCTTGCAAATCTTTGGCCTCCACACAGAAACGGAGGATTAGAGGTTGGAGAACGAGTTCATGACTATCGCTGGCTACTCTTTAATGGACAAGGTTTGATAGATTCGATCGTTTTTATACCTCTTTTTAATCTGGAAACATCACTAGGCTTGTAACGATTGTTACGCGGTTGATCACTTTGGATCTGCTTTTGAGTGCGATTTAGGGTTTCATGAGTGTCGCTGCATACACCTGGATCTACTATTGAGTGTGTGATTTTAGTCCTTGCAGAGCTTGTGAAATCGTTGTTATTTGTCTCGTTTATATTGGGATTATATTTTTTTGCTTAAGGAGGAAGGAAGTGAGCATTAGATCTTATAGAAAGAGGTAAGTTTCTGGTTAGAGGGAATTTCTGGTTTAGCTGATCCAGTTTGGGAGATTTGATTGTTAAAGCTTTCTGATTTCTGAAGTTAAGTTGATCATGTCTGGAAGACAACAGGGATTGGTTACAAAATCTTCGCAATCCAAATCAAGGGACGGACAAGTTGAGTTTGATTATGACAACTTAGTTCAACAGCATCCTGATTCGCGAAACAAGCAACCGCTGCGATATCAGGGGAATTTGAGCCCTAACCGTCGTACTGATAGAGAGAGGGAGGTAACTGGTGATCCGCAGGAAAGGAGAGAGTATGAGTGGCATATGAGAAATAGTCAAGGTGACCAGGTTCATTCAAGGCCGCCTCCATCGGCTGGAAGAATGGAGAAAAGACCATGTATGGATGAGAGGGTTTTGCAGAGGAACCCACCTCGAGTAGATAATCAGAGGGGATATGATTATGCTGATTATGAGGATTATAATGATGGTCAGAAAACTTATAATTATGCTGAGTATGAAGGTTATAACGATGGCTTCAGAAGCCCTGAACATGCTGAGCATGAGGATTACAACAATGATCGCAGAAGATATGTTTACGCTGAGCATGAGGATTATAATAATGAGGGCAGAAGATATGGCTATGTGGAGCAAGAGGATAATAACGATGTTTGCAGAAGATATGGTTATGTTGAGCATGAGGGTTATAACAATGAGACAATAAGGAAATCAAATCATGTTTATGGATATGATGATAGTGTTCAAGTTAGGAAAGAACTGCACAGTGACAGAAGATTTCCGGCTAACAATCAGCATGGTGTTATGACTAGAAACGTGGTGCCTGGGGAAGATGGAGTGGATCAGCAGTCAGCTAGGTTGCATCAAGGTCGTGGACATGGGCAAGGTTATGGGCGAAGTAGCCAGAGTCACCCAACATTGGAAATGCAGAGGTCTAAGGAAGAGAATGACCGTTATCAGGAAAGACTTCCTGAGGAGTTGTATATGGAGAGTTCTTACTACGAACAGGAGAAATATCCTCCTCAACCAAGAAAAATTTCTCACACTTCGACTCCACCTCAATTTAATGATTTTGGAAATCAATATTTGCCAAAAGGTGTACCCAGCACATCTTCAGATGTTATTAGGGGTCACTTCCCTGGTAGGCATCAGGATGTTGATACTCATCCACATGATGGATATCCGAGAAATCCTGGAAAGCTCTCTGAAAATTTGGGTACACAGGAATATGGTCAGAGGCCACAATTGCAGCCTAGAAAGGACTACGAAGGTGGATATGCAGATATGAACTGCCAGGAATGTGACCCCTATGGATACTCGTGGAATGAGCATGAAGATTATGCTTATGCTAATACTGAATCTAGAGGTAAAGATGATCCTGGATATATAACTCATGATGGCTTGCATAGAGGGAATCGCGCGCCGGCACAAGAAGACTTTGAACATAGATACATGCAGAGAGCTGCAATTGCCAAACCTATTGCAGAGAGTCCTACAGAGGCTGAAGGTTCTCACGGAATATATGGACATAATGGTTTGAGAGAGCTTGATAATAGCCAAAAAGAAGAAATTCCTGGCTATGAGGATGTGAGGAGACCTTTTGGTACTGCAACAAAGGAAGCAGATTGTTTGAACACTGGATATGCTCCTGCTGAGTTTGCTGGGAGAGCATCACAAGACATTCATCATAATAATCAATCAAGCGTCGTGCATGAGCATGAAACATCTGCTTATGATCACGGAAGATATGCAAATGTTGCAAGGACTCAAGGGGAAAGAGTAAAAAGCTCAGCTGAACTTGTAGATCCTGAAGATATTCAACATGTTGAGAGAGAGAACCGATATGCTGATGAGCAGGTTGCTTTTAATAATAGGATGGCCAAGCGAAAATATTTACAGGATGAAGGGGCAAGAGGGTTTAGTTTAGGAGCTAAGGCATCACGAAAGTGGAGTACATATAATGGCCGCCAACAAATAGAAGATTGCAGGCCAGAGTGGAATAATAACACGAGCTCCAGTGGTTTACATTCACGTGGTCCTTCTGGGCGCGCACCCAACCTGTTTTTGGAAGCTAAGGATGTGATGGATGAAATATATCATTGCAAGGATTCTGTAAGATATGGTTTGTTGGATCAAGGTAAGTTTGAAACTGTGCAGGAACAATCTATGAAGTCATTTCAACCTGGAAGAAAGTACATGAAAGTTCATTCGAAGCCTGAATCTTCAAAAGTTCATGGTCGACCACACTATGTAAATCATAGAAGCGACCGTTACAATTACAAACAGCACTATGTTGGTAAAAGAGGGGAATATGGAAATCATATGGATGTTGTTGCTCAGGATCACAACTTATCAGAAGATCCAAAGGGTCCTCCAAAGTATGGCCCAGATGAAAATTCTGAGGGCTTTAAGCAGAGTGTGTTAGCAGCCTTTTTGATGTTCTCAAAGAAACTGAATGAGAAACCACCCACTCGAAAGCTTTACAAGGAACATGGGGATTCTGGTACTTTGTTCTGCATTGTGTGTGGCAGAAGGTTTGTCTTTCCTTTCATGTTATACTTTCTTAAGTTGGCTGGATCATATAGTGCTGGCGCCCTTCATACTCATATTGAGTTGGCGTGACAGGAACCTCCAATGTTCACATGTCTTCTTGGTTTCCTTGGGTTAATTACAGCTTCACGATACTGAAAGTAATGAATATGGTATTTATTTGGGCAATCAATTTATGGGGTTCCTTTTTGGGTACGAGTTACATGCTATACATGCTCGATGCACACTGTGACGCTCCCATTGTTTATACCTGCATATTTTTCTTGTGACTGCATCTGTTGCACTTGGTGCCACTTGTGCTTAGTTCTTTGGACAGTTGATGACTTGGGTGTTTGGTGTATTGAATAGCATACAAGTTACTTTCTGGGAGTGTAGTAATGTATGAAGAAGGGAAAATAATGTCATCATCCTTGAGAACACGTATATCAAGGTGTATTTTAATATGTAGGATTGAAGATGCAGCAAGAAATTTATATGCATTTATTTTGGCATTGATGAATGCCTTGAAAGAAAATTTGATGTTTCTTCTCACAAGAGAATTTGAAACCTTCGGGTACATTGGATTGGTACGTCATTCCTTAATTTGGGAGGGTTTGCGACTGTCTGAGGTTGATGTTTATGTTTGTGATGGACAAGAGTTCTTCCGTTTAGATAAAATCTTTATTTGATTGTGCTGTAGCTTAGCTGCAGTTATTATACCGTAAGTTAAACCTCTCAGTGACCCTTGATTGATGAATGTTGTATAGATTGAAAATGCAAAGATTATTACATCAGCATATACAAAGTGATTTGTATTTTTAGTTGTACAATTAACATTATATGCATTGGAAAGAAATTCTGCAGTAACTAAATCTCGTATAATGCTGTCACTCATTTAGGCCGTCTTTTTCACTCATTCTTTACACTGGTGGCAATTTTATACCATAGGCCAGCTGAACATTTTTATTCTCCCAAGCCCCACTTCTCACTGTTGAGTGCCCTTTATTTATTGAAAGGAAAGCTTGTGCTGACTCCTTGAATCTTCTTCCAGTTCATCAAAAGTGTTTCGGGATACGGAAGGGCTAGTAAAGCATGCTTTTATGGCGCGCAAGGCAACTCTGAGGGCGCAGCACTTGGGTCTTCACAGAGCAATATGTGTCTTGATGGGTTGGGACACTGAGGTCCCTCAGGACATCGTGAAATGGGTGCCTTTGGCTCTTTCAAAGCCCGAAGCAATGGCTCAGAAGGAAGACCTTATTGTATGGCAGCCAACCATCATCGTTCACAATATTTCTCTGTCGAACAATAACCACAAGGAATGGAAAGTCATAAGTCTTGAGGCACTTGAGGGCATTGTCAGAGGTATAGTCATTGAAAATTAATCTTTGTTTGAGATCCTTTCTGTTAATTTTGTTCCCTGAAGAAGAAAACAATCAAGGGCGATTCCCATTTGCGAATTGTTTCGTTTCCCTCTTGAAATGCGCCAACAGTAACATTTACGATTTTGTATCATGGCAGCAAAAAGTTTCATCAAGAGCAGGGTCAAAATCTGTCTAGGATACCCCGGGGATCAAAGCGTCATGCTGGTCAAGTTCTTGGGCACGTTCACTGGGCTACAAGAGGCCGAGAAGCTCCACAAATATTTCGCCGACAAGGGGAGAGGGAGGGCAGATTTTGACCAAGCCATTTCCGACATGAACAAGAACAAGAACGATGACCCATCGCAAAGTAGCGCCCAGGAAGAGACTGATGAGGAGTCGCTTCTCTACGGGTACATGGGGATTGCTGACGACTTAGACAGAATCGACCTCGACACAAAGAAAAGGTGCAAGATACAGAGCAAGCGGGAGATTCAGGTCATCGCCGATGCTCCATTGACAAGAGGGTAGTTTTAAAGACGACCTTTCTAGGACACAAGTACAAAAGCTATATAAGGTTAACCTTTTGGAGGGTTTATACTGTGAACAATGTGGGTTTTTGGTTCTCTCTATCTCATGCTTTGTTGAATCTTTTTTGCTTGCAGCATTTCAAACGCCGTGTTTGTGGACTTTTAAGTATGGAATTTCAGGTTCATGAGATGCCTATGTAATGTTTATAGGTAGACTTACAAGTCATGATACCCCTTCCACTTCCAGTTTCAGGTTTATTACACTTGCGATAATTCATCATGAGTTGTGTTTGGTGGTTAAGAAGCTTTTGAAGAACTTGTGTGAATGTAATTTCTAAATGGAAATTATAAAAAGATGCCAAATATTTGTTGATATTTCGAAATTCAAAGATAACAATTACTCTTGTAGTCTAACTCTAATCTTGTTATCAGGACTAAAAGGTAAGGTTTTCAAGGTGTCAGATCCAGTTAATTGATCACTCAATGACCAATGATGTCTTTCCGGACGAGGGAAAAGAAAACTGGATGAGATGTGAGCTCCTAGGCTATCTTATCCGTCACTTGGTTGATCTCGCATAAGACATGCTTATAAGCCGCCCACTCAAAACACCGGACGAGATGCAAAATGTCCATGATAACCATTTCGATTTCCAGGAATTTCTACTTCCTCTACAAAAACAAATACGATCTCAAAGGACTGGCAACATTTTTCAAGCCCCATACCCTCTTGGCCCTTGGTTCTCACTCTATCCCTTACATTCCCTCCGAATCTTAGATGCACATTTCTTGCCCTCCAAACAAAACAAACTAGAGTACTAGGGGTGTGTTTGGATTCCATTGTATTTTAATTATAATGTAATTATTTTACCTCGTTTTATGTGAGTGTTTGGTTGTACAAATAAATATCTCGTAAAAATCGAGGTAAAAAACTTAATTTAATCAAATAATCACATAAATCGAGATAAAATAATTGTGTTATAACTAATACATCGTGGAATTCAAATACACCCTTAATTTAAACAACTTAAAAATTACGGAGTATGTAACTAAACATCTTATCTATTTTCATTATAAACATATTGGAATCCAAACACACCCCTAGCATTGATTACAAGCAATTTAGTATGGAATACAAAAACAATAAAGCAATGCCTTCAGATCAGTTGCTCCGATGTTCTCTCTATCTATTGGTGGTGGACCTGGTGGTGCTTAAGTTGATTATAGCTTAAGTTGATTATAAACATGGATATGTATGTCATACATGCGTTTGATTTCGGTGCAGTACTGCACCATCAAGTTAGTTTTCTCCTCATAGATTTTATTTTTAGAAAAAGAAAAAATAAATTTAGCTGGGATAGGTCCCAAAGAAGGAGGCAATCTTTACCACACACCCATCTTTTGATGGTTAGTATTTGTTGAACTTCACCCTACAATACTTGAGGGGAGCCAAATCAGTCATATATGGATGCAATAAGATCATGGAAAAGAAAAGATTGTGATAAAAAAAACATAAAAATTTGATCCCATTGTGATACATTTAAAGCTTCTTGGTCTTGGGTTCGTTCGGCACACCCACTTTATATACTCCTAATTAACAACTTATGAACATAAATAATTAACGGTTGGCATAACCTAAATTATAAAAGATTCCCTATCAAAAAAATAAACAACCCTAAGAATCTAATTAAAAGAAAAGTTAAACTAATTAAAATTTGAAAAATGTTTTCAAATTTGTGCTCTTATCCTAGAAAAACCGATAGTTAACTTAGATGATCGTCTTGTTTTGTTAACTTATAATAAGTAAATGATCCCTAAGTTTCATTTTGTTCTAGACAACATCAACATAGAGATTTAGAGCTCATTAAGGCACACTCGGTATCGTAAATCAATTGTATCACTTCTTGTCATAAAGCACCCAAACATCATCGCAAAAAATATAGCTTTGGCATGAGCCTCTGCTTGAGGTAGGTTTTAACAATTTTGGCTTGTTAAGTAGTACATAGTGGTGAAGTTTTAAGCATTTCAACCAACCAAAAGGATCACTTCACTACTGCTATGTAGGGCTGTTATTCGCGAGCCGAAGGAGTCGAGTATTGTTTGTTTATATTCAGTTCATTTAGAATATGAACGAGCTCTTTAGAATATGAACGAGCCGAGTCTAAATTTTGACTCGAGCTTAAAAATGTGCTCATATTCGGCTCGTTTAGGAAATGAGCGAGCTCAAACCGAGCTTTTTTTTTAGCTTTAGGCAATTCTACTTGCTCATAAAATTCCATAAAATTCGAGCTATTCCATAAAATTCGAGCTATTCGAGTTTAATTCGAATGAGCCGAGCTTTGGACCGAGCTTTAAATATGAATTCGAGTTACTCGTATTCACATAACACCCCTACTGCTATGGAATAAATAGCTCAAAACACTTTGGATATAATTTGACATGACAAGCCAAACATGCCATAGATTAGCAAATTGCTATATTTTTTTGGTTGAGGATCAATCATTCAATTGTATAACTCCATCCTTTCAACTAACAATAACAAACCATTAATTGAAAGGCTAATGACTAACCCTCAAAGCATAGTAGAAGAGGGGTTTGGTATAAATTGGATTTTCTTTCTTACAGGCATATCCAGTAATTTACCTCTTCTATAATGCATGTGGCATCAAAAAGTACCTCTGGTGAAGAATATTTATCCTTCTCTAAAATCCAATTTCAATGCATACCAAAACCCCTTTACTTATCCCTCTAGAACATATACACCATAAAAAACTTGATTATTGTCTCCAAAATCTCAACCACCCAAACCCCCTTTAGTTGGTGTCATCCATGTTGTCCATTTACTCATATACCCACATGTACCAGCTCTGCCAAAACCTGTTATCAGTCCATTTCAACCCCGCTCCCTTTAAATGTATCAAACATGGGCCATCCGATTCAGGAATCATGCATCCATGTCTATTGTTTTTTTCATTAGGTACCATTGTCATTTATTCAAACAAAAGAATTTAATAACCTAACAATGGTCCCATGAAAAACTAAATTGAGACCCCACAAAAATTTGATCCTAGAAATTTGATCCTAGAAATTAGGTAACAAAACTACACACCAAACTTATTTGACATCCAGATCCTGCAGTCAACAACTACAGTACCAAATACAGCACAATATAAATAAAATTTGAGATCAAACAATCATGCACTAACTCTACTGAACTCTTATAAATCAATTTCCAATTTTTTTGTTTCATTTTCATTGAGGGTCTCATCAGCTAACCTAATCTTCATTGTACAGATAAGAAGGGTTTATCTGGGTAACATAATAATACAAATGTACATTAAATTAGCGGAAAAAAGAAAAGAAAAGAAATAAATCTATACATCGGATGAAAACAAAAGGCTGGGTTTTACCTTCAAAGGGGTTGCGAGAATTCAATCAAGGCTTCAAAAAACAGCCCCAAGAAGCCCTCTTTATCTCATAATCTAAAAAAAAAGGCATCAGCAAGAGGTACCCTAGTTTTGGGGGGCTTTCGTTGGGGGTTTTCCCCTTTGCTCAATCAAGAAAATGAGCAACAGCCTGATCCGGTTCCGGTGCTTGGGCTGCTTCTGCTATCCTAACTGCCATGGCGGCTCTGTACATTGCCAAATCTGCGCTAGCCATCAGAGTCTGTGCTCGTCTACGCTTTTCAATGGCACCCTCTAGTGCACTTCTAGCGGCAGCTCTAGCCTGCTCTACTTCGAACATCGCGGTCTTCTCTTCGTTGGCATTTTGCTCTGCTGCAATTGCTGCAGTACAATAAAAACGCTGATCAGTCGAGAGTTTGATGACTAAAATGCAGAGATGTGAAAAAAAAAAATGCAGACAAATAACAGCACAATTCGAACAAAAAGCAATATATTAGCCAAGACTCAAAATAAGCCTTACAAAGAGTTGGCTACCTTGCAGTACTCTGAGTTCCTTTCCTCTTCCACTTGGAGTAGCCTTGGCAGTAAGTATATTTCGCTGCTTCATCGACCTCTTCTTACGGAGAACAGGTTTCGTAACCAAAGGAGTCTTCTTAGATTCGTTCAACTGTCAGAATTGATCAGTAAGTTAAGCATCAGCCCCAAATAAGGATAATGTAATTCAAACTGGTTTAAACGAAAGAAAATAGAATTGCAAAAGAGTTGCGCAAAATATGAGTTAATATCTTCAAACTAAAATTAGACACAGGACCTTACACCCATGAGATCATTTAGGCACGTGAATCCATGATCCCTAAAAATGACCAAAATTAAAGCTCACAGGTATACCAGCTTTGAGATGGGAACACCAGCTTGAAAGCACAATCTCAGAAAATTCAGAATCTAACCCAGTCAAAGCTTCTCAAAGAGAGACAATTCACATACAAATTGACTAATGGAGGTAATTTACAAAACCAAACTCTTATAAAAGTTCAAGCAAAATACCCTTTGCCAATTTTTATTTCCTTAAAACAAGTAAGAAGGCATATAAACTATAAAGCAATAATAAAAAATATAAAAAAATCCACAATCCAGTATATACAGTGAAAAGGAACCAGTTTGAAGCAGCTAACCATGAGAAATGCAGAGCATGATACCTGAAAAACCCTGAGCAGTGGAGCACGTTTCTTCTTCCTCTTGGTCATCCAATAACTATACGCAGCTTCAACGGCTTCTCTGTTAGCCAGGTCCGAACACAGGTCTGCAGGTGCTTTTTCGGTTAAATCATCGGGGCTGCAAAAGGCAGCCTTCTCAAATGAATCAATCATCAATTCGAAAGTGTAGTCTGTAACAAAGACAGAGAGATCATTCTCTAGATCCAATTCACTTTTGAAGGTACTCAGCCATTTTTCATCTTCAGAATCCATGTCGTAACTTGCACTTCTCTTGAACATGGTTCTAGACAATTCATCATCACACATTTTGATGTATGCTTCCGGCCTTACATAGGGAGCATCAGGAGAGCTTCCACAGTCTGATACTTCAAATACGCCAGGGATTGGGATAGCCTTTACAGGGGAAGGTGGGACTATATTACGGTCACCACAAACCTTGAACAGTTCCTTGAAAATAGCCCAGTCCTTGCGTACAGTAAATTCAAGCTTCCAACCAGAATCCACACACCAAATGATAGCATAAGTGAAACGGTTGGTGCAAGTTGGCTTTACTTCACTACCCTTCTGCGCCCTGTGGTAGCATCTCAAGGACCCATCTTTCCTAATGGCTAAAATCCATTCATTTGATGTCGATAATTCTAACGTAACACGGGCTCCACTTTCTCTATAACACCTATCCGACTCAACAAATAGCAGATTGGCAGAGCAAGAAACTGAGTCTATATCCTTGCCCAATGCTATCAGGGTAGATTTCAGCAACTTGATGTCACTATCAGAGGAATTCTTATGAACCGAGCGGTTCTCATGTTTGGTCAACACAGATGACGAAAAACGCCCAACATTCTTCCTAATGCCAGAATCCAGAACTGAAGATCCACCTCTATGGACCCCAAGGAATGAAGGATTCCTTGCTCTTCTCGTCCGCAGAGATCTCTTTCGCCTCCTCTGAGAAGAAGAACGTGTGACTACACCATTCCGGTAGGGTACACGGATTGCTGATCTGGAAAGTCCAAATGGTGAATTCAACATCTTTAAGCCCCCTGCCCCTGGATTGCTATTTTCATTGCCAATTAATCTGCTGTCAGATAAATCAGATAAATGTGTCGTAAAACTAGTACACTGAAGGACAGCAACTTCGACGTTGGAATCGTTGTCGTCATCATCGTCGTCGTCGTCATCATCATCTGTTCTATCAGCATTGACAAGCAGCATATACGATAGACGCAATGATCTGAACCACATGCTGGCATGTAAATGAATGAAACAGTGTGGAACACTTGAAAAGTTCAGATCAAACAATGGTGTAACTTCCCTAGTGCCATAAATCTTGCAAAACCGAGATCTGTAGTTGCATTGCTGACTCTGAACAGAGAATTACAAAATAAAAAAGGAAACAAATCAATTCCCATAAAAGCTTCAAACAACACAATGAATCAATGCATCATTTTAAACTAATCATATGGAAGCTCAATTGACAAAAACCGAATCTAGACATAACCTCTAAATTCCCACCCAAATTGACATAAGAAGAGATGAAAGGAGAAATCATACCAGTAAGAAACGGATACCATAAGAGCCAAAAACACCAGCAACTGGCTGAGACTGGAGAAACCCAGACAATTCCACCAGCCCCAATTTAGCAGTCAACATATACCTCAAAACTGAACTAACAACACCAGCAATCCCACGACTCCCACCATAAGATGGATCATCATAGATACATAGAAACCTATCAACTGGTTTCTCCAAAGAACCTGATGTTTTTGCAGTCCTTCTCCGCTTCCTGTGAAAGAAATGCAACCCAAATCTCCTATCAGCACATTTTTCCAAATCACCAACATCAGGATCAACCTTTGAACAACCGAATCTTTTCCTTTTCCTGCCATATACAACCCCAAACCTCTTTTCTAAGCATAAGCCTTCAGTTAACCCACTCGGCAAGCCCCTTGTCTCCAACTTCGGCTCAGTTTTTCCGACCTCTTCGAGAACCGTAGCATCAAATTCACCGCCTTCATCAGTCACTCTATCCTTCCAACCAGCCGCCGCCTCATCAGAGTCGCCAATTAACCGAAATAGATCCCGTCCATCCGCTACTTTCGCTGCCACTTTGATCTTCGCCTCACCAGATTCCACCCACACCTTCCTCCCGGACCTCAAAACCTTTACCCCTTCCGCCTCCTTCGTTTTCGGCACGAAGACTCTCGTCGAGCGTCTCATTTCCACCGACGGCATCGGCGCCAGCTTCGAACGAGAGACGACACACGCCACTGAACGCCCACGCTCAACGATTCCTCCCCGAGTCAAACTCAGCGATTCCAGCCCAGTGACCGTGTCAGCCACTCCACTCACACATGGTCTCATACACAAACTCCAAAAGTCGCCATTTTTAACTCGTAGCGTTCAAGATCGGCACTCTCTAACTCCCAATTTCTTGTCAAATCAACCAAAGAAACCGCACATCAACAACAAAAAAACCGAACCATGAACAAAAACCGATCGTCGATTACCGGACAAACGGGAAACAAATCGACAGGTAATTAGTTCAGATTTCAGAGAGAGATTGGATCTAAGAAGACGCTGAGAGATCGATCGAACGAGGGATGGATGAAGAAGAAGGGGCTAAACTATCTTGTCTAGGGTTTATGATAGAAAACCACTGAGTGCAACCAGCCGACTTAGGAGAGCCGTTGGATCAACTTGGGAGGAACGAACGGACGGTGGAGATTAAGAGACGAAAATAAAATCGAAAGAGGGAAAAAAATGGCCCCAAGAGCCTGACGTTTCAGCTTCAATACCGAGAAAATTGAGGGGATGAAGGAGGGAAAGGGGCGATTTTTATTATTCCAGGTGGCATCTTTTTTTTGTATTGACTAAAATGCCCTTCGACGTGACTACACGTTCATCGAAAGTGAGCGTGTTGAGTAAGGGTGTAATTGTCTTTTCAGGGAATGTGGGGCTCTCTACAAGCAGCTGGAAAATACAAAATTAAATTGCACAAAACCCACCCCTTTTGGAGTTATTTTGCACAAAACCGCCGATTGTTTTTATAAATTATATGTTTGCCACCATCACCTAACTTTTCAAAGCTGTTGATTTTGATATTCATAAGTTTCTATCAGCTAGGCTAACAACTAGATTTATTAAACATTATACTAACTTATTATCATATATTTAATATAAATAATCCATTAGATTCAGCTACCCAAACATATATAGCCTTAATCACTAATTAGTTACAAAAATGCCTTGTGTTATATGGATCGAGATCGTGTTCAAAGTCTCTAAAGATATCTTGGCAACGTAAATTCACATGTGGTTGCCCATACCCAACCCGTCGTCGAGTCTTTCTCGTCTTCCATATTGGTTAACTCGTGTCTTCTTTCACATGTAATTGTCTGGTTTCTAGGTTCTCTTATTGGTCGGTCTGCCCAATGAATTCAATCAATGCTTTGATTTATCAGTCTTATCTATTTCTTCGAGTTGCCTTCCTTTTAAAAAATAATCATTAGTTTTTTCTCTTTTGTTTAGAATTCACCTCTTGCATGTATCCAATATTTGTCATCTACCAATCCTAGAGATCCAAAAGATTAATTATGGTTTACAACATAAAAATATTTATACATCACTTAATATGTTGATTATTAGTAATAAAAAAAGATATAAATATTAAACATGTATTCATAACTCATTATATATATTGAATGTTTCATTACTTGTTAACTATGACAATATCAATACACGTAATGATTTATAAACAAAATATGGACAAAGGTATGATATCATTATTTATTGGCTTAATCAGTGAGGGTCACTTTTATGCCTCTATAAATGGCCATAGCTCTAGTAATGTGATCAGAACTTAACTCAACCCAAAATATTTTAAACTAGAAAAAGTTTACTTCAATAATAAAGTAAAGAAGGAATTTATTGAAGATGTGAAAGAAAACAGAAAGGAGAGAAATAAAGTAGGGGTGGATACTATAAATATGAAATTATACTTATGAAGTTCAATTATTTTCTATTTGGGATTTTTATTTCTAAAATTTTATATTTCGTCTTTTATTGTGAGTCACTTCAATCATTTTTACCCCGGTTCACTTTCGGATTAGTTAAATCGGGTGTGTATGGGGCATATAGAAGTAGTTTTTAAACTACTGAAAACACAAGGTTTAAAAAATATCATATTTCAGTTGTTTGATCTTTCAATGTTTAATCTAATTTAAGAATATAAAAGCCGGAATTATAGAAATCTATAATAGATTCCCCTTTGTACTTTGTAGTATATTAACACTAAAATCTTATTGACATGACAAACCCCACAGAGTATTACAAAGATAACTGTAGGCACTAATAGGCAACCTTACCTGCTGCATAGTTCATATGCCTGACTGCCTGAGGGACAGACGATAGGGGACATGGGGCAAAGTAAATCATCCTTTGTTACAAGATAACTGTATTGCTTTTATACTTATTAGTGAATCATAGTGTACTACTAATGCATAAGGTAAATCATCAAATCTGTCAATCACCACACAAAGTCACAAGACTCAAACCATACACAGGTTATTGCCCCACCAGGGTCAGCCCTGTACACGCCCAAAGTGTTTCTTTACAGCAGCACACAACCAAGTATAACACAGTTTTTACTTTGATAAAGCTTTAAACATAGCAAACAGATTTTCTTCGGCAGCAGATTCCGATTCAGGCCTAAGCTGAAGCAGTTGCAGCCTCATCCCAAAGCGTGGTCTTCTTTCCTGTTTTAGATACCTTTTGAAGAACTGCCTCAGGATCCACGTTGCCCTTCACGGTCACTTTCTGCTCCTTTAAGTCCACGTCGAATGATTCTACCCCTGCAGAGATTGCAATTCACATCCCAAGTCAACAAACATCACTTCTGGATTTCGTTGCAATTCATATCTACAAGGAACTTCCCTAGCTAGGTTGTATGATTGTATCATGAAATGTGACAGCTTTCAAAATGGAAGGTTTATTGTACCAATTAAGTGCAGATGGAAGGATAAATATTTTAAAGATCCCAAGAAGAAACAAACCTTCCATTTTCCCTAAAACTCTTTGAACGGCGCCAACACAGCCCTGGCATGTCATCTCAACCTTAAGGACAACCGTCTGCATTCCAACAATAAATGAAATCAGAATCACAAATGAGACCTTGCTAGCTTAGATGTTAAGCCATTAGAATTTAGATTTCCTAGAGCCAACACAAGCTTACCCAATCCCTAAAATTGACAACAAGAAACATATGCGTGACTTTGCACTCAAAATAATTAAAAAAACTAACATAAGAGACCAAATAACCAATACCATTATACCAGCCATCTATTGGTAACATCATATCAGAAGTAGACATAAACCGTTATACATGATATTCATGAACAAGCATCATCAATGAGTTGCTTGACGGGTGATCATTAGAACTCAACATATACTTACTAGTTTCCACTCACCGTGAAAGACAGGTTGGACATCGATGAATAAGACAACTTTCAGTTTTTCAGACAGAACTATAAGGGTTTCCCATGACAGTTTGGAATCCATAACAATGAGTTTGGAATAGTCCGATACCATTTAACTTATATGTATATCTCTCTTTATACCAAAATTTTAACAAACACACAATATTAAAACTCCATCCTGACACCGAAACCAATAGCTAATTAACCAAATGGGGCCTATGTACTGACTACTGAAGATCCACACATAAACATGTACAGAAAGTTAGAAACCCTTATAACAACAGAAAATTTATCCAGAATCACATGTTCTTCATACTAGAAAGCATCAAAGATAGCTTCAATAATTTCTCAGCTGCAATCTTATATGAATATATCTATTCTGTCCTATAAAATTGGAGACCGGGAAACTCTCTGATCCAACTGTTCGTTAATATTCATTCAAAGGCCTAAAAAACATCTGACATGAACAAATACTAGGGTTCCAAAACACAACTACATCTAGAAAGGTCTAATTGGTACAGTTCTAATTTTCCTATGCACAAAGTCCCCGGGGAATCAATACCTAAAAAGAAAGCAATCACGAGAAACGATCAATTCGAACAATGATTCGGTCTTTGGATTGCTAATAACCATGAAATGAAAATCGAAAGTCAATAGTAGATCGAAAACGACGGGAAACAAAGAGGGATCTCTAGAGATGAAGTTAAATCACAAATCATGAATTCAAGGATCGGAGGAAACGGAAGGAGGGAAACAATTTACCTGAGACATAGCTACTGGAATGGCGGTGAGGGATTTCCAAGGACGGAGGGAGGGAGAACAAAATTGAGTTTTGGGAATGGTTGGAAGTTTGGGAAAGGGAGAGAAAAAAGAGAGACACACAGCAGGATATTTATAGGCCCAACTGGTGAGGAAGAAATGGATGGAAAATTACTGCAAATTATGGAATATTGGAATGGTTCCTCTACACTCTCAAACCGGCATGTTTCATGCTGCAATCCTCAATTTTAATTTTTTAATTTTATTTTAAGCAAGCTATTCAGTTGTATTGAGTTATGTTGAGTTACAATTTATTTTTATTTTTTGCTGGAAAACATTTTAACATATTATTTAAATCATAAAGTCTTCAAACACAATGTTAAACAATTGAGAAGGTAAATCATCTTCCGAAATAATAAAATAAAAAGAACTAGGTCAAAGCTTTGCTAAAAAAATCCGCCGCTTAGTTTCCCTCACGCCTAACATGACTCCATAAACAACGTCGAAAGCCTCTGGCCGGCCTTAAGATTTTGATTAGCAGTTGGCCAATCACTCCTCTAGCGAACCTTTTGGCGGAGTTGGAGGCGGTATTATGGACAGTTCAATTGTATTGAGTTATGTTTAGTTACATGATTACATTAAGTTATGAAATTAATTATGGTCAGTGGCGAAGCCAGCCCGTATTATATGGGTGGGCGAGATTTAGACTAAAAATTAAATAATAATGAAACGGGTTTTGCTAAACTTTAAATAAATTTAATTGTGAAGGGTTATGTAAAAAATTTCAAAGATTTATCCATATTATTAGAAGTGAATAAAATTTATAATTAGTTAAAAAAAAATTCAAGGAAACCCCTAATGAAGGACTAAAATAGAATTCAAACAATACTAATTGAAATTAATTATTCTCAATTTAAAAAGATATTTGAACTTATATATAAAAAGATAGTTAAAAATAAGTGAAGAAAATGTTAAAAGTGGGAATTGAACCTTGGGCTCTAGATAAAGAGGAAAAAATTCCCCATTTATATTTCACCAACTAGGCAATGTAAACTTTATGATCTATTTTCACATCTAAATTAATTTAAATAATTTTAATTTTAATTTTAATTTTAATTTTTTATATAGTTAATTACCTTTCGTATTTTTTTCTGGGATTGGGGAGGGCTCGCGCTCATACGAGCCCACCCCTAAATCCGCCAGTGATTATGGCCATAGTTTTTTCTGTCATTATCTTTTTATATACAAAAAAAAATATGTGGACTCGGCTTTAGTCATATCATCAAAGTTAGGGCATACATTTGAAAACGGGATAATTTATAGAGTTATTAATAGATTGACTATCAACATTGTCTCATTTGTCGACAACGTGAATCGAACACACAATATTTTGAGAAGAAATAATACGTTCTTACGATCAGAGTTTTACTATTTTTTTATTGGTTAAACAATTGATCGAAAAAATATGTACTCCCTCCGTCTCGAAATTTATATCGTTTTAACCTTTAAATTTTGTATCGAAATTTAGGTCGTTTTAGGTTTTATAGGTAAGGGATAATAATGATTTGTATTGATTTGTGTGTTGTTGACTTTTTTAAAGATTTTGATTGGTTAAAAAATGTAGTGGGTGTTAAAAAATAATAAAATTTAAGAAAAAAAATTAGTGGAATGATGATATTGATTGATGGATGAGTGTTTTATTAAAACTTGTGTAAAATCGTAAAACGACATAAATTTTGAGACGGAGGGAGTATTGTTTAAGAGACCAATTTAATTTAGATGGTTCTGCTAAAAAAAAAATAGATAGTGAATTGAGATTAACAGTGTTATGGAGTTATGGACACTTGTTGGTCCAACTTTGAACCACTTTGGCTCTTTAACAAGGTAAGGTTGAGGTTTAGTTGGTGACTTGGTGTATACTGTATACACATTTAACGTCGGAAATAGTTATAACTTACACAATTTCTTGAAATAAAAGTTTTGGTATTTTTTTCATAAATGCTTAGAAGGTCAATCGGCTGAAATATCCATAATAGTATTTTTACTCTTTTTTTTGTCTGAATTTTTACTGTATTTTCTAAGAAAATATCTTAATTAAAATTTACTTTGTTAATATCAATGGGTGTATAAAAATGACTATTTTTTCAATATCCAAGAAAAAATAACAACAAATCTTAGTTACTTATCATTACTCAGCTCGTAAGTCTTTGTATAAACAAAATTAATCCTGACAACTAAAACAGCGGAAAAAAATAATTGATGGGTTAATGGGCCCATGGGTTAATGGGCCCAGGCCCAAACAAATACAAGCCCAACAGATCTAATCACCCATAAACCGAAATCCAACGGCCCAGATCCCGCCACGTCACCCACATCACAACTTGTTGTCCAGCTTGGCGGCGACTACCAACGGATTCGCCTTGGCGATCGCGTCCTTCCCCATCGCCTTGAAATCGAAGGCACACGAGTGCATCTCCGGGTACCTGTGGGCCCCGCAATAGGTGGTCCCGCACCTGCACGTGAACCCCGTCAGCCCCACGCGCCGCACCTGGCCGGCCGAGACGACGCCGTATCGCTACTACTTCCTTCTCGGTCCTAGTTAACAATACTCCTGGAAACAATTCACACCTAATAGAGGAATAAGACAAGGTGTCCCTCTTGCTCCCTATATCTTTATCCTTGTAATGGAAGGGCTCGCTAGGGAACTTCATAAGGAAGCTCTTCTAGATGATGCTCTGATTGGCATCAAACTAAATAAGAATGGTACACCTATTCCCTTCCTGACCTTTGCAGACGATATCATCTTTGCAAAGGCAGCTCATACTAGTCTTAATACCATTCAAAACATCTTAAACAATTTCTCGAATCTCTCAAGACTAACTATTAACTATAACAAAAGTTCTCTTCAATGTTCCAAAAATGTAAACCCTAACTTAGTGCGAGATTTAGCAAGGCAAATGGGAATCCCAATAGCTAAAACTATTGAGAAATACCTGGGTATCCCTTTAGTCAATGGGCGTATTAAAAATTGTGTTTTTGATGATGCAATAGATAATCTAAGGAGACAACTTTCTAGATGGAAAGCCTCTAGCCTTAGCCAAGCTGGGAGAGCTATTCTTATCCAATCTAACCTCAGCTCCAAAACAAACTATCTAATGCAGAATTTTCTCTTGCCAAAAGGAATTCTTAATAAAATTGACCAAATCAATAGAAATTTCTTCTGGAATAAATCCCAATTAGATAAATACTCCCCTACCATCAGCTGGGACCAACTTTGTAAAAGCAAATCCCAGGGTGGCTTGGGAATAAGAAAAGCTGAAGATCTTAACACTTGCTTACAGATGAAACTTCTCTGGCAATTATATACCAACGAAGAGAGCCCGTGGGCAAAAGTGATCAAAGAAAAATACCTGCAAAAGGAGGATATTAAACATTATATAAGCAACAACACTTCCTGGCAGTTTGGGAGATTATTATCCCTTAGGGAAAAATTCGAAAAAGGTCTTCACTGGGTTGTGGGTGATGGTAAAAGCATTAATCTTTGGAATGATCCTTGGGTAGTGGATAAAGATCTAAAACCTTTTATGGGTCCTCAAGATCCGAATATGAAGGTCGAGAGTATCATCATAAATAGAAATGAATGGAACCATAGCCTCATTACCCAAATTTTCCCCTGGGAAATTGCACAGTGTATACTGAAAATCAGAATTCCCTCACATCCTACTAGGGACAAGCTGATTTGGAAGCCCGACTGGCAAGGAACTTTCTCCACAAGGTCGGCCAGAAAGATCCTAACACCTACGTCTGATACACAGGCATCGCTAAATTGGCCGTGGAAACTAAACTTGCCTCCTAGAGTCAAGAATTTCCTTTGAAAGATCAAGATTGACAGTCTTTCGGCAGCAGTACGGCTAATCAGGTATGTCAATAGAGTTCCTTCTCACTGCTCTCTATGCAATCAAAAAGATGAAGACGCCACCCATCTTCTTACAAAGTGCACCTTCACGAGGGAAGTCATAGCACAATATGAACAACTTAAAGGTATGTTCTTTAACAATCTCAATAATTCTGGTCTGATCCATAATAACCTGGATACACTTCATAACGAGAACAACAATTTTGAAGATCTTGTTTGGATCTGGTTGGCTGTTTGGGAAGTCCGCAACGATGTTATATTTAGGAAAAGAAATCCCAATGGTGTGAGCCCGACTATTCAGAAAATATGTCAATACATTGCAGATTGGTCCATCGACAACCCAAAAACAGAAAAAGGTAAGAATTGAAGAAGGTGAAGAACTGCAACTAGATGGAGCAGACCATCTAGAACTATCTACAAGATTAATGTAGATGGTTTGGTTAGTCTTTCTGGCAGTTGCCAGACAGGTGGAATCATCAGGACCTCTGATGGTAAGATTGTAGATGTTTTTCATAATAGGATTGCGACAGGTACGATTAGCCAAATAGAGGCCTCGACAATGTTGACAGGTCTTAGAAGAGCTAGAGAGAAGGGTATTACGAAGATCATAGTAGAAAGCGACAATCAAACCCTTGTTAAGTCGGTAAATAAGAGCCAACCTCCGAGATGGGAAGATATGAGCTATGTTGTAGATATCATCAATCTCTTGGGTCGTTTCGAGCATGCAGAAGTACGTCATATTTACCGTGAAGCCAACATGGCCGCTGACTATATTGCTAGGAAAGGTCTTATTTGTAATATGGATTGTATCCCCTTTCATAGGGATTTCTGTAAAATCATCTTTCAAGATGATCCTGGGGCTAAGTTACACTGATGTAATGGTTCAGAATGTTTGCCTACTGTAAGAAAAGGTTAGGTTGAGGTTTAGTTGGTGTATACTGTATATACATTTAACGTCAGAAATAGTTAAAACTTACAGTATACAATTACTTGAAATAAAAGTTTTGGTATTTTTTTTCATAAATGGTTAGAAGGTTAAATCTTAGGGCTGAAATAGTGAAATATCCCTAACAGTATTTTAGGGTAAATGTATTTTCTAAGAAAATATCTTGATTAAAATTTTCACTTTGTTACATCAATGGCCCCAATGGGCGTATAAAAATGACTATTTTGTCAATCTCCAAGCAAAAATAACAACAAATCTTGGTTACTTATCATTACTTGTAAGTCTTTGTATAAACAAAATTAAATCTGACAGCTAAAACAACGGAAAAAATAATTGATGGGTTAATGGGCCCAGGCCCAAACAAATACAAGCCCAACAGATCTAATCACCCATAAACCGAAATCCAACGGCCCAGATCCCGCCACGTCACCCACATCACAACTTGTTGTCCAGCTTGGCGGCGACTACCAACGGATTCGCCTTGGCGATCGCGTCCTTCCCCATCGCCTTGAAATCGAAGGCACACGAGTGCATCTCCGGGTACCTGTGGGCCCCGCAATAGGTGGTCCCGCACCTGCACGTGAACCCCGTCAGCCCCACGCGCTTCCTGCACGCGCCGCACCTGGCCGGCCGAGACGACGCCGTATCGCTGGCTTTCTCCAAGGCCGCAGTATCAGTTGCTTTACTAGAATCGTACGAAACGACGCCGTCTCGAGCGCGAGCGTTGACTGCCGAAAAGACCGCGGGAGACGACGCCGTTCTGGCGCCGGCGGAGGTCGAAAGGCTCTGTTTTTCCGATTCGCTGCGGCGTTGGTCCTTGACGAGGTGGTGGACGTAGCACTTGGAGCAGAGATTGAGCGTCGCCGGATTGCCGAAGAAGCCGCAGTTGTTGGCGCAGAGGCCCGGGGCGTTCGATTGCTCGCATCGTTGCTCTTCCGCCATGGAATTTGAGTTTGAATTCGTTTTGGATGTCGGAGTAATCCAAATAGGTTTGATCGCGCGATTTGATTGATCGATCGAAGAGTTAGAGAGGATTGAGAGAAGCTTGAGACGATTGAATGATCGAGAGGCCGGGATTAAGCGTGTTTATATAGGCATGATTTAGAAGATTCTAGTTCTATATCTCAATCTACAGTATTTTTTTTTTTATCCAAATATCTCAATCTATATATGATATATGAGGATAGATATACATTGGAGTGCAAGGAAATATATACGGAGTACTATATAATTACCAAAAAAAATATTTTTATTTTTTGAGATAAAAAGTATCTAAATCTTTTTTTAACTATTATAGCAAGAAAAAATTAATTAGATAAAAAGGTTATTTACCTAATTTGGCATTAATCGTTTGCTTTTCTATTAGATTTAATAAATTGTTTAGGTTTAATTTATTAGGAAAATAATAGTTATTTATATTATTATTATTTAGGATTTGATTAGTTTAATTATTTCTAATATCTAGGGTTATAATAAATCAATGTTGGTTAGAGAAAATCTCTCTCCACCTCTGTCCCCATCTTCTCCATTATCATTGTATTGCTCTATTTATACGTCCTTTGTGAATCAATGGAAAGTGTGTTCTTCAATACCAATTCAACATAATTTTCTTTTGCCCATATTTTTATTTATTTGAATTTTATTTTTGTGATTTGTTTGTTTATTTGCTATAATTTATAATTTATTGTTTGTTTGATTATGAATCTATATTCGGCAATTTATTTTCGGTTTTCATCCAAAAAATCCAATACATTTGAAATCAAACGGACCAGAATCTAACAAATCGATAAATCGTCAGACGTAAATTTGTTAAAATATTGTAATTATTTTTCTTTATAGAAGGCGATATTTGGGATCGAAATAGTCTTAGCATTGATAAAGCATCCAATAATGCCAACCTAATTCTTTCCTTATAAAAATAAATAAAAGTATACAATGATACAAAGAAAGCGGCGGCCTGAAGTTTGTTACCCCAATTTGCTTACGATGGGTAAGTTTCTAGAAGCCTAGCGCCGATGACTTCAAAAGTGGCTTAAGATGTGTTTGGATTCCAATACATTTGGTTTCCTCATTTAACAATAAATATTTTAATAGTATTTGGTTTCTTAATTTTATAATATATTTAAAACAACATAAATCTTAAATAAGATATCTTATAAGTTGTAAGTTGTGTTAATCAAATATGTACTATTGCATCCACTAGCGGAGCCCGGAATTTTGGAGGGGTGGGCACAATTAGGGGCGAAATTAATAATTCTTACGTGTAGGAAAAATCATTAGACAAATTGTTCTTGCAATTTTTTTAATAGTAAAATTACATAAATATAAAAATTATTATGATCTACTTTAATCATTTTATACTACTTTACCTAAAATTTTCTAAGGAAATCAATTAACTAATGAATGAAAAAAAAAAAAGAGGATGGTTGCCCATGGGATTCTTACCCATCACAACTAAAACACTCAAAAAAGCCAAATGGGCAATAAACCTACAGAGCACCTTGTAAGATGTGTTCTTACTTTAAATATACCAATATACGGTATTATTTTCCGGATTTGGGTGGGCTTGGACCTATACAAGGATTACAAGCCCACACCTGGATCCGCCAGTGATTGCATCAAGTTTAGAATAAGTAATGTAATTTATTGATATAATTCACAAATATATTTTATTTTAAATCTATGTTATTTTAAACTCACTATAAAATGAGTTAATAAATACTATTTAAGTGTTTATAATTATAATTGTATTATAATAATAATACATTGGAAACCAAACACACCCAAAATATTATGGAATCTATTATATGAAATTAATGAAACCTACTCAAATATCAGAAAAATCAAAATTTATACTTCATGTTTAATGTTTTATAAAAATATTTATAAATCAAAATTCATACTTTAGGTTTACTGGCTTATAAAAATAAATATAAATTTACAATAAACTTAGAATCTATCTTTTTGTCTGAAAATATATGTCGTTTGAATTTTTAACATATTTTTAAGAAATTAAATACTCTATAAAATACCAATATTTTAAAATAATTTAATACTCAAACTCAGAATTATGGATTTATATTTATATATAATAGAGTATTTTAGTTTTTTTTTAAACATGTCAAAAAATAAAAAAAGACTTATATTTTGATCTAGTATTGTAATACATCAAATCTGCATCGATCCTTCTCCGCCGATCGACCTTCCTGCACATATTAGAAGGAGAAGAAGAGGCGGGGCTGCGTCCCCGTGGGAAGCCTCCGACGCTCAAGTCAGATAGTGTCGGCCGAAAGAAGCCTCTCAAACCCTAGTAGTTCACCCGAATATATAATGAGGATTTAGGGTTTGTGATTGGGGTTTACCTTGTAAGGACGATTATGCCCCTTGATCTTTTATAGAATTACTTTTGCTATATCAATTGCCCCTCAGGTTTCCTTATCACGATATAGTGATGAGGGAAGACGAATAGTTTGATATTCTTCACTTGTTATGATCAAAGATCACAAGTAATGCTTGCCCCTTGTCTTTGTTGTATCCTGCAAGCTTGAGCATTCTCAACCCAATAACACAATATAATGCATGGTGCGTTATTAACCGATCAACTGAAAGTTGCTGCTCAAAATGATTAGAAGAGTTTTTTGCCATAAAGGAGAAACAGTTTCAGTTGATGACATTATTGCTTAAATGTTATTTATGATTGACAATTTGACGGTTTTCATTAGGGTTGAGCATTTCGCTTTAAATGGCATTCTTATCGCTTGATTTTGACTTTTGTCGGCCCTTAACGGCGTTATTATGGCTTAGAATTGGCTTTAGGTGGTCTTAAGTGACGATTCTTTGGCCATAAGTGGCGATCTACTGACCTTGATTGGCATTTCATTGGCCTTGATTGGCGTTATATTGGCCTTGAATGACGTTCTATTAGCCTTGATTGGCGATCCATTGGCCATGAGTGGCGATTCATTGGCCTTAAGTGGCGTTCTGTTGGCCTGAAATGGGCGATCTTTTGGCCTTAAGTGGCGATTCTGTTGGCCATGAGTGGCGGTCTTTTCGTTCTGTTGGCCTGAAATGGGCGATCTTTTGGCCTTAAGTGGCGAGTCTGTTGGCCATGAGTGGCGATCTTTTGACCTTAAGTGGCGATGCTGTTGGCCAGGAGTGGCAATTCGTTGGCCATGAGTGGCGATTCATTGGCCTTAAGTGGCGTTCTGTTGGCCATGAGTGGCGATCTTTTGGCCTTAAGTGGCGATGTTGTTGGCCATGAGTGGCGATTCGTTGGCCATGAGTGGCGATGATTTGACCATGAGTGGCAATTCTGTAATTGTTTTTTATGACTTTGATATATAACGTTGTTCTATATATAGATGCGCATGTAAGCATTTAAAAAATTGATAATTCACCGATGCAATTAACCATGCAATATGATTAACTAAATAGTAAACTTTTCATCAAAAATAGGACGTAGAGGACTTAGCTTTTGGGTCTTGTATGCTTGACCGGCGAGGCACGATATGTCTCATTTCCATGTGAGAAATTCTGCCTTATGAAAGTTGGTCCTTTTTTCCGTAATTATCTTGAATGCATAGGCTAAGTTGCGATTTCCAAAAACTCCGGGCTGATTTTGTAATTATAACAAACCATAATCGAAACATACCGTCTTCTACCTTAGGTTTTGCAGATGGCGGCGGCTGGATCTCGAAGCTAATCTCGAGCTTCCTCTCCGGATCCGAAGGCAGTAATTCCACCGTCACTTCAATGGCAGGCGTCGATGGCGGGCGAGAGCTGATCTCGAAGATACATCCTCGGCATTCATCCCGACTCAGGCCCCAGTCTCGACGGCGGCGAAGGGCTTCGCGGGCGTGCCTGGCGCATCAGCGTTTTGTGTGTGCTGCGCTGGGCATCCATGTCGTCTTCGGTGCGACGATGCTTGGTAGCAGCGGCTATGGCGCAACCCCAAAGCAGGTCCAATCGGAGGGGAGTGCTTTCAGTGCGATCCCAAACCAGATCTGGGAGGACTCAGTAGCGGCCGGACTCGGCAGCTGTGTTTGTGAGTACTGGATCTGGGCATGCTTTCGGTGCGATCCCAAAGCAGGTCTGATCGGAGTCACACCAAGAGCGACAGAGCAGGCCGAAGTCGGTGGCGATGGTGGCGACGGAGGCTTGACGGAGGACCCCGTGGCGGCTGCGGTGGCCATTGCTACTCCCGCAGATCTACCACTTCGTACAGCCTCACCCATGATCGATCTTCGTTTCTTTGTTCATTGAGAGGTCCGATCTCATGGCTTTTTGATCGAATCCCCATGGACGGCGCCAAATGTAATACATCAAATCTGCATCGATCCTTCTCCGCCGATCGACCTTCCTGCACATATTAGAAGGAGAAGAAGAGGCGGGGCTGCGTCCCCATGGGAAGCCTCCGACGCTCAAGTCAGATAGTGTTGGCCGAAAGAAGCCTCTCAAACCCTAGTAGTTCACCCGAATATATAATGAGGATTTAGGGTTTGTGATTGGGGTTTACCTTGTAAGGACGATTATGCCCCTTGATCTTTTATCGAATTACTTTTGCTATATCAAGTATTAACTAGTGTAATACCCGTGCCTTGAAGCCACGGGAGTTTGATCCATTTTAATTTGAACATCATTATATATATATATATATATATATATATATACACGTGTTTACAACAAAAATATGTATAAAATATTTTTTTTATAATTTATAAATTAGTTGGAAAGAGATACGATACAAATTTTGAAAATGATTTAATAAGGTAAAGTAGTAATAATACTCAAACACACCATCTAATATAATTTGAAATAAATATATAATTATTATCATTAGCATAGATCTAAAAAAGTAAAATATAAGCTCCCGTACAAATATTAAAAAATCATAAGCACATGATTGTGTGAATAATTTTGAAGTTAAATATGTAGATGAATATAACTTATTGATTATTTTCATGAGAAAGATGGTTAGAAAGATAGAGAAATTAATAGTGAAAATAAAGGTAAGATGGTAAAAAAAAGATCCTTAAAGGTAGAAAAGTAATCTAAGAAGCCTCATCCAAGATGTAAAATAAGCATTAGTAATGCTTGTCAGTCTTAAAATATTATTTATTTTTCGATAGTCATTTAAGATGTCTAAAATAATTAAATTATAAAATAACACTTATTTGGCTCTAATTGATTTTTATAATTAATTTTTGAAATCGAATATTTATAAATTGATTATTACATATTCGTTGTATGTAGACATTATGGGGAATATTGCAATCGGTTAAAAATGATAAATCAACAATTTCAATATCCAAGAATAAAATCAGCCAAGAATTGATGAATGTTCAATGTACGTAGACGATTAAAATAGATCACAAATTGACATACAACATATCAAATTAAATAATATTTTAGTATGAAAATAGGAAACAAATATGTTTAAAATAGGAAACAGATATTTTAAAATTTCAGCAATAATATTGACCAATAAGAAAATACCATTTGAATAAAAAATTCAAGTTTAATTGTGAGCGTGACACATCAGCAATATAACCGAAAAGAGATTGCAATCGGGAAAAAAATGGAAACATGTCTCAATATTTACGACAATATAACCGAAAATAAAAAAAAAAGGGAATGGATTCAAATCATATTTAAAATAGGAAGCAAATATTTTAAAGTTTCCATAAGAATATTGACCAATAAGAAAATCTCATTTGAATAAAAAATTCAACTTTAATTGTGGGCGTGACACGTCGGCAAAATGCTAGTAGAATTAGTAATATTAATAGATTAATAGATAGATAGATAATAGATAATAGATAGATATATAATAGATATATTGCAATCGGAAAAAAAAAAATGAAAACATGTCTCAATATTTACGGCAATATAACCGAAAATAAAAAAAAGGAATGGATTCAAATCATATTTAAAATAGGAAACAAATATTTTAAAGTTTCCATAATAATATTGACCAATAAGAAAATCTCATTTGAATAAAAAATTCAACTTTAATTGTTGGCGTGACACGTCAGCAAAATGCTACCAAAATTAGTAATATTAATAGATATATATTGCAATCGGAAAAAAAAAATGGAAACATGTCTCAATATTTACGGCAATATAACCAAAAAATGAAAAAAAAGGAATGGATTCAAATCATATTTAAAATAGGAAACAAATATTTTAAAGTTTCCATAATAATATTGACCAATAAGAAAATCTCATTTGAATAAAAAATTCAACTTTAATTGTGGGCGTGACACGTCAGCAAAATGCTACCAAAATTAGTAATATTAATAGATAAAAAAAATATAATTTTAATCTCACATTGCATATCTTGATAATTTTTTTCTTTGTTTAGCAGATCATCTAATATCAAAAGTAGTAGTTATTGAATTTTGATACGCTCATATAAAAAAAGTTTACCTATTTTATAGACCCTAAGAATCCAAATCAACGTGCGATCATATATAAAAGGGTTAAATAATTTTGAACCTTTAAAACTTAGGCATTTTAAAAATAAAATTTGCAATTTAATTATATATATTTAGGAAAATAACTTTTCAATTTAAATTAGAAGATATTTGGTCCAAATACCCTTTTCATCAACCCATTTAGTAAAAGTCTGGCCTGATTGGAATTTTTAGGCTTTGTCCAGAAAATTTTAATAATCCCTAAACTACTCTTACCCTCATCTCTCCTCTCCCGTGACCGTTGCTCTCTCACTCCCGCCCTCTTCGTGACTGTAATTGATTGCTCCATCATCTCCCTCAATGGTGGAGGACAAGTGCTAACCGCTGAAGAGAGCTCTAGCAAAACCTACTCAGTTAGCTTCGTCCACGCCCTTACCCTCCTCGTTCGCCGACCCGCCTAGCTTCTCCCACCGTCCACGGCCAAGCTCCGGCAAAATGGTACATTTTTCCAAAACATGATGACCTCGAGGCGTTTAAATTTCTGAAATTGAAGTGTGGAGAAGATCCATGACCCCTTGCAATATATGTCGGACCATTGGAGATGGAGAGCTTTTAAGTAAAGCAAGCTGCCGAGGAAGAACGCCCTGCTGGGGAAGACCGCCTGAGTGGACCACCATCCTTCCAAAAAATGGACAATTTGGCTGAGATTGTGAATACTGAGGCAGACGGTAAGGCACATCAAAGCCCCGTGTGTGTAGATGATGTGTTATATGCTGGGGGAGAGGTGACCGTGGTCATAGGGAAGAGTAAGGAGCTGGCTGCGATGGACATTCCTGATAAGGGTACTAAATCATGTGATAAGGGAATGTGTTCAGGTGACAGGGTACATGGTTTCGACGTGATAGAGTTGGGTGACATGGGTACCTCTTCAGGTGGCATGGGTCAGGGTTTGGATGTGATATGCATTAGCAGCAAGGAGGATGGTGATGATGGGAAAACCCCATGAACGAGTTTTGAAGCTCGTTCGAGGACGAAGGTTATGAAGTGAAGCTCGAAGAAGACTGGGATGACTTGGAGTCGAACGATGTGGAGGAGGACACGTGTATGAGGGTGTTGGTGGAGGGAGAGGAAGTCGAGGATGAGGTGATGAGGGAACTTTGAACATTTTAAGCCCAGGAGTAGCATATTCCCACCTACGATTGAGAACGTTGATGCTATGCTGGATAGAGCAACGACTTGTACCCAGGATCCACGATGCAACATTATTGAACTTTCGGAGGGACAGTTATTTGCATTGAAGGATGTGCAGACTCGCCTTCATTGGAATGCGGTGGAGAAGTGATTAGAGTTTATTGCGAAGAGGTCTACAAAAACGGTCCTAGTCGTGATACGGGTCCCCGTTACGACTTCACCGGCACCCACCTGGAAAACAAACGGCGTAAACAAAATTACGTAAAGGGATCCAAGAAGTGTTTTCAATTAAGTTCAATCAAGTGGTTACAAGTTCAGAAGTAAATTTTATTGATAATTGCTTACCTTATCACCGTCTGGTTGTTCAGGCTCCCCACTCTGTAATTAACCACATGGACATGATCGACCTGACAAAAAAAGTCAACCCTTCCAGTGAATGCAGATATATCTTGTCGCACAACATAAAACACCAAGTCACTCCACATAATTATCCATGTCATCAACAATTCATAACGACATTGTCAACTTCCATATAAACATAAAACAAGACCTGACCTTATCACCTTATTGTTGGCCCGGCTCTTTCAGGAGCTCAATACCAGTCCACATTTCTACATCAACATCATCCACCTGCAAAACAGATCCACAAGTTAAATGGAATCCAATATGACTAGATTGTTTCTATTATCGACGCGGGCCACTGGACCTTACCTCAGCACCTTGTTCTTGTTCAACCTTCCCACCAGCTTCTGTTGCAGTCTGTGTAACGTCATGCACATGAACGTCCTGGAAAACAAAACCATTCTTGCAAGTGAACCCCCGGAATCCCGTGTCACACAACAGAACACATCATGTCATCCAAAAATAAACTTACCTCCTCCTATTTTCGTGCCCTCGATACTTTGTCCTCAACATCGCTTTTTCTAACTTTCTCACCAACGATGTCCTTCACATACTTCTCACCAAAAAGTTCGTCTCCAAATCCATCTTTCTTTGTCTCAACATCTCCAACCTCGTTTTCACCATCCCTTACTCTTTCTTCCCCGCCTCTTCCCATCTTTTTGCCATCCCGCAGTTCATGGACCGTCTCCTCCAACAATTTTATCTGCACAGATTGAGTTTTTACAATCAATCCTACAGACTAAGTTCAACAAACCCGATCACAAAACACCATCAGTTATTTATAATGTATATATTTTCCGTGTCACCTAAATGTATTTCCCGTGTCATCAGTCTATTTACCCCTGTTAATTAAGTTATTCAGATTATGCAGAAAATAAGGATATGCGAAAGAATGAAGTATCTTCTCATACATCTTCTCCATCCACGTTGACATGCCTGACAAGGTATTCATCATTTTTTCGAGTGTCTTCGCCACGTTATCCCCTACACCGTCCTTCTCCTCAGCTCGTGTCCCTGTTCTTGGGACGCCCTTGGGGGAGATGTCAACAGGAGCATTGAAATGGTGCGCCAACGGCCGCACAATGTCGTCGAAAAGGGGGTCGGGCTCTTTATTCTGATGGTTGCACCCATCCAACACTGACAACTCGTCCTTCTCCGGCAGTAGCATAGGGTTCTCAGTAACCATGATGACTTGCTCCCCAGCCGGGTCCATGTGTTTTACAATGTTGTCATACGAAATGTTCTCTTCGTTGGAGATCCACCTCGTGCAGCGAGGCAACAACTTCTGGGATAACCTGTTCGCAAACACGAGGCCGAAGTCCGGAATGGATTTGTATAGCCAAATCTACAGGCCATCCACAATCCAATTAGAAACATATACCGCATAATGTAGTAAAGTAGCATGAGGGTGGTAGATAAGGTTACCTGGAAGGCCATCGGATAGCTCATCAGCCCGTATCCAGCGTGGTCCTTGGGATCGGGCTTCAAGTCAGGCAACCGGCGCTCAACGACACCGAAGAGCGAGCTATGTATGGTCTCATAAACAAGCCTCCCCCATGGGTATGCCAGGAAGCATTCGACATTCTCCATCAGCCTGACAATCCACCCCCGCAAAGGCTTTCTCTTTCGCCCCCCCCCCCCCCCCCAACAACATTGCATCGACGATGAAGAGGAGAACGAGCTTGAATCTTTTCATCCCGCTCGGCTCCTTCAGCAGAGAGATCTTCAAGGCATACTCAAGCTCGCCCACCGACATCATGTCCGTTTGGAAGAAGTCCTTCACCGCTTTGTTGTCCTCCTCCATCTCCATCCCCCTCACTCGGCCACACTGGAGCCCCGTGACAATGAAAAACTTCTTCATCGAGAAATGCCGAAGCTTTCCCAGAATCTTATACCCCGTGACAATGGCCACGTTGTAGTGCGTAATGCACTAGTTGTGACAAGAATTGGTAGCGGTTCGGCAGCTGGATGATCCCGTAAAACTGGTTGTCCGACAGCTTATCCCAATCGTAGGGGTCGACGTAGTTGTCGATGTTGGCAAGCATCGACAATCTCGACCCTTGGTTTACTGGTGCTCGGAAGTGCTTTTCTTACGGGAAACAGTAATGTGGCTCATACTATTTGGGTTGTACCACTCGACTACTCCTTTCATTTTTAGACCGAACCATTTGTCTCCTGTAGATTAAGAGCAACGATCAGTTTTCCAGATAATTCATATCTCGTGTCACACAACTTCAAAACTCATATCACCAATGTCAGACAGCCCAATACAGATGAAACTGCGTTTACCATACCCAATCTCCACGCAATGCATTCCACATCAACTCCCAAAATTTCTATTTCAAACTAATGGAATTGCATTTACCATATCTAATACCAATCAAAGACGGCCCCTGTCACCCAATTCCAATTTCAAATTCTAAGCCCCTGTCACCTAAATTTCACACCCATGTAACCCCCTTTCTCTTTCCCACAACAAATTTCGAAATAAAACACATCTTACGTCAATCCTTCTTCTTCTATCAGCCCCCTAATCTTCCTCATGTCCCAATTTCGACTCCCACCATTGCCACCCTCTTCGGCCTTCCTAAACCCTAATCGCCGATTTGCCCTATCCATACCCCAAAACCGCCTTCATCTTCCTTCAATTGCAACCCATCACTCAACCCACCTTTGACATTCAATCCCTTAGCACCATAGTAGGTGCCTTCACCCACACACCCCACACCCCATGTTCGCACAAAACGAAGAAGAGAAGTGCAATGGAGAGGGGGGTGTACCTTTACAGTGGGGGGCCGATGCTCTTGGCTTCTCCGATAGTGGGTGGCCGGCGTTCATCGCAGTGGGTGGCCGACGTCCCTTCTTACCTTCCTTCGAACGGTTTTTTTTGAAATAGAGAGAGAGAGACAAGTGATGGAGTGATGGAGAGAGAGGGTGTGATGATGTTGAATTTATTTTTATTTTTCTTCCTCCCGTCGTATGTCATTAAATGCCTCTGAATTTTTTTCCCTTTTCCCTTTTTTTTTTTGGCTTTTTTTATCACGTTTCTTTTTTTTTCGCACCTAAATACCCCCTATAACAGATTGGGGAACCGGGATATTTTTGCCAATTTATGGAATTTGGGTTATTTTTGCAAATTTTTAAGGGTGGGTGCTATTTGTACAAGATTTTCCAAAAAGTGGTCTATCTATGACCATTCTCTCAAAAATTAATTTTAATTTTAATTGAGTGAGGCTAAAGGCAAGATGTCCGAATGACTATTGACAAGATAAGTTCACGTAAATTATCACAGGTTCTTTTTAATTTTTCCGAACACGTTGCAAAAAGGCCCAAAACTCTCTTTTCCCGAATCAAAACCTAAATCTGTCGAAAGAATTGTTTTGATCAAAAACAACCTAAAATCAATGAAATTAATCAAAATATCAATTAATCGACATACAAATTGGTATATTGCTCGCTTTACATGATGATCGAATGACGATTTTTGGTCTTCGTTCGAAAAAAACTATCAAAGGAAGGAGCTCGGCAGGTAGGAACGAGGTACATGAAGGAGCTCGGCAGATTTAGATGAGGGGAATAAGTAACCTCGGCTCCTTCGAGTGAGGTTAATGAGGGAGCTCAGTGGATATTAAGAGGTTATGAAATAGCCTCATTGACTTAAGCCGAGCTTCATAAATTTCCTCGGCTTCTGTTGTTGAGGGTTTGTGATTTAGAAATTTGTATTCACACGTATTGCATAAATTCATTAAATTATGTAGAGGTATATGTGATGGGTCTTGTTATAATGCAAACTCATATGCTTATAAGAATGAGCCAGACTAATTTACTAAATTAGTTTAGAAAATGTTGTTTCCCCCACTTCTGATTGTAACTCTCAATGACTATATCGATATCATAACTTTATCTAAATAGTAAATTAGTTGTTCTTAAGCAGACATGAAACAGATTAATGCATATTTTAATGTTTTATCTTCCAGTAATTGTTTCAAGTGGCAACTTCCCACGTATTCTCAAAATTAGATTTGACATGTTCAGCTAATTAATGAAGTTAAAAACAACATAATTACAAAAATAGAGAGAAAAGAACGGAGAACAAAATCACAAATAATCTGCGAAGAACTCAAGGAGAAGTTGAGAATATCTCCACACTGGGAGTGATGAAGAATTTGTTCCATTGTATGTAAATTATTTCCAATGTAGCTTTAAATTCATTATTGAATACAGGTTGCAGTTACACAGAATACCTTATATGTAAATAAAAAAATGCAATTACTTGGAGCTACATTACATGTACTGGTCTAAATAACAAGTCATTGATAGTGACTGTTTTTATGCTATGGAAATCTAATGTATTAGCAATAGAAAAAGAACTCCATAATTAAGGAGTTTTCTTGCATATCGTGTCTTAGAGAATCTGAGCAGAAGTGAATAGAATGGAAATAGAATAGAAAATATGAACAATACATCATCAACAGTTGCCTCGACTAGACCTTTGAACTACACAAGAGATCCATGAATGAGAATCGTTCGGTTAAGGTACAAGCAATGGAATGACACACTCATACTCTCGTGCCGAGCCTCGCTCATAATGATAACGTGTTGAACTACTATATATATATATATATATATATATATATATATATATATATATATATATATATATATATATATATATATATATATATATATATATAAGAAGTATCTCTATAAGGTTAGGGATACTTCTTTCTTGTATTCATGCCATGGTTGCTGTTTTTGCTGATTCTGTTAATTATTTATGATGAGAACCAACTAATTTATAATGGGTGGTGATACCAAGAAAAGAAAATTCACAGCCTTTTGTAGCCGCGTCGAAGCTCATTTGTCTCGATGCATCACCTTTCAAGCACTTATGATTTCGAACACCCAAAATGGAAAAACAACTAGGAATTACATCCACGTTGCATTCACGATGGTTTCATGAACAAATAATATTGATATATGTTAGCTCGACAAGTAATATTGAAATCTTAAATTACCTCTATTGATGTTACATTCACGATGAATACATCTATTCATGTTACATTCACGATGAGTACATCTATTCATGTTAAATTGATGGTTGTTTTATGAACAAATAATATTGAAATCTAAAATTAGTCAATGCAAATCGCTATTCCATTGCTTCTACCCATACGCATACTTCACAACGTCTTAGGTTCGATTTCGAATAACCCATGAATATTTTATTTCATTTTTTTCTTAAGATATAAAAGACGCTCGACAAATGCCTCATCTTGATTCGATGAGGAAATATTGTGAGCTCGGCAAAATTTGATGAGCTTAACGCGTCACCTCGTACGTGATAATGTTGAATTTACCACAACGACGGCTACAAAAGCCCGGGATGGTGTTGGAGGGAAAAATAAATGGATTGGGAGGGAAAATTTAGGGTTTTTTCGCCAATAAATTCTATATAAGACCTCCATAGTGGTACAAAGTAGTCACAATTCCAAAAGATGGCGAAAAAACACAAACAACATGTTCGCGACCTTGTTGAAGTTCGAACTTTCATGCGGAATTTGATGGAGGAATTCCGCCCATCACTTGTCGCATCGAACATTCGCAAAGAAACGGAACATACAAAGGAATTCGGCTCCAAATAATTACATTTTTCTTATTTACATATAAGGTATTATGTGTAACTGCAACCTGTGTTCAAGAATGGGTTTAAAGCTACATTGGAAATAATTTACATATAATGGAACGAATTGTTCATCACTCCCAGTGTGGAGATTCTCAACTTCACCTTGAGTTCTTCACATATCATTGCTTAATAGTGTGATTTTGTTCCCCGTTCTTTTCTCTCTATTTTTGTAATTATGTTATCTTTAACTTCATTAATTAGTTGAACATTGATTTAGTCATTGAGAGTTACAATCAGAAGTGGGGAAAACAACATTTTCTAAACTAATTTAGTCATTTAGTCTGTCTCATTCTTATAAGGATACGAGTTTGCATTATAACAAGATCCATCACATATGCCTCTACATAATTTAATAAATTTATGCAATACGCGTGAAAACAAATTTCTAAATCACAAACCCTCAACAACAGAAGACAAGGAAATTTATGAAGCTCGGCTTAAGTCAATGAGGCTATTTCATAACCTCGCCAATATCCACCGAGCTTCCTCATTAATCTCACTCAAAGGAGTCGAGGTTACTTATTCACCTCGTCTAAACCTGCCGAGCTCCTTCCTTCGACAATTTTTTCGAACGAAGGCAAAAACTCGCCATTCGATAATCATGTAAAGAGAGCGATATACCAATTCGTGTGTCGATCAATTGATATTTTGATTAATTTCATCGATTTTATGTTGTTTTCGATCAAAATAATTCGCTCGACAGATTTAGGTTTCGATTCGGGAAAAGAGAGTTTTGGGCCTTTTTGCAATGTGTTCGGAAAAAATGAAAAGAACCTGTAATAATTTAGGTGAATTTATCTTGACAATATCCCTTTCTCCATCTTGTCTAAAGCCCTTACGATTTTAATTTTGCTTCCTTTTACTTTGTCTACTTTGTCTATTACTAACTCATGTTTTCCTTTTCAAACTAACATGATTGATGATATTGTTCGGAGTTTCTATTTGTAATGTCTATCACCGTGTAATTAAGTGTGTGTAACGTTGTTTATTTGTTTTTATTGACTACTCCGTATTATACATAAAAGAAAAATAGTTATCAATGATTTTGCTTAGCATTATCCCCTTTAGGATTTGTACTTGCCTTATTTTAGTGTTTTTCTTTGGTGATAGCAGTAATGACACTCGTATTTGAACTATGTTATAAGGTGGAGACAGTGGTAAAGGTGGTGATATTGTGACCACCGATAAGGGTGGTGATAGTGATAAGGATGGTGACAGTGTGACCATTGATAAGGGTGGCGACAACGATAAGGGTGGTGACAGTGATTAGGGCGGTGACCCCGTAAAAAAAAAGTTGTCACCATATGTTTTTATAATGGTGACAGTGTCTATGACACTGTTTTTTATAGTGGTGACAATATTTATAACCTTGTTTTTATTTTGGTTACAACTTATATGACCTTGTTTTTATTTTGATTACAACGTCTATGACCCTCTTACCCATTCATATATTAGAGGAGAAGTGTCACCACATGTATTTTGACTTCTCATTAGCCCCTTTAGGGTTTGTGCTTTTCTAGTCATAGAGTTTTCCTTTGGTTACATTGTCTATGACCCTGTTTAATAATGGTAAAAGTGTCTATGACCCTGTTTTAGTAGTGATGACAGTTTCTATGACCCTGTTTTTATAGTGGTGACAGTGTCTATGACCCTGTTTTAGTAGTGGTGACAATGTTTATAACCCTGTTTTTATAGTGGTGATAATGTCTATGACCTTGTTTTTATTTTGGCTACAGTGTCTTTGTCCCTATTTTTATTTTGGTTAACGTCTATGACCCTCTTACCAATTCATATATTAGAGGAGAATTGTCACCACATGTATTTGGACCTCTCATTAGCTTCTATAGGGTTTGTACTTCCCTTGTCCTAGGATTTTTCTTTGTTTACAGTGTCTATGACCCTATTTTTATAGCTGTGACAATGTTTATGACCCTGTTTTTATAATGGTGACAACCGTAGTTACATTTTTATTTTATTTTTACTATGGTGACACTACTAATAACACTTTTCCTTGTTCTAGTGGTTCCAAAATAACGACTAATATATTTTGGAACTAAAAAATATATAATTCCTTATTTTTTTCTTTACCGATTTAATTAATGGATGTCATCTGATATACATAAACACAGAACAAAGCCTAATGACAATCCTTACTTGTTACTCCCTCCATTGCAAAATATAGGGTCGTTTAAGATTAAGCACGTTGTTTAAGAAAGCCTACTAAGTAGTAGCATTATAGTTGGATAAAAATGGTTACAAAGACACTGTAGCCAAAATAAAAACACGTTGTTTAAGAAAGCCGGAGATTCAGATGGTGGCGGAGGTGGAGTTAATGGAGGTGCCGACGGCGGAGGTGGACTCGATGGAGGTGGACACGGTAAATCCACAGAGGGTGGCGGTGGAGGGTGGTGGTGGTGGGGAGGCTGTGGCGGTGGTGGGGAGGCTGAGGTGCTCTCGGCAGTGGTGGGGGAGGAGCTGAGGGGGGTGGAGGGTGGTGGTGGTGGTGGTGGGGAGGTTGGGGAGGTGGCGGAGGAGTAGAGGGTGGAGGGGGGGGGGGGGGTGGTGGTGGTGCGGCTGAGGACCGAAGGTTGGCGCCGGCGGCGGCCGGAGAGCTGCAGGCGGCGGAGGTGGTGGTGTTGGAGTCGGTGCCGGAGACGCAGACCATATTACCACCGCAGAAGCAGCGTTGCACGGAGATTTCGCTTGTCCCGACCCCACCGCTAGGTTATTTGAATTATTTATTTTATTTAATTTTATGTTAATAGTATTATAATTTTATAATATAGTTTTACAATATAGTTTTATAGTTAATAGTTTTATAATTTATTGTATAATATAGTTTGTATAATATAGTTTAAATAATTTGAAATATTTGTTATTTTTATTATATGTTTATAGTTTAGATTATAGTTTCATAGTTTTATAAAATTGTTGTATGTTTATATAGTTTAGATTATTGTTTCATATTTTTATAATATAGTTTGTACTATATGTAAAAGAAATTAAAAGGCATTAAAAGCCATTAAAATACATTAGGTGACATTCAAATACATTAAAAGACATTAAAAGCTATTAAAAGTCATTAAAATTCATTGAAACTCGTTAAAAGTCATTAAAAGAAACGAAAAGACATTACAAGGCATTAAAAGCCATTGAAACTCATTAAAAGCCATTAAAAGAAATGAAAAGACATTACGAGATATTAAAAGTTATTAAAAGCCATTAAAAGTCATTGAAACTCATTAAAAGCCATTAAAAGAAATGAAAAGACATTAAAAGCCATAAAAAGACATGAAAAGTCATTACAAGACATGAAAAGACATTAAAAGTCATTACAAGACATTAAAAGTAATTAAAAGCCAATAAAAGACATTATAATGCATTGAAACGTGATTATAAGCAATTAAAAAGAAATTAAAAGCCAAATGCATCTAATTAGCATAAGTAATAAAGGAAGTAACATATTCTTAAACATTTCATAATAACAGACGGGGAGGCTCTTGAGGCCTGATGGTACCTTACGGCCGGTTAGGGTAGGAGACCGGGCAGCGGTCAACCAGATTGAGGAGGAGACGGTACTCCATGATATTCACGACGAGACACATATATTTAGGGCTGTGCATAACCGGGTATCCGACACGACACCACACGACACGACAAAAAACACGACACGATGAGGGGGAAAGTGCCGATCCGAACACGACACGATAACTACCGGGTATCCGACACGATAACACGACACGGTTTCGTGTCGGATACCCGTGTAACACGACACGACATTTGTAAAAAAATAAAAAAATTGAAAGCACGACTGACTCGGTGGCTCTACTGTACAGATTGAAAAACTCAAAAACAACATCAATTTTGGGAACCCACAACCACAATCTCTAATTCATTACTCACGAATCACGATTGAACTGATTGAAAAACCACAAGGACCTGGATCTGAACCGCCGGATGTAGATCTGAAGAAAGAGACGATGACGTGGGCTGCCTAAGAGCAACCGGCGAGCCGTGGGCTGAGGATATTGAATCAACTACCGGATCTGACGTCTGAAAAAGGGAGTGAGGACTGAGGAGAGCCGGAGTGGAGAGGCGAGTTGCCGAGCTGTTGGCAGGGGATGTCGGAGAGGAGAGACGGCGAGCTCAGACCGAGGACGGCCTGACGGGCGAGGACTGAGGATCTGAACCGAGGCTCGAGAGGGCGAGTGAGAGAGAACGGGAGAGTCGAGACGAGACGAGACTGAGATAGAGTGAGAGAGGGAAGGTCGAGCCGTGGTCTGTGGGCTGGAGCGAACTGAGCACGAGCAGTGGAGCTGGCGGGGAGTCTGGAAAATGAAAGAAGAAGACGGAACCCTAGCCGTGACAAGTCAATAGACTGAAAAAAAATGAAAGGCTCAAAACTAAAATTAAAAGTGAAGGTTTCCGGATTCGAACACGTGAACCAGTTGCGCTACTTCTAACGCGCACAGCACGCCCAACCAACTGGGCTATCGGAGCTATGTGATATTGAGGGACATTGATTTTATACGTATTATTAAAAAAAAAACTGATAGTATTTTAAAAAAAAAAATTATCGTGTCGTGTCGGATACCCGACAAGAGGAAAATGCCGATCCGAACACGACACGATTATTGCCATGTTTTACTGTTTCGTGTCATAATCGTGTCGTATCTTTATCGTTTTATGTTTTTTCGTATCGTTTTGTTGCGGTTTCGTGTCGTGTCAACCGTGTCGTATTTTTCTGCACAGCCCTACATATATTAGATGATCTGCTGATGTCTGCAGATGGCTACTAGCAGTCGATGGGGACCCCCCCGGCCGACGAGGATGACAGCTTCGGGGGGGGGGGGGCTGCCAGATTTCCAACCTTCTGGCGATCCGACGGAGGGGCAGCAGCCTTTTTTGGAGCCCGTCGATGTACTGAGCAGCTGCATCACTGATGTAGTTGCAGTTCGACTGGCCGCCAGGGGTAGACCGCCTGCTCTTCTATCCCCACCATCCCCGAGTGACGTGTTCAGACCCGGGCTTGAGCAAAAGGATCGGCGATGAGAGTTCCGAGAGGTCGGGAAATTGTGGACAGCTTCTGAGGCAACAAATCAGTCTTCAAAGATTTCTGATTTCCCGTCGATTAGCTAGGCTTATGGGGACGTGCAAGTACTACTTTTGTAGATCTTGAAGTCGCGGTCGCGGATTGGGGCAGATCTCATCAATCAGATGTCAGACAAAGCGGGAAATCGCATTTTACCGAGACGTCGCATGTGCAGAGACGATTCCAAACGGGGTTTGATTAAGAGGGATTGAGGGGCTGCTTTTGAGTGACGTTTTAGGGATGGTTTGAGGGTGTTGATGGGGCTGTGGAAGGCCTTAGAATGGTGGTAAAGTAGGGGATGGGGGTTGAGGGATATGTGATGCAAGATAGCTCTCGGTCTCGCACTCCGAGCTCTCTCCAACACTCGATCTTCCGCACTCTCAGCCTCGCACTCCGAGTGTTTTTGACCCTTTGATTCCTTCGTCTCTCACTAGGGAATTGCTCTTAGCATCTCACCAAGAGTTTTTATCTGGCATCTCACCAAGATAGAGTTGTTTCTTAACTCGAAACAAAGGAAGCACAAAACTTAGTTTTTTTCCTCTCAAATTCAACTTGTCTTCAAAAGAAGTTCTTACATACCTTTATATAGGAAAATATGGATGCTATGAAAAATAAAAGAAATTAAAATAAATCAATAAACTAATGACGGATAATACGAAAGGGTTTTCCGAGATTTATGACGGAGATATGTGCAACCATAATGGGGGAAACCGAATGGTCTTGGTTGCCATCAAAGAGATGGAAATTCGGAATTCTCTAAAGCCATGTCATTTAATCCGACTTTATTGAATGCATTCCGTCTTCATTTATTGCATTTCCGATAAGCTGCCTGATTTTCGGATTGCTCCAAAGATCCCAGATTTTTTCTATCTTTCAAGTTGAATTGTTAATTGCATCCTTCAATAAAGTTGTAGCCCCTTAAAATATCTTTCCAACAAGTGCTCATCGGCTTCAATCGGAATTTTATACATCCAGAACAAGCCAAAATACCGAGGTGTCGCCAAACAATCTTCACAAATGAAAGTTGATGTTCTGCTCCGAAGACAAACCTTTGTGGGAAAAAAGAGTCAAGCTCATAGGCGACTACAATCACATTACCGAGGAATCTACTTCAGGCGTCCACGAGACTTCTACTTCCGCCACCCAGGACGCTGAGGCTTCGACCTCCCCCACACCAGCGGCGATTTCTTTGGCTTATGCGGATGACAGGATCCCTGACGTCGTAGAAGAGGTTGACGACGGGTAGGATAGGGAGGTGGAAAGGCAGCAGGGGCCACAAGGGGGGCAGAAGGGGCTGGTTGAGGGTCAGGGGGACACAGGGGGGCAGCAGGAGCCCGAGCCCATCCCTGCGCAGGCTGCCGCACCTGCTGCGCAGGTTGACCCATTCTTACCGTCGGGTGATCTGCTGGTGTCTTACAGGCATCACCGAGCGTACCGGGTGTGGAGGGAGCCGACTGTGGATCTGCCGCTGTTGAAGTTCCACCATCGAGCGACTCACCTGCTGTCGTTTGACCCGTATATATTCGAGGGCTTGGGGACTTGGTGGCAGGATCTGATTCCATCGGGCATCCCGCAGTTGAGGGCCCTCCATTGGGAGGGTGTGGACGAGTTCACGACCACCGCGTTCCTAGAGCATTGGCACCCGGAGACCAGCTCCTTCCACTTTTTATGGGCCGAGATGACCATCATGCTGCACGACGTTGCCTGCCTCCTGGGGCTTCCGATTAAGGGTATGCCGTGTCTGTCACATCTGGCCCCGGCGGAGCTGATCCACACGGTCGCTGAGTACTACCAGTTGACCCCACAGGCCTTGACCTCATACTGACACGTTGGCGGCCCTTCCGTTACTTGGTTGACGCGCCAGTGGATCGCGAGACACGGGCCGCTCATCGACCCCGCCCCCGCTGATGACCCCGAGGCCGGAGCTCGTCCTGAGCAGATTCGGCTGAGCACGCATACAGGAGGGGGGCAGACACAGGATGACCCTGCACAGCATCGGTTTCTCCACCTTGGTTACCTAGCCACCGCTGTCGCCGCGACTCTGTTTGTGGACAAGTCGTAGAGCCGGATCCCATGGAAGATTTTCGGCCTTGTTTGGGACATCCCCCGGACGACCACCATTGCATGGGCTGCAGATGCCCTCGCATGTCTCTACAGGGGCCTAGGCGAGGCTACCCGAGCAGGTGCGAAGGGTATAAATAGCTGCACGCCGCTACTATAGGTACGAGGCTACCGGGCCACCATTGCACGTGATGATGTGTTTGGAGGGTTCAACTGGGGTCGAAACAACGTTGATCCCTTCATGCTCGGTCATATTGAGGGTGTGAGGGACACTATTGGAGATGGTCATTGTGGCTACCGTACTTTGGCATCATTGACATCACCGATCGACGAGTCTGCTTTCCCGGAACTCAAAACGTTATTATGCAATCACTTGGAGGATCACGCCCAGCTCTACGCCGGTTGTTATATGGGAGGGTACTCATTCTAGCAGTTCGTCGACAACCAGAGATGGACGGGACCTGTGCATGGTGATAGGAGACGGTGGATAGAGCTACCCATCATGGGTTTAGTATTTGCAACGGTATATCAGATTTCTCTCGTCGTCCTAGTTTGGCATCATCTGTTCACATATCTCCCCATGACCTCGTCGGCACCTGCTAACAACCCTCAATCAGCAACCCTTGTTTTAGCCTGCATCGGAAACCAAGACCATTTTGTCGTGGTATGACTTCAAACGTCTTATTTTATTACCTATTCTTGCTTTTCATCTATATGGCAATACTCTAACTCTAATTTTCCGCTCTCATAGATCTGGTTGCGTCGTAACCCTCCTATTCTGCCGCCTGCGCCAGAATGGGTCGCACATCATTAACCGAGCGTCGAAGGATGGGATGCTCCGTTTCAAGCTCAATTTGACAGATTCCGAGCCTTACGTGTCGAGTCCGGTCGCCCTTTACACTTTTCCTTTATTTTATTCCACCAGTTTATTACAATTATAGATTTAAACCTTTTTTTCCCTTCCTTGTAATATTATTCGCATATTATCCAAATGAAAACCTTAACAATTATTGCTTTCCATTTAATTATCACTTGACAATTAAACTCACCAATGCTCGGAATGACTTAGACCCTAAATCCTAAACCTCTACTAGCTAAACCCTTCAATTTCTTTCAATTAACCCTAAAAACCCCTCGGTAAACCCTAAAACCCTAAGTAGGGTTTGCACGTCCTTAACAACGTGCACCTTGTGCAAACCCTAGTTTGCAAACGACGTGCACAGTCTCACACTTGCACGTTGTTAAGGACGTGAATGCACGTTCAAAAGAACGTGCAAACCCTTAATTACCATTTGCGGTGTATCTAACAACACCCTTTATTTGTTATATGTAACTTTTTTCTTTAAATTTACCTAAATTTTAAAAAATTAGGTTATCAATTAATCATATAACTTAAATATAATTATTAAGATAATAATTGTAGGCTATATTTATTATTGTTTTTTAAAAATAAATAAAAATATCCCTAAAATCTAATCGATCCCTTAAATTAAAATTTTGAATATATTTATAATGAAATTTAAGTTTAAAAATATTAAAATATAATATTCCTAAAATCTAATCCATCCTCCATCATCGGCTCCCTCCGTCGCAGATTCCTCACCCGCCGAGCCCCAGCGCAGAGTGCTCCCGCCGAGACCTCCATTGCTGTCGCATCTTAACCGAAGCTTCTCTTCGCTTCCATCCTCGTCGCCGGCCTCATCTGTGTGAAGGAAACCCCCATTAACAGCCTCCTCTTCCTAGGTAAACAAAAACCCCTAATTTTCAGATTTTGCAAAACCCTAATTTGTGGCCCTCTTCTTATTCGAATCCTATTTTGCATCTTTCAAAGTTTCAATGTAGGCCAGTTTCCAAACCCTCGATTCTATACCGCCGTTCACCCCACCCTCGATTCTCCACCACGCCGAAGAAGGCTACTCACTCTGATCCTCTACTCTCGCTGTGAAATCTAGGGTTATCAGTTTGATTTGTTCATTTCGTTCCCTTCACTCTCATTGTGAAATTTAGGGTTTTCATTTTGATTTGTTCATTCTGTGGCTTAAATTTCTAGTGGTTTTGTTTGTAGTTGGAAGATGAAATAAATCGAGCTAGATGTATCCTTGTTGACGGAGATGCATCGTCTTTTCTTCCAGAACATCCTCAAGGTTCGTTGCCTATGCCTCCATTGATTTGGATAGTATGTTTAGGTTTACATTGGGATCCAAAAGAAGAGTGATTCATTCGATCAATTTTGGCTTTTTGAATATGTAGGCTGGTTATTGGGAATATCTATTGGCCATATTAATGTCCGAGCTATAGAAAAAAAAAAGTGCAGTAGAAGATTAAAGAGGATTACAACAGCTTCAAAGTAAAAAAAAATAAAAATTGTTTCCTCCTACTATTGTATTGATTCATCTTGATCTTTGTAATTAAATTATCTCTTGTTTGATCACTGCCTTTTATTCTTTTCCCATAGATACTTGATTTTGATCCATGGTTATTGGGAATATCTATTGGCCATATTAATGTCCGAGCTATAGAAAAAAAAAAGTGCAGTAGAAGATTAAAGAGGATTACAACAGCTTCAAAGTAAAAAAATAAAATAAAATTGTTTCCTCCTACTATTGTATTGATTCATCTTGATCTTTGTAATTAAATTATCTCTTGTTTGATCACTGCCTTTTATTCTTTTCCCATAGATACTTGATTTTGATCCATGGTTATTGGGAATATCTATTGGCCATATTAATGTCCGAGCTATAGAAAAAAAAAAGTGCAGTAGAAGATTAAAGAGGATTACAACAGCTTCAAAGTAAAAAAAATAAAATTGTTTCCTCCTACTATTGTATTGATTCATCTTGATCTTTGTAATTAAATTATCTCTTGTTTGATCACTGCCTTTTATTCTTTTCCCATAGATACTTGATTTTGATCCATGAATACATTGGGGCTTTGAACTTAGTCGAACCGCTCTGTTTGGTGGTGAGTTTGTTATTTCAAGCTTTAGGCAAGTGTTAACTTGAGTGTTTACCTTGGTACCGTTGCACAACATTTTCTTATGATATGTTATTTCCTAATTTACCATACTTTTGCAGTTAGCTAATCTTCTCCAATATCTTAATTTGCAGTAGTTGTTGAGTATGTCATAGCCCTTTAATCAACCTTTAATTTGACCAGTCCCAATTCACTTTGTTTACCCATTTAGCTAACAAGTAGATATTAGATATTGTTTTGCTGTTATTTAGTAATTTAGGCAAGGCAAAAGAAGGAAGTAGTATCCTTTTGGATGCATTACTGTCTCATTATTTAGCCATTTATATGTTTGAACTCTGCGTTTCCCCTAATATCATTTTAATATTTTATAACCTCCAAATATTCAAAGCAAATTATATACTACTAGCCAATATAATTTCAAATTAGATGTAAATGTACTCTGATATGTATAGTTGTTTGTTTCAGATCAACCTTTAAAGCAAATTAGGTGTCGGCATGTATCATATCTCTAATATCTAGTTACTTTATAACGGTCAATTCAAAACACTATATATGCATATAGTCCGTTACCTACTTGGTGCAAACTTCATAAGAATATAGTAAAACGTATATGATATGTCTTATAATATACACTTTAAAATACTGTATATGAGAAATACTGTAATTTTTTTGGTATATATATACGGTAAACAATATAATTGAGCTACCGGAAACTTGCGAATATTTGTCCAAGCTCAGCAAAGATTTTTAATCCGATGAGTTAGTGTACGGTTCATTTTCCAAAATTAATGGCCTATTGCTTTGATGCACGCCCTGTGAGTTCTAGGAGTCGATCGTTTTGCCATGTATGTATTGTTGCATTTTCCCTCCTTTTATACCCTCTTTGTATTTGGTTTACTTGATGACATTGTCGATCTTTGCTGTAGCCATCCTCCTTTCTTCGAGTGCTAAGGGCCCTGCTCCTGGAGAAATTCAAACCTTCTCTTCTACTCCAGAAGGAGGTATCAATCTTCTCGTTCTTACAATGACAAAACTGGTTAATGGGAATTCATATTTCCTATACAAGCTTAAACAAATTGGTTCCTCTACCAACTCTCAAGTAGATTTTTTTTACAAAGAAAAGACTCATTTGAATATATCAAGCTATATATGTAGAATCTAAACTTTAATTGGCCTAAACATATATTCTTACAATTTCCTTGTCACGTTTTACGTTTTCATCTTACAATTAGCTTTCCAGCTTGCAGTAAAGAGTTTGGAAATATAGATTAGGTATTTCTTCATTCTTATTTGCCATCATTTTCTATTGATAAATACAAAAGCTTTACAATCTGAAAATTTGATGCCCCGTAAATTTGCTTGACTGGTTAATTAATTTATCTTGTTCAATTGCAGTTTGTTGACAAGTGCGGTAAATGTTGCCTGAAATGCAGACAAATGACCAGGTAATACTTAATCTTTAACTAATAAGCCTTCATCTACTCCAGGTCAGGGAGACCTTGAGGAAACTCGTCAACAAATAAACAATTTTTCCTAAGAAGTGTTTGAGATCAGCAACTTTATATTTTCTTGTGTGCGCTGTTTCAACAGCTTAGTATCTTTGATTTATACTGTGGACTCTGAAACATAAGACATAATGTTTCTATTTGTATTTCAATAGTGTATGATAATATGTGCAGGGTTATTCAAAAGGCGGAAACTCTTTGTTTTCACTAGTTCGGTTAAACTAGATGAGTACAGCAGTAGAAAACACTTAAATTCTCTAACTTGGTTGGATAAAAAAGATGAAGGGTACGTTTTCCTTGAATTCTATTTCATATTAATGATATCGTGTTATTTTCGTAAAATGTAATCTTGAAATAGGTTTCTATTTAACAGGTTCTCTGTCTGAGCAAGTGTTGGTAATTCCACTGGGAGCAGTTTATATCGAATTCCAAGTTCTTTGCGTCTATGGCTGTCATTTTGGTGGTTGATAGATATGTTGTATATCATAAATATTATTTAGATCTTTTGGTAATGTAACGCTGCTAGCAACAATTTTGATGGTTGACTGATGTGGTGAAAGTATTTATGTCAGTGTAGCTAATCCGAGCATCAACTTTTTTTTTAATTTAAAAGGGACTTTATAGCCCGGATATTTATATCTGGGCTATAAAGTCCCCTTTTTTTAGTTATGAATTGTGACTATATACCCCGGACATATGAAGGTATATAGCCCGGTTATTAGGAGTGGAGGTCAAGGTAATATAGCCCGGATCTATTAAGTATATACCCCGGGCGTCCCCCTAAATCATTTTTGGGAAAAAAATTAAACAGGCAAATAGCCCGGATATTTGTAATTTTTATCCGGGGTATAAAACTGGACCCCTTTTTTACCCCAACCTACCTGAAGCCCGGATGGGAATCCTGTCAGATCCGGGGTATAAACTAAAAAACGCCCAGGCTAAAATCCTCTTTTTCTACTAGTGTATCTAAGTAAAAACCATTTAAACTAAATTGTCGTATAAGACCTTTTCATTTGAAAACCCAGTGATTTCAATCGCTGCGCTCATCGTACTCTCTTTCATTCTCCAAACTTCCGATAGCTCAAAATTCTGCAACCTAAGCTTCCACAAGTGTTAATTATTCTGATCTTCTTCTTGTTTTGCCCTTTTTTTTTTTTAGGATGAAGATGGCACAAGCCTGTTCACCGGCGGCGATGATTCGGCGGCCTCCCAGCCGGCTTCGTCTTCATCGTTGCTGGCCGACTGAAACTCCTACGCCGCCTGCAGACCATCTGAAGACTCCGTCATCTTCTTCTGGCGGTGGAGGCCGAGCTAGGCGGGGGAGCGGCGACAGCCTGAGTCACCATCGAGCCACCAGCAATCGATGTAGCCGTAAAGTTGCCCTTGCGAGCCCCATCGTTGGTGATCGTCGTCGTCGTAGTCGAAGGTGGTGGCCTCGTGCTATTTATTTGTCTTCTTCGCAACCACAATTGAACCCTGGTGATCGCCGTCGCCGTAGTCGAAGGTGGTGGCCCAATTGCACTATCAACCACAGCACTTGTGCTGTTTATTTGTCTTCTTCGCAGCCACAATTAACCCTCAACAGCTAGCGGTTCTGGCGTGATTGTGTGGTTTTGGTCGACCGTCCGCTTGTTCATTATAGTGTTTTAGGGCAAATCGGCAAAATTCCAATTAACACTATTTCAACCAAATCGGCAAAATTCCAATTTAATTCAACCAGATCAGTACAAATCAATTAAAATTAAATCCAAGAGCAAGATAAGAGGGCGGGACTTGAGTCCGACTAGGGTTTTGGGGCAAGAGCTCAATTGAGTCAAAAGGATCAATGAACAATTTAGTTAAAAATATCTTTTCAGTAGCCAGTTTCATTATGTTTCGGTAAATTTTCCCAAGATTCTTGAATTTGACTGCAGTTTGCCTGCATAGATATATATGCAACCGGCACAACATTTTCCAGATCCTGAAACGCCATTAACACCCATTCCTAAGGGCAGATCCAAAGCGAGAACTAAATGGCTAGGTACGACAGAGCTATCACCGTTTTATCACCCGACGGACATCTCTTCTGGGTGGAGTACACTCTCGAAGCCGTTCGCAAAGGTAATGCCGTCGTCGGTGTTCGCGGCTCCGACACCGTTGTCCTCGGCGTTCACAATCCATCACTTGATAGCATACGGTGAACTGGAGACAGATGCCAGATACAAGGCCCCATTCCATGTGCTCAGAAGCCACCAGATCTGATATTTGAATTCAAATCAACAATCGCGGATGGGTCGAACACCTCTGGTTGAAATCTCGGTGTTCGGGTGCTCGGTTTCGACAGGGGAGTGACCGGTGGGAGGCGAGGGCGAGGGTGGAGGAAGATGGAGAAGCCATTGAATACGAGCTAGGGCTCGATAAGTAAGCCATGGGAGAGGAGAGATTAGAGAGCGAGGGCGGAGGAAGACAGAGAATGCAGAGCGTTAGACGAAGAATAAGTAGGAGATAAAGGTAGGGGCAAAATTGAAAATTCGGGGCACTCATCTAATTTTCATAAGAAAATAGACATTGGGTTAAAATTTGACAGTAAAATGGACACATACCCAAATTTCCCTTTAAATTATAGAAAACCAAAAAAAAATGGTGTCGGACTATTAGCACACTTTTGCAGCAAGGATCAAAAGAGGAATTACCTTTGCTTATAAGCAACATCACACTTGCATTCCAAACTACCAAAAAATTAATCTCCAAGACAACAATCTTCACTTACATAAACCCATCTACTTCCACACCACACCCATCCCATATGCATATTTTTTCACCAAAACAACCCTTGAAACTCTCTCCACCAACAAAACCTCATCATGTTCAACTTCTCCATTAACCTCCTCATATTATCCTCCTTCCTCTTAACCTGCACCCGAGTTTGCGTAGCAGACAACCACAACCTACAAGACACTTGCCCGAGTGCCCCGCACTCGAGCAACGATCCCGTCTTCATAAACGGCCTCCCGTGCAAGAACCCGGCCAATGCCACCTCTGCTGATTTCATGAACTCCATGCTCAACCAGGCCGGTGACACTGCCAACTTCCTCGGGTCGTCCGTGAGACTTGTGACGGCTGCTGAGTTCCCGGGCCTCAACACGCTCGGTCTCTCCATCGCAAGGACCGATCTAGAGGCTGATGGGATCGTGTCGCCCCACTCTCACCCCCGCGCCTCAGAGATCTTGTTCGTTAGTGAAGGGATCGTGATTGTCGGGTTCATGGACACCAAGAACAACGGGTTCCAGAAGGTTCTTAGGAAAGGGGACGTCTTCGTGGTTCCTCGCGGTCTGCTGCATTACTGCTTCAATGCTGGATTTGAGGCTGCATCCATCTTTTCTGTACTCAATAGCCAGAATCCTGGCGTGGTGAGCATCTCGGATGTTGTTTTCGGTTCTGATCAAGAGGCTGCAAAGATTTTGACTATGAGATTAGCATCTGTTCACAAAGTCGACAGTGCATATGAGGATGATCATGAGGTTTTCACAAACTTCAACTCGTTAGAAGCTGCAACAAAGATGATGTAAGGTGTGTAACATATAAATAATGGGCATGATCTACTGTGCAGAGATATCAATGTTGGCTTGTATAGTACGAATAGGAGAGTAAATATTTCTTTCATTCCTGAAGTTATATATTTATGATGCAGCATGTGTAATCCAATGTAAAAGTTTAATGGTTATAGAAATACCATACCTCGCAGGAAGAATGTCGCTGTTGCTGAGTTCTGCTACACTTCATTGATCCTGGTTCACCGAAAATTTGAGAGAGAAGTTCTCCTGAAATGTTAGTCTAAAAAAATGCAGAAATTTCAACTCGGTTCCAGTAAAACAACTAGAACAGATCGAAGCCAAAGGAAGAAGAACACCAGAAATTGAATTGATAAGAGCAAAATTAAACTCAAGAAAAATTCTTTGTACAATGCAGGAAGAGGCTAGGAGAGAAATTAAAAATGCTAGGAACTAAAACCTATTTTCAGTTCAGATCTCATGACAGAACTGCTCTCTTTTGTTTTGTTTGTTCTTTTCTAATGCTCTATATTGCCCTTCTTATACCCCTTGGAGCCGGTCCTGATTTTTAGGATGGAGAGTCTCTGTGATGACATCTGCTGGAAGTCGGAAACAGTCCAAATCTCATGTGAGAAGTGGTGTTTCAATGCACTCGGCTTCCTCTTTGATATCATCTGTTGGAGCTGATTCTGACTTTAGCCACAGCGAACAGCCCAAGGCAATCATCTAGGGACGGTGCAAAATTTTGCTATTAGAATAGATCTCACAGAAATAAGGAATTAAAATGGGCAGCTGTGGACGGATAGGAATTGGATCGATGCAAATGAATCAAGAAAGAAAAGCGCACCAGGGAAAATGATGCAATGATGATGCTAAAGCCTTTGCAGTCGAAAGGAGCATTACTTGACAAAAACAAGGCTGCAAGAACATCCAGAGGGATCAGCAAGACAGATGGTTTATTTTTAAGTGAACAACAAAGATCATTGTTGCTTGAAACTCACAGGTCAAGGGGCTCATAAAAGTTGGTGACAATAAGCTTGCTATTGCTTGAACGCCTGCAACAAACCCTTGCGTCTTTCCCTGCAGGTGAATGTACATTATGAGTGTAAGGCCAAGACAACCTACACAGACGCTTCCCTTTTTTTTTTTTGGGGGGGGGGGGGGGGGGGGTGCAAACATGAAGCAAGATGAATGTTTTATTGAAGTTAGATCACAGATAGAAATTGATGAAGTTCCTACCAACCTGGTCTTTTGAGCCTGATGCTTTTGAAATAATAGCATACGTCTACCCAAATCATCAAATGAGAAAGTTATCAGCGAAAAACATACTTTTCAAAACTCAAAATTACTAAGATAGCACAAGTGAACTTACAGAAGGTTTTACAAGGACAAATATGACTCCAAAGGATGCACTCAAGTATGGCACCTGACATGCAGCAAAAGATTTGCAATCAAAGTCAGGGGAAGAAAAATAGGACCAAGCAACTAGAACCAACGCAGATCCTTTTTTAGCTACTGCTACCCACCATCATTTTTTTCTTTTTGAGAAAATTACAAACACTTTCGTAACATTTCACTCAGCAGATGCAAATTCTTTTTCTTTCTTTTTTAATGCATAATAGTATCTCTTGCAATGTCCAAACAAAGAAAATGCTCCCTCGTTGTACAATCTTAGCATACAAAAAATAAACTTCTGCAAACATAAACAGAGGGTGGACTTACCCATGATGCCCATGCAAAGCTATATAGTAGTGCCTGGAAGAGAAATTACTATCAGTATATAATTTTTGAATAATAAAGTAGGAACTATCATATTGCTCAACTTGAAGTAGAGTAAGGTTAATTGACAGCTCAAAGCTCATAAATACTGAAAACATACATAAGATACAGATGCAAGTAAGCCAGTTGACAGTATCACTCTCTCTCCAACCACTGGATTGATCAGAGGCAGCACCAATATCTGGAGGCAATAATAAAAACACAAATAAATAAGATCTATTACATTTCATTTGTATGTCAAACACGATATGTTTTGAAGAAGAAGAGGAGTTCACCTGAGATACAATTTGACCAGCTCCCACAACCATCAAAATTTGTGAAAGTTGAGTTTTGTTGAAACCAAATAGAGCCTTGAGATAGTACTGAAGAATTTATGTAGCAGTCTGAGAATCAAATATTCAATAGGCTAGACTAAATGCAAGTTCCAATGAGCAAATGACCAGATACAAGTATCATGGGATTGAGAGAGAGGATTACCAATAAGATGCTGCTGATTCCAGACATACCCAACTCATAAAAAAAGGAAACAATGGAAACGCCCTTAAGTGTTGGACTGCAGCAAGATTTATAGAAACAGGTTATCAACAACATAACAATGACCACAACAATCATTTAAAACTAGAAAGAAAATCTTCTTCAAAAATGAAGAAAACCACAATCATTTAAAACTAGAAAGAAAAGAAAGTGAGGCTGGAAAACAAAGAACAATGCTTAAACATCTAAAAATTAGGATGTAGACCTATCTAATGAACATGATAAATTCACCTGCTGACAACTACCCTTGCAGCATATTTCATAGACATATATCTCTTCTTGGAAGTTTCCACTAATTTGTGAACAAGTGTGGATTGTTGCACTTGTCTTGGTTCTCGTCTCACTGTCTCGACGAGGAAGAATTGCATATAAACTGGACAAACAGTCAAAAGGCCAATTGATACCTGGGAATAGCAAGGAATGAGCATCAGTATGATGGTCAATAAAAAGCCAAATGTCAAATCTTGCAAAAGGAATTGGTTGAACTCTTTGATCTATGAAAACGTACCGCAAATATATATTGTGCAGGAAGAATCCACGCTAGCATATTTCCTATGAGATGTGAAGCCGAAAAGAGACCAGTAATACAACTAAATGCTGCCGCTCTTTTCCCTATGTTGAGTATATCTGCCTAATAGAGAAGAGAACATTATACTCCAATACAGTATTTTCCTTCCAATTACCTTTTATCTGATGCTTCATGCTTTCAAGGATGAAACTTACCACATAGGCAACAGCAATGCAAAAAATACTCCCTTGGCTCAAAATGAAGGATATTGTTCGGAGCACATAATAACCATACACTGCTTCTTTGGACTGGTTAATAGCAAGCAATGCTGTAAGGGTTGGGGAAAAAAAAGATCACAATAAACTATGTCAAACACCTTCTTTAGATATGTTATAGCTACCATCTGACATTTGTGCTAAGGATAGTCAGATACTTGAAACATGATATTCAACAAAAGGAAGAAAGCATCTAAGCTATACACAACATATCTGACATTTACTAGTACAGATTCATATATTTACTCACCAAAAGGAACAATGGAAGTTGATACTGTGATAAGGAGAAGGGGCTTCCGACCATACTCATCAGCAAGCTGGCCCAGGAATGGAAGCACAAACATCTTAAAAATTCCAACCACCTGTATATCCACCAATTTCATAGATTATAACTGCTGCTTAATTACAGAATCAGTGATGATGACTTGATTCAAAGTTCAAACACACATTCAAGCTGATGAAAAAGGTCCATATTGCTTATTTCCTCTGCACGCTACAGTAGCTAAATTAACAACTAAACGCCGGTGAGATTCTAAATAGTGCAAGTACCATACAATAAGTATCCTTTTAGGCGTGAACAAGTTTCAATAAAAGTATCAATTCATTTATTTTTGTAATGATTACCTATAACTCATCACGTTATTAAATGTATTACTTATCACATTATTAAATGTCCACTCTCTTTACACTTTAACCAATTCAATGAACATTTTGAGCAAAGTAGTCAGATACTCAGATCTCCCAAGCGAAGGCACTGGAAGCTCTGCAATCATACCTCCAAAGATATCTTCATCTATAAGCCTTCTCCTACTTCTATTACGAATTACTCATCATCAGGAAATCGACCAAACTGCCAACAAATCCAAATACCTAAGGGATCCCTAACAATCATAGTCAAATCTTCCAAGCGAAGGCACTGCAAGCTCAGCAATCACACCTCCAAAGATACATTCATCTATAAGCATAGCTCCTACTTCTATAACGAAATAGAATTACTCATCAGGACATCGACCAAACTGCCAAACAAATCCAGATACCTATGAGATCCTTAACAATTGGATGCGTAAAAGGAGAGAGACGTACAGTCTGTTGAAGGCCGTTGAGGTAAATGGCCTGAGAACAGGTGGAGTCGCCGGGGCAAAGAGCATCGGTGGTGACGTCGACGAGGACGGAGACGGTCATCTCCTCGGCGATCCAGTGAAAACAGAGAGGCAACAGGAGATGCACCAGCGGCCGTAAATCCTTCATCGTCGCAAAGCACTCCATCATTTCTTCAGCAAAATCGAACGAGATCAGCAATGGCGGATGCGAAAGCCGTTGAGAATTCGCACCATCAATCGAGAGAGAGGGAGAGGGGTTTGTTGAGGGATGGAAATGGCAATTTGCGACATTTTCGGAGGGGGAGGAGTTTAAATAGGAGGAGCGATGGAGACGATGCGTGGAGGCTCGTGGGAGCCGTGTGGCTTGGACGCGCCATCTTGTGCCCGGCGAATGGCGAGTCGCGACAGTTTTTTATTCATACTCCGTCCTGTATAAAATTAAAAAAAATGAGGTGGGTGGAGCGGCCCGGCTCGGATAAGCCGAGCCAGATGCATTGAAAGCCGTTCCATTGATGGACTAAAAACAAGAAGTGGATTTGGGGTGGGAAACGTATGTTCCACCTTCTATGTGTTATCCTTTGCAGGAACACTACGTGAGGTCTTGCATTTATATGGATAAATCCAAGCAAAATTAGTTTTTTTTTCTCTTCTTTTTAATTTACAGAAGAGTTTGGGTGACTTGACTTAAATTATTACTTCTTCCGTCTCGAAATAGATGTCGTTTTAGACTAGTTGAGTTGTATCAAAATAGATGTCGTTTTGGGTTTTTTAGGTAGATGATAGTAATGATTTGTATTGATTTGTGTGTTGTTGACTTTTTAAAAGATTTTGATTAGTTAAAAAATGTAATGGATATTTAAAAACAATAAAATTTATTAAAAAGGTTAGTGGAATGATGATGTTGATTGATGGATGAGTGTTTTATTAAAACTTGTGTAGAATGCTAAAGTGACTTAAATTTTGAAACGGATGGAGTACATCAATAATTAAACACCACACCACAATAATTAAATCCCGAAAGGGTCCGAAATTTTATATGGATAATAAATAATTGTGCTCCCTGAACGTCTTTTTGGTTCCGGGAGTCATGTTCACATTTTCGACGGATGATTGATTTTTCCTGTTCAACTTGTATTTGCCTTGTCTTCTGGCGTCGGGTCAATGCTTTAGTGGGTTGGGTTTGCTTTGTGTTGGGTTGTAGTATCGGGCGTCATGTTTGACCGACAACGGATTGTGGTTGTGTTCGTAGTCTTCGAAGATCTTTCATTTAGTTGGGGGCAACGTCAGCGATCCACACTTCCTCAGGAGTTGCCCTTTCCGGCTGGGGTACTACCGTGAGTGTTTGCACTCTCCCGCGCGTTTCTTGGCACTCGTGGCGCGTCCTTGTCCTCCGTCGACTTCTCTGCTGGCTGACGTCTTGTATGGGTTGATTGGGTTTTTCTTTCTTCTCTGTTGATTTGTGTTATTATGTTTTGATTGTATTGATGGTGTTTCGCCTGCCGACTTGGTCGGCCATCGAGTTTCAGGTATGCCTGTACTCGAATTTTTACCTAATAAAAAAAATGAAGGGTTAATAGTATACCATACCTATGGAAGTGATAAATTATATAATAACAATCCCAATACCCAAAAACATACATATTGATAGACTATACTAGAAATGGAGTCGGAATGGATGGTTCTCCACTAAATCTGCAATTGACATGATAAACAGTATGAAAAAACACCAAAAGACAGACATAAACTGGATCTGAAAACTTGACATTCCACCAAAAGTCAAAACACTACTTTGTAAATATCACTAAAAATGGCGTGCCCACTTCGGTTAGGCTTGCCTGTCGTGGGCATTAAATACCCACAACTTGCCCACAATGTGACTCAAACTACGAAGATTTAACTCACCTACTCTAGAATTGTCCTATCTCACGGGATGTAATAACAATGATGGACTCATTATTATTTGTTAAAATAAACAACAACTTCATACAAGGAACTGATCTAAACACCACCATCCAACAAATCAAAGAGAACATTGGTACCACTCGCTTCACTAAGCTTGCCTTTGCCTGGTGGAGTATCTGGTATTTCCGCAACAAAGCACTCTTCGACAACATGAAGCCCGACCCTAGGAGCATCTTATCTTTCTTAAAAGATCAAGTCTTCTTGTGGAACTCGACTAAGAGTATTCACGATTGTGTTGACCATCAGCAATCAGGAAAACAACACCGAACAACAAAATCGGGGGATAGAAGGAAAAAATAAAAATGGTTGCCTCCGAAAGCAGGTAATTACAAGCTCAATTTTGACGGGGCGTGCTTCTCTTCTTCTAAAGGCTCATACGGATTTGTTATTCAAAATTGCAATGGCACCCCCATTTTCTTTGGATTTGGGCCTTGTCCAATTTCTTCAATCTCTGGTTTTGAAGGCATGGGTCTTTGGAAAGGCTTACAAGCAGCTCGTGAACTCAACATAACTAACCTCGAGATTGAAGATGGTAATTTAACCATCATAAACAGCCTTAAAGGCATTAAAAAGCCAATAGGAGACTCTGAAATTATTGTCTCAGACAGTCTAGTCTCGCTTGACTTTTTTCAATCCATTGAGATTCGTCATGTCTTTCGGGAAGCTAACCGCGTTGCGAACTGCTTATCGCGCCTAGACGTTGCTTTCTATAGCCATCTGGCTCCTGACAACTCTGCGCTTCATGAGTTCATCCATTCAGATGCCCTTGGCTTATAGGGCTTGTCCCTATAGCCAAATTATTTTCGGTTCCAAAAAAAACGAAGGGGTAATAGTAGGTCCTAATTTAATCGTTGTATTCGTTTTTTTGGGTGAAAAATCAAGGTTGGCCTTGCTTTTTACTATTGAGCATTGGATCTAGCCGGTCAGCGCAAGCTGATTTACCTGATATGTGGCTCTTGCCGACTGAGACACATGTTTTGAGTTTACCACCAAAGATTAGGGGTGTTATTCGAGCCGAACAAGCCGAGCTTGATATGTTCAAGCTTGGTTCGTTTGTTAAACAAGCTCGAGTCGAGCCGAGTCTAATTTTTAAACGAGCTTTTTTTTTCTAGATCAAGCTTGGCTTGTTTATGAAATGAATGAGAATGAGCTCGAGCTGAGCTTTTTTCGAGCTTTAAACAGTTCTACTTGGTCGTATATGTTAACTTAAAGGAAAGTGAACGAGGTCGAGTCGGACTCGTTTAGGCAAGTGAACGAACTCGAGTCGAGTTATTTTCGAGCCGAGCTCGAGCTGTTCAGTTCATATAACAGCCCTACCAAATATGGGTTATCCTCGTTATATATATAAAAAAAACATAAAAATGGTTTTCTCTTTATTAATTATCAAGTCAATAAATGTTTTTTTTATGACGAGGAACCCACCTTCAATGGTAAATCCCGAGCACATGACCCAACTGGAAAGAGCCACATACCGAGTAAACAGGTTGACCAGTTCGACCCAGTAGTAGGGAGCAAGGCAAACCTTGATGGGCGGAGGCATGGATCGAACCCGGAACCTCTATATCACCCCTAATTTCATACCACTAGGCTACCCCAACTGAGGCTAAATTCTATTTTATAAATTACTAAAGATCGAGATGATAATCGCACCTATATAATCTTCAATTATTAAAGAGCGATGATAATCGCACTAGGGTACAGTCCTTTCTTGCAGCACGTGGCTTCGGACAGGTTTCTGCTTTACAACCGGGGCGCTTTGGGCTTCAAGCTGGGTTTACTAGAAGTGACGAAGAGGGGGCTTCTCTTGTCTAGAGGTGGAGGGGCGACTATTTGACTGTGATCAACTCCATGAATGGGACTTGGAAGAGCCCGTGGGAGATGGAGATGATGATTTCCGTTGCTCTCGGTTTTTGTGGTACGTTTGAGAAAATCATCTTCTCCTACACCTTTAGAGAGGAGAATCGGGTGGCTGACAGGCTGGGGTACGTAGATCTCACTTCGACTTTCGCCAATGTGTGCACACGAGTGAAGATCAACGGTTGTCCGTCAGGACACTCTTGGACAGTGAATCGCCAGTGGAGATCGACGATTTCGTCCGTCATGTATAACTTATGGATGAAAATACATTTAAATTTGGGGAAAAGGGTCAAAATCCATCATTTAAGTCGTACTAACTTACCAATAACAAAATCACCTTGATTTTTAACACTTATGAAAATAATTCATATAGTTGCTTACAATTTTTTTCCTCAACAAAAAATATTTTTTTTTTACAATAATTCACCTTGACGGTTGATAATTTGAATATATGGACAATTTGACTGTTGACACTTTTCCATAATTTTTTCATGCGAAAAGTTTTAGCAAGTGTTGATACTTTTTTATATATTTTTTTCATGCAATAACTGTCAATATAAAATCATTAGCAACCCTTTCAAAACAACACAACATTTTCAACACCTTTATTCAAGTAAAACAATACAACACTAGCACCCTGATTTACTCTATGAAATTACGTCATTTACTACACGTTCGTATCCTAATTCAAAACAACATAGCACTAACAACATACCATCATCTAAGTAAAACAACACAGATCTACAAGCAACTAGTGATCAATAATTTTAATATTTTTTAAAAAAATTGAAAGTTATTTTATTGTAATTTTAGGCTTAACTAATTTTTTTTTTACTGGCGACCCTCTGCGTAGGGTTCATCAAGCCATCGAAAGATGGCTTCAAGATCGCTTAGTCGATCTACTTTTTACCTACTGTTAAAAAAAAAAAACACAGCAATGTGATCAACACAATATTGTCAACACGGTCGACACAACACTGTCTAGTGTGAGAACAATACTTATGGAAAAACTATATTTTCTATTATGAAGTATAGAAATTTCTGTTACGAAATATTTGCAATTGTATTTTCTATTATGAAGTATATAAATTTCTACAAAAAAATTATTTCAATATTTGGAGATAGTTAGATAGGGGTGGACGTGGGACGGGATGGGGGTCGTCCCGCGTAATTTTTACAGGACAGGATTCACTAATTTTTTTTCAATCCTGCTCGGGCCTTGTCCCTCACGGAACGGGACGGGTCATGTCCCTCAAATAAAAAACAATATGAAAAAAATCTAAATTTTTTATATATTTTGCAGTTTTCAAAGGCGTAACATATATAAATTTATAATGTTTTTAATATTTTAATATTTTCTTATATATAGACGGTACACACTATACATATAACTAGTTCAGTACCCGCACCGTGTGCGATTTTTTTATAATTTAATTAAATTTGATATAAATACTCGTTCAGAGAGCTAATTAATTTATTTCAACACTTTTAAATTGTTACACAATTAAAATAAAATTACCGTTGATTCACATTAATATATTGAAAGTATTATCAAACTTTAATATAATTATTATCAAAATCTTACAAAATTGGGTAAAATATTTCCAAAATATATCTATGTCTAAAAACTTATGAAAACTGTTATCTTAAGATTGATTAAGGTGGAGATAAAAAATTTTGATTGGTTATTACTATTAAGATAATGAGAAGATGTCATATGTCACATACAACTTATCATTTATTATATATGTATATAATATATAGATAGATATTATTACCAAACATATAAAAAAAATATACAACTATATAATTGGATAGAAATTTATAATTACATATATCAAAACACCATTCTAGAAGAGCAAAAGCAATAGATCTTCCATAAAATTTATGATTAAACTCTTCCAAAATTATATCCATATCTAAAAAAAATTGGGGAAAATATATCAACAAAAATTGAATTCCATGAGTTGATAACATTTACATGGCTAAGTATTGTTTCAATTTCTTCAAAACCTTTTATGTTCTCAGGGTTTGCCTTGCTCCTCTCCAGTGGGTCGAGCCGGTCAGCGCAAGCCGGTTCACCTGGTGCGTGGCTCTTGTCGGCTGGGCCACGTGTCCGTGGTTTGCCACCAAAGGTGGGTTCCTCGTCATAAAAAAAAACATTTTATGTTCTAAAAATATTTTCATATTGATAAAGTTATTTAATTAGTATGAACATGATATTGAAAAAGTTATTATCTTCTAAAAACATGTTCATATATAACGAAAATAGGTAAAATCTTATCTTGTATAATACTACTATTTAAAATTGATTAATATCTTCTAAAAATATATCCATATCTAATCAAATTGAGTCAAATTTTATCTTATGAATATATATAGATATATTGATTAAATAGAGTTAGAATAAAATTTTGTCTTATGCATATATTGATTATTAAATCTTATGTTAAATAATAGTATTTAAATTTGGTTAATATTTTCTAAAAATATATCCATATCTAATCAAATTGGGTCAAATTTTATCTTATGCATATATAGATATATTGATTAAATAGATTTAGAATAAAATATTATCCTATGCATATATTCATTATTTTAATATCTTCTAAAAACATATCCATATATATCTAATCAAATTGGGTTAAATTTTATCTTATTCATATATACATATATTGATTAAATAGATTTAGAATAAAATTTTATCTTATGCATATGTTCATTATTTTAAAAAATTGTGATTGGTTCATACAATTACGATTAAGGAGAAACCGTCATGTGTCTCAACCGACTTCTCCTTTATCATATATAATAGATAATAGATTACATATAATATAAAAAATATATAGAATGCATATATGTATAGACAGACACTGTACTACAATGTACGTATATAAGTGTGTGTGTGTATACAGTGAGTATATACAATACACTGACAGTCTATATATAATTATATATCACTGTTGTTCCAAAAAAAAAAAAACAGTGTGCCCCCCCTCTATTGCTCGGCCTTCGCGTGGTGTCAAAGTTCTGGGTGGGCCTGTCAGTGCATGCCCAGTCTTCGACATCGCCCTTGTGGCAAAGAGAGTGACTAGGACCATAGAGCTTATGGATTCTGCTGCGAGGATTGATGACCCACATTGCGAGTTGCTTCTGCTTTGGGCTTGTGCATGTATTTCTAAATTTTACTTTGCTTTGCGTACTTGTTTCCCACGTGTCTTTGGGTCGGCCCAACTTTGTTTTGATGTGGAACTTCGCTCTAGCTTAGAACGTAATTTCACTGCGTCTGGGCCTAGTTTTGTAGATTGGTAGTGGCGGCTTGCCACCTTCCCTTTTCATTTTGTTGAGCTCGGAGTGTATGCTTCTAGGGTTGTCCTACATTATGCTTTTTTGGCGTCCCATTTGCATTCTGCTGAGTTGCAGGCTAAGCTCTTACGTCCTTCTGGTATCATTGTGGATGACCCTACTTTTGATGATGCCTGGCGTATTTTTAATGAGACCATGGGTTTTGATCTTCTATGCGATCCTAGTGAAATTGTTGCCCCTAAACTTGTGAAGAAATTGGCATAAATATATTTCGCGAAGGTTGCTGCTACATCAGAATCTGTTTTCTCTTTAACCCCGTGACATGTGGCATTCTGGAAGTCTCAGCAGGGTATTCACTCCTCTAATTGGTTGCGTGCAGTTCCTATTTTTGGGCTGGGACCGACTACGAATGGAAGGACCTATCATAGTGTGCTTAGCTATCGATTGAGGGTTCCATTGTTCACGATGTCTAGACCTTGTTCGACTTGTTCTCTGGTTTTTGACGGTGATGTGTATGGCGATTATGTTGTGTCCTGCACTGGTACCATTGGCATTAAACATCGACATAACCTCGTGCTCGACACTTTATTAAATATCTTTTTTTGGAAGTCTCAACAGGGTGCTCACTCCTCTAATTGGTTGTGTGCAGTTCCTATTTTTGGGCTGGGGCAGACTACGAATGGAAGGACCTATCATAGTGTGCTTAGCTATCGATTGAGGGTTCCATTGTTCACGATGTCTAGACCTTGTCTGACTTGTTCTCGGGTCTTTGACGGTGGTGTCTATGGCAATCATGTTGTGTCCTGCGCTGGTACCATTGGCATTAAACATCGACATAACCTCGTGCGCAACACTTTATTGGATATCTGTTACAAGGCAGGGATTTCTGCCGGTAAGGAGGTTGATATCGGTTTGGTTCATAGGCATGATAAGTCCCTTAGTTCGGCGGATTTGCTTCTTTATTCCTGGGACAACAGTCGGGATGTGTGTGTCGATCTGACGGGATCCTCCCCCTTGACTCGTTTTGGGATGACTAACTTTGTTTCCGGTCGTGTTGTTGTTGATGTTCCTGAGCGTAAGTGTGCCAAGTATTGAGATTTGTGCATTGCAGTCGGTTATGGTTTCCTGCCCTTCTCATTCTCTTCGTTGGGAGAGCTAGATACAGATGTTGTTACCTGCTTGCTGAAGCGGATTCAGAAATTCTCGATATCTCAGGATGCTTGGGCTCGTGCGGAAGCTTATATTTTTACTAGACTTAGCTTCGTTATCACTAAGGGAGTGGGTACCTAGATAGTATCTCGGCTACCCACTAATTTCTTGTAATCTCGGCTACCCATTAATTTCTTGCAATCTTCTTGAGGCTCTACGAGATAAGCACCCTACTGCCCCACCTCCCAGTTTTCCGCCTTTGCCTGTTTAGCACCATCCTCTTGTTGCCTCTCCAGTCGTTGTTTTAGATATGATTCAGAATTTTTCGCGTGGCACATCATGTGGTATAGATGGGTTTCGTGCTCAACATCTGTTGGATTGTTTGGGTGGAGATGTTGTTTCTATTTCGGATGATTTGATCGCCTCTATTACTCGGGTGGTTAATCTTTTCCTTGAGGGTTGTTGTCCGCAAGCTCTAGGTGAGTACATTGCTAGTGCTCCGCTCACGTCGCTTGTTAAACCGAGTGGTGGTATACGTCCTATTGCTGTTGGCACTGTTTGGAGACGTCTTCTCTCTAAGGTTGGTGCTTATTTAGTTGGTCCCTCTTTGTCTGGTTATTTTGTTGGTCTTCATTTTGGGGTCGGGGTATCAAGTGGATGAGAGGGTATTCTGCATGCCTTGAATCGGTTTGTTGAGGCCCGTGGTAGTGAGGAGGGTCTTTCTATGTTTTTGGTCGATTTTCATAATGCTTTCAACTTAGTTGTTGTGTGGCCATGTTACAGGAAGTTCGCATTCACTGCCCGGTTCTATCCCGATGGGTGGAATTTTGTTACTCTAGTTCTGCTCGGCTGTATTATGGGGATCATAACTTATGGTCTTGTCGAGGGGTTCAACAGAGGGATCCTTTGGGCCCTTTGCTTTTTGCCTTGGTGTTGCATCCTTTGGTGTGCAAGATTAGAGACTCTTTTGCCCTGAGTATGGAGGCTTGGTACTTAGATGATTACACTATTTTTGGGGACACTTTGGTTGTGGGGAAGGTCTTGGATCTAATTATGGAGGATGGACCCCGTTTGGTCTTTATCTTAATGTGGATAAGACCGAGGTTTTTTGGCCTATAGAAGACCCTAGGAGTCGCCTTCCTGGTGTTCCCCCCTATTGATCGGTCTTCGTGCGTCGTCAAAGTTTTGGGCGGGCCTGTCAGCGCGTGCCCTATTTTTGGTAGTGACCTTGTGGCGAAGAGAGTGACTAGGACCATAGAGTTTATGGATTCTGTCGCGAGGATTTATAACCCACAGTTCTCTGTGTGTCTTTTGGCCAGCCCAGCTCTCATTCGATGGGGCACTCCGTTCTAGCTTGGAACGTATTGTCACTACATCTGGGCCTGGGTTTGGAGATTGGAAGTGGCAGCTTGCCACCTTCCCTTTTCAGTTTGGTGGCTCAGAGTGTATGTTGCTGGAGATGTCCTACATTATACTTTTTTGGCGTCCCATTTGTAGTCTGGTGAGTTGCAAGCTAAGCTCTTACGTCCTTCTAGTATCATTGCTACTGCTCCTACTTTTGATAATGTTTTGCGCGTGTTTAATGAGACTACAAGTTCTGATCTTTTACGCGACCCTGGTGAAATCGATGCCTCTAAACTTATGAAGAAATTGACATATATATATTTCACGAAGGTTGCTACTGAATCAGACTTTGTTTTCTCTTTGACTCCGCGACAAGTTGCATTGTGGAAGTCTCAACAAGGTCCTCATTCCTCTGATTATTTGCGTGAAGTTCCTATTTATGGGTTGGGGCAGACTATGAATGGAAGGACCTATCGTAGTGTGCTTAGCTATCGACTGGGTGTTCCGTTGTTCATGGTGTCCAGGTCCTGTTCGGCTTGTTCTCGTGTATTTGATGGTGATGTTTATGGAGATCATGTTGTGTTCTTCGCTGGTACCGTGGGCATTAAACATTGACATAACCTTGTGCGCGATACCTTATTTGATATTTGTTACAGGGCTGGAATTTCCGCCGGTAAGGAGTTTGATATCAGTTTGGTGGATGGGCACGATAAACCTCTTCGTCCGGCATATTTTCTTCTTTATTCATGGGACGAACGTCGTTGGCACTTTCGCCCTTTGCCAAATAGTAATAATTATCCTAAATCAAAGCTCAAAACCAATAGATTAGCAAATCAATGAATTGATAAACCAAACAACTACTAGTATAGCGATGAAGTCCGGAGTCGAACTCGCAGAGAGAAGCGAAATACTATGCAATATCTCTAACGATGACTCTTATGACAAAAGCAATGACTTGTGACAAATTGATAACGAATAAAGTAAAGAGAACTAATGATTGCAAAGTTATTGATAATAAAGATAGAAGAAACATTTCACCTGTAATTCTCTGACAATGGTTGAGATTCATGGTCCTATGATTGATTAATCAATTATTCATAAGCATATGTCTACTTGACTAAAGTTGAAGGATCCGTATTGATGCAATCACCTTATTCAATATCACTAAAGAATATCATTAAACACTCAAGTACTTTGACCAATTGGCATATCGATTCATGCAATTAAGACAAATAGGCACAAACCATACTCGGCCTAATCAACATCTAGCGATATAGATCAATCGAAATCATCTACTACAAAGACAAGGAAATATCACTACTTCAATACCTTTGTTTGCTATCAAGAAAACAATAATGAATTCATAGTCAAGATGCAATTCCTAACATGGTGATCAATCATAGAAAAGAATACAAATATAATCAATAAACACAAGATGATAAATATACTCATAAATAACTAAATAGGATTAAATCCTCACAATCTATACAACCATGTCTTCAAATCACAGGCGAAACTATGATTTTAGCAACTCATAGGCCAAAACCATCTCTTCTCTCTCAAAACATTCATTGTCTAACCTCTCTCAACAATTTGCCAACTCCACCGCTGGAAACAATAGAAATAACCTAATAAAGAGTAGTGCAAAACCCTATAAATATAATAATATTATAATCAGAAATAGAATCTTCGGATCCCAATCCGAATTGCTGAACACGGCGTCACGGCGGGCGCCGCCTAAGGTACGGCAGGCGCTGCCCTATGAAGTGTCGACTTTCTTCTTCTCTTCAATGTTGTGCTTCTTTCCTCCTTTGTAGCCCATTCCTCAGCCTTGATATGCTCCAAAACATGTCTCCTAAGCTACTCCAATATCCCATCCAAGGTCGGAATGTAAAACTGCAGAATAAACACTAAAAATGTGTAGATTCCGAACTCAAATACTTCACAAGAAAGATTTGAAACTAGACTAAAACATATGCAAAACACCTATCTAAATGCAATAAAAAATACATATAATTCCTATATGAAATATGCATTATCAAGCACCATGCGTACATCCTTTTGCTGCCTCGTAGCATGGGGTGGACCCTCCTTGTCACCCAAACTACTCGCGGAATCCATCATATGGTAATACTCCGGATCCTCCTTTGGGAGAGGACGCTTGATAGATCCAGCCAAAGAGTCTTTCTTAACTTTCTTTGAAACAACAAGTTTCTTTCCTTTTCCTCTGTGAGGTCCGATCGCCTGTTGTGGTGGACGAACAGAAGATACGGTGGCTTCCAAATCAAATCACATCGCGAACTCCTCAGTCTTCGAGGACCTAACCTCATCCTCCACGGAGCCCGCACTCCTATTTTGACTACCGCTCTCTGAAGACATCGTTGTACCGAGAAAAGAAACAAAGGGAAGAGAAAATTAACAAAGGGAAGTGCAAACGTTTCAATATCACGATCATGAAAAAAGGCACCAAAAAAACCCCTTGAGGAAATAATGTTGGCGTCTCACGCACTCCACATGGAGACGATGAAAAGACGCTGACCTCACGGAGAGTAAGCAAAAAGTGGCTTTTTGCCTACCTGTGAAAAACTTTCCTTTCCCAAGTTAGGAGGCGGCGGAAAACCGTCACCCTTCAAATCCCTAAAAACGCCCCTACCGGCTAAGTGTCACCACCGTTCAAAATCCTAAATGCACCACTAACAAGAGAGTCCCAACATAGGGGAAAGTGAAAAAGGGAGCCCCGTGATACGCGAGGACTCGATCCGAATCGTCAGGCAAAGGGTTGACGTCGACCGTATGAGTAAACTTATGCTATGATGAAATTAATTAGCAAGATAGCTAATTAATCTCCCTTCCAATTAGCACTCCCGAGCACTGCCAAAGGTGACCTACGAGTAGGGATGGCAATTTCACCCGCACCCGACCCGAACCTGAATCACCCGGCCCGAAAAAGTGGGTGAAAACCCGAAAAAAAGCGGGTGGAAAGTGGATGTGGGTGAAGTGGATATGGGTGGTAGGTCGGGTGGGGTGAAGTTTTTCTGCACCCGCCACCCAACCCGATATATATATATATATATAATATTTTATATGAAAGTCTATAAACTTTGCAAACCCTAATTTCCCTTCCCTTCATCCACACAGCCCCCACTCGTGTCTCTCTATGTCTCTCTGTTGTACGCTCAATCCTCCCTCCTCAGACTACATTCGCACTTGCCAGCAAGGCCCTGAGCTCGCAGTTGCCGCCGACGATGCCTCATCCTCACTAGCGATTCACATTCAAGTCGGACTACTTATTTTCCTTATGTTTTAGACTTATGATATGTGTTTAAGACTTGTGGCTTGTGTTGTTTAAGACTTATGGTATGTGTTTAAGACTTATTTAAGACTTAAATGTGTAAGATAATCATATTTTATACACTGTTTTGTGTACCAAATTGATTGGAATTCAATTACATGCATTTAGGGAAAATCACCCACATTTCACCCATATCTCACCCATTTCACCCGATGGATATGAGTGAAGTGGATATGGATAAAGTGGATATGGGTGGGGTGATGGGTGGGAAAATGGGTCACCCATGGTGGGTCGGGTGAAATGGGGGTCCATCCACCCACCACCCGACCCATTGTCATCCCTACCTACGAGAGCTGCTTCCGTTCGATTACAAATCGTTGGCCGAAGTATCCTAAAACTCACGTGCTCCACTCCTAAAACTCACGTGCTTCCGTTCAATTCAATGAATTTAATGCCTCTCAGCCACGGATTCAATTAAGAATGGTGATCGGCGGAATCGCACTGCATACGGAACGTGAGAATCAAAAGGTTGGATTGAGAACGAGATGAACCGTGATTAGGGTTGACGAAGAGAAAGAACTTAGGCTAGTGTTTCTCTTTTAATTTCAACATAATTAAAACTTAAGAAAATTACAACTTAAATAAGGTTTAATGGAGAATAAGAGTGGTCGGCCCCTTGCAAAGGAAATCATAGCTCTCTCATTTTTATCTACAAATAAATAAATAAAACATAAGATAAAATACTCATAATTTAATCTATCTAAAAATAGATAAAACCCCTAAGATAAAAGCTACTAATTCTATCTATTTTAAAATGACAAAAAAATAGATAAAATATCAATTAAGCAAGGATATTAATATTCCTCACTTTTATTTCTCCTAAATAATAATAATAAAAGGAATAACAGGGAGTCAATAATTCATGATATTGAAGAAAGCTCTGTCCTCTCTCTAGAAATCTAGAGAGAGGGAAGAAAACAAAAAAAAAGAAAAGGTTTTTGCTTTGTTCATCTAGCACAACTTCTACAGCTTGGTGATGGCCGCCATCCATTCCCAGTCCAACATCTACAATCACAGAGGGACCATATCTACAATCACGAAGGGACCACCCTTCTCCTTTAATCTCGGCTTCCTGGTTAAGCAATTTCTAAATGCAACAACCACACCCCACGATTGTGTCCAGCTTCTTAAGTTAGAATTGTTCAAAACGCTCTATTTGGAGAGCCTCTAACCACCTCATCCGGGAGGTCAAATCTCCTTCGGGAGCCCAATCCGTCTTCGGCCGATGCATCTAGGCTTTGGTCGTCGTCGTTCCGCAATGGTGCTGCTACTCCTTGGCCCGGCTTCCCTGTTGAAAAACTTAATCGGATATTAATCTACAATCATTAAACTATTTTCATTTGAAATTTGGGGCTTTTTGTGTTTCTTGGTTCATGGTCTCTCTCCCATGTCCAATTAGTGCTCCAGGCCTCGTTTTTCAATTGCATGCCTCACATCCTCTGGGGGTTTGATTTGGAAACTTCTGGTTTCTTGCCGGTGGTGGCCGGTGGCACTGGTTGCCTTCTCATCCTCCTCCTTCTGATCAACGGCTCCTCCCCCATCTGGTCGCCGTCGTTGCTGGGCTCGGGCCTGGTTCCGGCACCGCTCGGGGCGTCGACCCCTTTCCCCGGCTCCTGCATCGAACTCACCCCTCTCCAGGGTCCTGTTCACTCGGATCCCGGGGGTGGCTCCGGTGGCGTGGTGTGGCCCTTCGCCTGGATCTACTTTCCTCTCTGGCATTCCTGCTCCGTTGAGGGTTTTCCGTCCCTTTGTTTGTCTTCCACCGGGTGCGTGTTGGCCTTTCCGTCGGCGACAACAGTTGTCACGTGCTAGGGTTCCTTGACTTGCTTCAACCCTTGGCCCGGATTGTGTAGCCTTGGGCCCAAAGCTGGCCCATCAATTTACATATATTTATTTATTTTATATATAAACTGAAATTGAAATTAAAATAAGTAAAGATATATAATTTTTTATATAAATAATCTGGAATCCTTTTGCGCTCTTCGCCCTCTCGCGGTCGTGCTTCATTTTCTCGGGTTGGTTGGAGTTCTGTTTGTTGGTTTGTGGTTAGTTTCGGTTGAGGAGCAGTTCTACGGCCCTGGTTGATTGAAGTGATCGTGTTGGTGGTGTTCGTGGTCTCCGAAGATCCTTCATCTAGGTGGAGGGAACGTCGTGTGATCCACACTTCCCCAGGAGTCGTCTTTGCCCTACGTGGATTTCTGCTTTCGTCTTTTCGGCGGTGAGACATCGTGTCAGTTGTACTGTCTCATGCGCTCGCTATCCACTTCACCACGCCGGGTCTCCTTCTTCTCGTTGCTGTGTTCACTTGTTTGCTTAGGGTGTGGGGTTTTCCGGGTTTGTTTTGTGTGGTTCTTTTGTTGTATTATGTGATTGTTTTCTGTTTCTATGTTGTATTTCTTTTGCTATGTTGTATGTTTAGACGGCTTGCCGTCTGCCGACCTTGTCGGCCTCTCGAGGTCCGGGCCTGTCCGGCCTCGAATTATTTCCTTATCAAAATAATAATAATAATAATAATAATAATAATCGAGGTCTAAGAGCGAAAACGAGGTCGAGTCGCGAAAGCTGTCCGCCCGGCGAGCTGAACTTGTAACGCACTTTACGGAGGCCTCGGATGTCCAATCGACGCATATGAGCATGCGTTGGAAAGCTCTTTCGAAGATCTACGTGATGGAGTTCTGATGGATTTTCTTTGACGGCGAATGGCTTTCCGCTGCAGCGAACCAAGTCAGAGACATGATGTCTGAGCAAGGGATTGAGCAGGACTCGGTGCCAGCGAATGGAATCTCGCTGCCAGCGAGTAGAGTCAGCGGGAGGATGTCCTGGAGCCAGCATGTCTCGCTGCCAGCGAATGGGAACTCGCTGCCAGCGAGTCGAGTCAGCCCAAGAGTCAACGAGCAAGCAACATGATTCGCTGCCAGCAAATGGCGACTCGCTGCCAGCGAATGGAGTCGCTCCAGCGGAAGGATGGACTCGCGGATGCGGATGGACGGGCTCGTTGCAACGGATGGAGGCTCTCTCGGAAGCGAAAATGATGGAATCGAAGAGTATTGAAAATATTCTAAGGCATGGACATTCGCTGCCAGCGAGTGTGGTAGCGAGGTAGTAGCGAAAATCCAACAGGAGCTCAATCAAGGTCATTCGCTGCCAGCGAAATCTGACGCTGAATTAAATATGGAAAGTCTATCTTCTATCTAGTTTGTTTAGGAAGTTTTTATCTTATTTGTCTATCTTTTACCTTATTTATGAAAGGATTTAGGCTTATAAATAGGATGTTTAGGGTTAGTTTTCTTATGGAAGGATTCAAGTAGAGCAATCACCTTTGAAGAGAAGAAAGTTTAGGTAAGCCATGTTTGGTTAATTTTCTAGTTTCCGCCTACACTTTCGAGACTTGGTTGGTGGTTTGTGAGTTTCTAATTTATGTTATTTTTCCTCTTTAATTCTTTCAACTTCTTTGTGTGATATTGATTATGTTATTGATGTTATCTTGATTAGCTACCTTGATAATATTGATTTCATACTAGGATTTAATACTTTCGTATTTGTGTTATTTCCGTAGTAGCACGCATAAGATTGTGGATTCCGTGTTTGAAGCATGATTATATAGGGAGTTGACATATATCTTAAACATTGATTTACCGTGTTTAATTGGTATTATTTATATGCTAAAGTTCTTGGGACTATTTGCTATCTCTTTGTTAAATCTTGACCGTGTTAAGGTTGCATTGAGGTGTAAGGGATTAATTGGACTCGTAGGACTTTTAATCTACTTAAACCAAGATGAGAGGAATTCGTTGGAAAAGATAATAACTTGAAAAGGATTCAATGATCGATAAAACCAACCAAAGTCGAGAACTTGTAGGTGGAAACGCTTTTCTTCTATCCTTTATTTGTTTTTGTCAATATTATTTTCTTTTATTTTCATTCATAAAAATCGTTTCTTTTATATTGATAAATACACAATATTTAGAAGTACTTGATTCTCTAGGGTTCGACCCCTTACTTGCATACTATACTAGTTTGTTTGTTTGGGATTTATTTTTGACGAGGTGAATCAACGACTTTTCCTCCGTCATGTATATAAAGACACCCAATATCAATTAAGCAAGGATATTAATATTCCTCACTTTTATTTCTCCTAAATAATAATAATAAAAGAAAGGAAGAAATAAATGTCTTAAAAGAGATATCGGCCAACTCTCATGCCCTCGACATCGAACCTTCGTCAAGGTGGAATGAGGTTGCTAACTAAAATCTTGAGCTCGTGGTTGATCTTTGAGCCACGCAAGCTCTCATCTTGAATCGTCTTGTCGTCCGGAGTCATCGGATCTTGATTGTTATCACCCCGGCACCGGAGAACCATCTCTCCATATATGTAACCACCTTACCCCTCGCGAGAAAAAGCGGTTCCTCCCAAAGAAAGCCCCCTAAAACCAAAAGCACCGCCCCAGAAACCACCGTCGAAAAACACCCCTCGATTCCTCAAATTGAAAAGCAAACCAAAAGAAAGGAATGAAGAAACAGAAAGCAAAGGCAAATCCAACACTAGTTATCGTCGGAGATGAGCCGACTAAACATGGACAACAAATGAAAAAAATATGACCCTTAAAGAACTCCGGCGACCTTTTTTCTCTCCTCCTTTGCAAAAACCTCTGATATGGAAAATGGCCAAGATTGAGAGAGACCTCCCTACATATAAGTCTATGTGGGTCCACTCACAAACCCCTTAATGGGTCTCACCAAGTGTTGGGTTTTCCTCCACGCGGCCCATTGTAGAATGATAGAACTGATGTAAAGTCCTCATTGAGGGTTTAATTCATTAGACAATCATATATATAGGTTACAAGATATTGGGCCCTTGAGCCCACTATACAATATGACATCTATGCACTGGGATGGCCAAGACGTGCATGCCACAGGCTGAACGACGATGCCGAGAGGGCGACTGGGCACGACTGACTGGACGCAGGAGGTGGTGTGACAGGGAAGAGATCCCCGGTGTTGTTACATCTCATGCGAGTAACCCCCGTAGTAAGATCGTTCACAGAGAAACCAAAGGGATCAAACGCAAGAGAAACGTTATTGTCAGTAGTGAACCAACGAACAGAGATAAGGTTTTTGACAATCTTTGGGGCAATGAGGACATTGTTAAGGTGTAGTGGGTGGGTTGGGGTCTGTAATTTGGCGTGGCCAATCCCCGAAGTAGCAAGACGACAACCATTGCTGACGATAATAAAGTGTGCAGGGTCTTTAAAGAAAATAGATGAGAGATTGCCTGAGGAGTTCGTCATGTGGGAGGTGGCACCAGTGTCCATGTACCAAGAAGAGTCGGGAGATGTCGGTTGTATAGAGGAGAAGGCATGATGCCCATCAGGCGGAACATAGCCTTGATTAAACGATGTCAGATGGGCCTGAGAACGGGCATGTCGAGGGACAGGAGAGCCAAAGTGCATCCAATGAGGGTTGAAGCCAGGCACCGGGGACCATCGAGGGGCGGCTTTCCAAGGACGAGGGCCATCAGTCCACGTATGTCGCGGCCGCTGCATAGAGTTGCGGACGCTGCTGCTGGCGATGCCTATGTCGCGGTCGCAGTGAATGTCGTGTGAGGAGGAGTACATTTTTTTAACCTAGAGGAACAGATCGGATTCTGGAGAGCGAGCGGCTTGGTGGTCGGATCTGGAGGTCGGGGCTCGGATCTAGATTTGGAGCGAGCGGCTTGGTGGTCGGGGCTCGGATTTTGGAGAGCGAGCAGCTTGGTGGCCGGATCTGGAGCGAGCAGCTTGGTGGCGGCGAGGCTCGGATCGGGGCTGAGGTGGCCGGAGGCTTCGGAGCGAGGGAGGACAGGAGAGCAAGAGGGACAGGAGAGAGAGAGGGATCGCGATAGCGAGCAGGAAGAAGAGAATGGGTGCCGGCGTCGGTCATGGAGTCCGGATCTGGGACACACGAGGGAGATGTGGTGGTCGGCGGTGGTTGCAGAGATGAGCGGCGCTGTGGTGACCGGCGACGGTGATCTCCACAGAGGAGGAGGAAGACGGCGGGAGCGGCGGAAATTTTGGAGAAAAAGAATTAGATTTGATTTAGGGTTCCGTGAGGAAGAAAATGTTGTAATACCATGTAGAATGATATAACTGATGTAAAGTCCTCCTTGAGGGTTTCATTCATTAGACAATCATATATATAGGTTACAAGATATTAAGTCTTTGGGTCCACTCTACAATATAACATCTATGTAATCTATCACCCATCAACAACAAAAGTCATACAAACAACATCACGTCGTAAATAGCCCCCTTATTAAACAGGGGAAGGACGTCATAAATAGGTCACCCAAAACAAAAGTCATACAAAGAACACCACGTCGACCATCGCGATTAGGCACACCAGGCTCAATAGATCATCAAAACTCCTATCGCCCAACATAGATTGTATACCCTTAAACAAAGGGATACGTGGATCGCAATCAGAACACCGATTACTTATCTCCATATCATTTACGCTAAGGAACAAAGACCCCACGTCATCTTGCCCTACACCAAGAGAAAGTAGCTCGCTGGCCAAACACCTCCCCGTTGGCATCACTACACGCAACTACTCAAACCCTCTGACATGAGGGCATGAGTTACACGTGTCCTCTGCCACACCATGAGGTTGCCAGCCAGCTGCTCGCTTAGCAATACTATAAATACCCTCCTTAGGGCTCACAGGAGGGGATCCGATTTTGGAAACAAAGCAAGAGCTTTGCAATCTTCCCTAATTTCTTGAGATCCTTGATCGGAAAAGAACGCTTTTAGAACTGAGCATCATCTCTCAGAATCCTCTGAAGATAATGATTGAACAGTGAAACATAAGACGCGAGAAAATCTCATCGCGAATAACATGTTGCCACCCAACTCAACTCATAATAAAGAATCTAATCGTACATGAATACACTTCCTGGCCGGTTTTGCAGGTAATTAAGGACATTTGTCGTCACCTTGAGGTAATAAGTACTGGTGCAATTCTAGAAACGCTTCACTATCAACATAGACACAATACAAACTATGCGCTAAATCAGACAAACATCTGAAACACGATATCCAGATATCCTGTACCTATGATAATGAAAAGGAAACAGAAGGCAGAACCATCGCAGCAATTATTAAGAAACAAAAGACAAGAAACAACATCAAATAGAAAAGGCCAATTATAGGTTGGTATAAGTTAAATTTTGACGGGGCTCTATCCGCAGATGATTTGGGTTCATTCGAATGTGTAAATAGAGACTCTCACGACAATATTATCCACTTACGAGCTGGAAAACCACCCATAAATACAATTGTCGGGTCTGAAGGATATATGCTAGACACAACTGCTCAATATTTTAAAAAAAACTATAGATTGAAGGCAACAATTTATGCGTTATCAACGCAATTCTGGACCGATGGGCATGTCCATGGGAAATCGAGATTATCATGTCTGAGTCTCGTATGGCCCTTTCTTTAGTTCACTCTGTCCAAGTTCACCAATAAGGTAGCTAATCGATTAACCCGTATAGGACTCTCACTATTGACCCTAGCTCTTCCCGCTGATTTAAAACTTACTGTTCTCATCCGTTTGGACGCTCTTGGCTAAGGCTGAAATTATCTAGTCAGCCAAATAAATTCTCATTAAATAAATAAAAATTCTTCCAGTTCCAAAACCTCCAAACGGATAGATTAATACAGTGACCTAGGGATAAATTTACACTAATAACTACATTAATACAGTGACCAATTAAACATGAATAAATTTTGAAAATTGAATAATCGAACCCAAACATCACCAATTTTTCATAAAAATTTAGACTAACATGGGAATCAAACAAATTTTGAGTTAGAAACTACCCTAAAACCAATCACAAGTTGGTGTAGTGGTTGTGGGGCTACATCTCATAGGTTCGAAGTTCGAATCCCCTTGGAAACATGGAGTCGCTTGTGAGAGGGAGGGTCAACCCCTTAAATGGGTCATACAGTACTCGATCCAGATGTAGAGCGACTGAGTCGATCGAACTGGACTAAGATAAAAAAAAAAAAAAAAAAAGTTAGAAACTACCCTATATAATCGAAATCAACCCCGAAGAGTCCAATTGTAGCCGTTAAACACAATGTGTTATCAATATCATCAAGCTTCTGCAGGAGAAGACAAGAGCGATTTGAAGGGGACAGGTGAAGGTGACGCAAAAACACGGCGGTGAAAGGAAGGATTGCACAAAACATCGATGAAAATTGCATAACTGATCCTTATTAATAATAAGCATCCAATTCCAATCATCGATCAAATAAATTTCAGAAAAAAAAAACAGAGAGAGAAGGAATGGGGAGTAAACTGAGGGGAGTGAGATTGTGAGAAAGGAATCGCAAGTTGGAACTGAGGAGGACCGTCGGCAGAGGAGGTTAGGAGACACCAGCAGTGAGCCGGTGACGTACTCCGATGGACGGTGGACAATTGGGCAGGACTAACAGGAGCCAGGAGGAGCCCAGAGACGAGGAGCAAAGGCACCTTCTCGTGTGTTCGACAGGCAGCCATGGCAGATAAGGGGAGGGTCTCAGGCACCCAATTTAATTTTGGATTGTTGTGTTAAATACTGTAGTAAATTAGGTTTTTGAACAAGGTTATCCAAGCAATTTATCTCAATAACAAAAAGTGACCTTGAAATTTAATGAATTCGAATCTAACATCTACCGGACTGGATGATCATCGGATAAATCTAGAAATCAAATGAGTATATATTTTGTTTGTGTATCTCATAAAGGTTTGTAAAATGTAAACTCGAGCCATTACTTGCAGATTGCTGAAGACAAAAGTTCAGATTAAGGTTGTTGCTGAGCATCCATGTATCCGGCATCAACGAGCACCTTCTCACGCTTGGCAAGCTCAATATCCTCATCCACCATCATCTTCACCAGTTGCTCAAACACAACTTTAGGCTTCCATCCAAGCACCCTCTTTGCCTTGGAAGCATCCCCTTTCAAGTTGTCCACTTCAGTCGGCCTAAAATACCTCTTATCAATCACCACATGGTCCCTCCAGTTGAGACCCACATATCCAAATGCAACCTCTAAGAATTCCTCTACCGTGTGAGAATCCTCTGTAGCCACGACATAGTCATCCGGCTTATCCTGCTGAAGCATCATCCACATTGCCTCAACGTAGTCTCCAGCAAACCCCCAATCCCTTGAAGCCTGGAGATTTCCCAGGAAGAGCTTGCTCTGAAGACCAATCTTGATCCTTCCCAGCGCTCGGGTGATCTTTCTAGTCACAAAGTTCTCTCCTCTGCGAGGAGATTCGTGGTTGAACAGAATGCCATTGCAGGCATAAAGACCTGTTCAGAAAGCAGAAGCATTGTGGTCAAAGGAGGCTTCAACCCGATTTCAGTGGCAAAATTATCAAACACTCGAATTACTCTTCATTTTTATTCAGATAGTCCTACAGCAAGATCTTCACGCTTATCAACAAGGTATATTAATGGCTGACAATATAATCTGAATACCAATTTCTCTCTTACCAGAGGGTTAGTGAGTGGATCCATCTCACCAGAGGGTTAGTGAGTGGATCCAGATTATGAAATTGGAACCTAACCCTTAACACTATACCAATATACAGCTTCAGACTGGCGACCAAATGATATGAAATACACAAAATTCCGAATTCAAGAAGCAAAACGATCAAAGAACACGAAATGGTTCCAGATAAGCAGAAATAGTTGGAAGCGAAAAGGAATTACCGTACGCCTCGCGGTAATTGACGGTGTACCAGTGCGCAGCGCATTTGGAGACGGCATAGGGAGACCTAGGGTGGAATGGAGTAGACTCGGACTGAGGCGGCGGGGTAGATCCGAACATCTCCGACGAGCCGGCCTGGTAATACCTAACATCCTTCCTACCGGTGGCAGAGATGTGAGATCTGACGGCCTCCAACAGCCTGAGAGCCCCCGTAGCGACGACATCAGCAGTATAATCGGGGATTTCGAAGGAAACGGCGACGTGAGACTGGGCGGCGAGATTGTACACCTCGTCGGGGGCGATGGTGTCGAGCCAGCGACGGAGGGAGGAGGCATCGGTGAGATCGGCGTAGTGGAGCTTCATCCGAGCCTTGTGAGCGTTGTGAGGGTCGATGTAGATGTGGTTGATCCGCTGGGTGTTGAAGTTGGAAGAGCGCCTGATCAAACCGTGGACCTCGTAACCCTTGTTCAGCAGGAATTCGGTGAGGTAGGAGCCGTCCTGGCCGGTGATCCCGGTGACGAGGGCGACCTTGTGGTAGGGAGTGATCGGGCGCTCGATGGCTTCGCCGTTGTCGGTGGTGGCCGATTTGGATGCGTCGTTCGTCGTCGCCATTGATGAGAGAGAAGAAGAGTAAGATGGGTTTTTTTGTCTGTCTTCGTCTATTCGAGGGAAATAAATAATCCTACCAGTATAGACATTTTTTTTTTTTTTTTTTGATTAGGTAAGAATTCGGTTGGAAAACCTAACCGAGAGCATCCTGTCGGATGAGATCAAGAAGATCTGGATGTTCTTCCAGTGCCAGCCCGTTAACAGGACGGCCAAGGTGTGCAACCTTGTCTGCCGTCCTGTTACCCTCACGGGGCACAAAGGAAAGGGAGATATCATGAAAAGACCTAAGAAGCCCTTTGACATCACCCAGAATTAATTCAATTTCCCAAGGACAAATACCGTTGCCCTTTAGATGATTTATAAGTATTTGAGAATCTCCTTCTATCTCTAGTTTAGCATAATTGTTGATTTTAGCACATGCAACTCCCTCTCTTAAAGCTATGGTCTCAGCTAAAATGGGATTTTGTTTCCCAATGGATTTATACCCCAGATTAACGACCTTTCCTTCGGAATTCCTAATTACATATCCGGTACTAGCTTCCCCTAAGAAATTTACCGCTCCATCAAAATTGAGTTTCATATATCCATTATTAGGTTTTCTCCACTTGACATTCTTCCTGCTTACCTTTCCTTTTTTCGTCCCCAACGCTCCATTTTCCAGATTTGCATCCTCCTTTTCCTCCCTTTGAGCTCTTTCCCATCCTTCTTTTACAGATTTAATAAAAGAGTGTACTTCCGAATGTGTTGGCGTTTTTGCTTCTCTGAAAATCATTTTATTCCGAAAATACCAAATGGACCACCATTTTAAAGCCATTTCTTCCTTTTCTTTGGTTGTTAATGCTTCTCCTAGTTTTGTCATAATGATACTGCCCTTCACCGAAGTTGTGTTGATATTATTTATGATCCTAGAGCATTTGCTAGTTTGTAGAAGATGGTTTTGCCCGAATGGACATTTGGCAAACAAATGGACTTCATCTTCCCCATTTGCACCACAGAAACAACATTCATTTGGGATGGGCGCTCCCCTCTTGCTCAATCGATCTCTAGTTGGTAGGCCATTCTGTGCGATTTTCCATAGAAAATTCTTAATCTTAGGAATTGTATTTACTTTCCAAATCCAGTTAGAAGGATCATCACTAAATGAATCATAGTTCATAAGAAATCTTGTTGCACTAGAAGTGGTAAACCACCCCTGCTTATCATGGCGCCAGTACAGCCTGTCAGACATTTTATGGATTGGGAGAGGAATGCTAAGAACTTTCTCGGCCCAGTCCCTTCCTAGGGCGTCAAATAACATGTCTCTGCACCAGACACCATTTTGTATAAAATCGCTTACACGAGCATCCTCATCTTCGATTGTTATATTATCGATGCATTTGATTAGGGGTTTCTGAGAGATCCAAGAATCCTTCCAGAACTTGACTGATTCACCATCTCCGATTCCCCAAACTAGGCCTTCCTTGAATTTGTCAATTAGCGCAGAAGCATTCCTCCACTGCCAGGAGGCATTTTTAGTCTTTGAGTAATTTAGTATATCATTTTGTTTTAAGTATTTGTGTCTAATAATTCGAACCCATATATTTTCTGGTTCAGCTAAGGTTCTCCACAAAATTTTCATCTGAAGAGCCTCATTCATTATTCGTGATTTCCTTATATTCAGGCCCCCTTTACTTTTCGATCTACACACCTTATCCCAACTAATGAGAGGTTTATACTGAAGATCCTTATTCCAGAAAAAGGTTCGATTAAGTCGATCTAGTTCATTGTGAATTGAAGCTGGAAGCATGAAACTTTGCATAACATAAAGAGGTTTTGACGACAGATTTGAGTTAATCAGAATCGATCTTCCTTGTTGGGATAGGGAGTTCGCTTTCCATTTAGAGAGCTGAGTTTTCGTTTTGTTAACTACATCTTCGAATGTGTGTTTATTTACTCTCCCATTGATGATAGGACAACCTAAATATTTCTCCATAGCCCTTGTGTGTGTCATTTGTAACGAGTTTTCTAACAACTGGATTCTAGACCCATGAACTCCCCCTGTCGTCTGGAAAGAGGATTTATGATAATTAACTTTTTGGCCAGATACCCTACAGTAGTCCTCTATTACAGATTTAACTTTCTGACTAGCCTCTAACGTTGCTTTGGCAAAGACAATTGTATCATCTGCAAAAGCAAGGAAAGGGATTTTCGGACCGCCGTGTCCGAAGTTGAAGCCAATTTTGCTCAATGGGGCCACAGAAGCCTGCTGAAGTTGTCTTGCAAGAACTTCAGCACCAAGTATGAATAAGAACGGTGAAATGGGATCTCCTTGTCGGATACCTCTGGTAGGAAAGAAAAGTTCGGTTGGGGTGCTATTCACCAGGACAGAGAAGGATACGGACGTGATGCATTCTTTTACCCAATTAATAAATTGTTCATGAAAGCCAAACCTTCTCAGAATCTCAAGTATAAATTCCCAATTAAGTCTATCATAAGCTTTCTCCATATCAAGTTTGATTGCCATCCAACCTTCCTTACCCTTACGGGTTTTAAAAGAATGGAAAATCTCATGCGCTATCAAGACATTATCTTGAATTGCTCTATCTGCAACGAAAGCTCCTTGTAACGGGTGAACCAGCTTACCCATTACACTCTTCAGTCGTTCTGTAAGGATTCTTGATATAATTTTGTATATTGTCGAGCATAAGCTGATAGGTCTATAATTATTTGTCGAGGATGGATTATCCACTTTTGGCAGTAACGTGATAAAAGTATGATTAATTTGACGAAGAAGCCTCCCGGAGTGAAAGAAACTCTTCACCGCTCTGATTACCGAGGGACCCACAATGTCCCAATAAGTTTTATAAAACTCCGCCGAAAAACCATCCGGCCCCGGAGATTTATTTCTTCCAAGACTGAAAACCGCATTTTTTATTTCACTATTTTGAATTGGTTTGATGAGTTGCTCATTTTCATCCTCTGTGATTTCAGAAGTAATTAGATCCAAACTATTTCTCCAATCAGTATTTGTACAACAATCCTTTTTAAACCTTTTTTCAAAATCGTTATGAATTTCTGTCTTGATGTTTTCCTCCCCAAGAATTAAAGTACCTTCCGCGGAAGTAATGTGCCGTATAATCTTTCTATTTCGTCTGCCTGTGGCGACTTTATGGAAGTAGCCTGAGTTTGTGTCTCCTAGTTTCACATGTTTCGACTTTGCTCTCTGACTCCAGAATGTTTTATGAAATTTTATCAACGCTTCTTTTTTCAGAATTAATCTTTTCTGCTTGCTGGCTGTAATAGGATCAAAAAGGTTACACAGCTCGCCTTGAATCGTTATTAATTTTTCCTCAACCTCCTCTAATTGTCGAAATATATTTCCAAAGGTCCTTTTATTCCATGCCTTAATTTTTGCTTTTAGGACTTTTGTCTTAAACATAAGCTGATACATAGCAGATCCTGCACAATTCGCCCTCCAAGCTTGTTTGACAATCATTCTTAGATCCTTCCTTTGGAGCCACATGTTTTCAAATTTGAATGGTGCAGCCTGAGGTGATATACCTTCGGCGAAGGTCATTATGATAGGACAATGATCCGAAGAGGAGAAAGCATGGTGGGTTAAGTGAATAGTAGGGAAGCGGACCAGAATCTCGTTTTGAACCAAAGCCCTATCAAGACGTTCATAGATATTTTCGGGTCCTTCCTTCTTTTTTCTCCATGTGAACCTGTTTCCACAAAAAGGTATGTCTAACAATTCACAACTATTTTTAATCTCGTTTAACCTAATAAATCTGGTTAATGAAGTGTCAGCACCTCCTTTTTTGTCATCGTTAGATACAATATCATTGAGATCTCCTATAACTATAATGGGTATCCTAGACGAGGTTATTAACATTACTATTTCTTCCCAAAACCTTGTTTTATCTCGTTCCTGAGCAGGGGCATACACAAAAAGAATCTGGCATTTAAAATTCAGATTTGAGTTACTATAAGTAGCACTAATGAAACGTTGACCGTAGTGATTTATTGATATGGTTTCATGAGTCAGACAATGTGATTTCCACATCACTCCTATGCCTCCAGATTTACCAACAGCAGGAACCCAGAAAGCTTCATCAAAGCCTGCTGACCGCCAACATTTTTCCTCAGGGATTTTATCTGTCTTTGTTTCCATAACCGACATAACTTGAATTCTTTGTATATTACAGAAAGTACCCAATTCTGCCCAAAAGTTTGGTTTCCCAATTCCTCTGACATTCCAAGAACCAATTTTCATGTTAACCTACTGTAATCCCTTACCCTTTTAGCTAAGAAAGCTGAATTTCTCATTACTTGATTAGATATATGCAACAAAAGGTCTCTTTTATCTCTTTTCTCATTGAAAGCCTTCTGATGTGGTTTATTTCTACTCAAGAAATGGGTTGTCTCTACAATAAAGGTACACAATCTACTGTAATCCCTTACCCTTTTAGCTAAGATAGCTGAATTTCTCATTACTTGATTAGATATATGCAACAAAAAGTTTCTTTTATCTCTTTTCTCATTGACTGCCTTCTGATGTGGTTTATTTTTTTTCAAGAAATGAGTTGTTTCAACAATAAAGGTACACAAGTCGTCTAATCTGTTTCTTAACCTTTCGCCTCTCCAGTAAGAACCTTTCCGAATCCAGCTATCCATACTCCAATAATAGTTATGCACATAAGACGTTTTAATTTTTGATTTATCACTAAGACAGATTCCCCTTCTATAGATGATTTGAAGCGAGCTGCTTTTTATCGATGAAAGCATACTATTAGAAATTTGACCACCTGTCTCATATATCATTCTCAAATTGGGAATGCAAGCCCAACAAGACACACTCACATTAGCTGTATTTGAAACTAATCGAATATGCACATAATAAATGTTTGATAGTAGGCATAGAATACTAGCTTGTTTTTTTATACTAATTATTTTCAACATTAAGAAGGTTATGAACAAACAGCCACTCTTCCACCATACAACACAACACTTAGTCTTCAAAGCACTAAACTGAGTGCACAAAATGACTAGTTTAAGACCACCAAATTGACCATGGGCAATACTAGACAATAATAGCATAGCAAGGATGAACTCACAGTTGTTTGCAAGAGGGACCAATTGAGATCCAGCTTCCAAGAATGTCCATTCCACTTTGATCTTCCTCCAACTTTCTTTTGCTTCAATCGGGCTCCCCACTAAGGTAACATCCATAGAAGTGTTGTTGAAAGCGGAGATATATTCCTGAACACCAGTTTGGATTTTATCCAGCACCTGGACAGCAGTCTTCAGTTTCTTCAGCATCTTTTTTCTCTGTTTTTGGTTTGCCTTAGACAGAACCTCTGAAGGAAGCGAACTCCCTTCGAGAGGACGGCCATCAGCAGAGGTTTTTGGGCCCTTGCGGGAGTTTGTGTTTGGAAGCTCGAAGAAATCGGGCTCCAAAGGTTTTTTTTCTTTGTCCAAGTTGGACGAAGCCATTGAAACACAAAAATCCAAGAGAGGATTAGATACATAGTGAGAGAGATTTGCAAGAGAAGGAGAAGTAAGAATAGCGTGAGAACGAATCCCACCCCGTAGCTTCCTTAAAGAGATTTGAGGGGAAGGGAAGGGGAGTCCAACGGCACCCCCCTTCGGGAAGACATACCAGTAAACCGACGCCGAGCAACAGTGAATCGAACGACGGAACAGAACATCGATTGAACAGCCTTCACCGAAGAGAGATCGAAAAGACGAGAGCCGTACACTCCAAACGCTTGGATGAGGCCACGGAGGAGGCCGAATACTCAAGCCCCTATCTCCCCTACTCTCACAGTTAGCCATTCCCCCAACTGATAATCCAATAACTAACTCCAATCTGTATACCTCTTCGCACAAAATTTTGCCCCTTTTCTGAATTTTTCCAATCGATACATCCAACCCAGCAAGGCGTCGGAAGAAAGAAATACTCTCAATTGATTGTTTGGGGAGCAAGGATTCATCATTAGTTTTTGAATCAGACTGGATTTGAGGGGGGCTTTGACAGGATAGAAGATTTGGAAGGGGAAGGCTTTCGGGGCTAGGGTTCCTCGCAAAGAACGATGAAGCTTCACGGGGTTCATCAGAGGGGAATTGGTAAAGCGCGTGGCGCGCGTTCTTTTGGAAGGGATACGCCATATTCTATAGCTTTTGTTCCTACCAGTATAGACATTAGACATGAGTATCCCCAACCCCAACTACTAACTAGTGAACTAAAAAAGTGAGCGACTTTGGTGTGATTCAAAAATATTTATTTTAAAATTTATGATAAAAAAATATTTTTAAAAATTATATCTGTGTTTAAATCATTGCTATAAAAAAAAATCATTGCTAGTATATTTTATAGAGAATTAGTGAAATTCTCGCGTGTTTGCAAGGAAAAAAAATAAAAAATGTTCGAAAAGCTTCATACAATAATATTGTTTGGGGACTGACTAAATCAATATTGAAAAACATGTATAAAGATATAAAAATAGCAGAATAAGGAACAAGAAACAGATTAAGGAAAAAGGAAATAACATTATCCGCGGATAATTATCCAAGAGCCGACTCATGAACAATCATCTTCGGATAGAAGAGAATAGGCACGTGGCAGCCATGCCCACCCCCCACGAGTAGAACACGTGTCGAAAGGCGAACACCACGTGGCACAACTTACCAGATCACCCCAGACCTATAAAAGTGAGAAATCTCACCAATGAAAGGGACTTTTCGGAGAGGAGGAGAAAAAGGCGGATTCAGGCCTAGTGAACTCAAGAAGAAAGAAGAACAAGAAGAAGAAATCATACGCGTGGAAAAGAACCTATTTCATAGCAAAATCAGCACCGTTCACTGGACCAACTCCGCGGATACAGACCCTGTTTGTCCTTAGTATAAATTTCTATTAAGGAAAAGACTGTTGTTATTAATTCTCAAGATATTCAACAGCGACAGGTAAGCGAACCAATTTTCCGAATTGTCTAGAAAAAACTCGATAAGGGAATCACCTTTCAGAATAGCTCTAAGGTTACTTCCCGCGGCACAGGTTGGGCCGCGTCGATTATTTCGATGCGGGTCAAGTAAGCCCGTTGGGAAGATTGATCACTTCACCAGGTAGATTCCCGAGCCCCACTAAAAATGATGGCCTTAAGAGATCGGGGCTTTTTCACTGGCGCCGTCTGTGGGAACCTCCTCACACTAAGGGGTTTCCTTTTTGATAAGAATAAACAAAAACCCTCAAAACTTTGAAAAGTTAGGGTCCGCGTCTGAACTTAGAAATACAAATTTTTGGATATATGAAATTAAAATTTTGATCGCGACAGATTCACGACATTAAGAAGATGAGTGATAGCCAGAACAATCCAACACAAGACATGAGTCAAGGGGTTCACCAGGATCAGGAGGCCTCCAGCATGTATATCCCATTGACACCACCACCAAATCCAGATGGTGAGATGGGAGATCAGTCCCTCAGAACCCCTCCACATCATTATGGCGATCAGTATGGACTGAATGGAGGATTCATCCCGCAGAACTTCTGGTATTATGAAACACGTCACGAGCAGCCTAACCCTTTTCAGCAAGAGCAGTCTCAGTACTTTTGTTATGATCAGTGGGTGCAGAATCCGCGTCAACAAGGGAATTATCGACAGGATGAGCAGTATGGAAATTTTGATAGGCGTAACACTGCATACGATAATCCCAGCAACTGGAACTACGGCTTTCAGAATCAAGAAATATCGCGCCAGGCATGGCAGAATGATCACTGGCACCGAGAGAATAAACATCAACGCGGGGAAAGGTCAACAGATGTTTCCACCTCAACAAAATCCGACTCAACGGAAAAAAGAAACGAAAATGCACCAGTGGGTTTTCCATCAGTGTTTACCCAAGAAATTTCTTCCGCGTCAGTACCAAAACGGTGGAGAGATGTGAACCTCATGAAGTATGATGGAACAACTGATCCCGAAGATCATCTTTGCCATTTTGCAACTGCTATGGTAATAAAATAGTATAATGATGCCATGTTGTGTAGAACATTCCCTTCAACCTTAACGAAGATAGCGCTCACCTGGTTCACAAACCTTCCAAAAGGGTCCGTGACCAATTTTACCCAGATGTCCCACATCTTCACGTCCCATTTCGGAAGTGCGCGATCGAGAAAGAAGACCATGCTTGACCTGAATTCCATTAGGCAAGGAGCTGGGGAATCCTTGGGACACTTCTTCACTCGATTTACCAGCATGGTAGTTCAGATCCCCAATTTTAATCATGAATCAACAATTATCATACTTATGGGAAAATTAGGAGAGGGAGATTTCAAGACGTATCTGTTTCGGAAAAAGCCTACTAGTTACGATGACTTAAGAGAGCGGGTGTCAATGCAAATTGAGGCAGAAGAAGCAGCCTCGTCCAGCTCTAAGGCGAATACGGGGAATCCAGATCTCTTTGGGAAGCTTACTGGAAAATTCAGAAAAGAAAAGGCCAAGCCACCCAGGCATCATTCAGAAGCAGTAGATTTTCATCCCCGCCGCGATGAAGTGCATATGAATTTAGAAAGAGGACAGGGATCTCGCCACAGGGAAGATCATCCGCGTTCCTATCATCCAAGAGAGAACCGATATGAAAATCGTGATATGAGGTCTCCACCTAGAAGGGAGAATCGACCTGACCATAGGCCACGTTGGGAGGACCGAAACCCTAGGTTTGACGAATCTCATAATCCACAGGAACGATTTTTCAGGCAACCGAATCAGCGTAGAGATCTCCCTTTCCACAACCGGGGAAGAGGGAGAGAAAGAAGGGGACGCGGAGGTAGATACAACTATACGCCTGCAGTCCAGAGATCTGTCAACCAGAGAGAAGCTAAAAAAACAGAGGCATGCCAAATACCAGAACCTGAGGGCTTCATCAACACCCTCGCAGGGGGCTTTTCCATGGCTGGGTCCAGTAGACAGAAAAAAAGAAATTACGAGAGAGAAGGAAGACAGCCACCTTCCGCGTCAAGCAGAAGAATTTCTCTTGCACAGCATAAGAACGTTTCCTTTTCCCCAAAGGACGCTAGGGAAGTAAGGATGCCACACTTAGACCCCCTGGTCATTCACGCTCTGATAGCCGCCAAGACAGTAAAAAGAGTATTTATTGATACTGGGTCATTTGTTGACATCCTGTCATGGGAGGCATTTTCTCAAATGGGAATTTCTGCAGCATCGTTGAAACCATATTCAGGAACGCTAATCACGTTCTCGGGAGGAGAGGTACAAGTAGCAGGCACAATCGAGCTTACAGTTGTTTTAGGGACGTCCCCAAACAGACGCGTGGAAAATATTGTGTTCACAGTGGTAAAAATTCCCACTGTATACAATGCTTTGCTGGGTCGCGTCTCACTCTATAAGTTCCAGATGGTAGTTTCAATCTACCACTTTGTGGGAAAGTTCCCTTTACCCGAAGGAGGAATTGGTGAGGTTCGCGGACAACAACCAGAAAGCAGAAGCTGTTACTTAACTTCCATCAAGAAGAATAATGAGGTGATGTGTATTAATGAAAATTGTGAATCCGTGGTCGGGGACAATGACTCGGCGGAACTTTCAGAAGCCAAACTAGAGGTTAGACCGTCAGAAGTAAAAAATACTTACCGCGGTTGAAAGAATTACGTATACACCCTTCCCAAACCCAGAGGAGAAGGTCTACTTGGGACAGGCACTGGAGACAGTAGAAAGAGTTCGAGTCTTAGAAATCATAACGAAGTCGAGAGACATTTTTGCATGGAATCCTCGAGATCTGTTGGGTGTCCCACCCGTGATAGCTTTGCATACCTTGAGAATTCGTCCAGGAACGAAACCCATAGTACAGAAGAAGAGAAAGATGGCTCCGGAGAAAGCTGCCGCGGTAAAAGAGGAAACTGATAAACTTTTAGAAGCAGGCTTCATAGAGGAAGTGGAAGACTCGGAATGGCTCTCAAACGTGGTTTTAGTGAAGAAATCTAATGGGAAGTGGAGGATGTGCATAGATTTCACTGATCTTAACAAATCCTGCCCAAAGGATAGTTATCCATTACCGTCCATAGATGAACTCGTTGATGGAACCGCGGGTAACAAAGTCCATAGTTTTCTTGATGCTTACTCAGGATACAATCAAATAAACCTGAACCCTTCAGACAAGAAAGCTACAACTTTCATCACCAATCAGGGGATATTCTGCTACCGCGTCATGCCTTTCGGACTCAGGAATGCTGGAGCAACATTTCAGAGAACAGTTGACCGGATCTTTCGCAATCAAATTGGCAGGAATGTATCGATTTATGTTGACGATATCGTAGTCAAAAGCGAGAGAGCAGAGGATCACGCAGCGGATCTACAGGAGACTTTTGATTCTCTTCGAATAGGAGGTTTGAACTTGAACGCGGAAAAGTGTGTCTTTGGGGTTGATTCCGGAAAATTCCTTGGTTTTATGGTTAGCCATAGAGGAATTGATGTGAATCCCGAAAAAGTCACAGCAATTCAGAATCTTCAACCACCACGGACGATTAAAGAGTTACAGTCTTTAAATGGAGCAGTAAATTATTTAAGTCGTTTTTGCTCCTGCCTGGCAGATAGGTCATTACCTTTCTTTGCTCTACTCAAGAAAAAGGGACCGATACGATGGACTCCCGAGTTACAGGAAGCATTTGGAAGTTTGAAGATTTTTCTGTCATCACTTCCCACTCTTCATCAACCCGAGAAGCAAGAAGTCCTTCATCTGTACCTGTCAGTAAAAAGTGTCACCATCACTGCAGTTTTGACGCGAGAGGAGAAATTCCCAGTTTATTACATCAGTCGTGTGTTGCAGGACGCTGAGACAAGATATGAACCAGTAGAAAAAATGATTTTGTGCTTAATATTCGCGGCAAGGAGGTTGAGGCCATATTTCCAGGACCATCCTATCCAAGTTATGACGGACTTACCGATGCGTCAAATCCTCCACTCACCATGTTTGTCAGGAAGAATGATGAAGTGGGCGGTCGAACTCACAGAATTTGAATTAGAATATACCCCGCGGAAAGCAGCTCTCGCTCAGGTTTTAGCCGATTTTATTGGCGAAACAAGTTTCGAATTAAATACCCAAACAGAAAGAGGTGAGTGGACACTCAGGGTAGACGGTGCAGCCAACAAAGATGGGTGCGGAGCAGGGGTCACACTAGCAGCACCTGATGAACGGCAGTACAATTACGCTTATAAATTGGACTTCCAGGCTACAAATAACGAGGCTGAGTACGAAGCCCTGCTCGCTGGACTAGAGATAGCTTTGGTTAAAGGTGTTAGGCAGGTATCAGTCTACACTGATTCAGAAGTGGTGACGCGGCAAATAACAGAGGAATATGAAGCGAGAACTGGATTAATGCCTGATTATCAGAGAAAGGCACGAGCATTATCAAAGGCTTTCTTAAGTTTTTGCCTAACGGCTGTTCCCAGGGATGATAATCAGCAGGCGGACGCATTAGCTCGATTGAGAGCTGTTATGCCTGAGGAAGTAGGAAAAGAAGTGATCCTCCAAAAGATGAACAATCGAAGACTTATTCAGGAAGTCTACCAAGTACAGGAAATTGAGATAGAAGATTGGAGGGCACCGATCGCGGACTATCTGGGCAAGGGTGTTCTACCTGAAGAAAGAAATGCTGCTAAGAAGATAATTGCCAAATCCTCTCGATTCACCATCAGGGAAGGAAAGCTATACAAGAGAGGATATTGCCTCCCAGATTTGTTGTGCATATCATCAAAAGAAGGAAGTCTCGTAGTAGAAGAATTGCATGATGGAGTTTGTGCGCATCACCAAGGATGGAGGGATGTTGTGGCCAAAGCAACCAGGCTAGGATATTATTGGCCAACTATGAAGCGTGATGTTCAAGATTATATCCAAAAATGCGACGCGTGTCAAAGGTTTGGAAACTTGAAACACCGCCCTTCTGAGGTACTGAAAAGTATAACCGGTGCTTGCCCTTTTTCTGTCTAGGGAATGGACATTCTAGGTCCGTTTCCCACTGCTCCCGGTCAGTTAAGATATGTTTTGGTCTTGGTTGATTATTTCACAAAATGGGTGGAGGCCAAAGCAATGGGATTAATCACCGCGGAGAAGGTGAGGAAATTCCTATGGAAGAATATTGTCTGCCGTTTCGGAGTACCCGACTCAATAATTACGGATCATGGACCTCAATTTGATTGTGAAACAATTAGAGATTTCTGCGTTGGTCTAGGCATCAACCTCAAAATCTCGTCCGTGGCTCACCCGCAGACGAACGGGCAGGCAGAAACAACCAATCGACAATTGTTATATGGGATACAAAAGAAACTTGGCAACACAGCAAAAGGACGGTGGGCAGAACTTTTACCTTTAGTACTCTGGTCCTACCGCACGTCAGCAAAGACTCCGACTGGAGAAACCCCGTTTACTTTAGTCTTTGGTATGGACGCGATTATCCCAATTGAGAGATTGGTTCCTTCGACGCGAATAATGGCATACGACCAAGACACCAACGATGAAGCATTGGAATTCGAGCTCCATCTCATAGAAGAACGCAGGATGACGGCAGCTTTGAAGGAGCAAGAATACAAGAGGAGGCTCTCCAAGTATCAGGATAGACGAATTCTCCCGCGGCATCTCAAGGAGGGGGATTTGGTGCTACGCCAAGCTACCTCTGGAGGGAAACTAGACCCCAACTGGGAAGGACCTTATGTGATCATCAAAGAAGTTCAAGAAGGTGCGTACAAGCTCAGCACCCCTGAAGGTATCGTTCTAAACAAGACCTGGAATGCGGACAATCTAAAAAAGTACTATGTGTAATCACCAGGTAGCTATTTTATTATAAGTCCTGGGACGCAGGAGCTTGGCTCCGCGTCAGGTCTCTGATCGAATCCGCATTCTCAGAGATGGTATTTTATATTAAGTCCTGGGACGCTGGAGCTTGGCTCCGCGTCAGGCCTCTGATCGAATCCGCATTCTCAGATATGATATTTTATTATAAGTCCTGGGACGCAGGAGCTTGGCTCCGCGTCAGGCCTCTGATTGAATCCGCATTCTCAGAGATGATATTTTATTATAAGTCCTGGGATGCAGGAGCTTGGCTCCGCGTCAGGCCTCTGATCGAATCCGCATTCTCAGAGATGGTATTTTATAATAAGTCCTGGGACGCTGGAGCCTGGCTCCGCGTCAGGACTCTAATCGAATCCACATTCTCAGAGATGATATTTTATAATAAGTCCTGGGACGCTGGAGCTTGGCTCCGCGTCAGGCCACTGATCGAATCTGCATTCTCAGAGATGATATTTTATTATAAGTCCTGGGACGCAGGAGCTTGGCTCCGCGTCAGGCCTCTGATCGAATCCGCATTCTCAGAGATGATATTTTATTATAAGTCCTGGGACGCAGGAGCTTGGCTCCGCGTTAGGCCTCTGATCGAATCCGCATTCTCAGAGATGATATTTTATTATAAGTCTTGGGACGCAGGAGCTTGGCTCCGCGTCAGGCCTCTGATCGAATCCGCATTCTCAGAGATGGTATTTTATAATAAGTCCTGGGACGCTGGAGCTTGGCTCCGCGTCAGGCCTCTGATCATATCTAAACACTATAAGATCCAAACTCCACGACGGATCTCTGTTGAAGACAATCTAGAAAAAAGAGACATGGTTTTCATGAACCCTCCTAGGACTCCCAAAGTTTTCTAATTTTCGAAAGAAATTGTGGCTATAAATCCATCATTAAAATAAAAACAACCAAGGATAAAACATGACACCACGTTCAAAAGGGTTGACAATTTGGGATAAAAGAAAACAAACATCCATCAGCTCATGTCCGCGGAGCCCGAGCAGGGATAAGGCGAGTTCGGCCCTGACTTAAGCGAAATCCATTTGAAGGAGGACCTTCTGCCTCCGGAGAATCCCACTCCGCATCTACCTCATCCCCCACAGCATCTAAGATCTGGACATCAAAGCGATTTCCTCCTTTATAGATAAAGGTTAAAGAGGAACCAATGTGGACGATGTGTGACTCGGCAAAATCATTCCAGCCTCCCCTTAAAAATGGAACCCTATAGTCTTCGCGTATAACCTCCACCGGGAAGTCCCGAAGAATCCTGGTTGACAAAAGAACGCTCCTGGGAAGATCTGGCCCAAGTCTATCTTCAAAACATAGTGGCAAAGACTAACAAGAAACAGATTTTAAGGGAGGTTAAAAGATAAACTGGCCCAATCAAAGAAAAATTCAGCAATAAAGGAACTAACCAAGTGGAAAGGTTGCTCAGGAAAACTAATCCTCTCAAAAAAGGACCAAGGTGAACCAACAGAGGAGGGCATAACGAAAGCATACAACAAGTCTAGTAGTCCTTTCCCCCATACTCTCTTTTATAGAGCACGTAAACAATACTGGACATGTGTCGAAAACAGAAATATGGGGCAAATAAATTCGAATGGTCAAATCATTGAGACAAAAAACCACATGCACCATGCATGAGATAAACAGTAAGCACTATTACTGAACTTCTCAGAAATCCCGTGAGAAGAATATCATAAGAAATAGACCTCGAAAGACTAAAACAATCACACCATTAGCATACATAACTGAGAAATCTCCAGAAACAGTTATCAAAGGCCTGACAAACAACAAAGTTACGACTAAAATAACAAAGAGGCTTAAAGTCTTATTCCATTGTGAAAGTACAGTTTAATATCCATTCGAAGCTGCGACGCGGAGGGTAGGATCATCATGATTTCCCCCGCGTGGATCCACCACCCGAACCTCGAAACGAGCCTCACCCATGTGAGTGAAAATCATGGAGACCCCCCGTTCAAAACCATGTGATTCCACGAAATCTTTCCTCCGCGGCCAAGGTAGAGAAGACCACCGTTATGCCGCTCTATACAAACAAGGAAATTGCGCAGCAGGTGAGAAGAAAGTAAAACCTGGCTAGGAATAGCATCCGCGTACTCCTCCTCAAATCTAAGTGGAAGCAACTAAAAAATAGAAGGAAAATATAAGCCAAAAGAAGTGAAAATTTAGTATAGTTAGCTCACCAACTGCAAGAACTGTTCGGGGTAATCGATCGCTTGGAAAAAAGCCCATCGGGGTTCTGGCCCAAAAACCCCATCCGCCCTAAATGACAGGGGAGGGATTATAGTGGATCCCCGCATCTCGATGAAATTAGAGGAAAACAGTAAAGATCCCCTTGCTTGTGTTATCGATCACAAGGGAACAGTTGAACAGGAAAAAGGAGAACTGCATGCATGACATGCAATGGGTGACACAACCACCAAGGGCACGCGTCTCCCTTTCTCTAAAAACAAAGTTAACCAGAGAAGAATCTTTTCCCAAAATCAGTAAAAGTAAATTACAATGAGGGAAATTAAAATTACTTTTTGATAAAAAGCGATAAAACCAACGGCAGGAAAACCTCACACAGCGAGTATAAAACACGCTTGGGTATCCATAAGTGATGAGCAATCCTAAAACAAAATGGATTCAAACCCACAGCCTAGGGCTTTTTATAGAGTCATTATGAGGGAGGAACAACTTCAAACCCTTCGACTCCCCCTCATGTATGTTCTAATCGACGAAGATGCTCACACTCAAGCTAGGCTCTGGTCCCGCTCCAACCAGGAACACGAAGTGAAGGTGGATAAGGATGAAGATGGTTTATTCTGGCTGACTCAAGGATGGCACGCCTTTACACAAACAAATCGAGTCAATGTAGGGTCGGCTTTGATTTTCACCTACATGGGCGATTCCATCTTTGAAGTCGACGTTGTCAGCCCAGACAGCGAAGAAAACGGAGAGGTAGGCCATCCTTAGATTCCTACTCGGTTCTTCGCATCAATGATGTAACAAGTTTAGAAGGATCCAACCCCTAAGAAAGGTTTCTGTATGCTGTTTCGTATTATTAATAATAAAGGATCCCTCCTTCTATTTTATTTCTAAAAAACAAGGGTACAATAAGGAGAATCATGAATTCCTTATTTTCTTTATTTTACAAAAGCTTACATCAAAAGATCGGTTTACAAACTCCTAAAACATGACGCGGATATAACTTAATTAGAACTACATGATGAAGAAATCGAGTCTAGGGTAGCTTCGTGATCATCCTCGATTTCACGACGCGGACAGACGTGGAAGGAAACGTTACCCTTATGAAAAAACATCATAGCACTTCCTATTCCCAGGTGGTGAAGCATAAGGAACTCATCCCAACCATTATCAATCTGAAAAAGACCATTCTCACTCCAAGATACGGCCACTGGAAAATCACGAACGAGATATGTTGAAAGAAAAGCCCACCGAGGCGGAAGAGGCCCATATTCAGCCTCAAACTGGAGAGGCATAACCTACATATCAATAAAATCAGGACCTAATATAGGAAGCCCAAACTCTGATTGAAGTAAAATCAAAGGAAACTCACTAGTCGAGAAAGCTGTTCCACATTCTCAATCTTTTGAAAAAAAGCTCAAGGGTTAAAGCTCCCTGAAGACATGATACTTGCAATGGCACGATCGTTTAACACAACATGGAAGGAAGCAAAAAGGATGAAGATTAAGGCTTTAAAAAAGAAAAATCCATCCTGAGGGATGAAGACAAGTGGTAAAAGATTTCAAACATCCGGACCAACCCACTCAACACTTGGAGAGTTCGAAATATAAATATATAAATATTTACTACAATCAAAACATACGATCAATACCAATGTTCCGACCAAAGAGATCTTCAACCCATATTCAAAATAAAAGAAGTATCTCAATGATATACCAAAAAACAGGAAACCACATGCAGGTTCCCAAAATCCATAAAATTTTATCCCACATAAAACCAAAGATCAAAGCATATTAAGGAGTGGCTGCCTTCTCAACTTCTTCCTCCGCGTCATCAGCGTCATCATCTTCAGAATAAGAATCCTCCACGGCCATCTCCTTCTTTGAAAGTCCCCAGTCAGCACTCTCCAGGCTAGGCTCAAACTTCTCCAGAGGAACACTCAGATTGCTTAATGAACGCATAATGCTTTGGTTGATCCATGTAACCATTCCCTTCCGAAAATAACTAAAGCACCTATCCTTCAAAATACTAGAACCCTTCGAAGTTTGGAGGCAAGCTTTAGCCACGGAAGATAAGAAGGAGGTACCAACCTCAGTTTTTATTCACTCGGAAGATAAGTAATTCAAACCTTCAGGACCCTGAAGCCATTGGAGGGCCACATCTTGATCCGAACGCGCCTTGATTGTATCAAGTTGTTGTTTAGTAATGGACAGTTCCTCGTGATGGATGGAGAAATCCTCTTCCATTTTATCAATAATGGTCTGTCTAGTTTGGAGGAGCTCCCGCGAAGCCCCTTCAGCAGCTTCCAACTCTTTGACGCGAGTGATGACAGAGTTCGAAGAAATTTTTAAATCATCATATTTCTTCTGTAAAACGGCCATAGCTTCTTTCCGAGCTTGCACCTCCTCATGAAGGTCAGCTGACCTTTTCTTGAACTTCTCCACTGAGGCCGGATCTCCCACTGTATTCCCCAATATTCGAAGCTGATGGTTCAGTTTTTTAATTTCTTCTTCTTTCTTTTTAAGATCTTCCTCGCCACATACCATACGCCTTTCAACATCCGGTTGAATCACCCTCAACTTTAAGAAGCGAGGTAAAAGTAAGAAAGATTGAAAATAAACCGCGCCAAAAAAGTGAGAAAGGGATGTTAACTTACCCATTGAATAATACGATCCACGTTAGTTGAAAGAGTAACGGGATCTAATTGACTGATATATCCTTGCTCTGGGAGACAGCGCTTCTTAGCTGGAAAGGCAAGACCTTGTAAGTCAATCAGGTCGAAGCCTGGGATAGAGAATTCACGAAGAGTCGCTACACCCTCCAAAAAGAGCCCCCTTTTGTCTGTAGCCGAGGGACCAACAGCAATGGCAACCTTCCTCCTTTTTTATTTAGAAGTCTCAGGCGCGGACGGACAAATACGTTTCTCTCGAGATACAGGAACCAGTGAAGAAGATTCAACTAAAGCCCCGGTCTCGTCCGCGACACTCACATCAACATTCGATGCCACTTCTAGGGCCTGGGGAGGAACATGAGGATCATTGGCTACCAAACTAGATTTCTTCTTCTTCCCAGATTTGGTCTTATGCCGCTTCAAAAGTTCATCCAAATCCATTTTGTCTAAACACAAAAATACATTTCTTGATAAGTTATCCATTGAAGAAAGACAAAACATAAAGACACAATTCTATATACTGAAAGAAACAAATAAACAAAGAAACCACCTAGTCGCGGATGAGGCATACTCAAGCCAGCCATCTCAAGACGAAACGCGGATAACACTTTATCCCACGGAAATCTAGGAATATGAGAAAACGATAGCTTGAACTGAGAAAGATTGGAAATTTTTGGTTTCATCACAGAGCAAAAAGGCCCTGGAACCGTTCGACAGTTAAAACCTTGCCCAGATCTGTCGCAGACCAAAAACCACTTGTACTTCCAATTCGGCTTACTAGACAACCTTTCCATGTACCTACAACTTGAGTTGCACTGGTAAAATCTTGAATCTTGAGTCCCCTTTTTTAAGGAAAAAATACTAAACATTAACTTCAAAGAAGGAGCAACACCAATCTCTTTGCACCTCATAATAAAACTGGTAAAAAACATCCAACCATTAAGGACGATCTGAGCAGGACTCAAATTATATTCCTCCAAAAACTTCGAGAAAAAAGGGTGTAGAGGAAGTCGGAAACCTTGAGATAAGCTAGCTGCATATACGACCAAAAAATCTTCGTAAGCGTCCAGACAACCACCCCCTTCCTCAGGAAGACAGAATTCTACACCCGCTGGCCAAGGGAAGACTTGCGAAAGAGCGTCAAGATCTTCTAAGTTCAAAAGAGTAGTACAACCCCTCAACTTACTCACAGGAGACCTCCACGGATGAATCCTATCAGGCACAACTGGTGGACGACTGGTTGGAGGTGGAAGAGGTTTAAAATCTCCCAAGAAAAGACAAGTATCTAAATCTCCTAAGTTATACACTGGGGTGTCCAAGTCGCTCAAGTTCTCCTAAGAACGGGTTACCTTCAGACTTTCTGCTAAACCAATTGGAGGAAGCTCATAAGGAATCCAAACCTCCTCCGACTCTTGATCCGCAGACTGAGAAATAGACGAAGCCCCCACGTCCACTGAAGAACTAGCACCCGATTCATCCACAGCCCTTGGATTTTCATCTTCCGCGCATCCCTTCGAAGAAGAAGAAACTGTGTAAGGTGAAGAATATTAATCAGGGTCAGAACGCTTCCGGCGCCTTCTCACCTTAATAGGATTACCAATAGGACCAACTCGATCCGGAGTAGACGCGGATGTAGAAGAAGATGACTCCGACGAAGAATCATCAGAGTTGGAAGAAGAACTCCCAGAAGAGGAAGAAAGTGCCTCTGGGGACGGACGCACCTGAGAGGATGAAGCGACACCACTCCTCCATCCTTCATCCCTCTCGAAATCTTCTAACAAATCGCACTCCTCGCTGAGACTAGCCATTTCCAAAGAAACTAGTAGAAAATCGCGTGAAATTTCACTAATACAAAGCAAAATCTCATCCAAAAAACACATTCAGGGACAAACTTGCACCCAAGCTTACGATCTAAATGTCAAAAGTTTAAAAAACTTAACAAGGAAAAATCAAGAACAGTTTAGAACAAAGAGAAATACCTAGAAAAGTTGAAGGAAACTGCCGGAAAGTTCAAGCAAACAACCGGAAACCTAGGAAACCGCCGCCGGAAAACCTCGAGATGGATAGGGATAAAATCTCCGAAAAAGCAGAAGAAGACAAGTGTGGGGTAAAAAAGAAACAGGACGGGGTAACTTATAGGAAATTACCAACGTTTTAACTTCCGAGCCTAAATGGGCCTGATGGACCTAAATTGGGCCAAAGATCTATAAAGAAAAAGCCCACCACCTCCAAATCAGAATTATACTAGTAACGAAACTACAGATGTTTTCTTGAAGAATCTTTATCGATCCGCGTCAATCCCAGGATGGGATCACCTCGGCCCGAGGAGCTGTGACTAAACCAATATTGAAAAACATCTATAAAGATATAAAAATAGCAGAATAAGGAACAACAAACAGATTAAGGAAAAAGGAAATAACATTATCCGCGGATAATTATCCAAGAGCCGACTCATGAACAATCATCCGCGGATAGAAGAGAATAGGCACGTGGCAGCCATGCCCACCCCCCACGAGTAGAACACGTGTCGAAAGGCGAACACCACGTGGCACAACTTACCAAACCACCCCAGACCTATAAAAGTGAGAAATCTCACCAAAGAAAGGGACTTTTCGGAGAGGAGGAGAAAAAGGCGGATTCAGGCCTAGTGAACTCAAGAAGAAAGAAGAACAAGAAGAAGAAATCATACGCGTGGAAAAGAACCTATTTCATAGCAAAATCAGCACCGTTCACTGGACCAACTCCGCGGATACAGACCCTCTTTGTCCTTAGTATAAATTTCTATTAAGGAAAAAAACTGTTGTTATTAATTCTCAAGATATTCAACAGCGACAGGTAAGCGAACCAATTTTCCGAATTGTCTAGAAAAAACTCGATAAGGGAATCACCTTTCAGAATAGCTCTAAGGTTACTTCCCGCGGCACAGGTTGGGCCGCGTCGATTATTTCGATGTGGGTCAGGTAAGCCCGTTGGGAAGATTGATCACTTCACCAGGTAGATTCCCGGGCCCCACTAAAAATGATGGCCTTAAGAGATTTGGGCTTTTTCAGGGACGAAATAGGTATCACAAAAGGAACAGAGTTGGTGTTTTTTAGGCTTCGTCCATGTAAATTCTGGAAATAAATTTTTGATTTATATGAAGGGATGAATTTGTACGATATCACTTATAGGTTAAGAATAAATATGTTTCATAAGAAATGATAATTGTAATTTGAATAATGAATAAAAGTGTGTAACTTACTAAGGAAGACGACAAATGATTAGTTAAGATGGCACCGTGTTACCTCCAACTAAAAGTGAATGTCCTCGACCTGCTTAATTTTTTTAAGGTAATAATTCGGGTGGAATAATCCTACCCGATAGCATCCTTTCGGATGAGGTCTTGAAGACCTAAATCAGTGTAAATGTCGAAGCCGCTGGCAGAGCGGCAATCAGCCACTCTATTGCCATTTCAGGGCACGTGAGAGAAGGAGACTTCTCTCACACTCGACATCAATGTTTTGATATCGGACATGGACATCACCAATTCAATTTCTCATGGACATGTGTGGTTTCCTACCCCTCTCATTCTCTTCATTGGGGGAGTTGGATACAAATGTTGGTGTCTTGCTGAAGCGAATTCAGAAATTTTCGATATCTCAGGATGTCGAGGTTCGTGATGCAGCTTATATTTTTACTAGACTTAGCTTTGTTATCGCTAAAGGAGTGAGTGTCCAGATAGTATCTCGTATTCCCACTAATTTTTTGTAATATGTAATTATTATTATTTTATAATAATAATAATAATAATAATAATAATAATAATAATAATAATAATAATAATAATACAATACCCTTTTCTTTTTCTGCATTGGGGGTAGCCCTTCTAAAGAAAATCCAGAAATTTTCTCAAGCTCATGATATGCTCATAATGTAGCTCATATTTTCACTAGGGTGGGGTTTTCTATTGCTAAAGAAGTGAGGGTCCAGATTATCTCTCGGCTCCCCACTAATTCTTCGTAAACTCCTATATTTATTTTATAATAATAATAATAATAATAATAATAATAATATGCGGGACGAGACGGGATTTACGGGATAAGGAATCCTCGTCCTGCGTGCCATCCTGCATAATTTTTACAGGACAGGATTCTTTTTTTTTTTCAAATCCCACCGGGTCGGGACGGGACGGTCTCGGGATTTACGGGATTTGTGTTCACCCCTAATTTTATTAGATTACTATTTTATTTTGACTTTAACAAGTTTCTTAATTATGCAACCAAACACTCATATAACGCATTTTGTTGAGTATATTGTGATCTGTATCTCAGCTTAGCCAAGTTGTTAGATGGTAGTTAGAATCCAATTGTCCTAAGCTTGCCACATCAGTCTGTAAATTGGGGTTAAATACCCCTTTGCTTGTTCATTGTACATTGAGAACTTCGGTTTACAGAATGCAAGAATCTGTGTTGATCATCTCCCTTCCATTTTCTCATTTCTTCACTTGCATTTTGTCTGATTAAGCTCGAATCCAATATAATTCAAGCTTAATTCATCATCATGGTATCAGGGCAAATCATCTTCGATCAGTGATTTTGCTCCACTTGTTTCCGCGTTTCTGATCTGGCATCTCGAGCTTTGTTCGTTCATCCATGGAGACTCCAAATGGCGAGAGATCTGGAGAGCGTCGAAGAGGTGAAGGAATTACTATTGCAGACTTGTAAAGTCCGATGTTTATACATCCATCAGACAATTCAAGCCTCGTTCTGTCAACAATTCAACTTACATGCGACAATTACCGACGATGGAAGAGGTCAATGTTGAAGGCCCTTTCGGTGAAGAACAAGGTATGGATTCTTGATGATTCCATTGCTAGAATAGATGAGAATGTTATGCAGTGGAATAGATGCAATGATATTGTGTGTTCATGGATTTTGAACACGGTTTTGAAAGAGATTTACAACTCTATTGACGAATACGAAACTGCACCGGAGATGTGGAAAGATCTTGAAGAAAGTTATGGTCAAAAGAATGGACCATTTATCGATCTATCGGATCAAGAAGCAGATTTCCGATTGTGAGCAAGGAAATGCTCCTCTGACTGAATATTTTACTCAGCTTAAAGAATATTGGCAGCAATTAGCTTCAATTTCTAGTTCTATTGTCTACAAGTGTGGGGGTTGTGTGTGTGATATGCAAAAACAACAAGAAGAGGTTGAACAGGAGACGAAGCTTATGAAATTTCTCATGGGACTCAATGAGAAATATGACAATGGTAGGCGCCAGATCTTGCTCACTGATCCATTGCCAAATGTTAGCACAACACACTCCTTGTTGTTGCAAGACGATCTGAGTAGCAGGAAACCCTTGAAGATTGGTCAATCTGAAAGCACTGCTCTCATGGCCAATTACTCGGATGAGTCAAAGTGATACGGGGTTAGCCGCAAGATGGCCCGATCTTCGAAAATCAAACAAGAGACTCAAGAACGGAAGCAAGAAACAATAAAGACTCGACAAGAAACAAAGGACGCAGCAAAGAAAGTAAAGAACTCGACCAAGAATGATCAAGATCGACCAAGAACTTGCAAGACTCGACAAGAAACACCAAGAACCAAGGTCTGCTCGATGTCGACAACAAGAAAGGAAACAAGACTCGATAAAGATTGATAAAGACTCGAAATTTAATGCAATAATTGAAAGACACGACCGATAAGACTGATTCGAACTAAAATAGAACGAGATAAAGACCCCAAGCCTCCCTAGAGGGTAAGAACCAAATATCAACGACTATAAAGCCCACCTCTACAACCTTACATAACCAAGCGGACAACTTGGAGGCACAAGGAGGGGACTTGTGAATATCAGGATCACCAAGCTCTCGCGAGGTTGATGAACTCAAAGCAAACCAAGTTGAGATCAAACCAATTTGCAATCGATGAGCTCCGCTTCTAATCGATCGACTTGCACTCAATGTGTTTCACACAAATTTGAGAATTCTATTCAATGGAAGACGTGAGTTGTTTACAAGGGAGGAATCGACAATTTATAACCCTAACATAGGTGATTGGGCCGATTTTAATAAATAAAAGAAATATTAAAACTTAACCTCTAAAGTTTCCTAAAATAACTTAAGTAAAAATAATAATAAAAATAGTAACATAAAGAGTTCCAACACTTAGCCAAAATCGGCATGTCTAAGACTAAGGTGGATCGATGGTTTCTTGAATCCATATGCACATATAGGTCTTCAATGTAGGCTTTGGGAGTTGAACCGTGCTCGAGAATAATGCGTGACTCACAAACATGAATGAGTCTCTCTGAAGCTTCTTAGCTCGAGCTCGAGTCATAGGTCCTTCTCCAAGTATGATAGGCGTGTCTGGAGTTGTAGAAGATGGTCCCGCATCACAAAGACTAGAAATGAGCGTTGTGGTCATTGCAATGGAAATCATAAGATGGAAAGATGTTGGGAGCTAATTGGCTATCTTGAATGGCATTCCAAGAGTAAAGAAAAGCCTCAGCTGGGTAAAGAACAGAAATACAGTGATCATAAATTTGGATATCAGAAGAAAGAATTCAAGAAGTATGGAGATCGGAAGGGATATCACAAAGCAAATGCAACCGGCTCATCATCATCTTCCTCTCAAGGGCAAGGGTTGCTTGGATCATCTCCTGACAACAATGGTGAAAGGTTTGCTCAGTTGTCACCTGATCATATGCAGTTGGTGAACAACTTCATCTTCTTTCTTGGAAATTATAATTGTTCTAGTCATGCATCTCACCTAGCAGGTAAACTTTGTCTTCATGCTTCCAACACATCTAAACTTTGGATCATGGACATTGGCACAACTGACCACATGGCTTATGATATCTCATTATTCACAAATCTTATCCCTTTGCAAAATACATTCATTCACCTTCCTGATGGAAGTACATCTCACATATCTCATAAAGGCACTCTACAAATTGCCAATCTTACTCTTCATAATGTCTTGTGTATTCCAAACTTTAAATACAATTTACTTTCTCTAAGCAAAGTATGCATTGAGCTAAACTGCAATGTTATTTTGCAACCTGAAAATTGCCTTGTCCAGGACCGAGCAAAGAAGAAGATCATTGCATTTGGTAGTCAAAATGGAGTGTTGTATTACATGGAGCCGGACATAGCTCCTTCAGACTTCAAACTCAATGCAGCTGCTCATATCTCTCTAGACTTCAATCTTTTTCCTATATTTTTACCCAAACACAATAAAAGCATTCCAAGTAGCACTGCCTTGTGGCATTTTAGACTTGGACATGCTCCCTTTGTCAAACTCAAACACATTTCTGCTATACATAGTGAGATTGATAGCTCCCCTGAGCATGTATGTTCTGTCTGTCTTATGTCAAAACAGACAAGAAATTCATTTGCTTACAGTAAATCTCATGTTGAATGCATTTTTCAAGTTTTACAATGTGATGTTTGGGGCCCCTATGAGCATCAAACTTATCATGGCTTTCGTTATTTCCTTACCAAGTTACCATTGTTGATGACATTAGTAGAGGTGTGTGGGCCTTTCTCATGAAACACAAATATGAGGTGTCTCGTCACTTACAATCTTTTATCAAACTTGTTGAAACTCAATTTCAAGCTATAGTCAAAGTTGTTAGGAGTGATCTTGAAACTGAATTCTTTAATGCCACTGTCAACTCCTTCCTTTAAGACAAAGGCATCATTCATCAAAGTTCCTGTAAAGACACTCCACAACAAAATGCTAGAGTTGAAAGGAAACATAGGTATATCCTTGAAATAGCTCGCTCTCTTATGATCCAATCCTCTCTTCCCATGTTCTTTTGGGGTAACTGCATTCTTATAGCCACCTACATTATAAACAAACTGCATAACCCTCTGCTTTAAAACAAATCTCCTCATGAAGTCATATATGGCACCTCACCAGGTTACTCTCATCTTAAAAACCTTTGGATGTCTTTGTTACATCTCCAATGCCACTGAACCTACCATTAAGAAATTCCATCCAATATCTCATCCTTGTATTTTTTTGGGATATCCATATGCTCAAAAGGGCTACAAGGTCTACAATGTAAAACTTGGGAAATGTCAGGTTACTAGTAGACCTGAGCATGGGCCGGGCCGGGCGGGTTTGGGTCGGGCCTCTGTCATTTTATCGGCCCATTGTACCGGGCCGGGCTTGGGTCAAGCCCGGTTTTTGGGCCTACTACCTTGTCCAAGCCCGCCCTCATTGGCGGGTCGGACCGCCCACTGGGCCTAGCGGGCTTTTTTTCCAAAGAAAGGATTCGGGATAGTTTGTATTGTATACGCACTGTAAAGTCTGTAATATATATATACAATACATACGCACTGTACATATATATATATAGTTTGTATTATAATACATACACACTGTAATACACATATAATTTGTACTGTATACATATACATATATAGTTTGTATTGTATACCAAAACAATACATACACACTGGAATATATATTAATATACAAACACATTGTAGTGTGCGTACGTAGTATTATATATATATATATATATATATATATATATATATATATATATATATAATTTGTATTATAATAAAAAAAATATTATGTATTTATAATTATATTTATAATATTATAATAATAATAATATATACCGGGCCGGGCCTACCGGCCTGCTTGGACCTCATACTCCGTCCAAGCCCAGCCCAGTGGGCCTACAGGGCCGGGCCTGTCGGCCCGCTTGGGCCGATTGTTCTATCCAAGCCCACCTTTTTCCCCGGGCGGGTTGGGCGGGCCAGGCGGGTTAGCCCAGGTCTGCTCAGGTCTAGTAAGTAGGGATGTGATCTTCTTTGAGCACATCTTTCCATACTCTCAATATACAATTCAAAGAGCTCATGTGCCAAATACATCTTTATCTGATGTTATTGATCATTACTTTCCTTATGATTACATCCAATTAGACCTGTCAAACAGGTCGGGCGGGTCGAGTTTGGGTCGGGTCGTCTCGGGTTCGGGTCCGTTCTGGGTCGAGTCATTTCGGGTTACGGGTCGTGAAATGCTCAACCCAGATCCATATTTGACGGGTTCGGGTCGACCCAACGGGTCAAGAACGCTACTCATTCATAATTTTTTAAATGTCATTTACTATTTATACACATTATTTTAAAATGATAAAATTATGTAAAATATCAATAAAAATTTATTACTTGTTATAATTTCATTCTTTTTAGTTTTTGAAGTATGAAATTATATATAATATATAAATTGATATTTTATATAATTATTATCATCCTTAAAACCATACATAAATAGTAAACGACATTTAAAAGTAAACATATGGAGTATTTTTAATGACTATTTACATAGTTCCTGAATCTAAAATTGCTATATTGTCCTAATAACCGTTATATTATTGAAAAATAATAATTAATGTTGCTATAATAGTAATATGTAATTTTATATACATAACAAATTGTAATGTTAAATTATAAAGTAAAGTTGATGATGAAAAATATAATATTCAATCCTAATTATTAGTAATAATAAATTATAATATTAGGTTAAATTGTAATTTATTTATGTTTTTATTATCTTAAAGCTTGACCCAACGGGTGACCCACGGGTCGACCCAACCCGACCCAAAAATTTGCGAGTTGAACGGGTTCGGGTTGCTTCGGGTTTCGGGTTGAAATATTTGCGCCAAAACCCAGGTTTTACGGGTCGGGTCGGGTCCTCGGGTCGGGTCACGTTTTGACAGGTCTACATCCAATCCACTGAAACCCTCAATGAGCAACTTGCACAACCAACTCTTGCCCCTGCAGTGTTGGATAATCATACCCTCTCTACCTCTTCTGATGTTGATCCATTCAATTTTGTGGATTTTGAAAATTTCATATCTTCTGAGCCTCCTGAAGTGGCTCCAAGACATTCTTCTCGAGCTCATAACCCGCCTGTATGGATGAAGGACTATGTAAGCATGGCCTTCATGAAGACATCAAATGCATGGTCTGACTCTAGCAAGGTTATCCCTCTATATCTTATTGCATCTCTTATGTGCTATACTTTTGTTTCTGCCTCTTACCATGCATTCATTAACAATGTTGTGTCCCACAAAGAACCCTCTTTCATTCATGAGGCCATACAAAGTCCTGATTGGTGTGATGCTATGCTAGTAGAATTGAATGCCCTTGAAAGGAATGACACTTGGACTCTGGTGCCACTTCCGGTTGATCAATCTATAGTCACTTGTAAGTGGCTCTTTAAACTCAAATGCAGAGCTAATGGCTCCCTTGAAAGACACAAAGCTAGACTTGTAGCTCGGGGTTTCTCTCGGATTGAAGGCCTGGACTATTCAGAGACATTTGATCCAGTTGCAAGGCTTGTCAGTGCTAGGACTCTGCTTGTTGTGGCTTCTGCTAAAGGGTGGCACACTGTCCAAATGGATGTCACAAATGCTTTCCTCCATGGTGATCTTGAGGAGGAGGTGTTTATGGCCTAACCACCTGAGTATCATCGACTGAAAGCTCTTCAAAGGCAAAAGCTTAATCTTGATGCTTGTGCTTAGGAGGAGTGTGGTGTAGATGATCACAAGATCAAGATGGTATGCAAACTAAATAAATCATTGTATGGCTTAAAGCAAGCGCCAAGACAATGGTTCAACAAGTTTGCTCAAGTGATCAAATTGGCTCAGTTTGTTCAATCAGAGGCTGATCATGCTTTATTCACTAAGCAAGATGGAGATACTTTCACTGCTTTGCTAGTGTATGTGGATGACATGATCATCACAGGAAACAACAAAGAAGAAATGAGAAAACTGAAGGAGCATTTACACAAGCACTTTCAGATCAAGGATCTAGGCAACACCAAGTATTTCCTCGGAATAGAGATTGACAGAATTCAAGATGGCATATGGTTGAATCAAAGGAAGTATGCAATAGAGTTGCTAGAGGAAGCTGGAATGGAGAATGCTAAGCCACTCTCTACACCTCTGGATGTACACTGCAAACTGACCAATGAAGGGGAGGCATTTGATAAGCCAAAGATGTACAAGAAGGTAGTAGGGAAGTTGATTTACCTCACTGTTACAAGGCTAGATATCACCTACTTAGTGCACATTCTAAGTCAGTTTATGCAGAATCCAACCACAATGCATTGGCAAGCTGTGAAGCATTTGTTGAGATACATCAAGCAAGCGCCGGGTCAAGGAATCTTCCTTCCAAGCAAATTTGACTTGAAGCTTAGAAGATTTTGTGATGCTGATTGGCAAGCTTGCCCCATGACACGAAAATCTCTCACATGATATTGCTTTTTATTAGGTGATGCCTTGATATCATGGAGAACCAAGAAGCAATCCTTTGTGGCCATGTCTACTGCAGAAGCGGAATATAGAGCAATGGCCATGCCTTGTTGTGAGTTAATCTGGTTGATAAGAGTGCTCAAGAGTCTGAAAATTGAGCAAGCTCAAGCTGTGGAGTTGTTTTGTGACAACCAAGCAGCATTGCATATTTCTAGAAATCCAATGTTTCATGAAAGGACCAAGCATATAGAGGTGGATTGTCACTTGGTCAAGAATATGGTGATGGATAAAGAAGTTGATACAACATATATCTCCACTAAAGATCAGTCTGCAGACATCTTTACTAAAGTAGTGAATCAAGTGCAACATATGAAATTGATGAGCAAGCTTGGAGTTAGAAATCAGTTTGCCTAACTCTAAGCTTGAGGAGGAGTGTTGAGTATATTGTGATCTATATCTCAGCTTAGCCAAGTTGTTAGATGGTAGTTAGAATCCAACTATCCTAAGCATGCCACGTCAGTCTGTAAATTGGGGTTAAATACCCCTTTGCCTGTTCATTGTACATTGAGAACTTCAGTTTACATAATGCAAGAATCTGTTGATCATCTCCCTTCCATTTCCTCCTTTCTTCACTTGCATTTTGTCTGATTAAGCTCGAATCCAATATAATTCAAGCTTAATTCATCATCACATTTTGAATCCAAAACCTCCCTAGGCTCGATTCTTAGGGAGCATTCTTCATCTATCCACAACTTTGTTTGACACAGTATGTCAATTGTTTATAAAAAGCTTATAAATAGTGTTTCACAAACAAATCCGTGGGCATGTGAGATTTGTGGCTTCAAATTTGTACAGCAAGGTTGATATTATTGACATACAACCAACTAAGAAGACACCAAAACTTTTTGACAATCATGTACATCGTACAATGATAGAGTAGAGTGATTCCATCAATGGAGGATGGGACCATAAGGCGTTCACGATCCTCGATTATTCATTTCACTGGTCCTTGTATCCAAATGGGCAAGCTGTTCTACACCATACCTGGGTTAAAAATAAATCATCTCTTTCGCGTCGCCGCTGAGGCTGACAGTATCTCAATTCTTCAGAGATGGATATAGCCAAAATTAATGTTAATTTTCGGGAGATAAAGTGAAAGTGTGAAGATATAACAACTAAATCCAGTTATACGCGCAAAAGCACTCCCCGTTTATTGATTCTACTCCACTGCAGCCTCCTCGTCTTCAGCATCAAACTCTTGCTCCACCCCCTTCACCTGTAAATCACATAGAGTACATTAGTCCTGTCGGAATTCACCATTCACTCCAAGTTTCTCCACAGTAAGATTCCTGGTCCTGGCTTTATAATGCCAATAAGCGTCTGAATTTTCTTAACAAGTTCACGTCTGGTGAGATGCAGTTCAGAACCTGAGTAATTTCGTCAATGTGATAAAAAAAGGAATTTACTGGCAAGAAGAGTAAGAAATCACCTCGGGCACGTAGTGCATCAACATGTTCTCAATTCCAGATTTCAGTGTGACTGATGAACTAGGGCAGCCACTGCAAGCTCCCTGCATTTTCAATTTGACAATTCCCGTTTCCCTGACAAATCCGAGTGTAGAGAAGAAAATTTTAGTCAACTGATATGGAAAGAATGTTGCTAGAATTTTTCGTCATGAAGGATTCAAAGGAGACCTACATGTCAAATCCTCGATACTCAATGTCCCCACCATCATCTTGAACTGCAGGTCTGATGCGAGTCTCTAACAGTTCTTTGATCATCGCAACAGTTTCTGAATCATCCTGCAATGTGATTCCCACAAATTTGAAATAAAAATTTCCATAGAAACACTGAAATAACATTGTTCCACAAACTGTGCTAACCAAAAAAATGAAAGGAAAAAACTTCACATAGATGCATCAACATTTTAAATTTAACTGGTATGTGATAAAAAATTAGTATAACATCCTTCAAATTCATAATCTTTTTAACTAGCAAACATGAAACTAATGAGCCAACAGTGACTAGCTCACATATATGAGAAGCTCACCGGCTTTCAGAGTTAAGAACTAGTAATATTTGACTACATGTAACCAAAATCACACGTAGATCAGTAAAAATCGTTAATTACATCCGTTAGAAAGAGAGAGGCGTGAGCATCATTGAGTATGCTTTAAGAATTAGTTTTACCAGAAGAAAATGATCAGAATGATTCAGCAGAAACCTGAACAGATTCTGGAATATTTTGCAACAAGTCAACAACCAAGCAAATAGCTAAAAGAGTGTGATGTTTGGCAAAAGCTGCTCCATGAGGTCCTTTTGGAATGCTTATTTCAGATTTTCCAGAATGCTTAATCTTCAAAAATATTGTCCTTGCCTAGTTCCCTAAGCACCAAAGTGTGCTGGTAATTATATAGTTGTGCTATCTAATCCAAATTGCGGAAGGTGAGAATCTCATCAATCCCACTTTCATATCCCTCTGAATTAACCCTAGACAACAAAACTACCACTGAACAGAAAAAAGGACATACAAGGACTCTATGAGTGAATACATAAGTCTAAATTTCAATCGGACATACAAGGACTCTATGAGTGAATACATAAGTCTACATTTCAACATGCAATATTCAGAAAAGTAAATACAGCAGCAACCTATGCAGGAGTACAGCATCTGATACATGTTGAATTGTTGATGAACAGAGCTTCGAAACATACCTCATGGATAGCAGTGTCCTTGGAAGCGGCAGCCTCTGCATCAAGAAATAGTGGCTGCCCAGATGTATAGAAATCCATGATTGCAGCAAAAATCTCTGGCTTTAGAAAATCCCATGAAGCATCTTCAGACTTGGTAACGGTTATAAAATCAGAGCCAAAGAAGACTCGTGTGACTCCTGTTTAATGGAACAAGACGAATGATCTTTAGAATACTAGGAACCTGACCATACATTGTGGATGGACAAATGAAATGATCCAAATAGTATAATTAGGTGTGTCCCTTCATTATTTAAAAATAATAATAAAGACAATTCCCTTTCAGATTTACACAAAATAACATCGTTTCCGCCTCTGCTAATTTGCCCATACCAGATTACACCTTTGTCATATACCATCTAGTATCTACAACCAAGTGCCATCAATCCACCACTCAGAAATCTAAGCTAGTCTATAGTTTCCATGACCTCTAGCAGTGATAATATTATTTCCATCTCAGCGAGAATTCCCAGCTGAGTCAGGCAAGTATAATACCAATGTAACACAAGGTTATGTGGCTTATGAGCTCATCTATCATTTACTTCCCAACTTGCATGGTTATGAGCTCATTTTGTTACCTTATGTGTGGATTCAAACTGCAAAAGCAATGGGGTGATCAGGATGAGACTCGAAACCCTAATATCAAATCTTCCAATGCAGAAAACATGTGTATGCAATTGAGTTCTCAGAAAACAGAAAAGCAACATCCAGAAACAAAATTTCAGCATCACAAGCAAGCTAACCATCAATTCCAAACAGCGCTTTTGCGAGAGGCGAGTTCATCGCAACACGGGCGTTGGGGAAATCCGAGCTCCCGACATCCATAACCGGCTTCTCGGGATAAAACATGAGCGATGAAGGATTTGGCGTCGGCTGGGTTTGGATAAACATGGTCCTTCTCTGCCCTGCTCAAAATCACAAGACATTCAAATCACATCAGTGATGAAGGATTCCCCGTGAAGCATCCAGAGTCCATCAAAGTATCAAACCCTAATCTAATTTCACAGAAATCGATCGGAAGAGATAAATTTTAGCTTTTATCTCCAAATTGGAAATTAAAACCACGAGAATGAGAATTCAGAGTGTATAGACTAACCATGGAAGTGCACCGATTGGTATAAACCGGACGAGATGACGGAAGAAGAGGATGTCAGCGAAGAAGTCGAATTCGGGAGATCAGAGCTTCTGTGGAAATCGGAAGAGGAAACGAAAAGCAGTCGCCGAAATACAAATCGACCGCCGCTGGCACTTTCCGACGCGTGATGGGATCCACAAGCCTTCAAGGCTCGAGTTGCTAGCCTACCGACGCCCCGCATCGCCATTGACGACCAATTCCTATCTCTGTAGCTGTTCTCAGACGTTGAGCTGAGTTCGCCGGCGGTGACCAGTGGGAATTCGGAAACGGAGATGAAGAAAATGTGAATTGAGCTACAAATAGTCGGTCGGACACGTTCATTGTTGGGTTGAAGCTTAAACGTTTGGCAATGGAGGTTGTGTTCGCGTCGGGTCGGGTACTGCTTTTGACCCGTTAATAACCCGGGCTGCCCATTCGTGCTTGATCCAATGATCCGCCCCGTTCTCGCAAGTGTTTTTTTTTTTTTTTTTTTGATAAAGGTAAGAATTCTGAATTCGAGTTCAGACATATCTAAAACTCGAAAAGACCTTTCTAGGGAAACCTAACCCCCTTTTTGGGACTTCGCCCCCGTCGGTCGGTGGTTCTTCAATCGGCATCCTAAACCTCTGAATATTGATCAATCCGGCCCGGAGACGTTTCTCCTTCTTCGGGTTGCTCCACCTCAGCGCCGCCATCTTGCCCGGTGTCCCCGGCGTCCTGCAATCCTACACTCAAACATGGCCATGGGTCACGGGTCGGACGGCTCGACCCGTGACCCGACGGGTCAGGGTCCAAGGGTCGGGTCGGGTTGAGGTCAGGATTAGGGTCGGGGAAAAGATAACCCGTGACCCGGCGGGTCCGACCCGGTCCGACCTGCCGGGTCAACCCGCCATTTTAAATTATTTTTTTGAAAAATTTATTTTTAATAAAATAAATTTATAATTATTATGTAAATTATATAAATTATTCTTATAATAATGCATAATATTACATAAACTAATATGCAATGGCAATGTCGTTTTGCGGGTCGACCCGCAAAATCCGTTGGGTACCCGATTTGGTGACACGTGGCCGACCCGGCAGTCCGACCCGTCGACCCGCGGGGTCACCTAACTCGTCAACTCGTCCGAATCGCGGGTTAGGGTTAGGGTCACCCTCCCCGGGTTGTTGACCCGGCGAGTCGGACCCGTGGCCATGTCTACCTACACTCTACCCACCTTCTTCCTGGTTTGTCTCTCCTGGTCCGACGATTGTACTGGTTCGCCTCCTTCGGTCCCTCCGATTGTTCCATCTAGGGCTCCAAGCCTCAATTTTCGACTGATTTCGACCCGGTTTCACCTTGAACCGCACCACAACTCTGGTTCGGGTCAGATTGATGTTTCAATCCCTTTCCCCCTACCAGATCCGCCACAATTTCATCTTGGTTCTCCGTTCTTTGTCCCTTATGGTGGTTTACGATGGCTCGGTTGTTGCCGGCCCTCTGGTTTGTTGCTGGTTCCATCCTCCTCCACATCTTTCCCCTTTGCCGGCTCCGGCGTTGCTCAGATCTTTTGGTGGTGATGGCTCCGCATGTATCTCGGGGCTCTCTTCCCCTAATTTGGGTGGTGCAGGCCCGATTTCTAGGCTTCGGGCCCAAGGTCTTGCCTTGGGCCCAAAGCTGCCCCGAAAAGCGAAAATTAAAAAGGGATAACATTTATACGGTTCTGTTATTTGCACGGCCTTCGTATCGCCATCGGCACGGTACCAAAGCCGAGTTCCCAAGTCGGCATAGAAAACGCCGAAGCCGAACTCCCAAGTCGGTATCCCGGATGCCGAATTCGACTCTCCAGGCCGGCATACACAGACTGACGGAAGGGAAGACGGATTTGACGATCAACCTGACACGTCCCATCGACTGTAGCGAGTCACGTCACGCCTGAGCCGATGCCGGATCTCGAAGTCGGCAGTGTCCCATCAGCACTGTGCGTCAGGCATCTCCAGCTTTGTTGCAGGGAATCTTCAGCTTTCCGTCCCATCGACTGATGTCGCTGCCGAACTCCCAGATCGGCATAGCTGGGGGCGACCTGTTATAAATAGCCCCGCCCTCACTTTGCACTACACACACCACTCACACACTACTACTACTTACCTTATTCATAAGCACTCGAAGCCGGTAGCCCGGAGAAATTGCCGTGAAGAGATATTCGAAGGAGAGATGGTGAAGTGGCGCAGCATGATATGGAGAACGAGGAGCAGCTCACAGTCGCCTTCACCTCAACCCTCTCCGAACGATCCGCGAGATCCTTCACCTCAACCCCCGCCGAAAGATCCTCGAGCGCAAGCCGCAGCCGAGCTATGTCGAGATTTATTGTTAACTTTATGTTATTATAGGTCTACATTTTAAAGATAAAAAGTAAGTTTAGGTATGTAAAATGTACATATGGAATTTTAAATGCAATTATAAATGGAATTTAGATATGGAATGTAGATATGGAATTTAGATAAAATGTATATTTAAATATATTGTAAAGAAATAAAGATAAAATGTAGGTTTAGTTATGTAAAATTTACATTTGGAAATTTTAATGCAATTATAAATGGAATTTAGATATGGAATTTAGATAAAATGTATATTTAAATAGATTGTAAAGAAATAAAGATAAAATGTAGGTTTAGTTATGTAAAATTTACTTTTGGAATTTTTAATGCAATTATATATGGAATTGAGATATTGAATTTAGATATGGAAGTTAGATAAAATGTAGATTTAAATGGAATTTAGATAAAATCTAGATTTAAATGGAATGTAGAGAAATGTAGGTTGAGACGGTTGAGTTGTGTGAAATTTAGATATGGAATTTATGTTCACATAATAGATAAATATATTTCAAATAGTTTATGGATAATTAATATTAAATGTTCAATTAATGGATAATTTAGTATGAAAGACAAAAATTATGTAAAATTTAGTATGAAACTTGCTAAGATGTGGTCCAACTATGTGAAAATTATAATTAATATTATAAGTTACGGATGTCAGGCCTTATAAAGATTATTTTGATAATGTAGGCAATGAGGCGGGGCGTATCCCAGCGTGAACGGGTTAGGCCAACCGCGTCTCTAAGGCGAGGTGATAGGCCTTTGGAGCCGGCTCGGGCGAGCAAATCAGTCATTAGACAACCAGCAATTGAACAACCGGTGAAGGAGCCCACGCGGGCTAGCACATCGTTTCTTGGGCGCGACGACGAGGATTTTCTGGCCGATTATAGCGTCGACGATGTTGACACGTCATAGGTGCCAAAGACCCCGCACATCCCCGACACCGACTTCAGGCATCATACGACTTCGTGGGGAGCCGAATGGCACCAGACCCCTGAGTATACACCCGTGGTGGGACCTGAACAGTGGCAGATGTGGCCGGGAATGACTACTCAGCCCATCCGTGACGAGGGTGCATCCTCATCCAACCCAGGTGCTGGTACATCAACACCAACGTTTAACACCTTCGGGGTAGGTGACCACTTTGGGGGTGTATCCAGTACAGACCCCTTGCATAACCCCAATTTTCGCCCTGGGTATTTGGACGAGTTGAACCTTAGGGATGTGGACGACGGCCGCCCCAAGTTTGTCGAGCCACTTCGACACTACAAGACTCACATGTGTCGCTGCCTGTGGATAAATGAGGTGGGTGTACATGTATGAAGGATTTGAAAATATTTACGGGTATTGTGTGTGCAACTGTGTAGCTGAATATCTTATTATATGTTTTGTAGGTGGTGGAGATGACGGTAAAGAGCCTCAGGCGTGGAGATCGGTGGTAGACAGTGCGCAGTTGGCCTCGTGCACCTGGGCAGTGGAACTGGTGGTATCTGGCGAGGCACAATGGGTTACATAACTTGGATGACATCAGAATGGATACAGTAGATCACTGTCTCATCCAAGCCTTCATCTACAGTTGGCATTCGGAGACCAACAGCTTCCATCTCCCATGGGGGGAGATGACAATTACCTTGCACGATGTGCACAAGTTGTTCGGTCTGCAAATCGACGGACGCGCACTGGTCTCTACCCTTTCAAACTTTGTACGACAACAGTGGCTAACAGAAAACTTCGGCTTCAGCACGCACGACTTCGTGCAAAGTGGGAATTCTTTTTTCCACAACAGCCTGGATTTGCAAATGTCGAATCTAGTTCTCAACCCAGAGACACCCCATCGGGTTATCGCAACAGGATATATGTTGGAGGTTCTTGGCTGCTTAGTGCTGAACGACAGAAGGGATGAATCTGCGAGGGCCTAATAGGTTGCCGGTTGGAGATCGCGTCTAAGAACTCATGTACACATGGAACACCGTAAGCACCCCTCCAATAGTGATCCCTGCAAACACCATCATGACTAGACGGAAGTGCCTTCGCCTTGTTGTAGTTGGCCAGCAGAAGCTCGAAGCACTCGTCAGTCATCAGCATCAATAGCGGGGCGAAAATTGGTTCACTCATGACACACCGTTTGATTGTCAACCGTGACTTCTCAAAGGAACCCTCCGAGTTGGTCTACCTGTTCATTGACCATGTTGTCAATACAGTATGTAACGTCAACGAACCCACCAACAGTCGTCCCTAGCATGGACTTTAATTTTGCATGTGCTGACTCGGCACTATAGCATAAAAAATCTATTAGTTTGACTTATATAGGATAATTAAATAAAATATTAATTACAAATTTATACAATTCAATGTCACTTACTTATTCGTAGTTCGCATCCCAAGATGTAGGAACTTATCAACCCATGCACGAACAATCGCCTCCTTGAATTCTATGAGCCAGGTGTCTTCAAGGTACTTCATAAGACCCCATCGTGCCTCCCATTTCAACTTCATCGATTGTAGACGCACTTCATAACTTTCTTCAGTCTTTGACTCAAATAAGGCCTTGCAGTCATTGTAGAAGGCGATTCGCTTGTCACTCGATTGTGTGATCCTACCCTTCAGTTCAATGTTGCACATAATATGAAAGGAGCACAACATATGCTTTACCGTGGGAAACTCCTCCCGAAGAGCCTTGATAAGACTCAACTCTCTATCTGTAACAATTACTTCTGGGAGTAGTTGACCGCACAAATACCGTAGTCGCCTTAGTGCCCAACTATAGTGATCCGTGCTCTCCCTTGCCATGAATACGAACGCAATTGCAAATGTGTTCATTGTGCTAGTAATCCCAACGATCTCTAGCAACGACATTTCGTACCTTGTTCATGAACATGAATTAGTCAAACAAAATGCTACAACGTGTGACAAATATAAAAGTAGTCGACAGAAATGTGATTACTCTTACTCGTTCGTCTTGTAGGTCGAGTTCATCACGATAACATATGGAAACAACATCGGAAGATAGCGCGAGTGTGGATGTGACAAAAGTACGTCAGTAACCTCGTCTACTCCTGTTTTAGAGGACTTCCTTGTGGCGATATAGTATCTCATTTGGTGGAGTTTGTGTAGCGCTTGAGGCAGGTCTCTCCGTCCTCTACAGCGCTTCTCCGCAACTGGGCTCGTGCATTGTACTCTTGACGAATGTCCGTCACGCAGTCATGATCATCATACTCCATCCCGCGCAGCATATCTCACGGTCTTAACCCAATCACGGTATCACGACGAACCTGCCGATGTTGATCTGGTGTTAATCGACCGGCATAGGGATGTCCTAGTACATCTTATTGTTTAGCTTGTGGTTATGCACACCGCATATAACCTTCATGGTCCAATTGTCAGCATCATTTTGACGACCCTCCAGCTCAAACTTGCATCCGAGATTCGTCGTTCTCCCTCGCCTACTTGATGCGGGAGGAAAATCCAAGTCGACATCTGGAATATCTCGAGGCCCTCCATACTTATCACACACTAAATGAAAGGTACCCAATCCACTCATTTTGTTCTTCCATGACCGAGTGATCACAAATACCATGTTTTTTTTATCTTCCCTACATATCTAGCCCATGCCTTCATGTTTACTTGATCATCCCAATAACCATCAACTGTAAACATCGAACCATATTCTGTACCCACATCTAGAGGTTGGTTTTGTTCCTAAATAATGATACTTATGTACTAAGAACTATTTCCCACACAATTTTACTATATGGAATTTTACAAAATATTATCAATATAACGCTATATTATATGATGGTTTTGTTTTACACAACTCTGCTTTATTATGATTCGATTCAAACAACATATCCATAGTTATATAAACAACTTTGTTTGATCACTATAGCTAAAAAATGTATGAAAAATTTCCGCTATAATATGAGTCTATTCAAACAACATATCCATAATTATATAAAAATTTCCAATATATATATATATTCGTTTTACAAACTGTAACAATAATAATTTACCTCGAGATTCTTCACGAGCTCCTCCGAATCACTATAGCTAAAAATGTCGAACGGTAAATCGCCTCCGCCATCTTCTTCCGGTAACGCCATTTTTCTCCGATGCAAGAATAGGGATTTTGGGGATTGAATATGGTGAAATTTGCATTCGAAATTGACTCCGACATTGCTTCTATTTATAGGCTTTCGAAATTACCTCGGTCATTGGATGCCGACTTGGTAATTCGGGTTCGGTATCTTTGGTGCTGACATGGTCCTTCTAATTCGCCATCCATTGTTGCCGACTTGGGCACTCGGGTTCAGCAATATGTGTGCCGACCTGGAGACTCGGCATCGGCACCATGTCGATGGCGAGATGTTACCGTGCCGATAACAAAAACGCATTTATATCATATAAATATTAAATATATAGATATATATATTTACCTATATATATTTATATATTTAATTGACTACATATATATGGGTGATCATTTTTTATTAAGCTGGTCACTTTTTGATTGCTTAATTTTGTTTCATTCAATTAATCCCACCCTATATGGGTGTTATTAAATCCCGAAAGGGCTTGATTAAATCCCAAAAGGGTTTCAATAAAAACCCTTGATCGAGTCCGGCGGTGCTTTTTATTGAGCTTGAAGACTAGCGGCTTTTTTGCGGTGTTTCTCTCCGTTGCCGTCTACGAGAGGTCGTGGACATGATCGAAACATGAAGGCTCGCCGTCGCCCGAGTCCATATCTGAGGTTTCTACAAGTTCCCCAGGTGTTCCTGAGTTGCCTCTACTTTTTGGCGTTGGAGTGGTTTCATTGCATGCTCGTTCATCGTTCGATAGTGCTAGTGTTTGCCTTTGTTGCATCTTTGTTTCTCGGTTTTGTAGGGTTTCTTTACTTTATTTGTATCGGTTTGTATGACGGGTTTCCGTCGCCGTTGCTACGGCCTCTCGACCCACTGGGCTTGTCCGGTGCGTCGAATTTTTACTTAATAAAAAAAAATCTGAAACTCGAAGGTCGGACAAGCCGACAGAAAAAACATACAATACAACAAACTGGTGCAAACACAGACAAACAACTCTACAAAAAACAAAACCAGAAGACCTAATCCATGCAGAATGTGGCCGAAGACGACTAACGAAGCCAAGCTCCACACTTAAGCAGAATCGTAAGTCACTAAGTCAGCGATACATCAGGACCCGATCATCTTGTGGGCAATGAGGACGAAACTTCAAGGAAGCAATCGACCCGAGAATGGAGACGCCATGATGCACACTACCATGACCCCAACCTATCCCGACTCCAACAACCAAAACCAAATCCAACGAGAAAGTCACCAAGAAACGCGATCGTAGAGTTGCACAACGCTTGAGTAAAACGCACTCAGAAACCCTAACAGGATTTAGTACACGCCCATACGAGCGGGGTTTGATGCCCTTACGGGTTTTTAATCAAACTTCATATAGTTCTTATTACTATTAATATATAAGAATTAATATATTAACCAAAATTAAATAAGATTAACATATCAATAAAAATATATTAACTATTAAATAAGTTACTATATTAATAAAAATGTAGTAACTTACAATTGTAATTAATCTTACGGAATAAAAAATATACCGTAATTTTTCAGGGATATGTATAAATAATTAGAAATCATTAAGCTTTAATGATTTATAAATATTTATAGGCTAAATTGCAGGAAACCACCCCTTAAATAACCTCATTTGCTCTAAACCGCCCTTTAAAAGCATAATTGCAAAAAACCACCCTTTAAAACACAACCCCTTGCAACTCACCACCCACTCTTTAGATATATGAGAGTTTGTGTTAAACATATATAAAAAGACCAAAATACCCTTATTACAAGATCAAATTTCTCTTATTTGCCATTCAATAAAACCCTCTCAAACCCGATTTCATCCCCATTTTACCAAACCCTCGACAGTCTCAAGCTCACCCCCGTCGGTGCCGCCACTGCTCCCGCCGACAACGAAACCCGACGAGGCTCCAACTAGGACTTCTTAAATGAGTGTAATTTCCCCAAGCACAAATCCAAGTCTGTTGAGCCTTAGCCCGAGGATGTCGATTTGGAGAGTCAGTTGCTCTCTTCGGTCACTCATATCCCAAACAACAACGAAGAAGAAGACCTCTTCTTGGACGATTATTTGGTTGAGGAGTGTATCAAAGGGGGAAACACTTAGAAGTCATACGAAATTTTCAAATAGGCTTCCACAACCGTAGGGGGGGGAACTACCAATTTTGAACAATAGCTCCATGAAAGCAACTCAATTCATTGATTACAAAACACAATCTTAGAATTGCCCAAATCAATCAACTGGCTAATGAAGAAAGTAGGGGTATTTTTTCTTCAATTTTATTTAATTTTTATTTTAATTATTATTGGTAAAGTAGGGATATTTTTGGTATTTTCAGCAACATTTAACATAAACCTAACAAATCCAAGGGGTGGGTGGTGGTTTGCAAGGGGTTGTGTTTTAAAGGGTGGTTTTATGCAATTATGCTTTTAAAGGGTGGTTTAGAACAAATGGGGTTATTTAAAGGGTGGTTTTCTGCAATTTGGCCTTATTTATATAACATCACAAACTCCGCACAACATTTGATCCGATCATCCCGTTCTCGCAAGGTTGCTTTTGGCCCTATTAACTAAAATTTCAACACACATTGGACAAAACTCGATATATCGAGAAAATGAAAATCAAAAGTCATTTATCATAAGTATGTTCCAAATAACAAGAGGCATACCACAATTCATAGTTGAAGGACTTGAAAGATGTTTTTTTTTATCAGGTAATAATTCGGGTGGAGTAATCCTACCCGATAGCATCCTTGCGGATGAGGTCTTGGAGACCTGTATCAGTGTTAATGTCGAGGCCCCTGACATAGCGGCAAAGGTGTGCAACCTTATCAACCACTCTGTTGTCATTTCGGGACATGTGAGAGAAGGAGACTTCTCTCACACTCGACAACATTGTTTTAATATCAGACATCACCAATTCTATTTCCCATGGGCATATGGAGTTTGGTTTTAAATGATTTATGATGATAAGGGAATCTCCTTCGATTTGTAATTTGTTTATTCCAAACGCCCGAGTTTAGATTATTCCATGTCTTAATGTCAAAGCCTCAGCTTTCAGCGGGGTCTGTTTGCCAATTCTATCATATCCAATGCGGATCGGCCTACCCTCCCAATCACGAATGATGTAGCCAATCGAGTTGTCGTTGTTATCAAGTGTAGATCCATCGAAGTTTAATTTAAACATACCTACAGGTGGTTTTCTCCATTTAGCAACTTTTATCCGTAGCTTTGGCTGTGTGTAATTGGTAGCATTACCCTTTGGAGTATATTGAATATCATCCTCATTTCCATGCATGGAGGTTTTCTTCCAATTTTCCAGGTGAGTTGTGATGATGTGTTTAACAGATTCGTGATTCGGAATGGGTTCATTTCTAAAGATTGTTTGATTTCTGGTATACCAAATTGTCCACCATACTATCGCTACTTTTTCCTTTTCAGTTTTTGTAAGAGTGCTTCCAATTAATGACAAGATAGGAGAGAAATCTCTCGAATTTGCAATTAAATTGATTATAGCCTGATTTGTGCCCACTAACAATGGGAGATGGAAATAAGAAAATTGGCATTCCACAAAAAGATGAGTATCATCCTCAGTGGCACTGTTACAGAGGACACAAGTTGTTGGTATGGAGACCCCTTTTTTGGATAGACGTGTAGCAGTTGGAATACCTTTTTGACCTAGTTTCCATAGGAAATTCTTAATTTTTGGTCCCGTATCAATTTTCCAAGTCCATAAATTATTATCCTCATTGTGGTTGTTATTTTTAGTGATCAGTTTGTAGGCACTAGTTGTTGTAAACCATCCCTCCCTATCTGGCCACCAATAGAGTCGGTCATCAAATGTATTCTTAGGAAGGGGGATATCCAATACTGTATTTCTTTTGCTATAGTTTGTGGGATTGTATTATATAATTTTTCCTCCCACCATTTTCCTCCTAAAATATAGTCACTCACAGTTTCGTCATCATTTCGAATGGTAGGACAACCGACCCTTTTGATTATTGGTGAAGTTGTAAGCCAGTTATCGGTCCAGAATTTAATCGATTTACCATTGCCTACCGACCAGATTAGACCCGTTTTAAAATTTTCAATAAGAGGAGTTAGTTTTGACCATTGCCACGGCGAATTCCCACTTTTCTTGTAGTTCAATATATGTGTTGTTTTCAAATACTTGTACTGGAGGTGAAAGATGTTTAATCATATTTCTCAAACCTCACTGGAGAAATATTAAGGGTGCCCAATTATCCACGGGAGAGTAAACACATAAACTTTTAAAGACATTGTATACAAATAAAAAAAATAACTGAATAAATGGCGAACCAATGCATTATCACAACAAGGACGTGCAATTCTGATTGGAACAAACCTCACCGCCAAACCAATTTATATCATGCAAAACTTTATGCTACCATATATGCGATACACAAAAAAACTTGGCCATGTAAACATAACTTTCTTATGGAATAGAGGCTTCCAACACCCTCCTCTTGTAAGCTGTGATAAAATTTGTAAGCGAAAAGCTAATGGAGGATTGGGTATTAGAAAATCAAGAGATGTGAATTATGCTCTCTAAATTAAACTTCTATGAAGATACTTGCAGAACCAAATAACGTTTGGGTCAAAGTCTAGACATGTTTGCTACTATATAGGTTCGGCCCATAGGAGCGGAGGTAGTTGAAACCCTAGATATATCATATATGCAACTTCGTCTAGGTCGCGAATCAAGACAAAGTAACAACTTAATAACAATATAAGTGTAAAGGAAATGAAATAATAAGATAGAAAAAACCAACGTTTGACAAGTAGACGAGGGGGGAAGATTAGCCTAGCATGACTATCTTCATGCAAAACATAAAAGAAAAGAGAAAACCCAGGGTTTTCGCTCCACGAGGAAGGCGGAACCCTGAAAGAGATAGGAGAATTTTTTTTGGTGAAAGAGAGAGAGGAGAATGAGTTGTGTGAATTGTGTTCTGAATGGTTGAGAAGAGAGCCCTATTTATAATGCCAAAACCCTAGGAGTCGGCAATCCTTACTGTAGAAGCAAAGCCCAATGGGCCAGCAGGATCCTCGGCAGAATCTGGAAAATCTAGGATCGACGGGCGTCAACAAGGCATTGGCAGGCGCCGATCTCGTGTATGTCGCAGGAGTCTTCAGCGGGCGCCGCTCCTGCTTTTCCATCTTTTTTCAACTGTCTTATAATTCATTTTTCGCTCGGAGTTCTCATTCGTCCGATTGACGTATATGAATATGATTTGGAAAGCTCTTTTCGAGGACTACAACTCTCATAAAGATGCCAGAACTTGATTCGAAGTGATTGAAACTCAAAAGATGAGGATTCTCCACGTAAAAAAAAAACAAAATTTGAGTACCACGTAAAAAAAAAACCTCGTGATTACCCAATGAAATTTCCCATAAAATATTTTGTCTTTAGTAAAGTAACATACTACGGAGTAGTATTTATTACCCGCACTTGTGAAGCTTTTTTACAAACTAGTGAGCTACCCCGTACTATGCACGGAATTATCAGTTTTTGACTATTAAAAAGTTTTATATGTTCATAAGTCGGTTTGAAAAATAAAGTCAATCAAAAATAAAATTAATTTAGTTTTTTATACTTGGACTTTTATTTTATGTAATTCAAAGAAGCTTTATGTCTCTTGCTAATATTTTTTTAAATAAATGATCTAAAAATCTTACTTTAGTATATAGAATGTAATTGTAATAAGCTTACTTGATGTTTCCTATCATCAATGTAAAATGTAATTATAAAAACTTTACTTCTCTGCCATGTTTCCTACTAAAATTTGTGCAAATTTTATGTATAAGATAAAATTTTAATTAGACTTTTTTTTATCTCATTCTATATTTTGTGATGAATTAAGGCTTTAATCTGTGTATGTATAAATATATAAACTAAAACACTTTTTTAAATAAAAAGTACAATTTTTTGTTGTCATCAAATTTTTATCTCATTTATGCAAAATAGAAAAACTTTACTTTATACACATTTTCTGCTAATATTTTTAAAATTTTATTTATAAGATAGATTTTAATTAGACATTTTATCTCATTCTATAATTTGTGACGAATTAAGACTTTATATTATGTATATAAATATACAAACTAAAAACACTTTTTTTTAAAGAAAAAGTATAAGATAAAAGTTTAATTAGACATGCATTTTATCTCATTCTATAATTTATATTATATAAATAAATAGAAACTAAAACACTTTTTTTAAAAGAAAAAGTATATTTTTTTGTTGCAACAATTTCTTTATCTCATTAATACTCCTAAAATCCTAATTTTACTATGGAAAAAGATTTATTTTTAATTGACATTAAATGGGAAAAAGGTAGATAATTAATACTTATAAAGTAAACATATGAGATTGAGAATAATATTTATAAATTTTATTTTATTATATCAATTATCTTTGAGTTAATTGGGATAAAAATAATAGGTCTTGTAACCACTTAAGATATGAAGTTGAATATTAATATAAATATTTTAATTATAAAATTTTATTATTCAATAAATAATGAATTAATAATGAAATCTTATCCTTAGATATAATACATTAAAATAATATATAGTAATGATAAAGATAAAATAATTTAAGGTGTAATATTTAAAAATAATTAATCTATATTATAATACTAAAGGAGAAGTCGCCTACGACATGTGGTGGCTTCTCCTTTAATGTAGCCTTTTTTTTTATTTTTTAGATTAATCGAATTATTTGAATGGTTTTTTAATCTTAATTGATTAATTTTAATTGTGTGTTATTTTAATTTTTAATTAGATAAGTTTAGATCCTAACCAAATCTTAGTGTAGATCCTACCTTATCTGAATAAATAAATAAACGGAATTTATTTATTTATTTATTAGAGATCTTATCTAAATAAATTAATAACCCAATTAATTAATTAACTTATTAGAGAGATAATGTTCTACTACCTGTTTGGGGTTTTTCCGTGTTTATTTTGGGTATTTCTTTTGATGTATTATGTGTTTGTATTTCTTTCAGATCTTCGTGATCTCATCATTCGGGATGCTCTCGAGTTGACTAACCACCACCCGAATTTTTTCCTTATAAAAAAAAAATAAAAATTTGCAGGATATATACTAGATGATGAATACTTGCTTGGTCACATTTTATATGCTCATGGAGGCGCGCCTAACCGGTAGAGATTGCTTGGTCACCTAATTAATTAATTAACTAATTATTTATCATAAATCAAATTAATTATTTAAATACGTAATCAGTTAATTAATTCATGTTTCCCCAAAATCTTAATCGATTTATTTTCTTTTTATAAATTTTATCAAAATTATTTTGAATTGGATATTATTGCAATTTTGAATTTTGAATAACAATTCAGATAAACTTAAATAACTAACAAAATCTAATTGGTTTTCTTTTTATTATTTATTATAAATCAAATTACTTATTTAAATACATAACTAGTAGAGTCCCCGCGCCATGGCGCGTGCGCGTGCGCGAGGAAAAAATTATTATAAGAATGAATAAAACTACAATTAAAGAATAATACAAATGTAAATTATGTTAACAAATCTATTATAAGGAGTTAAATGTAATATTATTGTTCAGGGATGACAAAGGTGTTCAAAAAAGGTTAGGATTTGCCGCTTTATACTTCGTCCATGGGAATCCTGGAAAAAATAAAGTTTGTTTACATGAATGGGTGAAATTATATGTATTGTTTATTTTATATTTAACAACAAAAATGTGTTAAATAAATACCCTGTTTCGCTTCTAGGATATGGAAACTTGGAAAACAGCTTCATTATAAATACTTTCATCATATATAACTCTTCAATATCCTTTAGGAAGGAATACAAAATGTAAAAAAAAAAATATAAAATTAGAATAGGAAAAAAAATCTCATATTTTAGGTATTTGGAGAAAAATATCATTTGAGAGAGAAATAAAATTTCATAAGTGGGATATAAGTAATTAAGGTAAACACAATAAACTTAGGTTTTGAAGCTAATAATATCTACCCAGCTAAGGAAATTTCAAGCTAATAATATGGAGATGCTGAGAATAAAATAAAACATAAAGATAACAAAATATATGGAGAGCCTGAAAATAAAATAAAACAGAAAGATATCATTTTCTTTAAGAAATGCAGTGGCCCTGAATACATACCAGACAATGGAAGGAGGAAACATATATACATTCTTTAGATAGAATCTTGGTGGTTTTCTTTTCAAATAATGATGAAAAATCTGATTTCAAATAGATGACAACTGAAGTTGAAAATTTTAGAAGCCGACCTTCATTCCTTCAAGATAGGCGTAATTAATATTAGTTTAGAAAAATCTAAATTGATTAGCAAAGATGATATATCTTTGGAATCAAACTATAGAAGGCGAATTTATTGAAAGATGACCACATACACTTAGTTACAATAGAACATCATAAAAATACCTCCCGACTGACATGTAAAAGGCGAATTTATTGAAAGATGACACAATAGGATTTTCGATTTTTAATTGAAAAGCTAGAATCTGAAGTCCTTGGAATTTGATGCTATCCTAATAGAACATCATAGAAATACAAAATACCTCCCAACTCCCTCCTAAACCCACGTACAAATGATAAATATAATGCAAGAAGGTTTTTAATCTTGGTCCATGAACATAAATACCATGTGAAAAAAGAATATCTTGTATCCAACGATTATTTGCATTTGAAAGTCCAAGAAAGAAGGGTAGAAAGATGGGATGCCAAAAACAGATGAAAACCCATCCAAGATCGAAGACGTTAGATACACAAGCTGCTGGATATGATAATAAGAAAGGCAACCCCAATATCTGCATAAGCATTTGTGAATTGTAAGTAGGCATAACAGACCTTGAGATTTAGCCAGTGCCTCCATGACATTATCATCATTTGTAGTGTTACCTAAGACACATGGAAAACATAATAAGAAGAATCTATGTTAAACCAAAAACCTCTCAATTTCACCAAGGAAAAATGAGGATGAAAATGAATTATGGAAGCTAAATTATATATCTAAAATTTAGAAAGATTTGATGATGCTGAACATTAGAAACAATGTATATTAAGGAAACTGAATTACCTAAACTTAATGTTAGAAATGGATGGAGAGAAACTGAATTATCTGGAGACTTCTCACCCTCTTCGGATGTGGCGATATCTTGCCATGGAGAAGAAGACATTGGAGGGAGAGAAATTAGTGATAGATATAGAAAGAGAAATCAACGATAGTGCTAACCTATTTGAATGAACATCAAAAGATATTAGAGGAAAATGATGAAACTGAAAGCGCTAACATATTCGACTGAACATTAGAGGAAAAGGAAGGCAAAGAAATTAGCAATAGAAGTACCTAATTTCTAGGCCAATAGCTGCTGTCCATAGAATTGATTGTGGTTGCCACCAGCTAGAGATGAAATTCCAAGAATATTGTTCTGCCCTTGCTGTTGCAGTTGATTAAACTTCTACATATACTTCGCCTTTTGATCTGGATCAATCTCGGGTTTTCTTTGAGGCTGACAAAATGAAAAGAATTTCATATGTTTTTTAGCTCAAAGCTCCCTGATCAGAAGAAATTACTCAGTGTTCAACTAATGTTCATCGAGCCTCCCCAATACTTCAGCGTGCAGCTCATAAATAAGCAACTATTTTATACTTAGGATTAAGAAGCAATGATAATCTGTACCACATGTATTCTATATGGATCTCTTTTTCTAAGGTCTGATGACATTGATTAAGAAGCTGCATGGGGATCTAAAATTTGGGTTTTTGTGATTGGAATTGAGCTTACACATGGTATATATATATATATTGAATTTTAAATGAGAATATGTACCGATTAAAGCCCCGTCTTAATTTGATGTTTTGGCTAGATTTGAAGTAACTCACAAATTGGGGCTTTTTTCATTATCATTCATCTTCTATTTTCATGATTTAAACAGTGTAGGAGAATGCATCGGCATAGTAGAAACACAAACACAAAGCACAAAACAAAAGAACAGGGGTTTCAAGCAATGGAAGTAAGAGATATAAATTTGACATACCATTTCATTTGGATTTGGAATGGATTCTCCAGGAGTCCACTGTGTACCAAGAGTAACAGAAGGGAAGGAGGACGAAATTGGAACCTCCGATATGAGACATGGAGGACGGAATATTGAAGCGTCCGGAGAGACAGCAAGTCGGAGGCGGAAGCAAGGGCATAAGGAGAGGCATTGAGGATTCGGAACTGGGTAGGCGGTGAAGGCTCGGAGGCAGTAGGAGATGGAATCGGAGAATCGAGGGAGACGACGGTGGGCGGGGAGGAAGACGACGGAAGCGGCGAGGGTGGGCGCGGGCGAATGTTCGGAAGAAGCCAGGAACCCTAGGCCAATTTGGGGAAAAAAAATAAAAAGACGTAAAGGAGGGTCGGGGGAAACAAAAAAATAGAATAAAATAGATTGGTTAAATTAGCTGAATTTAAGGAGAGTAAGACACATCAGCCAAGTCTTCTCTTTTAAAGTTATATATAGATTATTTCATTCATTCATTTTTCCCTAAATCTTAATTGGTTGATTTTCTTTTTAAATTTCTTTTTATTAATTTCATTCAAATTATTTTGAATTGGATATTATTGCAATTTTGAATTTGAGTAACAATTTGTATAAACTTAAATAACTAACAAAATATATATAAGATATCTTCAATAAGATTCGTATACAAAAATATCTTTGTGTTTTCAATTCTATAAATTCTACCATCTCTCCAGCAGTGTTGTCTTCCTCTTTGTAAGTTTTTATTGATCGTTCTAATTTAATTTAATTTCTTGCAATCTTGTCATCGATCTAATTTTTATCATTTTATCTTTCTACTTTGTTTTTTTGTTTGTTTATAATTTATTTGAATTGACTCTTAATTAGTATGTGCATGAATTGACCTCAAAAAAAAAGTAAAACTTTGAGAATCGACTTTACCCCCACTCAATAATGTTATAGTTTTCGAGTTGAGTAATGTACAAGTTTCTATTCTCTAATTATAATTTACAAATTAAACTATTAATGTCTTTCTATGCCCTTTTAACTTAAGAGGGCAGAGTTTCATTTCTCTATTGGGATAAAATTTCCCTATATTTTTAAAATCTTAATTCTTTTTTCATTAAAATAAACGTGTTAAAGATGTTATAGGTAATCCAATTATCAGTTGTTTATTCTCTTGCACTCACATTTATCTAAAAATTAATATCTATATGTTTGTAGCTTGCCGTTGTTGATGTGTTTTAATTAATTAATTAATTAACTCAAATATAAGCAAATCTCCATTAAGTTCACTAACTAACCAACCAAATCTCTTATATATATTCCTATTAATTAACTCAGGATATAACCATATCTCATCAGTCAACTAACTAACCAAATCCAATTAATTGCAAATTATGTTATTGTTTGGATTCTATTGCAATTTGTTTTATATATTTTTTGATTGAGTTGTGAGTGTAGTGTACTGTATGCCGTGTGAAAATAAGGAGTAGAACCGAGCTAGCTCAGATCGCCCGCGATGACAAATACTAAAGGTGTGAGGTGTTCATGGAGAAGAACAATAGGAAGGTAGGAAAGTTCAAAAGAGAGGTATGTTAAATATTTAGTTTATGCGTGTGTTTTACATATATAATCTTGGCCGATTTGCAGAAATACACCAAATCGGTGTTCGGTTTGCAAAAGTATACCCGTTTTCTGAGAATAGCAAAAATAGAATAGGTGGGTCATATGTGCTAAAAAATATGTTATTTGTGCTAAAAAATAATTACAGATTTTACCTTTAAATTTAAATATAAAAATCACTAAAAGAAGTATTATGAATTAAAAGAGGATTAAAAAATTAAAAAATAATATATTAAAATAATGTTTTTAATATATTTTTCTCGGAAATTTAAGAATAATAAAACTAGCCGGATGAAAATCATTGCCTTATTAAGATAATCAATTATTGACAAGGATATATTTGTTGTTGACAGGATATATGTTTTTTCTGACAAACCAGATATCTAATAATGACATGATGGAGTCTATAATAGAAAAGAGAATAAAGATACGATTTTATCCATACCATAACTATAAATTAAAGGTCTACCCAAGATGACAAAGTTATTTGTTCCAAATGACAGGAAAAATGTTTATAGTGACAGGCTTCATGTTAATTCTGACAGGATTAAACCTATAATCGGGGAGAGAATCAATGATGATACGGTCAATCATATCTTCAGGATTATTAACCATATTTACAAAACGATTGTCAATATATATCTTCAGTATAATTATCCATAGTGACAGGATAAATGGGGTTCTTGACAATCTTAAATATGAATACTGACAGGATATGATCAAAAATCAGCGGGAGATTGCGTAAAGATACGGTTTTGACCTAAATCATAACAACAAGATTTTTAACCCTATCTAGACAAGTCGCAGGATGGCCTGATGGAGCCGGAGGGTTGGTCTGCTCTTGGGGTCGAGGTCGGAGCCGGAGACTCATTGCGCCGGATTGCTCGCACAACGATGGAGGGTATGGGCGGCGACGGTCGGGGCGCTTGTTTGTTCTGGTTAGCAATTGGGATTGGGTCGGTCGGGGACGCGGAAGTGTAGGCACAGGCGACGGAGCCGGAGACTCGGGCTCTAGTCCGAGCGTCGGATACCTGGGGTTGGGGCAGACGGAGCCGAAGAGGGACGGGATTGTGTGTTTTTGGTTAGGGTTTGGATTGGGATTTGGGGGTCGGGTCTATCAGTCCGGATTAAGGGGATTGAGATTTTAATTTTTTTTTACTTCCAGATTTTTATTATTATTTGATTATTTAATATAATTTAAAACTATCAGAAAATTGAAAAATACTTAAAATATTTAACTTTTATTTTTCCTGATTTTTTGGGGTGGTGGGTAGTTTTGATAATAAAATAAGGTATTTTTGCAAATTTCCATATATTGATGCAATTGTTTTCAAACCTAGGTATTTTTGCAAACCAAATATCAAAGTGGGGTATTTAGTAGTAATTCCCCTATAATCTTTTTGTTATCTGACATTACAAGGATTAATTCATCTTTTCATTTTTTTTTGGAGGCGATGAAAACATTGACATTAGCAATCGAAAATTTCATTACCTAGATGAGTTACTACTACAAAAACTAAACACTAGATGAATCCGATGGAATATTATTGTTGGTGTATTAAGAATATCAAGATCACTACACTTCAATGATCCTGAACAAGTTTATTCGATTGACAAGATTTTAATAGATGAAAAGTTAATTGTGTTTAACAATTGATTAGTTTGTTTACACTAAATTTATTTGCATGTGTAAACATTTAAATTTACAAATGATGTGCATGGTTCGAAGATACAATCATCCATTACAAAAAAAAACTATTTAAACAAAGTCGAACACATGAAAGAAGGGCTTATATTTTTATTTTTTTTGCTTTTATTTAACTACTTTATAATACTTATAATATTTTTAATTAGCTCAATTCAATTCCAATTATTAAAGTTTCTTATTGTTATTTAGAATTTTTATATTTTTTTCATTATTCAATGTGTTAGAGAATGCTTATTTATTTGTTACTTAGTAATACTTATAATATTTATGTCAATAATGATAAATGAAATTATATAAATATATATTTTTAAACAAAGATCCGTGCAATGCACGGGGTACTAAGCTAGTTTATGGGAAAAGGATAGATTTTGTAACTTGACAAATGTCAAATAATATGACACGGGCTAATTATCTTCATTCGACCACAAAAAATAAAAAATTTATGGGAAGGAATCGATTAGTCCATTACCGCGTGTCGTCAATCCTATTATCTTCCTCTCTCTCATCGATTCCTTTTATCCCAATCTCACCCTTTCTCCCCAAACCCTAATCTCTCCCCACAATCACGTCTCATGAAATTCCAAATCGATCGAATCAGGTTCTCCTTCTCCAATTCCCCGATTCCTCTTTGATGATCAACCATCTATCACCTGTAATCCGACGACAATTCTTATCGCCGTCGACGAGCTGTTTAGCCAGATAGAACAGCGCGATGAACAACGCATCGGAGGGCGCCGGCGCCTCTCCGGAGGATCTCGGAGCCCCTGATTCGTGGGAGGCGGCGGATGTAGAGGAGAGCATGAAGCGGCTGATGCTCTCTACTGCTTCTTCTTCTCCTCCAGCTACGGAGCTCGATTTCGACGCTCCCGTCTCTGGCTTGCCGAATTCCGCGGTTTCCTCGTCTAGTGGGGTTTCTGGAAAGGCTGCGACTTTGTCTGAAGAAGCAATTAATCAGGTTGATCAGTTTCTTCGTGACGCGCTGCAAAACCCCCGAGAGCGGTTGTCAAGTAAGTTTGTTCGGGATTTTCCCTTCAGTATGTTATGTTGCATCTACTGATTTTAGTATTGTAGTATTTGAATTTCACTCTCATAATATGTACAAATGTGTGATTGCTTTGACTTTGATCACGCGTGGAAAAAATGTTTCCTTCTATTGAATATTGATGATGTGAAGACGTATTGTTGGACTATATTGAAAGCCTCCCATGCAGGAGGCAAGATAGTAGTTAAAGTGTTCAACTGCAGTCCTAAGGTGGAACTAAAATGACTTCTTATTAGTTATAGACATCTTGTGTTATTCAAAGTGGATGGGTATGATGAGATATAGATATTGTATCATTTGTACGGACATAGGTTGACATGGCAGGCAACATAGTTTTATTCTTTCAAGAAAGATGAAAGATGTCAGGACAGGATTGTAGTTTGCATTGCAAAGGGATCTCCTCTATTATGTAACTTGCTTTCATAAATATCGTAAAACTGTATGTAGTATGTACAGCAAGAATATATTGATAAAAAATTTGACCATGCCTTTTGTTCCCTTGTCAACAGAATAAAAACTAACTAATCATTCACTAAATGCCATGCTTAAAGGATATCATTAGTTTTATGTTTTTCATTGATGTTTTCCTGAATCATAAGAAGAATTTTGAAAAATATCTGCTTAATTGATAGTAAAATATATGGAAGTTGAGTTAAATTTGTTTTATGATAGCCTGTTAATCTAGGCTTCTTAATGTTTGCTGGCCCATTGATTATTATCAGTTGAGAATTGAGACACAGAAATAAACTCTTATTCAAATAAAAAAAGACACAAGAATAAACTATTTAGAAAACAACAAACCACAACTTATGATGGATTAAGGATGATGTCTTTCAGTTTTGATCTTACACATCTGAAGAAATATGCTACTATTTCTGGAGTATCTGTATATTGCATACAAACAATGATTGAGCATCTTATTCATATGTCTGCTCTTTCATAAGTTCCATTTCCTTTTGTATGCTACATGCACATGTACAACAGTCTTTGTGCCTTGACCATTTGAGATATATGTCCACTAGCTGTAGTTCAACCATGTGCAAAATCTCATTAGTTATGCTTAAACTAGCTCATCATGGACTGGTTGATTGTCGTGTCATATGCCCATACTTTTAACTTGGCATTTACAATTACTGGTGTCTAAACTCCATTCTCCTGGAGGGTAAGGATCTCGTGGAGTTGAACTTAGTGGAGTTTATAGGATTATCCTATAGAAACCTATCGACCCTAAAAAATAAATTTAAAAAAGGCTAAACTAATTTAGATCTAAACCACTTATTTATAGTTGAGTGGTTAAGATTTAACCAACTTAACATGGAGTTATATTCCCAACTTTATGGGATCTTAAGTGTCTTCTGGAATATACGGTGGATATGTTTAAACGCGTGGTTATTAGAACTAGGTACGTCTTAAGAACAGTAGTTATTTATGCTTCGTCAGGTAGCAGAAAGTTATGATTTGTTGTCGTTTGGGTGTGAGGCTTATTATTGACTAAAAAGTTTTGATAGTACTGCTTCAGTCCTTTTTGCTTCACTTTTTCACTCCTGTTAATCTATCTTTGATTTTCTTCCCAGTTTTGCGGATGGAACAAGATGTTGAAAAATTTATCCGAGATCCCACCCAGCAGCAGATGGAGTTTCAGCAACTGCCCACTTCTTATTTGCGGCTGGCTGCTCATCGTGTGGCTCAACATTACTTTTTACAGTCAATGGTCCTCTCCGACAGTAATCTCCCTGAGGGAAGTGGTATCATTCTTGTCTGCAAGACATCTAATGAATGCCGATATCCTCGTGTTCGCCTGGCAGACATCCCTGTAAATTTGGCTAAAGATGATGGAGGCATTGTCAAGTTAGCAATTAAGCAGAGGCCACAGAAGTATTCTAATGCTGCCAGTGATATGAGTTCCGGTTCTGGGAAGATTAATCGTTCTAAAAGTGTGGAGGAGAGAAAAGAGGAATACGACCGGGCTCGTGCAAGAATATTCAACTCCACTACTATTACAAATACCTCCAGTGCAAAGCCAAAGAATGACCCAAGGCGTTCTGATTGTTTCAATCATTCTTCTGTTGGAGCACCGAAGTTGGAAAAGCCATCGGTCACAGGTGGTTATGATTTGAGCACTGGTAGGGGCGTGACAGAATCATCTTCCGGAAGCAGTAGATCAGCTAGAAGTAGGACAGAAAAGGAGCCTGTTGGCAGGCATAAGGCTAATAATAGAGTCGCTATTCTCAGGGACAGGGAGGTTGACAGCAAAGATCCTGACTATAACAGGAGCTATGATAGGTATACTGCCTACTCATTTGATGCATATGAAGTTCATTTGTGCATTTCTAGTTTTCTTTTTCTTTTGTGGTCTTTATTTTTTCACTTACAAATATATGACTTGATTTGTGATATTGCTCTTTCAGTCTTTCACTAAAAAAGTAGCTAAAAGTTTGTTTGAGACTTATGTTATTTCTAAAACATTATTCTATATTTTGACTAGAAAGGCATTCCTGCACGCATTATTTTTTATGTCAACTTTAAATCTTCTATGCATGTGACATATGTGAAAAATATTATTTACACATTAACTATGCTTCTGTATATTCTCATGTTATTAGTCTTATATTACAATCTTTCATATACTGATTTTATTCTTTATTAGTTAAGTTAAATAATCTATTTTAGCGTGTACAATATTTAATCTTATACTCCCTTTATTAATTAAAACTTGTCGTTTACTATTCATGCACGCAATTTTAGAATGATAAAAACTATATAAAATATTAGTAACATTTTTTAACATTTGTTTTTATAAATTCATACTTAATTGTAATAAGTATGAAATTATTTAAAAAAATGTTTAAAAAGTTAATATTTTATATAGTTTTTAACACCTAACAAAGTGTGCGTGAATAGTAAAACGTTAAGTTTTAATTAACGGAGGGAGAACTATAGAACCATTCCGGAATGGCTCACCGGAAAGGACTTGTGGGTAGTACCATAGGTCCCCGGTTCGAACCCTGGAATGGCCGCTCTTTATTTACCTATTCAAGGAGGGAGAACTATAGTTGATAGAATTGATCATTTTTATGGCAATTTAAAATATTTTGTAATCTTTTGAAAAATATTTTGCTAGTTTCACTCTCTAGAGTTATATGATGCTGGTAGTCAAGATCGAAACGTGATGCTGGTAGTCAAGATCAAAACGTGATAGCATTTATGCGGTGTAGATTTAGGTAATTTTGAAGTTGAACCTAGGTATATTGCAATAGATGTAGGTTTAGTTAAGGTGGGATAATTAAGTGTTGTTTAAAGATGGCGTTGCCGTTAACAAGTTCTATCAATGGGCATATCTGAAATATCTGGTGATCTAGTATGCTCATTGAATGCCTAAAATTATTTTAAAAGATGGAAATGTGCTTATGTAAAGCGGTTTAGTACTTAATTCCGAACACTTGATAAAAACTGAGACCTGAAAGTTTTTATTTTGAAGAATAGAATTTCTTCTTATACATCATTGATGACTGTCTCTCCATTTGAGCTGTTTTAACTTTAGAGAGTATCGGTATTAAACCTAAATATGCCGGATACTTTTTCAGACTTGTTTATATTTTGGATTTTGTTGGCTAACAAGTGATGTTGTTAGCAAATCAAATCCCAAGCTAATTTAGATGCCTCCTCTAGGTACATGCAAAGGTTCGATCCTGGGTTTGGATTTAATACAGGTCCATACGCTATTCAACCGATGTACGCACCTGCAGTGAACTACAACACGGAGTTTCCACAACTTGCACCGGCTCATCAGCCGCAGGTTTCAGCTGAGCATCAGCCTCACCCTGGTGCTCACCATCTGCCTAGTCCATGGTCTTCCCAAACTAATAATGTTAGTATTGGTTATGGTCATCCAGAGGCAGTGATGGCCGCATACACTTCTAATCATGTTAGTACGAGGTCTACCTCTGCTATCTATATGCAACCTTCTCAATATCCTCCTGGTCAGCATCCTGGAATGTCTTTCATTCATTCTCATGAACACATCCACCAACCTTTTTCACAGGTCAGTTGATCCTCTACTGGTCTCTCCCACACTCCCCCCTCCTCTTTTTAATTGATTGATGACCTGCCATTTTATGCCCAATTTATCTGTTTTTTTTTTTTATAATGACTTTCTGATGTGTTGGATGAATGTCTATGTTCTCATATCTGGTCGTCTTGTATTTTATCAATGAAATGACTAATGAAGTCGAGATTGAGCTGTAGTGTACTAGTTTTAACATCTAATATCAGCCTTTAAATGAGTTTTAGAACCGGGGAGGATGAATAGCAGTTTATGAGTTGTGTTTTAACATTCCACTTTCAAAATGACTATGGCACTCCTGGTAATCATTTATATGTGCAATTTGTAGTTTGTTTCTATCTATTTGATTATCATCAGATAATGGCAACTATTCAGTTTGCCATTGTTGCTTGGTTTCAATTCTTGTTTGATTGACTTGACTTCTATTGAATCTTCCTTACCCATGCCTCTGCATGCCAAAAAGATAAATTTAATTCAGTGTCACCTTATCCCTGGACAGCTGAAAGCATGAAACACAATAATTAATGATGTATATAATAAGTTCGTTGAGCCTGAGCACATTTATTTGGGTTAGTTTGGCCTTAGTTATGGTACTTATGGTCCTACTTTTTCATCTTAGCGTCTTTTCTTCAAATTAACAGTTGCTTATCGTCATTATTGGATATTGACCCATGATGCAGTCTCTTCACCAGCAACATGACGCAACTCTTGGGTTAGCCCGGCCCCGTTGAGGGGCATGGGCAATGCCTGCACCCCTGCCTGCAATAAAACTTGAAATGCCTTGAAGATTAAGCTGGCAGGCAAGGTGTGCAGGCATAAAGACTGAGGTGGGCCGGAGCTGATTTATCGGAGCATTGATTCCTCTGCCCTGCCCTTGGTCTGAACTGAAGCTTCCTTGCGTCAGTATGTGCTCGAAGCTTACTGCACTTTCAAGTGTACCTGGAATTCACCTGATGATGACGAAGAGAAAACGGAAAACAAAAATGCTGGATCAGTCTTGGTATGCACACTCTTCATATGAAAAAGGTATGCTATTATATTAAGTCTAGAAGTTGAGAAGGGACCAACATTTTGGAATGATATGCATATCCATCCACATGGTACTGTTAGCGAAGTTGTAAGTTTGCTATAATATTTCCAAGTATCATTTTAATCATGTAAAGAGATTTTCTATCAATGTGTAGTGTGGTAATGTTTTAGCCAAATCCATACCCTAATACAAACCTCCCAATCCATTGCCAACCACTCGTACCAAAACTTTAACGCACCAAATATCAAAACTCCATGTCAACATCAATTCTAACCAAATAGTGCCTTAGGTTGTTATTATGTATATTGTTAACTTGTTTCCTAGTTGAGTAATTCTTAAAACAAGAGAGACTTAACGTGTGCAGAAACATTCCTACCAGCTTGTGCTAGTATTATGGGACAGTGTGAATCGTGCATAATTACATTCATCTTTATTCTCTCCCGTGGATGGCAGATGTTTGTCAGAGTCAAGTGGAGGAGGATCGACTGTCAAGACTCCCTTTTTTGGTACGGTAATGAAACAGGTGATTTCGTGCCTCCGAAGACTCCTAGCTGACAAATGTGAACTTCTCTCTCTCCAGTAGAAGATGTTGCAGTTACTTGTATGATATTGTGGAATCAGGACTTGTTTTATGATAATTGCACCTCTTGTGCAACCGCAAAGATAGAGTTGATGAGCTAGATCTCGTCTGGGTAACCCATATTTTCGTCATCTTATTTCCAAGTGATTCTCAGTCTTTCTCCTCGGGTTGGGTTGACCCTAAATTTTCTAGGACAAACATCTTTGAAACTGTTTCCCTCCTTTTCCCTGAAAGGGTCTTTTTCTGGAAAATCCTTACAGATATTTGCTCGTCACCTACTACAACCTTGATAAATGCTAGCACTGTGACGCTAAATTGCCTACTTTAACTTTAAACTCCTGAGGGATCTTTTTCTTCTGCACCGTATGGATCTTCTCATTTATTATCAAGTCCAAATCTGTGAGGCTGACATTTGACAATACCTCATGGAATTTGGCTTGTCAAACAGCTCTATAAATTAACTTTTGCTTCAATCCCTGGAAGATGTGCCCCATAATTTCCTCCCCTAGAGTTTGTATGTTTATTTTGGGAAAATGAAACTATGAAAGTGACTCGTTGTACTTACCTAGTAGATCGAGAGTGCCAATAAAATCAATCTAGAACTAGCACAATAAAGAAAGAAAGAGAATAGCAATTGCCATGACCTATTAGGTTCGGACGATATCTCGGCGTACATTTTAGGTAAGCTTGATCACACGAGATCATTCGCATTCTACATGATTTCAGAACCTAATAGAACGAGATTCTGAAATTGGGCTCCGTCAATACCATATCAGGATGTCATGCATATTTCACCAACTTTGCCAAAAAAAAAAAAAATTACTCCCTCTGTATCATTTTAATTTTTTATTATTATTTATGTGCATATTTCAAGGATGATAAAAATTCTAAAAAAATTAAAATTTAATTTTTATAATTTTATACTTATTAATAATAATTATAAAATTAATTGAAAAATAAAAAATAATAATTTTATTATTCTTAAAACATGTACATAATAAATTATAACTAAAATGAAACGGAAGAATATATGAAACAGAAAAGTAATGGCTCAAGTTTTTGACCGAGCATTAGATTTCGTTGATTCAAGAGACTTTAGAGGAATTGCGATGGAGAGCGAAAGAGAGAGAGTGAGAGATCGGAGCCGAGGCCGAAGTCGTGAAAGACTGCCCGATAGTCGTCAGGCCGGTAAGCCTCCTGAACCACCCGATGGATCGAACACATCATCCGGAGACTTGAGACCAAGTGCTGATGCTGAGAGGACTCCCACAAATTTGTTTGGTATAACGCAGCCCATCGAAGCATCAAAGAATGTTTAGATCAACTTCCTACCCTCAATGCAGTGAAGGGGGTGAAAAGAGGAGCATAGGCTAGTTATATGGAGAAGTTGATGGCAGGAAATGGGAGGAGCTTCTTAGTTCAATACTCGAATCCTGCTTACCAGGAGTTGGACAATGAGGAACACTACGACACTGAAGATGATATGGCCCTTGTAGATGATGATCCAGAATGCCCCACCATAACTTTGAATGCGGATGAGAAACGAGAACTGTGGAGGCCTTGGCGAGATACCCTGATCATCAAGTTGTTTGATAAGGGGCCGGGATACATGCAACTCCATCGCCGCCTAACCCAAAAGTGGGGTCTCACGGTCCCGTTCAACCTGGTTGATTTGGGTAACGAGTATTTCATTGCGAGATTTGCTAACAAAAGAGACTATGAGCATGTGCTAATGGAGGGACCATGGATGCTAGGGGACAACTACCTCACCATCAGAAAGTGGGCGCCAAGGTTTGATGCCCACTCAGCGGAAATTACCAAGTTAACAGTATGGGTACGGATCCCCTGTTTGAACATTGAATACTTTGACGAGAGATTCCTAAGGCTGATAGGGCGAAAGATCGGGAAAGTTCTTCGGGTTGACAGCACTACAGCCTCGGCAGACAGGGGTCAATTTGCAAGGTTGAGCGTAGAGGTGGACCTTACCAAGCCCCTTCTCGCGAAGTTCCGATTGGATGGCAAGACATGGCCAATCCAATACGAAGGGATTAGAATGATTTGCTTTTCTTGAGGAAGGGTTGGCTATAACGCTGATAATTGCACCAAAGAGGAGGAGGGAACCGAAGACCACGTCCCAGCACACCAAACAAACAGTAAACCTTCAGCAGCCTCATAAAAAAAACACGGAGAATGGATGTACGTGGCAAAGACGGCAAGGCGCAGAGGGACGAAGGGAGAATCTGCCAGTCAAAACAACCAACGTCGGGGATACCGGGGGAGCGCCCCATCCGCCACCGGTAGGGAGTCAGAAAGTCCAAACGAGTACAGGGAACCTGGAGGTTACGGAAAATCCCGAATCTTCGGGGATCGTGCAATCTTCCAGATTTGCCGCTCTAGAATAACTTGAGAATTGAGATAAATCCGCGGATGAAGATATGGTAGATAAATCCCTAGCCAATAAGGATATATCTTCTACCCAGGCAGAAGGAAAAGATTTTACTGTAAAGGAAACTGTCGCAGTAAATATTCCTAATCCAAACCCCACAATCTTTGCCAACAAGAAAACAACGCCCAATCCCACAAAGCAAGTTGATAACAAGACGAAAGCTGAAACGACCATCCTTTTGACCCCAACAAAGCCCTCCGAAGAAACACCCAATCCCGACCCTCAACAAACTAAGCCTCCTAATAAATCCTCCCTAAGCTTCTCAAGGGCTAACTTAGATAACCAACCCAATCATCCCAATATCAAAGATGTCAGTAGAGGTGGAAACCTTCCAAATCCCAAACAGACGAAGCTTCCTGCCGTTGAACCTCCGGACGGGTCCAATTCTAGCATCCTTGCCGAGAATATCGAACCGAATGTGGGTCGAGTTTCTCCCGATAGTAACGGAGACAAAGCCAATCCTATATCGAGTATCTTTACCCCCAGTCATCTATGAAGCCCTTGCTCGACTCGAGACTCTGGAGGCCCAAATGGAACAGCATATGCTTAACCCTTTAGCCGCTAGTTTATCGATGTTACCAGGATTAAGCATTTTAGTTTGGAATACATGCGGGGCAGGAAGCGATCAATTTCTCAATGTGATGCGAGAACTGATACGATTGCATGATCCGAAAGTCTTGGCACTTGTCGAACCGAGAATTAGTGGGGAAACCGCTGACAGAGTTTGTGATCAGATTGGTTATGATGGTAGACGACGAGTTGATGCTGAGGGGTTTTCAAGAGGAATTTGGTTATTGTGGAAAACAGCTGAGGTAGTTGTCCAACCGATCACCCTCCACCCACAACACATAACATTGGAGATCTACAGAATTGGTAAGGAACCTTGGATCCTTTCTGCAGTATATGCTTCTCCAAACCCTGCAAGCAGAAGAGATTTGTGGCACTCATTGGAGGATTTTGCTCAGAGGAATGATAGATCATGGCTCTTGGCGGGAGACTTCAATGCCACTTTAAACCACCAAGAGAGATCCCAATCCTCGGCGGGGTCAAATCGGGCCTCCCAAACATTCAGAAACAACGTCGAAGGGCTGTAGCTAGTTGATTTGGGCTTTTCGGGGGTCCCTTACACTTGGTGGAGGGGGAGATCCGCTCAAAATTGAACTTCGGCTAGACTCGATAGAGGCATGTGTAACGTGGAATGGAGAGATCGATTCCCTGATGCACATGTACGTCACCTATCAGCCCCTCATTTAGATCACCTCCCCTTACTGATTAGTTTGGATCAACAACCGATCAACAACTCATCCATAAGCCGCCCGTTCCACTTCCAAGCGAATTGGTTGCTTCATGAGAGTTTTACTAATTTTTTAAAAGGCCAATGGAAATTGGAACGAAATGTCTGCATATCCCTCACTAAGCTAGCAGCGGCTCTGGCGGATTGGAATAAAGACGTCTATGGGAACATCTTCCGACGAAAGCGTACGCTTTGGGGAAGACCGGAAGGGGTTCGTCGAAAGCTGTCTGAAAGAGTGTCAAATCACTACCTCCGGCTTGAGCGACATCTTTGCACTAAGCTTGAAGCGGTACTCCAACAAGAGCAACTCTTTTGGTTTCAGAAATCCCGGACAAATTTCCTCTTAAACGGGGATAGAAACACTCGCTTCTATCATCTCTCAACTGTTATTCGGCGCAGCTCTAACAAAATTACAACTCTTAAGGATAATAATGGAGTGTGGAAAGAAGATAATAATGAAATTAGGGGCATGGTTCTTTAGTTTTTCTTTAGCCTTTATACAGCTGAACCGCACTCGTCACCGGTCCACAACCTGCCACTGAATCACTATTTTCCTACCCTTCCTTCTCAGCAAACGGAGAGTCTAGCTAGGCGCTTTAAGGTTGTTGAAGTATGGGAAGATTTGAAGGTCATGGGACCCTATAAAGCCCCTGGCCCCGATGGATCCCGTCACTCTTTTACCAAAAACAATGGGAGCTGGTGGGACCTCAGATGACAGAGACTGTACTCAGCCTCCTGAACCAATGGGTCTTCCCAGATCAGATTGGCGATGCTAAAATGGTATTGATTTCTAAAGTTCAGTCACCGGAAAAGCCAGCACAATTCCGACCCATCTCATTGCTCAATGTGGTGTTTAAGGTGGCAACAAAGATGATTGTGAACCGCCTAAAGCCAGTTCTCCCCGATTTAATCTCTCCAGCCCAAGCAAGCTTTATCTCGGGGCGCCAAATAATTGACAATGTGGTCATCGTTCAGGAGGTCCTACACTCTATGATGAAGAGAGCAGGAGGAGAACGGAGTGAATGGTTATCAAAATTGATCTAGAAAAGGCCTACGATCGAGTCAGATGGGATTTTTTGAAAGAAATGTTGGGAAAGGCTCAACTACCCCTTCATCTGCGAGAAGTTATTATGAGATGTCAAACTCTAGGAGGGGTGGAAGTCCTTTGGAATGGCGAGAAGGCAGGGTGATTTACGCCCTCTCGGGGAATCCGACAGGGAGACCCTATCTCACCTTACTTGTTCGTGATCTGTATGGAACATCTTTCACACCTGATTATGTTGGCTGTAGACATGGGGTTGTGGAAACCAATCACAGTGGGTGGGGTAACCCTTTCCCATCTGTTCTTTGCGGACGACCTCATTTTGTTTGCCGAGGCTACGGTCGAACAAGGAGCAATTGTCAAGGCATTCCTCCAACAGTTTTTCTCAGAGTCTGGGGAGAAGGTAAATTACTCCAAAAGCAGCGTTTTATTCTCTAAAAATGTACCCAGTCCCTTGAAGGATGATATTGCCTCTGCAATGGGAATACCCGTCTCGACAGATTTTGGTAACTATTTGGGAGTTCCGACTGCGTGTGGGAGAATATCGAATGAAAGATATGGATTCTTACTGGACAAAATAGCCAATCGATTGAGAGGCTGGCAAGCTAAATCTCTTTCGTTTGCTGGGAGAATAACACTCGCTCGCTCGGTTCGTTCGAGCATGCCACTCTACGTCATGCAATCCTCCTTTGTCCCAAGGAAGATTTGCGATGACATCAATAAACTATTTAGAAGCTTTATCTGGGGATCAACATCCGAGCAACACAGAATTCATCTTCTTTCTTGGAATGTTTTGAAACAGCCCATTGCCGAAGGAAGGCTCGGCCTGAGGGATATGCGTGAATCTAATCAAGCCGTGCTTGCGAAGCTTTGTTGGCGACTTCTCCAACAACCAGATTCCCTATGGAGTCGTGTGGTGAGAGGCAAGTACTGCTCTAGTCGGCTCGATGTCGATATGTTCGAGAGGCAAGGTGAATCTTCGAAGCAATGGAAAGCTATTCTACATGAGGCGGAACTCCTGGTACCTGGTCTCCGGGTGGCAGTAGGTAACGGGAACACAACACTCTTCTGGCTCCACCCCTGGCTAACTGACAAACCCCTGGTGGGCGTCGCTTTGTCTTCCATAACAGAGGACCTCCTAGGAGAAACAATAGCCGAGATGTGGGACTCATACGGCTGGAAGTGGGAAGTGATCTCTCCTCTTCTACCGTCATCCTACCTTCTGAAGCTGCAGGCAAATCATGTCATCAACGAACCGGAGGCTAGAGACCGACTCTTTTGGGGACACACTGAATCTGGGGACTTTAGTAGCACATCGGCAATTAGACTGATACAAGGGAGTCAAGCCAATTTGAGAGGGGGTGTTTGGAAGCACATTTGGCGTGTTCCGGCCCAACAACGTGTCCGGGCCTTTGTATACCTTGTTGCGCAGAATAGCATCTTGTGCAACGCGAACTGAGTCCGAAGGCACCTCTCGAACTATGTAGCTTGTCCTAGATGTGGAAATGACGAGACTGAAATCCATCTTCTTAGAGATTGCCAGCAGATTCAACAAATCTGGAGACGCATCATCGGTTCCCCACCCTCAACGTCGTTCTTCTCATGTATGGATGTCCAAAACTGGGTCTTTGATAAGGTGAAGAAGGAGGACAGTTGGAGCTCAACCTTCTCCTACATGCTGTGGTATGTTTGGAAGTGTCGGAACACATTGATATTTGAAGGAAATGACCTTATAAAAGGCATCCTCGCAACTGCTACGCAACAGGTGCTTATTTACAAGGAAGTATGCTCTAAGACCACCACATTACATGCTCCACATACGCAGCAAACAGAGATGTCAGGTCAATGGTCCCCCCCCCCCCCCCCCAGCAATTGGGGGAAGCTTAACACGGACGGTGTTTCGAAAGGAAACCAGGAGCAGTTGGAGGTGGTGGCCTTCTTCGGAGCTCGGACGGTGAAATCCTATGAGCTTACACGTTCCGTTGTGGTGACTGTTCGGCATTTATGGCTGAACTATGGGCTGTGCTACATGGTCTAAGATTGGCTAATCGGTTGGGGATACCTTGTCTAATTGTTGAATCGGATTCGGCTACGGTTTGTAGATTTTTGGGCACTAGATGCACTACTCCCCACGCCGGCTACCATCTTGTGGATCAATGTCATCGCCTCATAGATTCTGGCAGCTGGGAGGTGAAGATTAGCAACATCAGAATGCAAGCGAATGGAGTAGTTGATTCATTGGCTAACTGGTCGTTGCAACTCTTAAACACTTATGCTGAACATGACAATTTGCCTACCTTTATTTCCTATGATTATATTGTACCCACCTTAAGGGATTAGTTTTATTATAATAATAATCCAAGGGCCTTAGCCCACTTTCGCACCACAAAAAAAAAAGTAATGGCTTATTATTATGCATTAAGGCGTACAAAAATTTAAATGTTGTTTGTTACTCCGCTCTTTCATCCTCGATCTCTATTTTCCGCCCTCTTTCATCCTCCCTATTTCCTCTTTTCATTTGAAGCTTCTACAGAGCAACACCTCCCCTTCACCCTTATCCGTCGTCGTCGCCATCGATGCCATTAAACCTTTTAAGTCGTCACTGTCACTGCCTCTCATCTTCACCCTTATCCGTTGCGCCACCACAATAGGAATCAAGGCTCGTCCAGTGGTCGAGATTACCTCACAACACTCGATGCCACCGTTTAACTCCCTTTGTTATTTCCTCTTTGATTTTTCGTGAAAAGCCCCAAAATGATTCTTCAAAATCATAACCCTATTTTGTTTGGTTGAAAATTGAAATTACTTTGGTTGAATCTCATGAAATTGAGCCTTAAATTATGTATTTGAGAGATTTTTCAGGTTTTATTCTTTCGGGTATTTTTCATTAGAACATATGGCATATGCTTGAAAGAGAAGATGAAGTGGTGGTGTGAAGGCAATAGATCTAGGAAGCAACATTGTTGGGAAGAAAGTGACGGTGATTGTGAATAGGGAAGGTAGAAGATTCTAGTATGAGAAAGATAGATAATCTTTTGCTAGAAAAGAAAAAAGAATTCAAACGAGTCTATTGAAGGACGTCCAAACGAACCCTTAGTGACAAATCAACCTAAAGTTCAAATCTTCAACCCCAATCTAATCTAAAATGAAAATTGATGAGAATGAAAGAGTCAATATGTATATAGGTCAGAACAAACAATGGAAATTTGATAAACTAAATAAGAGACTATCTTTAAATATTGTTCAAATGATACCAACGACAAATATCGATGAGAAAATATATTAGCAAACTAGCCGACATCACATGAATGGTTAACTATAGCAATATCTCTCGACAAAATCACAAAAAACTAGTGGAATTAAGAAAGGTCATCGCTTGGTTATGGGAAGTCGAGTACCTTCTGAAGGTCAGAAATTTCATATGAAAGTTTGTTATGAATGGAACACCCACAAGAGTGAGACTAACACAATAGTTCAGAGATGAGGACCTCCCCTTCTCCATGTGGTCACTACCTCTCATCTTCACCCTTATCCACAACACCACTACAATAGGAATCAAGATCCATTCGGTGGTCGAGATTGCCTCACAACGGGTGCCACCGTTCGACTCCCTTTGTTATTTCCTCTTTGATTTTGGGTGAAAAGCCACAAATTGATTCTTCAAAATCATAACCCTATTTTGCTTGGTTAAAAATTGAAATTACTTGGAGGATATTAGACCATGTTGACCCACCATCCAATAACATTTTTCCATACAAGAGAAGTGAACTCATGGTGCGTCAGGAGAGCATCGTGATCCATCGCGTGATGCAGCTGAGCCACCTTGTCAGCTATCTGGTTAACTTTCCAAAAGACATGAATGCAAGATGAACACTCAAACGAACAGCTTGAGGAGTTGCAAAATGCTCGAAATGATAATCTCTATCTCCCAAGGGCATTTTCACTTGTCGTTGATGAAGTTGATGATTGTAAGGTTGTGTCATTCAATCTCGATGCACCGAAGAACTAGGCCTTTTTCCGCTATCAAGCCGGAATAAAGAGTCAATGTTTCGGCAACCAAGGAGGAGACAGGGTCACACTAGATACTTTTCAGAAGATATGATAGGTCCATTGGAATCCCGAATCCTGAACCATGCAGTTGCTTGACATGTTTGTAGCTTTGAGTCGTCAAAATTAATTTTAAAGTGTCCGTTGAGGGTTTTTTTATTTAATGTTTTTCTTTTTCCCGGATGGACTTAGCGGTTTGGTGCTTGACTTGCTCTCGTCTTCCCAAAAGGTGATTTTGGAATCACTGAGTTGTTTAAGAAGTTGTTATAAATACGCTTTCTATCTTCTATTATTTGTAAAGTCATCATCATTGAAGCTTCAAGATAGTCCATAAACCTCCCCATAGAGTTGCTAGAGTCATTTTTTGTGTTTTGTTTAATCAAGTATAAATGTCATTGCGATTTGTAATTCGTATGATGTTGGCTATCGTGTTGTCCAGCTTGAAAAGTAGACCTAGTGAGTGAGTATAGTTTGTGAAAAGACGTGTGATGTCTTCTTCGGCTTGGAAAATAGCCCATAATGCATCCACTCCTTATACTTATAATTTTAGAAGCAAAGTCTTTGTAAAAGATTGCGCCACGTGTCCTCCTCTGAGCAAAGTTAAGAAACCACCTTTCTCCCTTTGTTAACGGTTTCTCCTTCCCACGCTCTCCTTTCCTTTGCAGTTTTAAGATTCCTTTTCCAAGGGAAACTAACGACTCAATCGTATGGTGGGTAGACGAGGGTCGTAAAGGCTGAAGGCGACTCTATCGTGTAGCAGACAGACGAGGGTAGCACGGCTATAGGCGGCTCAATTGTCTGGCGTCTTGGTCACTCGAGTGCTGATCGGTCGACGCCGAGGCAGATGAGAGTTGCGACTGCTGGAGGCGGCTCAGTCGTCTGACGACTCGGGAACTTGGTACTCTCCTTCTTTCCTCTTTCTTTCCTCTGTTAATTACTTAATTCTTTAAACAAAGCTTCAAATTTGAGTACACAATTGGTTTGTTCTTTTTTATGGCTTCAATTTGTGCTTCTTTTGACTGATTTGAGTCCTTAGAAATTAGGGGTTATCCATATTGGCTTGATTATTCGAAGTAGAGTGTACTATTGAGGTTTTTTTAGTGCTGAATCGATAGTTATGGGGGATTGATTGTATGGTTTGCAATTGCTTTTTTTGGATATGTGCTCAATAAATTAGGTTTGATTGTTTCGAGTATTGATATTGTTTCAAAATATCATTTGGAAAGCTTAAAATTTAAGTTTTGATATTGAACTAAAATACTTTGTCAATTCATGGTGCTGCTCCCTTCAAAGTTTAGATAGATTTTGCTATCAATGAAACTTAAGTTTTGTTGGTTTGATTCGATATCTTGCTTGATTACTAATTTACCTAATCTCCCTCTCTCTTGCTCTTGATTTTTTTCTGGCCTCTATTACTGATTCAAGATATTGCACTGCTGTCATTGTTTTTGTTCTTTTTGGCACTCAAAAGTATCAATTATAAGCACAATTATGACCACTCCAGTGTCTTTTTATAGTTAAGACTTAAGACAACTTTTAAAGAGCATATTGGAATCTTTCAAAGTGGTTTATGTAAGTGGTTTTTAAAGAGCATAATGGAATTTTTCAAGTGGTTTATGTAAGTGGTTGGTTTCTTCATATGTCTTGACCACACTGTCATTTTTTGCAGGAAGATCATGTACTACTAACCCCTGAAGATGCAAAGCAGAAGCCTTATGTGGCAATTATCAAGGTAAACTCCTTTCAATATCTATACATGTAAAATCGTTGCAGTTTGTTGATTGCTCTCTAAATTGAATTATTTTAGCTCATTTGTTTGTTTGATTAAGTTGAAGAATAGTTTGCAACAATGGAGGTTGCAAAACAAAGGAACCTTGAATTTGAAATCAAGAATAGAAACTGAAATGGTATGGGTTAGTCTCTTCTTTCCTCGATATTTTTTATATTGACTTTGTATTATTATTATGTGATACATTGATATTTCAATTACTTTTCAAGGATTTTTCATGCCCTTGGATTTTAGTTTAGTGAGCATATATTGAGGTATGAAATTCTTTCGTTCTAATTTGAACTAGAGGCAATAATTGGATTACTTGATTAGGCGGATTCTTAATTACGTATGTGTTGCTTTACATGCCGATCAAAAGATTAAGCCAGCTAAATCGCGTTTTTTTGCTTGTAAAGACACTAAACAAGTTTGGCATGCATATATATTCAGAGTTGTAGCTTCATTGGAAAAGTTGATGATGGCACTTATATTTGTCTATTTACTTAATTCCTATTCTTTTACTAGCGAGGTGTTTGAAATTGCTAAGATGTTGCTCTTCTCAATGGATCTGCTCCCTCCTCTGACTCACTCACCAATTAGTCTCTTTCATTAAACAATGTTGAATTTTAAAGTAACAATTACTCAAATTTAGTCTGATATGGTATGCATTATTGTCTGCTTCAATGTTTATAAGATTTGCTATCTAATTGAAAACTAAAAATCGCATTGAAGTTAGATTGACATCGAATTCCATAGCAAGACAATGGATAAATAGAAGCTGGCCTCGATTGGGAAGCGCCTGAAGTTAGTCGGTGCACAAATTGGATGAATGATGAGCTTGAAGATGCAAGGGTGAAGGAAATGCTCCAGGCACCAATTGTCAAAGTGAATAATCCCCGTTGGGGTTGCATTCGCTACCATTAGAATATATATAGGAGTACAAGATAATTAACCCTAATTACAATTGGGTAATTGGGCCTATACATATAATCTATCTAACATACCCCCTCAGTCGAAACAGGAGGGCAACGAATAGTGAGACTGGATCTAAAATCAAGAAATAAACGGCGAGGCAATCCCTTGGTGAATATGTCTGCATACTGGTACGGGGAGGGGACATGTAGGACACGCACATGTCCTATAACTACCTTCTCACGAACAAAGTGGATGTCAATCTCCACATGTTTGGTTCTCTGATGGTGAACCGGGTTGTGAGCAAGGTATGTAGCACTAACATTGTCTGTATACACAATAGATGCCTGACTCAGAGGACAATAAAGTTCAAGCAATAGGTTGCGGAGCCAGGCACACTCGGCAACAACATTGGCAACAACGCGATATTCCGCTTCAGCACTAGAGCGAGAAACCACATGTTGACGCTTAGAAGACCAAGATACTATAGAGTCGCTGAGGAACACGCAATATCCAGATGTAGACCATCTGGTGTCTGGACACCTAGCCCAATCGACATCTGTATAAGCAACCACTAATGGAGGAGAAGTAGATGGGGTGATAGTGGTGCCAAGAGAAGTGGTACCCTGAATGTACCTGATGATGCGCTTATGAGATGCAAAGTGAGACTCTCGAGGATCATGCATAAACAGACAGACCTGTTGAACGACATAGCTAATATCCGGGCGGGTAAACGTCAAATACTGCAAAGCACCTGCAAGGCTGCGATACAATGTGGGATCAGACACAGGTGGACCTTCGGCTTGAGACAATTTGGCGGTGGTCTCAACAGGAGTCGCAGTAGGCTTGCAGTTAGTCATATTCGCCTTGACAACAATCTTCTTTGCATATTTTTCCTGGGAAAGAAACAAGCCGAACGCAGAACGAGATGCAAAGACTCCCAAAAAGAAACTAAGTGCCACGAGATCAGTCATAGCAAACTCCTTACTGAGCTGTGTAATAATAGTAGACCGGAAAGACTCTGAAGATGCAGTAAGGATGATATCATCAACATATAGAAGGAGATATGCAATCTGATTACCCCGACGAAACACAAACAGAGAGGAGTCACTCTTGCTACTAACAGCCAAGCATATGTAGATAAGTAGCAAAGCGAAGGTACCATGCCCGAGGTGTCTGCTTGAGGCCATACAAAGACTTCTGCAAGAGACAGATATGGCCTGGTTTAAGGTGGCTGTTTTGTAGGAGGTAGGGATGGGCGATATGTGAGAAACGAAGAGGAACCAAGACCCAAGTATCGTTGCTAATAAGAGGCTTATACTCATCGAGCATGGCAACATTCCGATTCGGGTCTAAGGCGGCTGTTTTGTGGGAGGTAGGGATGGGCGATATGTGAGAAATGGAGAAGCCAAAAATCTGTTTGGGGCGAAAGATGCCACTCATGCTTTGAGTTTGGATCTGGTTGACCGGCTGTGTGGGGTCAGGTGACAGGGCAGCAGCTGATGGGACAGGAGCTTGAGGTGACAGAACGGGGGCCACAGGGGGCTGACCGAAGGCAGGAGGTGGCAGGATATGTGCTGCATGTGGCAGGATATATGTTGCAGGTTGCGGTAAGGGAGGGTTGGGTGCCCGAGCCGAAGATGTAATAACATTCGAAGAGGAAGAGGGATATAGTTGGTGAATGAGGTGAGGTGTAGGGTAGTCATCAGAAGAGGGCGGGGTGTTTGGGGATGTAGGGGGACTAGAAAAAGGGAATGTGGTCTCATCGAATATGACATGGCGAGAGAATATGACACGTTTGGTAATGGGATCAAAACACCTTTACCATCTATGATTGGAGGGGTAGCCGAGGAAAACACAAGGTGTGGATCGAGGAGCAAGTTTATGAGGGGCAACTGATGCTTGGTTGAGGTAACACCGGCAATCAAACACACAAAGGTGGTCGTATTTAGGAGTGATTCGGAATAAGATATCAACAGGGCACCAATTCTGGATGGTTTTGGAAGAAGTGATGTTGATAAGATAGCATGCTGATTCGATAGCATATGGCCAATACTGCAGGGGGACATGCCCATGGATAAGGAGAGTCCTCATGTAAGTGGTAAGGGTGCGAATGCTCCGTTTGACTTTCCCATTTTGGGAGGAGGTGTGGGGACAAGAGAAGCGGAACTGAATGCCATGAGTAGAGAAGAAGGATTGAAGGGCATTGTTGTTAAACTCACCGCCCATGTCACATTGAAAGGATTTAATGGAGAGGTTGAATTGGGTGCGGACAAGGCTATGGAAAGTCATAAAGTGAGTAAAAACTTCAGATTTGTACTTTAGGGGAAACACCCAAAAATAATGAGAGAATGCATCAACCAACACAAGTGCATAGCGGAAACCATCATGACTGATAATGGGAGAAGTCCATAGATCACCATGAATGATGTCAAATGGAGCGTGCACCTGAGTATAAGACATGACAAAAGGCAATCTAGTGTGTTTGCCAAGCTGGCACGCGGGGCAACTAGTGGAGAGAGGGGCTTTATTGCAGGAAATAAGCCTGGATCTGAGAGGCTCGAAAGCTGGAGAGCCTGGGTGACCAAGACGGGCATGCCAAAGAGATGTCGAACGAGCAACTGCCGATAGATTGGTTGCTGCAGGAGAGGTGACAGGATGTATGTTTTTGGTGATAGGATTTATATTGGAGGTGACATGATACATGTCTCCAACGCTATTACATCTCATCAGCGGGGCCCCAGATGTGAAATCTTTGACAGAAAACCCAAAGCGGTCAAACTCAATGGAGATGTTATTGTCTGTGGTGAGGCGACGAATGGACACAAGGTTCTTTATTAAGCCGAGGGAGACGAGGATGTTTTTAAGGCTTAGTTGGGTGGTAGGGGTCGGTAATGTAGTTTGCCCAAGACCCAAGGTAGGAATGCGTTCACCATTGCCAACAATAATGGAGGTAGAAGGGCTCTTAAAAGTAGGGACATAAATTATACCTGGGTTGTGCGACATGTGCGCGGTAGCTCCACTATCCATGTACCAATTCGGATCGGCGGATGATGGCGATGATCCCGCTGCGAAGGCATGATCCGGACGGTGCGGAGAGGGCCCAAGGAGTACAAGATAGTTAAACCTAATTACAATTGGGTAATTGAGCCTATACATATAATCTATCTAACACCAATGTCATAGTCGAAGATCATCGACCATGCGACGTCACCGACTATAGAGGCACTAGACTAGGCTCAGTCTCAGAATTTGCGTGATGATCAATGTGAAAGATGTTCTCCGAGTTCAGTGCAAGCACTAGCAGAATCTTTTGGAGGCGTGCATGCATGATGAATTGTGAGAAGATGTTCTCCGAGATTGCTTCAATGTACGCTGTTTATTTAAATTAAAGACACTTCATCGATTTATGCTGAATTGAAGACTAGATAAGAGAAGTTTTTATTCGCTACGGAAAATCTTTATGGTTTCTCTACAGTTCATTTAAGTAGTTGGCTTATCTTTACTTTTGGTTTAAAGTGTTATTGTTTGAACATTTAGTCATGGTTTGGATTCATATCGTGGTAGTTGGGTTTAAAGTTTTATGGGTTGAATACTCAGTCGTACGTGTCTAACCTTTCTTGAATTTGTCAATTTTATTGTAGAAAATTTCACAATAATGTTGTCATGAAATACAACACAGTCGTTAAAAAACTGTGAAATAAAATAAATATTATTGATTGAATGTGATAGGACTCCAATGAAAAATATATATATGGGGCCTCAAAACGGCTCATATATAACACATTCGTTTTATAGGATAGCCATGATAAAAAAAAAAGTATTACGATGAAAATAATAGTTTAACTTGAAATGCAATAGATTTTTGTAACCTATGCCATTTGACAATATATATATATATAGATAGAGAGAGAGAGAAAGTGTATTCATACATACATCTTATCTTATTAAATTATATAATGTGATATATGGCTTATTTTCGTTGCTTTCAAGTAGAGGGCATGTCATGAGAACCGTGAAAGCGGTCGATCTACTATTCTTTGTCAAATTTAAAGTATTGATGGTAGATAAAAAAAATTTCATCATGACCACCAAGGATTTCAAAGACCGACAAGGTTAGGAGTATGAACAAAAACATTGTGTTAGTTGAAAATTGACGTTCGATCGAAAATATATTGAAAAAACCCGAACATGGTTCGGGAAAAGTAATACTCCCTCCGTATCGCAATACTTGTTGTTTTATAGTAGTAAAGTTGTATCAAAAAACTTGTTGTTTTAGCTATAATTATTATCTTTATAGGTAATGATGACTCTTTTTATAGGTAATAATTACTGTTTTTAGATATTTTAACCTATAAAAGTAAGTAAATATAGATTTTATTAATAAGTGTGCATAGAGTTAAAACAACAAGTATTACGATACGGATGAAGCAGTAATAAGTCATTATAAAACTTAAACCCGACTATGCAAACGGACCCTAAGACTTGAGCCTTGAGGTATGATTATATATTGTCATGACTTATTTTAGCCCATTTAGTAATCGTAAATTCTCATTTCATTTGACATTCTCTTTCCAGGTTTCCTGGCCTCAAAATCTCTACGACCCTTCTCCACCGGAACCCCGTCCTCCGATTTCCTCCCCAATTCCGATCACCGATGTCGAAGGGATTCAACGTCCCCCCGGTGGTTTTCCCCGGCGCTGTTGGGAACTCTGGCCCCATCCCTCAGCAACGCCGCGCACCCTCTGCTCCCTTCCCCGCTAACCCTAACATCCCTTTCATGTCCTTCGACGTCTCCGCCGCTTCCGCCTCCTCCTCATCCTCCGTGCCGCACTTCTCCGCCGCCCCCTCCTTCTCCGACCGCATCGGCAGCGGCGGCAGCCTCAACTTCGGCGACGAGCCCCCGCTCCTCGAAGAGCTCGGGATCAACACCAAGCAAATCTGGAGCAAAACCGTGTCGGTTCTCAATCCCTTCCGGATCAATCCGCATTTGCACGAGGACGCCGATCTCTCCGGCCCGTTCATCTTGATCGTCGCTTTCGGATTGTTCCAGTTGCTCGCAGGGAAGATCCATTTCGGGATCATCTTGGGGTGGATCACTGTCGCGGCGATGTTCTTGTACGTCGTGTTCAATATGTTGGCTGGAAGGAACGGGAATCTCGATCTACATCGGTGTGTTAGCTTGATCGGTTACTCTATGCTCCCGATCGTGATCTTGTCTGCTTTGGCGTTGTTTGTTCCGCCTGGAGGGGTGATTGTCTTCGCCATGGCTGCGGTTTTCGTGATCTGGTCGACCCGAGTTTGCACGAGGCTGCTGGTGGAGCTCGCTTCGGTTGGAGATGATCATCGTGGCTTGATTGCTTATGCTTGTTTCCTGATCTACGCCCTATTTTCACTCCTGGTTGTGTTTTGAATCTGATCTTGCTACTTTTTAGGTTTGGATCTGCCAATCTGCTATGGATTTAACGAAATCATTTTGAAAGTTGTGAGATCTCGTAAATTGCTTGATAGATTTCTTGATAATTGATTTCATTAGGTTTTACTGCTATACTATCTTCAATTGAGCATATTCCAAACTTCAGGATATTGATTAGTTGGACGCAAATGATGTTTGCTGGATTAAATGCATTGCTGAAATGGACATGGATTTATTACTTTATTTGTGTCTCTTTGCTGCATCTTCAATTGCACTATTGAAGGAGATAAAAATGCATACTTCTTTCTAATGAAGTTGATCCTTACCTACTTATTACTTTATTTGTGTCTCTTTGCTGCATCTTCAATTGCATTGTTGACAGTGGTAAAGATGCAAGTTGATCCTGCTTATTTACCAATTACTTTATGCATTTGGATCTTCAACAATGCCTGCAGTTACACCCTGTGCCGAGATTTGCTTTGAACTAGAGCGGTCTAGTTTGATCCACTGGTAATGGGTTTGCGTGTTTATGCTGAATAAGTTCCTAAATGGTAAGTATTCATAAATCACCCTTTATCTTCTCTCATTTAGATATTATGTTTCCATCTGAACAATAGCTCCTATTCCTATTTGGTGTCTATGCAACCCTATGTCTGTTCGTCTTAAATGAGAAGTTACCTTAGTGTGCAACTTCATTAGTTTTATGAATTCGCAAAGAAATGTGCATGGTTCTTTCATTACTTGGAGTATGATGGGACATTATTAGAAATGGGGTGACATCCAAAATAGAATTTGACTGCCCAAACTGTTCTCCTTTAGATGCACAATCCTTGGTTTTTGCAGAGACTTGCACCATCCTCTTGGCTTGTATAAAAGTCTCAAGTGTTGTAGAGTTATAATTTATATGTGGGAATGATGAAGTAGAGTTAATTCTTGATGCTGTTTGTGCCACGGGCGCTCTGGCATTACATATGGAACATTGGAGCTTCCCTATTTTTTTTTATGATGTGCAAATGTAGTCCTAATGGCATTCGTGAAATCATGGTGTTTATCTCTTCTTCTCACTTTCCTCTGTTCTTGATTTCAGCCATCTTAGAATGTGTAGCTCTTGGTGTTTTCTAGAGTTAGCTAAATTGAACTTCTTTTTAGCATCTGGAAACTACATTTACAAGTGGTTGTGTTCTGTGGTTTTGGGAGTTGGGACAGCACCTCCGCCTTGGTGTTTTCTCCGAGAGGAGCTCTTTTGATGAATGATCGTTTCTGTATATAACCGTGTGATTTATGTTTTTGCCTGGTTGAACCGTCTTTGGCATGATTTGTGGGGGCTACACAAAATGCAAGTAATAGGATTGTGCGTTATTTGTTATAGTTATTGGCAAGTAGAATATGCTTGCAAATTGCAATCAATCTTAGCCGAGGGAACAATTGCAACCATTCAATTGTCCTTGAGATTTTGCATGAATTCGTAGTCGTGTAGATTCATTGCTTGTTACTTGAATAGCTGATGCATGGTTTCAAGGAAACTATGCTTCGCCGCCGTGTTCGTTGGCATGTATGCTTGTGGCTTTTTTTCTTACAGAGTTGCCTGTTTCTGAAGCCTCTGTAATGTTTTCTTAAGTGCTATTTCAGTATTTACCTTTGCCCCATTCAGATAACACAACCAAGAACCTTTCGCTTTTGATGATGTTGAATACTTTTATGACATCAAATCTTTGCTCTAGGAACCCTTGGAAATGGTAATGCCTGGTTCATTTATGTTCTTGGTTGCGTATAACGGAGGCTTGTGTTGGCATCTGGGAGATCCCCAAAATAACATAAATCAACATTGTTAAAATAGAAAGCAAGCTTAGTTAGACTATCCGCCACTTAATTAGCTTGTGGACAGGTATATCGACCAGCAACCTCCCAATTGGTCAAGCGAGTAAGAGAGTGACATTGCTCAAGATGGGTATCCCGGATATCTGAAGAAGTGGCTTTTTGCGTATTGCCAACGAGTCTAATTTGAGAGTCAGCTAAAGAGATGTGCACTGATCAGGCCATCTGTAAGGCAACTAGAGTGCACCTAAAAGTTCAATTCGAGTCTAAGCACAAATCTCCCTTGACGATGATGATACACATACAAAGGATTCCCGACGACGACTCGACAAGGTTCTTGGTTGTGTTAGCTCATCTACCTTCAACTGAATTTGTTTATTATGGTGTCTTCGATTTCCATTATTGATGAAAGATTGAGCTTGAAACTAGAGAAGAATCAAGCACAATCAACTGAACATAAATGAAGAAATGAAAGAGGAAAAAACCATAGAGAATGAGGAATGAAGTTTCATTTTAGTAAGAAAAATGAATTGACGTCTTACAACTGAGAAAGAAATGACTATATATACACATATTGCTCTAGTGTACAAACTGGATCTCAGTTAGTTATTCTAACAACCTTCTAACAACTTACAAGCTAACATCAGCATACATTATAGCTTGATCAACACTCCTCCTCAAGCTTGAGATCATGTGAATTGACATCAGCATACATTATAGCTTGATCAACACTCCTCCTCAAGCTTGAGATCATGTGAATTGATTAATGACTCTAAGCTTGCCTAACATCTTAGTATGTTGAACTTGATTCACAACCTTAGTGAAGATATCTGTTGGTTGATCTCTGGTTGAAATATACTTGGTGTTCACTTCCTGTTTCATTACCAAATTTCGAACCAAATGGCAGTCAACCTCTATATGTTTTGTCCTCTCATGGAACATTGGATTCCTAGATATGTGAACGGTTCTTGATTGTCACAAAACAATTCAACAGCTTGAGATTGCTCAATTCCCAGATCCTTAAGAACTCTAACGAGCCAAATCAACTCGCAACAAGTCATTGCCATGGCCCTATATTCGACCTCCAACTCGCAACAAGTCATTGACATGGCCCTATATTCGACCTCTAAAGTTGACATAGCCACAAAGGACCGTTTCTTTGTACGCCAAGATATCAAAGCATCTCCTAGTAGAAAGCAGTATCCCATAAGAGACTTCCTTGTCATTGGACATGCTTGCCAATCTGCATCACATCTCAAATCTGAACTGCTTGACAGTAAGATGCCTTGTCCTGGAGCTTTCTTAATGTATTTGAGAAGACGCTTTATAGCTTTCCAGTGAGCAGTGCACGGTCTTTTCATAAATTGACTCAGTATGTGCACAAAATAGGTAATATCAGGCCTCGTGGCAGTTAGGTGAATTAACTTCCCAACTACCTTCCTATACAATTTAGGCTTGTCAAATATTTTCCCTTCACTTGTCATCAGTGGCGGAGCCAGAAATTACTTTTGGGGGGTGCTGAAAACTTAAAAGGGCGATAAACATTTTTGCATATATAATATTCAATACTACAAACAAGGTCACTAGTACTAGTACATCAATCAAAAACAGTAGGCATCATCTTTTGAAACACTATACTCTAGCCAATCTCTGCCCTTGAACCACTCCTTTCGAAAACTTCTATTTTGTTTCCCAAAAATCGATTGTGGAAAATCACGTGACAAAGGTTGACAGGGACCGTTCATCACATAGTCTCTCATGATAGCATCTCTAATCAAAGGATCATATTCTGCAATTAGTTTTCTTAATGTCGGGTCACTAATAATAACCCACTGTTCTTCCAAACGAGCTCTTTTCTCTCCCCTTATATCATCTCTAACAACAGCATCTTGAACAACATCAATTCTATCATTTGGAGACTGAGCTACAGAAGGATTGGAAGACCCAAAGCTTGATCTTGGAATCGATAGATTCTTATTATGAGTAACAAATTTATCCATTTTTCTCATACAATAAACAATTCAAAAGTCACAAAATGAACCTTCTATTAAAAAATCAGACCAAATTGGTTCTCAAATTCCACAAACCCTAACTATCCCTATTTTCAAATTGCACTTCAAATTGAAAATCTAACCTTCTAACTTTCATGAATTTCAAATTGAAATGAAAATCTAATTCACAATGTATAAACTTTAACATAGGAATTGATTAGGAAATGTCAAGGAATACCTTTGAAGTTTGAATCGAATTTTGAACAGTCCAAGCCTCCAAGGCGTGAAGGCAGCCAACCGAGGCTTGGGGAAAGGTTGTGGGCAGCGTCGATGTCGAAGGCGGGCGGTGGAGAGCCGGGAGGCAGACGACGGGAGGAGAGCCTGGGTCTGCGGTTCCCCCTTTTCTCCTGTTGTAACGGCCCAAGATTATGATTCCCGAGTTACGTTTCGAGGGATGAAACCCCTCGTTGGGATCTTGCGCCCCGAGTACAGGTTGAAGGTTTAAAATCGAAGATGCGCAGTTTAAAGTGGGATTTCGCACCCAAACCCGGAAGGTCCGTTGGAGACCCCGGGGTAAACCCCTGTATCTGTCCTAAGTCTACAACGCGCGAAAACCTTTATCATGCACAGGGCGGAAGTTCTGAAAACGATGCACAACCAGTGCCACGGCAGAGCCAGGTCAAAACAGAGTGTAATAGGAAGAAATCCAAAAAGCATGAGTTTGGTAAAGTCAGGGTTCATACACTCACTCTCCGCCATATGAATGGACCCCATCATATCAGCACAAAATCAAGTAGTAGATCGGGTACCTGAAACTATACCACCAAGTCAGGCCAAGAGTCCGCCTGCGGGTCCTCTGACCGCGCTGAGGACATATAATACGCTTATACCTAGAATAAAGGATGCCTTCATGCAGTACTGAAATAAAACCACACTATCATGCTCCTAATTCATATGTGCAGAATATTGAGGAAGGCCTTAACAAAGAATACCAAGCGGTATATCCCTCTTTTACCACCACCCCTCTTCCAGACAAGGTGGAGACTGGCCAGTTCGATGCTATAATCATATCAAATCTCATGCCCATCTTGTATCTCGTGATATATATAAATGACTCGAGGAGGACAACACCCGATGAAGCTGGGCGGCCCTATGACCCTAGCAAGGACTCTAGGACTCACAGATAACGGTCGTTCTGTATTCAAACGCATACAGAACAAGGATGCTCATTTGTAAATGCAATTCCTAAGCATGATACTACATGATATGCTCTTATGCGTATGCATCACCTACATACTATATGACACATCAGGCAGGAGGTACTGGTTACTGAGTAAGCCCCGGAGGTACTTACCTTGCTAGAAGGTCAGCAAAAGAAGAACCCAGCACACAGTAGTCACGATCACAGAATATCACCTAATCACATAACGAGAATATACTAAGTATACTTCTATAGGTTTTCTGAACACATATATTACTCGCTCAAATTAGCAGATAGATAAGTAAGCTTGCATCAATCATACTTTCAATTTATCACGATCACCATCTCTTATCTCATACCATTCATCATAACTTGTCAACTCATCAGTTTAAAAAAATATACTCCCTATATATATCATACTTAGCCAAATTCGCATATTATTATTTCATACGTATACTTCCCATATATATATATATATATATATATATATATATCATCATAAATATTGAACATTTAATCTCTTCTAAAAATCACCACAATATCATGCTATCAGTCACACATATCATACCTTTAATCAAACGATCATATTATCATGCTAGTTAGTAATCGTCTTATTCCCAAGTTAGCTTCAAAACCATTTCAAATCCGAATTAAACAGTTAAGAGTTCCGACCCTTGAAAATACTCGCTAAATTCCCTTTTCAATTTATTTATTAAATCACTTTTCAACCTTTTATAAAATCTCCAAAAATAATATTTTATCATTTAAATCCTCAAATACTATTATATTTTGTTTTATTACCATTTATTAAATACTTTCACAAACCATTTCCCAATCCTTACAAAAAACCCCAACTATTTTTTTATTTAATAAAAAAATCAGCCCCTTATAATTACCCAAAATCGCCCTCTATTTAAATCAACTTCAAAACCGGCCCTCAAAACCCAAAACCCAATTCTTTTTAAAAGTGAACGAACCGGTTTATTAATTAAACCACTGAACCGGATCCATTTTAAAACAAAACTAAAACCGAACCATTTTTACTATTCATCATCAACTTCCTCCGATTCAAAACAGCCCGGCGCCATGGCTCTGCTCGCGCCTCGCTCTCGCCGGCGATCGGGGCTCTCGAGCTCAGCTCCTCCGCCTAACCCGCTAGTTGCCCAGTGCTCGGACTCACGGCCTCCTCCTCGCTCACATTCCCATGCCCAGCTGCTCCTACCACCACTGCCTCGTTCTCGCTCTTCTCGCGCTGCTCTCGACGTTGCTCGCTCGTACCTCTCTCGAGCTCGCCGGAGATCTCGAGCCCACCCGAACGTCCCACACTCAGCCCACGCTCACTCCCGACTAGCCTAAGCACCGAAAAAGACTAAAAACAAAGCGAAACGAGGATAAATTCGGAGCTCACCGAGATGGATTTTTCGCGACTTTGGAGCTCTCGATCGGAGTTCTGGGCTTCGCCGGTGGCTTGCGATGGCTCGTCGGATCTGTATCGGACATGGGTGAGTGTATTGGTAAAGACCGAAGGCGATTTCGATCGGAAACGAAGGAGAACGGCTTACCGGAACGAGGCTTTGCGAAACAGAGCAAGGAGGCTGTTCGGTGGCCCGTCGACGGCGCTGGTGGCTCCGGGGCTGCTGGTGGTGCCTTGGCAGATGCTGGCGATGGTGGTGGTTGTCCGGAAACAATGGAACGGCGGCTAGAGGTGGTGATCGGCGGTGGTTGATGGAGCAACGGGGAGCGAGAGGTGGCGTTTGTAATGGTGAACCGATGGGGAAGGAAGAAAGTGATGGTGAATGGAATGGTGAAGGGTAGGAGTGGTTGATGATGGTGAATGGAATGGTGAAGGGTAGGAGTGGTTGATGATGGTGAATGAAGAATGACGGGGGTAAGGGGGTGATTTGAAGGAGGTATGGGCGAGGGGTTGAGTGGGAAATTGGGTAAACAAATACCCGGAAATAGATCCCGAATACGCAAATTTTGAATCCCGAAATTAGTTTCCAAATGTTAGTTTTCCCGAATCCCTCTAAACGAGTTTTAAAATCGATTTTAATTTCATTTTTAATTCACTTTTTCCGAAAGAAAAGATAAAATAAAAAAAAAAAATCCGAGCCTTTACATCATCCACCTCTAAAAACAAGTCTCGTCCTCGAGACTAAAATCATTTTTAAAACAGGGGATGAAGTTTGAAATCGGTGAGTCCATGAATCACGCCATTGATCCCGTAAACATCTCATAAGTGCCCCTATGAGGTCCTCACAGTACCGTTGCCGTGATCATAATATTCCCAAATAGACCGTAGTAAGGATGTAATATGTGCCCCTACCATATCCTTACTCCGATTCCTTGGCCATATCATAACTCAAATACTTATCCACTTCGTGGGGCGTTATAATGAGGTCTAGTGTTGTATTATTATTATTTTTATTATTATCCAAGTTAGTCTCTTTTGAAACACGATTCAAAATTTCATGTTCGACGTTAGTCAAGTTTATTTCCACCTTCTCAGTTCATCTTACCATCCACCTCTAAGGGCTAACTCCACATTCTCTTCCTAGATTCCATGTTATGATCAAATTCCCATACTTCAACTTCCATCATTTCTATCATCACGCCTCATATATATATAGAGTGACACTCATATCACATATTAATAGCATGACCTAAACACGTCAAGTATAGTCGCATACCATAAAATATCTAGCACGTCATCACATCATCACAGCTCATCATATCATATCACCAAGGATCTGCACACAACTACCAATCATAAGTACACAAGCAAAGAGATACTACCAACCAACCCCAATCCAACTAGACAACTCACCGCACTCGCGAGGTCAGGGAAATATCTACGCTCGGCTCGACATAGGATGCGAGCAACTCGTCTAGGACATCCCCATAACTAGCCTGAATACTCTCCTCAGTCTCCCACGTGGCCTCCTCAGGGCTCCTCCTAGACCACTGAACTAGAAGCAAAGGAACCTCCCTGTTCCTAAGCCTCTTGACTCGACGGTCAAGAACTCTCACAGGACGCTCTACAAAGGTATGGTCAGGCTCAACCTGAAGATCTGAATAATCTAGGACATGGCTAGGGTCAGGCATATACTGGCGAAGCTGTGAGACGTGAAAGACGTCATGAACACCGGCCAAGGATGGGGGCAATGCTAAGCGATAGGCCACCTCGCCAACTCTATCCAAAATCTCAAACGGGCCAATATACCTCGGACTCAACTTTCCCTTGATCCCAAACCGTCGGACTCCTCTGGTAGGCGAAACTCGAAGCCACACATGCGAACCTACCTCGAACTCAATCTCTATCCTTCGCCTGTCTGCATACTTCTTCTGGCGATCCTGAGCGACTCTCATGTGCTCACGGATGCGTCCTACCTTGTCAATGGTCTCTCTAACTAGGTCCGGTAAAGATGAAACCGTGTCCGCAGGCTCATCCCAACAAACTGGCGACTTGCATCGCCTCCCATACAGAGCCTCATATGGAGCCATCTCGATCGACGCATGGTAGCTGCTGTTGTATGAAAACTCCACCAATGGTAGGTGTCTAACCCAACGGTCTCCCCACTCCAAAACACATGATCGCAGCATATCCTCCAAGGTCTGAATCGTCCTATCACTCTGACCATCTGTCTGAGGATGAAAAGCTGTACTGAAATGCAGTCTAGTACCTAGGCCCTCCTGAACCTGGTGCCAAAACCTCGAGGTAAAACGTCCATCTCTGTCAGATACGATCCTCTCAGGTACTCCATGAAGTCTAACAATCAGGCAAATGAACTCCTCAGCTAACCGCGATGCTGGCCATGTCTCCTGAATCGGAATGAAGTGAGCCGACTTGGTCAACCTATCGACCACGACCCAAATGGCGTCGAATTCTCTGACATCCCGCCTCAGCCCGGTGACGAAGTCCATCGAGATATCTGTCCACTTCCACGCGGGAACTGGAAGCGACCTGACAAGTCCTCCTGGTCTCTGGTGCTCAATCCGAACCTGCTGGAAAACCTGACATCTGGCTACAAAATCTGTGATGTCTGCTCGCATCCTCTGCCACCAATAATACCTCCTCAGATCCTGATACATCTTATTCGTCCCTGGATGGACAGAATAAGGAGTGGAGTGAGCCTCCTGCATGATCCTCTGCCGCAGATCTGACGTCGACGGAACTACCACTCTGCCCTGAAAGGTCAGCATCCCATCTCCTCTCTCTACAAGCTCTCTGAATCGACCCTGGGACATCCAATCCCTCAGAACTGCAATCTCTGGACAGTCTGCCTGACCTCGCCGAATCTCCTCAGTCAACTCAGCCTGAACCTCCAAGAATGATAACTGTCCATTCTCCCGCTGAACCCACACCTCGAAGCAATACCTCATCAAATCTGTCTGCAAATCCCTCTGAGCTGTAAGCCTCGCAACTGATGCCTCCTGATGAGTCTTCCTACTGAGCGCATCTGCCACCACATTGGCCTTTCCTGGGTGATAAACTATGTCCAAGTCATAGTCCTTTAGAAGCTCTAGCCACCGTCTCTGTCGCATGTTGAGCTCTTTCTGAGTGAAAATATACTTCAAGCTCTTGTGATCCGTCATCACCTTGCATGAAGTGCCGTACAGGTAATGCCTCCAAATCTTCAAGGCATGAACTATAGTTGCCAACTCCAAGTCATGAACGAGATAGGACACCTCTGCAGGCTTCAACTGGCGCGAAGCATAAGCGATGACCCGATCTCTCTGATGCAAAACACATCCCAAGCCGAAACGCGAAGCGTCTGTGTAGACGACGAAGTCCTCTGTCCCTTCTGGCAACGCTAGTACTGGGGCGGTCGTCAGCTTCTCCTTCAGAAGCTCAAAGCTGACCTGACACTCCATACTCCACTCAAAAGGAACATCCTTCTTCAGCAGCTGCGTCATCGGCCTAGCAATGCTCGAGAAACCCTGAACGAATCTCCTGTACTAACTGGCCAATCCAAGAAACGAGCGGATGTCCTTGTCGTTCTTGGGCACCCCCCAAGCAACGATAGCATCAATCTTCGCCGGATCCACGGCGACTCCCTCAGCTGAAATCACATGGCCTAAGAAAGCCACCTCTCTGAGCCAGAACTCGCACTTGCTGTATTTCCCATACAACTGATGTTTCCTCAGCGTCTCGAGCACGATCCTCAAATGATCCTCGTGCTCCTCTCTACTCCTCGAGTAGACTAAAATGTCATCTATGAAGACAACGACGAATCTGTCGAGGTAGTCAATGAACACGCGGTTCATGAGTTCCATGAAAGCAGCTGGTGCATTGGTCAGCCCAAACGGCATGACCACGAACTCGTAGTGACCATTGCGAGTCCTAAAAGCGGTCTTCTGGACATCCTCTGGCTTCACTCTCAGCTGGTGATAACCCGACCTCAAATCAATCTTCGAGAAAACAACGGCGCCCTGCAACTGATCCAACAGGTCGTCAATCCTGGGAAGGGGATAACGGTTCTTCACCGTCGCACGGTTCAGCTCCCTATAATCGATGCATAGTCTCAATGACCCGTCCTTCTTCTTGACGAACAACACTGGTGCTCCCCAAGGTGATGCACTAGGCCTGATGTAACCCTTCTCGGCTAGCTCCTCCAACTGAGCCTTCAGCTCCGCCATCTCCGTCGGTGCCATGCGGTAAGGGACTCGTGAAATAAGTCTGGTGCCTGGGTCTAGCTCGATCCCAAAGTCAACCTCTCTCGGTGGGGGAAGTCCCGGTAGCTCATCTGGAAAAGCATCTGCGAAGTCCCTCACAACAGGGACATCTGCCAAGCTGGGATGTGTGCGATCCACCTCTAAAGCGTAACACCAATACCCCATGCATCCCTGGTCTAGAAGCCTGGCGGCTCTGACTGCGCTAATGAGCGCTCCGTTCCTCTTGGGGTTGCTCCCCCAAACCTGGTGCTCAGTCCCGTCATCCGCCAAGATAGACACCGTCCTCGTCCTCAGATTGATGATCGCTCCATAGTGGTCCATGGAATCCATACCCAGAATGAGATCATCCATCCTCAATGGCATGACAATAAGGTCGGTTGGCCACTCACGCTCACCTATATGGATGGGACAACCTAAAATCTCCCGACTCGTCCTAACCTTTGCCCCGTCCGCTAGACCAATAGTAAGGGGCAAACCACTCGTGCAGCTCAGGCTCAGCCTAGCAACGCACGCCTCTGCTATGAAGCAGTGAGTAGCACCAGTGTCAAACAATATAGACAAGCACGCATCATGGAAATGTATAGTACCTGCGGAAGTAGGGGCAGTACGGTCATCAGCTCTCATCTGGAACACGCGGGGCGGTGGGGGTAATGCTGGTCCTCGGCCTCCGGAACTCTGGCCACGATCATACCCGGACCTAGATGGCCCTGCAGATGACGAACCTCTACCCTGACCTGGCCCTGACGGCCCTCTGCCTCCACAATCGTAACCTCTACCTCCTCTACCTCCTCCTCGACCTCTACCAGAAGCATCTCCTCGCCCTTGACCCTGGGGATAAGTCAGCAGTGGCGGCTGTGGAGCCGCAGGAAGTCTCGGTGGCGGTGCAGTCGGCGGGGCTCTACCGTCCTGGGGACAACGGGCAGCTCTGTGCCCCATGGTGCCGCAAGTGAAGCAGACAATCGAACGATCTGGGCAGGAAGCGACATAATGACCCCTCTCGAAGCATCCATGGCAAGTGACACTCCTCACTCGTGCATCTCCTCCATAAACAGCTGGACCGGGCGGCTGGGGTACCCTCGATGTAACTCCGTGATATCCCCCTCTAAATCCTCCTCCATAACCTCCTCTCCTGGATCTGTCGTCTCCGCGACCATCCGCTGGTCTCGCTCTCTTCGCCTCAGGGCGAGAAGTGGTGTATGCAGTCTCGGACAAGATCCGCTGCTAGTCGTACAGGAGGATGACCTCCAAGAATCGATCAAAGCTGACAGCTCCCAAGCTAGAGGCATGCAGAAGTACTGGAGGCGGCAGTCTCATCGATAACATGCGAATCCGGCTCTCATCGGAAGGGCACAAGTGAGCACAGTAGACCAGTTCCTTCTTGAACTGGCGAACGATGGTAGAGACAGAAGCTGATCGGTCGTAGTAGCCTCGCATAAAGGACACCTGTCGGGCTATCTCAATCCCAGGAGGGCAGTACTCTCTCAGCATCAGGTCCCTAAACTCCTCGTAGGTCCACTCAACCTGATCTATCTTAAATAAAGACCAGCGGTCAAAAGCGTCTCCCTGTAGACGGCCTACGGCAAGTCTCTGTCTCTCGGAAGCGGGGACAGCAACATGGTCGAACAACCCATCCATCTCACGGAACCATCTCTCAATATCCCCCCCAACCTCTCCAGTAAAAGCCGGAGGACAGCACTGAGCTAATGTCTTGACCCAGTCGACGCGCTTCTCAGGGCGTGCATCGGCTACGGGCTCAGCTGGCTGAACAGGAACCTCGGGCGTCGGTGCTGCAGATCGGGATCCTCCCCGTAACTCGCTCAGAATGTCGTGAAGTGCCGCCTCTAGCTGTCCAAGTCTAGTCTCTGTGGGGATCGGAATCTGGTCGTCAGCCGGTGGAGGTGAAGCTCGCTCCTCAACGTGATCGTCAGCAGCGCGCTCCTCGACGTTCTCAACAGCAATCCGGCGGGGGCGTCCCCGACCACGACGTGCCCTACCCCCACGCCCAACAGAACCGCGTCTAGTATCGACCATGAGTACTACATGAACGGTTAATTTAAACACTCAGCACATAAGCACTCGACGATTAATATGATCCCCTTCAAGGAGGATCGCCCTCAGGCATAATTGCATATATGTATAAATTAAGCATAGAGACGATCTATGCCGTCCTTCGAGGGACGGCTGACCGGAGGGGCAAAACCTCACGGTCACCTAACTCGACACTCCAACCTCCATGGTGTTCCTTGGAGTTATCTAGGCCCATCTGTAAATCAAAGCTAGTATTTTGCCTACCGTTCCCCAAGTTCTACATCCATAAGGGAGGTCTATCGCTTTGGTCTCTACCCACGAGATTGTTTTCTCTTTATTCATTTTACGTTTTAATTCCAATTAAATTCATTTTGCCCTTTTGAAAGCATTTCTCAAACCCATTTGAAAACATTGGGCGATTTTCAAAACCATCTTCAACCTGTTGTACTCGGATTGCAAAACCTCAGCTCTGATACCACCTTTGTAACGGCCCAGGATTATGATTCCCGAGTTACGTTTCGAGGGATGAAACCCCTCGTTGGGATCTTGCGCCCCGAGTACAGGTTGAAGGTTTGAAATCGAAGATGCGCAGTTTAAAGTGGGATTTCGCACCCAAACCCAGAAGGTCCATTGGAGACCCCGGGGTAAACCCCTGTACCTGTCCTAAGTCTACAACGCGCGAAAACCTTTATCATGCACATGGTGGAAGTTCTGAAAACGATGCAACCAGTGCCACGGCAGAGCCGGGTCAAAACGGAGTGTAATAGGAAGAAATCCAAAAAGCATGAGTTTGGTGAAGTCAGGGTTCATACACTCACTCTCCGCCATATGAATGGACCCCGTCATATCAGCACAAAATCAAGTAGTAGATCGGGTACCTGAAACTATACCACCAAGTCAGGCCAAGAGTCCGCCTGCGGGTCCTCTGACCGCGCTGAGGACATATAATACGCCTATACCTAGAATAAAGGATGCATTCATGTAGTACTGAAATAAAACCACACTATCATGCTCCTAATTCATATGTGCAGAATATTGAGGAAGGCCTTAACAAAGAATACCAAGCGGTATATCTCTCTTTTACCACCACCCCTCTTCCAAACAAGGTGGAGACTGGCCAGTTCGATGCTATAATCATATCAAATCTCATGCCCATCTTGTATCTCGTGATATATATAAATGACTCGAGGAGGACAACACCCGATGAAGCTGGGCGGCCCTATGACCCTAGCAAGGACTCTAGGACTCACAGATAACGGTCGTTCTGTATTCAAACGCATACAGAACAAGGATGCTCATTTGTAAATGCAATTCCTAAGCATGATACTACATGATATGCTCTTATGCGTATGCATCACCTACATACTATATGACACATCAGGCAGGAGCTACTGGTTACTGAGTAAGCCCCGGAGGTACTTACCTTGCTAGAAGGTCAGCAAAAGAAGAACCCAGCACACAGTAGTCACGATCACAGAATATCACCTAATCACATAACGAGAATATACTAAGTATACTTCTATAGGTTTTCTGAACACATATATTACTCGCTCAAATTAGCAGATAGATAAGTAAGCTTGCATCAATCATACTTTCAATTTATCACGATCAACCATCTCTTATCTCATACCATTCATCATAACTTGTCAACTCATCAGTTTAAAAAAATATACTCCCTATATATATCATACTTAGCCAAATTCGCATATTATTATTTCATACGTATACTTCCCATATATATATATATATATATATATATATATATATATATATATATCATCATAAATATTGAACATTTAATCTCTTCTAAAAATCACCACAATATCATGCTATCACTCACACATATCATACCTTTAATCAAACGATCATATTATCATGCTAGTTAGTAATCGTCTTATTCCCAAGTTAGCTTCAAAACCATTTCAAATCCGAATTAAACAGTTAAGAGTTCCGACCCTTGAAAATACTCGCTAAATTCCCTTTTCAATTTATTTATTAAATCACTTTTCAACCTTTTATAAAATCTCCAAAAATAATATTTTATCATTTAAATCCTCAAATACTATTATATTTTGTTTTATTACCATTTATTAAATACTTTCACAAACCATTTCCCAATCCTTACAAAAAACCCCAACTATTTTTTTATTTAATAAAAAAATCAGCCCCTTATAATTACCCAAAATCGCCCTCTATTTAAATCAACTTCAAAACCGGCCCTCAAAACCCAAAACCCAATTCTTTTTAAAAGTGAACGAACCGGTTTATTAATTAAACCACTGAACCGGATCCATTTTAAAACAAAACTAAAACCGAACCATTTTTACTATTCATCATCAACTTCCTCCGATTCAAAACAGCCCGGCGCCATGGCTCTGCTCGCGCCTCGCTCTCGCCGGCGATCGGGGCTCTCGAGCTCAGCTCCTCCGCCTAACCCGCTAGTTGCCCAGTGCTCGGACTCACGACCTCCTCCTCGCTCACATTCCCACGCCCAGCTGCTCCTACCACTGCCTCGTTCTCGCTCTGCTCGCGCTGCTCTCGACGTTGCTCGCTCGTACCTCTCTCGAGCTCGCCGGAGATCTCGAGCCCACCCGAACGTCCCACACTCAGCCCACGCTCACTCCCGACTAGCCTAAGCACCGAAAAAGACTAAAAACGAATCGAAACGAGGATAAATTCGGAGCTCACCGAGATGGATTTTTCGCGACTTTGGAGCTCTCGATCGGAGTTCTGGGCTTCGCCTGTGGCTTGCGATGGCTCGTCGGATCTGTACCGGACATGGGTGAGTGTATTGGTAAAGACTGAAGGCGATTTCGATCGGAAACGAAGGAGAACGGCTTACCGGAACGAGGCTTTGCGAAATAGAGCAAGGAGGCTGTTCGGTGGCCCGTCTACGGCGCTGGTGGCTCCGGGGCTGCTGGTGGTGCCTTGGTAGATGCTGGCGATGGTGGTGGTTGTCCGGCAACAATGGAACGGCGGCTAGAGGTGGTGATCGGCGGTGGTTGATGGAGCAACGGGGAGCGAGAGGTGGCGTTTGTAATGGTGAACCGATGGGGAAGGAGGAAAGTGATGGTGAATGGAATGGTGAAGGGTAGGAGTGGTTGATGATGGTGAATGGAATGGTGAAGGGTAGGAGTGGTTGATGATGGTGAATGGAATGGTGAAGGGTAGGAGTGGTTGATGATGGTGAATGAAGAATGACGGGGGTAAGGGGGTGATTTGAAGGAGGTATGGGCGAGGGGTTGAGTGGGAAATTGGGTAAACAAATACCCGGAAATAGATCCCGAATACGCGAATTTTGAATCCCGAAATTAGTTTCCAAATGTTAGTTTTCCCGAATCCCGCTAAACGAGTTTTAAAATCGATTTTAATTTCATTTTTAATTCACTTTTTCCGAAAGAAAAGATAAAATAAAATAAAAATAAATAAAAAATCCGAGCCTTTACACCTGCCTGGCTGCACTTCAAAGAAACTGTCGAATGGGGTTTCGAACTCGTGACCTCTTTCATTCTATTGTAGCGCCTTACGAAGTTTTGCTAACTGAGCTACCCATTCAATCTTGCTTTAGTAAACAAGCTATATAGCTTAGTATTACGAAAAAACACTGCAACTATAAAAAAAAAAAAAATTCCCCGAGGGGTGCTGAAGCACCGCCTCAGCTCCACCACTACTTGTCATCTTGCAATGAACATCTCGAGGATTGGACAATGGCTTTGCATTCTCCATTCCAGCTTCCTCTAATAATTCCATGGCATACTTCCTTTGATTTAACCAAATTCCATATGTGGTCCTATCAATCTCAATGCCCAGAAAGTATCTTATGTGACCAAGATCTTTAATCTGAAAATGCTTATGAAGATGCACTTTAAATTTCTCAATCTCCTCCTTGCTATCACCTGTGATGATCATATCATCAACATACACTAGGAGAGTTGTGAAGGTTGCTTCATTTTGCCTGGTGAATAAGGCATGGTCAGCCTGAGATTGCACAAAGTTTGCTAGCTTAATGACTTGAGCAAACTTGTTGAACCATTGCCTTGGAGCTTGCTTATCCAGACAAGGATTTGTTGAGCTTACACACCAATTTGGTCTTGTGCTCACTCTTCCTATACTCCTCCTGAGCACAAGAGCCATGATCAGTAGCATAAGAGCTGACTTGTATTGTCTTGAGTCTATTATACTCAGGTGGGAGAGCCATGAATACCTTCTCCTCAAGATCACCATGTAGGAAGGCATTGATGACGTCCATCTGAGATGTGTGCCAACCTTTGGCAGCTGCAACTGCTAGGAGAGTACGTGCAGTAACCAGTCTTGCCACTGGTGCAAAAGTCTCTGAGTAGTCCAGGCCCTCAATTTGCTTAAATCCACGAGCAACAAGCCTGACTTTATGCCTTTCTAGAGATCCATCTGCCTGGAATTTCAGTTTAAAGAGCCATTTACAGGTGACAACTGAATGTCCATCAGGCAAAGGCATAAGTGTCCAAGTATCATTCCTTTCAAGAGCATTTAACTCAACTACCATGGCAGCACATCAAGTAGGGCTTTGAATAGCTTCATGGATAGAAGAGGGTTCTTTGTGGGAGACAACATTATTGATAAAGGCATGATAGGATGGTGTGATAGAAGAATAACACGTGAGAGAAGTGAGAGGGTAAATAGGGTTAACCTTGCAAGTCTCAGATAATGCATTGATATTCTTCATAGAGGCCATACTAACATAATCCATCATCAATGTTTGAGGGTTGTGAGTACGAGTAGAATGTCTGGGAGCCATCTCAGTGGGATCAAAATCAGTAGATGGGGGTGATGGATTAGGTTCCAACTCTGCAGAAGCATGAGCTGGTTGTGCAGTCTGCTCAGTGTGATCAAAGATGGGTGATATATGGTCTGTAAGATGGTCATATGGAAAGCACTGATCAACTATATTAGAGATAGTAGAATCAGGTATGATGAGTTTTTGAAGATGTAATTGAGAGTAGGTAAAAATGTGTTCAAAGAACACTACATCTCTGCTAATTTGACATTTACCAAGCTTCACATTGTAGACCTTGTAACATTTTTTTAGCATAAGGGTACCCAAGGAAAATACAAGGATGAGCACGAGGGTGAAATTTCTTGGTAGTGGGTTCTGTAGCAGTAGATATGTAACAAAGACACCCAAATGTTTTGATATGTGAGTAATCTGGAGGACAACCATATAGAATTTCATAAGGATTTTTGTTGTGAAGTAAAGAATTGGGTAGACGATTGATAATGTAGGTGGCTTTAAGAGTACAATCACCCCAAAAAAACATAGGTAAGGATGATTGAAACATGAGAGATCTAACAATCTCTAAAATGTACCTATGTTTCCTTTCCACTCTAGCATTCTATTGAGGGGTGTCTTTACAAGAGCTTTGATGAAGAATACCTTTGTCTTGGAGAAAGGAGTTGACAGAGGCATTGAAGAACTCAGTTCCCAAATCACTCCTTATGATTTTGATAGAAGATTGGAATTGATTTTCTACTAGAGTAATGAATGATTGAAGATGGTGTGAGACTTCATGTTTATGTTTCATGAGAAAAGCCCAAACCCCACGACTGTGATCATCAACAATGGTTAGAAAATATCTAAAGCCATTCTGAGTTTGATGCTCATAAGGTCCCCACACATCACAATGTAAAACTTGAAAAATACAATCAGCATGAGATGCTCTGTAAGAAAAGGAATTTCTTGTTTGTTTGGCCATAGGACATACAGAACATATATGATCAGATGCAACTGTAATGTCATTTTGAATGGGAGTAATGTGCTTCAACTTGACAAAAGACGCATGACCAAGTCTAAGGTGCCATAAGGCAGTTGTATTTGGGATACAATCATTATGTTTTGGTAAGAAAATAGGCAGAGGGTTAAAATCTACATAAAGTGTAACAACTGCAGAGTATTTGGTTTGTGAGGTGGCAGACATGTCCGAATCCATGTAGTATATCCCTCCATTATGTTTACCAAATACAATTATCTTCATCCTTGCTCGGTCCTGAACAAGACAGGCATCAGGTTGTAAGATTACATTGCAGTTTAGGTCAATACATATTTTTCTCAGAGATAAGAAGTTGTATTTGAAGTTGGGAATACACAGAACATTGTGAAGAGTAAGATTTGACACTGTCAATGTACCTTTGTGAGAGATGGGTGAGGTACTACCATCAAGAAGGTGGATATAAGTGTTTGACAAAGGAATTAAGTTTGTGAAAAGAGAAATATCATAGGCCATGTGATGAGTGGCACCACTGTCCATGATCCAAATTTTTGAGATTTGAGAAGCATGTCAACAAAGCTTACCTACCAAGTGTGATTCATGACTAGCTGTAAGAGAATTGTCAAGAAAAGAAATGAAGTTGTTCACCAATTGTTGATGATCTGCAGATAGTTTGCTATCTTGAAATGAGGTGAGCAACCCTTGAGAGGAGGATGCAGCAGATCCGGTAGCATTAGCCTTGTAAGATCCCTTTGAATCTCCAGATTTCTTGAAGTCCTTCTTCTTCAGATCCTGACCCTTACTCAGTTGTGGCTTCTCTTTGCTCTTTGAGTGTCATTCTAGATATCCAATGATTTCGCAACACTTTTCCATCTTGTGGTTGCCATTGCAATGACCACATCTTTCCCTGTGCCTTAGACTTCCAGAGTTTGCCATAAGGGTTGTACTGTCTGTCATGATCGTCTTGAATTTCCTATTACTGCGATCATCTTGCAGCAGGAGAGAGTGAACAGTACTGACATTCGGGAGAGGCACAGTGAGCAAGATTTGGCATCGACCATTGTCGTACTTCTCATTTAGTCCCATGAGAAAGGTCATCAATTTTGCCTCCTGATCTGCTTCCTCTTGTTGCTTTTGCAAATCACATACACAACCTCCACATTTGCAAACAGTAGGATTGGAGATTGAAGCCAACTGTTGCCAAAATCCTTTTAGTTGAGTAAAGTATTCCGTAAGAGAGGAATTCCCTTGATCACAATCAGAAATCTGTTTCTTGATTTGGTATATAGGCGGACCACTTTTCTGGCCATAGCTTTCTTCCAAATCTTTCCATATCTCAAACGCAATTTCATACTCATCAATGGAATTGTAAATCTCCTTAGAAACCGTGTTTAATATCCAAGAACAGACTATCATTGCATCGATTGAATTGTAAACGATTCTCATCAGTACGAGCAATTGAGCCTTCGAGAATCCATACCTTGTTCTTAACAGAGAGAGCTTTCAATATTGATTGGTTCCATCGACGATAATTGTCTCTTGTGAGCTGAATCGTGGAGAGAACAAGACCTTAATTATCCGATGGATGAATGAACATCGGACTCGTAAGTCGGCTGTTGTGATTCCTTCACTTCTTCGTCACTCTCCAGATCTTTCACCAGTCGGAGCCGCCATTGATGGAAATCAAGATTTTCTTCAAATTTTGCGGAAAGAGAAAACAGATCGAGCAAGCGTGTGATGAAATTGAAGAATCTCGCAATGAAATGATCCTCAAATCTCAACACAGATCGAGCGCGAGAGGTGCTCTAATACCATGAAGAAAGATTGAGCTTGAAACTAGAGAACAATCAAGCATAATCAACTGAACATGAATGAAGAAATGAAAGAGGGAAAAACCAGAGAGAATGAGAAATGAAGTTTCATATTCAGTAAGAAAAATAAATTGACGTCTTACAACTGAGAAAGAAATGACTATATATACACAGATTGCTCTAGTGTACAAACTGGATCTCAGTTAATTATTCTAACAACCTTCTAACAACATACAAGCTGACATCAACATACACTACAGCTTGATCAACAGTTATTGACAAAAAGAACAACGTTAGTAGTACATGTTTTAGAAGATATTCCCTGATTTCAGTTATGGTGTGTGATCAAAGCCAAATCTATCCAAAACCATAAATAAAAACCCCTTAATTTAGCATAAAAATCAATTTTTAGGTTTTAAACATCTATGTTCTGATGGTACAAGTTAAGCATATGAAAATAGTAATAAATCAAATGTATTTAGATATTACCTCAACGCAATTAAATTACAACTTGAGACACCATGATAATTTTAAATTATATTTTGTGTCTTTCTATTTTATATCCAATTGGACACCATGATAATTTTAAATTATATTTTATGTCTTTCTATTTTATATCGATCTCCAATTCGTTCTCATATTTTTCTCTAGTTTAACTGTTACTCATTTGATCAGAATATATTTGCCAATATGATCTTTTGTTGTTTCTTTTTAGCTTGACGATTAGTTTCTTACTTTCTTTGTTGTTTTTCGACAATATACTGTACATCAAATCACTTTTCTTATATTTTTTATATCTTTTTTTTAATTACCGATTTCTAAAAAAAGGGAAAGAAAAAAGGCAAAATTACTGAAAACCACCCTCTAAATAGGATGTTTCGCGAGAAACCGCCCTTTAAAACTAAAATTGCCGAAAACCACGTATTAAAATCATTTTCTTTACAAAGTCACACCCATCCCACAATTTTCGTTAATTGAATGCTAAAGTGTGTAAAAATTCAATCATATCCCTTATTTTTATTATTATTTTACTCCATTCAATTGGTGTAAGTTGATATTTAACTTTTTTTTACATGTTTTTCAAAAGTAAAGTATAAAATATCAAAAAATATTTTTTTTTTTAAAAAATATTTCATACTTGTAAAAAACTCTATAAAAATTGATGTATAATTTATGTTTTATACATTTCAAAAAATGTGTACTACTAAAGGCCAACTTGGAGAAAAAATTTTTTTTAAAAAAATAACATTTCTTATAGTTTTTATTATTCTAAAAAATGTGTGTGCAATAGTGAACATATTTTTAAAATAATAAAAACCATATGAAATATCATTTTTTAAATATTTATTTTCTTCAAGTATCCCTTTAGTAATATACACTTATTAAAATATATAAAAGATAAATAATATCTATTTTTTATGGAGTGTTTTTACTAATAATTATGAAATTATATATAAAAAATGATATTTTATAGAGTTTTTACTTTTGAAAAACATGTTAAAAAGGTAAAAATTAATTAATTAATACCAATTGGATAGAGTAAAATAATAATAAAAATTAGGGATATAACTGACTTGTCACGCACTTTAACATTTAATTAATCAAAATTTGGTGATGGGTGTGACTTTGTACAGAAAACGATTTAACGGGAAGTTTTTTACAATTTTAGTTTTAAGCGGTGGTTTCCCGCAAAAAAAAAGGGTGGTTTTCTGCAATTTTGCCAAAGAAAAAATGCCGCGCCCCACCAACAGCCACACAGACAGACCACAAGCAAGCAGAGTCAGCAAGTGCGTCGTCACCTGAAACCCCTTCCCCCCGCCACCAGCCGGCGGATCCACCGCCGAACTCCGCTACCGGAAAAAATGGCGACTATCACCCATGCTACTCTTTACACAGCCATCCACTCCTCCGATTCATCTCCTCCTCCCCGTCTTCATCTCAATTCCCATTTCCGACCTGATCTGCTGCTTCGATGGCGGACTACTCAGATCGCTACTTCATTCCGCCGTCCGCCTATTATACCGCTACGCCGCCGTCTGATTGCAACTCCCATTGCATCTGCCTCGCCTTCGAATCCGGTTTTGTCCCTATCTCTTTGCGATTAGTTCACTTGTAGTGTTTCTGGTTTTGCTTCGTTTTTCTGACAATCTGCTACGGATTTCAGGTCGGCGATGGTAAGGACGGTCGATTTGAGGGCTCAAGTTCTGGAACTATGCAATTTGTTTTACAGCCATTGGTTAAATTTGCTTCCGACAATTTTATGCCTCTAGGTAATGCATTTCTCCGGATGCGCTTTGTTATCTGTTTGCCTGAAATTGCATATTTGGGCGAGCAAATTAGAATATGAATGGAATGTGACAATAAGAAAGAAGCAATTGCATCAAAGACCAATTGATATGTTCAATCTGTTATAAGTTGCATATTTGAGGCTTTATTGCTTGTTTTGCCATGTGAAATGAGTATTCAAGCTCTACTAACTTGAGTTCTGATTGAATGTTGGTTGTCATTGTAGACTGCCTTTTATAGTTTGGCTTGTTTTTCAGTTTCATGAAAAGAAATTCTGTTTTATAATTAGCCGTTTTAGATTGTTCGATGATTCATACTGCACTAGTTCTTGTCTTCCCCAATTGTCTTTCTGCTAGTGATCTCTCTATTTTCTTATTTTCTCATTGATGATATTTTTTTTTGGTGGTCAAGTTTACTTCCTCCACTTCTATTTCTGTTTTGTTTCTTGCAGTTGAATTAACCTTTACAAATTTGTCCTCTCTGTAATGTTTCATACAGCTCTTATTGGTGGAGTGACTCTTGGCCTTGTCAATCCTTCGCTTGGCATTTTTGCTAATCAATTTCATCTATCAAAAGTGAGCACATTTGGTATTTTTGTAATATCAGGTGAGGTTTCTTCATGATTGAAAATGCAGTCATTAATATGGTTGAAAATGCGATTCACATATTTTTAATGATACAGGTTTGTCATTGCGCAGTGAAGAACTTGGTGAAGCTGCTCAAGCATGGCCTGTAGGCCTTTTTGGGCTTGTATGACCTTTGAATTCATATCATTTTGTGGATTTATTTATTGGCAAGTTCCTTCTTGTGTGTTTGGTCTTTGTTTCAGTTGAGCGTTGCTGGTAGTTATCATACAAAATTTAATTAATAACAAAAATATTTCTAGAGAAACTAAGTCAAACTGTTAAATGTTGTTTTGTATTCTTCTGCATGGAATGTAACTGTGCACCATGTTGCAAATCAGATAGCAAAAGGTAAACATTAATGCAGAGGAAAATGTTTCCTGGCAATTGAAAATTTTCAGTTATGCATGCATAGTGTTAAGAGGAAATATTTTCAGTGGTAAATATAAATGTGTTATTTTTGCATCACATGTTAAATATTCCATTCAGGATAATATGCACTAAAGCAGTTCTATAAGGATATTTGACTTGTTCTGTGGGAACACTTTCATCAGTGGAAAGTGGAAATGTCAATAGTGTCTACAAAAAACAGTTCTTGTCAAAAGAGATTTGTTCCTTAACTTCCTCTTTTGGTTATGTAGGCTTCTATACTATTACTAACTCCCCTTCTTTCAAGGCTTATTTTGAAGCTTAGTCTTCAACCTCGGGAATTTGTCACTGGTATGCATTTGCCTTCCTATTTTTGTGCATTGTACTTTTAGTTCTTAATATGTTTTTCATGGGGTTCACTTGTGGACAGTGGAAACTGATTCATGTGGGTATGAAATGTCGAAGCATGGTCCATTTCAGGCTATTGCAGTTCTTTTGGCTTGTTTCCTATTTGTTTTCTCATTGATCAATTTCTGCAGGATTAGCATTATTCACTTGTATGCCAACAACATTATCTAGTGCGGTGACATTGACCCAGGTTTGAAGATTGTCGTTGTCATCATGTGTTTCACATTCTTAGATTTCAGGTTTGTGATGGTTTTGTGACCAATGCAGATTGTTGGGGGGAATTCAACACTTGCTCTTGCAATGACATTGATATCTAACCTGTTTGGAGTCCTATTTGTAAGTTGAAAATTTCTATTTTTTAAACATTGATGAACATGTTTTATATTTTTTCATTATATATACTTATGCAGATAAATTTTAGGGAAAATTAATTTATAAAACCGGTACTTTAGAAGGGTGTTCAATTTGTAACCCGAGCTTTGCCAAAATGAAGTATAACAAAAAAAAACAATATGCACTTCACTAATGTGTTTGTCCACCTATCCGGTATCCTGGTGCTTGCAGTCAGCAAGAATTTCTAGCGACTTGATCTGATGTGGCAATGAGAAGCATTAGCACAGTGATGATCTGAGCAAAATACACATTAGTGAAGTATGGGCATAATAGATGCTGGTAAGAGCTTTATTTTTGTTTTGCCTTTTCCATATCAACCTATAAAGTGCCATGAAAGCCCCTCATAACTCATACCACATCTAAGTAGGTCACCAGGAATTGTTACTGGTGGTGAGAATCAGGATATTCAACCAATGCCCAAGTATGAGTGTTTTTTAAAGCAAAGTTCGGGTTACTAACTGCACAGCCCTTTGTTTGAATTATTCCTTCCTAAATTTTATTTATAGAAACCATTGCCAGTTGATTTAGATACTTGAATCATTTTCTGGGCTGATAATTAAGCAATCATTTTCTTGTCAAGATATTATTATTATTTTTCATTGCACTGTTGATCTTACTTAGTACAGTAGTAATTTTCGGCAGATTTGTTCTTAGCTACTAATATTTTTTTTACTAATCGATTACCATTATCAGATCAGCTTTTTTCATTAGCTTGTAGAAAACATGTAGCCACTAGGGACAGTGCCTTTAAGTTCTATAGGCTCATTAGGTTTAGAACTTGACTGGTCAGTTCACAATCTTAAAGAATGTAAAAGCCTGAACTCAACTTGTTTCAAAGGTATTGAGAATTTTGCAAAGTGAGCTTAGGAGAACTGTTTTTGTTGTTGTTGTTGTTGTTGTGTCTGTGTGTGCATCTGGTACTTGTAGCCCACTAGCACATCCTTATAGCAGCTTTCTATTTACATTTGATTTGGTAACGTCCAATTTAATGCTCATTTACCTTGCAGATTCCATTTTCTATCTCACTGTTGGTAGCTGGTGGAATTGGTGTATCCATTCCAACGCAAAAACTATTTACAAGTCTTGTTCTCATTCTCTTGGTGCCTGTGATCATTGGCAAGGTAACTCTTCCATTCCTTATTTGATAGTATCCATCACTGCTTTCTTATAGAAGAAGTTGCAAGTAGCTTAAATGCTAATTATCCATGCCTGTATTAGAGCATCTTGATGCGCATTGTATTTCTAAGATTCAAATTTCAAACTACGGACATCGAAGCCGTCAGTGAAAATTTGAGCAAAAAATCACTGACTTCATAATTTCAGAGTCGTGCATACAATTGGAGGACCAGTACTTACGATCTTGTCAAGGGTCTTCAATGTGTGGTTACTGTTAACTTGAATTTTTGAATTCTGAATATGGTTCCTTTTAATTTTGTTTAATGTTAAGAAATGAGAGAAAAGAGAGAGATGGAGAAGAGAAAAATCAGATGTATGTATTCCTGAGAAAGTGTTACAGAATATAAAGAGAAGACAAACTAAAACAAGGAAGATACAAAGAATAAATGCAGCAGAAAAAGTAAACAACTTTAAACAGCTGGAAAACCTAATTAATGTAATGTTATTAAAAGCCTGTTGCAACTAATTAAGTAAATGTAAGCATACTAACACTCCTCCTCAAGCTGGATGGTAGAGGTCAACCAATCCAAGCTTGGAAGTTAAATGTTCAAATCTGGAACAATGGAATCCTTTAGTGAGCAAATCCGCAAGCTGATCTTCTGACTTGACAAAGGCAATTCGGGCCACTCCTTCATCCAGTTTTTCTTTGATGAAGTGTCTATCAATCTCCACATGTTTGGTCCTATCATGTTGAACCGGGTTATGAGCAATGCTGATAGCAGATTTGTTGTCACAATTTAGAACCATAGGTTCCTCCCATTTAATCTTTAGATCAGCCAAAATGATTCTTAACCACAACATCTCACATAAGCCATGTGCTAGAGCTCTAAACTCAGCTTCAGAAGAAGTTCTGGCCACAACATTTTGTTTTTTACTTCTCCATGTAACAAGATTTCCTCCAAGAAACATGCAATATCCAGAGGTAGATCTTCTATCAACAATGGAACCAACATAGTCCGCATCCGTGAAAGCTTCTATGGTCAGTTTGTTTCCTCTTTTGAAGAGTATACCTTTACCTGGACAGCCTTTCAAGTAGTGAAGTATGCGATAGGCTGCACTAAGATGAGATTGTCTCGGGTCATGCATGAACTGACTTATGACAGAAACTGGATAAGCAATGTCCGGCCTAGTATGAGATAAATAGATCAATTTCCCACACAATTGCTGATACATTGTTTTATCCACTTGTGGGTCATCTTTGAAGTGCCCAAGTTTGTGATTTGGATCAATGGGAGTAGAAGCTGGTTTACATCCACTTTTACCTGTCTCTTTCAACAAATCTGTGATATACTTCTGTTGAGAGATAAAAATCCCATTAGAAGAGTGAGCTACCTCAATACCAAGGAAGTACTTGAGCTTGCCAAGAGCTTTAATCTCAAATTCAGCTTCTAACTTATTCCTCAAATTCTCCTTTTCCAGCTCATTGTCACCTGTGACAATGATATCATCAACGTAAACTAATAAAATGGTCACTCCCCCTGCAGCTGAATGTTTGACAAACAAAGTGTGATCCCCTTGGCTTTGCTTATAACCAGCCCCCTTCATCACTGCTGTAAACCGCCCAAACCAAGCCCTTGGTGACTGTTTAAGCCCATAAAGAGCCTTTTTCAGTCGACATACTTTGTCAGAAGGAGGAGTGAAGCCAGGTGGTACTCTCATGTAGATTTCTTCATCCAAAGTTCCATGAAGGAAAGCATTCTTCACATCATACTGGAGGAGAGGCCAATTAAAGTGAGATGCCAATGATAACAATATCCTCACTGTATTCATTTTCGCAACAGGTGCAAAAGTGTCCTGGTAATCAATTCCATATGTCTGAGTATAGCCTTTAGCCACAATGCGGGCTTTGTACCTCTCTAATGACCCATCTGCGTTGTATTTAAGAGCAAAGATCCACCTGCAATCAACAACATTCTTTCCTGCTGGCTTGTCAACAATCCCCCATGTATTATTTTTCTCTAGAGCGATCATCTCTGTTTTCATGGCTTCTCTCCACTCTTTTTTCTTTAGAGCTTCTGAGAGGTTCTTAGGTGTAGAAATGTTGTGAAGGGTTTGTATGAACTTTTGGTGGGATGCAGAAAAACGGTTCAAGGACAAATGGTTGGATAATGGATACAAAGGCCTTTTTGTGCACTCACGAATGCCTTTCCTGATGGCAATGGGTGCATCATTGTCTGAACAAGGAGATGTAGGATCAGAGGGAATGTCATTAGGATCAGGTTCCATACATTGGGCAGTAGTGTCACCAGATTCAAATTGGGGAGAAGATGTAGGATCAGAGGGAATGTCATTAGGATCAGGTTCCATACCTTGGGAAGTAGTGTTACTAGGTTCAAATTCGGGAGAAGATGTTTGAACTTATTGGATCAGATCGGTCCCTACCCTCCTTGAATAAACATAGGGATGGCTTGGATAAGGTGCACTAGGTTCAAGTGGAGGAGTAGGGGCAAGTTTATTGGGAGAAATTTCGAGATCCAAGTCGCTGAATAGCCAAGGAAGATGCATTTGATAGCCTTTGGGTCTAACTTCCCTCTTTGAGAATTGTGAACATGGACAAATGTAGTGCACCCAAAAACTTTCGGTTCAAGTTCAGAGAATGCTCTCCACTTGGGATAGAATTCTCTAAGACACTCAAGAGGGCTTTAAACATTGGAGAACCTTAGAAGGAAGCCTATTTATGAGACGAGCTGCAGTGAGGACAGCTTCACCCCAATAAAATTTGGAACATTGTTGGTAAAAAGAAGAGCACGGGTTACCTCTAGAATGTGTCTATTTTTCCTCTCGGCAAGCCCATTTTGTTGAGGTGTATAAACACAAGAGGATTCATGTATAATACCTTGGGATTGAAAGAAAGATGTCAAAGACTGATTAAAATAGTCATTAGCATTATCGGTTCGAATCCTTTGGATTTTGGTGCCAAATTGGTTTTGAACCATGGTGTGGAAGGTGGGAATAATATGGCTAACATCAGACTTGTTTTTGAGGAGAAATACCCACATTGTACGAGTACAATCATCAATAAGTGTGACAAACCAGCGGGCACCAGAGACACTGGACAGAGGAGAAGGACCCCAAATGTCACTATGAATAAGTTGAAAAGGAGAAACACTCCTTTTATCACTTACTGGAAATGAGACACGGGTATGCTTGGCTAACTGACAAACTTCACAATGAAGCTGCGAAACATCAATTCCTTAAAGACCAGAAAGTTCTCGCCAATGAAGGATGAGAAAAAAAAACATGCAGAAAATGAAGGGGATTTTCAGCAATGAAGGCTGAAACTAAAAGAGAAGGTTTTTCTTTCCCTTTTAAACATTAGCTCAGGATCATGACCATGAGCTCTGATACCATGCTAAGATTTCAGTTTAGAAATCTAACATTTAACAAAATTGGCAATTTCTTGGACTGTTTGATTTGCAGTGGCTAGGTTATACAGTATGTTTGTTTGGCAATTTCTAACTGCTACTTTGACTTGGTGCAAATGTGCAATTTATCCCTAAAATGTGACAGTCTAGCTTCCCATGTCTTGATAATGTCCTGAAATTTTAATGGGAAAAAACTGACTACCAACATTTGCAGCTTGTATACCCTTCTATTAAAGCTATAAAGGCTGCTGAACAAATGAACGTTCTCGGTGAAGAAACATGTTGCATAGCAACATAATTCCATATAGATTTCTTACAATTTCTCAATGGTCTTTTGTGAACAGGTACTTCGTGAATCCTTCAGAGGTGAGTGGCTTCTCTCCCCTTGCTTTGAAATATAACCTCCTGCAGTGGTCTTTTTTTTTTTTTTTTTTTTTTTGCTTACACAGTATTATGATCTCAGCACATTTAGTCTGTGTATGAAGTTTCATTTTGAAGAAGTTATCGTAGTACCAACATATATTCCTCACTTCGAAAATAATGGGAAGGGTGATTTCACTTGTATTGCAGTGGAACTAGCATATAATGCCATATCAAATTCTATTGGGACAAAAATATTGTACTACTAACATATGTTTCCTGCTTTGCAAACTAAATACTACTCCCCCCGTCTCGCAAAAACTTGTTGCTTTAGCTTTATGCATACTTAATAATAAAACCTATGTTTTTTTTTTACTTTTATAGGATAAAATACCTAAAAGCGGTAATTATTACCTATAAAAAGAGCAATCATTACCTATAAAGATAATAACTATAGCTAAAACAACAACTATTGCGAGACGGAGGGAGTATGATTTAATGATAAAAAGAAAGAGAAAAAAAAACTGCCATTGACTCATTGGGTAAGGTTATCTGAGGAAGGGAGCCTACCTGAGCTGATATGTGGTCAGTGGTCACTAATGCTGCTTGACATTTTTTTCAGGTTTGGCAAACTTTGCTGATACCAACCGCAAATTTCTGTCTGTCTTGAGTGTTGTCCTTCTCAGTGTTGTAAGTTGTAATCTTGTTTTTATTTTGACCATTCCTTTATCCTACAAAAGAGAAAATGAACATTGGAATTTTGCTAAGATCCTGACTTTGGATATGGGCCATATGGCTGGTGCCTATTACATTAAATTCTATTGTGAGTTTTGATCTTTGAAATTTCTCATCATGGTTTTTCAGAATCCTTTGATACAAATTAGCATATCAAGGCCACTGCTCTTCATGGTGAAGCCTTCATCCTTCCTTCTTGTTGCAGTATTGAGCATGTACGCACTCTATTTATAATCTCCTATTCACTTCCCCAATTCTATTACTGTATTTTGTTTTAAAAACTTTTTTGGCATTCATGTCTTCTCCTGTGGCTGGAGAGGGATCTTATTGGCAATCATGTCTTCTTTCCAATGAATATTGCAAATGGACGATGATCACTTCTAAAATGACTTGACCGTTATTTGACATAACACGATTCATGGTGGCAAGCAGTAGATAATCTACTAGTTCTTACTTTGTTGATGCAAAATACCCTTTAACAGAGCTTATAGGTGTTTCTATGTTGATGTCAAATTCGAGTCATGGCAACCATCCCTTTTTCAGCAGTTGAGTTGTGTTTGTTTCATCTAACAAATCTTGGGGCCTTCCTAGCAGCTGCAGTCATAACTATCCACAAAAACCAACTACGACGAAACCAACAGCCAACACCTTGAATTCCAGAAATCTTTATTTTAGCAGTGGGGACTTTGTCGTCAAGAATCTGTTGATTTGAATCATTTGATATACATGAGTAGTCTACATAGGTGTGTTCAGATTCTAACGTATTATAATTATAATGCACTTATAAATATAAATACTTACATAGTGTTTGGTTAATACATTTTACAATGTGTTTAAAATAACATAAATTTTAAATACCTTGTAAATTCTGTTGATGAAACACCCACTATTGCGTAAAGTTTATAATTACATTATAAAGTTAATGTAATTTGAATGACAAAATTTATAATGTATTTTATTTAAAATTTACGTTATTGTAAGCACGTTGTAAAATGTGTTGCCCAAACATTATTCAAATATTTATATATACACACACAGGGAGGGAGGGAGGGAGGGACAATCTGGGTCATTGAACTAAAAAGATCAACGGTTGAGATAATATTATCATTATAATGCATTGGAATCCAAACACTCCCTTAGGTTCTAGCCTCAAAACCTGGCGATCATTTGATATACATAAGTAAATTAATTAGTTTCTAGCATCAACATTCAAGATGAGCCAAGTAACTTTTCATCATGCTGTAACTGCAGTGTCTTGCATGTGGTTCTGCTGACTTTTAATGCCCTTGCAATCAAGATCCTTTCTGCAATCATCGGTGGAAGCAGGTCAGAGTTTGCTAAGCAACAAAATGCTATAGCTCTACTGCTCGTAGCAAGCCAGGTAAAGTACCATTTTCCTTTTGAAATTCTGGTTTAGTATTAATAGATGCAATATAGCAATATATAATATTTACATGATAGGAAAATGTAGTGAGATGTTGGTTTCATCCAACTAAACGCATAAATCATGACCTACAATCAGATAGGATATGTTTATATAGGATTTAACTCAGGCATAGGATTAGTCAGAGGAATTTTTGTTGTTGCAGACTTACAGCAATGATGGAATGATGGATACTTGGTTGAGCAAACTAGTTTCTTGACTTCATCTCGGCATCGTGCTACTGTAACTTGTTTTTTTTTTTCCTTTCTTTTTTAAATGGCAGAAAACCCTGCCTGTGTTGATAGCAGTTGTGGATCAGCTAGACGGGTCTCTTGGTGCATCTGGTTTGCTCACCCTTCCTTGTGTTGCAGCACATCTGAACCAGGTCAGCCCCAAATTCTTTTTAGATACTGTGCCATCTCTGTCAATTTTACTAAACCCGAAAATCACCATGATTTGTTGTGCAGATCTTAATGGACTCTCTTATTGTCAACTGGCTTTTTCAAATGTTTCAACCGCCCCATGATTCCAAGACATCCTAGGGTTTAAGACCCACCAGACTATGATTTAGTGCGACTCTCTATTCAAGGATCCCCAGTTACACCAAGGAAATTCATACACATTTGTTATACTTGCAAACTCGGACAATGTAATCCGTTCAGCCTTTCGCTTCATTTCATAGTTCTACCTGAAAGATGGAGCTTCATCATCCTGCAGATCAAAGAATTTGCCTGAGGCCTATGTATGGATCTGAAATTCTGAATACTACGAACAGCTGCAAGTCTCTAGTAACGAAGGCAAGCCGTTTATTTGAAAGCTTAAAACATATCATGGACAGCCAGCACTAGTTTCACCATCGGCGATTAATGTTCAACATGAAGGTCAGAATTACACACTCATCGGTTGAAACTAACGACCCGCAACTGGACTGAGTCTGGACACTACTTGATCTACACTTATGGATAAGATCCGATTGGCGGGTCAAGACAACCCCCTACAAAATTCAAACCAAGGAGGGCAGCTGAATCCAATGCTTCATAATTCAGTAGCTACTTTGAAAGCACACATGATATATAAGATATGTGCAAAATGAATGGTATTTCATCAATCCAAATCCTTTTCGTAATGTAGCCTTCTGTATTAATGGTTAGATGTGTTAGATAGTTAAAAGTGACTTCTTTAAAATCCAAAATTAAAACCCAAGAAAATTGAATGATTAAAATTTTGTATGTTCATCCCTTGATCTCACAATGCTTACACATAATATGTATAAATTCCAAACTTTACAAAGTTGTGGCATCCAAGTGCTTTGAGTTTGTTTTTCCCCACTGAAGGCTGCAAGTAAAAGAAAGGGCATGATAGATGGTTAAGGTTAAAAAAATCCCTCATCCAACTTCCATAACTCTCCTGATTTTCCACTCAAATTCAGTGCAAAACCAGCCCCAAGAGAGCGAGGAATATCCACAACTGCTGAAGTAGTGTACAACAGGAATCAGGTTCACTTGAACAATGTGGCTCCTCTTATTCATTTCAGGATCGTCTGGATTTGCTTACTCCATGTAGCATATAACCCACCATTTTTTACCCTGAAATTAAATCAAAGTTTAGTCTTTTAGTTTCATCTCTCTACTAATGATGATTCAACTTGTTTAGAGAGTAAAGAAAGATAATAAAGCCCTTTTCCGATGAGTATGTTGTTATATGTATGTAGTGTACCTACCCATACAAGTCATCTGGATTGATATCTCCAAAAAGGTTAATGAAAAAGCGGAATCCGTCAGGGCTTATATCTCTACACAAAAGACCTGCAAGCCGCACGTGCAAACATAAGGTTTGGGAAGGTACAGGAGAGAAGGAAGAGCCTTGAAAAAATACCGAACTGCCACATACCTTTGCTCTCAGCAGTTAGGAGTTGTTCCTTGGCCATAGCAGGTGCTATTCCCAGTGTCATGGCAGCATCACTTGCACTTATACCAGTTCGGAGGGCATCTGGCTTTAAGACAAGCGTCTTGATTCTAGCATAAACCTACACCCAACAAAAACAGCTAATCATTCTTACAAGTAGAAGTATATAGTTAAGTTTGTGCAATTAGTTGTCCAAGATCCAATGGGTTCTGGAAAGTAAAATTTCTACCACTCATCTATAGCAGAGACCCAGCAAAACAAATAAAACCATTCATTGCATAATAAACAATCTATATGAACTACCAGAAGCTCATGTTGGATGAACACACAAATAAAAAAAAGTTTTTTGAGCAACAGCGCCATTGGAGCCACTGCTTCACTAGAGAGGCACGCAAATCAACACTAGCACAACAGGGATCTTTTACATTAGTATAAAGATTAGGCCTTAGGGACAAGAATATGACAAGAAAATATTGCCTCGGAGGATAGTACAAGAAATGCTGAATTACAGGAAGATCTAAGATCATCATCCGATGACTAGTTTTTATACAAAAAAAAGCCTAACCCCATGTCGAAAATTTACTAAATAAAACGAACTTACCTTCAATCAAATTATTATTTTGATAAATATTTCTGTTTACTGTAATATTCTGCCTAATCCCCCTCCTTTTCTTTTGGGATAGGGTGGGAGGGACTGAGGTAGTCTGGATGGTTTGTAGTAGGCTAAAAAAAAAATTCACCTTAACAAGTCACCAGATACTTCAGGAATCAAAGAATGGACACAATAAACAGTTGAACATTGCAAGCTCATCAAGGAACACAAATTTTATATGGAAGTGATACATTGAGTGGCTATTTATGTGAATTCTTCTGGTCCCTCCACTGAACTTTATAAAGACTTCTCCATTGATGATACAGATCTATGTCACAGTTTACAGTTTACACATAACACCTCTTGAATATAAAGATACTCCATTTGCACAAGCTGAGAAAAGAATAGCAGCACCAGATAAACATGGGAATTCTTAGGAAAGCAACAGAACGTACCTCCTCATCACTATTGGACTTATTTTGAATGACCAACACTCCACTATCAAACTTTCTCAGCATCACAGGACTGTTGAAGCCATGTATTAGCAAATAACAAAATAAGTGTAACGGTATGCATGAAAAGAGTATACATACAACATATTTGGCACAATTTCTTTTTCAAGCACCCCAAAGATACTATCCTGGAAAATCTACCATATGCTTATGTGGGGTAACATGGCAAACCAAACAAAGATGAGACTAAGGTCATGCTTACACGTCAAACTTCTCCCATAGAGCGCAAGCTCGCAATAAATCATCAGGTGAAATTAGTTCTGCAAGGCAACAAGAAACAAATTCATCAGTTTGCTATAAAACCTGCAAAAGATTAGTTCATTAGATGCATGTGCAAATACACAAAACCATAAATAGACTGTTCTACATTCCTAGCATGGAACTAGTTGACAATCAGACAAATGAAGGTGAATATAATACAAGCAACAAACCTGTCCCACGTGCACGATTGAAGAGACAGTAAACATCAATAAGATTAATCATTCCTCCAGCTCTATCCAGTGGAATCTTAACAAAATCTGCTAACTACAAGGAATATGAATTAGTTTAGTTGCACTTATGTCTTGTGCAAGCACTTCAAAAAATAAATAGCCAGTTAGTCACAAGACAAACCTTACTGTGGCTTGATATATAGAATTAGGATTTTGTATAAAAACAATATCCCCTCTATATACCCAACCCATTCAATCTTTGTTGAGAAGCTAATTAAAAACATACTGAAGGAATGGCTATCAGGAACTTTAACATTATTTAATATTTCTATCGGCAATAGGCGCAGGGAAAATATCAAATCGTTTATATCATTAAATATATGATTTAAAGTTCGTTTACATCATTAAATATATGACTTAAAGTGTTATTTCCTACTGTTATTGCATCTTTAAAGCTTTCATTTCTTCAAATATGTCTAACCCAAAAGTTTTTGTTTTATCACTTCTAACTGAATGTTTTAAGAAAATGCCAGCCTAAGGCAATTTTCTTATAAAATTTAATTCTCTAGGGACTTCAATTCTTCTATAGTAAATAAAAAAAAGCCATAAGTATAATCATGAATTTTATATTGTTCAAAATCTACTTTTGGATGTAGAATATATGCATAAAAAAATGTCACCTTTTGAAGATAGTTTGTTGTCTTAAGTTTTCTTCATTTTCTCTCATTTCCTGTGAATGACATGTTTATGGCGAAAAAAATTTAGGCCTATTTTAGTATTTTTATTTTAACAATGACATTTTGGCAACAAATATTACATTCTGGGATCCATGTATTTTCCAAAAGAAAGAAAAGAGACTTTTCAACAAGACGACTAGGAGCATAATGATTATCTTGCTTGAGGGAAGGGATAGCATATGTTACAGAAAAAACACTTTCGCAACTAAAACATGATAATTCACCCAGTAATGTTCAGGATAGCTTCCAAGCACAGGTAAAAACTTTCAACTTGAACAAGAATTCATTAAGAATATCAAGAACATTAATACCAGAACCAGCATAAATGTGACAACAAATTCTCCATCAAATCCTTCTTCATGAGAAGGAAGTCATAATTTTTACATCTTCGTAGCTCCATGCACAAAATCAACCGTCATCATTCATATGGGGCCTGCTTAGCAATAAATTGTTTCAAACTTTTCATTCTTTAATTTGTTCTTAAATTTTTAACCAGCATTACCATTCATATTTGCTCCTGAACATGCATATGATTCTTCAGCAAGTTTATTTGAACAACATTGGCTTCGCCCGCTATGTTAGGATACCATATATGTGTGTCAGTTGTGTCCCTACTGAAAACTTTCTACCTATTTTTTATATGAAGAAACAGTTTAAAAGGGGTAAGAACTAAAGAGATACTTTGAAATTGTTGACAACCACGGTAAAAGTATTACGATGGTTTCATCCTATGATCTATGCATGCCCTTCTCCAGCCTTCAGAAGTTTCCCATCAAAACATCAAGCAATCTGACTCGAACATTAAAACTACCTGACGAGATAGCTGTTGGTGATACATAGCACCAGCGGATTCCTTGGTGACAGGGGATATAACACCAATACTCAGCAACAATTCTTGCATCTCCTCCTTAGAACCCATTTCCTCATCATTTGTAGCATTTGTATGATTATTTGAACCTAACAAGAGTTTCTGTCTCATTTTCTCTGCCAGCATCACCATCTCTTTAGCCTTGCTCTGCAAGAACCAAGAACTAAAAGTCACAATAACAAAATACTCCATCAACCACCCAATTCCCATCAAACTTAGTTGCAATAAAACTCATTAGCCACAGAACTAGGGCACGGTGAAAATGCTAGACTTGCATACACATATACTAACATTAAAAACCTTGCTATACTTTACATCAATAACGAGTAGAACATTAACCATTATCTAAATGAATCTTAGAAGACACATATAGCAATCACAGACGTAATTATATACAAATTAGGATTGAAGCCAGATGCCCAAAGACAGATTATTCACTACTAAGAGTTATCCGTATGCTGGTACACATTTCAATAAGCAACTTTACAAAAACTTAGTACATTAATGTCGAGCTTCAAAAATCACTCCAACAAGACCACAAGTCCATACCATAGTTTCACAACATCAAAGTGATGCACATTCTACATGAACAAATGTCATTTACGGCATGTTAGGCAACAATAAAGTGATGCACAAATGCACATTCTACATGGATTTCAGACTGTTACGGTCGATTCCAAACAATGGTATTGGGTTGGTTGGTTGATTCCCGTGCCAATTCCAACCCGATAACTAATGCCATACCAAACACGCCCATAGAGGATTCATCATTGAGATGTAGCAGCACAATTTAACAAAGAATTCACTGCAATTAACAGAACTGGCATTACCATTAGCGCATTTAGGTCCTGGAAAGCGTCTTGCAAGCTCTTATCAGTACTCTCCCACATCTCTTGCTCTTTCCTCAGTATCCCAGCCACCCCAACCACCGGCATCCTGATGGCATAGCTTGCACCACCGCCACTCGACTCCGCTACTGTCAAATCCGACCCAGGAGTGCCACTGGAAACCGAATTTTCCCATGCTCGACCCCTCCAAGCTTCCCAGAACTTCGTCAGGAACAACTCATGGTTATCCGCCTTCCCCCTCATCACCAAAGTCGCCACCATCGATCTCGAACCAGAGCCGTTCACCTCAACTCGGCCCGATTGCGAAACGGAGAGCTGGAAACGAACCCTGGGGCTCGCAAACATCGACTTGAGGGACTTTTTCTGTGTGAAGATGTGAGAGATGATGGAGAGAGGGATGTAAAAGGCAGAGCTTGCGTCGTCGGAGATCCATATCAAACGGTGAGTTGTGAGGCTTAGAAGACCCGATCTGTAGCTATGGAGGTTGAAAATTTCCTTCTCCGGTTCGATTTCGACGGCGGAGAGAAGGAAACACTCGACTTCGCCAGGGGATAACACCGGCCGCCGATTTTCAGTGAGGTCCGCCGGCGGCAGCCAATTCCCGGCCATCGGAATGTCGCCGCTGGCGATTCTTACTGGTGTATGTTGCCGATGCCGAATTCAATGCATCGCAGAATTGAAATTAGGGTTTGACGATGAGAAATTGGGGAGGAATGAATCAGATTCAGAAGGGATCACACATTCATACGGTCCAGTGACGGGTTTGAGACTTTAGCCGAGTGAGTCAACCTAACTACATAAGGCTCCGTTTGGCCTGAATCTTATGTGGTGTTTTGTGGTCGTTGATAAAGTACAATAACACCGCCCATCTCGGTTTTTAACTTATACTCCCATCGGTCTCGCAATACACGTATTGTTTTAGCTTTATACACGCTTATTAATAAAATATATATTTCTTTTACTCCCTCCGTTAATAAGTATCAAATTATATAAAAAAATCAATTAAAAAAATAATATTTTATTAAGTTTTTCCCTCATTAAAAAGCGTGCCGAAAAGCAAAAGTACATGTATTATGAAACGGATGGAGTATTTTATAGGCTAAAATAACTAAAAGTAGTAATTATTACCTATAAAAATAGTAATTATTACCACGTCCGCAGGTACGCAGAGGAGAGGAGAATATTCATGCTGAAATTAAAAATGATTTCATGACGCGCTTTTCAAAGGAGCCAGTCAATACAAATCTTCTCAGCGAATACATGGAGTTAATCCCTCGTTCAGTAATAGATGATGACAACAGGCGGCACATTGAGCAACCAACTAATGGGGAAATAAAAAAACGTCATGTTTATTCTTGTCCAGAACAAATCCTCTGGTCCAGATGGTATGACAGTAGAAATTTATAAAACCTACTCGGACATCGTGGGACCAAATGTCATCTGTGCAATAAAAACTTTCTTTCATTCCGGAAAATTGCTACGACAGATCAACCACATGTTTATTACTCTACTGTCAAAATGTAGTAACCTGACAAAAACCATGGACCCATCAATTTATGTTCTAGCGTTTATAAAATTATATCCAAAATTCTAACCGAACGCCTGAAATCAGTTATCGGAAAACATATCCACCCTCTTCAAGGGGCATTTGTTTCGGATAAAACAATTCAAGATAATGTTCTGATTGTACATGAGATATTCCACTCTTTTAAATCCCGAAAGGGATTGGATGGGTGTCTAGCCATTAATCCGGACATGGAAAAAGCATACGATCGGGTGGATTGGGCCTTTACAGAACTAATCCTTCAAAGGTTTGGATTCCATAAAAAATACATCGATTTGGTAATGGAATGTGTAACTAAAGTCTCTTTCTCTATACTAGTCAATAATGGCCAAACTGAAATTTTCCCATCATTTAGAGGACTTAGACAAGGAGACCATTTATCCCTATTTCTTTTCATTCTCGGAGCAGAAATCCTCGCAAGAAAATTATCTGCAGAATCAGCACAGGGCAATTCATGTATTGGCTTTTTGTTTGGTAGGACTGAGCCTCGTATCCCCTTCTTAGCTTTTGTGGATGACATTATCATCTTTTTCAAAGTTAATTTGGCGGCTTGCGAAAAAGTGAGGACTATCATTGACGAATATTGTCAAATCTCTGGGCAAAAAATCAACTATAGTAAATCGACATTCCAAAGTTCACCTGACATTCCTAGAACACGTATACCAACCAATCATCGAGGGATGTTTAAACATATCTAAGCAAATCAAGATAGATAAGTACTTAGAGTGTCATATTGTATTTCACCAAAAAAAATGTCCTATTGTAAATGGTAGAGTTAATAAAGCCACATTTGAGGAAATTATTAATAAAACTACGAACCAACTAACAAAATGGAGAGTTGATGCCCTATCCCAGCATGGGTGATATGTATTAATCAAATCTAATTTAGCATCAAAACCACTGTACTCAATGCAGAGCTTCATGCTACTAGTTTTGAGTCATTCAAATCTCGATAAAATCAACATAACATTATTTTGGAATAAAGATCTGCAATATAAACCACTAATCTGTTGGGATAAAGTATGTCAGCCCAAAGAAAATGGGGGAATGGGACTAAGAAAAAACAAGAGAGATGAATGAAGTCCTACAAATGAAACTTGTGTGGAAAATTATTGCAGAACCATACAATATATGTGTCAAAATCATTTACAAATATTTAAAGAATACCCATTTGCTAGACTACCACGGGCAAGAAAATGCGTCCCGACACTTGATGCAACTAAGAAAACTCATCCAACTCTTTAAGGAAGGGTTGGCTTGGTCTGTTGGTAATGGAAAATCCATTAAATTTTGGGAGGACAAATGGGGACCTATTCACCCTCTACGAAAACATTGCTCTGAACTAGATAAAACAAATTTTGATGCTAAGGTGAATGAATTCATTACTAATGGGACTTGGCACCTGGAAAACTTAATATGGTGCTTTCAAAAGTGATAGCCCAACAAATAAACAACATCTCGCTTTCAACGAATAACTCTGAAGATAGGATGTATTGGTGGCCAGACGCAAATGGGTGGTTTACAACAACTAGTGCATACAAACCAAACACTAAATTTGTTATATCAATAACTGATGACAATGCTTGGATATGGAAAATTAACATTCCGCCAAAAATAAAAAAAAATTCTTATGGAAAATTTGTCATAATGGACTACCCACTGCTGCCCTACTTGCTGGAAAAGGGATTGTAATTCCGCCTTATTGTGTTATTTGTAACCACCATGAGGAAGATGTCATCCGCTTATTTTTTGAATGCAAGTACAATTCCTTTTATAATAATCTTCATAGGAGGCTAAAATCAATAATTGAAAATTTAATCAATATATCTAGGTGTATAAAATCAATAACGGCCACCCTTGACAAGCATTTGACTCCTCAAGAAAAACAAAAAATGGCATTTCACCGGTGGACTTTGGTTAACAAGAAATCAGTTTGTTTTCCAACATGAAAAACTCCCGAACATGGAAGGGTTCACCCGTAAAGTGGAATTGCAAATAAAAAATTGGAGTAAAGCTAATAAGTATAATTGCCAAGAAGACTCAGAGATAACTAACAAAGCCATCAACCAGAGTAAAAAATAGGAAAAACAAGAAAATGAAAAAGTGGAAAAAACCAACAGCCGGTAAGATTAAACTAAATTTCGATGGTTCAGCAACGCCTCAGCGTCAAAGGTCAATTGGGTATATTATTCATGATAATAAAGGAGCACCATTTGCTATGGATTGTAAGCTAATCGGAAAACTAACCTCATTACTATCGGAAGCCCTTGCTCTTCGGTTTGGAATCTTGAAAGCTAGGAAAATGAAAATTAATAAACTCATCATCGAAGGAGACTCCCTCATAATTATCAACTACCTAAAACCCGGGATCAAATGTTCAAGGGAAATAGAACTCATTATGTCAAATATCTGTACTTTTATCACAGGGATTAACGAAGTCTCGTTTTCACACATAATTCGTAATGGTAATAGCGTGGCTGATCAGGTTGCACACTTTGCCCACGATACCAACAATCCCACTTTAGGTTGTGACCCATGTCTTGCTGATCTCATCTGGAAAGATGTCATCGGATAGCGAGTCTTCCTATCCGAATTCTTACTCAATAAAAAAAAAGATATAATCTCATAATCATATAAAAGTCAATCATTCACCATCAATACTTATACTTATTGTGTATAATATGTATACCAAAGCAAAAACTTATAATTTTAAGTGTTGCACACTCCTTATTTTTTCAATTCTAAAATATAATTTATTTAAACTATGTATTAAATAAAATGGAAAAGTCTATTGGTAAGATATTAATTTTTTTTTTTTGATAAGGTAAAGATTTGGGTGGGTTCGTCAGACCCTTTCAGACCACCACCCATGAGTATCCTTTTGGATGAGGATACACAACTCGCAATCTTCTAGAAGAGGGGGTTGAGAAAGCGAGCCAGACAATGCCAAATGAGTTATCCTATCCGTCACCGTGTTGAGCTCGCAGAAAGCGTGTGAGATGGAAACCGAGTCAAACATCTGTAACGAGAACAGAACATCTGAGATGATGATCTCGATCCCCCACGGGAAACTCTAACATCCCTTGGCCTCCAACCCAAATTGGTAAGGAGTGGTTTCCTACTCATTATTTGCATTGTAATGAGGCAATGATCCAATGAGGTGAATGAGTGATATTGAACGTATAGATTCAATTCAAAATATTGAATCTATATCAAGATTAAGGTGAAATTATAGGAAACCACTCTTTCCTTAAATAGGTTGTTTTGCATAAAACCACTCCATAAAACCGAAATTGCATAAAATCACCCTCTAAAACACTCATGTTAGTAAAGTCACATCCTTTGGCCAATTTCCATTAGTTGAAGGTTAAAAATGCATGAAAATAATTTATACCCCTTGTTTTATTATTATTTTATTAGTTGAATGTTTATGAAAGGATACGTAGTCGAAAAGAGGAAGTCTTGTGGGGGACGATGATCTGGACCAACCTCCAATCCAGAAGATGGAATTTTATAAGTTGGCTAGTCATTCAGAATAGGTTGTACACCCGTGATAGTTCATATAGATGAGGGTTGCGGTAGCAAAGAAATGTGCGTTGCGTGGCGACCCGGAGAAAACAAGGGAGCATTTATGGTGCATATGCCAATACACACGGTGTGTACTTTCCAGGCTGCTCGCATGGATTGGAATGGGCCATAGAGAAGACACCCTGTAGGGCTGGTTGGAGTGGTTTGCTGGCAAAAGTGGTCGAAAGACCTTTGAGGTTCAAACCAAGCTTTTGATAATCATGGGGAGTGTTTACTATATGTGGAGAGTGAAGAACCTAGTGCTAGTGGATGGTAAATTTTGGACCGTTAGTGTGTTTAAGTTGTAATTAATGAGTGCAAAGAGAGGGTGAGAGTGAAGGGATGGTCGAAGGGGAGTTTGGATAGGAGTTGGAGGCAACGACTTCTAGGTTAGGGGAGGTTTTGTTTTTTAAAGTGGAACCCTTGTATGGTTCCCTTCTCTTTTTATGGTTCTTTTTACTCCTTTAATAATTTGTAACAAAAATAATTTGTTAAAAAAACAAGAAATAAATTATAGTGTGTAATCTGTCCCGTGCACAAGAATTTATTAACACAATATTCTAAATTACAAACATTATATATAAACTTATTAAAAATGTCAAAAACACTAAATCTGAATTACTAATACAGTTAAGATTGACCTTCTATGGGTCAAACAATTATCTTGACTTATGCGACGAGTCAAATGAGGTTCAAGGAGTATTTTAGAGGGTGGGTGTGCTCCTCAAGGCTAACAAGAAGGCTCCACCTTGAGAGTCCATAAAGAAGAGAAATAAAATATATTTTTATTCAGTTATTTTTATTAGTTTTCATTTTTAGTGCTTCCTATGTTAGTTGGAGTCTATTTATGGAATTGCTTAATTTAGTATTTCTTAGTTAGATTTATTTTGATGTTATTTATTATTTTGGATAAATAAGTTGGAAAAAAATTCTATCTTATTAGGGGTTTCTTTAACCACTAAGATCATATCTTACCTAGTTAGATTAGATAGCATCTTTGTTTCTTTATTAAATAAGTCAAACCCTATCTTTTTTTTATATACAAGGAAAGAATTTGGGCGGTATTAGCCCCTGCTGATCTACTACCCAATCGCGTCCTTTTGGACGAGAGCCTGAAGCTCAGAATGATGTAAGGGCGAGTCGTGATCGAGTTGATGTCGAAGATGAGCAACCTTGTCCGCGACCCGATTGAGCTCTCGGAAGATATGCACACATGAGGAGTATTGGAAATTTTGGAGAAGTCGCCTGGAGTCGGCAATAATCATTTCGATCTCCCAAGGACAGCTCCAAACGTCATTGATAGCGTTGATAACTGCAAGACAGCCGCCTTCGACCTCGATCCTAGAAATCCCCAGTTGGTGCGCAACCACAAGTCCAGAATGGAGGGCAAGCGCTTCGGCCTTCACCGCCGTCATCTGACCACACAAAGATCCTCTGCAGAAAACGACAGATCCATGGTGATCTCAAATAACTACTCCTGTCGAAGCCTCGCCAGAAGAAAGCAGAGAAGCGTCAAAGTTTAGTTTGAAGCCTCCTGCCACAGGTTTTTGCCATCTCAAAATTTTTCTTCTCCTTTGGGTAGGTTGTGTGACATTTTTCTTTTGGTCCGTATCTTCCCAGAATTGTCTTTTGCATTCTTCCCATTGTATTAATTTATGTTTCAAGTATCGTTCCTGCTTTTGTCTATTTGCAAACCCCTGATCATAAAAAACGATCTTATCTCTAATTGTCCATAAGCTCCACCAGATAATGGCTGTCCATACTTAAAGTTCTAGGGTTTTCATATGTCTATTTATACCTTTATGCAATTCATTGAATACTAGGTTGAATTTAATTGAAGATCACTTGACTGAGTGTTCTTCAATCCCAACTCAACACACTAGGTCTCAATCTCATACAACTCAATTCCATCCAACAATCATCCCAACAAACACAAACAAACTCTAACAAGGCCATCATTCACAATACATTTAGAAGTCAGATTCCGGGTCGAAATCAAACACTTCCGGGTCAGGATCAGATAGCCACACGTGTTTCGGGTCGGAACCATGTTGTCGTTCACCAACAGTACGTACTGAGTTTCGGGTCGAAAGGTTACTATTCCTAGTCGGAACCTATCTTGTTCCGAGTTCGAACCTTTGTGTTCCTGGTCAAAACTTGACCACTGTCGAAGTTAACCTTATGATAACTTTCTATAAATTATGACAACATATTATTTTAATAATTATTTTTGGTGGAATTTCTTTCTTAGAATCAATCACAACACGCCACGTAGGACCTTCAATTAATTTTTTAATTAATGCCTTTAGTAATGAAATAGTATAAAAATGAGGGGTAAAAATGTATTTTCCTGCATTTATTGGTCAGAGGGTGTGGCTTTGCTATGATAAGTGTTTTAGAGGGTGTTTTTCTGCAATTTTGGTTTTAATGGGTTGTTTTATGCAAAATTACCTATTTGAGGGGTGTTTTTATGCAATTTAATAAATATATAATTTAAATAAAAAGTAATTGGGGTGTTTAATGGAATGCCCATATTTTCAGCCTTTATTAGCATTTTGTCCATCATGTTGGTGATTTGTGAAAAGTCATCAATCCATTTGTCTGAAATCATAAATGTTAAGTGTGAGAGGATTACTAAGAGCATCACTCGGGCTTAGGGTGTGCGGGAGGCACGGCCCATGTGATTGGCCCTAAGTAATTATAAGGTTTTAAGGGGAAAGGAAATCATGAGGAAAGACCCATGCGATGATGTCAATATTGACAAAGTTGGTCTTGAGCTTGTTCGGATGCTTTCCATAAAAGTGAGCAGTAGGGATATGCTCGGTATTCAATCTAATATGGTTATGATCAAGTTTTATTCACTTATAGTGAGTTAAATCACCGTCTCATGATTTGTAAAGGAAGATATTAAGCTCTAAAGCCTTGGTGCAAAATTTGAGAGCTACCCGAGCTTCGGAACTTCCAAAATGACTTAGCTCTAATTTTGAGCTTGATTAGGGTTTTAGCTTCATTGAAGTTTTAGCTTAGTCATTTTAGCTGCATGGTAGCTACACCCAGCTTCGTATAAATGTCATGCACATTTTATATGTTATGAGTGACCTAGCTTCACCATGCTAGCTCCATCATGCTAGCTTGTCCTTAATTGGGCTAGTTCTTATTGGGCTTTTATTGGGCCTTTATGTAACGGTCCGGGATTATGATTCCCGAGTTTTTTTTCGAGGGATGAAACCTCTCGTTGGGATCTTGCGCCCCGAGTACATGTTGAAGGTTTGAAACAAAAGATTAGCAGTTTAAAGTGGGGTTTCGCACCCAAATCCATAGGGTCCATTGGAGACCAAGTACCTATCTTAGTCTAATCATGAAATTGAACGGGGGCGAAAGTAAAGTTAAAGCAAAATACAATCCCAAAGGTGCCATGGCAAAGTCGGGACAAAACAACGTAGAAGAGTACAAAAGAGAAGAAGTCTAGTGGTCTCTCGAGCTCTCGATCTAACGCCAAAAGTCCGAACCCGCCAAGCATCCATATAAGCAAAGATACCGGCTAGCGGTTACCCGAATCTAAAAAAAAGAGGGGGATCTTGGTCAATCATCAGGTCACTCATGCGCGTGTGTAAACACACTCTGAGAGGCATACAATAAGCATCATATTCCTAAGATGAAATGCGTAATGCAAAGCAGAACTTAAACAGACAAGCATGCAAATAATTAAGTGCAGACATAAATAAAGAGGCGCGCAATTACAAGAAATGTCAAATAGCATGTCCCTCTAGGCTCTTAAGGAATCCTCTAGAAACTCCCTTCAAAGGGAACTACCTCACCCACGGTGCATGTCATCCCTACGTAAGGAGCCTACTAACTATGAAGGGAAGGCAAACAACGACACCCATATAAGGCCTAATGCTCTAGGAGTCCTATGGTGACCTATTACCAAAAAGCCTACATCACCCATCGAGTGCAAGCAACTTTCTATAATAAGCCCCACTAAGATGACAAGAATAGAGAAAAAGGTCACATCCAATAAACACCTATAACGGCCGTTTTCTAGCAAAGACATATAGCAAGTCATATGGTTTCCATTTTAGACCCTAAGCGTGATTCTAAGTCGTATGGTGCATGAACACTAGCCTGCTATATAACACCCAGTGCATAGAGCGCCCATCATGAGTAAGTTCAAAGAACTTACCTGGAGAAGCGCAGAATCCAAGCAATACAACAATTAAGCAAATCCAGGCAGATTGGAGCTCACCTAGAAGATAAGCGCGCAACATAATAAGTCTAAGTCTAACTTACACAAAGCATATCAAATAACACACATAAGATTCACATAAAACATATATAAGTTAACCATCCTATCATCAACAACATTAATGTCTCAATTCAATTTCTCATCTCGTTTCATCATCTCATACCATATTCAACATATATAATCCACCATCTCATCAGCTTAAGATAACCTCCATATCATACTTAACCAATTTCGCATATTAACATTTTATACTCATGCTTTGCATACTAATATATCATCATCATCATCATCATCATAATTAACTAACCTTTAATCTCTTATATAATTCACTACAGGTCATATTATTAGCCACACATATTATGCCGTTAGTCAAACGATCATTTTATCATGCTAGTTAGTCATCGAATAAGTCGGGTTCCCAAGTTAGTCCCAAATCCATTTCAAAATTCAAATTAAACAATTAAGAATTTCGACCCTTGCAAATACTTGCTAAATTTCTTTTTCAATTTATTTATTAAATCACTCTCCATCCTTGAAATTCATTTCCAAATTCATTTTAATCTCCAAGTCCAAATAATATTATATGATATTTTAAATACCCTTTATTAACCACTTTTCATAAAATATATTCCAAATCCTTTCAAATTCCAACCAATTTTATTTAATAAAATCAACCGTCTAGGAAATCTCCAAAATAGTATTTTCTATTTTAAATCCTCAAATAATATTAATTAGTTAAATAAATAATTAAAGAAGTAAACGGTTAAACCCGAACCGAACCAAACCCATTTAAATCCAACCAAACCGAACCGAACCCGCAATTCAAACCTAACCGGTTTAATTATACAACAAAACAAAGAGGCGGGCCATAGGTGCTGACTAGGCAAGGGCCCACGCTGATTGGGCAGGGTGAGGGCCCGCCTTCATCTTCTTCCTTTTTCAATTTCGAAATGGACGAACTGCTCCCGCCTGCGCCTGCATCGCTCGACGCCGGCCGCCTCTCGCGCTTCCGTCTGTTCACCTGCACGCCCGGACTCGCCCAGATCGGACTCTCGCACCTCCCACGTCTGGTCCAGCTCGTGCTCGCAGCTCACGCATAGCCCGCTCCTCGCACTCACGCTCGACTCGCACTCATGCATCGCCGGAGTTCTCGAGCTCGCCGGAGCTCTCGAGTAGGGCCGTGCGGATACTTTTGGGGGCCCTGTACGAAAAAATAGTTAGACCTTATTCATATATTGTGTTAACGATTTTATCTTTTTTTTATAAGTTGCGTTATGTAAATTGTTTTGCTATTATAAAAATATATAATTATGTTTTTATTTAAAAAATCAACAATATATGGCCCTATTTATATTTACAAAATGCATAAAAAGAAATCAAAATGCCACATACCGTAAGGACTAAGGAGTATTGTGATTCAAAGTCAACTTTATGTACATTAAATTAATCAAAATAGAAATAAGGTAAAAATTTGAAACCTTAGAACATTCTTTTAAACGTAAAATGGTTGTGAATGATTTTTTAAAAACGATAAATATGATTTTCTTAAAATTTTGATTTGACTTTCGTAATAAGTTCACTACTTTTTTAATTATTTTGGGAAAAAGTCCATTAATTTTTCTAAGCAATTGACTTTGTATGTTTTTTAAAAGAAAAAGGGAATAATTTTTTTTGAATGATTAAAAATTAAATTAAAAGATGGAAATTTCTTGAAAAAAGGGCCCCTTAATAAGTTTAAAATTAAAATATATATATATATACAGTTAATATAACAGTAATATTATTGTTTATGATTTTATGAAAGAAAATATTATTGTTTATGATTTTACGAAAGAAAAAGAAAAGCAAATTATACAACAGCAACAAAAGAAAAAAAAATTAAACTCATGTAGCTGCTGGGATTCGAAAGCTGGCGGGCTGGCAAATGTTGGAAATGGTTGAAGCGCAACTTGCCGGTAGACCACAGCAGTGATGTGTAGGGATGGCAATGGGTCGGGTGGTGGGTGGATGATCCGATTTTTCACCCGACCCCCCACCCAAAAATTCCCACCCGATCCGATCCACCACCCGTCTACCTTGTCACCCGCCCCGTTTCACCCATGATCCACCGAGTAATCGGGTGGATCGGGTGAATATTCGGGTGAAATGAATTCGGCCCAAAAAAGCGCTAACAAAATTAAATTCTAATATGTTGAACAATCCAAATTCAAATACAATAAAAACCTCCAAAAATACATTAAAAAATGCTCTGTATGCTAGCAATACAGCTTCAAATTCAGCACACAGAGAGAGATTACACATTGTGCAAAATAAAGTCTTAAAAACAAAACAATATTCCAACAGTCACAAAGACTTGTTTGTCTTAGAAACAAAATGACATTCCAGCAAAACAGCCCCAAATAGTCTTCAATAATCAAGGCCCGCAAAAGATTGATCTTCCCCTGTCAGATTCATATAACACAAGTACACAACATATTAATCAAACTGAATTTTCTTCACCTTATGCTTCTATTGGTATATTTGCTGAACATGAAGACACAAGACAATAAAAGCTTAAAAAGATAAGGGTAATCAGTAACATATTTAGAGGTTTACATTTCGATTTTTGTGATTTAGGTGCATACAATATGCCAATATGTAATATGACCTTTACAATTTAAACACAATAGGCAAATATACTGTGACACTGACAAGTATTATAGGCTTGACTTCTAACTTCCAATGGTATTAATCGCAGTTAATAGATGAATACACATGAAATGGAAAAATCCATGTTTAAATCTGCTAAATGCATAATCCTAGTTCTCAATCCAATATTACATCACTAAATAAATCCATGAATCCATATGATCCGATTGAATAACACTACCACCGAACTATAAAGTATAAACCCAAAATGGCAAAGTCCATTGGAAATATATATGTATGTGGATTGTATAGGTAGCTAGGTAATTGGTAGCTAATCCAAAAATTATATAATCAACAATGACTAACAAACCAGGAATCGATATTAACACCAAACTTTAACACAGATATAACACATTAAGCACCAAGCAAATTTTCCATCTCAGTTGCCGACTTCCCGACACTCAAAGAGAGAGAGGATACCTAGTGTAACTGCGTAGCGATTGCCGTAGTCAATTTTGGGTTCGGACATACAATCGGACTTTGGAGATCTCAATCGAAGGCTCGACGCATCCCAGAGAGCATAGGAGAGCGGCATCAACTATTTGGGAGAGAGGGAGTGAAAAGGGAATTTAGGGTTTGGAGGGTATATATAGTAAAATTGATAGAGAGAGAGGGTACCGATGGTGGTCTGGTGGAGCCATGGAGATGTTGGTCTAATGGAGGGCTCGGCGTCACTGAATTTGATGGAGATGGTGGTCTGATGGAGGCGACGTCACCGAATCATCTGGTGGAGATGCCAGCGACGGCGGGTGGTCAAGGGGAGATGTCGGTGGCTGGAGCTTGAAGGTTGTGAGTAGGTTCCAACTAAGAAGAGGTGATGAGAGATCAAGATGTCTTCCTGGCTTCCAGCTGAGAACAGTGTCTTCGAATTGAGATGAATTAGGCGTGTAGTGCGACTCAGAAGAAGGAAAGGGTTAGGGCTTGGACGCAAATATTATGCATATGTACGGATATAAAATAAGTTGGGTGATATATGGGTCGGGTGACGGGTTAAATTACTGTCACCCGAATCCGATCCGCCCCATCACCCGTTCACCCGTCACCCGTTTAATATCCACCTTATATTGGATTTTCACCCGTTTTGTGGATCGGGTGAAGCGGATACCCATCGGGTGCGGGTGAGATTGCCACCCCTAGTGATGTGTTACATTGTCAGACTTTTTTTATTTAACCTAAAATTAAACGTTATTGGGCCCCTTAAAATTTGGGGGCCTATTCAGCCGAACCACCTGAACTACCCATAGGCACGGGCCTGCTCTCGAGCTTACCCGATCATCCCGCACTCATCCCTCACTCGCTCCCGACTAATCTAAACATTGAATGAAGAACAAAATCGAACCGAGGAAGGAAGGAAATGACGGAAGCTCACCGAGGGGGTTCGCGGCTTCGGAGCTCTCGATCGGAGTTCTGGGCGTCGTCGGAGGCTTGCGAAGGATCGTCGAACCTGCGTCGGACATGGGTGAGCATGATGGTAGGGCTCGAGAGTGGTTTGGATCGGAAACGAAAGAGAACGGCTTACCGAAGCGGCGAAGCACGCTCGAACAGGGGAAAGAGCTTCAGTGGCTCGACGGCGGCTCCGGTGGTCCCTTGGCGGCTCTTGGGTGGCACTGGGAGGATCCGGATGCTGCTGGTAGTTCCAAGGAGGTGTCGAAGGCTGTCGATGGTCCTTGGGTGGAAGGAGAACAAAGGAGAAAGAGGTGGGCTTGGTTGGCTTCTTGCGGCAAAACAGGGGAAGGAAGGAGCGGCTGCGGTGGTGGTCGACGACGGTGGCGGGGAGGCTGATGGTGGCGATGACTGAGACGGTGATGAAGAAGAAAAAAGAGTGGTGGTGGTGAGTTGAGAAGGTGATGGTGGTGATGGCGTGAGAAGTGGCGAGGAGCCCGAGACGATGATGATGAAGGAAGGTGTCGTCGATGGGTGATGGGGAGCAGGTGAAGGTGAGGGGTTGGAATGGACAGGGGATGGGTTTGAGTTGCAGGGTAAGGCGAGGGAGTTGGTGGGGATTGAGTGTTGAATTGGGTAATCAATGCTCGTAAATAAATCCCAAATACGCGAATTTTGAATCCCGAAATTAGTTCACGGATGTTAGTTTCCCCGAATCCCGCTTCCTCGATCAATTATATTTTTAAAATCGAAAAGGATATCGCAATCCGATAATTATTTTGAATTTTCCAGGTAAAAGGACGGAAATTATTCGTCAAGTTTTATATCCCGGTCGGAATTTACTAAACGAGTTTTAAATCCAATTTAAATTCATTTTTAATTCTCTTTTCCGGAAAAATTAGGATTTGAAATTCCGAGCCTTTACACTTTATTGGGCCAGCGGTTGGGGGTAGTTATTGAGGGGTAACCGTCCAACCACCATAACTTTATACCCATAACCACCAATAACTTTCAATAACTACCCATAACCACCCAAAAACTACCACCTCATTTTGCCTATAAAAGGCCTTTGTTATCCACTTGGAAAGGCATGAGTTTTCCGGTATCTCTCTCAATCGGAATAACAAACACTTAAAACACAAACAAGGTATGTATATATGCAATAATGAAATGGGATGCCACCCTTTTATTGTATAGGAAACGTTTTATCCCACAACGTTATTGTAGTGCAACCCTTTGGCATAGAGGGGCAATAAACGTTGAAGGAAAACTCGATTTATTTGAGTGACTCGTTTGCCATTATCCAAGCCATTTTATATATCTTTTCTAAAGAGCTTAAACATTTAGTTTTTTTGCCTACAAGAATTCGGTGGAGATTGCCTTTTTGGCCTACTCCCTCGGGATTACCTTTCAAGGTCTACCCATGAGATTACCCTTTTTGGGTCTACTCAAATTGTCTTGATTATCCGCAAGGATCTAGAAGAATTGAATTTACCTTCAACCCATTAAAACAACTTTACCTATAAATCTAACAATCTTCAACGTTTATTTATTGTTTGGTTTGGTTGTTTTGAAACAAGGTTAGAATGGCAAGAACGAAGGAATTACCGATGGCAGAGATATCATCCAAATTCGCGAAACTTGAGAAGTTTGAAGGGCAAGACTTTCGCCGATGGCAAAAGAAGATGCACTTCATGCTTACTTCATTTAAGGTGGCATATGTGCTCTCAACGCCATGTCCCGAAGAGCCACCTCCGATTCCGGAAAAAGTCGACGGAGAGACCGATGCTCAAATCGCCGAAAGGGAGGCTATAATGCTTCAACATAGGCGTGTTGGGAAGTGAAAGAACGATGACTACATTTGTTGTGGACACATCCTCAATGGCATGGCTGACTCCCTATTCAATGTGTATTAAAACCATGAGACATCTTGGATTTTGTGGGAAGCACTCGAAGCCAAGTACTTGGCGGAAGATGCCTCTTCAAAGAAGTTTCTCGTGTCTAACTTCAACAACTACAAGATGGTTGAAAATAGACCAGTAATGGAGCAATACCACAAATTGCTCCGAGTATTGGGTCAACTAACCCAACATGGGATCACCTTGGATGAGAACTTCGCCGTTTCATCCAATTGGGTTCCCATCTACGTATAGAGGAGGAATTCAAGGCGAATGACAAGGGAAAGAAAAGCGAAGACAAATCAGCTCACTCAATAAACACAATGGAGGCGGGCAACGGCAAACGCACCGTGGGCGCTAAGGGCTCCAAGCGTCCCAAATCAGGAAACGACAGTAAGCAAGGATCTAACAAGAAGGCTAAGGCCAAGGGAACTTGTTGGAAGTGTGGAAAGGCAGGACACATGAAGAGGGACTGCAGGTCCAAGGGGCCAAAGGACAAAGGTGTCATGACACCGGCGTCGGGCTCGGGCACAAGCCCCGGGCAAGGTAAGGGCACTTCGGTGTCTTTAATTACAAATGAGTCATTATTCTTTGTATCTAACATTGGTCAATGTCTTGTTATGAAGTATGAAAAGCTCCTTTGGTGGCTCGACTCGGGTGCCACCACCCACGTGTGCATGGAAAGGAAATGGTTCAAACACATGAAGGATGTAGAAGACGGTTTAGTGCTTTACATGGGAAACGAGTCAACAACCCCGGTCCTAGGTAAAGGGAACGTACATCTCAACTTTACTAGTGGGAAGGAACTTGTATTACATATTGTATTGTATGCACCCGTCATCCGCAAAAATGTTGTAAGCGGTGGTGTGCTTAACAAGTTAGGTTATCGATTGGTTTTTGAAGCCGATCGATTAGTAATAAGTAGGGCAAGAGTACTTGTAGGCTTCGGCCATTATAAAAACAATATGTTCCTACTCAATGTTATCAATAATAATAAAGTATTATTTGATTACATGGTCGTGTCTAATGATTCTTTATATGATCTTTGGCATGCAAGGTTGGGACATGTATATATGAAGCGTATGTTAGATATGGCTAAGGAAAATATAATTCCCGCCTTTGAACCAACAAATGAAAAGTGTAAAACTTGCTTGTTAACAAAAATAACAAGGCTTCCTTTTAAGGCAATTAAAAGAGAGGAAGGGGTCCTAGGCCTAGTCCATTCGGACCTAGGGGACCTACATGCAACGCCATCATTGGGTCAAAAACGTTACTACATAACGTTCATCGATGATGTAACAAGGTTTTACTATGTCTATTTAGTTCACTCGAAGAGTGAGGCACTAGATAGGTTTAAAGCATACAAGACCGAAGTTGAATTGCAAACGGGAAATAAAATTAAAAGGCTACGAACCGATCGTGGTGGTGAATACATGGATGTGGAGTATTTTGAGTCTTGTGGCATAATTCATGAGACGACGGCTCCATATACCCCACAACAAAATGGGGTGGCGGAGCGAAAGAATCGTGTTTTTAAGGACATGGTTAATGCCATGTTGTCATACTCCGGGTTAAAGAACTCATTTTGGGGTGAGGCAATGCTAACATCCAACTATATCTTAGATAGGGTGCCGAGCAAGAGAAATCGTCAATCACCATACGAGCTTTGGTTTAAAAGAAAACCAAATCTCCATTATCTTCATATATGGGGTTGTCGTGCGGTTGTTAGACTAACGGACCCTAAGTGTAAAACCTTAGGAGATAGAGGTATTAAGTGCATATTCATTGGATATGCACATAACTCTAAGGCTTATAGGTTCTTCGTCATAGAACCAAATCACGCTATCTCGGTTAACACCGTGATAGAATCACGTGATACCATATTCGATGAGACTAGGTTCACATCGAACCCTAAACCTAGGGAGATAGACCAAGAGGATGTCGACCCATCATCGGATCCAATGGAAACCGAGGAGACAACGCCTGCACTTGAACCTAGGGCCACTAGGTCTATGACGCGCGCTAGCTTGCTGCAAGCACCAAGCATCGATGTCGCTGATCCAAAGCCACTACTCGACAAAGACTCCCAGCTACAGGGCCAAGGGCACTAAAGCGCATGGCCATGAGCGTACCTGGGGAAGATACTAGCGACGGTAGCGATGGTGAGAACATGCACTTGACACATGCGAGCGACGATGAGGCCGAAGCTCCTACTTTGACATTCTTTATTCCTAGAACTCTTAGTAGGACATACGTATCCTGAACCAATATTTCAAGTCTTCTTAATGGAGGGTTCTAGGAATAAAGAATGTCAAATCATCTCATATCTACATATGGATGAGGATCCTAAGAGGCTAAGACCTTCACCGAGGCAATGAGTTCTCAAGATGTCGCATTTTGGAAAGAAGCAATCCAAGATGAGATGGACTCTATTGTTGGCAACAACACTTGGGAGTTGTCAGACCTTCCAACCGGGTGCAAACCTCTAGGTTGTAAATGGATCTTCAAAAGGAAGATGAAGACCGATGGGTCCATTGACAAATTTAAAGCTCGATTGGTAATCCAAGGTTTTAAACAAAGAGAAAGAGTCGATTATTTCGACACCTATGCTCCCGTGGCTAGAATCACCACTATAAGACTTTTAATTGCCTTAGCAAGCATTCATGATCTTGTCATCCATCATTTGGGCGTAAAAACGGCTTTCCTCAATGGAGATTTGGATGAAGAGGTTTACATGAAGCAACCGAAGGCTTCATAGTAAAAGGTCAAGAACACAAAGTGTGTCGATTGATCAAGTCCCTCTATGGACTTAAACAAGCGCCAAAACAATGGCATCAAAAGTTTGATGAAGTGATTTTGGGTGATGGCTTCAAAATCAATCAAGCTGATAAGTGTGTATATAATAAGTTTAATAATTCCGGTCAAGAAGTTATAATATGTCTATATGTAGATGACATGCTTATATTTGGCACAAACCAAATAGAAATGGACAAAACTAAGGAGTTCTTGTCTAGTAAGTTCTCCATGAAGGATCTAGGAGAAGCTGATGTGATCTTGGGAATTAAGATCAAGCGGGAATGAAAGGGTTTAACCCTAACACAATCCCATTACATCGAAAAGGTGGTAAAATGTTTCCAATGTGATAAATCTACCCCGGTTAGTACACCTATGGATCCAAGTGAGAAACTTCGCCCTAACTTGGGAGAACTAATCTCACAACTTGAATATTCTCAAGTGATAGGATGTCTAATGTATGCCATGACAAGTACTCGCCCCGACATAGCATTTGTCGTGGGTAAGTTAAGTCGATATACAATTCGACCAAGCTCAAGTCATTGGAAGGCCCTTAGAAGAGTACTTAGGTACGTGAAAGGGACAATGACCTACGGAATTGCATATGTAGGTTCTCCCTCCACTTTAGAAGGATACACCGATGCAAGCTGGATCACCAATATGGAAGATCACTCTTCAACGAGTGGTTGGGTATTCCTATTAGGTGATGGTGCGATTTCTTGGGCATCTAAGAAGCAATCATGCATAACAACCTCGACGATGGAGTCAGAGCTTGTTGCACTTGCCGCGACCGGCAAGGAAGCGGAATGGCTTAGGAATCTCATACATGAGATACCTTTGTGGCCAAAACCAATATCCCCTATTGCTGTCTTTTGTGATAGCCAAAGTACTTTGGCAAAGGCCTATAGCCAAGTATATAACGGGAAGTCACGACATCTAGGTGTGAGGCATAGTTCTATCCGAGAACTAATCACACATGGAGTCATATCAGCTGTCTTTGTGCGAACACACAACAATCTTGCCGATCACTTAACCAAGAGTTTGGCAAAAGAGTTGGTGTACAAAGCATCTCGAGGGATGGGGTTAAAATCCTAAATGAAACTATGGCTTGGACGCCCAATTCTCCCTTACCGAAAGGTGTAGGGTAGAATTCAATGTGGTAGGCCAAAGACGTAGAGTTTGAGAGCAACCAACAATCCATCAAGGTAATCTGCTCTAGTCTACATGAAAAGAAAAGTTGAAACATAGTTTCTTAATGAATTTTGGAAAATGCATTTTGTAGGTGCAAATTAGAAATTCAACTAAGCATATGTGGAAGTGCAAGACTTCTTCCAAGAGAGTTCAAGGATTACTAGTCTCGAAGCATATGTGAAGGATTAGGGACGTAAAGCCTCAAAACGTCAAGTTTAGTGTATATACATTAACTCATGTTGTAATTTTTATTACGTGTGCTTAGACAAGTTGATGTGGTTCAAGTCTTAGAACACCACGATTCTTTAGTACATGATTGTAATTTTTACAAGATATAAATTCAAATCCAATGGATATTTATGTCTATACAAAGAGTTTGTAAATTGTTCAAGGATTTATGACATTGCTCAAATAGGGGAGGAATGTTGGTGATTTGTGAAAAGTCATCAATCCATTTGTCTGAAATCATAAATGTTAAGTGTGAGGATTACTAAGAGCATCACTTGGGCTTAGGGTGTGCGGTGGCACGGCCCATGTGATTGGCCCTAAGTAATTCTAAGATTTTAAGGGGAAAGGAAATCATGAGGAAAGACCCATGCGATGATGTCAACATTGACAAAGTTGGTCTTGAGCTTGTTCGGATGCTTTCCATAAAAGTGAGCAATAGGGATATACTCGGTATTCGATCTAATATGGTTATGATCAAGTTTTATTCACTTAAAACACAAACAAGGTATGTATATATGCAATAATGAAATGGGATGCCACCCTTTTATTGTATAGGAAACGTTTTATCCCACAACGTCATTGTAGTGCAACCCTTTGGCATATAGGGGCAATAAACGTTGAAGGAAAACTCGATTTATTTGAGTGACTCGTTTGCCATTATCCAAACCATTTTATATATCTTTTCTAAAGGGCTTAAACATTTAGTTTTTTCGCCTAAAAGAATTCGGTGGAGATTGCCCTTTTGGCCTACTCCCTCGGGATTACCTTTCGAGGTCTACCCATGAGATTACCCTTTTTGGGTCTACTCAAATTGTCTTGATTATCCGCAAAGATCTACAAGAACCGAATTTACCTTCAACCCATTAAAACAACATTACCTATAAATCTAACACATCAACCTATCCATATTAGCCAAATGTCCACCGTGTTTGCTGAAACCACTGAAACTGAAGCTGCGGAAACCTGAGTTGCTGAAACCGACGTTGATGAAACCGACGTTGCCGAAACCAGAGTTGTTGAAACCGGAGATGTTGAAACCGGAGTTGCCTCATTTCAACACCAATTTCAGCAATTACAATAACCATTTCAACAAATTAAGAGATTTCAACGACAATTAAGAGATTTCAGCAGTCATTAAAACATTGCAAAATAAGAGATTTCAACAAATTAAGAGATTCCAGCAATTACACTCAACAACAATGAAGAGATTTCAGCAGTAGTTACAACATCACAAAATAAGAGATTTCAGCAAATTAACAAATTTCAGCAGTAATTACAACATCACAAAATAAGAGATTTCAGCAAATTAACATATTTCAACAAGAGTATTTCAGCAATTACACTCAGCAACAATGAAGAGATTTCAGCAGTAATTACAACAACATCACAAAATAAGAGATTTCAGTAAATTAACATATTTCAGCAAGAGCGGGAGGCAAGAGATCGCCCCAAAATGTACTAAAACCATCTACTGTATAATTGAAGGAAACATGGCCATCCCTCAATTTCTGTTCCTAATTAACCGATCCTATACAGAATTCAAATTCATACGCTTTCACTAACAAATCCAATTTCAAAATCAGTCTCACCGTGCTAATTGACCGACGGTGATGGAGAACAATGACGACGATGGAGAATGAGGGAGGACGCTGAGATCCATCATCCTTCTTCTTCGACCTCAGAGGCGGATGTTGAAGAGAACCTCACTGATCGTCATCTTTGACGGAGATCCGAAGCATCATCCTTCGTCTTCGATTCAGATCCAACCACTGTTCTAAAAAACTCTTTAAGACCCGTCTAGACCCCCACCTAAACCCTTGAACTCACCCCGCCTTCAAGGTCATCAAAACCCGCCTAGACTGCAAATACGCGCCATAAAATCCGCTTAACCCCGCCTAGACCCTTGACCCTGCCCTACAGTCAAGCACCCGCCAAGCATTTTTTAGAACATTGGATCCAATGCCTCTCTCCTCCTAGGCCAATGCCGACAATCGGCAAGTTTCCCCGAGAGCCGATGCACCGGAGCCGCTACTGAGAACGAGAATGGCGGCGACGACAGAAATTTCCTCTTCAATTTCCACACCGGATCTGGTCTTCATCTTCGCGCGCTCCACACCGACGACGTTTTGAGCCTTCGAGGGCATCTCCGATCGAAAAGGAAATCAGATCAGACGAAGGCATCTCCACACCGATTACATTGCCGATTAAAGAGATGCACCGCCTCCTAAGGGGGAAAGGAGAGGAGAGAGTTAGGTTTAGATATGAGGGTTAAACTTGTCCAGAAAATTATAGATGGACAAAAACCTAATTTAATGGACTTGGTAGACTTTCCCCCAATAAAGTCCAAAAAAAAGGCGGATTTCGCAAATTAATTCAAAGTAATTTTTTTTTATAGTAGGCCAGAAGTAGATCGACGAAGCGATCTTGAAGCCATCAAAAGATGGCTTGATAACCCTACGCAGAGGGTCGCCAGTCAAAAGAAAAAAAAAACTAACTTAAAACTAAAATTACAATCACCAATCTTATTATAATTAAACACATCTAAATAGGCCTTGATTCTTGATTTCTATTCTGGTTGCGGCGATGGCTGTGGTGATATTTGTGGATCAAGATCCAGATACGATAGTGAACAACTCGTTCAGCAAAATTGTAAAATTGTTGCATGTGATGCCTCAGACTCGAAAAGTTGAGATCTGGAGTTGCACAATCAAAGACATTGAGGAATTTTTTTTTTGGATAGGAAGGGGGCCGCACTGGCCTGGGTAGATCGAAATTAGATGGTGGTGATGCCGGATCTATAGATCAGAGCACCCTCAACCGAGTACTATTTGGGGGTTTTCGATTTTTTGTGGATTTGTCCAATTTGGTAGAAGAGGGGATGTGAGAGATAAAATCAGGGTTGGGTTTTCCGATTTTGTGGGTGAAGGGTAAGATCAGATTTGGTGAAACTGGATTTGGATTTACATGTTAACAACTCCGGATGAAACAGGTTGTTTTTAGGAGTGGGAAAAGAGGGAGAGACGGAGAGGGTCAGGTGTCTGAGAGGCAGGAAGGGGGAGACGGAGGTCATCATCATGGGAGTCGGCACCAACGGCCGAGGCTCGAGCTGAGGAGGTCAATAACGAACTGCCGAGGAGGGTGGCGATGGGGGAATAGTTGAGAAGAGGGCTGCCTGAGGATGGGGATGAGCGGCTCGCCAAGGGTCGAGGGAGATCGACATCTCGACGTTGCTCAGACCCACCACGGCCAGGATCCGTGAAGAGTGTGCAATTAGGGAGACGTCGGAGGTTGAAAGTCGGGGCAGCGGAGAGCGGCCACACAGGCCACCGAAGGATGAATGAGACACGGCGGCGTCGGAACTGACTTCAAGTTGAACATCCAAGCAGAGGTTGAAAGGAGGGTGGCCGGGAAAGCAGGCGGAGCGCACAATAAGAGGCACGAGCAGTGGCGGCGGCGGCAGGTTGTCGGTTGAGGGTTGATTGAAGGTTTTTTTGGGGGGGGAACGTTTTTAAGAGTTGGGGTGTGTGTTCAGGCCGGCGGAGAGGCAACCAGCGATGGCGGCGATCAGTCGGAGCTGGATCACATCTTGGTGGCGACTAGGTTGAAGATGAAAGAATAGGGTTTTTTTGGGGGAGCGTTAAGACTCGTGAGGGTTTTTGTTTTGCTGCTAAATTCAAAATTTAATTCAAAGTAATTTTGATATAGTGGCATCATCACATTAATTATATTTTTTTCTTAAATATTCTATATTTTCTAACCAACGGATTTAATTCAAAATATTGAATTACTATATAATTTACAACTATATGTAAATTTTTATATAATATACGATATTGAATTAAAAGTATGAGAATAACAAATGTTATATATTCTCGCCTTCATCAAAGTAATTGTCATAAAATTATATTTAACTAAATTCTTTAAATAATGTTACATTGATGCTATTTTAAAATATCTATATCTATACACTTCCTTAAATGTGAATCATTTTTGATGAAGTTGTCACTACAAGTTTTTTAACTAATTAAATTATTCCTTTTTAATCTTATACCAACTTTTATTAATATTTATTTAATTTTAGAATATTAATACTTTGGGATTGTACTATTTACAACTAAAATTCGATTCAACCACTAGGAACATGGAGATTAATTAATTAATTTAAAATTATCAGATTTTAGAGTTTGAATTTGTACGTAAAAATGATATATATTATATTAATCTGCACGTTATAAGTAAATCCATTATTATTATGTTGTGCCCAAACGTGGTTTATAATTGCAAAGTTTAATCATATGCATCACAAATTGATTCCGGCAGTAAACTTAATAAATAAATTAATTAATAATAATTGTTTTTAAAAGGGATATGCATTAAATGAGATGTTGTAGTATAAAATGCTCAATTCAGCCTGAATAATCAATAATATGGAGTATAAATTATAATACACCTACTACCATCTTTATATTCCATATTACTCAGCCTTGTTTTAACTTTTTTATTATATGCGAGGTTGAGACTCTTAAATTAGTTTTTACTATTTATTAAAAATAAATAAATGAATGAATGAGAATAAATAAATAAAAATCCCATTTGTACTACTTTGATTGTTTGAATTGATTGCTTAATTTTCCTTTGTTTATCCTTCCATTCCATATTTTAAGATTGTGAAACTAGCCAAGGTGTAGAACGTACCGTTTACCAAAAATAAGTAAATGAATGGAATGAGAATAAAGTAAGGAAGATAAGTTACATTTAAGTAACCTAATTTATACTCCGTAACAGTAAACTAACAACTTTATATACACGCATACAAATACGATGACTATTGACTAATTGACTAGTCACTAAATTGTGAATGGTCATAAAACCATGCTATTTATGTTGATAAATTTGAATGATTTTACCAGATCTGGGAATCTGGGATATGCTTTAAATTCATTTAATTGGACGTCATGCTACACGTAATTGTGTAATATACCAGTTAACACCATGTGCTTATTTATAAACGCTACTGTATATTTTATTTTATTTTCGTCGAATAAAGGCTAAAAAGTTAAATGGAGGATTAAGTGGAAAGCTTGTAATTAATTATGCGTCTGTTTTGTTTTTCTGGATCTAAATTTTCAATATGCAATTTTTTTTTTCACAAGCATAAACACATATTACTACTTCGATTCAAAAATATATAATAAATATTAATTTTTATCATTATTAATTTTTTATAAATTTATATTTATAAATAATAAATATGAAATTGTTTTTAAAAATATTTTATTATGTTTTTTGCTTTTAAAAAAATCACAAATCCTAAAAATATTTAGGGCTCGTTTGGTATAAGATCATGTGTAACGTATGGTAAATGGAATGGAAATAAATTTTGCATAGGAAAATAAGTTTTGTGATTAGTAAGTCTAGATTAGAGAAAAATATTATTTCTTTCATGAAAAATAATATAGGAGGGGTAATGGTTAGAGACTTAGAGGAGTATATATAGGGGATATGATTATCCTTTATTCGAATTTGTGATTCCAATAGGCGAAACAGAAATAATTTTGTATGAAAAATGAGAGAAAAAGGTAATGATTAAATTTTTCAACAATATATTAAACTATTAATGATTAAATGAACTACATTCATTTTCTTTTCCTTTCAAAAATTTAAACCAAACGAGCCCCTATATTTTTTAATGGATGGAGTATTTATTCTTAATACTCCCTCCGTACTTTTATAAGTCGTTTATTATTCACGCATTTTTCTTAGGATGATAAAAACTATATAAAATATTTTTTAATTACATTTTTTTTTTAATAATCTCATACTTTTTAGTCATAAGTACTTGCACTTCTGTGCGGTTTTTATAATATTAATTAATTTGATTTGTAAAAAAGAATAAAATAACTTGTAATTAAACATTAATTAACTCTAATTACCATTATACAATATATATTATTTTATTTTTAAAAAATTTAAATAAATTTTCTATTAACACCCGTTTATCCAGTTAATTTATCAATACGTCTAATTGACTACTAATAAAAGAGATATAATATAATATATCTATATTTAACAAACATGTGTATAAAATCTTATATATATATATATATATTGATATCAAACGAAATTTGATAAATTATCCTATATTGATATATTAATCTTCTAAAATTCTATCGATATCTAACTAAATTGGGTAAAATAATATCTTATTCTTAAGTATATATTTCCATATTGATCAAGTGGAATTGGATAAAAAAAAAAGGAATAAAATCTTATCTTGAGTAAAATATAGTAGATTGTTATATTGTACTATTAATTAACGAGGGAAATGGAGTTGGTTAAAAATATACTACTACTATATACTCCGTATCTCCTTTATTATATATAATAATTGATTGATGATTGATGATAGTTGATAAATACCACAATGTGTATATGTGATAGCCACCCTTGTACCGGCCCCTAGAGATTAAGGCTTTTAATAAACGCAATTAATATAACTTTTCAACGTACATATGTTAGGATATGTAAATACACAGTAATTAATACTGCGTACTCCTTAGTAGTAATATGACTAAAAGTCAAATGCGTAATTTATTACTCCGTATAGTCTTTATAGACAATACTCCTCACGCGCCCAGCGATTAGTTATGCCTAGACCTGGGCAAACGCTAAGCCCGGCCCGCGACCGCAGTGGATACGGATTGGGTAAGGTAATCTAACTGTTACGGGCCGCTAAGTCCGTAACGGGTACCCGCTATTATATATATATATATTAAAATATTAAATATATAAATACTTTATATATAATATAAATTATTAATTATAAATAAAATATATATTTATACAAACATACATGAGTGACTACGGTATACCGTATACCCTAATTCCTAAATGTCTAAATGCCTAAATGCCTAACCTAACTATCGATCTTTGTTTACTCAGCAGCTTGCCAGTCGCCGTTTCCATTAGTCCCATGACCATTCCCATATTCTAGATCTGAGATCTCTGAATCTTCAATCTTCGCTCGCCTTCCTCCTCGTGCTCGCCTCGCTCAGCAGCTCGCCATCATCTTCAATCATCAGTCAGTCTGGCGCTCTTCAATCTTCGTCCTCGTGCTCGCGTCACCAGTCCTCTTCAATCTTCGTGTTGTACTGCTCATGCTCGCCTCGCTACTCCCTCTGTCCCTCACCAGGTTGGTTTCTCCCCTCTTTGATTGGATTTTACAAATCTCAGATTGGATTCAAATTGCTCATTAGAAATCTCAAATCTCTGAAATTTCTACTATTTCTTCCTCTCTTTGAAGCCCCCTTCTAAGACTCTCAAGATTGGAGATGAAGGCGCAGAGGAGATGAAAGATGAAGAAGAGTCTTCCGAATCGGTAAAATCGATCAATCCATTAGATGATGGAGGTTTATTTAAAACTATGTTGGACTGTTTTTTCTTTTGTTTGTATTTGTGTGAGCAAGTGTTCCACAATTGTTATTTGTTGCAATTGATGTTAGACTTATCAGTTTGTTGTATTGGTGGACAGTACATTGTACTTAACAGTTTGTGCGAGCACTAAGCACATTGAACTTTATCCCCCGTTGGATTCCCCCCCCTGATTATTATGTAAACAACATATACATCGACCTAACAAGAAGTATTGTGTAAACAACGGGTAAGATTAGGCTGGTACCCGCGGGCTGTCCGCGTCCGCAATAGCGGACAGGCCCGGGCAATGTTTTCAACCCGTTAAGTGGGCTTAACCCGGCCCGCGTCCGCATCAACGGGGTAAAATTTAGGCTAAAGCCCGGCCTGCACCCGCGTTTGCCCTGGTCTAGTTATGCCCTACCATTTATGCACGCATTTTGTTTCCTAACAACTCGAGTTTATTACCCCCGTTTCGCAAAACTAGTCGTTTTGTTTTTTGACACGTTTTTTAAGAATGGTAAAAGTTATATAAAATATCAATGATTTTATTAATTTAAAAAAAAAAATCATACTTAATACAATTATCTATAAAATTATTAAAAAAAATTATTAAAAAAATTAATATTTTATAGAGTTTTTAACTTCTTAAAAAACGTGTCAAAAAATAAAACGACGGGTATTTTGAGACAGATGGAGTATGTTTGTTGTTTTATTGGTTCGTACTAAATCCATTATCATCAACAGATCGTGCGCACATGTGTCAGTAGTCTAATAATGTGAGACTTTTTTTTGATCTTTTTGATATGTATTAAAACTTATTTATATATTAAAATTTGTTTATTTATATTTTCAACGTGAAACTCTTTAATCTCTTCAACATCTCAACAATTATAATGGAACCTCACTAGGCCACTAGTGTGCAAGCGCTCATACACACAATCTCCCGATCATGAGTCCTAAAGGACTTTAGTATGGTATCCGAGTTGGGGCAGTTTTCCTGGCTCAGGGTTAGGCTAAAAGAGATTGAGATGAATCCCGTGCACAATGACTTAAGCTTTTGTGTTAGAAGAGTGAATCTCGACCTTATAACCAAAACAAAATAAACCCGACATGAATCTCATGCCATTTTCACATGACCCGACCAGAGTTACTCGAAATTTCACATACCACAAGCCTTAGTATATAAGTCAGGGACTTACTCCTCATATTGTTGGCAAATTGGTTTTAAGACTATGGGACCTCACTCAACACATGTGCTAGGAGCTAGGTTACTAGCACACAAGCGCCCGTATATACGATCCCTAATCACGAGTCATAATGGACTTCAGTAATTATACCATTGAGACTTTGAGATAGATTCAACTCTACTAAGGTTGTGTTTGGCAAGGACCTTGGTAGGAAGTTTGTGGGGGGCAGAGGGTGGGGAAAAAAAAGTAGCTTGTGAGGTGCTTGTTTGGTTGAAGGTGCAGCATGGATGTAGAGTGGGTATCTGGGGTTTTTTTGAAGTCTTTTTTTCCACAATTTCACACTTTTCTCTCCCAAGCTTTGGGAGATTAATCTAGAGGTACCTCAAATTATTCCCCCTTTGCCCTTCTTTATGTTGCCCTCTTGTTCTCCTACAAACTAAAATTTTGGAAGATTGAACACCCTAGGCCTAGAGCTGGCAAAATCTGACCCGACCCGACTCACCCGAACCCGACCGACACCCGAAAATCTGGAGTTATTCATAACCCGAACCCGAACCCGAACCTGACCCGACTCGACCCAAAACCGATCCGGCTCTGATCCCGACCCGACTTTGAATCCGACCCGACTCTCAACCCGACCCGACCTGATCCGAATTGAAATGGTTATTTAACCGAAAATTACATATTTAAGTATTCAAACGAGTCAAAATCATTTATTTTAAGTAAATTACATATTTAAGTATTCAACCGAGTCAAAATCAACCTAATTATCCAAACGGGTCGAATATGATTCGACCGAAAACTCAAACCAACTATACTGCTATACCCACTTTGATTCGAAACTCAAATGAGACCGACCCGCCTCTTGACCCGAAACCCGAACGAGACCGACCCGCTTTGACCCGAACCCGAATGGGCATGACCCGACTTAACCCGAAACCCGACCAATCTAAAATTCATTATGACCGAACCCGACCCCGACCAATACCCGACCATAAATTTTACCCGAATTGACCCGCCCCGAGCAAGCCTGACCCGAACCCGACCCGAACGACAGACTTGCCAGATCTACCGGCTAGGCCTATTGCTAGTGGTGCTAATAATGGGGGTCACTTGTTGGCTGATGCTAATTGTTCAAGGTGGGGTTCGCCTCTTGTCGATGGAAGTTCTGGTGGCAGTTGCAATCTGCGCACCTGAGAGCGTCGATGCTTCCTTCTGCCCCGACATGAACTCTCCGCAACTGTTGAAAACAAGAGCGATGAAGGGGGAGGAGACGACGACAACCTCGTTTCGCCGCCTAGGGACTATCGTGTGGGTTAGAGGTGTGCAGAAAAACCCGACACGATTGATATGACACGAAAACACAACATGAAAAAACACGAAACCGAAATGACACGACACGAAAATGACACGAACCGTTAAAATACGACATTAAACTGTTTGTGTTCGGATCGGGCATATCCGCTTGTCGGATACCCGACACGAACCGTTTTTTATTTATTTTTCTAGGTACGCTAAATGAGTATTAGTATAAATAAAGTCAAAAAGGTATCTGATGCGGGACCATCCAAGACACATCCGGACACACCTATCATACTTGGGGATGGACCTATGATTCGAGCTCGTGAGAATGATGTCATTCTCAAGAGGAAGAAGAAGACTCCACTGTGGGAGAAGGTTCAAAGGTGCAAGCTTGATTCTGACGTTTTTGGGTTCGTTCATGATCATTTGACAGCTTTTTGACGTCTCAGTAAAATGGGTTGTTCGGAGTCCATATTTATCAGATTGGGTCATGCCATACCTTGTTGGAACGAGGACAAAAAGATCTACAACTTTGTTGTTGAAGGTTTTTTTAGATTTGACTTAGAGCTTGACCGAAAATCACCATGTTTGCAGCTGTCACTGTTTAGACGAAATTCTTCTAAGTGTTGAAACTTCATTTTGTTACTATTTTTAGAGACATTTTTTACTTAAGTTATTTAAGGTAATTTAGGGATTTATTTTAAATTCTTTTTATTTATTATTTCTTTAGAAAATCAGCCTCCTAGGTTATAAGAAGAGGCGTTCCTCCTTGTTGAAAACACACATACATTCTTGAATACAAGTTCCTCCTTTGTGTGAAACACATCGAGTGATTACGTCGATCGATTCGTAGCTAGGCTCATCGATTGCAAATTGGTATCGTTTCAGCTTGGTTTGCCTTGAGTTTGTCAATCTCGCAAGGTTTGGTAATCCCTGGTATCCACGAGCCCCTTCCTTGTGCCTCCAAGTTGTCCGCTTGGTTGTGTAGGGTTGTAGAGGCGGGTTATATAGTCATTGGTGTTGGTTCTTACCTCCTACGGGAGCCTAGGGTCTTGATCTTGGTCAATATAGATCGTTTCACCAATCTATCGTGTCATAGTCTTGCATATTTCGAGTCCTTTGTTTCATTGCAGCCGCACATTGAGTCCAATTTCGAGTCCCTTTTGTTGAGTCTTGCATTTATCTTGCTTAGTTCCTGCAATTGTGTCTTGATTGTCGAAGATCGGGCCATCATACGACTTACTCCGTATCAGTATCAATATAATCCGCTAGCTTAGTTGGTATAAGCCCAGCGCTCTCAACCTATTATGTGTTCGAATCCTGTCTATATAGCGTTGTTTGGGCCTTTTTTTTCCCTTCCCTTCCGCCTCTTTTTTTTTATGTTCAATTAAACAAACTCTAGACAATAACTCAAAGTCTCCCATTCATTCCAACCGACACTCAACTTCTTCTCTTCTACAACGCCTAATTGTTCCGAGCGATTCTCAATCTCTTCTTCTTTTCTCCGGCGTCCAATCGTGAATCGCCCATCTCCCTGAGATCTCAAAATCTCCCATCTGGCCATCTCTTTGAGAACTCAAAATCTCCCATTCATTCTAGCCGACACTCAACTTCTTCTCTTCTACAACACCTAATCGTTCCGAGCGATTCTCAATCTCTTCTTCTTTTCTCCGGCGTCCAATCGTGAATCGCCCATCTCCCTGAGATCTCAAAATCTCCCATCTGGCCATCTATTTGAGAACTCGAAATCTCCCATTCATTTCAGTTGAGACTCACCTCTTCTCTTCTCCGACGCCCAATCATTCCGAGTCATTCTCAATCTCTTCTTCTCTTCTTTAGCACCAAATCATGAATCGCCCATCCGACCATCCTTCTCTCTCAGCTCTCAAAACATCAATCAATGGTAAGTAAGAATTTGTGTGAATTTGTTCAAAGTAAACAAATCCTAAACTCTTAAATCTCCCAAATTTGTGCGAATTTGGTGTTGTTTGTGGTTGCATCCGTTTATGAAATGTTGTTGATGTGGATGCAACATGTTTCAACACTTAAAATGGCAACAACATTACATCAGTAGGTCTTCAACAGAACAGTTGTGTAAAAGAACGCCATTAAAAAAAAGCAAGTGGTTTGTGTCGGATAACCCGGTATCCGACATGGAACCGATTACCTTTTACCGTGTCCGATACCCGGCTTAAACCGATTCGCATACAGTTCGAGGTTTTGGGAATAAACGGTTTCGGGTATCCGACACGATTATCCGGTTCGTGTCGGATACCCGGATATGCCCACCCCTAGTGCGAGTACATTTTGAGTTGCTCCGATTCGGCCCTCACCAATGGCCGACAGAAGACGCAAAGGAGAGCGAGCGAGGAGGATGGATCTTATTTCGGATCTGAGAGGGGGGGGGGGGGTTGGTGGAAAAGGGATATTTTAGATATTTTCACCCTAATACCCATTTATATATGAATCTTACAACTACCAAACACCTAACTATATTTTTCTATTAATAAAACTCCACTTTCCACATCTCCAAAAAAATTTCCACCTTCAAAATCTTCAAAAAATAATCTCCACCTCCAAAAATACCACATACTATCCAACACATCCTAATTCTATGGTTCTATCTTGTAATTGTAATAAGGGCAATTTGCAAAACTAACCCATTTATTCGGATTGTTTGCACGGCTAGCCCAATCCGAATTAAATTTGCTAAAAACCGGATAGGGTGAGGCAAGATGGAGCCGGTAGCAGGTCGCAGAGGGGGAGGATTGTCCTTCCAGAGATCGACAGATGGACAGAGAGAGCGCTGAGATGGAAAAGAGAAGGAGAGAGAGAGAGAGAGAGAGAGAGAGAGATGGAGGAGTGAAAAAGCAACAGTAAAGTTGTAGAGGAGAGAGAGAGAGAGAGAGAGAGAGAGAGAGAGAGAGAAGCAATAGTAAAATCACAAAAGAGAAAGAAATCAGCGAGAGAGGATAGAGGGGATAAGAGAGAGCGAGAGAGAGAGAGAGAGAGAGAGGGGGGGGGGGGGAGAGCGACAGTGATGGGGCATTAATATAACTTGAAATAAATCTTAAGTTTCAGAGAAAAACCATCGAAGAAGAAGCAAGTGGGCGGGGGTTTATTTGCAAGTTATCCTGTAAGCAATTAGTTTTAACTAGATACCCAAAGCAAAATGACCTGTCACCTATTTGAATCAATTGGGCAAGGGTTATTGGAGAAACAGATTCACCATCAACTTCAAATAGAAAATGGGTAAGTTTGCTTTCGATTAAGGTTATGCGAGAGGTTTCTCCCTCAAATTTGTAACATTGACTGTCTTCCCCTCTATGTAATGGAAAAGTGGACAAATCGTCCGTTTGTATCACTGTCTTGTTTGGAGGTTAGTGGGCTTGTGTAGGGGGTGCTTGGGTTTTCAAAGGGACAAGGAGCCAGAAGGTCGTCCTCGTTGACGACGAAGTGCATAGACCCAAATTTGGCGAGAAAAATAGAACACATGTCCAGTTACACCGTGATGGTGACTAGTTACACCCAATTACTGATCGGTTAGGGATAACTGAGGAGATGGAGTTTGAGTTGGACGAGAAGGCAAACAAAGCTGAAGTAGTTAAACTTGACGTGTACCCTAAGATATCGCCGATATCAGTTGCCTCCCCCTATTTATCAAGACCCAGTCGGGGAGGTCGAAGACGTCATGTTACCCCTCCCAATGGGAAATGGTACACCCTTACATGACAATATGTAGATATCTACATGGCAGGTGTTACTTTTGACATGACAACTGGTAGTTTTGACATGACAATATGCCATTTGTTTTTTGGTCGACTATTAACAATTGTTTTTCTGGAATCACGTCGTACCATATTACTCTCATGCATGACCTTCTTAAGTATGTGATTCTTGCATTTTGGTTATCTGAATCGTTGTGGCTAAGTTTTCTTACATGCTTGTACTTGGCATGCAACGCATGTGGACATGATTTCCTACTGGATTGTCCGGCCACTATGGTTTCCTACCGCCCATGGTTGTCTACTGGACACAATTTGGTTTTTTCCAATCTACCGGCATATTACAGTAGTCAGTGTTTGCCTTTGTTATAGTCTTGTAAGAGGCCCCTTGTTTCGGAACAAGTCCAATTAGCAATGAAGTCGCACTAATACCTGTCATTATGTACACTATACATGACAACAATAAAAATCAACTACCCAGTCAATGATTCTCTACTGGAGACCCTATGATTGTCTACTAGACATATTTTGGTTGTTTCATATCTTGCGTGTTATTCAGTGTTTTCCCTTGTTATAAAACTGGTTTTTTCGCTCACACTTCATACTGATTATTTGCAATACCATAGCAAACTATAGCAATCAACATTATTCAAATGTTCAAACGATAAGAAATTCAAAATAATTAAAACCAATTTCACCAAAAAAAAAATCAAAATAGGCTAAAGTTGGAAGAGAAGGAGCAAAGATCATATGTGTAGCATCAGTTCACTCTCCAACAATCATATGTGCAACATCAGCCCCCAATTTATAATTGATAGGAAGACGATGGAGAGGATGACCGATAGGTTGCGAACGACGTCGAGGACGGGGAAAGAGGCAACTCGAGCTTTGATTTCCTGGTCGCTATGCCTCTCTTGCATGTCCTTGCCTCCTCCAACCTAGCGCCGATGCCGGAGCTGTCTTCAGAGAAATCCTGCCTACACTACTGAACGAAGAACCGAGCCCATACAGATAAATCAAAGAAGAAAGAAGAATCGAAGAGAGATGGAAGACAAAGAAATCTAAGAAGAAAGAACCTCTTTAATGGAGAGAACTAGGTCGAGAGAGGGAGAGAGAAATGGGGGTTTTGAAGAGAGGTAAAGACAGGGAAATCAATGTCTTTCTCTCTGCAAAGGGAGAGAGAAAGAAGGCGCCTCACATCACTTATTCACTTTCTCTCTCATCATTTAATGCACCCGGTTTTCTTTTCTAATTTAACTGTTCTTCAGATCTGGGGAGTGTTCTACCTTTTCTTGCTTTATACCTTCACTTTTCTCTTATATCTTGTCTGATATTTGCTTGCCTTGACTGATTTTGGTTCATCGGCAACCTTACTCTGTAATACTGCTCGTACTTAGTGGATTTGACTCGGTGCCTCCCTGCTGAGGCCCTGTAGAGTAGATCTTCGGATCGAACCACGTAAATCTGTTGTGTCGCTTCATTTACAGTTTCTTTTGGTTGTTTCACTTACAAACCCTAACCTCTTACCTCCGATCTGTGAAGTAGAAGGTTGATCTCGAATCTACAAAAGGGGTTTTAGATTTAGGGTTATTTAGTGCAATTCCCTGTCTAATAAATTCGAAGTCTATAAAAATATCATAGTAAAAAGTTTTTATGTATTCAAATACCTCTAAAAAAAAAAAGGTATTTGTATTCACATGGAGATAATTACATAAACAAAATAGGGGTATGAGTTGGCTAGCTAGCCCCTTACGAGTTACGAGTATTTTTTCTAATTGGTTGACGTAATTAATTAAAGTTAATTTAAAGTAATTAAACCCTAATCTTAGGACTTTCTCTTTTTTTTTTCTTTTGCCCCAATCACATCCACATACATACTATGAATGGTGAACATAAATCGTCCTTAAAAAAATACTATCTTTGATTAACAATTTAAGTCGTTTTAGCTTTTATAAAAAAATATTTAAAAACATTAATTATCTAAAATATGTCAAAGTTTTTTTAAATTTTATTGCTTATTAAATATCTTATTTAAACCAATTAATTAATATTTTGGAGAAATATAATAAAAAAAGCAACTTTCAATAATATTTTTTAAAACCTAATATTAATCAATTGTCTTCAATTTTTTTTTTAAAAACTTATATTATTAATTAAAAATACGAGTTGGGAATAAGAAGTGGGTTGTTGAATGTGATGACCAAAGGTCGAATGGGTGAAAGTCTAGAGAAATTACAAAGGAAGAAGGGAAAGTCAGAATATAGAAAGATAGGAAAGAGTTTAGAACATAGGAGGAAGCTAAGAGCATCACCAATGGTGGGGAACTAACCTTTCCAAGTTATTTTTTTATGCGATTTTGACAATTTGACTATTGTAGATAACCTTCCTATTTTTCGAGTACCTCAATATATTGGGAACCTTTCCAAATCCGAAACCAATAAAATGAAGCCATGTATCGCTGTAATAAATTATGTTTCTTTCTTTTTTATTAGGTATGAGATGAAAAAAGTAATTTGGAAAACTCGACTATTGTGGGAAGTAAAAAAATAAATTTGGAAAGATTGATAATAAAGTTAGTATAAAATGAGGTGACTGAACGAGGAAAGGAGAGAGAAGTTTTAGGCCACCTCACCATTGGGATGCTCTAAGAGAGAGGGTAAAGTTGATTATCTCCTTCATCATTACAATTAAAGTAATATGTGTTTTTTTTTTTTGATTAGGTATAAAATCGGATAGGGCACGAGACCCTCTACCCGAAAGCATCCTGCCGGATGAGGTCAAGGAGACCTGGATTAGTATAGAAATCAGTTCCCCTGGTAGAGTAGCTAAGGTGTGCAACCTTATCTGCCATTCGGTTACCAATGCGGGGAATGTGAGAAATTCGTACGTTCTCTAATTCCATAAGAAGGGTTCGAATATCGGCCAATACAAGCTCAATTTCCCAAGGACATTTGCTATTTGTTCGTAAAGCGTCCGTAATTATCTTAGAGTCACCTTCTATTATTAAGTTGTTTAAGTTGAGTTCCTTTGCCTTTTCGATCCCTTGTCTTAGCACGATTGCTTCTTACATTAGTGGCGTATGGCCGCCCATCATATGTGTATATATACTATTAGTAATAGTTAATCCACAATAGTCTTAAATTATATGAGTAACATGACATTGAATTGATTGAATTGAGTAAAATAAGATTAAAAAAAATCGACCAACTCCTATAAAGGCATGCTAGCCTATCTTCAATTAATACGGAAATATATATACTAGCCTATAGCATGCATATGTTGAAAAATGGTTTGTGTCATTGTGTTGTCTATTTCCGTATTAATTGGAGATGTATAGGGATAAAAATTTGGATCGGTTTGAACAGGGTTGTTATATGAAATGTACAGGTTGAGTTCGTCTCGGAACCGGCTCGATAAAAACTCGACTCGAGCTCATTTATTTATCTAAATAAGTCGAGCTTGAACATGATTATAAACTCGACTGGAAGCTCGACTCGTTCGATATAAGCTTGAATAGCTCGAATTTTATGGAATTTTTAAAATTTTCTTTAAGTAAATATGTTATGACCAAATAACATAAAGCTCGCGGAGAGCTCCGTCTCTCCTTTTCACCAAAAAAAGGTAACATAAAGCTCGAAAAAAGCTCGGCTCGAGCTCGTTCATTTCTTAAACAAACCAAGCTTGATTAAAAAATAAAACTTGTTTAAAAATTGGGCTCGGCTTCGAATCCTCGGATCGAGCTCGTTTAGCAAACGAACCAAGCTTGAACATACCAAGCTCGACTCGTTCGACTCGAATAACATCCCTAGTTTTGAATGATAATGTGGAGTTCTCTATCAGAATGTAAAACGGTTAAATTATCAAATTGGTCTTTAAAATGGACAGCTATGAACATATGAGTATTTAAAAAAAAACTCTGATGTCATATGAGTATTTAAAAAACTTCCAACGGACATTAAGTATTCTTTTGGTCGAAAGTTCAGTTTATACATTATATAAACCCGATTTAGTCAAGTTGAACCAATTTGCTTATAATTTATAAAATAAGATTCTTTAATAGATCTAATTGTTTTTTTTAAAAAAAACATATTTTTTGTGACATATTAAAAGACTCGTCAAGTTGAACTGATTTCTTAAAAATTCGGTAAAAGTTATACTCCACACTTATCCCTCAAAACCCATATTTTTTGTGACACATATTTTTTCCACACTTATCCCTCAAAACCCAACCATACTATAAACTGCATGAGAAGTGGAATTCTTAAGGCTCTAAATCTTAGAATTACGAACCTGATTGTGGAAGGCGGCTATGAGATTATTACAAACCGTCTATAATATAACACTAAGTGCCTATAGAAAATTGAACTCATTATGACTGATATTAAAACTCTTTTATTGGGTTTGCGGTTTCTCCCACATCCCCATCTGGACTCTCGGGTAGCGGATAAGATTGCACATCTTAGTTACTCGGTGTGGAGCCCCAACTTATCCATTGATTTAGGTCTCAAGGACCTCGTCCGAAATAATGTTATCAAGTAGTGCTCATATTCTCGAATTTTTACCTAATAAAAAAATATACTCCATCCGTTCAACAAAACTTGTCGTTTACTATTCATGCACGCTTTTTTAGAATGATAAAAACTATATAAAATATTCATTTTTAAAAAATTTTTTTAACAAGTTTGTACTTATTAATAATAACTACGAAATTGTTAAAAAAAATTATTTAAAAAGCCGATATTTTATATAGTTTTTAGCTCCTAAAAACGCGTGCATGAATAGTAAAACGTCAAGTTTTGTTGAACGGAGGGAGTATAAAACTAAAATTATGTGAAAAAAATAAGAAGTATATAAATAAGCGTATTTATTCTTATATAATAGTAATAAAATATAATTAATTAACCAAATATGCCAAAGCGGAATTTTTTTTGGAAATAGCCAAAAATTAGGAAAATATTAGGGAACTAGCCAAAATCCGAAAGATTTTAGCGATTTAGCCAAAATAGGGTAAAGTCGCTGTTATAAACAGCAACTTTACCCAAAGTTTTTAAAAAAAATCTTAAAAAATGTAAGTCGTTGTAGCGACTTACATATATTTCGTTTTTTTATAAGAAAACCCAATTTATTGTTAAAGTAAGTGAAAATAAAAAAAAAAAATTAAATGGAGAGTCGATGTTTTAAACAACGACTCTCCAAAACCTGTTGATTTACAGGGGAGCCCAATCGGAAAGAGAAAGGGCATTCAGGCAGGGAGTCCGTCGCCCGGTTATGGAAGACCAATCAGAAGAGAGTCGACCGGCCGGATCTGGAAGAGCAATCGGAAGGCAGTCCACCGACAGGACCTGGAAGAGCAGGCGAGGAAGCCCAATTAGGCAAGGAAGCCGATTGCAGTCGGAAGGCGATTGAACCCTAGGCAGTCGAGTCCACCGCGGCCGGATCTCGGAGTCCACCGGTTGGGCGATTGAAACGAGGCGGTAATTGCGGTCGAGGAAGCCGATTGAATCCAGGCGGTCGAGTCCAAATCCGAAGGCGATTTGCAGTTGGAAGGTCATTGAATCCAGGCAGGGGCGGTAATTGCAGTCGAGAAAGCCGACTTCGGAGGAGCTTAGCCCAGGCCTTCGACCACGTAGAGGCGGAGGCGCCGAGGCGGTAATTGCTCTCGCTGCAATTGCGCCTGACAACGGCGCCGCCGGCGCTTCATCCTCTTCCCCTCTGCAATTGCCCCTCTGCCTGTTGCTGCGGCTGCAATTGCGCCGGATGGATAGGTTGAAGACATTGAAGGTGGCTTGCCGGACGGATAGGTTGAAGACGGGTCTGGGAGCCCCCGACATAACGAAGACGGTCGTCGCCCGACTCGCCATGTAATTTTTTTTTTTTTGGTTTTCACTTATTTTAACAATAAAACAGGATTTTTTTTAAAAAAAAATGAAATATACGTAAGTCGCTGTTACATTTTTTAATATTTTTTAAAAAAACTCTGGGCTATTTTAGCTAAATCGCTAAAAAATTTCAAATTTTGACTAGTTCCCTAATATTTTCCTAATTTTTGGCTATTTCAAAAAAAAATTCGCCAAAGCGCGAGTAACACATTCAAAAGTCAAATCCAAATACTAATGAAATTTAGGGAGTTTGTACTTATTTATTAAAAAAAAAAAAAAGAAAAAAAAAGAGTATGGTCAAATTCAGCCACCGAATTACATTATTTTATAATTCATTTTAAAATTTTAATAAATAAAAATGACTGTGTGTAGCCCTCCTTCTAGAACGATTTCCAACTAATTTGTACAGATGAAAGAGGTGAACATGGAGACTTGTTAAATGGGGTTAATCGGTTTGATTGATTTTCAGTTTTTTTCCACGGCGTTTCCCTTTTATGACTTCCTTCCTCCTTGAACAGTTGCTCCTCAACCTCAATTTCAACCTCAACAATCCCATTTTTTTCCCCTTGCCATAGAAGCTGCTGTCTGCACTTCTGCACATCACCTGTTTGTTGAAATGCCTGGGAGAGAGAGAGAGAGAGAGTTCACCAGCTGTGTTGATGTGTTCTCCTTTGAATTAGCTAAAGAGGCTTAAACAAATCTGTTCTCATCTGAGATCATCAGTCAACCTCTTAACACTTGGTTGGTCTCAGCTTTGATTGTTTTGTTTTTAGTTTCGAAGCAATTTCATTTTCATTTATACGACTCACTGGAAACAGAAAAAACTGTTTTTATAAATCTGTTTTCAAAATTCTAAATTCTAAGCTGAACGAAAAAAGCTTAGAGTTAAAGTAACCATTTTTTTCCCTGAATTTCATCTGGTTTTGGCTGCAAACTCTGTGAAATCTGGTAGCTGGGTTTTGAATTTTTGGCTATTTGGTGCCTGAAAATCAAGCTTTTGTCTTTTCCATGGACACTTCCAATGGTAGTGTTATGACTACACTCAGTGATTTGATCCGGCGTTCGTCTTCTCGCAAGAGCGCCTCCTACCATTCAAGGTCCTCTGGATCAGGTTCCGTGAGGGAGGGCAATTTTGGGGATACCCAAGTGAAGCCTATGATGAAGTTTGGATCAAGGAGGAGTGATTCAGATGGGATGGGGTTGTCCCGGAAGGAGATCAGTGATGAAGATGCTAGGTTCATCTACATAAATGATCCTGCAAAGACCAATGAGAATTATGGATTCGCTGCGAATACGATTCGAACATCAAAGTATACAATCATCACATTCTTGCCCAGGAACCTATTTGAGCAGTTCCACAGGGTAGCATACATATATTTCCTGGTGATAGCCATCCTGAACCAGCTGCCTATGCTTGCAGTCTTCGGCCAGGCGACTTCCATCATGCCTTTGGCTTTCGTGTTGCTGGTTTCCGCCATCAAGGATGGCTATGAGGACTTTAGAAGGCATCAAGCAGATAGAGTTGAGAATAATAGGCTTGCTTCTGTTCTTGTTAATGGCAGTTTTCAGAAAAAGAAGTGGAAGCACATTCAAGTCGGCGAAATCATAAAGGTTAGTTCAAGTGAGACTCTTCCTTGTGATATAGTATTGCTGTCCACCAGTGATCCCACAGGGGTTGCTTATGTACAAACCATTAATCTGGATGGCGAGTCGAATTTGAAAACTAGATATGCAAAGCAAGAGACCCTTTCGAAGAAACCGGAAGAGGAAAATGTAGGTGGTGTAATCAAGTGTGAGAAGCCTAATAGGAACATTTATGGGTTTCTGGCAAACATGGAGATTGATGGGAAAAGCATGTCATTAGGGCCCACCAATATCATCCTTCGCGGATGTGAGCTCAAGAACACGGACTGGGCCATTGGAGTAGTGGTATATGCTGGCCCCGAGACCAAGGCAATGCTTAATAGCTCTGGTGCGCCGTCTAAGAGGAGTCGGCTAGAGATCCAAATGAACCGAGAGATCATTTTGCTTTCGGCTTTTCTTGTTGCATTGTGCACTATAGTGTCCACCCTTGCTGGCATTTGGCTTGTTCGTCACAAGGACAGGCTTAGTGATATAGAGTTCTACCACAGAAAGACTTATGCTGATGAGGTTGAGGATTATCAGTATCATGGGTGGGGTCTGGAAATATTCTATACCTTCTTAATGTGTGTTATTGTATTCCAAATCATGATTCCGATTTCTCTGTACATATCTGTGGAGCTTGTTCGGGTTGGTCAGGTGTACTTCATGATGCAGGATGAAAATATGTATGATGAGGCAACAAAGTCTGGTCTTCAGTGTAGGGCCTTGAATATCAATGAGGATTTGGGGCAAATACGGTATGTCTTCTCTGATAAAACTGGTACATTGACCGAAAACAAGATGGAATTTCGGTCTGCAAGCATCTGGGGAGTAGATTACAGCTATGACAATGCCAGTGAGCCGGAAGAGCTGGATGCTTATTCAGTTGAAGGTAATGGATATTTTCATTAATGTTGATTTTATTTGGAGCTGAAGGTATTCTGTTGTGCTTAATGCTCTTGGCCCTTCCTTATTTTTTTCATACTTTTGTGATTTCTAGTGGATGGACAGGTTTTGAGGCCAAAGATGAAAGTGAAGGTTGATGCTCAGCTTCAAAGACTAGCAACAATTGGGACGGATGAAGGGAAGCATATTCATGATTTCTTCCTTGCATTGGCTGCCTGCAATACGATTGTGCCTATCATTACAGATTCAACCGATCCAAATACGAGAATAATAGATTATCAGGGAGAGTCTCCTGATGAACAGGCCCTGTCTTTCGCTGCTGCTGCTTATGGCTTTGTGCTCATAGAACGAAGCTCAGGCCACATAATTATTGATATTCACGGAGAGAGACAGAGGTAACATAGAGCTTTTTTTCCTTGTGGCCTCATATCTTCTTTATTTAGATTATATGCAAATCTGCACGGTTATGCACCTAAGTGCATAAATATTAAATATGCACTTTTGGATTTTGAAAAGTGCATATTTACTTTCTATAAAAAAATTGTGCACTTTTTTGGTATATAACTATGCACTTCTGTCTACATGTTCATGGACTTTTCGCTCCTCATCATAAGACCTCTCCACGTTTTACAACCATGTTTCTTGTTGGGTGGATTTGCTAGCCCCAATCTTCACTTTGAAGGCTTTCAGTATATTTTATGTGATCATCTTTTAAAATGTATTTTTAATGCTTCTTGATTTGACTTCTTGGTTTCAGTATGTTTTATGTGATCATCTTTTCAGTATGAAGATCTTATTATTTTTGTTTTGTCTGGAATTCTTCTCATGATACTGCAGGTTTGATGTTTTAGGACTTCATGAGTTTGATAGTGATAGAAAGAGGATGTCTGTTATTGTGGGTTGCCCAGACAAATCGGTTAAACTCTTTGTAAAGGGTGCTGACACAAATATGCTCAGTGTAATTGACAAATCCTTGAAATCAAATGTGATAAGCAGAACTAAATCCCACCTTCACAAATACGCCTCATGCGGCTTAAGGACATTAGTTGTTGGCATGAGGGAACTCAGTGCCTTGGAATTCCAGCAATGGCAATCCTCCTATGAGTCAGCTAACGCTGCTTTGATCGGAAGGGCAGCTAGGCTTTGTGAGGTTGCTGCCAAAGTCGAAAGAAAGGTTTCTATATTAGGTGCCACAGCAATTGAGGATAAACTGCAAAAGGGAGTACCGGAAGCAATAGAATCTCTGAGAAATGCAGGCATTAAGGTTTGGGTATTGACAGGAGACAAGCAGGAAACAGCAATATCAATAGGGTATTCTTCGAAGCTCTTGACAGGAGAGATGACTCAGGTTATAATCAATGGAAAAACAAGTGATTCATGTAGAAGATACTTAAAAGAAGCACTGGCATCTTTAAAGGAACGCAGAAGCGCGTCTGCAGGCCAGGAGGCTTCACTGACTGCCTCAAATGCACTGATCATTGACGGTACCAGCCTTGTTTACATTCTTGATTCAGACCTTGAAGGAGAGGTAGGCATCAACTGGTTTTTGATAGGTTCAAACACATAAAGATGTCATTTACTCATTTTTTTTCTTAATGAGTGTTTTCTTTTTGTGTTTTTGGACTGTTGCGTGCTACAGCTGTTTGAGGTGGCGAGTTATTGTTCTGCTGTATTGTGTTGTCGGACTGCTCCACTACAGAAGGCCGGAGTCGTTTCCCTCATAAAGAGCAGAACTGATGACATGACACTTGCAATTGGTGATGGTGAGTGTCATTCTTCATCAATCGTATTTTTACCTGATTTGTATGTGTCATGATATATACACAAAGCATAGGCTGTTTGCGCACTCCAACCTCACTCATCCTGGATTTGCAAGTGTAAAAATTCAGGTGAAATGAGTGGAGTGCGCAAACATTCTGTCTGCGGAACTCAGACACCTTTTATATCCAGGTTCAAATAATTATAACAAAGGAACGGGCATTTGCTCTGCTAGTTTGCAGGATTTGCGACTTAACTTGTTCTTCTAAAATATATAAAAATCTACTGCAGGTGCCAATGATGTTTCTATGATCCAAGAGGCTGATGTTGGAGTAGGAATCCGTGGCCAAGAAGGCCGGCAAGCTGTCATGGCATCAGATTTTGCCATCGGGCAGTTTAGATTTCTAGTTCCGCTTCTGCTGGTCCATGGACACTGGAATTATCAAAGAATAGCTTACATGCTTCTATACAACTTCTACAAGAATGCAGTTCTCGTTTTCGTCTTGTTCTGGTGAGTGATTGTTCTAGATGTTTCTTAGCGTCCTTTATTCTTTCGCAGCTAATTTTCGTGCTCGTATTCTTGTAGGTACCCACTCTTCACTGCATACACTCTAACCTCTGCTATATCAGACTGGAGCAGTGTACTGTATTCTATAATCTACACTTCTTTACCCACCATTACCATTGGCATTCTCGACAAGGACTTGCAACGAACAACTCTATTGACGCACACTCGGCTCTATGGGCCTGGCCAAAGGCAGGAATGCTACAACACAAGGCTGTTTTGGCTGACTATGATTGACACGTTGTGGGAGAGTGTCGCGATTTTCTTCATTCCCCTATTAGCATTTTGGAAGACCGACACTGACGTGTCTGGCTTAGGAGACCTTTGGACCCTTGCAGTTGTCATCACAGTCAATCTGCACATAGCCATGGATGTCATGTGCTGGAACTGGATCATCCATCTAAACATCTGGAAGGCTATTACCGCAACCGTAGTTTGTGTCTTCATCATCGACGCTGTGCCATCACTGCCCGGTTACTGGTACACTCTCTTTCGTCTTACATCTCACAATCGACCACAGTCTGATATAAACTAGTTGAAGTTGAAAAATGAACCCAGTTTTCTTAGCCAAAACACACCAGCAATGTGTCATAACACAAGAAAATGGTCATTGTTGTTTTGAGTTACTGATCTTTTGTCACGAATGATGTGCAGGTCGATCTATAACATGGCGTTCATCGATCAGAAGGTGGTGGGATTGTTCTGGCTGTGTTTACTCGCGGTTCCAATCGTTAGCTTGATTCCGCGATTTGTAGTCATAGTGTTCAGACAGTACTTGTGTCCTACTGATGTTCAGCTTGCAAGGGAAGCAGAAAAGTTTGGGAAATTAAGGCATTGGGATGGTGGAGAGACTGAAATGGGCCAATTGGCCTCAAATTCTCCACAGATATGATGAGAGGTGAATTTTTGTGTATTTTTTAGGGGTATACATTTTTTCTTTTCTTTTTTTAAGAAGGAAAGGAATTCGACACACTGAACAAATCCAATGGATTGAGAAGCCAAAAAGATTGAAGAAAATACCAAATAAAACAAAGATGTGATATGAAGCTGACATATATGAGCGATGGCAGAATAATAGCAGTGTGAGAGTTCTTTTCTGCTTGTTGGTAGTCATTTTTTCTTATTTTCCTTCTTTGTTGTAGAGTTGTCAGCATAGGTGATTAAAAGGAAAAAAAAAAAAACCATGAAATGAATCAGGGTTCAGTTTCAAGATCGAATTTGTAGTTTCTTTTGAGAAATGTAAATTGTACTGTAATACTAGAGTTCCTAATCATAACTGAAATCATTCTTTGGCAAGTTTTTATTTGTGAGGTGATTTTTTTATTTTTTTTGTATTCTTCAGAGAACTCTTATTTATTATTGGTTCCTACTCATTACTGAAATGATTCCATTTTGAAGGGGAGATATTCAGCTTGAAATTTTAAGAATTAAAGCATAAATTAGCTAGAAATTAAGAATCAACATAGAAGATTGCTGTAATTCTTAACAGGCAAAACAACAAAATCAAACCAGATTATGTGAGGTCTGGTGTCAATCATCCGACGAACTGGGTTTGTTCATGATGGGATCTCATCTGACCTGGTTTCCCAATTGCAATGACCCGTCTCTCATCAGCTTCAAGCTGAGACTGTTGAACCGTCCCCACGAGTATTTTGCCATCCTACAGGGAATCGGCAGAACTGAAAGCACGAGCTTAGAATCGGTGCTGACCAAGCGTTGAGGGGTATCTAAGGACAAACTTATTGATAAGAATTCGACACACTGAACAAATCCAATGGATTGAGAGAAGCCGAAAAGATTGGCCACGAACAAACTGTCACGAAAACAAGTGAAAGATTGGCAACACACTGAACAAAGGCCCTGTGTGAATGTGTTCTTCGTTTGGCATCATCTTGAGGTGCACTGAAACAGCAACAAACTCTCCATAAAGAGTTTTTCTCCGGAACACCTGCATTGAGATACTTCCATTGCTCACTTTTACATTCCTTGATCAAATAAAGAGTTTTTTAGTTTGAAAAACGGGTCTTCTCAGCATCATTAGGCAAATCAAGGAGGAGGAGAAAGACGATTTGTTATCAAAAGTAACTGTTTAAACCCTGCATTTCTTTGCTTCTGGGGCTGAGTGTACTTTGATCCTTCTCAATTGGGATCAAACATGCTTCTTAAAATGTTGAGTTTAGATCCTTAACTGCAGGTGGAATTTATATCCTAAATTTGATATGAATTTGGCAAGTATACTATAGGGAGTGTATGAGGGTATTTTGGTAAATGCATTAAATGCTTTTGTATAAATACCCGATTCCAAGCAAGGTGTATGAAGAACAAGTTGTGATAATCAAATCAGTTGCAACAAACTCTTTCTCCTTCCTTGTTCTTGTGTAATTCATCAATGGAGGTCTCCTCCTAGACACTTTGATCAATCGATCAAGTGTTTTTCTTATACACTTAATATATGAGATGTTGGGAGGCAGACAACAATAAGATCCTATTGGCGGAACTACTTTAATTTGATTGAGCAAACTGATGGTTTAGTTTGGGTGGTTGATACTTGAGATATTAGGGATAGATTACATAAGTCTTATATTGTATAGTGGGGCCAAAGGTCTAATACCTTGTAACCTATATATATCATTGTCTAATGAATGGAAACCCTCACCATCCAGCCCGTTAAGTCCAGTCGCCCTCTCGGCATCGTCATCCAGTCTTTGGCATGCACGCCTTGGTCATCCCAGTCCTGCAGTTTTAGATTTGCTTCGTTCTAAGAGTCTTGTCAAATGTAATAAAGAGCTTCGCTCTAGTTTATGTTCTTCCTGTCAGTAAGGCAAGCATGTCAGACTTCCCTTTCAGCGGTCTTTAAACACTACTTTTGCACCATTTGATATTATTCATAGTGATATTTGGACATCTCCTATGCCTAGCAAGGAGGGTCATAAATATTACCTTTTGTTTCTGGATGATTATAGTCATTTCTTATGGATTTTCCCTTTGCATTTTAAGTCTCAAGTGTTTCCTATCTTTGCCAAATTCCATGCTTACATCAAAACACAATTTCACACCTCTATCAAGTGTTTCCAATGTGACAATGGCCGCGAAGTTGATAACAAAGAATTTCACACTTTCTTCAACACAAATGGGATCTCCTATCGCTTGTCTTGCCCTTATACCCCTCAACAGAATGACAAGGTCGAACGTATCATCAGAATCATTACCAATTTGATGCGCTCTCTCCTCTTCCACGCATCCATTCCCCTTCTCTATTGGCCTTACGCCTTAGCCACCACTTGCTACCTCTTAAACATTCTCCCATCTATTACCCTCCACCATCGCTCACCAACTCAGGCACTTTATTGCACTTTGCCTAGGTATGATCACCTTCGTACCTTTGGGTGCTTGTACTTCCCAAATCAGTCATCCACCGCCCCTCACAAGCTTCACCCACGCTCCAGTCCTTGTGTCTTTCTTGGCTACCCGTCTGATCATCGTGGTTACCTCTGCCTCGATATCAAGACCCACAAGCTCATTCTGTCTCGTCATGTCACATTTGATGAGTCTCGCTTCCCCTTTGCTTCTCCCCCTTACCCTCTCCTACTCCTCCGGCCTGTGTCTCAATCTGAGTCAGAGTCATCGTTCCCTCACTTTCTTCTTCCCAGAGCTCTCCCAGTGCTCCTGCCTCTCCCCCTCCACCACCACCACCGGTCCACCACCCCCTACCACCAGACCACACACCCGTAGCGTCTCCGGTGTCTTCCGACCCCGTCAGATTGTCTCCATGACCACCACACATTGCACCGCCTTCCATTCCCCTACATACTCCCCGCCATCCATTCCCCATGAAGTGATGTCACGGCCGCAACAAGATGTTGCGGCCGCAGCCAATCAATTCCCACAAATCCACCCCTCACCCTCGCTACTGGCGGCAGCCGCAGGGCCGTAGCCAATCAACCCGCTACGGGCTTGCAGCGCCCGCAGCCTTCCCCGCCACCTCTCAGTCCCCCCTGCCCACGTCCTTCCCGAGTCCTAATCCCCCCTGCCTCCCGACCTCCCTTTCCCCCATTCCCACCTCCCACAAAACAGCCCTCCTCGACCCGAATTGGCAGGCGGCTATGCTCGACGAATACAGGGCCCTTACAAGGAATGATATTTGGGTTCTGGTCCCTCACCCTCCTGAGGCGAACTTCATTCACTGTATGTGGCTCTTCCGTCACAAGTTCCCCTCTGATGGGACGTTGGAGCACTACAAAGCCCGTCTTATGGTCAACGGTCGATCTCAGCAGGCAGGTATTGATTGTGATGAGACGTTCAACCCCGTGGTCAAGCCTGCCACTATTCGAGTGGTGTTGAGTTTAGCTTTGTCGGGCAACTGGGTCATCCATCAGTTAGATGTTAAGAACACTTTTTTGCATGGCCATCTGAACGAGACAGTTTACATGTTTCAGCCACCGGGGTTTGCTGATGCTGATCGTCCCAAGCACGTTTGTCTCCTGAAGCGTTCTCTGTATGGTCTGAAACAGGCTCCGCGGGCTTTGGTTCCAGCGCTTTGCCTCTCATCTGCTACGCATGGGCTTCATTGGCAGCCGCTCCGACTCGTCTCTGTTTATCTATTGCAGAGGCGCGGATATGGCCTTTCTGTTGCTATATGTCGACGACATCATCCTCACCGCCTCTTCTGATGCTCTTCAGACGTCTATTATTTCGCAGTTGAGTGCCGAGTTCGTCATGTCAGATCTGGGTCTTTGTCATACTTCTTGGGAGTCGCTGTTCAGCGTCATACGTCTGGGCTGTTTCTCTCTCAAAGTAAGTATGCTGCTGAGATTGCTGAGCGGGCCAAGATGAGTAACTGCAAGCCGGTAGTCACCCCTGTGGATACGTTCAACAAGCTCAGTGCTCATTCTGGTCCCCTGTTTGATGATCCGACGTTGTATAGGAGCCTCGCCGGTGCTTTGCAGTATCGTACGTTCACCAGGTCAGATATCAATTACGCCGTTCAGCAGATCTGCCTGTTCATGTATGCGCCAAGGGAACCGCACTTTCAGGCCTTGAAGCGGATGATCCGGTACATCAGCGGTACCCTCGAGTTGGGCACCACGATCACTCCTTCCTCTCGGCATGACCTCGTCGCTTACACAGATGCGGATTGTGCTGGTTGTCCTGACACTCGTCGCTCCACATCTGGCTACTGTGTCTTCTTCAACGACACCCTTGTGTCGTGGTCCGCGAAGTGACAGTCTGTGGTCTCTCGCTCTAGCGCCGAGGCTGGGTACAGGGGCGTCGTCAACGTTGTCTCCGAGTGTTCATGGCTGCGCAACCTTCTTCTTGAGCTCCGCTACCCTCTTCAGAAGGCCACCCTAGTCTACACCGATAACGTCTCCGCCGTCTATCTCACCATCAACCCAGACCAGCATCAGCGCACGAAGCATATTGAGATCGATCTCCACTTCGTCCGGGACAAGGTTGCTCTTGGACATGTTCGTGTTCTACATGTCCCGTCCTCCTATCAGTACGCTGATATCTTCACCAAGGGTTTACCTCATCAGTTGTTCCTTGATTTTTGGTCCAGTCTCACTGTATGAGACCCTCCACTTTCGACTGCGGGGGTTTGATAGATTACATAGGTCTTATATTGTATAGTGGGCCCAAAGGCCCAATACCTTGTAACCTATATATATCATTGTCTAATGAATGGAAACCCTTAGGGAGCACATTACAATCAATCTCGTGATCTTACACTTAGACGTTTGGATGATTGCAAAAATGAGCTGGATAATCTGCTCAAGATCTTTACTTAATTCCTTGTGAAAATTTTCGACTTAGATGGTTGTCAACTCAAATGCACATTGATATGGGTTTTTATTATCATCGGCTTGTTATAAATCATAATTTCGCAAGGATTCTAATATCCAAATTCAACCGATTCCAAAAAAGTAAGTTCATCTATTTGCTAGCAAGTACCATCGAAAATTTTCTAATGTGCATTAGCCTCATAAAGAAAGATAGATATGTAGCCTTTTTTCATTCTTTTCTAGCTACTTATACCTATAGTTCACATGAGAGAAATAAATGAACCAAGTTCTAAAAAATGGGTCCATTTATACATAGAATTGAAGGAACAAGAAAGAAAAACCCTCTCCAGAGAAAAAACGAACGCGCCTACCTAATTCCCACGTGCCCCCAAAATTGTCTACCAAAACACCAAATCCCTCCTCTAGATCTTTCCAATCCCATGAGTCTCCATCTCAAATCCCTCTCTGTCAAGATTTTGGCCATTGGTTATGGCTTGAGTAGCTTCCATTTTATTTTGTTTACTGAAATTTCCTTTCTCCCATCTTTGGTGAGTCCCAAAGGATTGGCTAGACAGGGCTTGGGAAACCCTAGCCTATCTCGGAGTTGTGATCTCCGTCCGAATCCCAACATTCTAAACCTCTTCGAGGTGGTATTCAAGGTTTCTCGTGTTCTTGAGGGCCTTGATCGCCTCTTTGGTGCGCTGATGAAGCACTTACCATGTAGTGGGTCTTGCCGAGGTCGAACAGGGAAATCGTCGGTGGCGATGTGGAATCCTCTTTCCCCTGTCAGAAAAAATTTTGAAAAGAGAAAGAAAATATTTGGTGTACGGGTTTGGAGGCGCAGATATGGTGATGATGACGGGAAGTTGTGTCCCGTATGTCGATAGTGGCGGTGGAGGTTGGCCTGGGTTTGGCGTCGGCGGTGGACGCGTCTTCTGTGGTGGTCGGGCATCTGGTACCCTCTCTATCTCTCCTTTGATCAAACCTGGAACTGTACTAAAAATATCACCTTTTGGGTGAACAAAATCATAGAGGGACCTTGTGTCCTTCTATTGCCTACATCCCGAAAGGGCCCTCAAAACCTTGTGTTGATTCCTTCACCTGATGGGATCTTGTTCCCTTCGATTGGTGTCGGAATCTTCCTAAAAACTACTGTCGATTTGTGCATCTTGAACAAAACTGTGTTAGGGGTTCTTGCCCCTTCACTCCCCACATCCCGTAAGGGCTCTCAAATCATGTTGAAGATCAATTTTATTTGTGTATCTTTGATTGCTAACACGTCTTTTTGCTGTCATCTTATACTAAAATCTTTGATGAGAAACACACCGAGTAAACATGTTTGTAGCTCTGTGATGAAGGTGTATGCCTCGACACCCTTTACCTCCTGAAAGGGTCCTGACCAAACTGCAATTAAGGCGATCTCCCTGGCAAATATAATGGTACTTTGGTGCTCTGTGTTCCACACTACCTTCCAGGTAGCATTATGTTTACTGACTAAAATCCATTGTGTGAAAATCCTATTCAAGAAACTGATACACTTTTCGGGTTTGGATAATCATCCCTTTATAAAACTGCCTCAGGTTAACTTGAGTTACTTTGGTATTCTCGTCTCCCCTCAAAACCCGAATGATGTTATTTTGGGTTTGTATGCCTCGGATTCTCCTAAAGCATTTCTTTACCTGGATGCTGATGAAGTTATTATTGGGGAAGAATCTGTGCTTACTGAGTCTCCCAATCTATGGAAAAGCTTCCTTGCCCCCTTTGTTGCTCCTTGCACCTTTCCTTCGGGCTTGTGTAAGTTTGAGCAGCAGGGGGCGGGGTGGCTGCTAAAAACTGAATCAAGCAACCGTTCTGGAATCTTTGGTGCATCCAGGGCTTCACCCAATCTGATGGGTTTAATCCCTACCTTTTCCGGGGGGGGGGGGGGGGGGTATTTTGTGCTCTTTGACAAACCTGTATGTGTACTATATGTATCTAAAATGCTATGGTCTGAAAACACATCTCTTGAAAAAAGTAATCAATCTCAGCTTTGCATTCTGAAGGAAAAATGGTTTCTCTTTGATTGTGAATATTGGTTTGCTAGAAGTTTGCTGACCAAAACCTTGCTTTCATCTTATGGATACTTAAGTTGTTATGTAACAATGTGGTGTAAGAGATCATTTGTTTGTGTACAAATACTTTTCTTGCTCTGTATCTATGATTGGATTAGTCCTCGAGTAAAATTCCTATGTGTTCCACTGATAGCTAACACGTGTTGGTCCCCGACTTCTGGACGTGCCGGGGGTATTGCTTTATTCTGGAATGAAAACTCTTTCATGGACGAAACCATCTCGGTGATTATCCATCTCCCAAGAATTATTGGCGTAAAATACAAGAACATAAAAGAGAATTTTGAGTGTCTAATGTTGTTTGTATACACCCCCCCTAACCCCTCAGAAAAAGAAGACTTTTGGAGACACCTATACGAGCTGATTACCCAAAGCGATATTCCATGCTTAGTTATGGGAGACTTAAACGAAATAAGCCAACCATCGGATAAGAGCGGAGGGGCTGAAATCCATTCGGGAAGATTCTTAAGAATAATGGAATTCAAAGATGCATGCTCCTTGATGGAGATCCCCTCGTACGGTAACCCATTTACTTGGAGAAAGAAGCAATTTGGCCTAGATAACATTTTGGAAAAACTTGACAGGGTGCTAGTCCATCATGAAATAATCGACATGTTCCCCGATTTGGCAACTAAAAATGGAGCATTCTCTAACTCGGACCATTGTCCTATTTCAATTAACATTTCCAAAAATACTAGCTTTAAACCTCACCCTTTTAAATTCGAGAACATTTGGTTGCAAAGAAGAGATTTCCGAAACATTGTTAAACAAGCATGGAGAGCTTCATGTGCAGGCTCTGCTATGTTCCGAATTACACACAAATCAAAGATTCTCAAACAAAAGGCTAAAATATGGAATAAGAAAACATTTGGAAACGTTTCCGACAATTACAAGAAGTTGACGAGGCCCTAATCGAAATACAATCAAGTCAACAAACTAACCAAAACCCAGAATCATACACAAAAGAACAAAATCTCTTGTCTAAAAGAGAAAAACTACTCCTTTTCCATAAAACTTACTAGAACCAAAGAGCTAAATCAAAACACCTAAAGTCAGCAGACACCAACTCCTCATATTTCCATAGAGTAGCCACAGGGAGAAGAAATCGGAAGATAATTAGAACAATTACCTCAGCAGAAGGAACCAACATAATTGGCGATGAAAATATTAAAAGGGAAATTCAAAGAGACTTTGAGATAAGATTTAGTCGAGAAAAAATATATATGACCCCTCAATTAGAAGAATACCTTTCAGGAATCAACCCATTCATTACAGAAGAGGAAAACAAATCACTAATTCAACAACCAACTAACAGTGAAATCAAAAAAGCAGTCTTCTCAATGGGGAACAACAAATCCCCCGACCCTGATGAAATGACGACTGAGTTCTACAAAAAATATTGGGACATCGTTGGCTCCGATATCATCTAGCTACAAAAGCTTTCTTTCACTCTGGCAAACTGTTAAAACAAATTAACCACACTTTTATCTCCCTTATACCAAAAAATGATAACCCCTCCATGACTACACACTATCGCCCGATTAGCCTATGTTCTACCTTATATAAAATCATCTCAAAGATACTAACAAAACGACTGAAAATGGTAATAGGAAAACTTATACACCCATTACAAGGAGCCTTTGTTTCCGACAGAGCAATCCAAGACAATATCCTAATAGCACACGAGATATTCCACTCCTTTCGCACTAGAAAAGGTACTTAGGGATGGGCTGCAATAAAACTTGATGTGGAGAAAGCATATGACAGAGTAGATTGACATTTCACGAAAGCAGTTCTCCAGAAATTTGGATTCAACCAAAAATTTGTGGACATTATTATGGAGTGTGTGACTACAGTCTCTTTCTCTGTTTTAGTAAACAACGGCCCTACAGATCCTTTCAAACCTTCAAGGGGTTTGAGGCAAGGAGACCCCCTCTCCCCGTTTCTCTTCCTTCTCGGGGCAGAAATCCTTGCTCTTAAACTCTCGTGGGAGGCAGAATCTAACCACAACAACACCGGATTTAAATTTGGCCATTCGGGCCCTTGCGTTCCGTTCTTGGCCTTTGCGAATGACATAATAATATTTTCGAAAGGAAGTAATTCTACGTGTACAAAAGTCAAAGAGATAATTGAAGACTACTGTAAATTCTCAGGGCAAAAAGTAAATTGCCATAAATTGTCCTTTCAAACCACCCCAGGTATTCCTAGATCAAGAGCCCGATACCTTGAAGGAATTTTAAATATACCCCTAGAACAAAACCTGGAAAAATACCTAGGCTGTCCCATCATAAATGGGAGGGTTACCAAGGAAACTTTTGGCGAAATGATATGCAAATCTAAAGATCAATTGAGCAAATGGCGTGCTAATGCTCTTTCACAACAGGGCAGAGCAACCCTAATAGTATCAAACTTATCATCAAAACCTTTATACTCAATGCAGAGCTTCATACTCCTGGCAGCGGTCCACAAACGACTAGATCAAATCAACCGAACCTTCTTTTGGACCAAAGATGCGCAACACAACCCATTAATCAGTTGGGACAAAATTTGTAAATAAAAAATGGATGGAGGACTGGGAATTAGAAAAACCAAAGATATGAATGAAGCTCTCCAACTAAAACTCCTCTGGAAAATTCTGTCTGAACTGGAAAATAACTGGGTCAAAATCATACAATACAAGTATCTGAAAGACATCCACATCCTTACCTATTGCAAAAAAGGCAATGCCTCGTGGCAATGGTCGAAACTGAGTTCTCTAATCCCAAAATTCAAAACGGGGCTCATCTGGCAGGTGGGGGATGGGAAATCAATTAAGTTTTGGGAAGACAACTGGGTAGCAACGACACCTCTAAAGGACAAAATAGAATCTTAACATAACATTAATCCACATGATTTCGTAAGCAACTATATTATAGGAGGACAATGGTGGAAGGGGAAACTTGTATCGGTACTATGAAAATCCCCTTGCCAATTACCCCCCTTGCAGACAGACTGTATTAGTGTCCAGCCAAAAAAGGTTGGTTCACAACGACAAGTGCATATGACTTAATCTCATCCACACCACAAAGACCTTCGGATGAATTCTCATGGATCTAGAAACTCGACGCCCCACCAAAAGTTAAGAACTTTATTTGGAAAATAAAACAAAAAGGTCTCGCCACGGCTACCCGTCTGGCCCTAAAAGGGGTGGCGGTACCAAACACATGTAGCTTGTGCAACCAGTTCGCGGAAGAAGATATTCACCTATTCATAGAATGTCCCATCAACAATTTCCAACAACAATTCCCTGGACAAATATCTCAAAACATTAACAACCTAATTACAGAAAACATAGATATGAATCAAATTCTACAAATTTTAGGTTCCACTCTTCCGATGGAGAAGAAACAACAGATAACAATCAGATGGTGGACCATTTGGTTTAAAAGGAATCAAAAAATCTTTAGAAATGAAACCATCCCCTCTGCAGACGTTATTAAGAAAATGATCATGAACAATATTGATAACTGGAGGAAAGCTTGCAAATGGAATGAAATGGAGAAAGATGGCCTACAGAAACAAAGTAAGGGAAAAGGGCTCTCTGGGAACAATAGGAAAACCTATCGTTTGAGGAAACCTCCGGCAGGCAAATATAAGCTAAACTTTGACAGATCATTTAAATCAACTACAAACAGTTCCATTGGATACATCATCAGAGACTGGCGTGGAGATCCAATCAACATTGGTGGAAATGCTAATGGTGGTCAATCACCTCTTATAGCGGAAGCCTTAGCCCTACGTCTAGGGATTGAAAAAGCTAGAGAACTAAAGATACATGATCTAATAATAGAAGGAGGCTCTAAGATTATCACGGACTATCTAAGATCACAAGTTGGATGTCCTTGAGAAATAAAAATGGTTATGTCAGATATTCAAAGCCTTCTCAAAGAAATAAATAATGTTAGTGTATCACATATTCCCCGTATTGGTAACCGGGTAGCGGATAAGGTTGCACATCTTTGCTACTCTACCAGGGGGCCTGAGCTATACTTAGTGACATGTCTTCTTGACCTCATCCGACAGGATGCTTTCGGATAGGGTTTTTCCATCTGAATTTTTACCTAATAAAAAAAAAAGGAACAAGAGAGGACTTGGTTTGTAGCAAGTAGACCACCTTCAAAAAGTGTACCATTTTGTGTGTTCTAAGCCCATAGAAAGAATTATAATTATCTACCTTATAATTAAGGACTATTTAAGTCGGGTCCATATTGAGTTTTCTCCGATGCAAATTGCTCTATATTGCCAATGTGTCAAAGCTCTCACAATAGCTCTAATAAAGCTTTAAAGGAAAACATTTGAAAAGAAGAAGAAGAAGATAGATTGTTGATAACTGAAGTTTACGAATGAAAAGAATCAATGATATAGTGATGACAATATAGTTAGACACGGGCAAAGGCGGGCACGGGCCGGGCTTGGGTCGGGCTTTACCTGAGATTTTATCATGTTGTTGCGGGCGCGGGCCGGGCTAAGTCCGCTTAACGGGTTGGAAGTCGTGTCCAAGCCCGTCCGCGAATGCGGGTACGGGTAGCCCGCGGATACCCGCAAACCTAATCAATTTTTATTATTAAAGCTATACTAAGCCTATTGTAATAAATTTTAATATATATATGTATATATATATATATATTAAAATGAATAATTAATATTATTTATAGTTTCTGTTTTTTATAGTTACTTTAATATATGTATACATGTACTTACTGTTTTTTTAACATTATATATATAGTTATTGTTTTTTTAACGTTGTATAGTTACTGTTTTTAACATTATATATATAGTTAGTTACTTTAATATTATACATAATTACTGTTTTTTTAAAAGAATAATTAATATTATATATTACATATATATTAATTTTAATTAAAAAAACGGCGGGTACCCGTTACGGGCCTAGCGGCCCGTAACAGTTAGATTGGTTTACCCAATCCCATACCCGCTGCGGGCGCGGGCCGGACTTAGCGACCTGCTTGGGCTTTTTCCTCTATCCAAGCCTGTCCAACAAAGCGGGCGGGCGGGCCGGCCCGCGTTTACCCGGGTCTAAATATAGTGTTTTGTATGCTTGATCTGTTAGGATATGGCTCAATTGTTTCCTTCTAAGCCATCCATGCTAAATTCCTAGGTATGCCCTTTTACTTTTTTTTTTCTTTTCGTCAATACATATTTGATATTTACCTTTTAAAAAAAAGCCTCTATCCAAAGTACTAAAGAGATAATTCTTCATACAAATAAGAAGGAAGAAGAAGCTACGTTTGTTTAATCTGGTGACATTAATGGCTAACTTTAAGAGTGTAGACAACCAACGCCGCCCCCTTTTCTTTCACACCCTCATTTGGACAAGAGTAGAAGTAGCCCTCTTCTACTCATTAAAAAGGGTCATACTTCTGAATATTAAAAAAAGTGACAAGAAATTTTGATTCTATAATAAATTGATATACATGTAGAAAAAATAGAAATTCTAAAACTGAAAATCTAAATTAAAGCTGAAAATCTAATAGCAAAACCAAACAGAGATATTATGTTTTAATATTGCCATTACACACATAAATTTCCATAAGTAATGAAGAAAAAAAGGAGGAAAAATACACCTTGCAGTGGTCAATCAAGCGATAAGCCTCTAGAAATCCAACAGATCCTTAAGAATAAGATAAAAAATCGATGATCAAGTCATTCGTCCAGTTCATCCGTATGACAAAAATCAAATTGATTGAAATTGATGATATTTTTGCACAATAAATTATTATATTTGTGCAACGTAAAGTTATTTTTGCAAAACAAAAAGTTCTGAAACGAAAAAAAAAAAGAAAAAAAATTATATTTTACACAACATACGATGTAAGAGTTGCACGCCTCTGTTGTAAGAGTTGCACGACTCTTGTTTTAAGAGTTGACTGAGTGCTTGGATAAGCTTAAGATGATGCAGGGTGGCGTTTCTGTCGATTTTAGTGGGGTTAATATCGACAAATCCGTTGTTAGATACTCTGTTTTAAGAGTTGCACGACTCTGTTGTAAGAGTTGCACGACTCTGTTGTAAGAGTTGCACGACTCTATTTTAAGAGTTGGACGACTCTATTATAAGAGTTGCACGACTATGTTTTAACTCTAGTCGAGTTGATGTTATTTGCAATTGTAAACCCATCGAAATTTAATTTAGGAGTTCCTCTAGGGGGTTTGCAGCACAAGGAAACCTTTTCATGCTTATTTTCCTTCCGTGGGCGATTGGGGTTTTTTGTTTGGACCGTGCGATTATAAGCCATTCTATCCTAAAAGAATTTCCCAACCTTTGCACTAAAAATCACGCTTTCTTGAAATCCGACCATGCTCAAATCACTCTGGATCTTATGGATAACCAAAAACCAAAATTACAACCCTTCAAATTTGAAATGGCTTGGACCACAAGAACGGACTACGTTAACATTGTGCGCTCGGCTTGGAGACTTGACTCGCCGGGTTCCCAAATGTTTAAATTAACAAAGAAACTACAAGAAGTCAAAAGAAAGAGGAAGATATGGAGCAAGGTAACCTTTGGAAACATTTTCCGACAAATAAAACAAGTTGAAACACAACTTTTAGAGCTGCAGAACACGCTTTCTAAAGCTTATAACTATGATCTAGACAATAAAATCAAAAGACTCACGACAAAACACGCTACACTCTTAACCTATCAACAGAAATACTGGGGACAACGAGCTAAGAGGACACATGTAAAATCCATAGATGCAAACACCAAATACTTTCACAAAATAACAACTGGAAGACGCAATAGAAATATAATAAAACAGATCCAAACCACATCGGGTATAACAATCAACAGCGAAGATGAAATAAGAAAATTAATCAAACATGATTTCAGTCAAAGATACTCACTTCAAAGAAGACAGCAGATGCCCAGCAACTTACTAAACTATATAGAAAACGAAATTACAAATGACGATAATAACTGGCTAATTAGACCAGTCACAAATGCAGAAATTAAAAAAGCAGTCTTCAGTCTAGCAAACGACAAATCTCCAGGGCCCGATGGGTTCCCTGCAGGGTTTTTTAAAAAATACTGGCACATCGTTGAACCTTCTGTAATCAAAGCAGTAAAGAGTTTTTTCCTTAGTGGACGGATTCTAAAACAAACAAACCATACGTTTATTGCTCTTATTCCTAAGATAGAAAACCCAACCACAACATCGCACTATAGGCCTATAAGCCTTTGTTCAACAACTTACAAGATAATATCCAAAGTACTAGCATCAAGGCTAAAAAAAATCATTCCCAAAATCACCAATCCGCTACAAAGTGCTGTCTCCTCGGGTAGATCAATACAGGATAACATCTTAATTGCAAATGAAATCTTCCACTCCTTCTCTAAGAAAAAAGGTAGAACGGGATGGATGGCGGTAAAGCTAGATATGGAAAAAGCTTTCGACATGGTGGAGTGGGACTTCCTTGATTCCACTATGCTCAAATTAGGTTTCTCAAACAGATTCACAGAGTGGATCAAGGAATGTATCACCACTGTTACTTACTCAGTACTAGTAAATAATGAACCCACGGATGTTTTCTTCCCCGAAAAGGGCCTTCGTCAAGATGACCCTTTATCCCCTTATCTTTTCTTAATAGTATCCGAAATCCTTGCTCGAGGTCTTTACAATGAATCTGTTAAACCACAGAGCCATCTAGGTATAAAATTAACAAGAGACGGAACAAGAATTCCTTTTCTCGCCTTCGCGGATGATATTGTCATCTTTGCTTCGGCTAGTAAAACTGGCTGTGATCAAATCAACAAAATCTTAAGGGACTATACTGCTCTATCAGGGCAACATGTAAACCGGCATAAATCCCAATTCCAAACATCTAAAAACGTTTTACCATCACAGAAGAATATGATCCGAAATGAATTAGAAATCGCACACACACCGAATTTGGGATGCTACCTTGGTTGCCCAATCATTGAAGGACGAGTAACGAAAGATGACTTCAAGGATCTAATAATAAATACAAAATCTCAACTACACAAATGGAAGGCAAATTGTCTCTCACAGGCTGAAAGATGTACACTGATCAAGACAACGCTTTCAGCAAAACCATTACATATAATGCAATGCTTCATGTTACCAAAAGTAGTACACACAGACCTGGACAGAATCAACAGACAATTTCTTTGGAACAAAGGTCCAAACCATAAACCACTAATCAACTTGTTCGATATATGTAAAACAAAGGAAAATGGAGGGCTAGGGCTCCGATGCTCAGAAGACATGAACAAGGCACTACAAATGAAACTGCTTTGGAAAATACTAGCAGAACCAAACAACCCTTGGGTTAAACTAATAAAAGAAAAATACCTAAAAACAACTGAAATCCTAAATTATCAAATATGCGGGGGAACCTCATGGCAATGGGCACAACTAATAAAATTAATACCTTTATTCAAAAATGGCCTCCAGTGGTCTATTGGGGACGGTTCAGCGATAAATTTCTGGAATGATCTTTGGATGGGTCAGTCCCCACTAAAAACATTTATCCCATTAACTCAGCAAATTGATGAATCAATAAACATAAAACACTTCATCAACAAAAACAAAATGTGGGACAAGAACAAATTATTTAGAAACCTACAAGGACTTCTACCAAACGATGAAATAGAAAGAATCACAACAATACCACTACCTGAGAATATACAAGTTGATAGACTATATTGGAAATGGAGCAAGAACGGGTGGTACACGACTTCTTCTGCTATAGACATGATACATAAATACAAAAACCACACAAACTCGGATATAAGCTGGGTATGGGACCTAAATACACCACCGAAAATAAAATCATTCATGTGGAAAATCTTAAAAAACGCAGTACCAACAACGACCAGATTAGCTTCTCGTCATCTGGGAATTCCAACAGACTGTCCCCATTGCGACTCTTGCTACGAGGATTTATATCATCTACTATGGGACTGTCCCATTACAAGGATCACTTTGATGGCAAATGATCCAGGGACCTTCATGAAAATACATGGTTGTTTTGACAAGGGAGACTCGATCAATGACACCATATGGAATATTAAAAACACAATTGGAAGAACCAAATTTGAAGATCTAGCGTTTGTCTGGTGGGGCATCTGGTTCTCTAGAAACAAAACGCACTTTGACAATTTAACCCCGGACATAAGAAAGATCATAACTTTCAAAAAAGACCAGAAATTCATCTGGACAACCTCCCAAGTAGGTGAAAATATAAAGGATAATACTACAGATACAACAATCAATTCAAAACCAAAATCAACTTCAAAAAGGAAAAGAACCAAATGGGAAGCCCCGCCAAAAGACACCCATAAACTTAATTTTGATGGATCTTTCTCTTCAAGCAATAAGGGAACTTTTGGGTTTATCATTCGTGATTCCAAGGGTTCTCTTATTTCTTGTGGTTGGGGTCCATCGCCAATAGATTCTGTATGCGGTTGCGAAAGCCTTGGGCTTTGGAATGGCATCCTAGCTGCGAAAAACCTGAAAATCCAAAAACTAATAGTAGAAGGCGATAACCTTACAATTATAAAAAGTTTAAAGGGTTTGGGGAAGCCTACCGGAGACTCGGATATGATTGTCTTAGACAGTCTAGTCTCGCTGGGCTTCTTTGGTTCTGTTGAGATTCGTCATGTTTTCCGGGAAGCTAATCTAGTGACTGATCGTTTGTCACGACTAGAATCCGCTTCACTTGGTTCTATGACACCTGATGATTCTCTTTTGCGTAGTCTCATTCGAAAGGATGCTCTTGACTGATAGGGCTTAGCCCTATGGTCAAATTTTTTCCGGTTAAAAAAAAATAAAAAAAATATAAAAAAAAATTTATTGTTTGAAACAACCACTCTCCCTTAAATTAAAACAAAAACTCCCTAACCTCTCTCTCCCCTTGTCAATAACAATCATGATACTCTCACTCACTCTCTCCTTCTTATTCCCTCTCTCCCCCTCCTATGACACCAGCCCCCACTCCCGACCTCTCCTTTCTTTCTCTCTACTTTTTCCTCACCATCTCTCTCCTCAAACTCCCTCTCACCCACATAAGCAATCCCCTCTCTCTCCTCTCGCCTATCTCCTATCTCTTTATCTCTCTCTTTCATGATTTAAAAAATATATATATATATAAGGGAGAATAGTTGTTTCAAACATCGACTCTCCCATGTATAGACATGTACCTAAAAAATTAGACATGTACCTAAAAGGGTAGTGATTAGACCAAAAAATTGGCCTATTTGCTAAACTAGACATGTACCTAAAAAAATGGCTAGAGGTAGAAAGTGGTGTATTTTTGCAAATGCAAAAATCCAACCGGCAGTGGAGGTAGCAGGTGAAGGGGAGTTGAGCACTGTAGCTCCATCATTTGGAAAAACAGAATTCAGGAGGGGGAGGTGCTGGACATGGTGTGTGGCTCAAATAAAGTAGGAAAATGGGGGGGGGGCATTTATGAGGGGAAATTTCAATGATTGAATTAAGGATGTCAATCAACCCTTAGGAAATCTTGATTGATGGGTGTCATTCCTTATTAAATGCTCTGCAAAACAGGGAGCCAACATAGGAGACGAGTGGAAAGTTGAGGGCAAAGCATCACCTTCATTTTTGGGAACTGGAAACGGTTGGCTTACCAATAGAGGACAAATATCTTACCAATAGAATACATGTGTCTTACCGATAGCACAAGCTTATCCTACCATACATTGAAATTTTGGAGATAATATGGAGGGGGATGTCCATAGCGATTTTGGCGGGATGTCTGTGTAATTTTGGCGCCAAAACAGGGTTCTTCATTTGGGGAAGAGGGAGAGCATCTGTCTGACCAATATGGTACAGTTATCTAACCAATAGCATATAGTTATCCTACCAATAGGCTTAAAATGTCTTACCATACATGAAAATTTGGAGAAATTTGGAACGGATTGACCGAACCTGTTTTGGCGGGTTGTCAGTGTAATTTTGGCGCCAAAACAGGGTTCTTCATTGGGGAGAAGGGGGGAGCATTTATGAGGGGAAAATGCAATCATTGCATTGATGGGTGTTCCCCAAGCACATATATAAGCTTGAGAGGAGGATCTCAAACACCCCAACATGCCCTGCAAAAAGTGAGGCAGAGCAGGAGAGAGGCGGAAAGGACGGGGGAAAAGGCACACGTGGATCCGAGGAAATGATACAGTTGTCATCCTACCAAAAGTACAGTTCTGGCCTACCAACAGTGTTCAACTGTCTTTCCATTCCAAGAAAAGTGCAACAAGCTTGTGAGTGGAAGTGGCAGCGATGGGTAAGTCATCTTGTACATTTCCTTTGTATTTGTTCCTCTTTCCTATATCAGAACTACCCCCTAGGCTGATCCTCTATTCCTGTGGCGTACCCCAGGTGATAGGGTATGTATAAACGTCGTGTGCGGCGGTTGGTGGGCTCCCGAGAGTGGGAGCTTGGTGTTCAAGGGAGAGGCACGTACTGCAGCTATGGTGGTGGCACAGAATATTGGTTACGCCCAATTGAAGGAGAAAATTGTTGCCAAATTCGACGTGGACATGGTATTGTACGACATTGAGCTCACCTACCTCGCTCCTTCGATGGGGCGGGCCACTCCGATTCGGGTCAAGGACGATGATGACCTAGAAGCCTACAAGTTCTACAACACTGAATCCGATGCACGAGCCTGGCCAATCGCACTGCACGCCCATGAGTCGGAGAACTCCGATTCATGGGCTGAGGACCTGTCATCTCCCACCCCAGGGGAAATACTCCTAACCGGGCCTCCCACCACGCAGGAAGACTTCGAGGATGATCTTGATGGAGGCGGAGGGGCGGATGAGAAGGTTCGAGGCTCCATCGAGGAGAAAAGGAAGTTGGACGACCTTAGCAGCGAAACTGGAGGGACCTGCCTGTGTGATGAGTGTGTAGCGGGGGAGGGAGAGTGTTGTCCCACTGCAAAGGACAACGTCAGTGGGATGCAAGATGAGCTTGCTGGGAGCGGTATACATTCAGACGGAGTTGGTAGGATGGATGACAACATAATGGTTGGACAGGCGGACGGAGTTGGTAGGATGGATGAAAACATAATGGTAGGACAGGGCGATGATGTGGGACAGCTTCACGAAATGGATGAACTAGAGAAGGGTGGTGACGTGAGCAGGTCCGATGCCATTCGACACGGAAAGCAAGTGGTGATCGTTGACACCGACGATGATGTGGATGACCTACCCCCCCACGGAATGGAGGACATAATAGACGTAGGAAGCTCCAACGATGAAATAATCGGTTGTGGTTTCCCCGTGAAAGTGGAGGGTGGGAGGTCGAACGAGACATCTGAATCATGGGATGAGGAGGCTGATGCAGCGGTGAGAGAGATAGAGCGAGCGTACAAAGGACACAAACAACCTTTGCCGACGTTGGACAAAGTGGAAGAGGACGTGGCTCGGTTCATTCCTCTAGTCGGAGACCCTCGGAGAGTGTGAAGGAGTTGCGTGAGGGGGAGATGTTCGATACGAAGGCTGCCATTCAGTCTATAGTGAAGTGGGAAGCTTTGCGCGGGTGCTTCGCGGTCCAAGTGAAGCGATCGACAACAAAGGCATACGTGGTTGTATGTCCCGAACCAAATTGCTCATGGTACTTCCGGGCGTCAACGTATCGGGAAACTAAAAAGTGGGTGGTTCGTAAGTTCGTTGACACACACAGTTGCAAGGTTAGTGTCGCCAGCAACTACCAGCGCAACGCCAATTACAAGTTGATGGGGCAGAGTTTGGTGTTCGAGTAAGTTTCTAAACCGGCGTCTTGTTCCCCGTCTATGTACTATGTGTTGGTGGAATTTTTTTGGTTTAACTCGTATCTTGGCGTCTTTGTAGTTTTGCTGGGTTAGGGAAGGAGCTGCTTCCCCGTCAGATCAGGACGATGATGAAGTCTCGGTTGGGCGTGGACTGCAGCTATTGGAAGGCACGCAGGGCGAAGGGAGCCACAAGGGAGGGCTTGTACGGGACCTACGAAGCGAGCTACGATTGGATGGCCTCATACCTTTACATGCTTGAGCGAGCAAACCCCGAGACCATAACCACATTAGTCCGTGATGATAACCAGCAATTCAAGTATGCGTTCGTTAGCTTGGGTGTTTGGCGGACAGCCATCCCACACCTCAGACAGGTACGCCCTCGCAACTTTATTATCCTACCAAATGGCATATATCATCTTACCATTTGTATATATTTGTCATTCCAATTCATGTATTACCAATAGGCACAGAACATCCCACTGTTTATGATCATACCAACTGTGTCCATGTATCCTACCAATTGTCTCCCTATCTCATACCAATAGTGTTATGTTATCCGACTGTTTAAACTGTGACATTGGCAGGTATTCTCGGTGGATGGAAGTTTCTTGAAGGGGAAGTACCGGGGTTTCTTTATGTTTGCAACTGCCCAAGACCCAAACCACAACATATACCCCATTGCATTTGCCATTGTCGACTCGACGGGGAGAATGACGCATCATGGGGTTTCTTTTTCTGTCAAATGAAACGCGTGGTCCCGGATGAGCCCAATGTGGTGTGGGTAAGCGACAGGCACATGAGCATCACCAAGGGGATTCGAGCGAGTTACGACTTTGCAAAGCATGGACGCTGCACTTACCATCTATTTCAGAATGTGAAGGCATATCACAAGGCGGGTGGGCTACAAAAATTGTTCTTCCTAATGGAAAACGCGTACACCGTTGCGGAGTTCAATGGGCACTTCACAGCTTTCAGAGAGAAGTCGCCCACTGGTGCTGAGTACATTAAGATGGCCGGGTTCTCCAATTGGGCCCGGGCTTTCTATCCCGCCAATCGGTTCAACGTCACCACCACAAACCATGCCGAGTGCTTGAACTCGGTATTCCTTGAACCTCGTGACCTGCCCGTCACCTCCCTGATGGACAGTATACTCGACAAAGTGGGTGAGTGGTTCGTGAAGCGCCGGGAGCTAAGTTCTAATCCCGAGAAGGTTGTCACCGACCATGTGGACGCCGCTGTGAGGCAAAACGCCATGCAGGCTATATGTCTTCCGGTGAGGACTTTGAGCGAACACGAGTATGACGTACGTAAGGGGCTGTCCGCCTGGCTGGTCAACCTTTCCGCTCGGAGTTGCACATGTAAGCACTTTCAAATTGACCAGATTCCATGTCCACATGCCCTCGCCGCGGCCAAGGTACGTCGGATCAACCCATACTCCCTCGTCCATCCTCTATACAGGGCTGAGGCTTGGCACGCCTGCTACGTCAATGTCGTGTACCCAGTGCCACCTCGTGAGACATGGGTGGTGCCTGCTGAAATAGATGCCAGGATTTGCTTGCCGCCGGTGGTGAAGCGTGCGCCGGGAAGGCCGAAGACGAAGCGCTATCTGTCGAAGGGCGAATACAGGGGTCCAAAGCGCCGTCGATAGTAGTGTACTTAGAACAGAACAGAGTGTGGATTCTGCCAGTATGTTTGGTGGACGCTCAAGTCAGCTGACGGGTTTATTTTGGGCAGTGATCGCCGTGGACTAGAGTGTGGATTTTGCCAGTATGTTTTTTGCACGTGTCTCGTATTTTCGTGTTCCTAGGGGGCTAATTGTGATGCAATCTTTGAGATTTCGCATGTTTTGGGCACAGTCACATGAATTATCGGATCTGTTAAGTATTTCTCATGTCGTCCTACCACTATCCTATCTTTATCTACCCAATAGTTAAAACGTATCCGACCATAACATTTTCTTTATCTTACCAATTCCTTCTCAACTTAACTGCAATTGACATCCTCAACAATGTTTAGTTATATCATGCCAAAAGTGTCGTATTATCTTGCCAATAGTGTCGTATAATCTTACCACTTATAACAGTCATGCAAACGTAAACTTACCCACAATATAATACAAGAATGAACCTTGGGTATAAGCAGGAACTAATTAACGTGAACCATAAATACTAGTTTTAACCATTACAATCACAAAACATCCTACCAACCGTGAACAACATAAGTTTTGAAACTACAAACAACATAAGTTTTGAAACTAACACGAGTGTCCAAACAGCCAAAAGTGTACTTAGAACAGAACAGAAGTTTCCAAACCATGAGAGAATGTCTTTACAAACAGGAGAGAATGTCTTAACAAATAGGAGAGACCTATAAATCATGGCACTGGATGGAGAGCCCCAAGTACTGGCGGTAGGGGGAAATATATATGTCGTTGACGGTCTCGAATGTCTCTACGCCCTCTGCCACCAGCTGGATAGTCCTGATAACGTATGCCCCACAGTCACCGCTGCACGTGAAGGAATTAACAACCAGCATAAGTTATTTACGTCTTACCACTTATGTCATTTTATCCTACCAATGGATGTAATATATCCTACCAATAGGCCTATTATATCCTACCAATATTAGTAGACGTACATAACCCAATAGTTAAGAGAAACTTACGAGGTTTCGTTCCTAGGGATCTTGGCGGTTCGAGTTATGGTGAATGGGTTGGGGACATCGACTGTGTGCATGGCTCGGAGCTCGATAGAAAATTGAATCACCACCGGTATCAGCTGCGCAACAGGCTTGAGGTGGGCTTGAAGATCCTTCTCCTTTATCTGGTACCAGTCACAGTCGAGCACTTCTATGTTCCACTTTACGAGGTCGATGACGAGCCCAATCCAGTGCTTCGCCTTGTACAACCAAGGAGCTAATATCTTCGCGTTGGCCACCGACCATGTCCGCCCGTGGTGGTCCGACAGTGTCCCCGAGAAGTACCTCAGAAGAACCTTGGACACATTGCGCTGGTTAATGCGGTTGACATCGCCGGAAACAGCGTCCAACTGCTTCACCACGGCTTCCTGCCAGTATGGGTCGACAACGACGACAACCGACTTGTTGTCACCCTCCCAGGCGTCCAATGCCTTCCGTACGAGGACCAGGGACTGCTGGATGTGCTGCGTTAAGAGGTACGTTCCAAATTCCCGTGAGGGCTTGTCCCATGACGTAAGTGAACAAGGAAACATGCGGTACATGATAAAAGTTTGCGTATGACAAGAGGAAAACCTGTCGTTGTCCTTGCCAAAGAATACTCAAACTCACAACTAGTATAGTGCGCAAGCAAGAGATCGATCCACAGGGAAATCTATTCAATTCGAGTGTCAATTCTAATCGCTAGTAAGAATATGGGGTTTTTGGGTATGAAAAAGATCCGCCTTTTATCAAAGCGGAAGCAAACAAACAAAGGAAATTAGTTTTAGAATGCAGTGGAGAGAAATAGGTTCACCTACAATTTATCACTTCGATTGATGAATTCGATCCTTGTTTCAGCCTCTAGTTCTTGTCTTTTCCTATCAATGTCCTTGTCCAGATCTTAGGTAAATTACTAGTCCTACGAGTCCTAGCAACCCTTATCTCTAAATAACCCTAACACGGTTAAGATTTAACCTAGAGATAGCATTAAGATTATGAATTAACCAAGGTACATGCAATATCAAGCTACGAGTCGATATTTAACATATATTCAACTTCCTACACATCCAATTAGTCCTACGAGTCCTAAAGGGATATGATTGCCACTTGGGTTAAGGTTCGCTACGAGGAATCTACAAAACCCTAGCAATTGAATGAATCTACTCTAACTAGTCGGCCAGGCCAGAGAGAATAAAACACATTCAAGCAATTAAGCACAAGGAAGTCAAAACATTGCAATAGGAATAAGAACTAGATTAAGAAACTCACAATTCAACAATCAAAGATCCAAACTGTAGGCGAAACCTCGAGAGTTTAGTTGCTCATGCTCAACGACGCTCTCAACAATTGAATAAAGTGCATAAGGTTAATGAAAGAATAACTAGAAAAGCCTTAAATAGTCTAGAGAAAGTCGGCCCAAAATAGCTTAATGAAAACCCTAAGTAAAATCCGGATTAAATGTTCTGCTACTGTACGGGCCGCGGGGCGGCCAGGCCAAGCCGCGGGGCGACCGGCGATCAGCGAAGTTCCTCGTTTCTTCCTTCGAGCCGCGGGGCGGCCAGAGATGCTGCGGGGCGGCCTGCGATTCTTCCGAGTTCTCCTTTTTTGTTTCCAGCAACTCCTGAGTATTCTCCTTAGCTTATTTTTGCTCTTTTCAAATCCATTTCACCTTCAATCTACTTTACCTGAAATAAACCATAAAATCCTGTAGATTCCGCCTCTTCTAACTCAATAAGTGGTAATGCAAATTCAACTAAATAAATGCAATATTCACACTTAAATAATGCTAAATGCAATCTATTATGCAACACTAAACATGCTCTATCAGCGTACCTCGGTGGAAAGCCATACGCCGGGGGAGATGAGGTTGTTGAAGAACTCCTTGTTCAATTGGGTCCTGTCTGGGCCCTTCACCTGCGCGGGGAACTTCAGGAGCCACGCCAAGAAGTCGTCTCTCTGTTTATCAGTTACCATCCCCTCCGCAGCTGCGTCGGTGGTTGGAAACGATGCCTTTGCACCCTTCTTGGCCCGCATAGCGGGTTGAGTCACCACGCAATCCCCTAGCTTTGTTGTGATCTTCCTATCACGCTGGCTTCTCCTCGGCTCCAGCTTCGTCTCCTAACAATCAAACACACCCGAGTTTTATTCAAACAGCTGTCATTATCCTAACAAAACAGATTCAATATTTTACCAAAAGGGTAAATATATCCTACCAACTGGGTTATTATATCGGACCAAAATCAACTGTCCTTTATATCATACCAAAACGCAACTTATATCTTACCAACAGGATCAGACTATCCTACAAACAAGTAAGTTTTACCTTTTCCTCCGCTTCGTCTGCATCAGACTCACCCTTGGAACCCTCCCCTGCAGCTTGTTTTACAGGCTCCTTGCCCTTCACGTCCCGACCCATGTCTGCCTTCTTAATCTGTTCCTCAGCTTGCACCACCTTCTCTCCATCGTCCTTGCCCTCTTCACCCTCCTTTGCCTCCTCCTCCTCAACCTTGTCCTTAACGTCGTCACCAGTGCACATGCCCTGCCCCTTAAGATCAGATTTCAGCTCTTCTTTCTCCGCCGTGTTATCCTCAACGATCTGTCCCTGCTTGGCCGACCCATGGTCAGTAGCATTCATCTCATCCTTCTCTTCCGCCATTTGGAAAACCTTGTCACCGTCCTTGTCAAAATCTTTCTCAACCTTGTCAACCACGTCGGCCACAACCTTGTCCAAATCTTTCTCAACAACCTTCTCAACAACATCGTCATCAAATACATCAACAAGATCCTACCAATTGTACATGTATGTCATACCATAAGGCTTAGAATGGTTTACCAACACAAAAATATTATCCTACCAATTGCACATATGATGGACAATGAAGCACATACCTTTCCCTTGCCGGTCCTCTCTGATAACACCTGCTTGCATTCTCTCGAAACTTCAGTGACCTTCTCCTCAAGCTCCCTGAACCTGGTCCCCATCTTAACCATCATGCCCTTGAAGAGAGCCTCAAACTTAGCCACAATCCGGGCCTCCAAACCGATGCTCGACGCGTCTGACCCAGACTGGCTGGTGCCCTGACTGGGTCCAGCAGTGGCATCCTCCTATCGCCGCTTCTCTCTGCGGGCCCTCATGTGCTCGTCCACAATCTCATCAAAGAAGACGTCTGGAGCGTCTTTCTTGTACGACGAGTTCGGGTAAGCGTCTTTCTCCCTGTGGGAAGGGTGCATGATCGGCTCTGGCTTCGCAAGCAGAGCGTGTTCATCTACGGGGGCGTCCAGGCTCAGGAACGACTTAACGTTCTCGTATCGGATGTGGGAATTTGGCGTTTCCTATCTCAGACACCTAGAGATGATGGTGTCGTCGATGTTGCACCCGAAATGATTACCAATCTCAGGGAAGGTCTCGTACACCCACAACTGCAAATACAATATGATAAGATATTAGACCACAGCTGCGCACACATTTGGGTAAGCTATTATTGCACAGTTTGCATGACAACTTCATAGATTTGGTAAGATAGAAATACACAGTTTCCATGTCAACTTCATATCTCTAGTAAGATAGAAATATATTATTGGCATGATATAATTGCCTTATTGGCATTCCACACAGTCACACATAATCTGAAATGGCAAGGGGTTGAGTCTTTTTTCAGAACTTGACTAACCTGGAATGCCATGGGGAACCCGTAGAGCGAGTACGTTGGCCTATTTTTCAGGTGAGCTTTTGCAGCCACCAAGTCCTTCAACGTCCCGGCCAGGCTCTCATGTCGCCTCTCGTACACAAGGTGTCCCCAAGGAAATTCCAGAAACCGCGTCGTGTCCTCCAACAGCAGCTTAACCACTCACCCTCTAATTTGTGTCTTCTTCTCCAATCCAAAAAGAATGCCCTCCACAATGACTAGGAGGGAAAGCTTGTACTTCTTCAATAGGGAGCCCGAGTCTGTCTGTTTTTCGTGCTCCCAAGCTCTTTCCAAATCCTTCAGACTTACCTTCTCTTTCTTGAACAGCTGGTATATGACGTCTTTGTGATCCCCCTCCATCACATCCCTAGGGGGTGGTGCGCAGTTTTAGGGGTGTGCAGAAAAACCCGACACGACTGATACGACACGAAAACACGACAACAAGACACGGAAAAACACGAAACCGAAAAGACACGACACGATAATGACACGAACCGCTAAAACACGACATTAAACGGTTCGTGTTCGGATCGGGCATATCCCCTTATCGGATACCCGACACGAACCGTTTAGATTTTTTTTTATATATATAAGCGAAGCAAATATAGTATTAGTATTTATATGATCCTCAAGAATCATTAAAGCCAATTAGGACAGTTGGTTGTGGAAAGAAGCGAGAGAAGGTGCGGCCACTGGTTCGAATCCCATGGAGTGTGTCCGGTATCCCTTTTTTTTCTTTGCAATTGGTCTCTTTTTTTTTTAATAAAAAAAAATATATACTCCGTATATCTTTATTAACTCCAAACCCTAACACATCACACACCACAGCCGACAGTTCACACTTCACAACGGCCATCCCTCCATCCCTCTAGAAATCGCCATCGACTGCTCCACCATCCTCTGCGACAACGCCTCATCCGCATCCTTGTCTCCCTCAACAAGGCCTCGCCATCGACGCCACCACTCCTTTCTTCAACCGCCATCTTCACCTTCATCATCACCTGCAAAACGGAGCCCCGAGGTCTACTTCTCCCTTTTGCCTGTCATCTTCGGAACGAGCTTCTATTTCACCTCTTCGGCTTCCCCGTCTGCATCGCATCCACCACCGGCCACACTCTGAAGTAGTGAAGTCCATCATCCGGTTAATTGATTTTTTTTTCTGTCCGATTTGATACTTGTAGGATATGGAGTTTTGATTGATTCGTTTGCCAAAGAACAAATTTTGAGAAATTGGATTGTGAATCTGCAATGGCAACGGTTCGTGTCGGATAACCCGAATATCTGACACGGATCCGATAAGAGTATCCGTGTCGGATACCCGATTTTAGTCGGATCGTGTTCGGATCGGGGGTTTTAGCATAAACGGTTTCGGGTATCTGACACGATTAACCGGTTCGTGTCGGATACCCGATTATGAACACCCCTACGCAGTTTAGCCCCGTTATCAACGCGAACTCGTGAAGCTAGAATCACACGTGATGCCCCTGGATGGAGTATCACGTCTCGTGTTGCTTCCGGGTCTTCAGCTGCCACAGGAGGCAAAAGTGCACCAGCTGTGCGGCGAACTTGTTCCTCGACCCCATCCTCACTATGCCTCCGAATTGGCTCTTCGTCAGGGCCTTCACATCATCACGATCGATGGCTAAGTCAAGACAACCTGTCCAGAAGGTCTAAACTGCCATGTGATAGCGCCCTCCCACTGAAATGGTCCTTCTTCGCCACAGCTAAGACAACCTGCAACACATGTAACACTCTTAGGTTCGAAATTTTTTTTCCAAGCATAACTACCAAAACAAGGGAACTTTCTCAGTGTCCTTACCCCCTGGCTGCTTGGTCCTGCCTTTACTTTCCTCTTGCCGGCCTTTGTCATTTTGTATGGCTGTTGCACAAAGGTTACCTGCAACACAATCACCACATACATGCATTCATACATTCAGATCACCAACTTTTATCTTACCAACAGTGTATTTGTATCCTACCAATAGATTATTATTTTCCTACCAACTCTGCTATATTTTTCTGTCCTACCATTTTCGAATTTCATACAAGTTTGGTTCATTTTACCTCTTTCCCAGCCCAAGAGATAGCCAAAGTAATTCACCAACACCAACACCAAATGACCAACAATTCATCATACATCTAGGCATTTAACCAACAAGTAATTCACACATTAAGTTTCAAACATATAATCAAACACCTACTCCGTCATACCAACATGTCTTACTTGTTTTCTTCATTTTACCTCTTTAACAACACAGCATATAGGCAATGAGATTAACCAAAACCAAATCACCATTTATTCATCGTATTTTTAGGCATTTCATCAAACACTTGGTGGGTGCTTGGTTTCAACATTAAAAACCAATCAACCAAAAATTCCTTCATCCCACTCGGCATACCAGATGTTCAATTTTATCGTGCCAATTTTGTTACCCGGTCCTACGAAATCTGCTACCCCAATCCTTTTCCCGACACCCACAAACCCTAATCGAACCCGCCTCCCCAAAATCGATTCACAATGGCACCCCTAACCCCTCCTACTTTATTCCTCCTCTACTGCTAGACATCTACCCCAAATTCGTCTCAAATCCTTCACAAAATCGCACCCCCATTACCCCAATTTCGCAACTTAAAGAAAAAACTCCACAGTTGCTTACCTTTGTCTTCATCTTCAACCTTCTTCTTCCTCCCTGGTTGTGACTGGTGGCCTTCTTCTTCAACCGGTTCTCCGCCTCTCTGTCTGTCGCCTCCTCTTTGTCTGTCGCCTCCTCCTTTCGCTATTCCGCCTATCTGTCTTCGTCGCCTCCTCCTTTCGGTTTTGAGAACATGTAACCGTCTCTCTCCCTCCCTCCTTCTTTTAATTTCACAAATACTCACCCACTACAGCCGGTTATGTATAGTTAAAAAAAAACCGGCACTTTAATTGGCATGGGGGTAGAGAGGTTAGTTTGGGCCAAATTTTGAGCTAGTGGTCTAGTTTAGCAATTAGGCCCCTTTTTTGGTCTAGTTTAGCAAATCGGTTTTTTCCTTTCAACCTTTTTTCATTTCAGCCTTTTTTCATTCAAACGGTGACTTTGGTTTTTTTTTTTAAAGTTTGGTTAAAGTTGATGTTTCAAACAACAACTTAGCCCTGTTTTGACTAAATCCCAAATAGTTTGGGATTTTTTCTATTTTCATAATTTTTTCCCCGTATTTTGGTTAATGTGAAAAAAATTTCCATAAAGAAAGCTAGATATGTAGCCTTTTCATTCCTTTCTATAGCTACTTATACCTATAGATCACATTAGAGAAATAAATGAACAAGTTCTAAGAAATGGGTCCATTTATACATAGAGTTGAAGGAACAAGAAAGCAAGAGAGGACTTGGTTTGTGTAAAGGCTTGGATTTTTAAATTCTAATTTTTCGGTAAAAGGAAAATTAAAATGAATTTAAAATTGGAATTTTAGGAAAAACTCGTTAAATCGGATTTTAAAACTCATGGAACGGATTTTCGACCTAAAATAAAAATTTGAAAGCTAACTTAACATGGCAACCTTGATTCCCGGATTTTAAAATCTAATTGCGCGAAAGAGAGAGCGGGATTTGGAAAGCTAACGTCGGAAACTAACTTCGAGACTAACCTCGGGATTCGAACTCGCAACGTTGGAACTAAGACCCTCACTTTCACTCTCCTAGCTCTAGCCGATGCAACCTTTCCCAAACCCTATCCAAGTTGGAGCCAAATATTGGAGCCATGAGACATTTGAATTTGAGTCAAAGATTCTCATTACCGAAAATAACTAGACATCCATACATTTCTTTTTCCCCTTCCATCTTTGACCTTGCCCAAAATAACCAAGGGAGATAAGCTCCATGCCTTCTCCCATGTGACCACCGATTTTAGCCTCTCTTGGAGCCTTATGTGAATTGAAAATCCAAGCCATGAAACTTCCTAACACCCATGCTTGCCTCCCCTTTTATGGAAATGAGTCAAACAAGCTTACCCTCCTCTACACATCTGAAATCAGGCTCCCAACATCCTTCCTCACTCACTTTAAATATGATTTTCTAAGCCCCATTCACATCACCACAAGACACAAAAGAAAACCCTAGCCACAAGCTCCAAAAAACTTTATCTTCTCCCCTCATTTCTCCTCATTTTTTGAGAGATCCTAGCAGCTCAAACATCTCCTCTCAGCTACTAAAACACCATCACAATAACCCCAAGCCATTACTTTCTTCTTCCTCCCCCATGAGATCCGAGATCTCTCTAGCTCACTCCCCCTTATTGTGCTCAAAGCAAGCCAAGCCCAAGCCTTTCTCTTCCTCATGAACGACCACCAGCAGTAGGCCAGTAGCATTCCCCTCAGCCTCCCCTTGACATCTTCCAAGAGGAATAGGAGCCCCAACATCCCAAAGAAGCCAGAGAAGTCCCGAGAAGCCCTAGAAGACCCAAACTCACTATTTTCGGTTCTAGGAGAGGTAATAGCCGCGAGGATGAGTCTCATGGTGGAGAGAGAGGCCCCTTCTGGGATGCCCTAAGGAGGGACCTAGACTCACGACCGCGACCTGGCTTTCGCGGGTGCGAGAGGAACTCCTGCGGCCATGACACCCCCCATCTCACGAGGTGCTCGATCGAGGGGGCTTCTCGCGATGGAGAGAGTCACTTTCACCGCAGTGAGTTTCTCCCTGGCCAATGGTTTTAACTCCGATTTTATCGATATTCGTCAACCGTTATCGCGATTCGTTTCCAACGATTTTGAGGTTTTCCAAGACTGACCTGATGGCTTAACTTGGAATTTTGGGAAAATGAATTTCACGGGTTTTTAAGGTCGAATATTCTAAAGTGATTAACTCGGTTTTTGAAATGGTTTTTTGAGACCAACTTGGGGAATTATGTGATCAATGACTAATTAGCATGTTGATATGATTGATTGGCTAATTACATGATTGTGTGAACTAATGACATGTATGAGTGACTAACGACATGATGATATATTCGAAATCTTATCTTCAAGATCTTGTTTGCAATAACACACCTATCGATACAACTCTGATGTTCAAAGTTATCATTAAAAAACAAAGCAACCCAATTCAAATGGTAACCCACCCTTCTAGAGTTTTACTTTTATGGATGAACATGTATGTATTCTTCTTTGTGTATTTCAATAATACCATGTATTTTGAATATAGTATTGACCCTATTATGTTTGATAATCAGGGTACTAAGAGGCGTGATGGAGTGTTTGGTCGATAAATCTCTTTCTTAAAGAAATTATTTACTAGAGTTTTTGGTCGTCACAAGATCCCTTTATAGAGATGTTGTAGTTGAGTATGCAATGTATCCACAACAGAAAAAAAACTTATTCTCTCAAGAAAAACTTTTATGGAGCTTATCAAACCATCTGTGGACTACCCAGTGTTCACACCAAGATATGTCACATTTGGTGAAATACGCACTCAACTTCGCTGGTAAAGCTTTGGTACAACTATTCCTTCACCAAATAACTCCATATCAATCTATTTTTATGATGTTATATCTAACACCTATGCACTTGTTATGCCCTGCAAATATTATTGTTTCAGTTCTCCATGTTGATCAAGCCCATCAATTGACATCCAAAAACAGTGGGAATCCCACATATTTGGCCTATATAATATGTTCATTATTCCTAAACTCCTTCACCATTATTCACCAATACTATATACTTCAATTATAGAACTTGTTTTTATTTCATACAACATTGATGATACCATCCAAATGACAGCATGGGAGACATATGCTCATCAATGTTAGTCAATTCCCGAATAAAAAGATATCATAGGGTTTAATGATGTTCGGGTTGTGTTATATGAAGGTGATTTTCCCTTATTTTTATTGCATTTTTATTCGTCACAATTTAGAATTTGTCTTATTATTACGAGTAAACTAACCTTGTCAACCACCTTCATAACTGGAACGGGAACTCATGTCATTGCAAATGGAGAAAGACCCACAACTTTGAAAATATGGTAAACTAGTGTAATTCCCGCGGCATGGGGCGTTTGTGAGGAAAAAATAGAATATAAAATAACAACCGCACCGTGGAATTCGGCGTGGTTGTACTTGTGCGAGAAAAAAAAAGTTAAATAGAATATAAAATATTGATTATAAGGAATAACCAAATAACAATCTAAACAAACGTTTGAAAAGTCTAATACAATAATATTGTTCTTGAACGACACAAGTGTTCACAAAGGGTAAGATAAAATGCAAACCATAGGTTATGCATAGAAATATACTCCATACTAACATAGACTTGGATCACCAAAGGTGAGATGTGTAAAAGAGAGAAGCACACGACATGAAACATTATATGAAATACATGTCTCTTGCAAAAATCTACTCCGTGAACCAATGAGTAGAGAGAAATATACGGTCTCTGGACATATCAATTACCTACAAATATTGCACGTCAATAAAGTGACCATCAGAGGTGTGAATATCACTTGAAAAGTTGAAAGTTAAATCATAGATCAACAAATAAGTTGAGAACGGCAATCAAACGCGTCGGTAAATCATTACTTGAATTAGCAATCAAAAGTTTAGAAGAATCAACACCAAGGAGTTTCCCATGCTCATCCTTCAACTGGAAAATGGAAAAAGATGGAATTCAGAATGGTACCTTTTCAAATTGAGAAGAAGAAAAATGCAGAGAGACCTTGAGCAAGTTTCCATCACCTTTGCTATTATCTCAATCAATTCATGATATATTATATCATTAATTGAAGGCATGTCATTTACTGCAAAAAATAGCTGCAAAATGTAGATAAAGCCCAATTGTCTCAATTGGAACCTTTATTGAAAGCAATAGAAGATTAAAAATTGTCAAGCCTAGCTCATGTGCTTGATATGTTACAGAACTTTCATTCCTTAAATGAGCATCTCCAACGCGGTTTCTATTGAATCATTCTGGATATTAGTATGCTAATATGGTTCATTAGTAAAATGACAGGCTTATGAAAGAATTGATCATCAACACTGCAAAATACAACTGGCGCAGAGAGTTTAAAAATAAATAAGGCATGATTGATCATATCAAAATTTTCTTTTGGTGGTTAGACGTTCTTATGTTTTTAAGCATAAGGATAAGTGTGCTCCACAAAAACTCAAATATATGATGTGGAGGACAGCAAGAAAGATAAAAACCTTGATGGGAGGCTTTCTTTAACAGATACATAGCGCTTCCAGTATGGCAAAGTGGACTTGTGTGCAACCTTCTTTGCTCCGCCTTCAATATATGGTATATAGAAGTCTACAATGAATGAAAATGCCTACGAACAACAATGGCAGAAACAGCCTGAAGTTTCAAAGATATCACCATAAAAGGATAATCAGAATTCAGAATAATATTTTGAACTTCATACGGAGTATTAAAGAGGACATTATCCTGGCGCCATTCATGTTCCTTTTGGCAAAATAAAAAACGTCTCGTACAACATTAGCAAGTCCCTGAAGAAGTTAAAAGTTAAAAGCGCTCAACATATCAAAATAAGAACAATCCTATAATTGCTGGTGATCCTGACAGACCAAGTGATACAGAACCTAAGAAACTAAAAAAGAAAGAAAGAAGTGATAGTAAAAACAATTCAAAAAATAAATGCAAGTGACTGACAGATCTAAACACAACCAGCTGACCTGAGAGAGAGGGATGAGTCCAAATGGTTACTCTTCCATGGAAATTCGCAATCAGTAGTTCTCTAGGACAAGGAGGAGGCGACCATTCAATGAACTGAACAAAAACCCAACCATGAAGTCTAAAAGAATCAAGAATCAAACATCTATGAAGAGAGCAAATGACAACCATGATGTCTAAAAGCAAACCTAAGCATTAATCAAGAAACAATTATTTAATTGAAAGCATATAAAGAATAGCCCACGACAAATATGTCAGCATTTTATTTTCATATTAAACCTGCTACAACATATGCAGTATTGAGGCCTTTTTATATATTGATCTGGAAGAAGGCTAAGGTGCATGAATTATTTGGCACAAGGGTGTCACAAAAGAAATAAAAAATGAACTAAATGATTTCAATTAGAGGGTTTACAACATTTTCAACTAAGGCAAAAATAAATAGTGTTTCAAACAAAGGCTTGGATCCACATTTTCTCCCTACGAATAATAATTTACAGAAAACTAAATAATAGTCCCAATGTAGAGAAGAGGAAAAGAAAAAGAAAAGCAAGTCCATAATACAAAAAACAGTAACAGAAGATGATAATTTAAAAAAGCATTCCATTAAGAGAACGATCGCAAAGAATCAAACAAACAAAATAATGTGAACGTTGTCAATGCAATAAATAATTTATAGATGTTGAATTACAAAGAATGTAGTATATAAAATGAAGGTTAGATAATATAAAACTAAGTAATATAGAAATACTCTAGAAGGGGGGTTGAATAGAGTATGCCGTTTTTTCGCAGATAGTCTCAAGACTTTTGAAGCTCATGCAAAACCCTTTGAGATTAGACTAAGTCTTTTATCTGAAAACCTGAATCACAAAGTTAAACAATTCGAACCAAGTGCGGAAATAAGGTAAAACAATAAAGTAAAGGACTCGATGAGTTGTTTACGAGGTTCGGCACGAACTTGGCCTACGTCCCCGCCTAGGGTTCTTCCACAACCCTAGGATTCAACCGGCTTTTATTGATTCACAAGACTTAGGATCCTAGTAGCTCCCCGAGAAGCCTCTCTCCTATACAATTGCAATCTAGTCAACTCACGTTCCCTTGGAGTCCTAGACCAATCTAGAAGAGCCCCACCTCTCTATGCTATCTAGTACAATCCTCTTACACTTAGTGAATCAATCGCCTAGTGTTCACTTCCCGAGTTACAAACTCTCGAGTATAACACTATAACTGAATATATCCTATAAGCTCACTGTGTAACTCTCAATCGCCTAGTGTTCAATGAATATGTATCTTCTGTCTTCATCTTCCTTCTCTTTATATTGAGACAAATCGGTGCCAAGGATCTTCTCCAACGGCTAGACAAGATCATGGCTTGAGCTGAATCTTCTATCTTTGGAAACTTCGAAGGCCACAATCTTTCCGATTTGAATCTTCTCAAAACGTATCACAAGAAAGGAAATAATTCGAAAATACTTCCTGAAAGGTTAGTTAAGTATATAATAATATAATGTAAGTATATAATAATATGAAATAATATTCGAGCATAATAACATATAGAACAGGTTTTGTATTTCATCAACACTGTTAAAGCTCCAAGACCTTTGACACAGACATACTGTCAATGCCTTTGAAACTTATTCCGATTTTCATCAAGGGAGGGAGTTATCATAAAAGAATAAGGAAACTGAATAACCAATTGAAAGTAGCCAATGTTTAGTTCTTTAGAATAAATTAAATAGTACCTCAAACAATCTTAGAAAGTACTTTATGAGATGCTGCTCCTAATGGGTTAGCCGTATAACATGCCCTGGCATAGCGTAAAGCACTCAATCTAACATTTGCTACCTTGTCAGAAAACCTTTGATGCAACGACAAAATTAGCTAAGCTGAATTTATAAAAAGGAATGGAAACTGAATTAGCTAAGCTGAATTTTACAACACAATTAAAGCGAAATTTTTTTTACAGACAAATTACAAAACAGAAAGGACAGTCAACGAATTACCAAACTCAGGTCATATAAAACTCAAAGGAAAAATTGAATTCTCTCCTCAAATTCGCATATAAATTCAAGCAAAATAGTCAATGAATTATCATGATAGGCATAAATTTATCACGATTGAATTCTAAATTCAAGCTAAAAATCCCTAAACGTCTCCAAATGTATCAAGATTCACTAAACTGGGAAAAAAAAGAGCCTAGAATTCGGGATTGGAGAAGAAACTTATCTTGGGGTTGCCATCGTAGGATGATTGCTCTTGGTATCAAATTGAAGCAACGATCTCAGCAACTGCCAACACTATGTCCTAAGGCGGGAGGAAGAAGACGATGTCCTGAGGCGGGATAACTTCAGGCGACTGCTACTTCCTACTGAGAAGAGAGAAAGGCAGAATGTCAATCGAAATTAAAAATCATATTAAAAAGAGGAGAGAAAGCAAAGAAGCAACCTGAAGCAGCCGACGACAAACTTCGAATCGACCACAGTCGAAGGCATAAGAGGAGCGCAGAATGATGAAGATGAGGAGGAGGGCGTCTAACCTTGCCGGCGGAGGAGGAAGAGAGAAGGAACGAAGACGAAATAGAAGAGGAAGCGGGGGAAGGGATTGGGAGGGAGATGGAACCTCAGCAAGATGAGTGAAGACAGAATTGGGAGGGCGAGAGGAGGAAGCGGCGGAGGAGCTTTCCATAAGCGGTCTTCGAAGGAGGGGCGAGCCGCGGGAGGAGGAAGACGGGGTTGGAAACAGAGCCAAATGAACCCTAGCGGGATTGGGGCCAAAGGGTGAAAAGGGAGAAAAAAGAAAGAAAGGTGATTGGCCGGGAAGGAGTGAATTGCAGGTAGATCACCACGTCAACAGAAGGTATACGAAATTAAGTAGGTATATAGATATAGATGTTGTGTTCATAATTCAATTTCTACAAAGTGTTCCATAATTTCTGACTAAGTAAATATGAAAAATACATGGATATATCAAACAAAGATATGCTTCTTGATCGAAAAATCAGTATTACAGATATCCAACCTTGCAAATTGAAGGTCAAGACTTGCTCTTACCCAAACCTTGAATATGGATATAAAATTTGTGTATACTTTCTCCATTTGTGTCAGCATTCTTTATCTACTCATCCCTTATAAACACTTCAATTTCTAAAATCTTGTCTATAATTACACGCAGCCAATGGAAACACAACTTTGCAACAACATTAGGGTGTTTGCCTTAGTTTCAGCTTTCGGAACCAATAGCCCCCCGCACTCGCATTTCATGTCCTAGGTGTTTCACTCCTTTCTTTAGGAAAGCAAGTTAAAACCAAATTTACCAACTTGCACTGCAAGTAAGTACTAACCTCTATAAAAAAAATCATCTATTATAATATGAAGATATAATCATCTATTGCCTATCAAAATGTTTATGGGTTTCATGGTTAAAGAGGATGGCAATAAAACTGAATTATCAGCCATGACAAAGACTATAGAAAAGATGTTTGAAATCAAAGCATTGGACTTTCACAACATGTCAACAAGGTTCTTCCACCTAAAACAATGTATTTCTTATAACTCTATTGTTTGTTTGTCATAAAAACCATCAGCAATACTAGTGTATTCACATGAAAGAGATTCATAATTTCATAGAGTTCTCATGCTCTAGAAACCTTGTGATTGAAGAAGCTCGCTCTAATCTTGACACCAAATCCAATATATTTATCCAATAGAGATATGGAGCAGGAGCTCTAAGTATATCGAAGGCAACTAAACACTTTGTATTGGAGCTTGCATTTTGCCACTCATTGTGTGTGTGTGTTGCGTATAATCAGGTCGTAGATTGGGATACAACCAAATAGTCATTTTGTGGGATGACTCTCACCCATGAATATTGTTCTACTTTAAATACAACTTGAGTGATTAATTATTTATGTTTACTTTTTTGTTTTTTAATCATTGCTTTCAAGACAGCTACCGTTGGGTTTTACCCTTCCTATATGTATGCAAACTTTGTTTTAATATATAATGTTATAAACTCTTCAAGTGTTATTTTTCTATTATCTAATACTCCCTCCGATCAGAAATATTTGATGTTTTGGAGATATGCACGGAGATTAAAAAATGTTACTTTCCACCTTTAAATACTCCACCAAATAATATTTACTCATCCATCACATTTATTAAGCACAAATGTAATTGGTTAATAAATAAAAAGTACAACTTATATTGATATTAGTGCAAAAGTAAAAAAGAGTGTAATTATTGCTTCTAAAACATCAAATATTGTTGATCAAATTTTACCTCCTAAAACATCAAATATTTCTGACCGAAGGGAGTAACATTTATTGACTACCAGAGGTGGTATGTGTTATCGCCAATTGATATATTTTTCCACAAGAGAAGATTTACGTCAAGTGATATATTTGTTATCATCGTTCTATATGTTTTTCCACAAATGAAGATGAGCTTCACATTAAGTAAAATGTGTCTTATCATCCTTTCACAATAAATATTTTATCAAATTCTCAACTAAATACTTTATCAGTTTCTCAACTCAATAGATTGTATGAAATATGTTAGGTAGAACGTGAAATGAAACTCATAAACCAATCCTAACTTTCATTATTTCACTACTTTTATTATTTGAAATTTGTAGACAATTCAAACATAATACCAAAACAAATATTTGTATATAAAAAAAACACTTATAGAGCAGTGAAAAGGTAAAAAATTAACAATAGTTCTAAAATAACACAATAATTAAAAGAACATATATTATATTTCATAACTAATACCCCTATTATTATCTAAACAACATGAAGATGGAATTTGATATAATTCAATGATGATTAAATTATATCTAAATTTAATCATCATTGATAACTTCTCTTCCATCTAAACATCTAGAATTTGGCTAATGATCCATGTTTGATTCATAAATATAGACATTTGGTAAATCATTTGCAAAATTACGAATATATATATATATAGGGGAGATATCAAGTGATAAGTAGAATTTTGGGTGAGAGATAAGAAGGATAAATCAGAGCCATTGAATTAAAATCGGACGGTGCATATTAAAGACATCTGAAAAGTGGCCCATAGTGGTGGGCCATGGTCGGAAAGACTTAGGAACATAACATTGTCTCCCTCGTTCCTCCCCACTTCCAAGCTGTAACTTCTCACTTGATATATATGGGGGACTTTCCGGTGAAACGATTCTTACAGTGTAATGGGGGGAGAATTGTGAACCATTAGATGAAAAAAAATGGATGGTTGAGAAAAGGCCTAAAAAATACTAATAAAAAAGTGTCTTAAAAAAATAACCAACTACCTCTCTATTCCTCCCCCACCCAATTTTTTTTTACAATAGGCAAGAATTAGGAGTGATTACACAAGCTGTAATCTGGCTCCTTGATCATTCTTAAGAATGATGGTACAAAGTTCCCTATTAAAAAGGATAGTAAAGCTATTACTAATGATACCCTTCCGAGCTATAAAGTCGGCTATTTGATTCGCTTCTCGGTAGTAGTGTCTGTATTCAACAAGGTCAAAAGCAGATTCCAGTTGCTTGATCTTTTCAATGTGATGTATAATCTCCCATATGACATTATTGCTGCTTGTGATGGCTTTGATGAGCTGAAGATTGTCCCTTTCTATTATTACTTTTCAAAGTCTTTTCCTAATTGCTTGCTCCATACATGTCTGAATAGCGATAGCTTCAGTTTGAATGATTGAGGCTTTGACGGTTTCCTTGTAAAACATGTAAATGACATGGCCGCGGGAATCCCGAGTAACCCCTCCCACATGGTAAGCACATGTGGGATTAACAGAGTCATCCACATTGATTTTGTAGACAATCCCTGATAGTCTGCTCCATTTAGCTTTAATTCTCCTGTTTGTTTCTTTATTCCTATAATTATCGTTTTTAATTTGGGTTCAATCATAGATGTTTGCAATGATTCTTCGAATGCTATTTTCTATTGGGACTAGAGCTCTATTCCTAAAGATAAATTCATTTTTTATTTCCCAAATAGTTTTCCAAATGAAGACTAGTTCCTCAAAATTCTTGTTTCCAAGTCGGATTTCATCTATATTAAAAGGGTGGGATTCATTGTAACGGCCCGAGATTATGATTCCCGTGTTACGTTTCGAGGGATGAGACCCCTCATTAAGATCTTGCGCCCCGACTACAAGTTGAAGGTTTCAAAGTCTAATCTAATATTTTCAAGTGGGATTTCATACCCAAATTCAAAGGGACCGTTGGAATCCTCGGGAAAATCCCCTGTACATGTCGTAAGTCTAAGCGTAGGAAATCAGTAGTAATGCAAATAACGGAATCAATGTGTAATACAAGAGGATACCACGGCAGAGCCGAGTCAAACCAAATCAATAAGCGTATTCATCAAAATCTAATAGGCGATGTTAGTGAGGTTAGACCATTTCTTTGCTATCGCTCAATAGAGTTCCCACGTCATGGAAGCAAGGAATAATCATGCTGCAAAACAAACCTACAAAAATATGTATGCGGGACGGTGTCAAATCGAAGCCCTACGCAATATAATCTCAAACAAGCAGACACATACACACGCTACTCCTAATAAAGATGCTTCTAGATGCAAGGCGAAATATTAAAACACTAACATGCTCCTAAGATCAAGTGCATAAATATAATAAGGCATTAGCACTGAATACCAAGTGGTATATCCCTCTTCTACCTCCACCCCCTTCCGATAGAGCAGAGACTGGCCAGCTCGTGAATGCATTCCATAATAATTGGGCGACACGCATGCCTAACCCGCTCCACAAGAAAAAATAAAGCCCGCAGGCAGCTTTCGCAATCATGATCATAATATAAGTAAAGGAAGTTCCATGACTCGATTGACTCAGAACGGGGCTCGATGGGACTGGGTCGTCCTATGACCCTAACAAAGACTCTAGTTACTTCACGGATAATGGCCATTCTGTTTACATACGCATAAAGAAGTAGAATGCTCAACGACCAATGCATCCTAGCATGGTACCACATGACATGCTGATTATGAATGCAAGCACCTAGTATGCACATGGCGACAAGCAGAGAGTTCTTTTTCGAACCTGATTAACTCATATAGGAACTCACCTCGCTAGCAGAGCAGCAAAAGTAGAATCCCAGCAAGCAGTACGAACACTCCGACAATATTACCTAGACCCATATCAGAACATTCATATAAGTCTATTTCTAACCATTCAATCACACAAACACACATCATTCAATAGAATAACAACCATATCGCAACCGTCGCTAAAATGACTAAGCTAAAGCTTCAACGAAGCTAAAAAACCTAATCAAGCTCAAAATTAGAGACATGTCATTTTTGGAGTTACGAAGCTCGCGACTAGCTCTCAAATTTTGCACCAAAGCTTTAGATCTTACTATCTTCCTTTACAAATCATGAGATGGTAATTTAACTGACTATAAGTGATCAAAACTCAATCATAACCATGTTAGATCGAAAGTCGAGCATATCCCTATTGCTCACTTTTATGGAAAGTGTCCAAACAAGCTCAAGACAGACTTTGTCGATGTTGATATCATTGAATGACTCTTCCCTCATTATTTCCTTTCCCCTTAAAATCTTAGAATTACTTAGGGTCGATCACATGGGCCCTACCTCCCTCACACCCTAACCCCGAGTGATGCTCTTAGTAATTCTCACACTTAAAATTTATGATTTCAGACAAATGGATTGATGACTTTTCACAAATCACCAACAATTTATGGTTAGTCCTGATAGGTTTGAAAAGTTGTTTAGCATGTTTTGGATAGTATTAAGGTTGGTATGAGCTGCTTTTGCAAATATTAGATGGTGCGGGGCGAACGTCGTTGGCACTTTTGCCATTTGCCAAATAGTAATAATATCCAAACTTCAACACAAACCCAATAGATTAGACGATCAATCACTTGATAAACCAAATAACTACTAGTATAACAATGAAGTCCGATGTCGAACCCACAGGGAGAAGCGATTTCCTATTTAGTAACTCTAAGCAAAGACTCTTATAGCAAAGTAATGATTTGTAACAAGTAGCAAAGATGTAAAAGTAACCAAATTTATGATCGCAAAGTAAATTGATATCAAAGTAGAAAGAACATTTCACCTGCAATTCTCTAACAATGGTTGGAATTCATGGTCCTCATATTGATCTATTAATTATTCATATTCCTAGGTCTACTTGACTAAAGTTGAGAGATCCGCAGAGATTCACTCATCTTATTCAATATCACTAAAGAATAGCATTAAGCACTCAAGTAATCAAGACCAATTGGCACAATGACTCAACTCAATTAAGACTTATAGGCGCATACCGAACTCAGCCCTAATCGAATCTACACAACATAGATCAATTGAAATCATCCACTACAAAGACAAAGAGACATCACTATCATCAATACCTTTGTTTGCTATCGAGAAAACAACAACGAATTCATAGCTAAGATGCAATTCCTAACATGTTGATCAGGCATAGAAAGGAACACAAATATAAATTAAACACAAGATGATAACTAAGAACATGAATAATCAAATAGAATCAAATCCTCACAATCCAAACAACCATGTCTTCGAATCACGGGCGAAACTATGAGTTTAGCAACTCATAGGCCAATTATCTTTCTCTCTCTCTCTCTCTCTCTCTCTCTCTCTCTCTCTCTCTCTCTCTCTCTCTCTCTCTCTCTCTCTCTCTCTCTCTCTCTAATTGTGTTCATCGTCTCACAATAATCAACCTCTCCCCTCAAAAGAACTGAAAAACAACTAATAAAGCCTCCTAAAGTCGGCAAAACCCTAGTAGGAAATATAATAGAATAATAAAATATAATGTGTATGGATCCAAAACCGCGTATCCGGAAAACGGGTCCAGGGCGGGCATCGTGCAAGGGGATGCGGGCACCGCCTATGCAGTGTCCGTCGTTCCTTAATTGTCTTCAATAGATTCCAATGTCTTGCCTCTTTGCTCCTCTCTAGCTCCTCTTTAGCCTCCGTATGCTTCCAAAACATGCTTCTTAAGCTCTTCCTAAAGTTCATCCAAGGTCGGAATGTAATTCTCTAGAATAAACACTAAAAACGCACAGATTCCAAACTTGAATACTTCACAAGCAATATACGGAACTAGACTCAAAACATAGCAAAACAACTACCTAATAGCAATAAGAAATACCTATAATGCCTATATGAAATATGCATTATCATTATGGTATCATCTACAAAGGTTAGGAAGGGTATTAAGGTACCATTTTTTTGTTAATTTAATCCCTACTAGAGCATCTTCTAGTAGGGTATGGGGCTTCTTTGTGTAATTCTCTTGAGAGGCCTTCCATAACTAGTATAAATATGTAAGGGCCTAAAGGGTCACCTTGTCTAGTAGGGATGATGTTTACAAGCACCGATAATGAGGTTATTGTCAAGCATTTCATAATCCATCCCTAAGCAAGCCGCGATCTGCTCCCCTGCTAACGTCGAATGCCCGTCCCTTCGCAATCCTCACTTGCCCGGCTCCGAATCCACTACTTACCCTTTTGATGGGTCATGTTGAGGCCCCTTGCTCCATCCTTGCTCATGACAGGGTTTGCCTTCACAAGGCTTTTCGATGGGAGGTGGCTCCTCCTGTTTTGGCCCCCTCACGGTGAGATCCATCTTCAAAGTGGTGGTGTCGTGCTTTTTTGTGGGATGGGATGGGCAGGTGGTGGCCGGACGGGCGATGTTGCTTCCGACGGTGGTGAGGGTGCCTTTTTGGGTTTTTTCCTGGGGGTTTCATGTCTTCTAAGCTCTCTATGGTCTCTCTCTCCTTTGTAAGTCTTCTTTCCTTCAATTACTTTCAATCAAGTACTCACTCTGCTACCAAGCGTATTATAGCTCTTTGCCTCTTCGAGCTAAGTACTCCTATGGCTACCCATTTTTGGCAATAATCATACCCCGAACCGGGGATGCTTACTCTGATCAAGCTTGCTTTGATTACTCTCAACAAACTGATTGCTTTTTAAAAACACTCGATTATTCTAGTTGCTTACGAGCAAATTAGATACTTAAACCTTGAACAAGGTCTTTGGGAATATACTTCCCTTCGAATAAATTTTCGATTTACAATAAATTGCTCCCTGCTCGTCGGTTTCTTGTTCTGTTCACATGCGGCTTCCTCCCATTACCTATCGATTCTGATATTTGTAAGTACCCTCTCTATCTCGACTACTCACTTGCCCCTAGCTTGTCAGGCCCTACCGGTATCGTACTAATATAATTTATCCTAAAGGATTCAACTGGGATCACAATCCAACCTTTATATCGGCTAATTTCCCCAATCATCTTGTTTACTTGGTTGATTTCAACCACAGATTGGTTCTTGATGTTGCTGTGTTTTCTGTTATATTTTGTAGGTTGCCCCGTGCTTGTGGGTGCGTGCCTCAGTTCAAGTTTCACTCCGTAGTCTCAACGTTTATCGCCCTCATCATCAAATTCAACAATCAGTTACAACTACTTGTCTTTACAAGGACTACCGTTTTCTCTAAACAATTGCTATATGTGTTCTATTTCGATAATACCGACGGGTGTTAAGGATTCCTCCTTCTCTTTAATTTTAGCTTATGTATGGGTTTGGGTTGTCTCTTACTTGTATGCTGATCTCCCAATCATATATCTCTTAAACAGTGGAAGGCTGGGATACTGTATGATTGTCCCAAAACGTGTATGTTCACATGTAATTTCTACTGTTATTAGTGCTTCGATCCATCTGTTCTTTTACAGGACTTTTTTCTATGTTTTTACAAACCAATTCATGTGGTCCTTACCGGACATTCTCATTCCTCACAAAGGTTTGAATACAATCAAAATGGGTTTAGTAACAAGTGAGTTTAAATTCCAAACCAAAATTAGACTCTTACAAATCATGAATATTGGTCTGGTTGAGTTTGTCGCAGCTCGTGCCTATTATTTGGATAACAACCGTCTTAAATCAGTACAAACAGTTCGTCAAAAACGTTTTCTATAAATATATGTTCTTGGAACTCCCGAGGTATCCAGAGTCGTAACTTCTAGACCAATGTCGATATTTTCTGTAAAAACAATAATATCAATGTTATGGCAATATCAGAAACCAAGACGGAATAAGTTCCTCGCGAATGTGTCTGGCGGAAATGCGGATTCACATACATCGCTTTTGACCCGGCAATGGGATTTTTTTGTGATATTTGCTTACTTTGGAAGGATATCTCCTCCTCCTAGGGTTCTATTAAACTCATTTTGGTTCACCACCATTTCATCTATTTTAATTATTCGGACTATGTCACCCATCGGAGTGTTGCTTTTCTAGTAGTTTATGCCCCACCGGACAAACAACAAAAATCAATCTTTTGGGATTCTATCTCTATATACATTGAAACCTTACTCATTCCCTTCTGTATCATGGGAGACCTAAATGAAATTAGTACCCCAGCAGACAAACTAGGAGGGGTTTATCCTTCAGCTGCGAGATTCAATCGCTTAAATGATTTAAAGAGTAACCTCTCATTGCTCGATGTAGCATCGTACGATGGTCAGTTTACCTAGCAACGGAAATACAATGGAGTGGTTACCTGCCTCGAGAGGCTGGATCGTCTACTGATCCATTCGAACGTATTAACATTGTTTGATTCTCTTTGAACTCGGATTCATTCGTTCACAAGATCTAACAATGCAACGATTTCTACTAATTTTCGTCACAATATCCAGCCAAAAAATAGACCGTTCAAGTTCGAACTGGCTTGGGCTTCCAGAGCCGATTACAGAAATATGGTTTCTCAAGCTTGACGTTTGGACTCACATGGTTCCCTTATGTTCAAACTGGCACAGAAGGCAAAGTACTGAAGAAGCTTTCCAAAGCTTGGCATAAGAAGACTTTTCGCAATATTAACAACCAAATTCAGGTCACTAACCAAAAGCTACTTCCACTACAAACTTCGTTAATTACCAATTATAATACAAACAATATTCAAATTCTTAAGCAGCTGTTAAATAAGAGAGAACGTATGTTGGATTTCCACCGATGTTACTAGATCTAGAGGGCCAAAGTAAAACATGCCAAATTAAATGACTCCAACTCCAGCTACTTTCACAAGATAGCTACATCCAAACGAGGTCGAAAACTGATCAAGTATATTTCACTTCCAAATGGTGAGTCATCGGCTGACTTTCATATTATTCAACAAGAGTTTGTAAAAGATTTCAAATCATGGTTCAGGTCAGCTACATAGGGTGAGCCTGATCTGTCCTTAGACTTAGCGGTTATCCCGCCCTTGGTATCTCAAGCAGACAATGCAATGCTCTCAGCACCCGTGACTAGACCTGAGCATGGGCCGGGCGGGCTTGGGTCGGGCCTCCAACCTTTCCGCATCCCATTATACCGGGTCGGGCTTGGGCCAGGCCCAGTTTGTGGGCCTACTACCTTGCCCAAGCCCGCCCGTGTTGGCGGGTCGGGCTGTCCACCGGGCCTAACGGGTTATTCATATAAAACATACCGATGGATTGACACACTGATGGATTACGCACACTAATGCATGAAGACTTAAAATTTGGCACAGATGGTTTGGCTTCTGCGAACAGTGATGAGAGACTGCGGCTATGGTTGCAAATGAAATGAAAAGAGAAGAGAGAATTAAAATTTGGCACATATCCTCCATCTATCGATAAAAAAGAAAGAAAGTAAATTGCCCTTTTTTTGTCTTTATTTGATTTCATATAAACATAAGGTCAGATTTCAAAGTGTCAAACACATATAAATTTACATATAAACATATATTATTAAATATTAATATATACCGGGCCGGGCCTACCGGCCCGCTTGGGCCTCGTACTCCGCCCAAGCCCAACCCGGTGGGCCTATCGGCCCGCTTGGGCTAATTGCTCTACCTAAGCCCGCCTTTTTTACCGGGCGGGCCGGGCGGGTTAGCACACGTCTGCTCAGGTCTACCCGTGACCAACAATGAGATTAAAGCAGCAGGTTTTTCTATGAGCCCAGATAAGGCTCCAGGCCCAGATGGTTTCTCGACTGGTTTCTACCAAAAGTTCTGGTCAATAGTGGGCCCTTCTGTAGTGAAGGTAGTTAAGGCTTTTTTTACCAGTGGTAGACTCTTACGGTAGACAAATCATACATTTATTACCTTACTACCAAAATGTGATGACCCCTCTTCGGTCAACCATTACAGGCCCATCAGTTTGTGCTCTACGATCTACAAAACAATAGCGAAAGTTATTTCTGCTAGGCTAACCAAGATTTTCGACAAACTGATTCACCCACTTCAGGGAGCTTTTACAAAAGGGAGATCAATTCAAGATAATATCCTTATTGTTCATGATGTTTTGCACTCTTTAAGGCTTAAGAAAGGTCGGACGGGGATGGTTGCCTTGAAGTTGGATATGGAAAAGGCTTACGACCGTATTGAGTGGCCTTTTATATTCCAAGTTTTGACCAAGTTTGGGTTTAACGACCTTTTTATCAGCCGTATTGAGTGGCCTTTTATAGTCAACGATGAACCAACCATAGTGATTGAACCGCCTAGGGGGCTTAGACAGGGAGATCATATGTCCCCATTCCTCTTTATCTTAGCTTTTGAAGTACTTACACGTACTCTGCATCATCATGGGCAAGGGAATTCGGACCTTGGCATCTCTTTCGGTCGACCGGGTGTTAAGGTTCCTTTTCTAGCTTTTGCAGATGATATTCTTATCTTCTGTAAAGCTTCACATTTGGCTTGCATCTCTGTGTTGTCCATTTTAGATCGATACTACCTCATCTCAAGTCAAAAGGTCAATCTGCATAAATCCAGCTTCCAAGCATCACCCAACACGTCTGCAACTACTATTACGGCTACAATCGTTGTGCTTGGTATTTCGCAAGCGAATAATTTCGATAAATATCTGGGTTGTCCTATAGTGAATGGTAAAACTAATAGGGATACATTCGTTGATGTCGTCCTTAAGACGAAACAACAATTGAAAAAATGGAAAGCTTCGAACCTTTCTGCAGAAGGACGAATGGTCCTTATCAAAGCAAATCTCAGTGCGAAACCGATTTTTCTAATGCAAGCTTTCTTACTTCCATCACATATCCGTCATGAGCTTGACAAAGTTTATAGACAGTTCTTTTGGAAAAAAGTACTAAAGCTGCACCGCTTATTAGTTAGGATAAAATTTGCTCAGTTACAATGAAAGAGGGTCTTGGTATCCATAAAGTTGAGTGTATGAACATAGCTCTGCAAATGAAGCTTCTATGGAAGATTATTTCTGAACCAAACAACATCTGGGTTCGTGTAGTCTCACACAAATATCTTAAAGGGCACGATCTGCTCACCTACCAAAAAAATGGGTCTTTCATCTTGGAGGTGGAATCGTCTTATGTCTATCAGACCTAAGTTTCAGTAGGCCCTTCAGTGGAGTGTTGGGAACGGTTAGACCATTGACTTCTGGTCTCATACCTAGGCCTTCTTAAAACCATTGGATTCCAGATTATTGCAACCTATATCGGAAGCCCTAACCGGTATAAAGGTATCCCACTTCATCAACACAGAAGGTCAGTGGAATAGACCATAATAACAACTTCTTTAACAAATATTCTGTCTAAAGAAGATATCGACATAATAATGAGTATCACTCTACCTAATAATCCAATGACAGATCGTCTCTATTGGGGTCCAAGCAATAAAGGCTGGTTTTCAACCAGCTCTCCAAACTTCTTATTATGAGAACATGTTGGGTCGACCTCTTTTAACTGTGGCTGGATTTGGGATCTGGACGTGCCACCTAAAGTACGTCATTTCCTTCGGAAAATCTCTCGCGATGGTCTTCTAACTACTCTCAGATTACAAAAATCGCATGTGGTTGTGCCGTCTGGTTGTGCCTTCTGTGCAAACTCTAGTGAATCGGTGGCTCACCTTTTCTTTGGGTGCCCTATGACGACCAACCTTTTACAAGCTTTACATATCCGAATTCTGAGGGCTCTTGCAGCGAGTGTCGGAGTGGGTGCAGTGCTTCCACTTACCGATATCAAATAGGCAATTGGTACCAAATCTTTTATTGCTCTAGCTTCAACGTGGTGGGCCTTGTGGTTCTTCATAAACCAATTAGTGTTTAACCACACCAACAAAGTAACTATAAACGAAATAATTCTGCTCTATACTACAAGTACTCATTGTTAATTGGAAACAAACAAAGAGATTGGAGAACGATCTCCCCATTACTGTTGCTTCTAGTCGAGGTGGTAATTGTCGTTCTGTTCATCCGGGCGCTCGTTTGGTTGATCATGCCAGCCATAAAGGCTTTACTAGGGGATTGGAAATGCCCCTGGACTATCGAGATGCTACAATCGGATATTTTGTTGGATATTTCGTCCTTTTCTTATGTTGCTATTCGTCATATTTTCAGGGAATCAAATGTCGTGGTTGGCTATCTTGCTTGTAGTGCACATGCATTCCCTGCCGACGATTGTTGTGAGGATTATCCAAAACTGCTTGTTCTCATCCGGAAGGATGCGCTAGGAAGGACTTTTGTTGTGGTCGACCCGACCTAATCTTTATTCAGTGTAAAAAAAAAGGATTGTCTTGAATGGATCTACCTTCTACAAAAGCTCCTTGATATGGGTTGATTAGTTTAGGGAGGATGGGTTTAAGTCTATTTGCTAGAATTTTCTAGATGACTTTGTAGATCGTATTGCAAAGACTGATTGACCTATAATGATTATATTTATAGGATTATTCGTTTTTGGGATAAGAGCAATAAATGTATGATTTGACTGATATAGTAGTTGTTCAGAATGAAAGAAGGATTTGATGGCTTTGCAGCAGGAAGTCCCCAACCCAATTTTTTAATAACCAGTGGATGTATGTGGTATGCCTATACAAATTCAATAACTTACCCACAAAAAAAAATTGTTTAAAAACTTCAATCGGATGTAATATTTCATTCTTATGGAACAAAGCTTAACTATTCAAATTTAAATAATAATTCTTCACATCTATCCCACTAAATATATTCATAATTATGTAATAAAATTATTTTATTGTTATTTTTCTTCAAAGAAATAAGTGTTCAAGTTTAATGGGTTAAATATTCACATTTTGCATTCTAAATAAATAAAATATTCATATGTTTTCCATTCAATATAAAACGATTTTTTTTTGTTATTCCTTTTTAAAGAAGCAGTGTTCAATTTTAATAGGTTAAATATTCATATTTTACATTTAAATATTCATTTCTAATAAATAAAATATTCATATATATATTTCATTTGATCAATATGAAACGAAATGCCCAAACTAACTTTTAATTCTATTAAAATCCAATTGCCTACTCTATAGTTGGTGCAAATTTAAAAAGGTCATAGCATCACCCTATAAAAATGGTAACTGATAAGTATATTATTGATAAAGATATTATTATATTATTTGGTATAATATTGCACCATTAGGAGTTACATACTCTCAATCATATAGGATAAGAAGGAGTTAGTGCAATCAATATAGCCGTTAGGATCCATGGCATAAATTAGCATTGAAGCGGGAATTGAATGAGAGGAATGATAGAGGATATAGGAGGAGGGTGTGACAGAAGGAAGGGGGCAGAAAAACTAACACACAGAAATCTTGTATATCAGTAACGAACAAAAGGAATTTTTTTCTCGCACTTGGCTTAGGAACACTAACATAGATCTCAAGTTTATTAGACGAAATACTTCACACAAGTAAAGATATATCATCATTTGTTGATAATAACATATATTTCCATGACAAAAAAAACGACGAGGTCCTAAAAAATAAATATTCCTAGAAATTTTTTTACACATATGATGATTTAATTCAAGTAAATTCATCAAATCGATACGAGCTAAAACTTTGGAACCTCCAACATAAGTTGACATGTCGTTTTTAAAAGGTCTACTCTTCCATAAACATAATTTAATATCAAAAGATTCAAACATGATCTAAATAAAATACAATCCTAAAAGAAAATAAATCTCATTTGGTATACTAAATAAAGGATAAGTACTCTTCCATTTTTTAAATTGTTTTATACCTCGTAGTCATGCCACAATTATTTAATAAATTAACAATTAAAAATCCACAATTAAATAAATTCTTAAATTGTGTGGCCATATAATTTAGAGAAAAAGAATAATAAAATCCTAAAGAACTCAGAAAAAAGCTCTCTCCTCTCTCTAGATTTTTAGAGAGATGCCTCAAATCTCGGCTTCGGCCGCCCTATTGTCCTTGGTCGCCTCACCCCGGCTTCGGCCACCTCACCTGGTTCCGACCACCTCCACAACTTCGCTTTGCAGCGAAATCACCTCACGTTGTGTGTCGGGAAATCTAACAAATTCTCGAAAGCCTAATCTAAATTCGTTCTTCGGATTCGAACAAAAACCTAAATCAACTTGGGGATTTTGATGATTATGAGTTCTTTTCCTCTTTTTCATCTTCCCTCGGTCCAATTCTAAACTGGAAATTCCATTTTCCGTTCTGCAGCATCGCGTGCTCGTGTGCTGTCTCCCCTTCTTCAGTTTGTCCTAGTGGGGTAGGATGGCGTCGGCTGTCGGATTTGCTACCACCAGTCAACCTCGGCACCCGCTTAATGTGTCGCTTTGAGACTCATCTCCCCCGGATCTGGATTCGCCTATTTCGCGCCAGTTTCGGTGAGCTTCTACTCATCCGTGATCCTGTGGTTGCAGCCCGGGATTCATCTCTCTTTCCCTGTCATCCCTCCCGCCCCTCATCCTTCCCCATTCTTCTCAGCCCTCATCTCCGTCGCCGGTGCTTGAGAAGATGTAACACCTCATCCCACATCGGATATCATAAAGATATTGGGAGTGATTCAAGCTCTACCCATGTCACAAGAGCTCTTCCTTTTGGGTTTAAAGGTACTCCGATAGTGTGCTCGGGTATACTCCACTCGGAGGGCCGACCCTTGGGCATGACGGAGTTGTCAGTGCTTTCAGTGGGGGAGATTGTATCAGCCCCGTCCCACATCGGATATCATAAGGATGTTAAGAGTGATTTATAAGTGATGCATGTCCTACCCATGTCACAAGATCTCTTCCTTTAGTTTGTTGACATCTCTCTCCCTTTAATATTCCAGTAAGTGTGATGTTATATCATCCCTTCTCTTATTGCCCATGTTCCATTATGAATTTGTGAATGTGTCAAGACTTGCATAAGAGGAGACACCTTCTTTTTTCTTCTTTTTCAGCTTCAGGACGAGAATTTCCAGCATCCTCAGTTGATGTATCCAGTTGTTATCTCTTTAAGCTTCCTCCACTCTCATAAGGCAGTTGCATTCCCTCGGATTGCCACTTGGGTTTTTTCTTCATTTCCTTCCATGCATTCATCAAAGTAAATGGAACACCACTGTACAACTTCCTATGCATTTCATGGGTAGTATAGACTCCACATTTTCATCACTTTGACCACTTTTTTTTTTTGTTTCGAACAACCTCCACATATACACCGACCCATCGAGAAACACACATGTTTATTGTTTTCCATCGACTAGTAAGAGATTTCATTGTTCTTTTTTGAATCATACCTGACTTCTCTTCTCGTGCTTCCTCGTACCTTGATTGGTTTGTGCCTTTTTCTTCATTTCCTCTTGCATTCAAATAAGCTCCCACAAGAGCTTCATCTTCAGGTAAATTCCACTTCAACTTCCCGGACGATTTCACATTAGCTTCGGTAGGAAATAGTTCCACTACAACATCTTCAATATCTTCTATTTATGGGCTCGTCTTGCATCTTGGGTAAGACTTTTTTTTTTTTGAAGCAGTTAATTTATAGAAGAAATGTTTGTAATTACAAACGAAGGCAGCCAGACGGCCCCCAATCCTGAATCCAAGATCCGAGCACTAAGTATACCCAAAAAAACTATCCAAAAGTGTCCACATATTCTCTTTAATCACTCATCTCTCAAAAATCCTATGTATCTAGATCCCACCTATTTCCCCGTCGAGTTCAAAAGCCTACGCAACCACCCCTTCTCGGTAGGTGTTTTGCCTTTACACCTCACCGAGATTCGGTAAGACTTTTATTACCACTCTCTTGAACACCTGGAGAATGTTCCATAAGTTGTTGATTTGGGAGAAAAAAAAGGCTTATGCATATTTGTAGGATTTTCCCTAGCAAATTGATATGTATTTGGATTATAGTTTGGGTATTCGGGTCTTGGATGATTGTTAAACATTTGTAACATTATTTGAAATTGAGGATTATTGACAAGATTTGGATCAAAATGGATGTTTGGGATGGGTGGGGTATTTGGATAATTGTGATCCATAGTTTATTAAAATAAAAGATGGAAAAAGAAGTGCAAATACAATAGATCAACATAGGGCATATGTAGGGAAAAAAATTATACTCAAATTATGAAGAAAAATAAAATAAAATTAATGGTATAATTTATATATTAAAATAATATATATATATATATATATATATATATTATTAATACATTTGAGTTATTAACATACTAAGGGCCTGTTTGATATGGATTCCTGGTAATAAAAAATGTGAATGGGAATCGATTATTCCAGGTTTAGGTGTTTGGTAGCATGAAAGTCGGAATTAAATCGATTACCGAGTAATCGTTCATCCCCAATTTTGGAGATATTTCATTCCCCTCCATTCCGAATTTTGGGGATATTTCATTCCCCTCAAAAACCTCAGTAATCCTCCATTCCAAATTATCCCACTTCTCAGATCTACTATTCATCTTCTTCCCCATACTTATCGACCGCAGATCTAGCGCCATATCTCACTCCTAACTATTCATCTTCTTCACCGTTTTCATCTCACTGGCATCGTTGTCCTCGATCTCGTCGTCGCCACCGCCACCGCTCATATTCGTCGACATCGCCACCACCGCCCCTATCTAGATCTACCTCTGTCGATGTCCTTTGTCTAGATCTCCCTTCGACTCTATAGTCGTCTCTCCGCATCGTCCTCCGTTGTCCAAATAGTCGTCGTCCTCTTCCTCGTGTTGCAACCGCCCATCTAGGTGTTTTGCCTTTACTCCTCACCGAGATTCGGTAAGACTTTTATTACCACTCTCTTGAACACCTGGAGAATGTTCCATAGGTTGTTGATTTGGGAGAAAAAAAGGTTTATGCATATTTGTAGGATTTTCCCTAGCAAATTGATATATATTTGGATTATGGTTTTTGGGTATTCGGGTCTTGGATGATTGTTAAACATTTGTAACATTATTTGAAATTGAGGATTATTGATAAGATTTGGATCAAAATGGATGTTTGGGATGGGTGGGGTATTTGGATGATTGTGATCCATAGTTTATTAAAATAAAAGATGGAAAAGGAAGTGCAAATACAATAGATCAACATAGGGCATATGTAGGGAAAAAAATTATACTCAAATTATGAAGAAAAATAAAATAAAATTAATGGTATAATTTATATATTAAAATAATATATATATATATATATATATATATATATATATATATATATATATATATATATATATATATATATATATATATATATATATATATTATTAATACATTTGAGTTATTAACATACTAAGGGCATGTTTGGTATGGATTCCTGGTAATAAAAAAATGGGGATGGGAATCGATTATTCCAGGTTTAGGTGTTTGGTAGCATGAAAGTCGGAATTAAATCGATTACCGAGTAATCGTTCATTCCCAATTTTGGGGATATTTCATTCCCCTCAAAAACCTCAGTAATCCTCCATTCCAAATTATCCCACTTCCCAGATCTACTATTCATCTTCTTCCCCATACTTATCGACCGCAGATCTGGCGCCATATCTCACTCCTAACTATTCATCTTCTTCACCGTTTTCATCTCACTAGCATCGTTGTCCTCGATCTCGTCGTTGCCACCGCCACCGCTCATATTCGTCGATGTCGCCACCACCGCCCCTATCTAGATCTACCTCTGTCGATGTCCTTTGTCTAGATCTCCCTTCGACTCTATAGTCGTCCCTCCGCATCGTCCTCCGTTGTCCAAATATTCGTCGTCCTCTTCCTCGTGCTGCAACCACCCGTCTAGATCTAGCTCTCTCTCTCTCTCTCTCTCTCTCTCTCTCTCTCTCTCTCCTCCCCCAGTGCGACCGCCCTCCCTCCTCATTACAACCTCCTAGCCTTCCACCCAATCCTCTGCAACGGCCCGGGATTATAATTCTCAAGTTACGTTTCGAGGGATAAAACCCCTCGTTAGGATCTTGCGCTCCGAGTACAGGTTGAAGGTTTGAAACCGAAGATTTTTAGTTTAAAGCGGGATTTCGCACCCAAATCCAGAAGGTCTGTTGGAGACCCCGGGGTAAGCCCTTGTACCTGTCCTAAGTCTACAATGCGGAAAATCCTTTATCATGCAAATGGCATAAGTTCTGAAAACGATACAACGGGCGCCACGGCAGAGCCGGGTCAAAACAGAATATAAGTGGGGAGAAATCCCAAAAGCATGAATCTGGTGAAGTCAGGTTTCAACACTCACTCTCCGCCATAGGAATGGACCCCGTCATCACAGCACAAAATCAAGCATTGTATCGGGTACCTGAAACTATACCACTAAGTCAGGCCAAGAGTCCGCCCGCGGGTCCTCTGACCGCGCTGAGGACATATAATACGCCTATACCTAGAATAAAGGATGCCTTCATGCAGTACTGGAATATTAACCACACTATCATGTTCCTAATTCATATGTGCAGAATATTAAGTAAGGCCTTAACAAAGAATACCAAGTGGTATATCCCTCTTCTACCAACACCCCTTTCCAAGTAGGGTGGAGACTGGCCAGTTCAATTCGATAGCATCTCAAATCTCATCATCATATCGTATCTCATCATCATATCGTGGATCTTGCAAAAAGAAAATAATAATGCTGATAATAGTAAAGGTGTTCTAACGACCCAAATGACTCAAGACGAACCCGGTGGAGCTGGGCTGTCCTATGACCCTATCAAGGATTATAGGACTCACAGATAACGACCGTTCTATATTCAAACGTATACAGAATAAGAATGCTCATTCGTAAATGCAATTCCTAAACATGATACTACATGACATGCTTTTATGCATATGCAGCACCTACATACTATATGACACATCAGGCAGGAGGTACTGGTTACTGAGTAAGCCCCGGAGGACTTACCTGGCTAGCAAATCAGCAAAAGAATAATCCAGCACACAGTAGTCACGATCACAGAGTATCACCTAAATACATAAAGAGAATACACTAAGTATAATTCTATAGCCACTCTGAACACATATATCACACACTCGTACAAACAGATAAATAAACAAGTTCGCATCCGTCATACTATCAGTTCATCCTGATCGATCATCTCCCATCTCATACCGTTCAACATATATAATTCGCCATCTCGTCAGCTTAAGATAACCTCTATATCATTCTTAGCCAAAGTCGCATACTACTATTTCATACTCATACTTTCCATAAGGATATATATATCATCATCATCATCGGTAGCCAATATTTAACACTTTATAATAAATCACCACAAGTTATTCTATTAGTCACACATATCATTCCGTTAGTAAAACGATCATATCATCATGCTAGTTAGTCATCGAATAAGTCTTATTCTCAAGTTAGTTCGAAAACCGTTTCAAAATCCAAGTTAACTAGTTAAGAATTCCGACCCTTTAAAATACTCGCAAAATTCCTTTTTTTCAATTTATTTATTAAATCACTCTTCAACCTTGAAATTCTTTTTCAGATTCTTTTTAAATCTCCAAGTCCAAATAATGTTATATTTTAAACCCCCAATAATACTATATTTTATTTTAAATACCATTAATTCATTAATTAAACACGGATAAACCTGAACCGAACCAAACCAAACTTATGAAAATCCAACCGAACCGAACCCGGTTAATTTAACCCCAAACCGATTTAGGCAAAACAAATGAAATGGAAATAAAGTGGAGGGTCCCACAAGTACGTCTTCTTCTTCCTTCGATTCAAATGAAAGAAGCTGCTCCCGCCTGCCTAATTGAGGTCCCAATCCCGCCGGCCATGGCTGCTCGACGCCCCGTCCGTCTCGTGCTCCCGCTCTCGAGCTCGCCTGCCATGCTCGACCTCGCTCCCAGCTCGCGTCTCGCGCTCGTCAGCTCGCCCTCGTCCTCGTCCGCTCACACTCTCGCCCCAGCTCGCTCTCGACGCTCACTCAGCCTCACCTCTAGCGCTCTTGGTCTCTCTCGAGCTCCGGGGAGCTCGAGCTCACCCGATCGCCCCGCACTCAGCCCTCACTCACTCCCGACTAATCTAAACATCGAATAAAGCACAAATTCTAATCGAGAAGGGAAGGAAACGGTGGAAGCTCACCGAGGATGTTCGCGACTTCGGAGCTATCAATTGGAGTTCTGGGCATTGTCGGAGGCTTGCGGTGGCTCGTCAGACCTGCATCGGACATGAGTGAGTATGATGGTAGGGCTCGAGAGTGGTTTGGATCGCAAACGAGGGAGAATGGCTTACCGGAAGGTTGGTTCACGATCAAACGAACGGGGGATCTTCGGAGGCTCGTCGATGACGCCGAAAGCTCCGGGGGTGGCTGCGATTGCTTTTCGATGAAAAAGGAGGTGGCAAGGATGAAAACGACGATGAAGGATCACCGAGGCGTGGAGTGTGGCGATGGCGACGAGAGGAGGAAGTTGATGTGTTGCTCGGGTGCAGCTCTGGTGGCGTCGAAACAGAGGAACCCGAGGGGTGGTGCTGACCCGCTGCTGCTGGAAACGGAGAGAGAGACTTGAGGGCTCTTGACTCAGCTTCAATGGAGGATGGGAGGAGGCGACGAGCAAGGTGGGTGGCGTTGGGGTTCCCGGCTCTCGACAAAACAGGGGCGAGAGATGGAGGAAAGGCTGACGGTGAAAGATGGTGATGGAGAGCAGGTGAAAGGAATGGGGGTGATCCTCAATGGCTTATGGAGGGAGATAAGTCGACTTGAAAGGGTATGGTGAGGTGAGGTGAGGTGAGGGAGTGGTTGAAGATTGGGTGTTGAATTGGTTAACCAATATCTAGATCTAAATTCGGAATACGCGAATTTTGAATCCCGAAATTAGTTCCCGAATGTAAATTTTCCCGAATCTCGCTTCCTCGATCAATTAGATTTATAAAATCAAAAAGGATATCGTCATCTGATAATTATTTTCAATTTTCGATGTCAAAGGACGGAAATTGTTCGTCGAATTTTACATTCTGGTCGGAATCCGCTATACGAGTTTTAAGTCCGATTTAAATTCATTTTTAAATTCTCTTTTTCCTACAAAAATTATGATCTTGAAAATCCGAGCCTTTACACCCTCCTCCAAGGTTCAATTGATCACCGCTAGTGCCAGTAGTCTTTGAGATTTTTATTTTTACAATGGTCGGTTTGTATGATTTATGTGGTTTTTATGCCTAATTTGAGATAGTGGATTTGGGGGATTTTGAATTGTTTAGGTTAAATTGGTGTATTTTAAGATTCATTGTTTAATTGCTCATTCCGACGTTATACCAAACAACATGCTTTGGCAATGACTGATTCCAATTTTTGATTCCGATTCCGTTTCCCATTCCCATTCCGATTACTATGTTCATATCAAACTGGGCCTAAATAAATATGAATAAGATGTAATGACCCACTTGTGTGTTTAAAAAAAAGAAAGTAAAAATAAAAAACGAAGAGGTTACGTGGGTAGAAAGAGCCAAAGAGGTAACCCCTTCCAACCTCTTCCCTTAAGGTTAGACTTGCAACCAAGAATTTACCTTTTAAGAACTATAAAACTCGTGGTTGCACATGGTCTAACCCCTTCCAACCTTTTTTTTTTTGTCTGAACCTCTTCCAATCTCTTCCCTTTAGGGTTTCTTTGGTGTGCCTGGATTTCTTGCAATCGGTGCACCAAAGATCATTAATGTCCCTTTTTCCAGACTTTGAAAAAAGGGCAATTTCTTTCGCTGGAGCAGAGGAAGGATGGAGCATGATGCCCCTTCATGTCTCTTCTGCCCGAACAGTGGCAATATTCTCTACCAAGGAGGGAAGAGGCTTGGTGCCTAACACTTGGATCCGGACTAAATCTAACTCGGGATTCAAGACAGCAAGAAAGATGTAGGAGCGACTTCTGTCTACAATAATACGCAGCAGTTCTTGCTCATCGTGATCCTTCATAATAAGATATTGAGATTGATCAATCTCCTGCCAAAGGTTTTGCAGAATGGTGGCCAACTCTGAAACTGTCATCGAACCTTGCTTGGTGGAGTAGACCTTCACAGAGAGTTTAAATAGCGCAACCTCGTCTTGGGCTTTGTTATAGGAACACTTCAAGAAGTTCCAAATATCCTTCACATTTGGAAGAAAAATACAGTTGGATCCAATGTTGGCATCCATGGAAGCCCACAACCATGACTTGATGATTGAGTCATCACGTGTCCATAGCTTGAAGGTGGGATATGTAGTGTTGGGAGGATCAGAAGTGAAATGGTCATCCTTTTCACTTCTAGTAAGGGATGCCTTGACAACTTCAGCCCAAATCCGATAGTTCTTCCCATTGAGCCGATAAGCGGGTTGAATAGGAGGAAGGATTGTGCGATTAAAAGGTTAGGGTTGGTGGCAAAGGTGGCGACCAAACTGGTGGTGAAGCCTAGAGCTGACAACAAAGGTGGCGGCCAGAAGTTAAACGTTCAAATCTCTCGGGAGCTCTAATACCATGAGAGAGATTGAAGATGAAAGGCTTAATCTTATTCTCAGGAATCTCATGATTGCCTGGTATTTATAATTACAATATAGGAATAGACCATCTTACATACTCTTAGATAGGGGTGTGCATATCCGAGTACCCGACACGAACCAGTTAATCATGTCGGGTACCGAAACTGTTAAGCCCCAAATGAATGAACCGTACACGAACCACTTTAACCCGGGTACCCGACACGGTTAAGCTATTCGGTTCCGTGTCAGATACCCGGGTACCCGACACGAACCAAATGATTTTTTTCTGTGTTCCGTGTGTAGAGTATTGTGCAGCCTATTTGGATCTGAGAGTGAGAGGATGAACTCAGAAGATGAACAAACATCAAATACACAGCAAATCCCCTCAAATCGGTTAGAATTACTTACTATGGTTTCGAGCGGTTTTCAGCCGAGGGTCTTAGAGTGAGAGGACGAACGAACAAAAAAGGGTTTCAATTCCAAATCTCGATTTCAGATTGAGATTTGAGAGAGTTAGAGGTTTCCAGCCACTCAGAGGTAAAGAGGGTCTGAGAGTGAGAAGACGAACGAACAAGGAGGGTCTCGATTTCATATCTCAATTTGAGAGAGTTCAAAGTTTGGGACCTTAGGGTTAGGGTTGGTCAGCGTCGCTAGTCGCGGAAGTGGTTGCCCCTTGTTTTGTCGACTATGGCGTCATTCAGAAGCAAGAGGAGGAGGTCTTCAAAAGAAAATCAGAATCGAGAGGGGAGGTCTTCAAGAATTAAGAAAGGAGATAAGCGAGAGGACTCCTCTGAGTTCATCCTTATGAGGGGGAAAAAAAATGGAGCAGTAGGAATCGAACCTGGGTACCTGGTTTTGTAGACACGAAAAATCAAGGAACCTTACCAACTAAGCTAGCGGGACTTTGTGATCTTTAGTAATTAAATTTATACTAGTAATGTATTAGCATAGCTATAAATTTTTTTTAAAAAAATGTAAACGGTTCGTGTCGGGTACCCGACATGCGATTTGCCCGACCCGAACACGAACCGTTTACAGCCGTGTTTTCTCGGTTCGTGTCATTATCGTGTCGTGTTTTTTCGGTTTCGGGTTTTTTCGTGTCGTGTTTTCGGTTTCGGATTTTTCTGCACACCCCTACTCTTAGAAACTCTAAGAAAACATTAAATAGATACAGCTGATGGAAGTCAATAAATGCAACAGTAATAAATTCATCTAGGGACTCATCTAACAACTTTATTGTCTAACAGTTTGGTTTACAACCATGTGTTTGCTTTTTAAAACATACTCCCTCCGTCTCGCAATACTTGTAGTTTTAGAGTGGTAAAGTTGTATCAAAAAACTTGTTGTTTTAGCTTTAGTTATTATTTTTATAGGTAATGATTGCTCTTTTTATAGGTAATAATTGCTACTTTTAAGTACTTTAACCTATAAAAGTAAAGTAAATACAGGTTTTATTAATAAGTGTGTATAGAGTTAAAACAATAAGTATTGCGAGAACTTACCTGGACCGCTGAACGGGGTCAAACGGGTGATCAACCAGTATTGCGAGATGGAGGGAGTATAAGATAATATTTCATTTCCGATTACTATAAAAATAATTAAAAGTTCCAAGTCTAAATTCCAAACCTTCGTCATGAAACAAATGGTCAAAAGTTCAAACCTTACAACAAAATCAATCTTTTCATATTTAAATATTCTGATTTGGTAAATCCTCAATTTTATATTTTCCGTCTCTGTCAAACCTTCGAAGAAGATCAAGGAATCTTCCTTCAAATGGTTTTGGTATCTATCTTTTTTCCCTTTTCCCTTTTTTATTTTTCTGTCTGGTTTTCTTTTGAAGACGAGGTTTTTGTCTCCACCTACTTGACCTTTAACAATTTTTGACGCCATTGTTGTTGCAGATGATGAAGAAGAGTCCAATTCAGCAGTTAATACAACAACTACAACAATAGACCCCCCACTTCGTCCTGTCTCCTGATCATTCACTCTTCCAGTCTTCCCTCTCTGTTGCTTCTTCCTTCAATTGGTCTCATCTCAACAAACCCTTATTTCTCAGTGCCAGTACCCGGAATACTCAGTTTCAGATTATCAATGTGTATACGGTGTTCTGCACATAAGGTATTTGTTAAAATGTCTGAGTGAACTGTCAATTGGGGAGTGTAAATACTTGCCCCAACTATAGGTTTGGCTTTCAACCTTCTGTAGCTCTGTTCTTGACTGACCTTCTTACCCTTGAAATATATTGTTCCTGGTGGGGTGTTTATTGTGTTTCTCTGGGTGATTTTGCTTATTGTTTTGACTTTGGGATTGGATTTGGTGTATGAGGTTTTGGGTAGTTTAATTGCTTGATGCTCAAGGGTTCTATGGTCTTGGGATAATGGTTTCAAGTCAGCCATTGTTGATCCCTTCACTAACAGCTTTGAGCACCCATAATTCCTGTATTAATTTGATGTGATGAGGCCGGTTTCTGAGAGCCAAGCTTCAGGTTCTATCAAGGATTTGAACATTTCTGATGGGGATCCGGTGAGCATAGACTATGTAGTGCGGTCCTCGTCTCATCATAGCATATCTTCCAACCATTCGAGGGCCTCTGATAAGGATTTGGAAAGCAAACCTGGAAAGTTTAGATCTAGGAGGACTAATTCAGATGGGTTGGGATTTCCAGATAGGGATATTGGTGATGAGGATGCCAGGTTGATCTATATAAACAACCCTGAGAAGACCAACGAGAGGCGGGAATTTTCTGGGAATTCGGTCTGGACAGCAAAGTATTCTGTTATCACATTCATACCCAAGAACTTGTTTGAGCAGTTTCATAGAGTAGCTTATCTATACTTCTTACTTATAGCCATCTTGAACCAGCTTCCCCAGCTGGCTGTCTTTGGCCAGGGGATATCTCTCTTGCCATTGACCTTTGTATTGCTAGTTTCAGCTATCAAAGATGGTTATGAGGACTATAGGAGGCACCGGTCAGACAAAGTCGAGAACAGTAGGCTTGCTTGTGTGCTTGTGAATGGCAAGTTCCAATCCAAGGAATGGAGGCACATTCAAGTTGGTGAAATCATAAAGATCCATTCCAATGAGACTTTCCCCTGTGATATCGTGCTGTTGTCCACTAGTGACCCAACTGGAGTTGCTTATGTGCAGACAGTAAACTTAGATGGGGAGTCAAATCTGAAAATTAGATATGCAAAGCAGTTGACCCTTCTGAAGGACCTGGAGAATGAAATGATCACTGGTGTCGTTAATTGCGAGAAGCCCAATAGGAACATTTATGGATTTTTGGGGAACATGGAGATTGATGGGAGCAGGATGTCTTTAGGACCTTCCAACATCATTCTCAGGGGCTGCGAGCTCAAGAACACGAACTGGGTGATTGGGGTTGCGGTTTATGCTGGCAGCGAGACCAAAGCTATGCTTAATAGCTCTGGAGCGCCTTCTAAGAGGAGCCGGCTTGAGACCAAAATGAACCAAGAGATCATTTTGCTTGCTTTCTTCCTTGCTGCATTGTGAAGTATAGTCTCCACACTTGCTGGTATTTGGTTGGTGCGTCACGAGGACATATTGAATGATTTGCAGTTTTATAGGAAGAAGAGTTATGTTACATCAACAGAGGGTGAAGACTACCACTACTACAGCTTGGGAATGCAGATACTTTTCACTTTCCTTATGTGTGTTATCATGTTTCAGGGAATGATTCCCATTGCGTTATACATATCCATGGAACTTGTTCGAGTAGGTCAGGCATACTTCATGATTAAGGATACTAGTTTGTCTGTTGATGGATCAAAGCCAAGTTTCCAGTGCAGGGCCTTGAATATTAATGAGGATTTGGGGCAAGTTCGGTATGTATTTTCAGATAAAACTGGTACATTGACTGAAAATAAGATGGTGTTTCAGTGTGCAAGTATTTGGGGAGTAGACTACAGCCATGAAAACGTTATTGAGGTGGTTGGGCGAGAAAGTTATACTGTTCAAGGTAATGAAATTTTAAATATGATGAGATCATACTTCATGTGGAACTGTCTATTTTTGTTTAAGCATTACTGCATAACCTTACTTTTATCTGCATGTTTCCTGTTATTAGTGAATGGACAAGTTTGGAGGCCAATGATGAGGGTGAATCTTGATCCAGAGCTTCTTAGATTTGCAAAGATGGGAAAGGATATGGATGAAGGGAGGCATATTCATGATTTCTTCCTTGCATTGGCCACTTGTAACACAATTGTACCGATTGTTACAAATTCGACTGATCCAAATGTGAGGATGATAGATTATCAGGGCGAATCTCCAGATGAACAGGCTCTGGTGTATGCTGCAGCTTCTTATGGGTTCATCCTTATGGAACATACATCAGGTTACATAATCATCGATGTTAGAGGAGAAAGACAGAGGTGAGTTAGTAGTTTTTTTTTTTTAACACTTATCTTTTTATCTTTGTCCAATTCGAGTTTTTTCATTGCTTGGTGATTTATTGATGCTTTATAAGTGGAAAAGTTGATGACATGGTAGTACCTGACTATTGAAGTTCGTCTACCCAAGAATGACTCCATATGTTGAGTCCTAATGCCGACTTTAGCATTTTCAACGACTTTCAACCTTTTATTTTACATGCTTGTAACTGGTATTTTTTCACTAATTCTGTAGTTTTTTCATAGTCTGTATTTTTTTAACATCTCTTACTAGACGTCGGAGCCTGGAGGATATGTCATGTATTGAAATAGAAAGCTAGTCTATTACCAGCCTTTTTTTATGTGCTGGGCAAGAAGAATAAACGCTGTTTCTTTTGTTTTATATGAATGTTTTCAGTAAAATTGACATTGGTGTATTCTTTGTGGTTACCTCTTGTGCTTGACTATGACCCTTCACACTCAAGCATAATTTTGGGTTCTGATATTTCTCCACTGCACAAGATATGCTTCCTAACCTTCCTTCCTGTGATTCTTAATGCTCCTCTCTATTGAGATGAAGGCGTCAAATGCCAAAGACGTATATTTCTGCCTGAATCTAAAACTAAACATTGTTGTGTAGATAAATAAATAGATAAAAACATATTGTTGAATTAGGTCTACCTAATTCAACAATATTTCCTGTAGAGAGATTAAACAAGTTTTTCTGGAATTTTGAGAGTTAAGAAAGGATCAAACTAACAGCAACAGTTTCATGCCTTTTTCGCACTCTAGCTCAGCATTTTATGTCTTGCCCTTAGGTTGTTTGTATGTGAAGACATCTCGTGGTCAGTGATCCAATATTTGATTGTGATACAACTTTTCTACTCTTTTTTAAATTTCCAAGTTAATATTACGCTTAAATCAAAATGAAGAACGCTTGAATTTGAAAATGTTGTTGGTTCTTGTGATAGTGCAGATTTGATGTATTGGGAATGCATGAGTTTGATAGTGATAGAAAGAGGATGTCAGTTATATTGGGCTTCCCAGACAAAACTGTGAAGCTTTTCGTTAAAGGTGCTGATACAGCTATGCTCAGTGTAACTAATAAATCCTTCCACTCAGAGGTGATATCAAGAACTGAAGCTCACCTTCGTAAATACTCTTTGTCCGGTTTGAGGACACTTGTGGTTGGAATGAGAGAACTGAATGAATTGGAATTTCAGCAATGGCGTTCTTCCTATGAATCTGCTAGCACTGCTTTGATTGATAGGGCTGCTAAACTTCAGCAGGTAGCTGGTGAAGTTGAAAACAAGCTGGACTTGTTAGGTGCCACCGCAATTGAGGACAAACTGCAACAGGGTGTCCCAGAAGCAATAGAATCTTTGAGAAAAGCGGGCATTAAGGTGTGGGTATTGACAGGGGACAAGCAGGAAACTGCCATATCAATTGGGTATTCTTCAAAGCTTTTGACCGGTGAAATGGTCCAAATTATTATCAATGGAAACTCAAGAGATTCGTGTAAAACCTCCTTGCAAGAAGCAATGACTTCACTGAAGCAAAGAATGATATCGTCTCATGGTGAGGACAGCCAACAACCTATTCAAAATGCATTAGTTATTGATGGTCACAGCCTGCTTCACATTCTGGACTCTGAACTTAAGGATCTGGTAATGCTTTATTGCTATTGCCTTTTATTATTCTTTAATCGATCAAAGTCATAAATTTCGGTATGTATTTTTGTATCCTCCAGCTCTTTGAGCTTGCCAGTCATTGTGCTGTTGTGTTATGTTGCCGGACGGCTCCACTACAAAAGGCTAGTGTTGTTTCCCTTATAAAACACAAGACAGATGAATTGACACTTGCAATTGGAGATGGTGAGTACCTGTATTTTAAAACCCCCCTCCCCCCTTTTTGTTTTCGTAGTTAACGTTAAAATATGTTAAATGAGAAAAGACTTTTGCTTTGCCATATTTGAATTATGTATGTTCTACTTATTTTCCTTCCCCCCATGATCCAATGCGCAGGTGCAAATGATGTGTCCATGATCCAAGTGGCTGATGTTGGGGTAGGGATCAGCGGCCAAGAAGGTCGACAAGCTGTCATGGCATCAGATTTTGCTATGGAGCAATTTAGATTTCTTGTTCCCCTTCTTCTAGTTCACGGACACTGGAATTACCAGAGAATGGGTAGCATGATATTGTACAACTTCTACAAGAATGCAGTGTATGCTCTCGTCACATTCTGGTGAGTGGTGTGTGAAGGTTTGAGTGAATGTTAAGTCTGTAATCCTTGTGCAAAGGAAACTCTTCTTTTCGCTCAGAACTCATGGGCGCAGATAGGGAAAAGGTTAGTGCATCTATCTGCAACCAGTAACGGAAATCAAAAGTTGAAAATGGACATTTATATTCACAAACCGAATAAACCTGTTTTGGCACCTGTCCTTAGCCTCTATGTGAGGTCAACTGTTATCTTTAAATAAGAGTATCATTAGTATCTTGTCGAGATCTAGATGTAATAGATGCCATGAATGTTTAATTGCGAAACTTGTGAAGCTCCCTAACCTGCCCGTTTATCATTTTAGGTATACGTTGTTCACTGCTTACACTTTGACGACTGCAATCACAGATGTGAGTAGTATGTTATACACGGTCATCTATACTGCTCTCCCTACTATTGTCGTCAGCATACTCGACAAGGACTTGAGTAGAAGAACGCTTTTGAATCTCCCTCGACTCTATGGACCTGGGCAGAGGGATGAATGCTACAACTCGACATTATTTTGGTTATCAATGATTGATACTTTATGGCAGAGTGTGGCTGTCTTCTTCCTCCCTTTACTTGCATATTGGCAAAGTGACATTGATATCTCAAGCTTAGGGGACATCTGGACCCTCACAATTGTCATCACCGTCAATCTGCATCTAGCCATGGACGTCATGCGGTGGAATTGGATCATCCACCTCGCCATTTGGGGATCCTTACTTGCAACTATCATTTGTGTCATGATCTTCGATGCAATACCTGTCTTGCCTGGTTACTGGTACGTCTCACATTTTACACTTGCATTCATTTCAGCTATTTATTTTTAGAGGTACACCGTCCGCTGATTAAAAGAGGTGATTTATCCTCTTCTTTTTGTTAAAAAAAATGTCATAATAGGTTTTCTAGGCGATAATTATCGTTGAATTATGTTGTTTTTCATTAAAAATTGTGTACATTGAGTCTTTTGAGTACAGCTCTCTTTTTTTTCCTTGAGTTTAAGAATGTTTTACTTTTCCTTAATAAGTGTGTGGAAAGCTAAAATGATACTCCTTCCGATCGGAAATAAATGGTGTTTGACTTTAGTGCACGTAGTTTTATGAGCTAAAAACTACTACCTCCGTTCAACAAATTAAGGAAATCATAAAGTTATTCCATTTATACCTCTCATTAATTATCCACAACCCTCATCAACCAATAAGATTTGAGTAAAAAGTCAAAAAACAACAATTCTCATATCCCAATACCTAGAAAACCTAAAAGGACTTATATTTTCAAACAAAAATCTAAGCCTAAAAGGACTTATATTTTTTAACGGAGGGAGTATATAAAATCTTATTTATTTTAATTAATATTTTTCACAATTTAATACTCCCGCTTTATTGCGGGATATACTGGGTTGTTGTTGTTGTAATACTTATTACTAATAACTACTCCCTCCGTTCATAAATATAAGATCACTTTATTTTTGCACGTATTTTAAGGAGTGAAAAACTATATAAAAATTTAATTTTTTAATCAATTTTTTTCACAATATAGTATGTATTATTAATAAATATTATATTATAGAAAAAACATTTACAAAAAAATTAATATTTTATATAGTTTTTTACTCATTAAAATACGTGTAAAAAGTCAACAATCTTATATTTGTGAACGGAGGGAGTATTAAACTATGAAAAAATTTAATTAAAATAAATAAGATTTTATATAGTTTTTAACTCCTAAAACTACATGCAGAAAAGTTAAACATCGTTTATTTCCGATCGGAGGGAGTATCTATTAATTTACGGATGGGGTACTAGAGATGATGGAACTAAAACTATGAAGGAAGATTCAGTTACTTTAAGGAGTTTATTTTTTCGTCGTGAGCAATGTCATCGGGATCGTAGAATAGTAAAGATTCTACAAAAATAATTCCTACCGTAGTATATAAGACAAATATATTTTGTATCGAAAATAGAAATATGATAAATATGTTACCAGTGAGAAATAAGTTTCTGGTTATCTTGTTAAGATCCTACTTAATATCATGGATCGTCCCTCCAATTGTCGTATGAGTTTCCATACAAAGACTGATGGTTTATTTCGGATGGTCCATTGACAGGGCTATTTTCAACGTCGCCTTTACCAATTACAAGGGAATTGGGATGTTTTGGTTGTGCTTACTCGGAGTCCCCATCGTGAGTCTGCTCCCACGTTTCATCGTGAAAGTATTCTGCCAATACTTTAGCCCCAGCGACATTGAGGTTGCAAGGGAAGCAGAAAAGTTCAGGAATTCGAGGGATTGGGAAAATGCAGGAATTGAGATGAGTCGATTTACGTCTACTCCTCAACGATAGCAAGGTGATTCTTCCCGCTCCTCTCGTTGTCTCGGCTTCATAACGGGGTAAAGAAAAAAGGGAATTAGGGTTCATACTGGCATTGTTTTACTCATCTTCAGGGTTTTAGCTGTGGCTTTAGAAGAGAAGTTATCTAGTGCTTGCCAAGTGAGTTATAAGGTGATTATTTGGTCCATTGGTGTCAATGTCAGTTTATCCCGCTCTGAGCAGGGTTTAGGTGTCGAGATGTATGCACATTTTCCTCAACTTCATCGAAAGGGTAAGTTCCTAGTGACCCTATTTGTAAAGTTTGTAAAATCATAGAAGTTTGAATCTTTTTGTCCCCTTATTTCCCTCGTTGTTGGATTCGTGTTTGTATATGTTCCAATCTTTGGGGAAATTGTGAATTGAAATACTAGAAATGGAAATTTATTGGCGTTTTTGTGATAACTAGGGATGGCAACGCAGCGGGGACTGTCCCTGCCCCCCTTTAAGGTATAGGAGATCTTCCCTAAATAAGAAAGGGGCAAAAGGTCTTGTTTTCTTACCTTCATTCGTTTTCTTTTTTCCGTTAGTAGGAGGCAAAAAAAAAGGTCATTATAACGAGAATGGGCTATCGAACTTGTCATGATTTACAAATATACCTTACCTCAACTAATAAGCATGCTACTAAATCAAGTCATGAATGTCAATCTCAAAGCATATACTACCTCCGGGTTCAAAATAGATGGGTTCTTAGATAATAGTTTTTGTTTCAAAATAGATGGTCTTTTATATTTTCTAGGCAGCATATTGTAATGATTTGTATTAATCTATGTGTTGTTTTTAAAAAAAAAATTAATTAGTTAAAATGTATATTGGTATTTAAAAAAATAAAATTTATGAAAAAGTTAGTAAAATGATATGTAATTTTAAGGTGAAATATTTTATAAAAGATCTACCAAATGTGAACCGCTAAAAAACTCTATTTCATGGCGAACCCTGGTTGCCCACCGACCGCCGTCTTCGTCCTCGCCAATCCGGCCCAAAGGAGTCCCAACTCCACCGCTTCCCAGCACAACCATCTCTCTCAAGATAGGATTGGAAAAAACACAAAGCAATTTCACATATTGCATCTCAAATTCCCCCAAATCAAATACCTAAAAAATTCCGTTCGTCAGACGGGGAACTTGCAATTGAGGGGAAAACCCCTATTCGAGATCTGTTTTTGGCAAATCAAAAGCCATTCTAAAAAGAGATGGAGTTGGAGACACGTTCGGGGCAACCTGGGTTTGGTTCGGCGGGGGTGGCACAGGCGGCGGCTCAGATTTCGGATGATGCTTGTTGGCGCTTCTGTGAGATCAGGCGTTTGCCGTCTCATCTACCTATACACGACGAACTCCTCAATCAAGGTATTACCTAACCTATGACTCTACGGTCACGTTTATTGGCTACGATCGCCTCTATTTGGGTACAACCGCATTGGCTTACTCTGTTGGCTACACAAGCCCATCTATTGATCTATACTCAATACTTAGTATGTTTCCTTTAAGTACTATCATCCCTACCTCTTTGCCGAGGATTTATTGTCTCCCTACCTCTCAAATACGACTAACTGTTGTTGCTTCTTATGGCTCACAAGCCTTGAATAACTTTTATCAAATTGTTCATAACTCTTGCAAGGCACAATACTTACACCAATACTTGAGTTTTTGTCCATATTGCTGCTATTTGGCTACTCCCTGCTGCTGTGTTGCTTCTTTGTGCAGGTCAGCTCCTCCGGGCGTTGGTCTCTGCTGTGGAGTGCTGCTTCTTTATGCCGTTGCTGTCCTAGTTGCTACTTGGGTGTTGGCCGTTGCCAATTCTGCTAATATTCACAAAATGCATACAGCTACATGTAAAGGCTCACAAACCTTGATAAATCCTTACCTAATTTTTTATATGCCTCACAAGGACAAACCTTTACACCAACATTTTAGCACTAAATTGTATCAATGTCTACACAAAACATTTACTCCTTGTTACATCAACACACTCCTTCGACATCTTATCAAGATCAAGTGTCGTGCGGGCATGAATAACATATCCAATTTTGTCCGTTTGTCTGGCTATTCTTACAATTATTCCATGATGCAGAGACTCCTTTGCTTCCAAGGATTTCTATTTGCCTATGGTATTTTTCTTCTTGCTTGCGTTGTTGTGTTTCTGTGCTAGTGGTGGTCGGGGTGTTTGTGCCAAGCCCTTCCTCGCAGCTGGACTACATCTCATCTTAAGGGTTCCAAACCCTTTGAAAACAATCATCTATTTGTTACCAAACAAACCAAGAGTAAAGACTCACACACAGGAGCGTTTTCACATTACTCATATGGTCTTACCAGCCTATATTTACTAAATTTTACCATTATTGATTATATCACTACAATGAGGACAACTAGGATGTGTGTCTTGCTGCAATTCAAGCTCGCTTGGGACCGATTTGGCTTGACGATTGCCTTCCAAGTTCACGTCATTATCATGGTTTTGTAACCCGTCCTACAAACTGTACAACGGTCATTTGCTCCCTTTTCCGGTGTGCTTGTCTTATGTGCAGGTGGGCTGTTCGTGTGGCTCGTCCTGGTGGTCTACACGGCTTCTTCTCTTGGTATGCTCACTGCTTGACTGCTGCTGCTGCTGGTTTCTACTGGTGCTGGTTTCTGCTGCTGTTGGTGCATCGGCATGGAGGGATCCTCTCCTTGTTTGTTGTTGCTTTGCAATGGTGGGAAGAGTATCCCAATGATTTCTATTTCTACTACTACAGGCATACATGCCCCACTCCATGATCCCTTTGGATCAATTAAGCCTCACAAGGCAATTGTAAAACAAATTAACTTGCATAAACAAGCTATGGTCACATCTGTTTGCTCATCAGTGGACTCTAATGGCTCACAAGCCTTCACATATTGTTACCATATTTTTCACAAGCCTCACAAGGCTAAAGACTTAGACTCAACCTACTGTACAACTCACTCAATTTGTATTTGTCAGACATTATTACTAAAATTGGTGACTCGTATGCACTTTACTCATAATTATACTCATTGTTTTGGGGTTCCCCCTTTCATTCAACAAACTATATATATGGGTCTTACCGGACCGAATCACTCTTATTCAGAGTTTCTTACCAATTCAAGCGAACCTTCATTTTGATTACAAAATTCGTTTAATAAAGTCGGATACTGTCAGGTCCACAAATCTTGGGGTCCCCCCCCCCCCCCCCCCCGTTTTAAATAACTCATTCATAAGGGTCACACAGAACCATCTTGCTCCCACCATGAGTTGCTTACTAAGCCAACTCGGCAAGCCAATGCCCTACTTGGTTTCTAAAACAACAATTGATTTTGTTACGATTTTGTTACGAACATATATTCTCTTCGAAATATCCCTTCCAAAGCTTGCTTACACACTTCGTTTCGAATCACAATTGAACTTGTACTAATTATTATTTTCTTCAATCGAACTATCTCTTTTGTGGTTCTTTTCTTTAAGACATAGCACGTTGATCCTAGATTAGTACAAACAGTTCGCCTTAAAAGGTTTTTATGAATATATGTACTTGGAACTCCCTTGGCATCCGGAGCCGTAATTTCTGGACAAATGTAGATATTTTCTGTCAAAATAATAATATCAACGTCCTGACCCTTTTAGAAACTAAGATTGATAAGGTTCCTACCGAAAGCACACTGCGTAAATGTGGTTTCTCTAATGTTGCTTTTGATCCGGCAATCAGATTTTTTGGGGGAATCTGTCTTATGTGGGAAGATATCCCTGCCTCACAAGGATCCATTGAAATTATTTCGGTTCATCACCGATTTATTCACTTAAACTACTCGAACTACGCTACTAAGCGGTGTTTTGCTGTTCTTGTGGTCTACGCCCCACCGGATGAGCGTCGCAAATCAGCCTTCTGGGATACGATCTCCCTTTATATACAGTCACTTCTTATTCCCTTCTGTATTATGGGAGACCTTAACGAAATAGCTACCCCAGTTGATAAACTTGGAGGAGCCTATCCTTCGATGTTGCATTTCACGCGTTTACTAGATTTAAAGAACAGACTATCACTCCTAGAACTACCATCTAGCGGTGGTCAGTTTACTTGGCAACGTAAATCGAAAGATGTGGTCATTTGTCTGGAAAAACTTGATCGCCTATTAATCCATACGGACATGCTTACCATTTTTGACTCACTTCGTACATAGATCCATCCTTTTACTATATCTGATCATGCTCCGATCTCCACAGATTTTCGTCACAACATTCACCCTAAGAATAGACCCTTTAAGTTTGAATTGGCTTGGGCCTCAAGGGCTGATTACAGAAACTTAGTTTCGCAAGCTTGGAGAGCGAACCCACAAGGTTCTTTGATGTTTAAATTGCTTCAGAAGGCAAAATTACTTAAAAAACTTTCTAAAACCTGGCATAAGAATATTGTACGCAATATTCATAACCAAATTCTAGTAACGGATCAAAAGCTCCTTATTTTGCAGACATCTCTTATCTCAAACTATAACAACCAGGATGTTCAAATCCTAAAACAATTACTCGACAAGAGAGAACGTATGCTCGACTTTTCACCGTCGCTATTGGAGCCAGCGGGCTAAAGTTAAACATACCAAACTTAATGACTCCAATTCAAGCTATTTCCATAAGATCGCAACTGCAAAAAGATGCAGAAAAATGATCAAGTCTATCCTACTTCCTGGTGGGGAGTCCACAACTGATTTCCATACAATCCAACAAGAATTTGTCCGCGACTTCAAAGCTCGTTTCAGAGCCTCTTCGACCCCTGTTTCGGATCTGTCTCCAGACCTAGCGGTCATTCCACCCTTAGTTTCACAAGCAGACAACGACATGCTCTCTGCTCCTGTAACCAACAATGAGATAAAAGCGAATGTGTTTTCTATGAGCCCGGATAAGGCTCCGGGCCCTGATGGCTTCCCAGCTGGTTTCTACCAAAAGTTCTGGCCTACAGTAGGCTTTGCATTCGTTTCGGCTGAAGAAAGGCAAAATGGGCATGGTTGCTCTTAAGTTAGATATGGAAAAGGCATACGATCGCATCGAATGGCCTTTTCTGTTCCAAGTTTTATCTAAGTTTGGTTTCAATGACCTCTTTATTAACAGAATAAAGGAATGTATTTCAACTGTATCCTACTCGGTCCTCGTTAATGATGAACCAACCACAGTATTTCAACCCACCAGAGGATTAAGACAAGGAGACCCCATCTCCCCTTTTCTCTTTATTTTAGCCTCTGAGGTATTAGCATGTACACTGCATAATCAAGGGCTAGTAAGTAAGGACCTGGGTATCTCTTTTGGTCGTCCAGGTATCAAGGTTCCTTTTCTAGCGTTTGCTGATGATATTCTTATTTTCTGCAAAGCTTCCCATTCGACATGCACATCTGTACTGTCCATTTTAGACAGATACTGTTTAATTTCAGGACAAAAGGTAAATCTGCATAAATCTAGCTTCCCCAAGCATCTCCTAATTAACACGATTGCTACCGCCATAGCGTCTACTATTGCAGTGCTTGGCATTCCTCAGGCAAACAATTTCGAAAAATATTTGGGTTGCCCTGTCGTTAACGGTAAGACCAATAGGGACACATTCGCTGATGTGGTTCTCAAGACTAAAAACCAACTCACAAAATGGAAAGCCTCGAATCTATTTTCCGAAGGGCGACGAGTGCTTATTAAAGCAAATCTTAGTGCCAAACCGATTTTTCTTATGCAAGCTTTTCTGCTACCTTCTCATGTTCTTCATGAACTTGACAAAGTGTATAGACAATTTTTTTGGAACAAAACCTCTAAAGCACCATCGCTGATTAGTTGGGACAAAATCTGTTCGGACACAATGAAAGGTGGTTTGGGGATTCATAAGGCGGAGTCTATGAATATAGCTCTTCAGATGAAGCTCATTTGGAAAATAATTTCTGAACCAGACAACATTTGGGTTTGTGTCATCTCACAAAAATACCTTAAAGGCCACGATCTTTCCAGTTATAACAAAAAAAGGTAACACCTCGTGGCAATGGTCCCGCCTTATGTCCATCAGACCTCAGTTCCTCCCAACTCTACAGTGGTGGGTCGGAAACGGGGAAACCATTGATTTCTGGTCCCATAACTGGGCCTTCCAGAAGCCGTTGAGTTCCAAAACACTGAGACCCATCCCGGATAATCTCAAGGGCGTTTCGGTAGCTCACTTCATCACCAACCGCCAGTGGAACAAAACATTTATAAATGACTCATTAACAAATGTTATGAAACAAGATGATATCGACCACATCATGGGTTTAACTTTGCCAAGTAACCCAATCACGGATCATCTATATTGGGGTCCTAGCAAAAATGGTCGGTTCTCAACCGTCTCTGCCAACTCCTTCTTATCAAACAACACCGGGTTGCCAGATTTCGATTGCGATTGGATCTGGTGTCTCGATGTGCCCCCTAAGGTTCGACACTTCCTCTGGAAAATCTCCCGTGATGGTCTTCTGACTAAAACCAGATTACAGAAGTCACACGTGGATGTACCTGTTGGTTGTGTTTTCTGTGGCAATACAAATGAATCGGGTGATCACCTTCTTCTTCGATGCCCCATGGCTACTGACTTGCTTAAAGCTTTACGTATCCACATTCCGGGGTATATCACTGCTTTTGTCGGCATGGGCAATGTGATTCCACTTACTGCGATAAAATGTGCGATTGGGACCAACAAATTTGTCGTTCTAGCCTCAGCTTGGTGGGCCATGTGGTTCTTTAGGAACCAACTCGCTTTCGATCATACTAACAAGGTAACTATCAATGAAATATTGTTGTTCCACAACACAACTACACATTGTTGGAAACAATCAAAGCTTTTAAACGACGATCCGACTGGACCGTTGATCCCCAATCGTCGCATTCATAGCAGTATACACAACCAGGCTATTAGGGGTAGTGCTACGACTGCCAGATCTCAGAATCGGTCCGGGAAGTGGGATAACCCCCCCCCCCCCCCCCCAAATTGCTACAAGCTCAATTTTGATGGTTCGGTACTCTCGAGTGGCAACTCGTCTTATGATTTTATCATCCGTGACTCTGCTGGTTTAGTTGTCTCTGTTGGCACAAATATCTCGGTAATTTATGCCGAAAATCTCGGAATGGGTTTGTTACGAGAAAAAGAGTTGCAACTATATACACTTCTGATCGAAGGAGATAACTTATTAGTGATAAAAGCTCTACTGGGGGGTTGGAAATGCCCCTGAACAATAGAGATGCTACAAGCTGATATTCTGTCTGATATCTCGTCCTTTACTTATGTTGCTATTCGTCATATTTTCAGGGAATCGAATGTTGTAGCTGACTACCTTGCTCGTAGTGCCCATGTATCCCCTGCCGACGTTTGCTGTGAGGATGATCCAGAACTGCTAGTTCTCGTCCGGAAGGATGCGCTAGGAAGGGCCTCTGCTGCGCCCGACCCAACCTAATTATTATCTTGCGTCAAAACAAAAAGTGAAATATTTCATTAAAATTTGTATAAATGGTTAAAAGTTCATATGTTTTGAAATGGAGAGAGTATGTTTTAAAACCAGCCCAAATTCTAAATCCTTATATTCTACTATAGTTTTTTTTTTTTATTAGGAAAGAATTCGAGGCCAGACAAACCTGGACCTCGATAGCCGACAAGTCGGCAGACGGGAACCATCTAAAAGAAATAAAATACAACGAGGGTGCAAGAAACAAGCAAAGAGCTCTACAAAGAGAAACAAGTTCCACTAAACCGAACGAGATGCGGATGTAGACAAACGAACGAAGCCAAGCGCTACCAACTGCAACACCGCAGGTCAGCGGTACATCAGGAAGCACCTGTGGGCAGTGAAGACGAATCTCCAAGGAAGCAGCATTTCGGGAAAAGGAGACGCCTCGATACACACTGCCACGACCCCAGCCTGACCCGACTCCGAACAGCCAGAACCCCATCAACCGAAGAAGAAAAGTCAATCCCTCCAAACCGCAGAGTAACACCGCCTGAATCGAAAACGCACCAAAAACCAAACGGGGGGTAAACTAACCCAAACCGGGGATTATTTATATGTATATTGATTCAACAATACTTAAAATTTTATATTTTATATTCTACCATAGTTGCAACAATTGGCCGATGCTGTAATCTTATCACATTCAATCTTTTTTTTTTAAATAAAAATTATTTTGTAGTCATTTAGTCAATGGGTTTCTTGTTAAAGTTGCTGCTCTCAAAACTTTTTATATATAAAAACCTGACAAAATTAAATGTGAATTAGTCAATTGATGAAGTTTGGAGATTTACAAAATTAATATAAGAAGATATAGTTGAATGTTAGGTTTGATTCTCTTCCACCACATGCCAAAATTTATTTTCTTATTACATTATCTAAAATCACCAACTCTTCCTGGAATTAGCAACAAATTCATGACATGACACTCCTAATTAGGGCTCCACATAACATAACCCTATCCTAATTCCTAACCCTCGTCGTATTATATATTTCATTTATGGGAATTTGTGGTGATAAGGTTATTATAATAAAAGATGTGATTTTATTTACAATATATTAATAAGCTAGTATAATATTTAATAAGCCTAGTTATTAAGATAAATGATAGAAGTAAACTTGTTAATAGAAAATCAAAGCTTTGATAAACTTGCGAGTAATTTATGAAAAGCCCAAATTAATTAAACTAATGAATTTTATTTAAAACTATATAATATTAAAAATAATTTTTTTTTAAAAAAAACTAGTTAATGATGCCAAAGAGAGAGGTCGATGAATCAATACTCCTTAAAAACTTGAAATGAAAATAAAAGAATAAAAACATATTCCCTCCATTAATTAAAATTTGCCATTTTAGAAAACTAGAAAACAAACAAAAAATACATTTATCTAATTATTATAAGCGCAATTTTGTAAAATAGATGACAAAATATCTAAAATGATAAGTTTTTCTTAATAAAATAATATGAAATTCTAATTAACGGAGGGTCATATTTAGCTCGTTGGTATGAGATGACAAAGAGTCCATGTTAGGACAAGGAATGAGATAAAGTGATAAAAAGGGATAAGTTTATCAACATCACATCACAAAGGACACTATAAAGATTAAAGAGAGAGGAAAAAGTGTGGAATGTAGGCCATGTTGCATTCTGGAAATGCATGGACTCAAAATACAATCCCCCAAATAAAGCAATTAAAAGCTGCCCCAGAAAGCATATAAAAGTGAAAATCCCTTTTTCTCCTTAAAAAAGGAGCCCCTTTTTTCCACTTTTCACACTCTAAAAGCCTCTACTTTTTTTTTACTATTTGGGTTAATTGCATCAAATCACCTCCAATAGGAATTTTATTTTTTTCGTACATTTTTTATAAATAAAAAATCATACAAAATCGTCCATATACTCTCTCCGTCTCTAAATTTAGGTCATTTTAGGTCTTTATTCTTATACAGTATCAAAATAGATGTCATTTTAGATTTTCTAGGTATGGAATAATAATTATTTGTTTCGATTTGTGTGTTGTTGATTTTTTTAAAGAATTTGATTGGTTAAAAATGTAATGAGTATTAAAAAATAATAAAATTTATGAAAACGTTAGTGAAATGATTATGTTGATTGAGGGGTGATTGTTTTATTAAAACTTGTGTAAAATCCTAAAACGACTTAAATTTTGAGATGGAGGGAGTATAATGGAGTATAGGGTAAGTTTTTGTTTGAAAATATATTGAAAAACATCTTATGTTAAAATATTTTAATTAATTGCCTAATATATTTAATATTTCAAATAATTTATTTTGTTAAATTTGTAAACCAAAGTAGCAATTTTACATTTCTTAGGTTAGTCAGCGACTCTCTACTCTTAATCAGATATTTGAGTTTTGAATCTTACAACTCGTTTGGTTGGCAACTGAAAAATCCAAGAAGTACAAAATTCCAAAAAGTAGATAAAATATATATGTTTGGTTGGATTTTTTATCACATAAAAACTCAGAAATGAGAATTTAAATTCCTTTATTAATATAAAGGAATTTAACTTACCTACTTCCCCTAGTAAGTTGCAATTCCACATTTTATAATTGGAAATTTTCAATTCTCTTATTTTAATTCCTATAATCTAAAATCTAACCAGACATATTTTTTCAATTCTTGAGAAATGCAATTCGTGACAATTCAATTTTCGGAAAGCAACTTGAATTATTCTTCCCGTATTAAATCAAATGTCCTAATATAAACGGAGTGTCTTTTGATGAATGAGTACTTTAACCACTTTATTGACTCTATTCAATCTGAATTCTTCGACAAAAAAAAAAAATGGAAATAAATCATTAAAGATGGACTGTTTTTGTATAAAGTTTAAAATTGATGGGTGAATTTACGAAAATACTCACAACTTAAGGGATGTCTATGTAATTTACTGAACCCATATTTGTGGTGTTGGAAATAAAAAAGAAAGCGACGTTGGCCACAGAGAACATGCGGCTAGGCTTCAATCCTTTTGTGCTGACTAGACACCCCCAAAAGTACCACCTGGCCTTTCCTTTTACCGGCTACCGTTTCTCCCGGTTCACCTTTTTTTTTTCTTTTTTTTTGGTAATACAACAACGTAGTAAGAAAAATAATTCAGTATATTAGACATGTCAGATGTACCAAGAGACAAAAAATAGTGATATAAAAAAAACAAATTAGAAAAGCTAATATGTTGAGAAGAAGAGTAGATAATATTTGGTATATGTTTAAACTATATTTTATGTGTGAAAAGAATATGAATAATCACTTAATAATTGGAGGTACCAACCTTAGGATTATTGAAATTATATTGCATTGAGAATTTTGATCATTTAAACCTAATGTGAGATTGTTTCATGTTTAATCAATCATCTAAGTTGTTGAACATTATTGCTATTGTTTGTTACAAACTTATATATATCTCTGAAAAATATAACCATGTTTGCAATTTGGACGATAATGTTTATTACATAAATTATACTCCCTCCGTCTTAAAATACTTGTCGCTTTAGTTTTTACACGTTTTTTAATAACGGTAAAAACTATATAAAATATTAATGATTTTATTAATTTAAAAAAATAATTTCATACTTAATACAATTGTCTATAAAATTATCAAAAAAAATTATTAAAAAAATTAATATTTTATAGAGTTTTTAGCTTCTTAAAAAACGTGCCAAAAAGTAAAGTGACAAGTATTTTGAGACAGAGGTAGTATTTTAAAAATGCTATTTTTTAAAAAACAATATAAGATATAAATTACGTAAATTATTAAAAAAATTAAACCCAAATATTTTAAGAAATAAAAATAAGAATATAATAAAATAAACACGAGATTTAAATACGAGTCAAATTCAATACTCTAAAAAATAGATAAAATAGAGAGAGTACCTATTTTGAATAACAACACTTGTTATTGCATCACCACCAACAAAAAAAATTTCACAATTTTTCTGATTGAAAGTTGTGTTCCATTTTACTTAGTTTAAATAAATAAATTTATCATGACCAAAAAAAAAATATTTAAGGGAAAAGGGAAAAATAAAAAAGAAACACAAAGACCTTTTTCCCTTTTTTTTCTTTTCTTTAAAGAGTAAAAAATTGGTGCCTTTCTTTTTCGTAGGCGAAAAAAAAGGGCAAATCTTTTTCCTTCTCCGTGTTCTTTTGGCCTCCAATTTTTCGCCTTTTTTTATTTATTTTTTTCTCTTTTTCTTTTTCCTCCATTGTTTGCTTTCTCCACAAACTGCTAGATAGAGAGAGAGACACACACACATAGAGAGAGAAGGAAAGGGAATCTCTCTTTCTCCCAGCGAAGTTTGCGTCATGTCTCGCCGGAATCCTATGCCGGTGTTCTCCGATTCGCCGCCTATCAAGCTCTTCGGCCGCAGTATTCAGTTGCCGGATTCCAACTCTCCACCTTCCGCCGCCGCCGCCGCTGATTCCGCGGAGCCTGATGCTTCATCTTCTGCTGAAGCACCGGTATAATCCAAATGGCTACCGTTTATCTATCTATCTCTGTCTCTTTGGCTTTGTTCTATTGTTTTCTGATGCGGAGTGGCTTAAACTGCGAGTTTGGAGCAAATTTGATTTGCTTCTGGTTTTCGGATTCTTGCTGTTTGCCATGTTTTTGCATTCTATGTTCAGAGTTTTGCGGTTGTCTAGGTCTAGCGGGGCTTGCTTTCGCGATTTTGTTTGAGGTTTTTTGCTTTGGATGACCTTGTTTTATTTCGTGCTGGAGGAGGTGGTGGTGCATTATTTTGGTTAGGTTTTCTAATTTGGAAGTTGAATTCAAATGCGTTAATTGATTGGAGGCTTTTTGGAAAATTTCGATATTCTTAGGTTGTGGTGGAGCTTGTGATTGAAATTCATAGATCATGGAGTCAGTGAGATGCTTAGAGGATAATTGGCGTTGTTTGAAGGATTATCTTCTGTGAATTGTCGAATCGGGGGCTTTATCGCCTTGCTTTGGAATTTACTGGCTTTCTATATGGAGGTGAGTTTTAGGGTTTGCTTGATTCGAGGTAAGAATGGATGGAATGAGAATCAAATTACTTAGTTTAGGAGATCATGATATAGTGTGATTAAGAGATGGACCTCAGAAGCAGATCTTATGTATGGAAGCTTAGCTTTTCGTAGAAAGAACTTGAATTGTCTAAGGTATTTGATTGACAAGGAGACTTTATATGTGTTGTTGAATTGGTAAGCTATGAAATATACATGGATAATTGGATACCGATACTCTACACGTTCCAGGGACTATGGTTTTGTTACTATATCAAACTATCTGGCGGTATATAGCAGTTAATTCACTTTCTCTTTATAGACATTATTATGACTATGTGAGCGACATTTATCATATTATCATCCGACAACGTAGAATAATGGAAATTATATGTTTGTGATGTTTCCTTATGTTGTGACATATATGCAGTTCAACAGTCATTGTCTTTCCATTTGCGACTGCCTAAACATTTCACACAAATAGATTTGCAAAATTGTTACTCAAGAAATGCTACCTTATCAAGTATCAAGAAATTGAGTGTTTATTTTTATCTTTCTCTGTGACTTGTATTTGTTTTTTTGAAGCACTATGTAAAATGCTTGGATCAACATAAGATGTAAGCATTATTGGAAAGCTTGTTTTTCCTGACATTTAACTTTTGAAATCAGGAGGGTTATGCAGAGACTAGAATAAAAGATGCAGATAATGGGATTGATAGAGAATCTCACAAAGAAGATGAGAATTCACTAGAGAAGTTTCAGGCGCATGAAGATATGAAAGACATGGGTGTAAAGATTCATGAGCAGAGGGTTGGTAAGTGTAATTCAGGCAGTGACGAGAAGGTTCTTAAGAAACCTGACAAGGTCATTCCTTGTCCTCGTTGCAATAGCATGGAAACCAAGTTTTGCTACTTCAATAATTACAATGTCAACCAGCCTAGGCATTTCTGCAAGAGCTGCCAAAGGTACTGGACAGCTGGAGGAACAATAAGAAATGTACCTATAGGTGCTGGCCGTCGTAAGAATAAGCAACTACCTTCCCAGTTCCAACCCTTGGTCATATCTACCAATGGAGGACAAGTGACCCACATTAACCTCCTCAGTTCTGCTGATCCATGTGGTGTGTCTTCTGCTGGACTTTGTAGCCCTACTGGATTTGCAATGGAAACCAAGGAAGTGTATCAGAATGGCCACGACTCACCTCTTTGTAAGTCTGTGACAACTCTACTTAGTCTTCAAGACCAGAATAAAGCAACAGACAGTTCTGGCAATGCTTGTAGAGAAGGGATTGCACTGCCTTGTTCGTCTGGCTCTTCCGCACCATCTGCTGCTGTCTCTACACAGAATGTCTTTCCGAAAGAGGTGGTGCAAATAGGTCAACTTGGTTCTTCTGGATCTCATGTTGCTCCTTTACCTACGCTGCAGGGCTATCCTGGTCCTCAAGCAGCTTATCCTTGGAACATGGGTTGGAATGGGGTCGCATATAGCACTGATGGTGGGCATGCGGTTCTAGTTCCTTGGGGTTTCTCACCCATGCCAACAGCTCCCAGTTTTTGCCGTCCAACCCCAAATGTGATCCCTCTTGTTCCATCCCCGTATTGGAATTGGGATACTAGTGCCTGGAATGTGCCACCCAATAGCAACCTATCACCTTCATCCTCTGCTGGCAACAGTAGCTGTTCAGGAAATACTTCTCCTCTCGGAAAACACTCGAGGGATTTGAATTCTCAGGCAGAAGAGGCAACGGAGAAGTGTCTTTGGGTCCCGAAGACACTAAGAATTGATGACCCTGATGAAGCTGCAAAGAGTTCTATATGGACTACTTTGGGGATCAAGCCTGATGACAGAGAACCCTTTTCCAAAGGTAAGCACCTAAAAGAATTTCTGAGAAAATCTGAAGATGCTCCAGCGTCAGAAGGTGACCAGCTGTTGCAGGCTAACCCCGCTGCGCTTTCACGGTTCAAGGCATTCCAGGAGAGCACCTAGAGGGATACTAGTTTAAATTCATTTTTCCTGCATACAACGTTTCCATGATTGAGCTTCCATCGTCTCTCTACTATGTCGTGGTGGAATCGTTTATTGGGAAAATGAGGTCAGATTCAGGAAATTGGATTTCCATCACTTCAGAAGCGGATCTTCAAAATCTGATCCGGAATATGGTTTTAGGAGATGACAGGAGGATTCCCAGCAACTTTGAACTTATCACAAACCCTAGCTTTTTTTTTTACCTTTATCTGCCCATGGACCATGTTGGTCATTGTTAGAGACTCCATTTCCGGCTCAGTTTGCCTTCGTATCGTCAAACAAATCAAATAGTTGATAGAAATCCATGGGATGGCAAAGCACAAGAAAGACGTTTTTTGACATCTGAGGTATAGCAGCCAGCCATATATGTAAGTAGAATTCTTCTCTTTTTCGGCTTTCGCTCTCGCTATCTCCCTGCCTGATAAGTCCTGCTTGCAAGGAAACTGAAGTGTTTGGCTTAGCTTTGCCTCTTTTAGACAGAACTTAGACATGTACAGTTGTAGTGTTCTGCTTCTGAATCCGACTTCAATTTTGTTTCAGTATTGAACCTTTTAAGTGTTATGGAAGTGAAATCGTTAGTTTTCGGCTTTCGCACTGTTTGAGTTTGTGCAGGGTTTTATTTTCATTATTGAGTTGTCAATCTACTGGGCAGGGCCTTTCAAGAGCAATGAGCTCAGGGCGAACCGATCATGAACCAACCTTGAAGCCAACCAGCCGAGATAAATTCTACCTGATTGTATAGGAGCATTGCATTTACACATTGAAGTCATTAGTTTAGGGGATCCATGGGAAATGCAACAAAAAATATTTATTGTGATACATAAATAGGGGTCCCCTTATTGCTTGGAGACGGCGAGTCTCCGAGCTGCCATGAATCTTGAACCTGAGCTGCAAACTGCAGGTTCCAGAGCACGTCTTCGATTGAAGGCCTCTCGCCTGGGTCACTCAAGAGGCACCTTACCGAAAGCTCCATTAGCGTCTTTAATGAGGTATCCGAGCATCCCTTACTCATTGCTGGATCAGCGACGTTCCTTCTTGCTCTGTCGTCTGCATCCACTCCTACTTGAAACTGCACGGGCAGTGCAAGTTACCGTATTAGTCAAAATGGGGTGGACAGGCTAAAAGAGATACCAAATTCATGGGAAGGAAATAGAGTTTAGTGCTTACCAGGTCTCTTACAACTTGAACTTCGTTTTCGGTTGCTATTGCTCTTCCTGTGATGACTTCCAAAAGGATCACCCCGAAGTCGTAGACATCACTCTTTTCGTCTTGCTTTGGCCTGTAGACAAGGAAATATGAATGGAATTGGAAACGAATACGAGAGGAGACATTTCAGACACAACTTCTATGTTATGGAAATGCGCAAATGCATTTCAGATCTATCGTTACGAATATGCATTTCCAGACCATAACATGAGCTTCAGCGAGCACAAGACAAAGACCACTTACATTGCTTTCGCTCTCTCCTTATATCCCGAGGATTGGATACCAGCATCAACCTGAAAGGCGTGAAATGTTAGTGTAAGGATGCACAAAAATCTCACCACGAATCACTGCTATAAGCTTACCGGTTCCCTGTTTTCAACCAGCAAAGGCAGGTTGTATCGGTTTATTTTCACATGAAGATTATGATCCAGTAGAATATCCGAAATCTTGATTTTGTTGGCGTATAAGCCGGGTATGATCCCCGTATGCAGAAACTGCATACCCTTTGCAACTCCGATTGCAGCTGTGATCCTTTGCGGCCAAGGAATTTTCGTCCCTAAAACCAGCCAAAAGGATATAGTAATGAGTCTAACTTCAATTCTTATACGAGAACAGACTCGTCTTATCAATAACCTTACCTAAGACGGCGTCCCTCAGTGTCCCATTAGGAACATACTCGAAGACTAGATGGATCCTGCTGATACTCGGGTCATCTGGGTGGCATTCAAAGCAATGTCCTAGAGAACTGACCAAATGACCATGCCTGAGTTTCGACAGAAGCTCAATGTGGTGTGTGTATGTCTGTATGCCGTGTTTTTTCCTCATTTTCAAGCTTCGGATAGCAACGAGTGTCTCGCTGGCAAGCTTCCCTTTGTACACTCGACCAAGAGACCCTGAACCAATCACTGTTGACCTATTGAAGTTTTCTGTGGCCTCCTTGAGCTCTTCCAATGAAAAGTTCCGATATGCAGGGAGACCGAGAGGCCCCAACTTCATTACTTGACAGATTTCCCCTGCAAACAAGGACAAGATGTATCTTTAACGCGAACACAGCATCAACATTGCGAAAGAAAGGGCAATCAACGAAAATCTCTTACTTGCATCTAATAGTTGCCTTGACGCATAATTTGGCGACACTTCCTCCACAATCAGTCTTGTTTGAGGCTTCTTGAAATTGTGTTTCGTAAACACAATGCGAGTTACCACAAGCAAAACAAGACCCACAAGTGAGACTGCTCCAACAGTACTCATAGCGACTACAGTCTTCGAAGTCCGCCCTCTTTTCCCTTCTGTAGACGGCAACACCTTAACAGCCAACGCCTGGTTCCTGCAAAAGGCATCGCGATGCTGCCAACGAATGCCTTGATTCGACAAGCAGTTCCTTCTATACTGAACAAACATTGTCTTAGACCTTCTTATCAGACAATCAGGCAAGTTCCCAGTCAAGATGTTTGAGGAAAGGTCCACAAACTCGAGCTGGGCACCGCAACTCATGTTCTCTTGAAACAAACCAGATAACCGATTTCCGGATATATCAAGGTAACTAATTGAAGGCAATGACAGAATTGAAGGTGGAAATGGCCCTACAAGCTCATTTGAAGAAACATCAAGCCTCTGCAGCTGGTAAAAGGAGGTTACATTCCGTATCATACCGAATCGGAACTTGTTCCTCTTGAGGACTAAAGTTACAATCTTGTTAGGCAAACTAGGAAACTGAGGTCCAAAGGAGTTGCCCTCCAAATCAAGGGATTGAAGGTTGGTTAATTTGCTAAGATCAGGTATCAATCCAGACAAATTGTTCATTGAAAGCTGAACAATCCTGAGATTCTCCAAGCCTGAGAATGAACCTGGCAAAGGGCCACTAAGGGAGTTGTTCTTCAAGCTCAGCACAGTTAGGCTAGGGTTTGAGTTTGAGCTCAACCAACCAGGGATTTGACCAGTCAATTTGTTATGATCAAGTATCAATGTCTGCAGATTCCCAAGCCCCAAAAGCTCAACAGGAATACTACCAATCAAGAAATTTGAGCTGAGATTAAGAATCTCAAGTGAAGAGCAGTTACCAATTTTTGAAGGGAGTGGGCCCCAGAGGCCTAAGGAGACTAAAGTCACAACCTTTAAGCTTGGAAGGTCAGCAAGAGCTCCAACCAGAGCTTCCATGGAGAAGCCACTTGGTAAAGGAGATGAATCCCTTTCTGCACCATGAAAGTGGACCTGTGTTATGTTGTCTTCATAGCACAAAATAGTCATGAAAGTGGTGCTTTCAGCATTGCAAAAACCTGTGCTTTCTTCCAAGGTGGTCAGTGGATAGGGGCTCAGAAGCTTCTGGATGGTGAAGATGGCTTGAGACTGAGAGTAAGGCAACTGGTGTGTGAAATGGGCTGAAAGAAGCAGACCCAGAAACAAGAAGAAGATCAAGTGTGGAGAAACCATTGATTTTGGTTTTCTCATTTGGGCATTACATCAAACAGTTGATGTGCACTATGGAAAACCCATCAAATGGAAGCCATTGGAGAGGTGGGTTTTTTCACCATTAGCAAGCATGAGGCAAAAACAAAACAATGGAGGGTATGAGGAAACCCACAAACCACAACACCCCAAAAGTAATAAAATAAAATAATACAAAATGGAATAAATAGAAAGTGGAGACAAATTGCCGATCAATCTTACGTGTCTGCAATCTGAGCGCTTTTTGCCAAAAGATTTTCAGACCGTACAGAGTGCACAACTAACAACAGTAGATATTTTTGGCAAATTACACAAATCACCCGCATATTAGAAGATTTCACAAAATCAAGCTTAAATTAGAAAAGTAGATAAATTTATCTACTTGTGGAGTGCTTTATTTTGGCAAACCTACCTGAACAAGAATAGAAAAAATCGTCATTTTAGTTGAAGATATATTAATTTTTGTTTGTTTTACAACAATAATGATTTTGAATTTTGACGGGTTTTAAAAAGTAGTGGAAATCAAAATAATTGTAGTTTCTTGAGAGTTTTTCACTATGAGAGAGAAGAACCGGGGAGAGGAGGTGAGAGCTCTAAAACGGATAGATAGACTAAGAAAGATAGGAGAGAAGTATCGCTAAAATGGAGAGGAAAGAGATAGAGAAAGATGCAAGAGAAGTATCGCCAAACGAAAAACGAGAAAGATAGAGTTAGGAGATGAGTAGTAATAAAAATACTTGGTAGTTCCATAACAAATACTATTTAGTATTTAAATTGTAAAAGTTGTCCCATTAGTGTGATAAAAATAGTTGGTAGTTCCTTGAGAAAAAGAATACCTAATTGAAAGACAATTTTGTGTAGATTGTTAAATTTTGGGCACTTTTGTGAAAAGTTTTAAATTTAGAAGAAGTATTGGTAATTTGCCCTATTTTTGAAGTAATTGGTTAATTATTAATGAGAGTTCCAATGGCTTTATTAGGTAGTAAGCTCAGTGCTCACGGGTGTAACATCTTAACATGGGGATGGGGGTGCCACTTTGCTTTCACCTGAATCACATCTCAACTCAACCACAAAAAAGGAAGAGTTGAGAGTTGCATCCTTTCTTTCTTTTTTTAATTCCTACGAAACCATGTTTTACACTTTACATGAGGATGAGGGTGTTTTTTTAATGCTTAACCATTCCATTTTTATGTCTATAATTGGTACTTAAAATACCGGTAAACATTTTAATAGTTCATACTCTTAAGATATAGGTTAAGCATCATTTTTTAAACAATTATTAATTAATTTTTTGGAAATTTCGCAAGGTACCTCTAGAGGTATTGCAATTTTCACGAGGTATACAACTCTTTTGCCTAGTTCGCGTGGTGTCCTTGTGGTTTTCTTTTTTTTTTTTCCACCTCGTGCCCTTTTTAATTCACCGTTAGTTTGCACTAAAAAAAAATGAAAGAAAGAAAGAAAGAAATGATGGTCGGAGAACTGAGAGCGAAGAGAAGAAGGTGTCACGGATCCAAATTCCACCAAACGAAGAAAAAGCTTCGATTCTCATCCATGACGGCTCTCTCTGCACGTTGGCCCCACAATTCCAACTCTAACCTCAATTCCAACCCTAATTCCCCCCCCCGGATGACCTCCCTCATTCCATGTCATCCCAATATGAACATCAGTCATACCACGATTCTTTCACCACCGCCATCGCCAACGAGGACACCCACCTCCGAGAACCTCCCCGACAGACCCCGTATTGGAGACGAAGTCCACAACTTTCCTAATCATATGCAGCAAAACCCTAATTTCATACCCCCAAACCCTAATTTCGTCGCGCATGTCTCTCATCCTCCTTCTCTGATGCCTCCTGCTACCGCCGCACCGAATTCTCCCAATTCATCCCTCACTGGCGGCTCCCACTCCTTGGCTCTTGCTCTCTCCTCCATGTCTCCTTTAACCAGGACACTAGCTGTTGTTGGCCTCTTCGCGATCGCTGCTCCGCTCTGCCGTCCTCCCCTTCCATCGCTTGCCCTCAACCATCACCACACCGTCAGATAGCCGACGTCCACCTCTGCCCACCATCTCCATTGGGGTTGAAAACTAGAGGACTCGAAGTGAGAGAAGAGGGCTATCATGGGCGACGTCGGAGCAATTAGGAAGAAGCAACACCGGAGCAATTAGGAAGAAGCGCCGTCAATCAGATGAGAACGGAGAGGCGAAAAGGTGGTGCGGTGGGTGAATATGGTTGCCGACGATTTGAGGGTGATGACGGAGATTGGAAGGGAAGTTGGTGACCCGGTGAGGGTTAGGCGTGAATCGTGATGAAGAGATGGCAAAACCCGACCCGAAACTGAAAACCTGACCCGGCTGACTCGAAACCGATTATTCTGAACACCGACACAACCCGTCCATTTTGGACCCGAAATCCGAATGAACCGAACCCAATTAACCCGAAACTCATTAAGACTCGAACCCGTTATAACCGAAACCCGAAATAATCCGAACTTTAAGCTACAATCTAGTAAAAAATTTTAAATGAATATTGAAATAATGAAAACCCGAGACAACCAAAACCCGAATAACCGAAGCCCGACACAACCGAAACCCGAACCTGACCCAACCGATTGACCAAATTATTAGACATTACCCGAAACCCGACTAATCGAACCCAAACCCGACCCGACCCACTCGATTGGCACTCTTTAATTGAAAACTCGGTGAGGGAAGTCGGTGACTTTGTCCCTTTTTTCTTTCTTTTTCTTCTTTTTTAATTGAAAACTAACGGAATCCATTAGATTTAATCAAAAGGGCATGAGGAAAAAAAAATCACAGGGGCACCACGTGAAATATGCAAAAGAGTTATATACCTCGCGAAAATTGCAATATCTCAGAGCCTCGCGAAATTTCTGTTAATTTTTTTTTAAAAAAAAAAGAGAAAGGAATCGGCTAGTCACTTCGAGATGGCATCTAACTAATCTAAGGAGATTTGATTTATTACTATTTTTATATATTTAATTTATACCCTTGGAATATAGGTTAGAAAATCGGTAGTTTATATAGTATTCTTTGTCTCAAAATATAAGTCATTTTACTTTTTTGACACGTTTTTTAAGAAGTTAAAAACTCTATAAAATATCAAAATTTTATTAATTTTTTAAAATAATATTATACTTATTAATATTAAGTATAATATCATTTATTTAAAAAATAATAATTTTTTTTAATATTTTATAGAGTTTTTATCTTCTTACAAAACGGGTCAAAAAATGTAAAACGATATATATTTTGAGACGAATAAATCAATATAGTATTTTTCAAACTAGCCAAAATTTATGAGTTTCCCCTCAAAATGACATTTTTTCAGTAAACGATCCAACTTCTTTGTTTGTTTAAAAAAAACCGCCCTAAATTATGGTTTCTCATTTTCTCACCCTTGGAATTATCCTATGATTTTGGGTAGCCAAGTTGCAAGTTTGAATTTTTGGGAATTATTTAAAGAGGTAATATCAGGGTTTCTTGACCACCTTGTGTAATTGACTAATTGGTCATATTTTATGGTTCAGATAATATGGAAAGAAAAAGATTAAAAAGAAAAAGTCAGTAACTGGAGTAAGATTTCCATTAAAAACAAGCTATTGTGTATGTATTTCTAGTTCATTACTGAATTTGTGATGAGTTTCAAAGTAAAGTGAAGTTTCCCCTCAGTTGACTTTGACGTATATACTAACAGTGAACGCAACTATTTAAGATTTTAAGGTCTTTAGACTTTGATATAAGTGAAAACTAGAGTGGACCTTAAATAATAATTACATCTAAAGGTTCTACAAAAAAAAATTTAATTTCCGTTCAAGACAAGAATTATCATATATTTTTATGTTTAGAGTCCTTATTCTAAATATTTCTAATATTATATAAAAAAAATCTAGTAAACAAAAATAGATTATGTCTTGTTTTTCTATTAAGTTTACAAGGTAGCGACTATGAAGTTGCACAAGAAGGCTATTACTTAAACAAAAAAAAAAAAAGATATTTTGTTAAAAGAAAAGTAATTTCATTGCGACCACTAGATTTGTAATTATTAAAGAATATGAAACAAAAATAGAGAAGCACCACTCTAGCTATGAATATATATGATCCATTAGGATAAGAAGCGATGGGGTTACACTTACACCCTTATCAAAAAATCTTTTAAGATATCAAGGCAAATCGTTGAATGTATCTCATTGTAAGAATGTGCATGGATTATCTCGTATTCTTTCAACCACTGAACTATGTTAAGGACTCGGTTGACTATATATATATACGCGCAGTTGTAGTTGAGTGCTCGCCGGGGCTACAAGTTTAGTGCCCGGTGGACTACATCTAAAGCACTATAGGCTATAGTTTAGAAGAAGATATATCAACCTAAATACCTAATGGTCCTACCTAAACTAAAACTCACAAAAAAAATATATATATATATATATATATATAAAGAAATCCTTTATTTTATTTGTTTGGAAGCATGTATGAATCCAAGGTATGAGTTGATATCAACACAGAAATTACCAAAAAATGACAAAACAATTTCAATCAACCACTCACGGGTGAACAATACACACATATATGTTTCAGTTTCATCAATGACTATACAGCATAAAATTAATGACTCATGATTCCATCCTTTGTTTTGTGACTTTTGTCTTCATTTTGTACTCTGTGAGCTCTCCTCCTTAAATGGAGAAGATGACACTTTTACACTTGCTTCAATGTATTGTTTCCTTGTGTATTTCTGAAATAATGTAGGCTGGCATGAACATGAAATAGTGTAAGAGGTCATGTGAAACTGAATTGGGATAGATTTTGTGTGGACACAAGTTGTACTAAACTCAACACAACAACACCTTGTACAAAATAGTAGTATGCAATTGACTCAATTGAGTTTTTTTGGATAAAACTGTCAAAAACATGTACAAGATATCACTAGTTACATCTATTATGTAATTAATTTGGAGCATAAATAAGGATGGGGATTGAAAGGAATTGATTTTTACCTTTTGGGATATTGAAGGGATGTATAGGACATCATGGAATCTGGGATGTTTCATTTGTAATGTTGATTTACGTTCATTCGTTTGATGTGTTGTGTTGTTCGCTTGTAGGTTTCGTGGTGTGTGGTTGTTGATCGAGTTGCTCTTCGTCTATGATTTTTTTTTTTTTTTTGACGCAAGGAAAGAATTTAGTCGATGTGCTGATCCACCATCCAAGAACATCCTTTTGGACGAGAGTTGGAGCTTAGAATGATGCAAGGGCGAATCTTGATCGAGTAGATGTCGAAGATGGGTTACTTGACCTTCGCTACCGACATCTCACCACACAAGGAACCTCTAAAGAAAATGACCTCATAAGGCTGATATCCATCTATGATCTTGCCACTAAGGATGTTTATGGTAAAACTTTTTGATTAGGTAGTTTTAACTAATAAGGTGTGGCATCCCTTACAAAACTAGTAAGGAGTCTAGCAAGGTGTTTGCTTACATCCGATAAAGTGATAATGATGATGTAAAAACATGACTAAACAATGTACATTGCATCATGCCCTAATAATGTAACATGTAGCTCGGATATAAAATAATGTATTTTCATGAGAAATGATGGACATGTAAACCCCAATTGGGCTTGTTTCTAAATCCTAAGATGTTACACTATTGTGAATATAATCTAGTAAACTTTAATACAAAACTTTGGCATAAATCATGTCACACAAGCCTAATGTGTTGCAGCCCTTCCACACTGATCCAGGCAGAGCAATGTGCTGAGCAAATGAACCCGGTAGAGAAGCAAAACCTATCCTTGACGACGCTTTGACTTCTTACGCTTACCTGAGACCCCGAGAAGCTTCAGCATGTTGTCAGTGACGTCGGGTGTTGTCATGTTGTCCCCGTCCTGGTTGTCATCCGAGGTGTGAGTCAGCCATGCCAGGGCTTCGATGGCAGCGTCCCTCTCCGAAAGCTGCTTGTTCCTCTTTGGCTTCCCGACAAACTGCATGCCCTTGAACTCAACCAGCGACCTGAACTCGTTGGTCTTGAGGTGCTTGGTCTTGTACTTTGGAGGGGAATGCCCTGCTCTCATTAGAAGGGTTTGTAGCAGGCTCTTTGGGTTTGTTCCGTCCTTTGTGAATCTTTCGGTGTCACATTTGTTCTTTGCCTTCCTGCTTTCACGCCCAAATACGAATCTCCCTTCGCAATTGTCTCCTGACACGAGTTCTTGAACCGCGAGCATTAGATACTTGCCCTCCTTGAGGATATCAACTGACGGATCTTGAAGCTGCACCAGCACAGTTTCGTTTAGATATATACATTTCAATGTGACAAAATCAAAAACCGAACTCAAGAGACGGTTGTGACCCGTGTGATTTTAATCACAATTACGCCTGTGATTTTGTAAATACTATAAAAGGATAAATATATATATATATATATATATATATATATATATATATATATATAGAAAGCTCCAAATAAATTGAATTTTAGATTAATCAAATCTATTGTAAAAGGAAATTCACAATGAAAACAAACATCAAGAACTTTGATTTACCTTCTTCTGAAGAAGCGCATCAAGTTCTTCTTTGAGCTTCAAGTAGCAATCAGCCAAATTAGGATCCATGAAGAAATCAACGTAGTCGCTCAACATCTTTAAGTGGCCACCCTAAGGGAATCAAAAAGCTTCAGCTTTCAATCTTGGAAATTGTGTCGAAATGACGCCCCTATAAGCTAAGGACACCAGTGTGTAACAAATGGTTTACCTGTGTTCCTTGGCTAAGAGGACCACCAAAAAGGATCAGAACAGAATCCGATATGCCAGTGGAATCGCGTATGAAGACACTGTTGACCTTGACTTTCTCCCCAAAGACAAGCCATGGAAAAGGAATAGTCTGGTAGCGTGAATTCACAGAGTTCTAAAGAAAGAATGTTTCTGTTGTCAGCACATTATATTATCAAATACAAAGCATACTATATCAAGCAAACAAGAAAACCTTAAAGAACTGGATTGGAATAAAACAAACACAATATGACTTGTAAAGAAAAAAAATATTTAGAAACAGATACAAGTGAAGCTCCGTTCCCAAAACTCGGTGAATAACCACCCCAATCCGGTATTTTATTCTGCATAAAGATAAATAAGTATGCAAGTACTTCTCTTGACATAGCTGCAATGTCTGTGGATTTTCATTGTGTGATTAAGCGATACCACTTCAATTGCTTATAGGAAGAGAAAAGAAGCCAATTGTGGCATATGGGCTTGCAATTGGTGGCGTTAACAATTGCACAAGTTATGAAACAAAGTCTGATTTGCAGTTGTTCAAAGGAGAGGGATCATTATCTACATACCGCATACAGTAAAACCTGCCCGTCATCCATTGTTTTGAAGGACATGGATGTCTCCCTGTGCTGCATCAATCAGAGGTAAATGTAACTCAGTTATCTTTCTTTTTGTCTCCCTCACTGTTGCTTCACATATATGAAAAATAAAGACACATTCAGCATGTTTGAAGATTCAGATAAATTACCACTACAGAAACAATGCCTGGAAAGAGGCCAGAACAGATTACTGCCCGGACCAAGGACTGATTATGACTCAATTTATTGTCAGTGCTTGGAACGCTATCTATCAAGCCTGCATCTTTTAGAATAGAGCTGAACTGTTTCCTAAGAGAATGGATAGCCTGAAGAGTTTGGGCAGACAGAAAATTCCTCCAGCAGTACTCGTATGCTGATCCTTCTCTCTCTGCATCCTTCCATCCTTCGTAGGCACGAACAAGAGCCATGTGGTCGCTGTAGTCCTTAGCAGAGAATCTGGACTTTGCTATGCCAGCTAGCTGCTCCACGACAGCACAAAAAACCAAAGTCAAGATCTCAATATTTCTATGTTGCCAATATAAGCAAAGATATACTAGGCCTGCATTTCAGAAAAACCTGTTCCATTTTCTATTGAGTAAGATACTTACATCCTTTTTGTCTTGTGGCAAAAGAAAAGGATCCCTGACACTCAGACCAGCTGCAATTGTCAGAACAGGATCAAAGCAACGGAAGATGGCACCCATTATTAACATTTTTCCAAGCTTTGGATCCACAGGAAGCATTGCCAGATACTTTCCTGACAAGGCAAAAAGACAACATAACATAAGATAGCCCCTCCTTTAAGTAACTGACCAATTTGAGTTGACATAAAAGGCGAAATATTGACCAAGATTTGTCTGGTTTTCATTTTCATCCAATGCTCCAATCAACTTGAGAAAATCAATAGCATTTTGAACCTGTATCACACGAGAAAAGTCAGGAGCAGAAACACCAATAGGAATTCAGTAGGTGATAAAATACCCCAAATGCTGGAGTCTAATAAAAGATGCTTTACAGCCAGTGGTTTGGGTGGCTGGAGAGCAGCTGATAGAAACTCGCCAATGCTTGCGATTTGTAAAGTCTTGATTTGCAAGCAGAGAGAATTTAGAGGAGTCCTCAATAGTTCTGGAAGTTGATAATCAGAAAAGGCTTCGAATACACATCTTGGGTACAAATGATAGCACTCCCCTGGCTGGACACGACCAGCCCTGCCCCTTCTCTGAAACAAAAACAGATATTATAAGCACTGCTATCTGTTATAATCAAGCAATGAACTATCAGTACTCACTTGTCGAGCAGAAGCTTTTGAAATCCAAGAAGGAAGCAAGCAAGGTGTGTTGTTTAGAGCATCATAAGTAGTCTCCTTTGCCTTGCCACAGTCAACTACAAAGACTACATCATTGATTGTGATACTAGCCTCGGCCATATTTGTTGCCAGAACTATTTTACGCACATTGGGAGGAGGCCTCTCAAAAATGAGTTTCTGTAAACAATGACAACAGCGAGTGAAAATATGTGAGTAACTAAAATTAACAATGTAGTTTGATGTTGATGATGATGATGATGTGGTTAATTAGTGTGAACCATATCATAGGTTAATACAAAAAAACATGAGCAAAATCAACCGACAAACCAAGCAACCTAAAAAAGGCTTGTTAACTGACATCAACTTGTGCTATCAGCAAGTCATGATTTCACAGTCCAGGAGGGAGTGAAAAAAGGAGAAAAAAACTTTATTTAAAATTTAAATCACCATGGTCCAGAGTCTCCAGACACTTGGAATTGAAAACCTAAGAGCAAAGAAGGGTGCTTTAAGATGAGATAATATTCGAATAAAAGAACATATGCAAACAGTTTAACCTGCTCTGTTGTTGCCATTGAACCGTGGCAGGTAAGCAGGAGAACCCTGTTTGGATCTCCCAAAAGAGGGTGAGCCTTAATCTGATCCCTTAAAGAGCTAATATCCTCCCAGCCTGTCATGAAAACCAAGACAGCCCCCGGTCTTTCCTTCCGACATATATGGCACAGAACTGCTTCTATTAAATTGAACCCAATAGAATCAGAAGACCAGCATGACAGAGAATCACGTGCACGTGGGGTGTAATTATCAAAGTTTGAAGTTTTCAAAGCATCCTGAAAGCACCAAACAAAAGACTGGAATCACCCAAAACAGTTCGATATTGATAAAAACAGGTAACAAGTATCTCTTAGAATAGATGCACTAAAGACCTTCACGTGACTAGTTTAAGCTAAAGTTGCAAGTGTATTATAAAAGAACCAGCACCCTATAATACAACTATAATGGCATATCAGGTGATGCAAAAGTGAAATCAAGTAGATAAACAAACGAAACAGGTAAGGGAAAATTAAACAGGTACTAACTTATGAGAATATTATAGTTTAGAATTCATAAATAACCACTCATAACCTCCAGTTCGCAAGACAAATCACAAGGAAAAGTCCAAACCCAATGTTGCAAAAGCAAATTCATTAAAAAAAAAATTAATACCTCAACAAGTGCAGTAATCTGATTCATCTTTTTTCTTGGGGCCAACTGCCTCTGGGTTTTCCAAACCTTCTCTTGGCCATAATCATCAATTTGGTTGAATGAAGTCAACTTATATCCCGTCATTTCAAGCACATCTTCTAGAAAATGAGCCCTGACAGGATAAGTAAAACCCTGAATTCAAAGAGCAAGGACACAGATGTCATCTTAAACAGCTACCACTATAATGCTCATGTCAAACAACAAACAACTAAATAAACTAATCAAAAGATGATGAACATGTTTAAACAAATGCCCAATGCTCAAATGCATGTACCAGAGGTAATCAACATATACCCCCGGTTATTGAAGCTAGACAAAGCAATTGATTTCGTGAGGAATGGGCCGAATGGGCATTACCAAGCTTAAGTGCTTCAAAAAATTCGTCATATAATTCCACACTACATAGCCACTTCAAGCTTTTATTTGGAAATAGTTCATGCCATTTATTTTATCTATCTGTTACACCAGAAGTTTGAGGTGGTACTGCAAACGCTATTAGAAATCCATAGCCTATTTCAGAAAGTCCGCACAAGTAAAACATTACAAGGGGGAGAGAGAGAGAGAGAGCTTGTATAAATTTTAAAAGCACAAAAAATACACCCCCCCCCCCAAAAAAAAACAAAAAAAAGATATACACACAAAACATAAAAATGCATTTCAATCAAGAAAGACATCTTGGGTGGTTTGCACATAAGGGAAAGCAACATACTGTTCATCAGCAGGCACATAACGAGGAGTAGCCCACCCCCAAAAAGGGAGAAAACAAAAAAAAAAAAAAATATATATATATATAGGGTAAGTTTCTAATGAAACAGAAAATATGGCGCAAAGGTGAAATGAATGAATAGCCTTGACTCTGGCTTTGCCTCCCGGGTGAATCTCTTCGATTCGGAATTTAACTATCCCTAAATATTGTGTTATATTCATATGAATATTATGTTATTTTAAAATGAATATATGAATATTAGGTTATTTGAATATGATGTAAATATGAGTATATGAATATAGGTATTATTTATATACTTACATAATATAAAATAAATAACACCATATTCATATTCACACACAACAATATTCATATATTCATATCTACATACATAATATTCATACTAGTGTAACACAATATTAATTTGTTTCACCGTATTTTCCGTTTCACTAGAACTTTTACCTATATATATATATATATTTGTAGGAATGTAAGAGCTCGTTAATAAAAATAATCTAGTCTACCCGAGATTTCATTATTGGTTCCATCCCTGTTCATCAGTGCTCTTGTTTCTTGCAATGTGAACTCATTTTTACTTGATACCAAGAGCAGTTGGTTTCAAACAGTGACTTTTAGCTTACCGATGTGGACATTTGAAGCCCAAAAAAAGGGAAAACAAATCAACCATTTTTCTTGAAACATAGCAATTGATTTCAAACAGGTTTCAACTTACCGGAATGTGGATCATTGGTGCTCCCCAAAAGAAATTGGAAAATAACTCCGCATTTAAAGTTGCACTCATTAAAATCAATCTCAGATCCCGACGTCTTGGAAGAAGATCCTTTAAAACGATCAGTAAAAAGTCTGCACAATACTACTAATTTAAGAACCCGCAAAAATTGCATCTAATGAAAGAAGATATTATAAGCAAGAGAAAGAGGAAGTTCATTGTGATAGTTACCTTCATTCATGCCTCGCTCGTGAATTTCATCAACAAAGACATGTGTTACACCATTCAAGTTGCGATCACTCAACAGCCGCCGCAGCAAAATACCACTGGTACAGAAAAGCAGATGGGTATTTTTTCCGCTCATTCCCTCTAATCGAACTTTATAGCCAACCTAACAAAAAATCTCTGATATTGTACGGCAGATTGAAAAAATAATTTTTTACTGGAAGCTATTCCAACAAGAAAATTATATTGGTGAGGTACTTCATTCTTCTTCTTTTTTGACCATTACTCTTAGGTGGGCCATGGGAGAATAGTGGGAGTAACATGACTCATATGGCACATTACAAAATTTAAATCAGGCTTTCAGTAAGCTTACTGATTCACCAAGAGGCTCTCCTCTCTCAGCAGAGACTCTCTCTGAAACGGCCATAGCTGATATTCTTCTGGGCTGGGTACATATTATATTGCAAAATGCACCACGTCCAGATTCAATCTCTGACTCTAATACGTATTGAGGAAGCTGGGTAGTCTTACCACAACCAGTCTCACCGGAAACTACAATGACCTGTCATTTACTGGTATTAGAAACACTGGATGCAAGCAAATAAAGCACACATATCTGCTTAATCACAGTGCAGACATCAATGCCACTTCTTATTTCATAAATTTGTCTCTTTTGGTTCTTCATATGATAGGTATCAAGAAGATCTATACAAAGTAATACATTAGACTAAGCACCTCGACATGATGAAATTTTGTCATGTTTTTTTTTTAATAGTTGTAGCTCCAAAAGGATCTTCTAACTAGTGAAAGAGTTTGGAATCTTACACATTACTGATCTACCAATAATATTAACGCCTTAATATTCCATTGAACTAAAATCAAGTGTAGCTAGAACAGGCAATAAAATTATAAAAAACTGAAAAAGGTCAAAGTAAAGCCAAAAGAATGAGCATCAATATTCAATACACCATCTATATTATGACATCATCTAAGTTATATATGGGTGAAGGAAGATCAGCTGAGCAATTTTTCATTATCCCATTGATTCCTATGAATATAGGAAACTTGTATTTCTCATTGACTGACATATGTTAACCTGATTCTTTGCAATTGCTTGGAGCAACCTATCCTTCTCCTTGAATGAAGGAAGGGATTTCCTGAACTCCTGCATCCTCGTCCCTTCTGGTGATTCCTGTACATAGCAGATAAATAGGTGATGGCATCTGAGCAAAGTGAGGATTTCAAAGTCAGAGATATCATTTTTTTTAAAACGATGGGCAGAAAGAAAATTTATTCTTTGAAATTGGATACAGAAATCACAATCATCAAGAACTGCAAATTTGCATGTTCAAGTATACTAAAGTAGAGTTACTAGATAACCTTCAACCGAGCAATTCTCACAATGAGATGAAAGGCGAATTGTAGTAAAAAAAAAAAAAACTAAAGTTGCACGGACGGATCCTTTAAGTGCAAGACCCATTGCTCACTGAGGCAGTGACACTAAGTACATAAAACAACAAATCTAGGACAACTGCCATCTTGTAAATGATCAAAACGAACCCTCAAAGGCAATGTTCCCAACAAAAACTAGACTAACCTGCCATGCTCTTTGCATATTACGTAGACGCAAGCTCCTCCTTTGGAGAAACTTCTCCATAAATGATCCATCTAAAAAATCATCTGAATGTACATTTTCATCAAGATCATCTGACTTATTCTCAGTTACATTGTCATCTTGCTTGACTAACTGCATTCTATCAAGATGTTCCTGAAGTAGACTTTCCACTCTTCTTTGCAGGCCTAATGGGATTACTACCTGCAGAAGAAGCAGTATTTATCTAGCAATGAAAAATCGCAGGAGAAACTGAATGAAAAGAGGCTTAAAAAAAGTACCTCTCTTTGTGGTCGTTTATCATCAAGATCTGGCCGATAATTGGGAAGAGGAACCTTACTTGCAACCATAACTTTCCCATAGATTTCACTGGACATGGCATTGCAAAGTGTTTAAAATCTAAACCATGCCAAAATGTAGGAATCATCCAGAAAGACACATGTTAAATGAAAAGCTGAACAATACCAGTAAAGCCCCAATCTTTTTGCAAGATTAGAGATCTGTTCAAAGTCTCTCCTATCCCTCTTGTCCCTGGACACAATCTCTTGCTCATTTTCATTCCGTAGTAACATGTTGAGTTTCCATTTCCACTCGTCGATATTGGCCACTGAAGATGATGCCTATCAGCAAAATGTGACTGAATTAAACTTGATTTCACAGATTTTTCATGGCTTTCCGAGCCATCAGGTTTAATAAAACTTGAGCTTACATATGTATTAATCGAAATAAGAAACTGATTGGATTAATGAGTGTACCGGGTGATTTTCGAAATCGCACTCATACTCATCATCGGAGAATTGCTCGACGGCGTATCCACATAATCCACGACGCTGTTTGAAGAAATAGTCCGACAAAACTCCCAATCGACTGATCAAAACTGCTCGATTAGAAACAGGAGACACTAGGAGAGTGCAAAGAGCTCTGTGAGGAAACAAGTTCCTCCGTTTCGAGAGTGAATAAACCGATTTGCCACAGAACAAGAGAAATCCAATCCTCGAATGCATTCTAACAGAGCTTCGAGCATGGCGCTACCAGCTCCATGCCTAATTTACACTCGAGAACCAAGCAGAGGCAAACAAATAGGGAGAACTGAACAGTGGAAAGATGTCGACTCGTCGGATAGCTAGGGTTTAGGGTTCGACAGAGCTGAGAAGCGATTCAGCACACCAGCACGAAGATAAAAGGGGTTAATATCGATTCTTTGGGACCGCACAACCAGTTGGTGAAGCCGAGCAACGAATTCGACGAACCAACTACAGTAGGGGAGGACGACGGCGAGCGACAAAATCGAGAAATCGAGTTGCAGAGGAGGAGGAAGACGAAGCAGTATCCTCGCGCGTGGCGAAATCGACGAACCAGTAGCGGACCTGCGGGGGTACTCAGCTGGTTAGGGTAGTGTGGGACGGAGATAAGGGCTTGTTTGGACGCCCATATATTTTTTATTGCATGGTAAGTACAATTTTTAGTGAGTGCAACACTTTATCATTACTAGGGGTGCGTTTGGCAATGCAAGTAGCTTTTTCGGAGCTTTTGATTTTAATGAGGGTTGTTATTTTTACCTCTAGTTTTTACTATGTTCACCGCTAACCATCGTATCCAGTTGCGATGAGCTAATGACGGATATCCGAATCCACCGTTGTATGGTGCGGTGGATGGGACGTATAAATTACAGTCCACCGCAATACGTTACGGAGACTTAGTCTTTACAACAAAAACGCAAGATTTTTTTTAACACTAAGACCCGACAGTGTGAATTTTTTAAAAAAAAAAACATTACACTATCGAACCTTTTTTTTTTTAAAAGGGGGGTTGCTACACATAAAATGCATATTTTTGCATTCCCCGTGCGTTTGACTGACTGTATGCGTAGCTTACTTCAGTAATTTTTTATTTCTTGATCGACAATTTGAGGACCCATGCATATGTTTAAAATGGGCACTTCATTCATTTCACCTTCCCATTTAATTTGCCGAGCCTTCACCCATTTCATTCTCCATCTCCTTCTCCATCTCATTCCTTCTCCATTTTTTTTTATCTTTAGATGCTAAATATGGATAGATTTAAGAAACTTTAAAAAGTTGTAAAAGGTACAAATCCATTAAGCAATTTGCATTCCGACCGAGAAGAACGAGCACGACAAGAGGTATTTAAACTTGGGTTATTTTGGCAAATGGCACAATATGAATATCTCATTAGCTAACTAGCACCCAAACAAAATTAATTAACTAACCTAGCACCCTTCCCAAATTGACTATTAAGGGTCAACGTTACCCGTTGACCAACTCCTTCAGATTTTTTTTTGTGACATGTTTTGTGATGCCATTTTTTGCTATTGATGCCACTTTTTTATTACATTTTATTTTCGTTTTAATGTCACTTTTATAATGAAATGGTTTGATAACACTTTTTAAATGCCACTTTTTTCAAACTTTGATGACATTTTTTGTTTAATGTGATGTCACGTTGACCATTGATGTCATTTTTTTTAATGTTGACTATTGATGACATTTTTTTATGTCAAATGTTTGATGATATTTTTTTTACTGTGATGCCATTTTTTATTATATTTTATTTTCGCTTTAATGTCACTTTTCTAATAAAATGAATTGATGACACTTTTTTAATGTCATTTTTTTCAAACCTTGATGACATTTTTTTTTAATTTAATCAATTGTATATCGATAAATTTTCATCGATTCTACTTTTATTCACTGATGACACGTTTGTGATTACATTTCATTGATGCAATCACTTGTGGTGACATGTTTATTACATTTTTATTCATTGATGACATTTGTGATTACACCTCATTGATCTAAATCATTTGTGATGACATTGTTTGTTGATGACAATTTTTTCTAATAACATTTTTATACAATTGATAACAAATGAGCAAAAAATTTGACTACATACACTTCATTGGTGACATTTTTATTGGTTACACATTTGTGATGACATTTTAAGAATATAATAATATGAAATACCACGTAACATGTCTCCCCTCCTTCTTTTTTCCGGGCTTGAGACCGGTTGTGTACCAAAACACAAGCGAAGTTAAAAACATGTTATCACCTAGCTAATAAACAATAAACAAAGAGCTAGGAACCAAGTGTTATTAATGAAAATAGAAGTAATCAAATAATTGAAATATATTCCGTTGGGGGGTGGGGTAAGAGGGTTGAGTGGTGTAAGGCATTAGAAAGGGAAGTGATAAAATACATCCACATAACACAGTGGCCAAATACAACATTAAAATGAGCATTTGATTGCACGTGTTGGCAGCAAAGCTTGATTGCCTCATTTTTGTGTGTTAAAGTAGGATACTGGTGAACATTTTCATATTGGGATACCATGTCAAATTGTCAATACTTATTCAACAACTCATCAAAGATACCACCAAGAATTAGCATGTTCAATATTCTACAGAAAACTAATAGGCATCATAGAAAACCCCATCAAAGATGCCACCAAGAATTAGCATGTTCAATAATAAATGCATTGAGATTTTCACTGTCCAAAGCTTCTATTGAACTTGATCCAGGATCACTCTTAGAATCTTTGGATGGTGTTACATCCATCTCATGTGGTAGCCTTAACTTTTCACGGATAGTAGGGTTTTGGAGACACAAACGATGCAACATCAACAGCAGAAAGTGAGACGCAAATATAGCGAATTTTTTACACTATAACTGAGTAAACTTTTTGGAAGCACAAAAAAATACATACAAGGATGGACACACATTCTAACTGTGAATTCTTTCACTACGAAAGGGACTACAAGGACTAACCTGGATGACAGTTAGAGAGTTGTTGCTCGTCCAGTAAACAAGACTTGGTGGTTCCAACAGAGGATTGGAAGACAAAGTTACCAACTCCCGGAAATAAGCAAAACTCGGCATTAAATGCAATCGACTTAATCGAGAAATGGAACAATAAGTTATAAATCAAATAAGAAATATCTCACCAATTTTAAATCACTTCCTCATTCCTGAAATCAGAGAACCAAACGCCAACTCGATAGTTTCAAAACGAGCTCGTGATTCAATTTGAGCCTGTGGTTGGCACAGGAATCATATATATTCATATCATACCATGATTGAACCAAAACTAGATTGTAAACTTGAGGGTAATGTCAAGTAAAAATGTAAAATACACCAACAATCTCCAGGAAATGTTATCAGACAACAAGCAATCCACTAAGAAGGTGTTCAACATAAGCAAGTGCAATTCCTAACAGCTCAGGGTGGATACTAATACTAGATAGTGAAAGCAGTTTATACATTGCAATTTCCCACTTAAAAATCACAATCAACCGGAAGAACAAGCATCAACTAACTCTACAATGGAAGAATATATGATCTTATCAAAGCTATATTGAGCCTGTAGGTATCAAAGCATGAACAAAGAGTGATATAAACCACACTAATCTTGCCATCATACACAACAACTTCCTTGTCATCCAACCCTGAGAAGCTTCCACTTCCATTAAAATTCCCAGTGACATAGTCCTAATTAGAGATGTTTCAATCCAAATTTACTCAAAAACTTGCAAAGCCATTAACAAGGAATGATTTATTTCAACTAAAAGATACCAAGGAAAGAAAAAAAAACACAGACAATTCATCTAGGCATTTCATCGAACACCTTAGAGGCAGCTCTTACCTCCCCGTATATCTTCATCAATCCAAACGCAGCAGCACGTTTTTCGTCCATTGGGAGAGCAACCACAGTGATATCGTCATTTGTTTCTCTGTGAGCTTGAACAAAGCTTTCAAAATCCATTCGCTATAAGTCAAAAAAATCGCAGAGGCATTTTATCGAACATGTATCAAGCAAAAGAAGACCGATAGTTCATACCTTATAAATCTCAACAAATTTCCAGGTCCGATCGATCCTAAAACTCAATCGAAGCAGTTGGCCGTGGTCTGAAGACAGTCGGTGGAGTCGAAGTATGAGAGGGTGGCCGGAGAGCTTGGAGTCCGACGGTGAGGAAGGCGAAGATTGGGAGGAACGCGGATCCAAGCGCAGCCAGCGACGGCGACGAGGCCTAGGACGCAGAGGAGGGCGGCGAGGATGACGACGAAGTCGGAGTCAACGGTCTCATAGGCCGAGGACGCATCGGCGGCCGGAGGGAAAGCGGATTTGAGGAATATGGAAGGATGGGGACGATCTCGCCATGGATGGGGACGATCCGCCGTTTCCAAACGCCTTGATAGAGGAGAAACTAAAGGATGCTAATAACCTATAAAACATTAAAGAGGTGTTAGTCCGGCCAATTTAATAAGTTAGGATGCTAATAACCTAATTAAATTAGTAAAAGGTGATATTTCACCAAATTTTCTCTTTAAACTTCATTAGCTACATTTTAATATTTTAATTTTATTGAATATGTATAATTAGTTGAGTGAAATATATTTTTATATTTTATTGGAATATAATTAGTTGAATAAAATATTAGTCATTAGTTCAATATTAGCTTTGGATAAACAAAACAAATTGCCATGATTTGCAAATCTTTAATAAAATAATATCTTTGATTATAATATTATATAAAGTTTTGTTATTTTAATTTGATATATTTTAATAATATTTTCTTTTTTTTAATAATGTAGTAATAACGATTATTAAAATAATATGATTAGAATTATATGTGGAATATTTTATTTAATATAATTTATTGTAAAATATGTAGAATATTTTATTAAATATAATATGTGGAGTATGATAATTTTCATTATTAAAATAATATGTAGAATATTTTATTGAATATAATTATTTGAATAAAATATAATTTGTTATTTTATTGAATATATTTAGTAGAATAAAATAATTGTCATTAGTTAAATATTATAATGCATTGGATATACAAATTTCCCCTATTTGAATATATGTTCTATAATTGAATATAATTGTTTGAATAAAATATAATTTGTTATTTTATTGAACATATTTAGTAGAATAAAATAATTGTCATTAGTTAAATATTATAATGCATTCGATATTCAAATTAGTTGAATAAAACACCAACTTTGTATTGTAGGTTTGCTTAGACGGTTATCCGTCTGCTGACTTGTTGTAACGGCCCGGGATTATGATTCTCGGGTTACGTTTCGAGGGATGAAACCCCTCGTTAGGATCTTGCGCCCCGAGTACAGGTTGAAGGTTTGAAATTCTATCCTAACATTTTAAAGTGGGATTTCATACCCAGAATTCGAAGGGATCATTGGAATCCCCGGGGAAGTCCCATGTACCTTTCATAAGTCTAAGCGTGGAAAACCAACTGTCATGCAAATAGTAGAATCAAAGTGTAATACAAGAGGGTGACGCGGCAGAGCCGAGTCAAAACCAAATCAATAAGCGTATTTATCGAAATTTAATATATAATGTTAGTGGAGTTAAACCATTTCTTTGAGATCGCCCAAGAGAGTTCCCACGTCACGGAAACAAGGAATAATCATGCTGCAAAACAAACCTAAAAAAAAATGTATGCGGGGCGGTGTCAGATCGAAGTCCTACGCAATATAATCTCAAACAAGCAGACATATACACACGCTAGTCCTAATAAAGATGCTTCTAGACGCAAGACGGAATATTAACACACTAGCATGGTCCTAAGATGAAGTGCATAAATATAATAAGGCCTTAGTACCGAATACCAAGTGGTATATCCCTCTCCTACCTCCACCCCCTTCCGATAGGGCGGAGACTGGCCAGCTCGTGAATGCATTCCATTATAATCGGACGGCACGCATGCCCAACCCGCTCCACAATAAAGCCCGCAAGCATCTCATAACATAAGGAAGTTCATGACTCGATTGACTTAGGACGGGACCCGATGGGACTAGGTCGTCCTATAACCCTAGCAATGACTCTAGTTACTTCACAGATAACAGTCGTTCTGTTTACAAAAGCAATGAGTAAACGAATGCTCAATCATGAGTGCAATCCTAGCAGGATACTACATGGCATGCTTTATTATGAATGCAAGCACCTAGTATGCACATGGCTACAAGTAGGGAGATCTCTTTTTGAATCTGAGTGAGCTCATATAGGAACTCACCTGGAAAGCCGAACATCAAGATATACCAAAGAGCAAAGTCCAACAATCAACAAGCACCTATTATAATTATAAAGAATGCGGTAAGCTACAATGCTACTAATCACACACACAGAGACTATGTTCCCAAAGCCATCCGAAAGTTAAACCATTTCAAAACCCATTTTCCGATACGAGAAATATCTGAAAACCAAGCTATTCGAGATTTCCAAATCTTCATCAAGTTTCAATCGAGTGGCGAGGTTAAGGAATCCCGGTATTTTATTTCAAAACCTAAACCCTTTTTCGAATAGTTTAACAAAAAGGTTTATGTAAAATCCCACCAATAAATCCATCTTTATAAGTCGCATTTATAAAACCAAACCATATTCATTTAATCAAATCATCCCTTTTAAATTACCAAAACTCACCCTTATAATTATAAATTTCCAAAACCGGCCCTCTTCTATTTTGGAAATTACCCAAATCAACCCTCTTCTTTTATTAAGACCCAAAATCGAACAACACCTTCTCTTAAGCCCAGAATCGGATGGAATAATAAAAATAGGCCCAATCCTTTATTTCTTTTTAAAACACAGAACCCGACCCACAAAAATTAGGCCCAAACCACACATCTCTTCCCATTTTCGGATCCAAAGAGACCAAGCCATCTCCATTTTAAATTGAACCGGGTTTCTTTATAAAATAAAATGAACCGAACCCTTTTTTTTTAATTAAAACTGACCGGTCCAAAACCCATTGTTCATCTTCTCCCAGGTTTCCTCATCCCCTAGATTCGACGGAGGGAGAGATGAAGGGGAGTTCGCCGGCGGCCTGGGCCCGGATTCCGACTACTCATCCCGACACCAAGGACGGAAAATAAGAAGGAAAGGGAAGGAGGAGGAGGAGTGCTCACCGAGGGCGTCGACTTGCCGGAAACATTCGAATCAGGTCGCCGGAAGGCTTCGTCGGAGGCGCCAATCGCTTCCCAGACCTAGGTCGAGGGCGATTCGGTGAGAAAGGGGACGCTTTTGCTCGATTGAAGGTGAAAGAGAGGGAGAACGAGACTTACCGGCGCAAGAACGGAAGAACAGGGGAAGGAGAAGAAGGAGGGGCCGGCGCTCGCTCGGCGGTGGCTTCGGGGTGGCTGCTGCTGCTCGGAGGCGTCGAAGGTTCTCCTGCCGCTGCTTCTCGACGGAAAGGGAGAGAGAAGGAGCTGCTAGATGGGGGCTCCGAACGGGGGAGCGATGGGCTCGGTGGCGCCTGGAGGTTGCTCGGAAACGGAGGAGTGGCGGGGCTAGAGGCGCCCTGGTGGTGCTCGGACTTCGGATGGAAGGAGGCGGAGGCGCTCGGTGGCTGCCAGCGACAAGGAGGAGGTGGTGTTGGGAGTGTCTTTGCTTGGAAGTAAAACGGTGTTTGAACTGGAAGGGGAAAAGGAGCACAATGGGGATATTGTGTAGGTGGTTGAACTTGAAATGGGATAGTTTTTGAAGTCAAATTGGCCTCAGAAGAAGGCGTGGGATTGCTGGCGAGATCCAAATGAGGAGGGGATGTGGTTTGGCCTTTAACCAAAACTGGATGAACAAGCCTGGGAGAAACATTTGGGTGTGGGTATGCTTAGCCAAAAGGAGGAAAATGTGAGTTGAGGGGGGGGGGGGGGGGGGGGACACTAGCTCAGCTGTCATTTGAATCCAGGGAAAAAAGTGACAAGGGATGGGGGAAAGCTACTGAATTTCGGAAGGGATAGGGGGAAGAAGACATAGAGAGAGGGGTCCCCAAAATACAAATTCTCAAGCACTCGAAAATAGACTTGAGACCCGTCCTCTCGACCTTATTCCGACTCGTTCGAAATTGAATTTTAAAATTTGACTGGAATTCGTTTTAAGAGTTTTAAAATCGATTTAGCGATTTTTCTTTAAATTCCGCTTTTAAATTCATTTTGGTTTTTTTTTGTTTTTTTTCCCGAAAATTCTAGGATTTAAAAATCCGAGCCTTTACATCATCCACCTCTAAAAACAAGTCTCGTCCCCGAGACTAAAACCAAAACAAGGTAGGGGAATAAGTTTGAAATAGGTAAGTCCAAGGATCATGCCAAAGATCTTGTAATCATCGCGATTGCGTCTTCCGAGATTCTCACAACATCCTAGTCACGATCGTGGCATCTCCAATTGGCCTTGACATGTATGCGATAAGCGCCCCTATCACATCCCCGCTTTGACTTTTCGGAAGTACCACAACTCTAAAGGTTCTACAATATCATTACTAGGTCTTAGCAAGCACCCTACAAGCGCCCTCATAAAATACTTGTATCCACTTCGTGAAGTATAATAGAGTTGCCTGGGTTTGAAAAGTTTCAAAGGAGACTCCACAGTTGAAAAAGATTGGCCTCAAAATTGTTGAAATTCTCAATCATTTCCGCTCTTCCCAAATCCAAGTTAGCCCTTTTCAAAATCGCTCAAAACCTCTCAAAATCAAGCAAAACCTTTCGACTTCAAAACCGTCCAAAGCTTTTCAAAATCCGAGTTAGTCATTTCCAAATTCTTTCAAAACCCTTTAAATCCCAAGTTGATCAAGCAAATTCAGAACGCAAGAGGTGGAATCGTCCGCCTCTAAGGGCTAATCCCATATTCTCTTCCTAGGTTCCAATCTCAAAAAGCAATTCCAATCTACGAATCTCTAGCCATTATCAGAATAGATATAACCAAGACATGCCACATCATAACCAACCAACCACCGAAATTGGTCACGCCAAAACCGTAACATGAATATCCATTACCAACATTGTCGCACACCAGTATATTGGAACGTCAACACTCAACATTAACATTTCATATTCTAGGTGTCAACCAAATAAGAATGCATCAAGCAGGAATGTCATTTTTGAAAGGGTAACCGATAGCATGCATTTAGGTAGGCATAATAGGTTGCATTTAGCTTAGTTAAGATGCATTTCATGGATGATTAAGTACAATTTGCATATTTGCTCTCTATGTTAGTGGAGTCGGAATCTACACACTTTTATTGATTATTTCAGGTAATCGTGGATCCGATGATGAGACAGGAGTCGTTAACGCATTAGATGAGAATGTCTAGTTGATCGGAGAAGCTTACATGAAGATCTCAAGAGGTCCTGAGAAGAAGAAGCAAACCTAAACGAAGAACAAGTCTGCAGAAGTTGTCGTCAGACATGCTGAACTTGTTTTGCACTTTCTGGAGGCCTCGGTTGTCCGATTGACTATTATGACCATGCGTTGGAAAGCTCTTTAAGAGAACTACAACTTTCTTGTTGACAAAAAGAGCGAATTCATGATAGATTTTCTGTGAAAAGCCCCTGGCTGAGGCCGCTGCAACCTTGCGGCGCCCGCGTCCAATCAATTTGCAAAGGGTTGGAGGAAACAGTGTGTGGCGGGCGCAGCACCTATGCTGCGCCCGCAGCATTGGTCGTCAGCACTAATTCGCAACGTTTTGATTAATGAAAACCCTAGAACTTATTTATTTCTTTCATGGCCGACTTTGATGTTTTAAAAGGCCAAGTTTTATGTTATTTTCATAACTTCCATTCTATTTCGTTCATCAGACACTTTAGAGATTTTGAGCGATGTCTTCCATGAGGAACTAAACTCATCTATTCTTCCTGCAATTTGAAACTTTATTCGGATTGATTGTGAGTTTCTAATTCTCGTTCCTTGTTTCCTATATTTGAATGCTTCAACTTCTTTGTGCTTGATTGTTTATTATTTTGTTCTATCTTGTCTGGCCAACTTGTTAGATCAATTCAATTGCTAAGGTTTTGTAGATTCCTGGTTGTGAACCTTAACCTAAGTGGGAAACTTGTTCCTTTAGGGCTGGTTGAACTAATTGAATAAGTAGGAAGTTGAATGTGTTGTTAAATCTCTCTTTAGGGAGTTGAATTACTCTCCTTGTGTTGCTACCTCTTGGCATTGACTGCAGTATCTATTTTTCAAGACCGACTCATATGTTTGTTGCTTGCGGAGTTTATGTTTATATTTTGAGTATTTTGATTAGAATTTGTGCATATTTAGTGAATAAGGTGGCAATGGTTGATGCACTTAGTAACCGGGTCTATGCATGACACCCATGGGTATGATTCGCGCAAAAAGGTGTTGAAAACTATCCACTAGGAAAGAAAGCTTGATCATTGAGTAACCAGGTTCATTCATGACACCCATGTTTGCAACTTGCGTCAAAAGATGTTCAAGTGGAGTTCATATTAGTAGGTTGAGGTGTTGATAGACCGGGGCCATTCATGACACCCATGTTTGCGCCTCGCGTAAGGAAAGCACCAAGACAACAAAAAAAAAAGAAGAAAAAAAAAAGAAAACAAAAGAAAAGAAAAAAAAAAGTGTCACATTTTATTTAGTTGTCTTTATTGTGTCCTGCAAGTAATGACATTTCAGTAGATATTTGGTGATATGGTGGTCATTGTCTATGAGCTTAGTGCATTTTGGATTGAGTTGAGAGTTGTACCTTAAAGCCTAAACATATGAGTGAAACACATCCTTCTGGTGAGGTTGGATGATGTCTACTTCTAAGCTTTGATCACTGGAATACAAGCTATGACGTTTGTTTGCTTGGTTTATGTTTTCACCTGATATGATGTTGCTTTTTGATGAGGTTGAAACTTGAAGGGATTTCCTGTGGGATATATTGATTTATGTTCATTCTATCATTGTTTGAGGACAAGCAAAAGTTAAGTGTGGGAGAGTTTGATAGCATGCATTTAGGTAGGCATATATAATAGGTTGCATTTAGCTTAGTTAAGATGCATTTCATGGATGATTAAGTACAATTTGCATATTTTCTCTCTATATTAGTGGAGTCGGAATCTACACACTTTTATTGATTATTTCAGGTAATCGTGGATCCGATGATGAGACAGGAGTCGTTAACACATTAGATGAGAATGTCTAGTTGATCGGAGAAGCTTACATGAAGATCTCAAGAGGTCCTGAGAAGAAGAAGCAAATCTAAATGAAGAACAAGTCTGCAGAAGTTGTCGCCAGACATGCTGAACTTGTTTTGCACTTTCTGGAGGCCTCGGTTGTCCGATTGACTATTATGACCATGCGTTAGAAATCTCTTTCAGAGAACTACAACTTTTCTGTTGACAAAAAGAGCGAATTCGTGATAGATTTTCCGTGAAAAGCCCCTGGCTGCGTCCGCAGCAACCTTGCGGCGCCCGCGACCAATCAATTTGCAAAGGGTTGGAGGAAACAGTGTGCGGAGGGCGCAGCACCTATGCTGCGCCCGCAGCATTGGTCGTCAGCGTTAATTCGCAACGTTTTGATTAATGAAAACCCTAGAACTTATTTATTTCTTTCATGGCCGACTTTGATGTTTTAAAAGGCCAAGTTTTATATTATTTTCATAACTTCCATTCTATTCCGTTCATCAGACACTTTAGAAATTTTGAGCGATGTCTTCCATGAGGAACTAAACTCATCTATTCTGCTTGCAATTTGAAGCTTTATTTGGATTGATTGTGAGTTTCTAATTCTCGTTCCTTGTTTCCTATATTTGAATGCTTCAACTTCTTTGTGCTTGATTGTTTATTGTTTTGTTCTATCTTGTCTGGCCAACTTGTTAGATCAATTCAATTGCTAAGGTTTTGTAGATTCCTGGTTGTGAACCTTAACCTAAGTGGCAAACTTGTTCCTTTAGGGCTGGTTGAACTAATTGAATAAGTAGGAAGTTGAATGTGTTGTTAAATCCCTCTTTAGGGACTGCAAATACCTTGGCTAATCTCTGAACTTAAAGCTATCAATTGGGTTAAATCCTTCTTTAGGGACTGTTCGATTGATAAGGGTTGCTAGGACTGGTTGGACTAGTAACTATATTAGGTCGGGACAAGGGCATTCATAGGAAACTTAATAGGACGAGGAGAAGTTACAAGGATCGTTTCAAACCAAATAAAGTGGAAAATTTTAGGTAGAATTGCTTCTCCTAATTGTCTGAAATACAATTATTTACTTTTGTTTGCTTCAATCCGCTTTGATAAAAGGCGGAACTTTCACACTCAAAACCCCCCCTCTTTGGTTACTTAATTGGCATCTAAATCACACTTGAATAGTAATTTCCCTGTGGGATCGACCTCTTGCTTATTGCTATACTAGTTATAGGTTTGAGTTTACTTTGACAGGATCAACGACACGTTTTCCCTCCGTCAGTAACACACAAACACATCAAGCCTTAACCTTAACAAATCACATCAGCATGGTTTCCTACTTACCACTACCAACACAACAGAATTTTGTCATAATAGGGGTTTCAGTCTAATAACAGGCAACAAGTTAGCACAACAAAATCCATTCCAACAAGATTCAACAAACCAAGAAATTCACCATTTAATTTCCATAGCCAATGATTTATCCGGAAAATCAATTTTGAATTATCAATGCATAGAGATATCAACACGATCACGTTTTAGCAATTCAAGTTCAAGTTGTCAACACAGAATCGGTCATGCTCTCATGGTTTAGCAATAACAAAGTCTAACAACATAGCAGTATGAAATATTACCACGACAACATTTAACTTCACAAGACATCACTTACCATTATATTAGGATAACTTGCACCTTATTCTATGGACCCTACATGCTACTATCACTTAGCTTTCAAGTATTTCACATCAGTATAATATAACATGATTTCACACTATGTTTATACATAAATACTACATATTGCCTCAAAACAGTCACATGTCATAAATCCTAATACTATCATGCTCAACAAGTATTGCATAATATCAAGTATCGACATAGCAAGACAAGTTATCACATTACATCATGCTATTAATAATTTGAGCAAAGGTAATATCAGACCAGCATCACAATATCATACTATCACATATTATCGGCCACATAATATCATTATTACCAACACAAGTCAGGATTTTAGCAGGTATAATTCACATTCTACGAGTAAAAGAATTCAGGCAAGGCCTATCAACACAAAACACCAAGCATATCACAAGGTCAGTCACATAGGAACACTAAAGCACTAAAATTCATCATCATAAGTAGAAGTTGACCACGTAACGTCCATTACTAGTTTGTCATTCCAAGAATCAATATAACAGTTCTGGGACCTGGGGTTTACGGGCCCACCGTGCTTCCGCTGTGCCACTCCCGTGCTATTTGGCTAAACGTGCTCTTTTCTACGTCATCGTTCGTCAAAGTATTGCAAGCAAATTTTTAGTTAGCGGAGATAGAGGAGAGACAAAGAGGACAACCCAGACTCTCCATGGAACCGAACACAGACCAACTGATGACGACACGACGAAAATCAAGATCCTGGCCCAAGGAGTATGATGCCCTTATGTAACTCTATAAGGTTACGAGTTCAACAAGCAAAATACATAGCAATCGTGAAGTGAACTAGTCACCTCACTGGGCACTATCACGGACCTATCTAAATGAAAGATGTTAACAGATGGGGGCAACCAAAACATGATCGGGTTCTGCATGAGGAATAAGAGACTAACTAGCAACTTTTCATTTCATATATCAGACAAGCTTGATATGTATAAAAACATGTATACACACGGATGCACAATAGATTTGTGCGACATAAAGCTCATGCAAAATCTAGTGAACAACACAGAGCATTACACGTAGAGTAAATTGTTCGTGACAGGTACACATAAGCATGTCATAATCAATGTGGGATCATATGCAGACCTATCGAGATGTTTCATATCAATCGGACAAATGCCATGAAAGGATCATATAAAGCTTTATAGAAACCATGTCATGCAACAACAACGTTCTTATGATAGGGTAAGTGCGGGATGTCAACATATAATGAGCTATGATTGGAAAGCAGACCTCCATGATACTAGTAATATCTTGTCAAGGATGAACACAATCAAGGATAATCGTTGAGGAATAATTTAACACCAAAATCACATTTCACATATATATGCATCTACCATGTCGTAGGGTATAAAACGCAACTAGATACTCAATCTCTAATCGACACATATCCCACCAAGATATGAATTTATCCAATTAGCATCGGAAGGGCATCATGTGATAAGACCAACAATTCAGATGAGAACACTCATAAGCATGCCACTAATCATACTTAGCATGTGACAACTCTGTGGAGGCATAGCATTCTAATTGGAATAACAATACCTAACATGCTTAGACAGTCACAAGATCATGCAAAGAGGGTATGGCAAGGCTATCACAACCTATGACAAGAGTGGCTGCATGAGATGCAAGTTGAGCATGCGATCGTACAAATCATATCTCTAAAGGCATAGATTTTACAAGGTACTACGTGACAGTCACATGCTCACAAATGTATATGAATAAGATGCATCGAGCAACTCCACATAATAGTGAGACGAGTCATAGAAGTTTAAGCAGGACTACTATTGCACCCAATCATTAGCACATATAAAAGGAATATAAGCAGTTTTGATGAAAGAGTCATGCACATATCATAATGCGAAACAGGACAATGCTCCTAAGGTATCATGCTTCAAAAGGGTGGTATGCTACATTGTATATGCAAGGGTAATCATGCGAGTGCCTTATAGCTATCGTGATGTGTGTGTGGTCATGCGAGGTGTCAGATTATTCATTTGCAGAAGCCTTAAGAATGTCCAGAGACATGCAAAAACAACATCGAGTGATGAGATGATAGGCACACATTGATAGTCACCTAAAGCTTAACATGCGTTGAAAATAGACACTAACTCTATAACCGGGTCTATCAATTCCTAACCAGTTAAAAGGATCGCACATTAGAGATGTTGGAAATAATACAAGACTTTGCAAAGTCTATTCCACGAAAGAGCAGATAATAATGCAAGTAGGACATGAATCCACACAAGCCATAATTCATGGGTTCTATAAGATATATTTTAACATGATAAGACATGGGTATCTTTACAGAGTGAACAAGAGAACATCACAGATGATGGATTATAAGTCATGCTAGGAATTAACCGTCATAGGAGTACATGAAAATGGTAGAACAACTATCACATCATGGGACAATCATATTCACGTGATGAAGCAAGCATGACAATTTACTACTCGGCGAGTCATATTGGAATTCATAAGCCCTGTAGGATACTGCTGGCACATATCGAACATGAATACAATCCAGGTACTTCGACTAGACTCACCCTCGCATTCAGGTGTCATTTATATGCGAAAACATAATACTAACTCATGATTCGTACATACGTTCATTCGATTAGCACAATAGTTTGCAAAGAGTCAAATAAGTCACATCGTAATGATCTAGAAGCATGATAAACATATAGCAGAGTATAACATGGGTTTAAAGTAAAATAGCTAAGCATGGATAGGATGATAGAGAGTTACGGGTCCATGCAAATATTTAAATGGTACATGCACAAAATATCAGGTCATATATTTTGGGAACCACGAGAGGATACCAAAAAAAAAAGCAAAAGAAAACATTACGGGAATCAAAAGGTGAGCATGCTATGGTTTAGTGGTCATACATGATGAGTAGTGAGAGTAAAACTGGCATGCTAAGGGTCACACTATTATGAACCTAACCCAAAAGAGAGACTGACTATCATGCGAGTTCGTAACTTGCGACATATGCATTTAATCAATCATTAGTATGACGATGCAAGAAACCAATGAAATCAGGTTATGCATGCATAGGGGGTATGCAATGAATACAACGAAGTATGACCTAAGACCTAAACAAGGTGGCCAAGCATGGATACATAATGGCATACAACCACAAATCCACATTAAGGATCATCATCACAATATATGTTGGGAATACCACATCATGTCGAGTCATGCATATACGAAACCAGGAATTATATTGGTGTGTGCTCGTGTAGTGTGTCAGGTCATATATTCATGAAAGTATGAGAAAAACATGGAGATCATCATGGAATAACAGTTAGATAAGCATGTTGGAAATTGGGCATCATACAAGGCAGGTTGGACATCAAGTTGTAGCACGCATTCATCAAGTAAAGACTTACTCTAACAAGATATCATAATGGAACGATCACACTATCATGAGCCTACTTACATAGAATTAGGTAGCTCCCTAACACATGACACATACATTCAAGCATTAGTATAACAATGCACATACTAAGTAGATCAGGCTGGGATGATATGGGGGCATAACAGATGTAACACGGACCTAAGCAATGGCTAAACATGGACATCAAGAGATGTAGGCATAATTTCACACTATGGATCAATATGCAAGTCTATGGGGTAGTACATATAGGATCATACAATCATGGATGAAGAAACTGAGATAACCCGACAGAGATCTACAAGGACGACTCTGACTCACTTCTATGAACCCCATGACTTGTTTCCCGTGAAATATTCGTGTAACTCTCAAGTAGGGTAGAAAAGGGCTGAGGTAGTAGTGTACTCCAATACAACCTCAAATGCGGTTACCCGTATATCACACCGACATCACAAGAAAAGCTCAATAAAGACGTTTAGTAAGGTCGGGAAAAGAAGGCCGAAGAAGGGAGTAGTCAAGCTTAAGAGGTCAAAGGCAATCCCACAAGGAATGGAATCCCGACTCTATAATGGTAGAAGGTCTCCCCCGCTATTCCATTCACAAAGGCATTTAACACATTATTCATAGTCACGAATATCAGCCAGGTCTCCAATTTAAGCATACAACACTCAGCACAGAACAATCAACAATCAAGCTATCCTAAAGCCGCCCTTCGAGGGGCGACTGGCCGAAGGGGCAAAACCTCACGGTCCCTACCTAACTCGCCACTCCAGCCACTACGGCGCAATCCCTTGGAGTCTTGTACACCCATCTGTAAAGAACAAGCTATATTTTTGCCTATCCGTTCCCAGCTACATCCGATAGGGATGGTCTAGCGCGTTCACTACCCCTTCGTTTCCCTTTGTTTGATTACCAGATTTATTGAGTCACGTTCATATTTATTCCATTTGAGTTAGCCATATTAAATTCATTTTGCCCTTTCTAAAACCTTTTGAAAAACAATTTGAAAACCTTAGGCCATTTTCAAAACCACTTCAACCTATCATACTCGGTTTGCATAACCTGAGCTCTGATACCATCTTTGTAACGGCCCGGGATTATGATTCCCGGGTTACGTTTCGAGGGATGAAACCCCTCGTTAGGATCTTGCACCCCGAGTACATGTTGAAGGTTTGAAACTCTACTATAATGTTTTCAAGTGGGATTTCATACCCAAAATTCGAAGGGATTGTTGGAATCCCCGGGGAAGTCCCCTGTACCTGTCATAAGTCTAAGCGTGGAAAACCAACTGTCATGCAAATAGTAGAATCAAGGTGTAATACAAGAGGGACACGGCAGAGCCGAGTCAAAACCAAATCAATAAGCGTATTTATCGAAATTTAATATACAATGTTAGTGGAGTTAAACCATTTCTTTGAGATCGCCCAAGAGAGTTCCCACGTCACGGAAACAAGGAATAATCATGCTGCAAAACAAACCTAAAAAAAAATGTATGCGGGGCGGTGTCAGATCGAAGCCCTACGCAATATAATCCCAAACAAGCAGACATATACACACGCTAGTCCTAATAAAGATGCTTCTAGATGCAAGGCGGAATATTAACACACTAGCATGGTCCTAAGATGAAGTGCATAAATATAATAAGGCCTTAGTACCGAATACCAAGTGGTATATCCCTCTCCTACCTCCACCCCCTTCTGATAGGGCGGAGACTGGCCAGCTCGTGAATGCATTCCATTATAATCGGGCGGCACGCATGCCCAACCCGCTCCATAATAAAGCTCGCAAGCATCTCATAATATAAGGAAGTTCATGACTCGATTGACTCAGGACGGGACCCGATAGGACTAGGTCGTCCTATAACCCTAGCAATGACTCTAGTTACTTCACAGATATTGGTCGTTCTGTTTACAAAAGCAATGAGTAAACGAATGCTCAATCATGAGTGCAATCCTAGTAGGATACTACATGGCATGCTTTATTATGAATGCAAGCACCTAGTATGCACATGGCTACAAGTAGGGAGATCTCTTTTCGAATCTGAGTGAGCTCATATAGGAACTCACCTGGAAAGCCGAACATCAAGATATACCAAAGAGCAAAGTCCAACAATCAACAAGCACCTATTATAATTATAAAGAATGCGGTAAGCTACAATGCTACTAATCACACACACAGAGACTATGTTCCCAAAGCCATCCGAAAGTTAAACCATTTCAAAACCCATTTTCCGATACGAGAAATATCTGAAAACCAAGCTATTCGAGATTTCCAAATCTTCATCAAGTTTCAATCGAGTGGTGAAGTTAAGGAATCCCGGTATTTTATTTCAAAACCTAAACCCCTTTTCGAATAGTTTAATAAAAAGGTTTATGTAAAATCCCACCAATAAATCCATCTTTATAAGTTGCATTTATAAAACCAAACCATATTTATTTAATCAAATCATCCCTTTTAAATTACCAAAACTCACCCTTATAATTATAAACTTCCAAAACCGGCCCTCTTATATTTTAGAAATTACCCAAATAAACCCTCTTCTTTTATTAAGACCCAAAATCGAACAACACCTTCTCTTAAGCCCATAATCGGATGGAATAATAAAAATAGGCCCAATCCTTTATTTCTTTTTAAAACACAGAACCCGACCCACAAAAATTAGGCCCAAACCACACATCTCTTCCCATTTTCGGATCCAAAGAGACCAACCCATCTCCATTTTAAATTGAACCGGGTTTCTTTATATAATAAAATGAACCGAACCCTTTTTTTTAATTAAAACCGACCGGTCTAAAACCCATTGTTCATCTTCTCCCAGGTTTCCCCATCCCCTGGATTCGACGGAGGGAGAGATGGAAGGGAGTTCGTCGACGGCCTGAGCCCGGATTCCGACTACTCATCCCGACACCAAGGACAGAAAACAAGAAGGAAAGGGAAGGAGGAGGAGGAGTGCTCACCGAGGGCGTCGACTCGCCGGAAACATTCGAATCAGGTCTCCGGAAGGCTTCGTCGGAGGCGCCAATCGCTTCACAGACCTAGGTCGAGGGCGATTCGGTGAGAAAGGGGACGCTTTTGCTCGATTGAAGGTGAAAGAGAGGGAGAACGAGACTTACCGACGCAAGAACGGAAGAACAGGGGAAGGAGAAGAAGGAGGGGACGACTCTCGCTCGGCGGTGGCGTCGGGGTGGCTGCTGCTTCTCAGAGGCGTCGAAGGTTCTCCTACCACTGCTTCTCGACGGAAAGGGAGAGAGAAGGAGCTGCTAGATGGGGGCTCCGAAGGGGGGAGCGATGGGCTCGGTGGCGCTTGGAGGTTGCTCGGAAACGGAGGAGTGGCGGGGCTGGAGGCGCCCTGGTGGTGCTCGGACTTCAGATGGAAGGAGGCGGAGGCGCTCAGTGACTGCCAGCGACAAGAAGGAAGTGGTGTTGGGAGTGTGTTTGCTTGGAAGTAAAACGGTGTTTGAACTGGAAGGGGAAAAGGAGCACAATGGGGATATTGTGTAGGTGGTTGAACTTCAAATAGGATAGTTTTTGAAGTCAAATTGGCCTCAGAAGAAGGCGTGGGATTGCTGGCGAGATCCAAATGGGGGTGGGGGGGGGGATGTGGTTTGGCCTTTAACCAGAACAAGCTTGGGAGAAACATTTGGGTGTGGGTATGCTTAGCCAAAAGGAGGAAAATGTGAGTTGGGGGGGGGGGGGGGATACTAGCTCAGCTGTCATTTGAATCCAGGGAAAGAAGTGACAAGGGATGGGGGAAAGCTACTGAATTTCGGAAGGGATAGGGGGAAGAAGACATAGAGAGAGGGGTCCCCAAAATACAAATTCTCAAGCACTCGAAAATAGACTTGAGACCCGTCCTCTCGACCTTATTCCGACTCGTTCGAAATTGAATTTTAAAATTTGACTGGAATCCGTTTTAAGAGTTTTAAAATCGATTTAGCGATTTTTCATTAAATTCCGCTTTTAAATTCATTTTGATTTTTTTTGTTTTTGTTTTTTTTTCCCGAAAATTCTAGGATTTAAAAATCAAAGCCTGTACACTTGTCGGCTATCGAGTTTCAGGCATGTCTGACCTCGAATTCTTTCCTAATAAAAAATATATAAAAAATAGTTGAATAAAATATAATTCAATATTTAATTGAATATTTTAGGATCGTCGACAATCATTTGGATCATCGACGGGATGCAGATTGTGATTTTGTTTGGCAATGCTTTGTGAAAGTGGGTCCATGAGAAGGAGATGAAAATTATCTCATATGGTACATGACCAACTGCAAGCCCTTTCTATTGCAATCATCATACAGTAGTGAGACGGGTCCACGACGTCCTCTCCCTCCACATATTGAAGTGAATTTGGTACGTATACCCAAAACTGTTGTATTTGAAGGTGATTATTGAAAAATGTCCACAACATAGCTAAAATTTCACACTTCTAGTCAATGATGCAGCGCGTGCAACATGGCGTTGGAGTTATATGACCGATATAATTGTGTCGGTGCTCCAACCAAAGAGGAATTTTGTTTGCTTCTTGAGCCCCTATTCGGTAAGGAAGCCTTGCAACAAGTACACCCAAAATGGGGGGCACCCAAAATGAATACTATGACCCAAGTCAGCATCGCTGATTTTCTCGCCAATAGATGTGTTTTTTCTATGACTCATTCGTATCTTCATAGTTTTGTACTTTGCATGTCTATTTTTTGTACTTTGTCCGATTGCATGTCTATTTAATTTTCATTAAATAAATTACAATGAATTGAAAAAATTAAATTAAATTTTAATTTTTAAAAAATTTATAATTACAATGAATTTAAAAAAAAAAATAGAATTTACTTTGTCCGATTCCATGCCTATTTAATTTTCATTATATAAATTACAATGAACTGAAAAAATTAATTTTTTTTTAAAAAAAACATTAGTTACAATGAATTTAAAAAATTAAATTAAATTACAATTTAATTTTTTCAAAACATTTTGCCTAAATTTTTTTTTTTTAAATGATTGTCGGGCCTAAGACCCGACAGTGTATATTTTTTTTTAAAAAAAATTGCCTAAATTAAATTAAAATTTAATCTTTTAAAAAAAAATTGAAGATATTTATCCCAATGTCCATTTACATAATCTATTTAAGTATTTGTCCACCCTGGGCTTGAACAAGATTGTTGTAGAAGGAGACAACCAAGAGCTGATGAGAATTCTTTCAAAAGGAAAAGACAGCAGATGGGAGATTATGTGCGAGGCAGAAGAAATCAAGATCATGGAAGTAGACTTCGAAAATGTTGAATTCAATCACATCTACAGAGAAGCGAACAAAGTTGCAGATTATATAGCCATTAGGGGTATCATTAGTGATAGATCTACAATCCCTTTTAATAGGGAAGTTTGTACCATCATCCGTCAGGATGATCCCGGAGCGCGTTTACATTCTTTATAAATAGCTCCGACGGTTTGCCTACTATAAAAAAAAAGATTTGTCCACCCTAATTGTACTTTTAAGTAATTATCCAATTTTTTTTTAATAATACCAAGTTTACCCCTGTTTTAATTTTACCCCAAACCCCCTTCTTCATCCTCTCATATCTCCCGTTCCAGTTCCCTTTTCTCCCATCTGCCATTAACGTCCTTTCCTCCTCACGCTAGGGTTGTGCAGAAAAATACGACACGGTTGACACTATATGAAACCGCAATAAAACGGCACGAAAAAACACAAAACAATATAGATACGACATGATTATGACACGAAACGGTAAAACACGACAATAAACGTGTTCATGTCGACATGTTTTTCTTATCGGGTATCCGACACAACGTGTTAAATTTTATTTTATTTTTAAATATTGGTAGTTTGTAATATTACAAATAGAATAATTGTCCTAAAGTAACAAGAAAGTGAAGTTGCCCAATTGGTTGAGCGGCCCGCTTGTATTTGGGACTTACTAAAAGGTAGCGGTTCGATTTCAGATTCTCCCCTTTATTTTAATTACCTTTTACTTCCTTTTTTTTTTAATGATATATAGCTGCGAAATGCTCCAAATAAACACTAGCCCTCTCCAGTCTCCACTCTCTCACGCTTCACTCAGATACAGTTCTCACGCCCTCTCCTCTCTCTTGCAGCCAAACGCTCGGCCTCTCGCCGACTCACCCTCGCTTGCTCGCAACCGGCCTCTCACCGACTCACCCTCGCTTACTCGCAGCCGGTCTCTCGCCGACTCACTCTACCCTCACAGCTCTCGCTCGCTCACAGACTCGTCTTTCTCCCGAGTCTCCTTTCGCCTTCTGGTTCTTGTATTCGAAGAAATTGAAGATGAAGCATGTGTAGACTCAAAAGTGTAATCAGATCTGTAGTTACTCTGTTTTTAATTTTTGTATCTTGGATCTGTTTTTTATTTCTAATGATGATGACAATGGCTATTTCCAATCTTATTTCGAGGGTTTTGTTTTTTTTTCGATTTAACTTTGATGATGGTAGATGTTGTGTTGTTCGTATTTTCAATTTGCAAGCACGGTTCAAATTCAAGTTGTATATTTGCAATTTACATGCAGAGTTCAAATTCAAGATGGTGTGTGTATTTGCAATTTGAAAGTACAGTGCGAAGAAATTGAAGATGGTGGGTTTTTTTTTTTTTCAAAGAGGCTGTTTTTTTTTTCCACAAATCCTAAACGGTTTGTGTCGTGTTATACGGGTATCTGACACGAAACTGTTTTGTTTTTTGCATCAGATACCCGATACTTACCGTGTCGTGTTCGGATCGACCTTTTTAGTGTTATCGGTTTCGTGTATCCGACATGCCGTTTCATGTCGTGTCGGATATCCGGTTATGCACAACCCTACCTCGCGCGGACCTTCATGCAACCACCATCGGCGAGGCCGAACAACGGCAGTATCGCCACCTCCTCCGTGAGTGACGCCAACTCTGAATTCGTCCAGTCGAGCCCTCCAGCCCAAGAGTGAAGAGCGAACAACTTACAACAATCGAGATCTATTCTTTATTTGATGAAAGCAATCAAAGACCATAACTTTTCTGTCTCTTTCTTGTTCTTATTCTTCAATAGGATAAAGCGAAAAAGAGAAGAAGGTACGGAGAAAATAAAGATGGTGGAATTTGCCGTTAGCTGAGTCATTCGTTACAGCTACCTTGTTACGACTTCACTCCAGCCACTAGCCCTGCCTTCGGCATCCCCCTCCTTAGCTTTATGTAATTAAAGTGTAAATTACTAAGGGATATTAGACTGGTAAATGAAAAAGAGTCATTATAGTCAATAACTACGGTTGAATCAATAATTTGAAAATGCATTGCATATGTTCGATGAAATGCCTAAGATATAACTCATAACCTATTCAAGTTCTTCTTCTCGGTGAATCCTTTCGCTTGTTTAATAGTGGTGACATGACCCTGTTTTAACCATGGTGGCAATGTCTATGATCATATTTTAATAGTGGTGATAGCGTCTATAACCCTATTTTAATCGCGATGACAATGTCTATGATCTTGTTTTAATAGTGGTGACAACGTTTATGACCCTCTTACCCATCATATATTTGAGGAGAACTGTCCACCACATGGATTTTGGCTTCTCATTGGTCCCTTTAGGGTTTGTGCTTCCCTTGTCCTAGGATTTTTCTTTGGTGACAACATTCATCTCCTAATGACATAGTACTGTACTTAACATTTTGGGGTTTAGGGTTTAGGATTTAGGGTTTAGGGCATTACCCTAAACACTAAAGACTTAACCATAAACCCTAAACCATATTGTACATAACATGTTCTTTTGGTTAGGTTTAGCCCCTTTAGGGTTTGTTCTTCCCTAGTCATAGGGTTTTCCTTTGGTTCCAGTGTCTATGACCCTATTTTAATAGTGGTGACAACGTCTATGACCCTGTTTTAATAGTGTTGATAGTGTCTATGACCCTCTCACCCATTCATATATTGGAGAAGAACTGTCACCACATGTATTTTGTCTTCTCATTAGCCCCTTTAGGGCTTGTGCTTCCCTAGTCATACGGTTTTCCTTTGGTGAAAACATTTATGTCACTGTTTTCATTTTGGTTGATGTGTCTATGACTCTGCTTTTAGTTTGGTTACAACAACTATGACCCTCTTACCCATTCATATATTGGAGGAGAACTGTCCACCACATGTATTTTGACTTCTCATTAACCCCTTTAGGTTTGTATTTCCCTTATCCTAGGGTTTTTCTGTGGTGTTAACAATGATTATACTGTTTTTACCTTGGTTACACTGATGTCACCAAATGAAAGAAAAAACTATAGTGGTGACACCATTGACGACCCTGTTTTAATTTTAATTGGTTGCAGTGTCTATGACCTTTGGTGACAACATTTATGACACTGTTTTAATTTTGGTTACATCGTCTATGCCCCTGTTTTAGTGCGGTACACCATTGATGACCCTGTTTTTATTTTAGTTACAACGTCTATGGCCCTATTTTTATTTTGGTTATAACGTCTATGACCCTTTTTTATTTTGGTTACAACATCTATGACCCTCTTACTCATTCATATATTATAGGAGAACCAAAATAAAAAAGGGTCATAGACGTTGTAACCAAATGGTGCATCTATGTTTTTATTTTGGTTACAACGTCCATGTATTTTGGCTTCTCATTAGCCCCTATAGGGTTTGTGCGTCCCTTATCCCAGGGTTTTTCTTTGGTTACAATATCTATGACTCTGTTTTTATAGTGGTGACAAGATCAAAATTAGAATCGTAGACATGGATGCACCATTTGTTAAGTGCTTAGTGGACGGCGCCATTGCCATTGGCAAGGGATGTTCATGCACAATCTATCGTGCAGAGCTGGACAATGAGGAGATCATCGCCAAGAAGAAGCTTTGGCCATTGACAATCGCAGCAAAATACGTTTGCCAAAAGGGAAGGAGTCATGCCGATACTGGTGTAAGTGATTTCTTCTCAACAGAGTTGAGAACCCTGGGTTCCACCCACCACAAAAACATCGTTAGGTTCCTTGAATGTTGTTGGAACCACAAGAACAAGATGCTCATGTATGATTATATGTCGAATGGAAGCTTGAGCCAAGTTCTACATGAGAGTGTTTGCGGGATAAGCTTGGATTGGGACCTGAGATATAGGTTTAGGTGTTAGGGGATTGGGTGTTAGGGATTGTACTGCTTTGGTTTTGTTTTTTATACAGTCTATTTGTTTATTTTTGTTATTTAATATAATTTGAATATAAAATTACAAAAAAAATAAAATTAATACCAAATAGATTTTACCTTTTTATTTTATTTTTTTAGTTGGTGGGGTAGAATAGGCCGGGCATTTTTGCAAAGTTTCATACGTAAGTGCAATTGTTTTCATAAGTATATTTTTGCAACTTAATTATGAAAGTAGAGTATTTACTATTAATTCCTCAGGGTCTCCTCTCTTTTTTGAGCGATAACTCATCTCTTATCAATGCACTCCCTCTTTCCTCTACCAAATATCTGCCAAATCTTTTTCCCTAATTAATGCACCGGTTTCGCTATATACACCCCAAATCCTGCACGTCGATTCCGACGTGCAGGGTTAAAAGGGGTTAATTAATTTTTTTAAAGCGCTAATTAGTCAGAAGGCTTGCACGTCGGTTTCAACGTGTATTTTTTATGTTGGATTTGCGGTGTATATAAAAACACCCTTAATGTACTCCATCTCTTCTCTATCAAATCCCTGCTAACATGTACTTCCTCCCCTCTCCTTCCCGTCCACCCATTACCCATATAATTGCCCCATAAGGTAAAAAAAAATGCAATTATGTCACTTCTCCCCCTTTCAATTTTCCATGTCATAACCCCATTTGCAAAACGCAAAGGGAGTTGGTATATACATGCAAAATCGTCTTGTTTTAGAGTGGGTGGAGGAGCTGGAGAATGGATGGAAAAAAAAGAGGACGTGGAAGGGGATAAGAGAGGATAAAATTTGTAAATGCTTGGAATTTTAAATCATAATTTCTCGAAAAAAGAAAATTAAAATGAATTTAAAAGCGAAATTTAACGGCAAACTCGCTAACTCGGATTTTAGAACTCATGGAACGGATTTCCGAGCTAAAATAAAATTTTGAAAACTAACTTGACATGGCAACATCATCATCAGAATTTTGAAAATCTAATTGATTGAGAGTGCAGGTTTCGAAGATTGTTTCCGGGTAATTTTAAATTGGGGTTTTTGGGACCACTTGTGACTTGTATTTTTCCCCTCCTTTCACCCAATTTCAGTCAATGGATCACCCTCCCTTCCTGGACTGTCAACAATAGCTCCCTCAAGCAATCCATTCCCCATTTTGACAAAGCAACCCTCCCACGTCTCCTTCATCCTACCTTTCTTATAATGCCAAACCACCTTCTGCAGCTACTTGTCCTGTCCCATTGCAGCAACAAACAACAACAGGGAGACCAATGTTTTTCCCTTCCCCATCCTCACTTTCTTTTTAATTTGTATCCAAAACCCACAAACCTTTACACACACTTCACTCCCTTTCCTTTTATCCTTAAAGCCCGCAGCTCTCCTTCTCATTGTGTTGTCTTCAAAAGAACCCCTGAAATCCACTCCCTCTTCACACTCTCGGTTGCAAACAAACACCTCATCTTTGGCTAATTCCCCTAATCAATCAAGCCCCCTCCTTTCTCCCTGTTTCCGCTACCACCAACATCACCCTCCTCCCTTTGTTCTCCTTTCTATAACCTCCAACAGCTCCCCCTCGGTTCAACAAGCCTCGAAGCCGCCGCCTGACGCCACCGACTCCGCTCTAGCCGAGCAGCACCGAGACGAAGGCAAGTCGAGCCGCCTGAGTTTCCCTCCCCTGTTTTCAGAGACGACCACTACTCCACCTCCTCTGAACTTGAAGTCCAGCAGACCGAGCCCTCCTCCTCCTAGCGATTCCGGTGAAACCAAGCAGCTCAAGGAGAGCTCCCACAGTCGTCGGCCACGCCCGAACTCCAACGTCGCCGTTTGATTCAAAAATCTTCGGTAAGCCTTCCTCTTCCTCTTTTGATCAGGAACTCTTCAAGTTGCACCTTTATGACCCCCTATCCTCACCCCAGGACCAAAGGACGCATCTTGAGCTGCCGACGAACTCGAAGACCCTCGGTGAGCTCTTCTTCGTCCTTTCGCTCCTTTCTTTCCTGGCCTGTGTGTGTTTGTCTATGTTTGTGTCGTCGAAGTCGGAAGGTGGGTCGCTAGCCCCCCCCCCCCATCCTCCTCCTTCCTTTCTCGTTTTTTTTTAAACGAAGGAGAAGCCCTGTTCTCCGTTCTTTCCTTCTAGCAGTAGAGGAAGAAGAAGGCTTGGGGATCATGTGCATCCATCTCAGCAGCTGGGCCCTTCTTTTTTGAGCCGGATTATTGCATTTTAAAAGAAGAAAGTATTTGTGGGCCTATTATATTTAACTTCAAAAATCTGATGGGATTTTGGTCTTGGACTTTCCAAAAATAAAATGGGACTTGGTTTTTTTTTTTGAAAAATAGGAAGGCTTGGTTTAGAGTTTTTTTAAATAAAGGGGTCGGTTAATAATTTTTATAAAATAAGGGTAGTTTTTTACAGTAGGCAAGAATTAGATCAATCAAGCGATCTTGAAGCCATCAAAAGATGGCTTGATGGACCCTACGCAAAGGGTTGCCAATCAAAAGGAAAAAAACACAAGCTTAAATGTAAAATTACAATAACTTTATATCTAAAAATTATAAAAATTAAAGCCCTTGATTCTTGAATTCTTCAAATCTGGTCCGATGGCTTAGACGGATTGCAAATAGTTGACTTTTTCATCGTTGACTTATAAAACAGCGGCGGCGGTTTTCGTTACAGGTGTAGTGACTGGCAAGCTCGAAAATAGATTCTTGTGGTGGTGTTGAGAGGAAAGGTCCAAACCAGCCCCAACCCCGGGTTGATAAACACAAAGTTGAGGTTGCTAGAGAAACTTTTGAGAAACAACAATTAATTTTATTGAAAATCTGATAAACAGAAAACCGTGTTTAAAGTGTGTTTGAGGATTTTTAATAGTTGTAGGTAAAAAGTGATTTTAATTTTGGGATTAAGGAGGGTTTCGATTTAAGCCAAGAGGGCGGTGAAAGGTTGTGGCAGCGCCACCGCACCAAAGGCGGATTGTCCAAGGATCAAAGGGAAAATGAGAAGCAAAGGCCGGGGATCAGGAGCTTGCCGGAAAGTATATATATATATATATATATATATATATATATATATAGAGAGAGAGAGAGAGAGAGAGAGAGAGAGAGAGAGAGAGAGAAACAAATCTGTTCAAACTTAAGGTTGCATACAGGATCAGAGGCTGGAAGGAAAATTAGGAGAGAACGCTAAAGGAGCGAAACCAGGCTGCCACACCCGCACCAACGACATAAAGAGGGGAGGCCGCTAGACTGCAGGTGGATTGGGGGCGGCGCCGGGGACGACCCTACGGGAAGAACCTCTCGGGTTGACAATTTGAGGGCTATGGTTTTTTGGGATAGATATGGGCAATTGAAAATGGGGGGGGGGGGGGGGGGGGGGGAGAGCATGTCTGGGGTTTCGGGAGGAAGGCTCCACCGCGACTACAACAACGACCACGACGGAATGAAAGCACCACCATCAGGTCAAGATGTGAGATTTAAGGAGGGAGGGCAAAACCTGGTGAGGTCGGCGACCACGACGGAGCCGGCAGGGGGCGGATGAGCGAAGGAGGGGAACACATCGGGGTGAGTCAAAAGGGTTGAGGTTAATGGTTCTATGCACCGCCGTCATCGACACTCACCACAGCCAGGGAGGAGGCCAGACAGGGAGCCGATGACGAGGGTGTGAATAGGGGCGGCGCAGAGGAGCCAAGGCTAGGGAGGGGGAAGGGTTGTTGAGGAGGCGGCTAGGGTTTCCGCCATTTACAAAGAGAGCGTTTTTTTGGCTTTGGGAGGTGGTGATTTTCATAAAATAAGGGTAGTTATTGACTCCATAAAAGGGGCTGATTTTTATAAAATAAAATGGTTTGGATTTTTAAAAGAATTTAGAAATATTTTATGAAAATGTTTAAAAGAAAATGGTATTTGAAATATTATATAATATTTTGAGATTAAAGATATAATATTATGGTGATTTAAAACAAATATAATATTGTGAGACTTGGAGATTTAAAAAGGTATTATCGGATTTAACTCGAAAAAAGAAATTTGACGAACATTTTCAATGGTCGAAGTTTTAACTATTTGACTCGGTTTTCGAAACGGTTTCGAGACTAACTTGGGAAATTATGTAATCGATGACTAACTAGCATGTTGATATGACTGATTGACCAATGACATGATTGATTGACTAATAGCATGATCGTATGAACTAATGGCATGTATGAATGACTAACGGCATGATGAGATGTTAGATTTGTGTTAACGTTTGAGTATACCCTATGATTATGATGAACTGTTGAGATATTGGTATATGCAGATATGTTATTATGAGCATGCAAATGTGGGTGAATGGAATGTGAAGAATGTTGTGGTCTTATGAAATGTGGTGATATGATGAATGGTTGAGCATGATGGAATGAAAATTGTGATATGTTTGTTATTCTCATTGAATGATCTGTATGCTATGGATGCTTGAGTGACTTAGATATAGACTCTTATATTCTCGTTATCCCTCTAGTTGATGCTTTGTGATTATGATTGATGTGTGTCGGACCTTCTATTATGATGTTTTGCATATCCAGGTAAGTCTTTTCGGAGCTTACTCAAATCGACAGAGAGACTTCCTTGTCTTATGTGCATGATATACTAGGTGCTTGCATTCATAATCAACATGCCATGTAGTATTATTCTAGGTTGTATTGACCATTGAACATTCTATTTCTTTATGTGTATGTAAACAGAACGACCGTTATCTGTGAAGTAACTAGAGTCTTTGCTAGGGTGATAGGACGGCCCGGTCTCATCGGGTCTTGTCCTGAGTCATTCGAGTTATATGGCATCACCTTTACATATATTGAGAGCATGAGTATTATGAGCATGATTACGAGAGTTGCTTGCGGGCTTTATATATGATTACGGGTCAGGCTTGCGGGCTCGATTAGATTATAATGGAATGGAATGCATTCATGACCTGGCCAGTCTCCGCCCTATCGGAAAGTAGGGCTGGCACGGTACGGTACCATGGTAAATTTTCGATTACCACGTATCGTACTGATACCCCTCGGTATGGGATTTTATGTACCACGTACCAACCGAATAGTGTCGGTACCGAAACTCTTGGTACCGAAAGTATCGGTTACCAAATGTCGGTACCGTGGTAACCGAAGCAACTATTTTCATTCTTCGGTTTTCGTTTTATACACTGTGGTACCAATGACAGATTCACATAATTCACATTCACAGATTCTACCATCGGTACCGATGGTACATGATAGATTTTTTTTTTTTTTTAAAATAAATATATATTCGGTAACCACCGGTACCACGGTATTTGGGTTGCCCATACCGTTACCGTACCGACTACCCTTGGTACCGAGACTTCGGTTACCGATTCAGTCGGTTACCGACTTCTTGGTACCAATGACCTGTTGGTACGGTTGGTAATCGGTTGGTATGGTAATTTTCCTACCACTGCCCAACCCTATCGGAAAGGGGTGGAGGTAGGAGAGGGATATACCATTATTATTATTATTATTATTATTATTATTATTATTATAGTAATAATAAAAGTTTACAAAGAATTAGTGGGGAGCCGAGAGACAATCTGGGCCCCCACTCCTTTAGCAATAGAAAACCCCACCCTAGTGAAAATATGAGCTGCGTTATGAGCCCTTATATTGTGAGTCTGTGCAAATTTCTGGATCCTCCTTAGAAGGCCTATAGCGTCTGCCTCCAGTTCACCCAATGAAGAAAAAGCAAAGGGTAAGAACCCATAACCAATGGCTTTACACTTATCATGATACTTGACCCTCTTTCGACGAGCCGCCCCAACCACCACCTGTCCTGGAACAAAATCAACTATCCCAGATTGCGTCAAAGGGGATGACCCTGTCAAGTCAACACAAACATCTAACCCATCATCCCACGCATAAAGAAGCAAGTCCGCAGGACGGAGGGGTTTCTCGTCTCCCCCACATAGGCCAATATCAATCTCTTTACCAGCTGAGATCCCAGAACGATAATAGACATTCACTAGAGTGTCACGAACAGCATTATGACGATGTTTAATCCCAACAATACCAGCACACGACACATCATGATCTCCAAAAATGTCTCCCTCAAATACTCTGGAGCAAGCAGAACAAGGCTCTGAAATGGAAAACAAAGGGATGCCTAAACGATAGCACAACACACAACGATACGTCTTACCATTCATAGTCTGACCCAGCCCTGAGATGGGGACAGCCCTAAGCCAATCAGTAGCATGGTCTTGACGTTGAGAACTCCACAAAGCCATCTGACGCGGTGATAAAGAAAAGGTATTCTCTGCATCTGTCGTAATCAGTGTGAAATATATGTCTGCCAATTTCTTCATGAGTTTGGGGGCAGCGATCTCACTTGGATTACTAAGAATATCAGTCCCTACCTTTGTATTGAAGACACGCACGGTATCATCGAAGGCATAACCAGGTGTTGCGACATTAGTATGCTGGAGAAGCTTAATCTGCAGACTAGTTGATTGCAATCGCGAAGCTAGAAAAGAATAAAAGAGAGCGTCACCTGCAGAATAAACACCAAGGCCCCCAAACCTGAAGGGCAATGTTGAGAGCCTCCACTGCCAACTGCCAAAACCCGGCCCAGAAGCAACGATGACACGTTCTAGGGAGCGTCGAAGGGCTAGATCAAACTTAAGCTGAGCAGACTCGAAGGCACGAGGTGGACAAGTACGCAAAGCAAAGTAAAGTTTGGAGACCCCGGTACAAGCACGCAACAACAATAGCTCACACTGTGGGTCCCCAATCTTAGCAACTGCATCCATAAGTGCGATCGTTTTGTCCACTCTCTTCATCACAAGCTCGCTACTGAACACAGAACTAACACTGACGGGTCCACCAAGTAGCTTAACCCCATGCAACGGCCTAGCAATGTTAGGTGGAAAAACATCAGCCAACCTACTCCTCGGATCCTCTCTCGGCCAAAAGATTTCAGTTTTATCAACATTGAGGTGTAGACCATAACTTGGTCCATCCTCAATAATCATCTGCAAAACCTTCCCAATGACCAGAGTATCTCCAACAATAGTACCGTCATCCAAATACCAAGCCTGAAAACACACCTGAAACGTGTCCCAGATTTTGCGCACTAATGGATGCAAAACTAAGGCAAATAGTAAAGGGCCGAGAGGATCCCCTTGTTGCACGCCCTGACAAGACTGAAGAGTATGATCACCATAATACAACCTAGCTGGATTGGAGTAGCAAAATTCAACCCAACGAGAAATTGCAGGGCAATGAGTGCGGACTTCATGAATCATAACTTCCCGATTAACCATATTGAAAGCATTTTTAAAGTCCACCAGCAACATAGTTAGACCCTCCTCATTACCGCGCTCTTCAACTAAGCGATTCATAGCATGAAGAATGGCCTCACCCCCGCCCGAAACTCCTACCCCGAACTGAAAATCATCCAAATAACCACTCAAGGAATGCCCAACCAAGGAGGCACTAACCTTGGAAACCAAACGCCTCCAGATCGTACCAACGGCAATGGGGCGAATACCTCCGCCCGGCTTGACAAGCGGTGTGAGAGGCGCACTAGCAATGTATTCGCCTAAAACCTTAGGACATTTCCCCTCTAAAAAAAGATTAACCATCTGGGTGATAGCATCGACTAACTCATCAGAAACAGCAACCGCAGCCCCACTCAAGCAATCCATAAGGTGTTGAGCACGCAAACCATCTCTACCACATGATTTACCACGAGGAAAACTCTTGATTCTGTCCAAAACAACCTCTTTAGACGAGAATAAGTTATGGTGGCCAATTGGAGTATTAGGTATAGACGGTGATTGAGAGAAAGGATGTTTGGCATTTAACTCCTCAAGAGTGGCACTAGAATACGGAGCAATGCCAGAAGAGGAAAGGACTCTAACAGCAGCGGTGTAGTGCCCATCACCAATCTTCCTCTTACACTGCTTGATATTACGCTCAGTCAAATCAAGGTCCTCCTCACCAACCTCAGACAAGGGAGGAGAGGGTTCGACAAGAGTATCCATAACAAGCGTCATAATAGTGCCCGGCTCACTCCACGAAACAATAGCCTTGGCTATACATTCCTCTTGCAACCGCCGCTTGTTAGCATATCTGGTCTCCTGACTACTCCTCGGGGAAAAAGTTTTAAGGATACAAATAGGCAGCACCAACAACCTAATCCACCCTCCGATATCAACCGGATTGCTAATCACCTTATCAAGAGCTCCTTTCAGCACCCGAGAAAACCCAAGTCTACACTTAGGAGGAATAGATTTCACAGTATGCAGCCTCTTAGAAAATATACGATCGAGCAGATCAACGTTGAAAGCGCACCGTTTCCCATCCATCAAACCAGAATCAAGAATAGGCTGCATCGAAGAAGATGTAACCTGTGGCCTGTCGAAGTCATAAAGCACAAATCTAACCACACCATCACCACAATCAGGGGGGAGCACAAAATCAGAACCACTTCCATGGCGACATTTAGAACGAAAAGTATGTGTTTTGAAACATACTCCACACAACCAAATCCCCATCCTCTTAAAGGTAGTTTCAGTCTCAGTGAAAACAAGCACATTAGAAGAGATAGCATCCCTCGTCGTTACCTGCGCATCCCCCGTACAGTGACGATCCCTAAGGTGTGTAATCAAGGATGCCTTGGTAAGCCCATGGCCACCCCCATCTTGGCATCCGTTAAGACCCACGAAAGGACAATGAAACCGAACCTTCGTAGTCGACATCGGCAAACAAAAACAAGGACCCCCGAAAACAATAAGCAACGAAGCCAAGCGAAGGCCCACAACACTAACCAAGCAGCAAAAAAACACACCACAATTCAATTGAAATGGGAGGAACACAGCAAAAACAAACTGAGCACAGCCCACGGCAACACCAAATTCACCAAAATCATGAATAAAAAAGCAAGACCACGTACATCACACAACACTAGCACAACACACACCACCGATCAGATCACAAACGCACCACCATCACCAGCCCGCACCACAAGAGCACAACCCCGACAACAGACCAATAGCCCCGGCAGCCCCGACAGCAGCACAACCTCAGACGGCGCCGACAACAGCCCCGACAGACGGAAGGAAATCAGACGGCGCGGCTAACGCCGTACCAATGGATCGACGCCGAAAGATCGACGGAGGGAGAGAAGGCAAACCTGGAGATCGACTGGAGATGATCGACGGAGGGGATCACCATCGCTGAACACCGGAGGCGCGCCGAGGACCATCGCCGAGCACCATCGCTGAACAAGGCGGGACGCCGATCGCCGATCAAAGGGGCATGCTAGTGTGTTAATATTCCGCCTTACATCTAGAGGCCTGATTATTAGGTATAACGTATGTGTGTGTCTGGGGCAGCGGAAAGAGCAGGTGGGTGTCATTCGATCCCGCTCACGATTAAATTTTTTTGGTATCCATTATGCTTATCACTATTGTTGCTGATTTGGCTCCATAACCGCGGGGTCTAACATGGTGGCAAGAGAGAGTCAAGGCTCTGACTTCACCAACTTATTAACGGTTTGGTTTTGGATGTTTTGATCTTGTTTTGACCTGGCTCCGTCGTGGCACTCTTATGTATGAATTTGGAAACTTTTTTGATTGTATGATAAACGAATTTCACGACTTAGGTCATAGGACAGGTACAGGGGACTTACCCCGGGGATTCTAACGATCCCTCTCGGCTTTTGGGTGTGAAATCCCACTTTTAAAGCGAAATTGTTGATTTCAAAGCTTCAACCTGTACTCGGGGCGCAAGATCCTAACGAAGGGTTTCATCCCTCGAAACGTAAACTGGAAATCATAATCCCGGACCATTACAAATTTTGCTCAATTTTGTTTATATCCCTATGAAAAGGTGGAGGGGATGGAGGATGGACGTAGAAAATTGAACTCCTAAATTGCTCATGCAACCAACTAGCAATGCAACTCTCTTTTTGTCCTCATAAGTGCGTATAAGGACAGATTTATAATCCATCTAAACTTGAGAAGGTTAATTAAATCACTTCTATGTTTAAAATTTCAAAGTTATTGTGAGTGTGTTTTTCTCGAAAATGCAAATAAACCGCAAAATAATTGGGATTTTTTTATCCTCAGCCCTCATACAAAGCTATTGAGAATGAATAATTGGGGCAAATTTGTCTTTTCTCCTTTTATCACCCAAAAATAATTCATAATCTACCAAGTATGTTCTCACAATTCCCTAAAATAATCTTCGTCTCCTAACAAATAATCTATTTACAAACATACCCTTAATAGAAGGATCTCTAGATAACAATGCACCCTTAAAATAATATTCAGATAATACGTATTGCATTTTATAATAAAAGTTATTTTTGATAAATAAAGTGATAATTTAACATTAAAAATTTTAACATTTTCTTGAGATTTTTATACACATAAAAGTCTTATGTCGTTGTGGGTCTTGTAAGTTATTCTTTGAAATAAAATAAAATGTATATATGATTTTCTATAATTTTAAATTTTATGGGTGGTATGTGAAAAATGTCATATTATAAGGAATAGTTTCTATAATTTACCCCAATAATAAGACCACACATAACGAAGCGACAATTCACACCTCTTAGTGACCAACTACACAAAACGAAAATTTTAAAAAATGAAATAGGGAAGAGTTGTGGTGAAGAGCCCCAATACAAAGTGAAAGACAATCATTTAAGTGCCACATATTTCATCCTACCTGACAAATGATGTCGTATATGGCAGAGAGGGGAGAAAACACAGGGCATTACCTCTAGCTTGCATACTTGAAAGGTAAGAGCTAGCCAAACTAATGGGACGAAGCCACACCTCCCAAGTCCCAAGCATTATTATTTACTTTCAAATTTGAGTTTTTATTGTTAAACGTAATTATTTATACATATATAAAAATTAATATGTTTGAATATACTTCTTATAATTAAACACTCATTTTGCATATATTTGAGTTAAAAAATGGATTAAAGTTTGTTTGCATAACTAATATAGATTAAATGTAAGTTAATTTTTATTATAGTGAATGACAATGGTTAATTTTTAATAAACATTCAATAGGCAAGTAATTTATAAAGCCGGTTAATAAGAAAACAAAATGATTTTAAAAAAATTGTTGAAGGGTCGAATAGTAAGATGTAAGGACATAAGTTAATTGATAAAAAAAAATATTTTTAGGCTCATGTGGTGGGGAAAAAGTGACTTAAAATCAATAAAAGTGTTCACGAATAGATATGCCCTAAAGATTCTAGAGAGAGGGAGGGGTTCCTCCCTCTCTCTAGAATTTTGCCTACCCGATGAAGTGAAAATCACCCATGAATCCATCATCCCAAACCTTCAATTGATTACCCTATTGCCTAAAATTCGATGAAATCGCCTTTCCTCCCACAAAATTAAAGAAATCAACGACCTTTGTCTCCCCTCCCTCACACTCCTCCAGCCACCATCGACGTCAGGGTGGGGTTGGTCTTGGGTGGGAGGCGCTCGCCGGTTCCTCCGGTCCCTTCCTTCTACCCCGGTGTTCTCGTCTTGGTCTTCCTCCCTCCTCTAGTCCTCTGGTGTCTCGTCGGTCGGCGTCGCTGTGCTGCCCCCTTGGCTCCGCTTCCATCCTCCCTCGTCCTCGTCGGCGGTCGAACTGGGCTGTTGGGGGGGGGGGGGGGGTCGTCGTCCTGTATTGACTACTGCAATTTTTTGGCAGAACTGGGGTGCGGGTTTTGGGTGGGTCGTGCTCGTCATATTCCTCCGGTCCCCCCTCCTCCCTAGCGTACTTGTCCTGGTCTCTCTCCATCCTCCTATGTGTGCTACTGTGCTCCTGTCGGTGTCCTTCCCGGTGTTGCCGTCCTTGCTCCGGCCTCATCCTTGCCGTGCAAGTCATGGCTTTCTTGTCACAAGCCCTCCCGTACAATGTGCTTAGCGTGCAAGGATTCACATAATCACATTTGCCTTACATGCCAAGGCCTTTGGGAAAAGGGAAAATATGGATGGTGCTTTTCAATTTTATTTGCCATCCATAAAAAATATATTTAAGAACCCGATTTGAGTTCTTGATTTTGTCCCGAAAGGGTTTTGAGTATAACCACCCGAAAGGGTTTGAGAAAATTCTGCAAGGGCTTGTCGATACTTTTACAGGTGAAAGCTTGATGGCGTTTTGTTCGAGCAGTTTGCGGCTCTGCTTTCGATGTTTCTAGGAGATCTTCTGCTTGGTTGGGGGCGTGGAGTCTGTAGTCAGGTCTGGCTGGGGTCGAGGTGGTGCGCTCAAGGCGACTCCGTATTCGGAATAGAGTTTTCCTTGGAGCTCGTCTGCACTACCCACATGAGTTAGTGTCCTGCTGTACTACTGGCCCGCGGTGCTACTGTTCGGTGGTGATTGGTTGCGTTCTTCGGTGGCTTCCTCGGCTTTTTGGGTGTTTGGTCTTCTTGGAACGTTTGTTGTAGAAGTTATTTCTGTTTGGTCCATTACGCCTATTATTTGTATTTCTGTTTTTAGGTTGCTCTGTTAGACGGTTCGCCGTCTGCCGACTTCGGTCGGCCTCTCGATGAGTCAGGTCTGTCTGACCTTCGAATTTTTGTCTAATAAAAAAATAAAAGATATGCCCTAAGAGTCTTGATACCTTGTACAATTTGTGTACTCCACCTATTTTTGGGGGTTAAACATTAAAAAAAAAAAAACAAGTTTGCCTTCAAGATGTAGTCCCGCGAGTTCAAACACAAGTACCAAGAGTAGATGGTCAATTAATGAGGGAGGGACATGTGGCGCTATGGGACCCAAGTGAGCAAATCACATATCACGTTTTTTTTTAATTAACTTTAAGCCCTCATTTTGTTATGTTAAAGAATAACAACAACAATAATAACTAGTATAGTTCCCGCACCATGACGCGATGTTTTTAAAAATAAAATTCTAATAATATAATAAATGAACATTAATTATAAATTTAAATAAAAGATTAGCAATAGTTAGTATCCCTTATGTTAGTTGTTTACTATTTATGTAAGTTTTTTTCAAAATGATAAAAACTATATATATGAAATATCAGTTTTTTTTACATTTTTAATATAAATTTAAACTTAATAGTATTAAGTACGGAATTCTAAAAAAAATTATACAAAAATTTAATATTTTATATAATTTTTACTACCTAAAAAAGCATGCATCAATAGTAAAACCTTATGTTTTACTTAACGGAGAGTATAAAGTAAAAAAAAAAAAGTAGAGTTGATAAAGTAAAAAAAAAATTATTTACTATTAAATTATATTAGAAATATTTATGAAAATTATAATACTATTAAAAAAAATTATTGTCATTTAAAGTAATAACTAGTACGATCCCCGCGCGCCATGGCGCGATTTTTTTATAAATAATATTTACATATAGATAACTCATAGATATTATATTTAATTCAATATTTTTAATTAAACCCATTGATTAGTAAATGTGTTAAAAATAATAGAAAAAAAATACACTTGGGTTAAAGAGATAAAGAGAAAAATAAATAATAAATAGTGAAAGATAAAAGTTTTGAATTAATCTCATTGGTTAAAAAATGTAACATCAAATAATATTGGGTAATTAATATTAGAATATTTTTCAAAAAAAATAATATTAGAAAGTATAGTTACCATAATAAAATGATATTCTGTAAATAACATTTCCACAAATAACTTTGAACATGGAGAGGACATGTGACAAAAATGATTTAGTTAAGCCCAATAGTATATAGATATAGTCTTATAGATAGTTAGTAAATGAATTTTAGTTAAGCTCAATAGTTATATTAGATTGAATTCAATGTTTTGAATTAAGCCCAATAGTTAGTAAGATTAAAGAAAAAATAGAGAATTAAAAAAAAGGATTAAAGAGAAAAAAGGAAATTATAATTGGTCAAAACCCTTAAAATCTCTCTAATGCTGACACCTCAGCATGAACTCTTCTAAATTAAGAGTTTATATAGATATAGATAGTTAATAAGATTAAAGAAAAAATAGAGAATTAAAAAAAAAAGGAGAATTAAAAAAAAAAGGATTAAAGAGAAAAAAGGAAATTATGATTGGTCAAAACCCCTAAAATCTCCCTAATGTTGACACATCAGCATAAACACTTCTAAATTAAGAGTTTATATAGATATAGATATTGAAGAGAAAATAAAGAATACTTTAAAAAATAATTAACAATTGATAATAAAAATAATATTAATATAATTGTATTATCTTCATATGAAGTCATTTTATTTTCTCATTAAAGTAGTATATAAATATAAGTATAAATATAAATGTTTTGAAGACTTCCCGTTTGTTATTATAAGAATAAAATAAAAAAGTATAAATGAGCAATAATTATAAGTGCACTATGTATTAATTTTGACAATTATCAACCATGTTGATAAAAAAAACTATAGTAGTTAGATATAGCTTACTAATGATCAACAATGTATTAATTTTATTGAATTATTATATAATTCAAATATATACTTTTAATTTGGAATATATACTATGCCTAAAATAAAACTAAAAATTTAAATATATATGGCAATTTGTATATATTCTACAAATTGAAAATACATACTATATATAAAAGGAAAAGTGTGTATGGATAATAAATCTAATTATAGATAGGATCTCTCAATTTTAATATAAAAAATTGATTTTAAAACAGGTTGATTATAATTGATTGAAAATGCTAAAAGTAAGGAGAGCACAACACGTCAATAAAATGTTTTTATTTTAAAATATTATGGATAATGGATAATGGATAATAAATCTAATTATAGATAGGATCTCTCAATTTTAATATAAAAAAATTGATTTTAAAACGGGTTGATTGTAATTGGTTGAAAATGCTAAAAGTAAGGAGAGCACGACACGTCAACAAAATGTTTTTGTTTTAAAGTATTACTAGTCATTTTCCCGAACCATGTTCGGGTTTTTTCAGTATATTTTTTATCGGACGTCGATTTTCAACTAACACATTGTTTTGCTCATACTCCTCACCTTGTCGTTCTTCGAAATCTTTGGTTGTCATGGTAAATTCTTTTATCTAGAGAATCGATACTTAATACTTGTTCTCATGGCTATTCTATAAATGAACTGAACAATACGAATATTGTGTGTTATGAACTGTTTTGAGGCCATATTTTTTTTCCATCGGAGTCCAATGACACTATATAACATTCAATAATATTTTTTTTATTTCCCATTTTTTTTTACGACCGTGTTTTATTTCATGACAATGTTGTGAAATTTTCTGCAAATCTTTATAAAGTGTGTTATTATTTAAATTATTGCCCTAGTTATTTTCTTAGTATGGCTATGAAATACCAATAAAATTGACAAATTCAAGAAAAAGTCAAAACTTTCCCATTTAAAAAATTAGTGATAACGTATATCCATTGATTTATTGCATATGTTTGAACAATACAGTACAATCCTTCCTCATACAACTTACAAATTAATTCAAAAAATGACAAAAATTTGGTTATAAATAGCTTGAGGAAACCGACAAGTCTACTTTAATAATATCATACATGGATATGAGCTTTCCATATACAACTTACAAATTTATTCTAATTCATATACAAATAACTTGTCACTTTAAAAGCTAATCTTTCAAATCTGTGGTTTTCAAAAGTAATATTAATTATTGATCATATGTGATACTCAATAGTTATTTTGCAAAGATTCAAAGGCAACCACGAGCCTCATCCATTCTCCCCATCCAACTCCGGCGGCCTCAGCAAGCAGTAGTTCTGGTCAATGAGATGGGTTCAAAGAAGGTACATGATCTATGATTACTGCAAGGATTACATCAGATACCATCCCTTACACCCAAGTGTAGGTGGCGGTGAAGAAGAAAAATGCAAGCAAACAAATTAACAAACTGTGTTGAATGCTTGGTTTGGGATAAGTTACCTGAGATATGATATATATGAAAAAAAAATTGAGGTTTGCAAGGATACTGAACAGGGTGAGAAAATAGAAGAAAAAATGTATTTACTTATTTGCCCATTTTTTCTTGATTTTTTTTTTAAAGTGGCCTTTGTAAAGGAGGTACCTTTGTGATGAATTCTGCCTTGCAATAATAGATGCAAGAACGAATTTGCATCCAAAACTCCAACAAAACATTGTTCTTCACTATATTGTCTGTTGTGTGATTCAAATGCCAAAGTTGAGCCTCTAATAAATCGGTCTTTCTATGGGCAACAAGCCTAAAATGGAGGGCAAGAACTTCGGACATCACTGCCGACATCTCACCACACTAGGAACCTTTGCAGAAAACGACCTAAGCTTCATCTATGATCTTGCCACTAAGGATGTATTTGGTAAAACTTTTTGATAAGGTAGTTTTAACTAATAAGGTGTGGCATCCCTTACAAAATTAGTAAGGAGTCTAGCAAGGTGTTTGCTTAGATCTAATAAAGTGATGATGATGATGATGTATAAACATGACTAAACAATGTACATTGTATCATGCCCCAAAGCCAGAAGGATGAAAAATTCCATAACAAAAATGAATCGATGTATTGCAGCATCCTACGTGGTCTTCTGTGGTGTGAGTTATAGAGGGGGGGGGGGAGCGTTATATGGGACATGACTAATAATATAACATGTAGCTCGGATATAAAATAATGCATTTTCATGGGAAATAATGGAACATGTAAACCCAAATTGGGCTTGTTTCTAAATCCTAAGATGTTACACTATTACGAATATAATTAGTAAAATTTAATACAAAACTTTGGCATAAACCATGTCACAAGACCCTAATGTGTTGCAACCCTTCCACACTGATCCAGGCAGCAATGTGCTGAGCAAATGAACCCGGTAGAGAAGCAAAATCTATCCCTGACGACGCTTTGACTTTTTACGCTTACCTAAGACCCCGAGAAGCTTCAGCATGTTGTCAGTGACGTCGGGTGTTGTCATGTTGTCCCCATCCTGGTTGTCATCTGAGGTGTGAGTCAGCCATGCCAGGGCTTCGATGGCAGCGTCCCTCTCCGAAAGCTGCTTGTTCCTCTTTGGCTTCCCGACAAACTGCATGCCCTTGAACTCAACCAGCGACCTGAACTCGTTGGTCTTGAGGTTCTTGGTCTTGTACTTTGAAGGGGAATGCCCTGCTCTCATTAGAAGGGTTTGTAGCAGGCTCTTTGGGTTTGTTCCGTCCTTTGTGAATCTTTCGGTGTCACATTTGTTCTTTGCCTTCCTGCTTTCACGCCCAAATACGAATCTCCCTTCACAATTGTCTCCTGACACGAGTTCTTGAATCGCGAGCATTAGATACTTGCCCTCCTTGAGGATATCAATTGATGGATCTTGAAGCTGACCAGCACAGTTTCGTTTAGATATATACATTTAAAGTGTCTGGAACTTCTACGAAATCAAAAACCTAACTCAAGAGACGGTTGTGACCCATGTGTAGTTACTATTTGTTAAAATAAACAATTTGTCAATGGCATGAAGAAACATTAATCCCAAAAAAAAGATCACACAATTTATGTTCTATAACATTTCCTTGACCCTGTAGTACTCCCTTAACCCAGATGTGCAACTGATTATTGCTTGCCGGAAAATAAGCTCACCTTTGAGAACCCTATGCAAAGGCCAAATGTGATGAGTGATAACCTTTAAGTTTAGATTCCCATCTAATTTTGGTCGTAAGGAAGATTTTAAAACAGTAATCCAAACCATGTAGACCAAGTTCAAGACAAGTGTGGTTTGTCCTCAAAATACAACCTGGCTTCTTTGCTGAGATGCAAGCTTCTGTCCAAGGCATAATTGCCACACAATCATGCACCGATGGCACAACAACAATTCAAAACACATACCAACAGAACAATTCAAATTCAATACACATGCAAATAGGGTATTCTCTTACTATCATTGCATCTCTTAAACTCAACCTATCAATGAAACTAATTAATTCAAAATCTCTCAACCCCAAACTTGCATAATAATTTCCATCATACCCCGAAAAACTAATTGATTACAACAGAACAATTCAAATCCAATACACGTGCTAAGAAAATTGAAACCTATGAGTGAAATACCGATAAAGAAAAGGAATCGAATATCGTACCTTGGAAGATTGAGGGGCATCCCCGCTAAATCTCGACCTTTTCTGAAACGTCTTCAATATCGTCATCTATTTCACTATCGATGTCAGCGTTAGTCGTCCACCCCTTGTTCTCCCCACCAGCATTGATGTTCAGTGAAAGACTAACCAATTAATTACCTAAAATAAGCGGAAAAAAAGGCTAATTGAAGATCTTTCATAGAAGTGGGAGGAAGAATGGACTCCTGAACATGATAATAGAGGGCAGAGAAAAAATCAAGAGCAAGAGAGAGAGAGAGTAGGTAAATCAGTAATCAATTCAAGCAAGATATCGAATCAAACCAGCAAAATTGACGAAAGGGAGCCTCAACGTGCGCTAATTTAGGGATATAAAAAATCCTAATCTCCTGAGAACGGACTGCACTTGGTATCCGATACCAGAGACCATCATCTCTGGGCAAAAACGATGCACGCGGTTGTGGTCGATAGGTGTGTCGTCGGGTGGATCTAGACTGGATGCACTCGATCGGAGTAGGAGCGAATCAATCGGAAGACAAACCGGTAGCATCGATGTTGCTCGCCGTGGAGACGAAAGAAATCAATTAGTTTAAGAGGGGCCAGATCTGACTTATAAGGTGGTGGGAATTGAAAGAATACGACGAATTCTTCGAGGATTAGGTTTTGTAGAACTCAGAGGGGGAGAAGTTGAGGTGAAGAGGGAGATTAGCGTTGTTCTTCTTTATCATGAATTTGGGAGCAGTTGTGTAACAGCTCAGAATTATAATTCTCGAGTTACGTTTCGAGGGATGAAACCCCTTGTTCGGATCTTGCAATCCAGGTACGGGTCGAGGTTTCAAACCTCCTTAAGATCGGTAAGAAAGAGGGATTCCAAACCCTAAGTTGTTCGGATCTTGCAATCCAGGTACGGGTACCCTTAACCTGTCTTAAAGGCTAAGTCGTGAACTTCATTTCAAAGAAAGTAAAGCGGAAGCGAAGTTAAGATACAAGGTGCTACGACAGAGCCGGGTCAAAACCAAATCATAAGTGAATAGGTTACCATTTAGCCAAGTTAGTGAATTAGCCAAGTTCTTCGATTTCGCCAAGAGACCTCTCGTCATAGAAGCAAGGAGCAAGCAAGGAACAATACCTAACACTATCTACGAAGTCAGACCCGGTAATCGCCTGCGGGTCCTCTGACCTTGTTGAGGCCATATAACACGCCTATACCTAAATAAAGGATGACTAATGCAGTACAAGATTTAAATCACATAAGCATGCTTGATAGTTATAATGATATGCATAAAACTGTAAAGGGCCCAAGACAATGTCAAGTGACATATCCCTCTGCTACTCCACCCCCTTTTTCATTAGTGGACCTGGCCAGCACGGTACCCATTTCATCGTGGTGGTGCACGCACCACGGAATCAAATCATGCTCATCATCATCATCAAGAACAGTGTAAAGCAAATCAAGCTTGCCCGATGGTGCTGGGCTATCAATCATATTCATATCGACTCAATTGACTCAGGGCACCCGATGAGGTTGGGCTACCCTATGACGGTATGACCCTAGCAAAGACTCTAGGACTATCACAGATAACGGCTGTTCTGTATTCAAACACACATAGTAACCACATGCTCAGTTCAATGCAATCCTAGCATGATACTACATGACATGCTTTAATATGCAACAACTACACATCACATGACACATCAGGCAGGAGGTCCAGGTTACTCAGTAAGTCCCGTAGGATACTTACCTGAAGATGCAGAACAACATGATAACACAAGCAACAGCCCAAATGCAAGTCCAAAGCAATCCAAAGCAATACACACATATCATCAAACCATTGCTATAAGCTACCGGACCAACATTCATTCACACGAAACCCAAGTTCTCAACATACTCAAAACCAATCGATGGTAAAACCATTTTCCGAAACCTTTCTGATACGATCAACATCAACCAAAATCATTCTTCCAATCAACTCTTAAATAAAATCATACTAACAATATCTTTCAAACTTCCTTCTTAAAACCAACATCATCAAACCAGGACAAAGAATCCCGACATTAAACATTTAAACCTTAAAACCAATACCTCAAAATCATATTATAGAATTAATTCCGGCATTTTGGTTTTTAAGAAAACAATTCCTTTAATACCTAATTCCGAGAAACTTAAAAACCCTTTTAAATAAGTTTCCAATTAATACTTAACCAAAATGCAATACCATAGTTAAATCTTCTCTTCAATTCATATTAATAAACTAAAGCCAATAAATCACCTTAAAATTCTTAAATCACGTATTAAACATCATAAAATACATATTCCAAATAATATCACTTTCAAAATAAGTTTATAAAATTTCAGAATTCATTTTCTCAAAATCAGACTAATTTGGTAGTACCGTAGTAACTATAAATCATATCCCATAACCATAATATATAATATAGCCTAAAACCAATAATATACAATAACAATAACTCACAAAAGCCCAATTCTCAATTCTGAAAAAAAAAGACGATGGAACCCAGCCCAACAACCCATTCTCCCCAACCCAGAAGAAGGAGGCCCAACCCGGACCCCATCAGAAAAGAAGGGAAGAGAGAAGTAAAGGCCCGGATGGAGCCCGACCCGAAAGAATAGAACCCGGATCCCCAATCTCAATCTCCCAAACCTGGAAACGAAGAGATCCGAATGGATAGAATGCCCAGACCCGAACACTTGACCCAGTCCAGCCCAAAAGAAAAGAAAGAACATATCCCTGCAATCGTCACCTTCAAAACACAAAACCAGAGCTCTGCTTCATCGTCGGAAAACGAAAGAGAAAGGGGAAAGAAAACACAGGCCTCCGACGACCACTTTTTCGACCCAAGCCTCCCCCACCTGACCGACACAACATTCCGAGCACAACCCAAACACCCAGGACGAAACACGGTAAGAGAAGAGGGAGAAAGAAGAGGATTACCGAGCGTCTCCGAGAGAAATCTTCCGGCTCCGACGGTGGCTTCCAACTGCGAGGGCGATGGAGGAGGAGATTGCTCTGATCCTGGGGAGTTTGTAGGAGGTTTACAGGCCAAAATTGACATATTATCGAGTCGGAATCGAAGGGAAAATCTCATCGGGGCCAAATCGGAAAGAACAGGGGAGCAATGTTCGCGGTGGCGCCGACGTACTCCGTCGAGATCAGAAACGTTCCTTCTTGGCCTAAGGAGGGAGGAGAACGAGTAAAAGAGCAGCTTTCCAAGGATTCGAAGCGGAAAAAGGGAGAATGGACACGGTTTACCGATTTCAAACGAATAGGGGGGAGAAGCTTCTCCGATGGCACTGGCGGTTCTGGTGGCCTTCTGGGATCCTTCTGGACGCTTGGTAGGGGAGGCTGCAAAGCTGGCTAGTCGGTGGCGGAGGATCGAAGGAGGTCGAGTGAAATGGAAGGGAAATCCGGGGCTGCGCAAAGCAATGAAGGGGATGATGATTTTCTGGGTTTTGACAGTCTGTTGCAGAAAAGAAAAACTCAAAGAGAGAGGGAGAGGGAATGGAAGTGTGGGTTTTGGGGTGGATGGGGAATTGCAGAGAGGAGGGAGTAGAGATATAATGGGGAAGGTTAGAGATGAGGACAAAATAATAGTTGTAGGATGCAAGGCACACCCCAACGTCCCCAGAGAGAGATGAGATGAGAAAAGAGAAAAAAAAATGGAATTAAAGTGGTGCCAAAGAGATATTTTGAATACCCGAACAAATATCTCAAACCCGCTCTCTGACCTCATCCGACCCAACTCAAAAAGATTTTCAAATTTCCAATTCCGAATTTAATAAAGAACTTCAAATATTATTTTAAATTTTCGCATATGGAAGTCGGATAAAGCATATTTTAAAATTTCAACTAAGTAATGCCGGAACTCATTTCGAAGAATTTAGAGTAAACCAATAGCTCGAGGACGGAAATTCCAAACCTCTCAAATCTTAGTAATCGAGATAATTATAAATCATTATTTTAATTATTTAATATTATAAAATTTCCCGGTCTTTACAAGTTGCAGCCTTGCAGGGAGAGCGTGGGGGAGAGAGGGTTAAAATTTTTTGTTTTTAATTTTGCCCAAAGAAGGACATGTGGCTCATTCTTTTACAAATAGGTTGCTTCTAGTTTTATAAGTATAAAGGGTGGATATATATATATATATATATATATATATATATATATATATATATATATATATATATATATATATATATATATATATATATATTGTTATTATTATATTCGATTGAGCCTTAGTTTTATATTCGATTAGGATAAGAATCTAAATTGATAAAGATTTTCTACACACAAAAAAACGAATCCTAGAAATCTAATTAAAACAAAAGCTAAGTACTAATTAAATTTTGAAAAATATTTCCAAATTAGGGCTCTTATCCTATGCCTTAAGGGCACAAGATAGAAAACCGAATTTTATATACTCATAAACACCAACTTTGCAGATGTTTGAGTAAAAAAAATTGATAAACTTAATTTGTCTAAATAATAAAGATTATTTGTAAGCTAAATTCAATCATGTTAATAATGTAAATGCTCGGATTTTTAAATCCTAAATCATCGAAAAAAGAAAATCAAAATGAATTTTAAAGCAGAATTTAGTGGAAAAACTCTCCAGCTCGAACTTTGATTTCATAAAATGGATTTCCGACCTAATTAAAAAATTTGAAAGCTAACTTAAAATGGCAACCTTGATTCCCGAATTTTAAAATTCTAACTAATTGAAAGAACGGGTTTCGGGAACTATATAGCTTTTGGAAATTCAAATTCTCGATTTATGAACCACAATTCTTGTTTCTTTCTCTCATCTTTATCCAAAGCTCAACTAAATGATCCATTTGTAATGTTTAAATGGGTGAAATTTCCTACCTAGTTTCCCTATGCCTCAGGTCACAACACCTACGAAATTGTTTTGTTTTCTTTCTTTTCTCACCCCAAACTTGCTCTTCCTTATATGGCAATAGTCAAGCTTGCTTTCCCTATGCTACATTCCTAACCAGACCCATTCCAAGCAATTAAAATCTGATTTTGTGTTCATTCACATCCACCACAAACAAAAAGACTCAAACACCCCCCTAAGCTCTCTTCCTCCTCCATTCCACTCCCTTGTCGTGTGCACCTCCAAGGCTGCTCTCCTCCTCCACTGTCTAGCCTCCGTCACCACATTGCTGAACCACCATTCCACCACCACATCACCACCATCGTCCACCCATCCCCGTCGCCGACCACCACCACCACAGCTCCATTCCCCTGCCACTGTTTTGCCGAGCCAAAGATCTCAGTGCACACACACCACATCTTCCTCCTCCGAGATAGAAGCAGCAGCAGCCCCTCCTCCTTGCGAAGACCGACTTCCGCCGAGGCAAAGCCGCCGCCCAGAATCCGAAGACGCCGACGCCACCTCCCCGAGCCCCGACCCTTGTTTTCCACGATACTCCCGATAAGGCTCTCCTCCTCTTCTTTTCCGATCGGAAGCCCCACAGGTTTCACCTTTCTCACAACCCACCTTCAAATCAGGTCCGACGAAACTCCCCGTGTCACCAGCGAACTCCGACGAACTCCGGCGAAGTCGACGCCCCTCGGCGAGCTTCCCAAACCTCTCCTTTTCAATCCTAGTTCTGATTTCTTACTTCCTTGTGCTAATTGATCTAATAGAGAGAGTGAGAGCGGGTCGGAGTGAGTAACGGCGAGGTTGAGAGCGAGATCGAGAGTGCGAGTCGTCGAGCGAGAGGGCGGTGAGAGCGAGCGTGAACCGAGAGAGAGAGGAGATGAGACGAGAGCGACGAGCGAGCTCGGGGACGGAATCCAGGGAAGGAGGACGAAACCAAGGAGGACGGAGGAGGAAGCCCAGACTGGCGGCGGTGTCTCCCTTCGAACAGGAGAAGAGCAGATGAAGGAGAAGACTAGGTGCGCGGGCCCCGCTCTGGCACGTCGGAGCCAGGTCAGCTCGGGCCCCATCCTTTTCCTTCTTCTGAACTGTCGGGAATGAGAGAGAGTTGAGAATGAATTTGAGTTTGAGTTGGCTTTGTTTTGGGCCGGACTAATCTGATTTAGAAAGAAAATGAATTGTGGGTCTAATTGACAAATGTATTTCGGTTTTGGAGGGTAGAAAACAAGTGAGCTCGGTGTTGGCATTCTACAAAATAAAAGGGCTGATTTTATGAAATAAAAATTATTGGGATTTTAAGGGATTTGGAAATGTTTTATGAAAGTGGTTAAATAAAGGTATTTAAAATAATATATAGTGTTATGTGAGATTTAAAACATAAAATATTATTTTGAGATTAAAGATACAATATCATGGTGATTTAAAACAAATATGACTTGGAGATTTAAAAGGGTATTGTTAGATTTAAACCGAACAATTAATTTTGATGAACATTTTCCAAGGTTGGAATTTCTAACTAGTTGACTCGGTTTTCGAGACGGTTTCGGGACTAACATGAGAATTATGTGATCGATGACTAACTAGCATGATGATATGATTGAGTGACTAATAACATGTTTTGTGTGGACTAATGGCATGTATGAATGATTAATGGCATGAGATGTTAGAATTATGTATTGCTTGACTTATACTTTATGAACTATAATGAACTGTAGAGATATATACAGATATGTTATTATGAGAATATGAATGTGGCTGAATGGAATGATGAGAATGATATGGTCTCGTGGAATGTGGCAATATGATGAATAATTGAACTTGATGGAATGATGATTGCGATATGGTTGCTATTCCCGTTGAATGATGTGCTTGGATAATTAGACGTAGACTTATACATATACGTTCTGATGTGTATCTAGGTGATACTTTATGATTATGAATGATGTATGCCGGATCTTCTATTATGCTGTTCTGCATAGCCAGGTGAGTTCCTATATGAGCTCACTCAGATTCGAAAAGAGATCTCCCTACTTGTAGCCATGTGCATACTAGGTGCTTGCATTCATAATATAGCATGCCATGTAGTATCCTCCTAGGATTGCACTCATGATTGAGCATTCGTTTACTCATTGCTTTTGTAAACAGAACGACCGTTATATGTGAAGTACTAGAGTCTTTGCTAGGGTTATAGGATGACCCAGTCCCATCGGGTCTCGTCCTGAGTCAATCGAGTCATGATACTTCCTTATATTATGAGATGCATGCGGGGTTTATTGTGGAGCGGGTTGGGCATGCGTGCCGCCCGATTATAATGGAATGCATTCACGAGCTGACCAGTCTTTGCCCTATCGGAAAAGGGGTGGAGGTAGGAGAGGGATATACCACTTGGTATTCGGTGTTAAGGCCTTATTATATTTACGCACTTGATCTTAGGAGCATGTTAGTGTGTTAATATTCTACCTTGCATTTAGAAGCATCCTTATTAGGACCAACGTGTGTATGTGTCTGCTTGTTTGGGATTATATTGTGTAGGGCTTTGATCTGACACCGCCCCGCATACATATTTTTTAGGATTGTTACGCAACATGATTGTTCATTGCTTACGTGACGTGGGAACTCTCTGGGGCGATTGCAAAGAAATGGCCTAACCCCACTAACATCGCCTATTAGATTTTGATAAATACTCTTATTGATTTGATTTTGACTCGGCTCTGTTGTGGCACCCTCTTGTATTACACCTTAATTCCGCTATTTGCATGACTACTGGTTTTCCACGCTTAGACTTACGATAAATACAGGGGACTTCCCCGGGGATTCCAACAATCCCTTCGAATTTTGGGTATGAAATACCACTTGAAAACATTATAGTAGAGTTTCAAACCTTCAACATGTACTCGGGGTGCAAGATCCTAACGAGGGGTTTCATCCCTCGAAACGTAACCCGGGAATCATAATCCCGGGCCGTTACAAATAACAAATGAATTTATTCACCAATTACATCCTTGTGATTCAAGGACAATAATTGAATTTACAAAGTAGAATTTACCATTGGTTTATTGGATTTTGATGGTTGATTTTAGTGTAGTTTGTCTTCCTTCTTTAGGTACTTGTCTTTTGCCGACATACGAGAGGTCGTGGACGTGATTGAGATATGTCGGCTTGATGAGATCGAGTTCATATTCAAATATGAGATCTCCACTTTTGTTCCTAAGAGGACCAAGAGATCATGTACGTTGCCTCTACCAGTTGTAAGAAGATAAGTCTCACATTGTTGTTGGTCGTCCATCACTCGTCTACATCAGTGCCATCTTATCGCCACTGTTTTTTGATATTTTCCTCTTTGTTGATTTTCTTATGTCTCACTATATCTATGATGGTTTACCTTTGCTAATATTTTCAGCCTCTCGACATGTCATGACCGTTCGGGATGCCGAATTCATTTCTTTTTTTTTAAAAAGAAATAAATTTATAATTTTGAATAATAAGACAAAAAATAAATGATTAAAAATGATATTTTTATGTCAATGTAACATGGAGAAAAATGGATTAAGCCCTTGTTTGGTACCCATATATCAAGATATGAGATATGGGTATGGATATCATCCATATCCATATCCATATCCTTGTTTGGTATATGGGCAGTGGCAGATCTACGGGGGGGCTCGGAGGGCTAAAGCCCCCCTATCCTGAAAAGGGGTGTATATATATTTCTATATATCTGTTATATTTGTAATGTATATAAGTAAAGTAGGTGAGATACACAATGACTACTTGGCCCAGTGGTAAAGACACAAGAAGGGAAGGTAAATCTGATGAAGTATAAGCCCGGGTTTGATCCCCGTTACCTTCCACCTTTTTTATTTTAAAAAACATCAAAAGACCTTTTTTTTAACACCGACATAACGTTTCACTGTTTCACTTTCAGACACAGAGAGAGAAAGCTAACCCCATCCGCCCAAGTCCCCGAGCCGACCGTCGCCTCCCCCTCCACCTCCGGCGCACGATCACCACCGCACCCAGTCTCTCGGAAGTCTACTCTCTCCCGCAGTCCCACACAGTGTCTCCCGCAGTCCCTCGTCACTCGACAGTGTTCAACTATTCATTGTTCTTCTTCAGTCCTTTGATCTGACCGGTTAGTTTTCTTCCTCTTCCTTTTAATTTGATTATTTTTTAGTTCAATTTCCTTTTAATTTGATTGTTAAGTTAAATTGATTGAGATGAGAATCATTGTATTAGAATATATGGTTTTGAAAATAATTTGGGGAAATTTCGATTATGGATTGTGATTTATACATGAGAAATAAATGTGTGGTTTATGATTTGAAATTGTGGTTGTGGTGAGAAATAAATTTGTGATTTTTTTGTTTGTGGTTTGAAATTATGGTTGTGAGAAATGAATCTGTGGTTTGTGATTTGAAATTGTGGTATGCTGATTTGTTTTTTTTATAGGAGTATAAAATATGAACACCTTTGTTATTTAATCCAAATCATGTGTTCAAAGTGTTGGATGCTCATCTCCTTCAACCAACAAAATTTCTAATTCATCTCAGAATGTCGATGTGATTGCGGTTGAACAAAATGTTTCTAGAGATGATAGAATGAGCCAAAAAAGAGTTCAACAATGGGTTACTATTAATGATTCGACATTGCGGAGAATCTGTTTGTAGTATTGAACTTATGTTTAGTACGGTATTAAAGTTGTTTTTAGTATTGAACATATTTGGGTTTGTTTGGATTCCCGATGTATTATGTTATAAACATAATACATGTATTATTTGTAAAAGTTAATTATAATGATAATCAGTAGTTTCTTGGTAAAATACAATTCGTGTTTGGATAAGAAAAAAAAAACATAATTACTTAACATATCTCGTGAATCATCTGAGTCCCTAAGTGATGAAGAATGGCTCAAAAGTTCTAGATCCGCGATAGAGACAATGAGATTTAATGAATACGGAAACAGAACGAGGCATCAAGGATGACAGCTCGACTTCGACGACAACGCATTGGCACATGTGCTGCACTTGGAGGGTGGAGCTCCTCATCTTCATCCTCTTGCTCATGATCGAGCTCATCGATCCTACCCCCCACCCCCACCCCCACCATCTCATCCGATTCAATTTCCGATTACACTAATAGTCAGCAGGGGGTACTCGAAGCAAACCTCTCAGATCCATCCGGCGTCTACACTCAATTGATTTTGTCCCTGTACAAATTGCTCATCTAGTACTCAGCCAAATCCAAGTTCTACAAGGCCTCTGCCGAGCACCGGAGCCAGCGCCATCACGGAGCTCTTCCAATATTGCGACGGCCTAAGCTCGGGCGCTTGCTACGCCAAGATCCCCCATTGCCGACCTGTTGTGAAAAGGGATGAGGATTGGGGAATAATCTAAATAAATGCTTTTAGGGCTTGTTTGGTATGCATTACTTGTAATAAAAAAAAGTGGGAATGGGAATAGATGATTCCTATTTTTGTTGTTTGGTATTATAAAATCCGGAATCAAAAGGATTACTGGGAATCCCATCATCCCCCATTTACCCCCAATTTCATTCATTTGGAAAAGGTGGGAGATCTCCCCATTCCCGATTTTCACAACCCACCATCCACCATGTTCAACAAACCCGCACTTGCAGCCAGCCTCCAACCTCTGGGCACCATCACCGGCGACCTCCGTTGCCGGCAGAGCCCCTCTGTCTCCGACATCCCCCCTCTGTTGCCGACCAGGTTCGCTCTCTTCCTCCCTCTCTAGCGCCATATTCGTCTCGAGGTAGCCAATCGTTTCGCTCATCCTCCTCCCGGATTGCAGGTACTCCGGGCGTCTCTCCAGCAAGCTTCTTAAGGACAGTCACAAGTTTCTTTCTTCTCTCCGGCGGGCTTCCTCCTTCGCCGCCATCCTCGGTCTCTATCTCTCTCTCCCCTTTTTGCAGCACTCCACCCTCCCGACCTCCTCGTTTCAGTCGATCAGCCCATCCTTCCAGATGCCACCGCCCATCCTTCCCTCCCCGTCGCAGTCGACCACCGCCATCACCCATCCGGCCATCCCTCCCATCTCGTATAGTCAACCACAATCACCACCCAACCCTCTCTCCTTTTTCGATAATTAATGAATTATTGAAATTTGTTAAAATTTTTGGATTTTTATGATGAATTTATTAATTTAGTAGGTAGAATTTGTGTATTTTGATGCTTAATTAGAGAGATTAGATTTTTATGTGTTTTAATTGAATGAGTTGAATTTAGGTATTTCTCATTCCAACATTATAGAAAACAACATGCTTCGGTAATGACTGATTCCAGTTTTTGATTCCGATTCCGATTCCCATTTCGATTACTACTCTCATACCAAACGGGGCCTTAATATAAACGCTTTCCCATCCGTGGTTATCCAAACCGAGTTTAAAAATTAATTGAATTATAATTAAAAGGAAGTGTTTATAAATATAAATAGATTGGAATCCAAACAGACCCTTTGTATTTTATAACATTCTCCTCACAACAGGAATTTATTATCACCCTTTGTAATTTTCAGCCCCCCTCAAGCATAAATCCTGGATCCGTCACTGTATGTGGGTTATATGGATATCAAATTGACATACCCTCATATACCCATATACCAATCCCTTTGTAAATATTACCACTTCCATATACCCAAAAAATTTGTGATATGGGTTTTCTATCAGGCTATCAACCGCTTCTCCTTCCCTCTTATTTGTTATGTATTCTCCCGCTTACCCTTCCCTCTTCTTTGTTCTGTATTCTTCACAATATATCCATGGAGGGGATCTTCAACCTCGATGTCGATTTCGCTCGCAAGTCCATCGACGAGGGCAAAGAGGTCTCTTGGTTGGTTTGTGCATGCGTTTCTCCTTTCTTGGCTTGGCTCGGTGCTCGGTTTCCGGCGACGGTTCGTTAGGTCGATTGTCCAGATCTGGTTTGTAGGGGCTGGTTCTTCAGTTGGGTTTCGGTGGCCGGTTAACTTCTCTGATTTTGGGTTGAATTTTCTCGATTCTTCTTCTTGGTTTACTTTGCTGCACTTCAAATCTAGGGTGATGAGCTTTTTGTTTGCAATGGGGATGAAATGTTGCTTCTTTTCCTTCTTATTGGTGTACATTGGTTCTCCTTGTTGAATTTTTCCAGTTGAAATATACGACGATGGCTACTGGATTTTTGAAGTGAGGATTTTGGGCATTGTTTGTCGATGATTGAGTCGCTTTGTGTGCTGTGGCTTGAGGAACGGGAAGGGAGAAAGGGGAATTAGGTTTAGATTGATACTCATATCCTCTCATACCAAACGGGGATATTAAATACTCCCTCCGTTCCATAATACATGTCCTTTTGCTTTTCGACACGCTTTTTAATGAACGAAAAACTCTATAAAATATTATTTTTTTTCATTAATTTTTTTATATAATATGATACTTATTAGTAATAAGTATCATATTATATAAAAAAATTAATTAAAAAAATAATATTTTATAGAGTTTTTCGCTCATTAAAAAGCGTGCCGAAAAGCAAAGGGACATGTATTATGGAACGGAGGGAGTATGAGATATCGGATTTGATACTCATATCTTCGACATCGATATCTAATACCCATATCTTCGATATCGATTTCTAATACAAAGCCGGACATGAGGCGAGGCCCAACAGGCGCTCGTCTCGGGCCCAATATACATAGGGGGGCCAATCCATTATTAAAATGTAATATATAGAATAAATGTATAATAATGAATACCAGGGCCGTTCCGTTATATCTTGAGGCCTTGTGCAAACTAATTCAAAGGGGTTGTTGTTAGAAAAAATTTGGAAAAAAAACCTGCTAAAATTTTTTTGTTTAAAAAATGGGCTATAAAGTTAAAATGGACTGCTGTTGTTTTTTCAAAACCGGGATGCTGTAAAAGAAAAGGTTTGAAGATGAACTGCTGTTGCTTTTTAAAAAAAGAAAGAAAAAAGGTGGTTGATGAGGAGAATCGAACTTAGTAATTACTGGAACCCAAGCAAGCCTTTTACCAACTGATCTACTACAATAACTTGATACCCTTTACAATCTCTATGTATATATATAGACAATAAAACCTATACGAGGCCCTTAAAATTCCGAGGCCCTGTGCGATTGCACGTTTTGCACACCCCATGGGCCAGCCCTGATGAATACATTGTGGGCTTGGCTCAATTGGTAAAGTGTATTTATGAGGGAGTAGTGTGTGTGACTTGTGCGGCTCGGGTTCGATTCCCACTCGCCCTAACTTTAAAAAAAAAAATTCCATCTTATCCCTAAATGTTTCCCTCGACTTATCCCTATCAAAATGTTTCCCTCACCTGTTAATTCTTATAATTTCTTTCTCATTCTTTTATTTATTTTTATTGCCAATTTTTTTGGTTTATTGATTCGTTTCTTTTCTTTTTTCATATTTATTCTATTTACAAAGTTAATCCCTAAAAATTTAAAGGAAAAATTATTATCTTTCATAGGTAATTAATTATATTATTGATAATTTAAATATAGATAAAAAAATTGATTCATGCTTTTTAACTAAGGGCTCTGGGTGAAATTTTGGAAAGGTAAAGGGAAAAGAAACGAATATAGTCCAATTATAGTTTAAGATGCATTATTAAAAAATTTAATCATTACCCTCTCTTTTCAACTTTTCATACAAAATTATTTTGTTCATCCTTATTTCAATTACTAATTTGAATAAGGGGTAACTATATCCCCTATACTCCTCTAATCATTACTCCTCACATCTTAATTTTTACATAAAAAAAATAGCATTCTCCTCTTATCTAGATATATTTTCCTATACAAAATTTATTTGCATTCCGTTTACCTTGTGTTCTTATACCAAACGAGCCCTAAATAGATACAGTGACCTATAGAGAAAAAAAAAAATTATATGCAAATCCAGGCAACCCAAAATTATAATCCTGAATCTGTGTCTGATAACTTGTGTGTTTGGATTTTAAAACTGTGATAATTTAACTATAGTAGAAGGCAACCCAACATTTATAATTCGCATCGGACATTATAAATCTCATGTCCGGCTCTGCTAATATCCATATCTTCAATATCGATATCTAATATCCATATCTGATTTCTGGATTCAAAACGGGAATGCACTTTATTTTTTTCTTTTTTTTACTCTCAAGTACATGAACATAATCCTCCCACTCTGTGTGTTTATGACGGTCAACTCAACGGTTCATTTTTGTTCCCTAAACGCAACCGTCGTACTCGTATGTCAGTGTGCACATCAGCACATGCCATCCACTTGTTCTTATCTGGCAGATCCGACCCGACCCGTCACGGATACCGAAAACCGGGTAGGGTTCGGATTCGGAATAAAACGTGGACGTCTCTGTGGGCTCTTCACCCCTCTTCAGAGACCGAAGAAAGCGTCGTCGACAACGTCGCCGGATCTCATTCTCCGATTACTTCCTCAACTCCTCCTTTCTTCGGCGACCGTACATTTTAAGGTCACCAATAATTTTCTTCCGATGATTTGAGAGAGTGAGGGATTAGGGTTAGGGTTTCGGAGGATTCAGATCTGGAAAGATGAGATTTGTCCACCCGAGGAGGATTTGACCAGAACAGGAACTCGAGTTAACAAGATTTTCTCCCCCTTTCAATTTTTTCTTTCCCGAAATTGAGAAAAAAGGAACCAAAACGAACACAAAAGACCACCAATTATGATCAGGACGGTTGTTTATCAGGGGGATAATCTGCTCGGAGATGTGCAGATTTATCCTCAGCATCAACAGAACAAGAACTTGGACTCAAATCCGGACCTGAATGGTAGCCAAGCAGCTGTTGTTTTGGATCATCTGATGAGGGAAAAACGGATCCGGGTGACGGATTTCTCGCAGTCCAGTGAACGGTGCCCGCCACTTGCTGTGCTCTACACCATTTCAACCGCAGATCCTTGCTTGAAAATGGAGTCCAACGACTACGACCTCGCCAAAACTACGCCGCTTGGTGTTCTGCACTCAACCTGTCTGAGAGAGAACAAGGTAACACCACCACCACCACCAAGCAAAAAAAAAGTAAAAGACTGGAAATCTTGTGTGTTCACAGTTTGACGAACAAATCAAACACAAACTGATTGGCTATTTGAATATTCTTAGACTTTTCAGGACTGCGCAGGACTAGTGATTGAATTTGGAACACTAGAGACCTGAAGTCTACTCTAACTGGGATGAAATGTCTGCTTCTCGGTTGGATTCGAAGAAGCTGAATCCTTCTTTTTGTTCCAAATTGATTCGAAATACTTGATTTTGACTGGTGAAGCCATTAGCGGTTGTGTGTGTTTAAAGCTAAGAAGATTCTTTCATTTTGTTTAATGGTGACATTACTGATTACCAGTAAATCAGTACAGGAAGAAAGTTGGTAGGAGTTTGACAATTTCTTGTCTAGCCTAAATTCATGTCATTGTCTGAACTGGTCAACTTTGGGTTGACTGTGAAGTCAAAAAGAAGAAAGTGAATTGTGAAACTGGTGAAACTTCTCTGATGGCTTGAGATAATGGTATGTTTTAACGAGTGCTTCGATGGGCTAGTGAAGCTTTATTAAAGAAACCTCATTTGTGTTGAACTGATTGATAAAAATGATTTCAATAAGATCTCCAGTTTGTTGATATTTTGAGTCATATTGATGTTGAGCTGCTATTTATGTTTCTATTTCGTGTATAAGAGTACATCTGGATTTTGACTCAACTATGTGTCTATTTCATGTATAACAGTATATTTGAGCTGCTATTTATGTGTCTGTTTTACACTTGTCGAGTAGATGTTTTGGTGTAGTTTGGTGGTTTTTTATAATATTTTCTATGATATGGTTAACTTGTTATTTCATATGATTGTTGTTTGATTTGACTTCTCATCTATATCTGGCATGTTTAAACAGACTGCAGTTGTGATGCTTGGAGAGGAGGAGCTGCATTTGGTAGCTATGCATTCGAGAAGGAATGATGGGAGAATATGTTTCTGGGGTTTCATTGTTATATCAGGATTATATAATTCTTGTCTTGTGATGCTGAACCTCAGATGTCTTGGCATTGTATTTGATCTTGATGAGACACTTGTAGTTGCTAATACTATGCGCTCTTTTGAGGATAGGATTGATAGCCTACAAAGGAAAGTAAGCAATGAAACAGATCAACAACGCATAGCTGGGATGGTGGCTGAGATGAAGCGTTATCAAGATGACAAAGCTATTCTAAAGCAATATATAGAAAGTGATCAGGTTATCGAAAATGGAGAAGTGATTAAAGTTCAAAATGAGTTTGTCCCAGCTCTCTCTGATAGCCATCAGCCAATGCTTCGGCCATTGATACGTTTGCATGACAAAAACATAGTCCTTACTCGAATAAATCCAATGGTAAGGACCTCCTTGTTCTGACAGTTTGTTAGGCAAGTGCATGGTGTTTCAGCGTTTAAAGTTCTATTTGTTAAGTTGCATATAAGGGTGCTATAGGAAGGTGAATATGTGACATTTGTTGATCGTGACTTTTCGAGCCAACAAGGACATATCTGAATCATTTTCAGCTCTCAAAGTTATAGCAAACAAGTGCATGTTGTTTCTTTTTTTTGCTTATAATCGTGTTCTTGCATAAAAAATTAAGACGGTCTCTTATTGTGGGACTCATCCAATTACAAGTAATTGGTCACTGCTGTACTTGAATAGCACTTGTATCAGCTAATGTGTTTCTTAAAATAATTTGGTTTACTTGTTGAATTGGAAATGCTTTTATGTTGATTTTTTAATATATGTTGATTTTTTAAAGGAGCCAATTGGGGGGTGCGTATTTAGTGGTACATTTTGTTGGTAGTCTCCTTACGCAAGACCCTTCGTATGGTCTTGCTTTTTGTTACTACTTGGCTTTCGCCATCATCTATATATTTACCTATTCAGGAAATGCTTTTATGTGTTTAGATTCGTGATACAAGTGTTCTTGTGAGGTTGAGACCTGCATGGGAGGAACTTCGTAGCTATTTAACTGCCAGAGGCCGCAAGCGTTTTGAGGTTTATGTGTGCACGATGGCTGAAAGAGATTATGCTTTGGAAATGTGGAGACTTCTTGATCCAGACTCCAATTTGATAAGCACAAATGAACTTTTGGATCGAATTGTCTGTGTCAAGAATGGTAAGTTTAAAAGACATTTCTGTATTTATTCTCAGTGATCATAATCAAAGATATTTTCGCCAATTCTCTTTCTGGTTTCGACGAACAACTGTTAATAATATGCTCTTCTGTGTAATCTTCCCTTGTATGTGTGATATTTCATATGGAATTTAATTATACCTTATTATTCTATGTGTTTAACAGGATTGAAGAAGTCCTTATTTAATGTTTTTCATAAAAGAAGTTGTCATCCTAAAATGGCACTAGTTATTGATGACCGCTTGAAAGTGTGGGATGAGAGGGACCAACCGCGAGTGCATGTTGTCCCTGCATTTGCTCCTTATTATGCTCCTCAAGCTGAGGTATCTAGAGCATATGCTTTGATTTATTTATTAAGACATAATCCCCTTGTTCTTCTTTCAGTGTCTTCAACTTTTGTTTCACTATGTTATGTTGTAGGCAAACAATGCCATTCCAGTCCTATGTGTAGCTAGAAATGTTGCTTGCAATGTTAGAGGTGGTTTCTTCAAGTAAGCATTACTGTTTAGACTTTTGATATTCTGGTGACAGATATATATTTGTGCTTGATGTCGACCTTGTTCTTTGGCCAATCACTTTTGATTTGTATCTTGATACAATTTGTTCAAGATACCAGACATTCTTCAAATATGACACGACTTTATACAATTTGTTCCAGAGAATTTGATGATGAGCTCCTACAGCTGATATCTAAAGTTTTATATGAAGATGATCTTAAAGATATCCCATTCCACCCTGATGTGAGCAATTACCTGGTTCCAGAGGTATTCTAGTTCCCTACTATTCATCCTTTGCCTTGTTTTTCAGCTTTTCCGGTCCGATTTGTAGATTGCATTCAAAACCTTTTCCCTCTGGTTTGTGAATGTCAAAATAATTTCCATTTGAGGCTGATGCTTGTTGTCACACTTGTGTATTCTTTATTCTTGCTTGCAGGATGATACATTTGCGGCAAATGATAATAGAGAGCCAACTGGTTTTGATGGAATGGCAGACGCTGAGGTTGAACGGAGGATGAAGGTAACTTTGTCTTTCTTTTCCTAGAATCGTTTTGGGTCTCTGGGGGGTGTGGGTGGGGCCTGGAGTCTAGACTCTAGAGCATGATTATCTACCTTAAGCAGAACAACAACAACAACGTGCCCAGTATATCCCGCTTAAAGTAGGGTCTGGGAGCCGAGTTGTACGCACCCTTATCCCGACTAGGTCGAGAGGTGAATGGTGCGGGAGAAGAGACAAGGTGCCCTACGCCGGAAGGACCGCAATCTGAGACTTGATATGGTGGATAGGGGTAAGAGGAGAGGGCCGGCTAATGCTCCTGCAAGAGCTTTATAATCGGGATTACAAAACAGGGGGGGATGGGGTAGGGAGGACTGAGGAGAGAGGTCCGGTGGGGGAGGGGTTGGGGCGAGGTTCGGGGTTGGGGGGGGGGGGTGTGGGGGGGATTTTATGGGTCGGGTCAGAGGATGACAGAGGCTGGAGGCGGGCGGGGATGATAGGGTGTGGGCTGGGGGGTCGGTGGGAGGTCGTGGGTTGACAGATCTGGTGGGGGAGGAGATGGCTGTGCTGGGGGGAGGGCGAGGGAAGAGGCAGGGCGTCTGGAGAGACCAGGAGAAATCGGGATCTAGTTGGGGGTGGAGGTTCAGGTCCGACGACCGGAGGTCGGCGAGAGTGGCTGATGGTTGGGCTGGGCGGCGCCGGCGACGGGAGGTCGCCTGAAGTAGGCCGACGACAGTAGAGCGGAGAGCGACGAGCGAAGAGGGTTACGAGAGAAGAGAGAGGAGATGGAAGAAAGATGAAATTATACTTTTGTACGTGATTATGTCCCCATCAGGAGTTTGTAATATACGTGGTTAAGTTTTTGCAGTCATTGTCTTCATTTCTAGCTTGGATTTATATATTGCGGTATGATATTAGAGACACATTCTTCATTTTCCTTGCAGGAAGCAATTTCATCTTCCAAAGTTCCCTTAACAGTTGCTTCGTTATCTGCCAATCCTGACCCAAGGGCTGCTGCTTCTCTGCACTTTACTGCTGCTAGTACTGCGATGCCAGTTGCTCAGCCTGTTCCACCAAATCAGCTACCACAAGTGTCAGTTGTGCCTTTTCCACCTAATCGGCTACCACAAGCAGCTCCTTTAGCAAGGCCATTGGGTCATATTGGAAATGCAGACTCAACCTTACATGCTTCTCCTGCCAGAGAAGAGGGTGAAGTACCGGAGTCGGAGCTAGATCCAGATACAAGGAGGAGGCTTCTTATATTGCAGCATGGACAAGACACGAGAGATAATGCACCAAGTGAGCCTCAATTTCCTGGAAGACCTGTCCAAGCATCAATTCCTGCCCCAGGGCAAGTTCCGATTCCTGTCACATCTCCTTCTCCACCTCCACCTCCGCCTCCTGGTCCACGGGTGCAGTCACGTCGAGGCTGGTTTGAAGACCAGATGAACTCAGGACAACCTTGTCGGGCAGTTGCAAAAGAATATTCTTCTGATGGATTGCATGCTGATAAGCAACGCCCTCTTCCACCTCCATTTTCAAAAAAGATGGACAATTTTGTTCAATCTGAACGGCCTTATGCACAAAAGCAAAGATTTCCAAGAGAGGTTAGGTCACCTTCCCTATTTTATCTTTCCACTCAGTATGTGAGCAGTTGATCTCGATAGCTTTGCTAATAAGCATGCATAGTGATACTAATAATCTTAGAGCTCCCTTCTGCAGGGTTCTCGCAGGGATGACAGTTTCCGGTCATTTAAATCCTTTCAAGGTAATCCTTCACACCATAATGGAAGCACCAACCATTGTTGATTTGTTCCTGTAGTGAGTTGTATCGAGCACCAACCATATTCTGCATATATCTTAACGCTGTTTTTAGTGGCATCTATGCATGAGTAATACCCCTCTGGTTGAGCTAAATTATATCATTTATCATTCATAATAACTTTGTTATTGCTGTAAAACCGTGTTTAGGGAATTCTGCCCTTGGTAGAAGTATTTCAGCTGATAATAATGGAAAATAAATGTGAAACATGGCTCAGTCTTTAATCATATTTCTAATTTCTTTTGGAAGGATTATTATTTGTACGTAGCTAATTTAGAATCCATAAGTACATCACTTTTTTTTTTTTTGGTTATGGAAACAAAATTGGTTTTTTGAGCTCTTTTATATCTTTCTGAGATGAGATAATATTTCTTTCCTTATTCTCGGATTTTTTTTACTGGTTTGGTTGTATACTTGTCTTGCCTCACAAATTATTCATAGTGATTCTATTTGTTTGTTAATTTTTTGGTCTCATTTAACTTTTGGGGATCCTTTTAGTTTTCTCCTTACACTCACTCTTTACAGGCGAGGATGTCTCTCTTGGCCGAACCTCTTCTTTCAACAAGGAGTTTGAAAACGAGTCTGGTCGGTCATGCTCCAGCAACAAGGATTGGGATTCGGATTCAGGACGTTCCTCCAGCTATAGAGATTCTGAAAATGAACTTGGACAAAACATTTCTGTGTCAGAAACACCTGTCGGAGCTTTGCATGATATTGCTAGAAAGTGTGGAGCTAAGGTAGTATGGTTAAATACTAATCAAAGGAGAGTTAGCAACTAAGTTGTCACACATTTTCACTTGTTGCTTTATTTTGCAGATTCTTACTCGTTTGTTGCATTTTGTAGGTTGAGTATAGATCATCTCTTGCAGTTTCTTCAGAATTGAAGTTTTTGATGGAGGTTGTCTACCTTTATATATATACGACGTTGCATGTTTTCCTTTACTTTATCCAAATGAATGCTTGCTTGCCTGATATGCTAAAGTTTTGCAACAAAATATTTGAATTGGCGCAATAGGTGATGAGATATCTGCTGGAGTTTGTAAAATATCATCTTCTGCATCAATCAGATTATTATTTTACCCACTAAGTATAAAAATTTATGTCGTTTTAGGCATTCAAAGTAGTCTCAAAATTTGCTGTTTTAGGCTTTTCTTGTCCATTTTTTCTCTAAGACTTAATTTACAATGTCAAATAAGAAGGGAAAGCTTTAGTAATAGACTAGCAGTAGTAATTACAAATAAAAAAAGAAGAAGAGTATATTATACCCCCTCTGTTAATTAAAACATGTCATTTACTATTCATGCACACTTTTTTAGAATGATAAAAACTATATAAAATAATAACTTTTTTTTACATTTGTTTGTATAAATTCATACTTAATAGTAATAAGTATGAAATTATTAAAAAAAATTAATATTTTATATAGTTTTTAACACCTCAAAAAATGTGCGTGAATAGTAAAACGTCAAGTATGAAATTAACGAAGGGAGTAGCAATTTTTGCGTGGTGCTTTGAGTCCCTTTAAAATCAGTGTAAGACATTGACAGTTGACAGGTTGAAATACAAATTTTGTTATACAAAATCTAGTTATGATTATGGAGGTAGGTTCCTCTAGCTTTGAATGAGCTTTCTTTCATGCCTAGATTAGTAACAAATTTTATTAATAGTTTAACTTCTTCTCTAGCTACTTTTGTGCATGTGCTTAAAGAGAATGATTATTAGTTTCATAGTTACAACACACTTGTCCATAGAGGGGAGCGGGGTTAAAGGGTTTCACATGTAAGGCTTCACTGCCTCTTCATTACGAGAACAGAATTTGTGAGGGCCGCTATCTTTTACTTAGTCAATTATCAATCTTTTATTAAGGCTTTGTTTGGCAGTTAGATGATTACTTGAGCTAATTGCAATTCTACTATTATATTTAAAAGGTAATAGCGAATTCTACTATTATATTTAAAAGGTAATAGCGAATTATATTTGCGTTTTGTAAAACAGATATTTCGGTAAGTTGTTTGTTTGGATCCTTTAGTAGTTTCCATCATTGTTTAAATAAATTAATCTAAAACCATACTCCTATTATCTGTACTTGAATTAATGTTTTGGACTCATTTTGCTTGTACAAAACAAGTTTTAGTGTTTTAAATAGGTGACATTGCTAAAATCTCTTCCAAAAGTGGTTTGCCTAACACCCCAAAATCTAAATATGTTTATTGAGCACTCAAATTCACATAGTCCTCAGAGACTTAATGGCTTGGCTTTTTAATGATTCAAATAGAATCTTTTGAAGAAAATTGATTTTGAAGAGTTGATTTAAGATTTTGTTTGAATAATGTAAGAACAATGATATTTCAGTATTTTTCAAGTAAATAGTATACATTATTTTGGAATCTTTAAAAAAGTGTTTTTGTATTTGGATTATTTACCTTTCAGTAATATGACCTAATTTTAGTTTTATCACAGGGCCTCGAAAATGTGTCAGCTCTTTATAATAAACTGCATATTTTAGGAACACTCAGTAAAAGCTCTTCCAAAAGGAAGAAGATTGGATTTGTGATGTGATCCAGATCACATCAATCTGTTTGGGAAAATAAGAATCCACAAGTGAAATAAAAAGCAAAATACTATGAAGTATTTTAGGAATAATACATTTTTTGGACTTCCACGACATCCGGGCCCACTTTCATGAGCTGACATAAGATACAAAGGAACCTATGTTCTTCTCTTTTTTTAATGGATTTATTCGCAACATATACTTGAGAGAGAAGGACGTGAAGTGGTTATGGTCACATGTCTAGGGTATCTATAATCATTACCATACCATTGTATTTAGTAAACTACTACAATTACGGAGTAGTGTGGAAGGGATGTTTTGTCCATTTAAAACATTGCAAAACAGATCTCAAATTACGAAGCCCTTCTAATAGTTAGATGATAGCAAAGGTGGAAAATGGAATATTATGGCATCATTAGCGCTTAAGTATGCAGCATTTTCCTTCCTCAACAAGCCTGATATTTTATGACACCATATCTTACATATTAGGAAGCTTATAAACGCCTGCTATATTAATTGGAAAAAGTTATTTGTTGCAGTTTTGGTGCTGTATAATCATGTCTCAGATTTACCAGTATTTTTGCTGCAAGTTCTTGCTTTAAATGGAAAATTTGATGAGTCAATGCTCTTCATGTTTTCCTCAGATCTGCATGTTCTCTTAGTTTTACTTGCTTTTTAAATTTCTAATAGGTTAACCCCCCGATATTTTCCTTCCAAAACACCGTTCTTGAAATGCACTAAATATGTCAAGAAATATGGAAAAGAGCTTCCTTGCTAAGTTTTTTAGTCATGCTCAGTGATCATTGGTGCTAAGAAACTAGTGTTGATTGCATATATTATGACACTCAGTCTTCAAAGTGTCAGTTATGCGCCTGAATAGTTTTATTTTTCTCTGGCCCTGGTTTAATCGGGGTGTTTTTGGCAGGTTTCAATTAAGGGTTGATGATTTTAGAGTGCTACAAATGTCTCCTACATGTTCATGAAATCCTTATGAAAATTTTATTATTGATCCAATTGACTTCCATGTTTTTTTATTTTTATTTCTGCCTCTTGATGATCTTGATCTTCATTGCACTCTACAGGTGTCTTTTGCTGGTGAGAAAGTTGGCGAAGGAAAAGGAAACACAAGAAGGGAAGCCCAACATTATGCTACTGAAGATTCTCTAATTAATCTGGCTGGTAAGATTGCTGAATAAATAAGTGCTAGACAATCTGCAATATTTATTTGGTCACATACTTTTATATGTAGATGAGGAGACTTTTTTTTATTAAAAAAAAAAAGAAAAAAGAAAAAAGAAAAAGGGAGAGTAGTGTAAGTGTTGAAATTTTCAGAAATGGTAGAGGTTCATGACTTCCTTCAGCCTTGATTGACTGATTGAGTTATTCGTAAAATCGGTTCACCTGCACAATTGTTTCACCTTAAAATACCAGTATACAGTCAGGAATATCTTAGAGTTTGTTTTCATCTATGATAACGATTATAAAGCTCTGATTCTTCCAAATGTTTACAAACGGAAGCATACGATACAAAAAGCTCACAGTTGCATACTTGCATCATACTTACAAGTTACATTTTTCTCTGGGTAACCTTATACTTGAGGCCTTAGTGTGTATGGTCTTTAAATTTGCTCCTGTGTTATAAGGTTTAAGAGATTCTACTGTTTGAAGGAATTGAGGTAGAAACTAGCTTCTCTTTACAGTTTTTTGGTGACTGTAAACATTTTTTATTTTTTCACAGAGGGGGAAGGTGGATGAGTGTTAGAGATGCACAAGCGCTGTAAATAAGTTAATGTGGGAAATTAATGTCTAACAGAGTATGATATAAACATGTCTGCAGATATCATCCTTCTCCTGTCAACCTGTTTTCTCAAGTGCTGCAAATTTGTTATATGTTGCCAAATAAATTTGTTTATATGATTGACCTGCTTCTCATTGTACTCCAATTAGCATTTCTTCTTCTGAGTACTGATTATGAAAGGTATGTATGTTGCAGAGAGGTATCTGTTCCACGTAAAATCAGAATCTAGTCCTAGGAGAGGAGACATAAGCAGAATGTCAACTGCAAATGATGGCTTCAGTGAAGAATATAGACGCTTTTCGGAACCAGGAGAGGTTGCGGGGTTTGATGGAGATGGTGGATCTCAGGACTTGACTTCGGTTTCAGCACTTAGAGAGTTGGTATAGCATTAAGAACAATTTTCTCATAGGCATAAATTTGCATTTCTATTTGCTAGCATCTGTATCCTAGTTGTGACACTGATTCATGTGTCTTTTGTAGTGTATGGTGGAGGGAATTGGTCTTGATTTTAAAGCTGATCGTCCACGTTCAGCTGACTCGTTACAGAAAGATGAAATATATGCCCAGGTTAGTGTATTTTACTGTACATCAAATCAAATCTAAAGTCCCATAATATGAATCTAACTTCCACCAGCAGTTCTTAGCAAAGTTGGTGAATGTAGAATAATACCTTTACTGATAATCTGTATTCTGTAAGAAGCAAAGCATTCTAAATTATTTCCGATTCCTTTACATGTGTTGTTTTCCTCTCTAATTTTTTTACGCGTTTCACCTTTCACTGTTGGAAAGGACCAAGGATTTGTGTTGATAGACTTTTAATCTTTAGTTTCTTGTCTACTATGGTAATGATTCATATTTCTATTTACCCAGATTTTTTTCTTTACATAATCACAAAGTTTTTGTTGTTATTTTAACTAGTTAGCATACAGCTAGACCATTGATTAGACATGGAATGTTTCTGTTAAGCACTTAACTGAGAGGGCTCCAGAAGAAAAGGCTAGCAGATAATGTTGACTTGGTTGATTGCCACTCTGGCCCATCTTTTGCAGTAATCCCCTTGTTATTTAGAGTATCTGGTTCGATTTGTAGGTAGAAATAGATGGACAAGTCTTCTCTAGAGGAACTGGATTAACGTGGGATGAAGCTAAAGTACAGGTATTAACCCTTTTCTGTCCCATTGCAGTATCAAGTGTTCAAAAATACGATTCTTACTTGAGTTCGTTTTTCTTCTATAGGCTGCAGAGAAAGCCCTTGCAAATCTAAAATCCATGCTTGGTTATTCTAGCCAAAAGCGTCCTGCTTCACCAAGGTGTGTTTTCTTATACATGTTTCGAGTAGTTTGTTTCAACTTTCCATTCTAGCTTCCAAATGAGAGCTTGATTTTAAATTTTAACCAAACTAAGAGCTCTCTTTTTATAGAGATTTACATTTACTCCCTTGTTCTTCTCTACGTTTTCTTTCGTGTCATACTTCTGTGTAGATGGATCCCTGTTTCCTGGTCATAAATTTCACATTAGTATAGGGGAAGACAAGGTTTGTGTTCATGGCTTAGTATTTTGATTTGATTGAGCAGAATACCAACAAGATAAATACAACTTACCACCTGCCACCTAGGAACCTACTTTTTGTTAAGTACCTTGAAAAAATTTCAATCTGTAATCCAAAGCCTTGTCAAACTTCTTTCTTTCATGAAGTTGGAACTATAGTAAGATAGAACTTGATGAAAGTTATGTGAAACTGAGGCAGTCTCATCATCTGTTGTATTCAAGCATAGAAAATCCAGAAAGGAGGTAGGATGTGTTATGTATTTCTTATTTGATGACAATGTTTTCCGTTTGCAGGGTGGTGCAAGGCATGTCGAGTAAACGCACAAGGTCTGAATTTTCCCGCGGTTTCCAACGTTACCCTTCATCAAGATATGCAAGAAATGCTTCACCTGTACCTTGAGATTACAATCCCCAACACATTGTTCAGTTACTTCCAGCAGCAGATGAACTCGTTTCTCATTTGCAGAACTCCTCTCCCACCTCTTCGCGCCCGTTCCTGATTGAAGACCCCTCATGAACCTCTTAGGCTAATCGGTAGGTCGGCATCTTTTCCAGATCACATTCGTTTCAGGCAGGAAGCCTTGTTTAAAACTGGCCTAGACTGCTGGGAGAGGGCAGCAATGGGAAAGCTATTGCCAAGCGCGTTGGCCTGACCGATCAGCCAACTTTTTTCCTTTGCGTGGAGGCGGAATTATCAAGCATAATACTGATTTCGGGTGGATGTATAGTTTTTTCAAAGAATCGGGTTATCGATATAGGGTGATCTTGACACCCTTTGATTAGTTAAATTTCCTGTTTGGACGGGCTTCAAAATTAGGGCTCTTGCCTGCCTTTCCTGCTGGTGTAATTTAGCTTTGTTTTCATACAATTTCCCCATTTTGCAAGGAGGCCAGAGGTATTTTGAGAAGAGGCCCTGCAGTGTGGATGTTTGGTTACGGTGGAATTGCTTTTGGAAAATATTAATGAGATTTTGAATTAGTATTTACACTACTGGATTTTTTGGAAGCAAGATAAGAATTCGATTATCTAGACAAGCCCTAGAGAAACCGAGAGACCGGACAAACCGGTAAATGGACTAACTATCATGTATAACTGGAAGAAAATTACAGAAATAAATAACTGAAGCAAATGATAGAAAGGAAATTATAGAAGCAAATGATATAATTAAAAAAAAAAAAACAATAAAACGTACAAGCCATACTACATTGAAAATCACAAGCCAAAAGACGAATGAAACGATCAGCCAAAGGGACAATGCACACAGAGAACTCTGGGGAACTTTAGCGGAGACCTCAGGTTATGGATTCAAAAGAGCCATCAGATGTTGATCGCACGTCCACGACGTCATCGAACATGACAAATCAACCACCGCTCACAAGAAGCCTGCAATACAACAAGAACAACACAATACACGAACCAGCTAACTCAAACCCAAACCACACCATTGCACAATCAAACCCCTCATACACTCATCTCAACCCTTAAGGACGATAACTAGATCGAAGCAGTCTACCACAAGGATAAACCCAAATAGAGGCGATAAAAAATGAGACAAGGAAGCAAAAAAGAGTTTAATGTCTAACTAATCTAAAGCATTAATGATGCGAGACCATCTTCTACACCTCCGGACGCGCCGATCATACTCGGAGACGGACCGATATGACTCGAGCCCGAGCCAAGAAGCTTCAACGCAACTCATTCTATTTTGTGACTCACTCCTTGTTCTCGAGCGCGGTTCAACTCCCGGAGTCACCAATGAAGGCTTACATGTGCATTGGAACCTCGATTGCCGACGTCGGAAGCCAGCTGCAAGGCGTCTGAAGCCGGCGGCAATGTGCGCAGGCGTGCAGGGGGAGCGCGCGGGCGTGCGCGGTGCTGCTGCTGGAATGCCGAAGCTGCTGGACGCCGAAGTCTTCCTTGGCCAAATTGGCTTATTTCAAGTGTTATTTCATGTGTTAATATAGAACCTTAATTAATTAAGTTATTTTAGGGATATTTTAAATAATTATTTTTATTTATTTTATTAGAAAATAGTCTTTGTTTAGAATTATATTAGCCGGCCTTTTCCATTGTAGAGAACTTACGCCTCTTTGAAATAGAAAAATACAGTTTGTGTGAAACACGCCTGTGAAAAAGTCAATCGATTCGTAGCGTTGGTCATCGATTGCAAATTGGTTCTTGATCTAACTTGGTTTGCTTTGAGTTCATCAACCTCGCAAGAGCTTGGTGATCCTAGTAATCACAAGTCCCCTCCTTGTGCCTCCAAGTTGTCCGCTTGGTTGTGTAAGGTTGTAGAGGCGGGCTTTATAGTCGTTGGTATTTGGTTCCTACCCTCTTATGAGGCCTGGGGTCTTTGCCTCATTCTATTTTAGTTCGATTCAGTCCTTATCGGTCGTGTCTTGCTTTCAATTTCGAGTCTTTATTCTTGTTCATCGAGTCTTTGCTTCCGTTCTTGTTATTTCTTGTTTGATTGTCGAAGATCGGGCTATCCTACGGCTAATCCCGTATCAAATTGGCATCAGAGCTTTGGTTTCCGACATCAAAAGTTGTGTCTTTCATTCCTAAACACACTATCCCAACCGTGACCTACAACAAACATTGGGTGCCAATTAGTGCAGCCGACACTATTGTTAATTGGAACTTCTAATTCGGCAGTACCAAGCACAAAGAATTACAAACCCTAGTTTGCTTCCTATCTTTGGCTATATTGTTTCATCTTTGTTTATCTATTTTATTGCCTTATTAAAATTTGATTTTTGATAGATTAAATCACTTTTATCTATCATAGATTATAAAAAGGCCTTAGATAGATATACTTACCATATTAGCCAAGCCATCACCTATATATATTTCATTAGGGCTACATATTTTATTTTCTTTCACCATAGTTTAAATTTTCAAGAGTCCTTTTATTTCATAGATAGTTTCTTGCATTAGTAAAAAAAAAAACAAAAAAAAACAAAAAAAAAAAACAGTTCGAAAAACAGTCATAAAAAAAAATTACATTCAAGCTTTGAGTTTTACTGCTTGTATCTTTCTGATTAATTTGATTTAATTGATTGCTTGATTTCATTTTGATTTAATTGATCTAATTGATTGCTTGATTTTCATTTCGGTTTGTTCTCTTTGAGTAACCTGGTAGTGGATTTTCTTGTTTTAGCGCTTTGTTCTCTTTGGTTCTTGGAGTTGCTTTAGGTTTGTGTATTAGCTTCGATAGGATTTTTTCAGTTTTGATATTATTTTGTGAATTGATTGTTTCCTTAGATTTGCTAGTGGGCTTTTTCCTTCTCTCTGGTTTGTTGTTGTAGTATTCCGATAATTGCAAGAGAACGAATGGAGTTGGGGTTCTTGTGAGCGAGAAATGGAGAGATCGTGTTGTTAAGGTGGAGCGCAAGAGTGATAGGATGATGACTATAAGGCTTGTTTTCGAGGGTGGTATACTTAACATTGCGAGTGTATATCACAGAGGATCTTTTGGGAGGAGATGGATGACTTGGTCAGTAATATCCCAGAGAATGAACGTTTAATTTTGGGTGGTGACTTCAATGGCCATATAGGGCAGGGCAGTGATGGGTACAGTACAGTGCACGGAGGTTTTGGGTACGGAGTGCGGAACGACAGCGGACTCACTCTTTTGGAGTTTGTAGTAGCTTTTGATTGCGTTATTGTGAACTCCCTCTTTGCTAAGAGATACAACCACCTAGTGACTTTTGAGAGTGGTAATGGGTGCTCGCAAATTGACTACTTCCTTGTCAAGAAGGGAGACGGGAGCAGATGCAGAGATTGCAAGTGCATTCCGTTTGGAGGGTTGACTACCCCGCAGTCCTGCACCGTCTTCTAGTGTTAGAGCTTGAGTTCAAGGGTTGCAGAAAAAGGACGATCAACATGCACATGTCTAAAATCAGATGGTGGCGACTCAATGAGGAGAATGGGGCACTCTTGAGGGAGAAGATTTTGGTAGAGGCAGAGAGGGGAGGATTATGGACAGCTAGGGACAATGCAGACTTAATGTGGGAATCGGTGGCAAGTTGCATCCGCGAACAGCTTCAGAAGTCTTGGGCATTTCTCGGGGGAGTAGCAGACACAAAGGCAACGAGACTTGGTGGAATGAAGAAGTGCGAGAAGCGGTCAGGGGGGAACAGATGGCATTCAGAAGTTTGGTGAGTAGTACCAGCGAGGACGATAGGGAGTGTCGACTAACAGAATACAGACGCGCCAAGAAAGAAGCCAAAGTGGTTGTGGCAAAAGCTAAAGAAAGGGCATTTGAGCATATGTATAAGGCTTTGGATGAGAAGGGGGGAGACAGATTGCTTTTCTCCTTGGCGCGGGCTAGGGAACGTCAGAGTAAAGATTTGGACAAACCAAGATGTATTAAGGACGAGTCGGGTAGAGTGCTTGTGGATGACACGCGGATTCAACAGAGATGGAAGAGATACTTCTCTGAGTTGCTTAATGAGGGTTTTAGAGCAACAGATGGCACTTCAAGCAGTAGTGGCCGTGATGATTCTTCACAATTCAGACGCCTATCTTATGAGGAAGTGAAGGGAGTTGTAAGCAAAATGAAGAGTAGGAGAGCTGTGGGGCCTGATGAGATTCCAGTTGAAGTGTGGAAGTGTTTAGGCGTTAAGGGAGTAGAGTGGCTTACCCAACTTTTCAACTTTATTCTCAGGACTGCGAGGATGCCAGAGGAATGGAGACTCAGCAAGTTAATCCCATTATATAAGAACAAGGGTGATGTACAACAATGCAAAAACTATAGGGGTATTAAACTGCTCAGCCACACAATGAAGATTTGGGAGAGAGTTATTGAACGACGTCTGAGAGGGTTGGTTAGCGTTTCCGAGAACCAGTTTGGTTTTATGCCAGGAAGGTCAACTGCAGAAGCTATTCATCTGATGAGGCTCTTGGTGGAGAAATACATAGAACGGAAGAAAAATCTGCATATGGTTTTCATTGATTTGGAGAAGGCATACGACAGAGTGCCAAGAGACCTTATTTGGGAATGTTTGAGAGCTAAAGAGGTTCCAGAATCCTACATGAGGGTTGTTAAGGATATGTACGAGGGTTCACATACTAGTGTGTACTCTCATAGTGGGGACCCTGAGTACTTTGTTGTGCAAGTGGGCTTGCACCAAGGCTCGACTTTGAGCCCGTTTCTCTTTACAGTAGTCATGGATGTAGTGTTAGGAAGTATCCAGGGTGGGATCCCGTGGTGTATGCTGTTTGCGGATGATGTTGTCCTGGTGGATGAGACTAGGGTAAGGGTCAGCAGTAAACTTGATTTATGGAGGGATAAGCTTGAACAGAAGGGCTTTCTTTTGAGCAGGACAAAAACGGAATATATGGTTTTCAGTTTTGGCGAAGAGGAAGTGGGTGACGAGGGGGTCATGTTGGGTGGGGACCTTGTTCCGAAGAAAGACAATTTCAAGTATCTGGCATCTGTGATGCAGAGCGATGGAGGGGTCGACATGGATGTCAAGCACCGGATTCAAGTAGGTTGGCAGAAATGGAGGGCTGCATCAGGAGTCCTGTGTGACAGAAAAGTCCCACTTAAGCTCAAGGGTAAGTTCTACAGAGTGGTGGTGAGACCAGCTTTGTTATATGGGGCAGAGTGTTGGGCGACAAGTAAGGCACAGGAACAGAAACTAATGGTGGAGGAGATGAGGATGCTCAGATGGATGTGTGGGGTCACTTTGCATGACAGAATCAGAAACGAGGCTATCAGAGAAAGGGTAGGAGTGGTCAGTATTCAGGCTAAGTTGTGGGAAGCGAGACTGCGATGGTATGGACATGTTCGGAGGAGAGATCTGAGTGTGCTAGTGCGCAAATGTGACCATTTGGCTATCGACAGTGTCCGGCGGGGCAGAGGTCGTCCAAAGAAGAGCTGGCGTGAAGTGATTCGACAGGACCTGGCCGTTTTGGGACTCACAGAGGAGATGTCACGCAACAGAGTGCAGTGGAGGAGTGCTATTAGAATTGTCGAAAACTTGTAGGGTACAGTGTTTCCAGCATCGCGCTTTCCTATCGTCTCGTCCTATTTTTACGCATCTTTCTCTTAATTCTTGTGTGTGGTCTTTTTTTTCCTTTATTTCTTATGGTTGTTTCTAGTGTGGAGTCTTGCCCTGTCTTCGAGGACTTGTCTTGGGTCACTAGGAAACACCCTCTCGACCTAGTCGGGGAAAGGGTGCGTACAACTCGACCCCCCAGACCCTGCTTCAAGCGGGATATACTGGGCACGTTGTTGTTGTTGTTGTTGTTGTTGTTGTTGTAAGCTTTGACCTAGGAAGATAAAATTCACTAGGGGCAAAAGTAAGCTTTCAAAAAAAAAAGGATTGTTGAGATCTAGTGCAAGAACTTTCAAGGACCAATTTTGGTGAATCCTATAGCCCTAGTCGAAAGTCTCAAACACATACCTCCCAAAACACATTTTTTTTAAGCCCTACCTTGCAACTACAACGTCCTTGCTAAGGGTTTGAATAAAAAAGAGGTAAAAATCCAAGTTCTTCTCTTCTTTTCTTTATTTTCTTTTGTTCTTTTTGTGTCCAGTACTGTCGAGTGCCATTACAGTTCGTGTCGAGTGGCAATTTTCACGTGTCGAGTGCCATTCCAGTTCTGGTCGAGTGTCTTTTGTTCTGGTCGAGTTCCGCTCGAGTGCTGCTCGAGTGTCAGCTCTTGTCGAATACGACAACCTTTTGTCGAGTGTTCTTGCTATTGTTCAGTCCCTTGTTGCTTGTTTCTTTGTTCTTTCTCTTGATTACTTTCTTTGATTGTTAAGTCCTTGCTTGAGTGTTGATTTGCCCAAAGCGGATTGCCCTAACAAGCTTGTCATAACCAATTAGAGAGAAGTGTGTGAGAGAAACACATTGTGAGTTGTTTTATTTGCTAATCTTGACATAGTTCAGTGTTTGTTTTATTTGCGATGTCTCAGCAGGTTAACAACCCGAACAATGCCAACAATGGCAACCGTGACAACAATTCCGAAGCAACTATATCCGTCACGATGTTCAATAACACAATGACCACTCTCAACGCCACCTTGGCGGCAATGATGGATAAGTTGACGGCATTGGAAGCTAGACCGACGGGTTCTAATAACCTTGGTGGTCAAGGTAATCATGGGCATGATGATCCGCCTAATGATGAAAGGGGAGTCAGAAATCCTAACCCTCCTCCCAACCTTAATTTGCATAATCCTATATTTGAAGAGAACAACTCTCCACGAGGGGAGAGAAATGGTAGAAATAACGGATTTGCTAATGTGCAGAGGGATGGACGAGGAAGAGGTAGAGGTCGTGGCTTCCAGGAGGAGTTCTACTACTCGGAGCGTGACGATGACTTCCAAGAGGAAGACTATTGGGATCAACGCCTGAGGCGGAACGACAGAGGAGGACGTTACCAATACCGTGAGCCTAGAGACCCTGATCAGGACGACATAGGTAAGGTAAAGGTAAAAATTCCTTCCTTTGATGGTAAGACAAATCCAGATGCATATATAGACTGGGAAACTAAAATGGAACAAATCTGGAACTGCCACAATTTTTCTGAACCTAAGAAAGTTCAATTGGCTTCTTTAGAATTTCAATGGTTTGCTCTTATTTGGTGGGATAATTTGATTAAGGAAAGAAGAAGAGCCCTTGATGCGCCTATCGCGTCTTGGAACCAATTGAAAGCTTTAATGAGAAATAGGTTTGTCCCTCAACACTATGCTAGAGAGCTTAGGCAACGCCTAGAGAAACTTAAACAAGGTAATAAATCTATTGATGAAACCTTTAATATTATGCAAGAAACCATGGCTCGGGCAAATGTTGTTGAACATCATGAGGATACAAATGCTAGGTTTCTTTGTATTTTGCATCCCGCCTTAGCTCAGGACATTGATTGCTTTACTACTAGATCTAGGGACATTGTGTGCTTTAAATGTCAAGGTAGAGGTCATACTATGAAGGATTGTCCCAATAAGAAAACTCTCATGATTAATCACTTGGGTGAATACGTGTCTGACAATTCTTGTGATGAAAATGACGAGCATGCTAATGATAATGATCAAAACCTTAACCTGCTTACTTATGATAAGGATGATGATGGCATTGATTATGAACATGGAGAATCATTGATTGTTAGGAGAGTCTTAAGTGTTGCTCCTGCACCATGTGATGACAATCAGCGTGAGAATCTATTTCGTACTAGATGCTTAGTTAAGGGTAAAGTGGTTAATGTGATCATTGATGGGGGAAGTTGTTGTAACTTAGCTAGTCAAGAGATGATTGATAAATTACAACTCCCTACTATTCAGCATCCTAGGCCTTATAGATTGCATTGGATGAACGACTGTGGTAATTTGAAAGTGAATAGGCAAGTCAAAGTGCATATCAAATTAGGACATTATGAAGATGATGTGTTATGTGATATCGTACCTATGCAAGCCTGTCATATCTTATTAGGTCCTCCTTGGCAGTTTGATCGTAAGGTCTTGCATGATGGCTTTACTAACAGGTATTCCTTTACTTTTCAGGGCAAAAATGTCGTTCTCAAGCCTATGACGCCAACCCAGGTGGCTGATGAGATTGAGAAGCGGAAGGTAAGTGAAGGTGAGCTAGATAAGGAGGCTCAGTCGAGCCATGTGTCTACCCCTACTCGGCCTAAGGGTGTATTTTTGGCTTCCAAGAGTACATTTTTAGACGAGTTTGCGGATGGGGAAACAACTCTCATGCTCCTATGCAAAGGGTTGAATATGTTGAGTGAGGAGCTTAGAGCTACCCTCCCTCCTCGCATCCTATCTCTTATTGAAGAGTATAAGGATGTTTTCCCCGAGGACATACCAGCAGGTCTACCCCCTGTCAGAGGAATTGAGCATCAAATCGATCTCATTTCAGGGGCTGCATTGCCTAATAGGCCTGCTTATAGAATGAATCCCACTGAAACCCAAGAGGTTCAATCCTAAGTCCAAAAACTGTTGGACAAAGGATACATTAAGGAAAGTTTGAGTCCATGTGTTGTGCCTGTGTTGTTAGTGCCTAAGAAAGAGGGTTCTTGGAGAATGTGCGTAGACTGTAGGGCAATTAACAACATCACTGTGAAATATCACCATCCTATACCCCGCTTAGATGACATGTTAGATGAGTTGCATGGTTCTTCTATATTTTCTAAAATCGATTTAAAAAGCGGTTACCATCAGATTAGGATGAAGGAGGGCGATGAATGGAAAACAGCATTCAAAACTAAATTTGGATTGTATGAATGGTTGGTTATGCCTTTTGGCTTGACTAACGCACCCAGTACTTTCATGAGATTAATGAATCATGTGCTTAGGAATTTCATAGGTAAATTTGTTGTTGTATACTTTGATGACATTCTTATCTATAGTAAATCGCCTGAGGACCATGAATCACACTTAAGGGAAGTACTTTCTACACTTAGATTAGAACACTTGTATGCCAATCTTAAGAAATGTGAGCTTTGTAATGATCAAGTGTCTTTTCTGGGTTTTGTAGTGAGTTCAAGCGGATTGCGAGTCAACGATGCTAAGATCAAGGCAATCTAGGACTGGCCGACACCTACCAATATCGGCCATGTGAGGAGTTTCCAGGGCCTAGCGAGCTTCTACTGACGTTTTGTGTGCGACTTCAGCTCCATCGCTGCCCCTCTCACAGAGCTCACAAAGAAGCGGTGTGAGTTCAAGTGGGGTCCAGCTCAAGAGGAGGCATTCTGCAAGCTCAAGGAGAAGCTCACTCATGCGCCATTACTGGCTCTGCCTAACTTCACTCGGCCTTTCGAGGTTGAATGTGATGCTAGCGGAGTTGGGATTGGAGGCGTCCTCATGCAAAAAGGTAAGCCTATAGCCTTCTTTTCTGAGAAGTTAAAAGGTGCATGTCTTAATTACTCTACGCATGACAAAGAACTTTATGCATTGTTTAGAGTCCTTAAGACATGGTCCCATTACCTTTGGCCTAGAGAGTTTATACTTAGGACTGATCATGAATCTCTAAAATATTTTAAGAGCCAAGATAAACTTGATATGAGGCATGGTAGATGGATGGAATTTATTGAGACATTTCCTTATGTTATAAAGTATAAAAAAGAGAACGACAATGTGGTTGCTGATGCTTTATCTAGGAGACATGTCCTTTTGACCACTTTGGATTCTAGAGTCTTAGGTTTTGTATACATTAAGGAATTGTATGCTAATGATGCTGATTTTGGGGAAGTTTTTGGAAAGTGCCAAGATAAGGGTCCTACCGACCAATTTTATATCTTTGATGGATTCTTGTTTAGGAAAGACCAAGTGTGTATACCTAGGTGTTCTCTTCGGTTATTATTGGTGAATGAAGCCCATAGTGAAGGTTTAATGGGCCATTTTGGGAGAGATAAGACATACCACACGCTTAAGTCACACTTCTATTGGCCACATATGCTTAGGGATGTAGAACATTGCCTTAAGAGATGTATTGACCGTTTGAAGGCCAAGTCTAAGCTTATGCCCCATGGATTGTACACCCCACTTCCTATACCCTCAGCCCCTTCCAAGGAGCTGAGGGAAGATATTTCTATGGACTTTATCGTGGGATTGCCTAGAACTAAGAAGGGGAGAGATTCTATCTTTGTGGTGGTAGATAGGTTTTCTAAGATGGCTCACTTTATAGCATGCCATAAGACTGATGATGCTACAAATGTTGCGAATTTGTTCTTTAAGGAAGTAGTTAGGTTGCATGGTGTGCCTAAGACAATTGTGAGTGATAGTGATGTTAAGTTTCTTAGTCGTTTTTGGCGGACTTTATGGAATAAATTGGGTACTAGATTGTTATTCTCTACCTCTAGTCACCCCCAAACAGATGGCCAAGCTGAGGTGACCAATATGACCTTAACCACTATCATTAGAGCCATTTTAAGGAAAAATTTGAAGCTTTGGGAAGAAGCCTTACCTCATATGGAGTTTGCTTACAATAGGACAATGCATTCCTCAACTAAAATTACTCCTTTTGAATGTGTGTATGGTGTTAATCCACTAACCCCTTTTGATCTTACTTCATATCCTATGAGAGAGAATGAGTTTTTTGACGCAGATAAGCATGTTGAGTTCGTCAAGGAGCTACATGAACGGACGCGCCAGCAGCTCATGCGGAAGGCTGAGTACAACGCCAATAAAGCCAACAAGGGGCGCAGATTGGTGACATTCCAGCCAGGGGATCTTGTGTGGGTGCACCTGGGGCGCAGATTGGTGACATTCTAGCCAGAGGATCTAGTGTGGGTGCACCCGAGGAAGGAGATGTTTCCCAATGAGAGGAAGAGCAAGCTTGCACCACGAGGAGATGGACCTTTCAAGGTTCTACAGAAGGTGGGCAACAATGCCTACAAGTTGGAGCTTCCTGGAACATATGGCGTCAGTGCTACCTTCAACGTCGCGAATCTCATTCCATATCTTGCCGTGGACGAGGACTTGGATTCGTGGTCGAATCCTTCCCAAGAAGGGGAGGTTGATGTGGGACCATCTTCTACACCTCCGGATGCGCCGATCATACTCGAAGACGGACCGATGACTCGAGCCCGAGCCAAGAAGCTTCAACGCGACTCATTCCTTTTTGTGAGTCACTCCTTGTTCTCGAGCGCGGTTCAACTCCCGGAGCCACCAATGAAGGCTTACATGTGCATTGGAACCTCGATTGCCGACGTCGGAAGCCCGCTGCAAGGCGTCTGAAGCCGGCGACAATGTGCGCGGGCGTGCAGGGGGAGCGCGCGGGCGTGCGCGATGCTGCTGCTGGAATGCGGAAGCTACTGGACGCCGAAGTCTTCCTTGGCCGAATTGGCTTGTTTCAAGTGTTATTTCATGTGTTAATATAGAACCTTAATTAATTAAGTTATTTTAGGGATATTTTAAATAATTATTTTTATTTATTTTATTAGAAAATAGTCTTTGTTTAGGGTTATATTAGCCGGCCTTTTCCATTGTAGAGAACTTACGCCTCTTTGAAATAGAAAAATACAGTTTGTGTGAAACACGCCTGTGAGAAAGTCAATCGATTCGTAGCGTTGCTCATCGATTGCAAATTGGTTCTTGATCTAACTTGGTTTGCTTTGAATTCATCAACCTCGCGAGAGCTTGGTGATCCTGGTAATCACAAGTCCCCTCCTTGTGCCTCCAAGTTGTCCGCTTGGTTGTGTAAGGTTGTAGATGTGGGCTTTATAATCGTTGGTATTTGGTTCCTACCCTCTTAGGAGGCCTGGGGTCTTTGCCTCGTTCTATTTTAGTTCCATTCAGTTCTTATCGGTTGTGTCTTGCTTTCAATTTTTAGTCTTTATTCTTGTTCATCGAGTCTTTGCTTCCGCTCTTGTTATTTCTTGTTTGATTGTCGAAGATCGGGCCATCCTACTGCTAATCCCGCATCAATTAAGGTCTAGGAACATTGGATGGCCCTAGGTTAAACTAAATGGTAGATTAAGACAAACACACTTGTAAATATAATATATACTTATATATATGCTAACATATGTTAGAAGTGTAAGTTGAAAGACTTATGCTCACATGTGTTATTATGTATAAGTATATGTTATATATTTGGATGCACTTTTGTATTGGGCCTTAACCCCATAAGATCTTGATCAGCTCGTTTCTCTTAGCCCGACTCATTTGTCTTGCCGATCCCTCGTGCTTCAGAAGACGCTACTAATTAAGCTGCAACGCAACGTTTCATCTAATAAACTCCTATATAAGTGAAGAGAGGAGCTAGGGTTGCCTCACTTATGCTTTCGGCTCTTCAGGTAATCCAAAAGAAAGAAAGAGCAAGAGAGAGGCGACGAAGAAAGAAGCTAGGGTTTTCTCACAACCCGGCTCGGGCGAAGCTCACTTTGGTCCGATCTAGAGCGTATCTCCTCAGAGACTTTAGATCTCGGTCTTTAGAAGAAGAAGAAGAAGAAGGCCTTTTGCCCTCTGTCCAGGCGAAGATCTCCTTCTCTGGTGTACTCCGACGTCGATCTGACTCCATTCTTCAGATCTAGGGTGTCCTCTTCCTTTACTTGTTTCGTTCTTGCTTCTCTTGTGCATGCATGTCTTGTTTTGTGTGTTTTCATTTGTATTTGCCTTAGTTCTGATCTAGGGCAACATGTTTTGCAAACTTTTATACTGACTAGTGGATTGAGATCTCAAGCCGATCCGGCTGAGGCTCCGTGGACGTAGGCTCCAGCCGAACCACGTAAAATCTCGTTTTGGTTGTCTGGTTTACATTTCTATTACGATCTGCGATCGAATATCCCGTTCTTGGTTTTCAATCTGTAAAGCCAAGACTGATTGGGAATCACAAAGTGGTATCAGAGCTTGAGTGTCCCTTTCATTACCTACATGTGCCATTATTGGATCTCGGGGAGCGGGATTGGAGGCAGGACATTGGGTAGACCTTCAAAAAGCTCAGGCTTGGTGCTATTCCTCTCCTGTCTAAAGTACTACTGGTCTAGATCTGTTCCAAGACCTATGATTCTAGGTTTTCTTGAGTGTCTTATATATTGTTGCACTCATATTTGCTTCCGCTTGCATAACTGTGATGCTTACCTGTTTCTTGGACATTGCAGGTACCAAACACCATGGATAGTGCTCTGAAGATCAAGCCATTCGATGCTGTCATTGACTTGGCCATGTGGCAAGTCAAGATGAGTTGTTCTCATCAAAGAAGGTTCTCATCAAAGAAGTTTGTTGGAAGGCAGTTCTCAAGTCTGCAACCACAACGGAAGAGCTTGAGATGGACATGAAAGCTCACTCTGAGATAATGCTACGCCTCACCAATGGCATTGCTCGTCAAGTGGTAAAACACTCTTCCGCTTTCTCACTCTAGCATGCCCTGGAGGAGCTCTTTCTCTCTAAATCCTTGCCCTCTAGGATTTTCTCTGTTATGTCGTATGTTTACATTCAAAATGAACACTGCTTTGACTCTAGATGATAATCTTGATAAATTCCTTAAAATGACTCAAGAGTTAGAACGGTGTGATGATGACATTAAAGATTCTCACCAGGCTATATTGCTTCTTAATTCTCTGCCCTCTCAATTTGATAACTTCAAATATGTTATTCAATTTAGTCGTGATGAACTTACTAAGGATAAGCCGATTGAATTCATTATTGAAAAGAATGAGATTATGAAAGTTTTCAAGATTAAAGATCTTAAAACTGATAAGGCTGACAAACTTGAGGTTCTGTTAACTAAAGGTAATGACAAGAAGGGCAACAAACACAATAAGAATAAGAAAGATAACCCTAAGAATGAGAAATCTGACCCAAATTCAAAGTGCAATTATTGTGGTAATATTGGTCACTGGGTTAAGGAGTGCAGGAAAAAGAAAAGAGCTGAGGAATTGGCTAAAAAGAACAACACCGAATTTTCTGCTTCTATGCTTGAAAACATGGGTGATTATTCTACTGAATTGTTTATGTGTTCTGCATTATCATCTCTTGATACATCCGATGCATGGATACTATATTCATGTTGCACAATGCATGTCACACCTCATAAGCATTTTTTTAGAAATTTGAATGAATCTCTGTGTGGTGATGTTATATTAGGTGATCATACTTCTCTGAAAATCAAAGGAGTAGGAGATGTTCCATTACTTATGCATGATGGCATTGTTAGAATTTTCACTAATGTCAAGTGGGTCCCAAGTTTAAGGAAAAGTCTCATGTCTGAATTTGCATTAGAGGAAATAGGATGTGATGTTAATTCTGTTGGTGATATTAGAACAATCTCTAAACATGGTAAGGTGATTGTCAAAGCTGTTAGGAAGAAGAAGTTATATCATGTGCTTTCCTATATGCCCGAGCTCAATATTACTGTTTGTTCTGATTCCATGACTCTCCATGAAACTAAAATTTGGCACAACAGGCTTGGTCACATAGGCAACAAGGGATTAAATTAACAAATTGCATAAATCTGAATTATTGGCTAAGAAACCTGTTGATATTAAAATTTGTGAGCATTGTGTATTAGGCAAATCTGCCAAGCTTAAATTTCCTATTTCTACTTATGTTGCTGATAATCCACTAGAATATGTGCATTCTGACCTATGGGGACCATCACAAGTCCCTATTGTAGGAGGCATGAGATATTTTATTAGCTTCATTGATCAGTACTCAAGGAAAGTTTGGGTAAGTCTTCTGAAATCAAAGGATCAAGCCTTTGATGCCTTTAAAAGGTGGAAGGTAATGGTAGAGAGTCGGTCTAATCACAAACTTAAATGCTTCAAAACTAACAATGACTTAGAGTTTTGTAACACTGGATTTAATGAATACTGTCAATTACATGTGATAAAAAGATAGTTGATTGTATCCGTAACTCCACACAAAAAATGGAACATCTGAAAGGATGAATAACTTTACTGGAAAAAGTTAGATGCATATATGTTGATTAGTTCTGGTCATAAAAATTCTTTATGGGGTGAAGCTGTGTGTTTACTGGTTCATATCTTATCAACAGATCTCCTTCTAGTGTTATCAACTTTGAGACTCCCCAATACAAATGGACATGGAAACAACCTAACTTAGCTTATTTGAAGCCACTTCCCAATACAAATAGACAAGGAAACAACCCATCTTAGCTTATTTGAAGCCTTTTGGTTGTGCAACTTACCCTCATGTAAGTGAGGGAAAGCTCCAACCAAGGACTTTGAAAGGCATATTGTTGGGCTACCCTGATGGAGTTAAGGGCTACAGGGGGCTACTCTTGCAGCATGGCCCATACAAAGTTATAACAACTAGAAGTGTGAGATTCAATGAAGATATTTTCCCTCTAAAAACGGAACTAACAACTTATCATGAGTTGAAAGGTACCATTGAGCAGACAAAAGAGTTGATCCCTGAAGAAGATGATTCCTCATATGGTGAAGATTCTGAGCATGATAATGGAAGGATTGTTACATCTGCTAAGAAAGCTCCACATTCCACATTATAGGGGGGGACATAAAGGAGAAGACAAAGATGCTAAGGAAGAAACAAAGGAGATGGCCCCTACAGATTCTGAAGAAGATGAGCCACTTATTGCCTCTTCAAAGGATGTTTCTCCTCTTACTTCTCCTCCTCCTTCTCCTATTTCTGATGATGTAAATGGCCGTTCTAATGACTCCCAAAAGTAGTCCTCTGTTTTCTTCTCCTCCACTTTTGATTTGCATGCTTCTAATTTTCCTGCATTACCATCTTTGCATGATTATCAGTTGACCAGGGTTAGAGAGCCTAGAATTATCATACCAAATAGGAAGTACACATCATATATTGTGGAATATGCATTCTTAACTGCTAATTGTGTTAGGCATCCTACTACTCCTAGCTCGTATGAATTTGCCATTAAGAGCAGCTATGCCAAAAACTGGCTAGCTGCAATGAAGGAAGAAATGGAATCAATATACACAAACAGAACGTGGACATTGGTTCCAAGACCTCCTAAAACCCGACTCATTGACTCTAAATGGGTCTTTAAGCTAAAGGAAGGTCTAAGCCCTAGTGAACCCCATAGGTTTAAAGCCCGACTTGTAGCCAAAGGGTTCTCCTAAAGAGAAGGCATAGACTATAATGACATTTTCTCTCATGTAGTTAAGTACAACACTATGAGATTAATGCTTGCTATATGTGTTGTGTTTGATTGGGAGCTTGAGCAAATGGATGTTAAAACTGCATTCTTGCATGAGTCTCTGGATGAAACCATCTATATGAGACAACCTGACGGTTTTATCAACCCTAAGTATCCTGATCATGTCTGCCATCTTAAAGGATCCATCTACGAACTCAAGCAGTCCCCTAGGCAATGGAATCTTAAATTTGATGTTGTGATTAGAAAACTAGGTTTCATAAGAAGTAGTTATGATTCATGTCTTTACTTTAAGAATATTTCTAAACAGTCCGTGATCATGTCCTAGATCGAACACTAGCATCTGGTAAGTGTCATAGGAAGTGATAGTATGTAAAGTTATTCATCGGTTCTAAATAAAGTTTAACGTGATGATTTAATTTGGTAGGTGGTGGCTACGAAGATTTAAGTGACCCAACATACACTTGTGTGTAGTGTGATGCCTTAACATGGTGTGAGGAACGAGCTATCAAGAGCAGAAGTGAAATTGCTCCAACCTTTTTCTTTATGTTGTATGAACGGAAAGGTAGAATTGCCTCTACTACACCCTCCACCACAACTTTTACAAAATTTGTTGCGTAGGGGGGATTCCCGTGGTAAGCACTTTTGGCAGCATATACGTGCATACAAACATGATGTTCGCCTTCACTTCGCTCAGGGGACGAACCGAAACTATTACGGATGGTCCAGGACCGCCTGTGTTTCGAAGCTATGGGCAGAATTATCATAGAATTGGAAGTTTATTCCCCCCCCCCCCCCCCCCCCGAAGGATCAATGCATATCATGTTTGTATATAAAGTATCTACCTAACACAAAATTAGTTATTATGAGAAATTGAGTGTAATAAACCCATCGTTCTGTACATTTGATGAGATAAATTTTATTTTTCATCTTATCAATTATGAGACTTTTGTTTGTGATTGTATGTGTTATTATATTATAACAGGGGTTGTAATTAATAGCATGATAACAATTCAAATGAAATATATTCATGGTTTGGAAGGAACTAAAGCGGTAAATTTCGTGAAAAATACTCGCATGTAAGAAAAGTACTACTCCCTCCGATCGGAAATAAACGATGTTTGACTTTTTTGCACGTAGTTTTAGGAGCTAAAAAATGTATAAAAATCTTATTTATTTTAATTAATTTTTTCACAATTTAATACTTATTACTAATAAATATTAAATTATGAAAAAAATTATTTAAAATAAATAAGATTTTATGTAGTTTTTAGCTTCTAAAACTACGCGTATAAAAGTCAAAAATTGTTTATTTTCGATCGGATGAAGTATTTAATGTTTAATTACAAATTACTTTATACATTTTTAATAAAAGAATTAATATTATAAAAAGGGTAAATTACACATAACCACCCATAAATTATGGTACTTTTCACATAACCACCCATAAAAACTTAAATTACAGTAAACCACCCATAAATTTGATTTGTTTTCATATGACCACCCACACATTAAACCTCTATTTGTTTTGTTTAAAATGACTAAAATACTCCTAATTCAAGCTTATTTATTTGTACTTTATGTTGCATTTATATAAGTACGTGTTTGGATTCCAATTGTATTATGTTTATAATGTAAAATAGACAAGGTTGTCTTTGGTAAACAAAAAATTAAAGATAAATTAAGGGTGTGTTTGGATTCCATAATTTATTAATTATATATAATGTAATAGTTTTATCTTGATGTATGTGATTATTTGGTTAAATTACTAAATTGATGTATGAGATTTTTATTTATATAACCCACTGCTCAGATAAACCGAATTAAATAATTGAATTATAATTAAAATGGAATGGAATTCAACCCCACCCTAAATACTCCAACCAATATATATCTAAATTGGATTTGCAATGTGAAGAGTCGAGACTTGCAATAGCTCATAACAGTCTCTTCTCCTTCAAATGTTAAATAAGATAGGAATAAGCTCTAAAATAAAACAAAATCGTTGCTTTAAAAGAAGGATAAATTACCTCATATCTTACATTACAAACCATATCATTTAAAAAATAAGCTAAACTTATACATATCATTTGACAAATTAGCCAAACATGAGGTTATGTGAAAAGTAAAAGTAAAACCGGATTATTTAACAAATGGGAAGTCTTATAAAAAGGGTAAAAGATAACTAATTACAAACCATATATCATTTTAAAAGGGTAAAAGTAAAACCGGATTATTTAACAAATGAGAAGTCTTATGAAAACAAATCATTGCATTAATTACAAATAAACTTGAATTAAGGGTATTTTAATCTTTTTAAACAAAACAAATAGAGGTTTAATGGGTGGGTGGTTTTATGAAAAGATAGCTAATTTATGGGTGGTTTAATGTAATTTAAGTTTTTATGGGTGGTTATGTGAAAAATATCATAATTTATGGGTGGTTATGTGTAATTTACCCTTATAAAAATCGCATAAAGTGACTAGAATATCCATTCTCTTGTGAAAAACAGGTTTAATAATTTTGAACCGGCTTTTCAGAGCCCCCTGTATTTACTCTATAGAAAGCTTTTTGACAAACCCTAACCCCATTCTCTTCGTCTCCTGTCGACGACGATTCCTCGTGCGATTTCCCAACCCCGGCCGTCGTCTCCTTTCGGCGACTCTCCATTCCTCTTCCGTCTCTCTTCGCGCTACAGGTATGCTCTCTTCACCTTAATCTTTTTTCTTTTTTTTTTGGGATCAAATATTTGTTCATATTCCTAATCTCGGTACAAACTCAAACTCCATGTTGGATCTGAACTCGATATGGGTTGTGACTTGTGTATGTGAGAATGAGAAGGATATAAATCTCGATTTCACAAATTTGTAGAGATTCGTTGATCCCAAATAGGAATTTTTGAAACGAACAAAATTTTAATCCTTTTGTGTCCTTTTTATTTGAGAAGATATGGAGTTCAAGAGTTTGTGATTCTGTCGATTGTTTAGATTTTCCCGTCGAGTTCTAGAAGATGGGAGGGTTACTGGATGATGAAGCGATGGTGTAGGTCGTGGTTGGATGATGTAGGAGGAAAGGGAAATTTAATAGGAAGTGTTGACGATTCCATCTAGGACATCTTTACTGAGATGGAGAGTGTATTTATTTGACATTTGCTTGACCATTTCAATTGCAGTTTTTTTCCCTCATCTGAAGCTTAACAGGTCGCATATACTAACTGGACCAAACCTAGACCGGATCAAACCTAATACATTAGAGTCCAATTATTTATGTACCTGTTTTAGATCTTGGGTTTTATATTATTCATAAAGTGATTGCAATATTTTGTTTTTGTTGACATAATTTCTTTGCTTGCATTAATAGATAATGGAAAACGGAGGCAATTCACTTCCTTCTGGGCCTGATGGCGTTAAGAGAAAGGTGTCATACTTCTATGATCCTGAAGTTGGAAACTATTATTATGGGCAAGGTCACCCCATGAAGCCACATAGAATTCGCATGACGCATGCTCTGCTAGCACACTATGGGCTGCTTCAGCATATGCAAGTTTTGAAACCTGTTCCTGCTAGAGACAGGGATCTTTGCAGGTTTCATGCTGATGATTATGTGGCCTTCCTTAGGAGCATTACCCCAGAAACACAACAGGAGCAGTTGAGGCAGTTGAAGAGGTTTAATGTTGGTGAAGATTGTCCTGTATTTGACGGTCTTTACTCATTTTGTCAGACTTACGCTGGGGGTTCAGTTGGTGGGTCTGTGAAGTTGAACCATGGGCTCTGTGATATTGCAATCAATTGGGCAGGTGGACTGCATCATGCCAAGAAGTGTGAAGCTTCTGGTTTTTGCTATGTTAATGATATTGTGCTGGCGATATTAGAACTGCTTAAAGTACACGAGGTATGTGAGATTATGAGCTGGTTTTGCTTTTCCTTTTCTAATTGTGGCCAAATATTATTCATTATTCTTTTTGTGCTAAAATTCTCAATTTCAGTGGATAACAATTAAATTCAGTATCAGTTTCCAATTGCCTTTCTAGTATGTGTTTATGTTCTCATTATCTTGCCTATGTGTTTGCTTATTCTGTCATTATCTTTTTGCTTTTGCAGCGGGTCTTGTATGTGGACATTGATATCCATCACGGGGATGGTGTTGAGGAGGCTTTCTACACTACTGACAGGGTCATGACAGTCTCATTTCACAAGTTCGGGGATTACTTTCCTGGCACAGGAGACATTCGAGACATTGGATATGGGAAGGGGAAATATTACTCCCTTAATGTTCCCCTGGATGATGGAATTGATGATGAGAGCTACATGTCCTTGTTCAAGCCAATAATGGGCAAAGTGATGGAAGTTTTTAAACCTGGTGCTGTTGTCCTACAATGTGGTGCTGACTCTTTGTCTGGAGACAGGTTGGGTTGCTTTAATCTCTCAATCAGAGGCCATGCTGAGTGTGTTAAATATATGAGATCTTTTAATGTGCCTTTGTTGTTGCTCGGTGGCGGCGGCTATACAATAAGAAATGTAGCTCGATGCTGGTGTTATGAGGTACAATAGACATTACTTTCTACCATTATCTGAACTGTTTTACACTTTTTCTTCCAATCGAAGTAATTGTACTAAAGCTTCTCTTTTGCTTTTATGGATGAGTAGTGATTGCACTTAAAAAACCCTTAATTTTTGTTTATTTCTTCAAACACCAGATGATGGATGAGAGTCATGATTCATTGGTAGACAAAATTATAACTTTGAAGAAAATATTCACTCATTTGCCTTGAAGCATTTATTAACTCTGTTTTACGCAAGGATCAATAAAAAAAGAGCAATATTTGGATCCAAGAACCGGTCTTCCTAAGAGAATAACTAGAACCACAGTTGTCCAACTTACACTCAGTCTCATGTTAGTGTTTCCTGCGTGGTATATAGTGATCGTCTTCAGACATGAACTAGAAAATGGTGCATCTCATTGGTACAAAGAAAATACTTTCCAGGCAGATATTTTTAGGCATCAAGAGTATATCCGGTATTTCTACTTATCTGAGAAACGCTTGTAAGCGTTTTAAGTTGTTTCAACACTAAAGTTTGTTGTGTTGAGGAGGCATCGGTCTTGGCTCAAGGATAGGGTCGTAATATATGAAGCTCTATGATCAAAGCCCCCATTCCTAAGGAATAGTCATTGTCCGAACGAAGAGTAAAATCAAGCTGTTTTAAATTCACCTTGTTAACAAATATTGCATAATATCTTTCAATTGATATTAGCGTGACTTCGGAAAAACATGATATTACTTAATCCTACATGATATTACTTCATCCAAATGTGCTGGATCTGGCTGATGAATCTACCTTTTCTCAAGCAGACTGGAGTTGCACTTGGCGTTGACGTTGATGATAAGATGCCACAGCACGAGTATTATGAATACTTTGGTCCAGACTACACTCTCCATGTCGCTCCTAGCAACATGGAGAATAAAAACACTGTCCAAATGTTGGATGATATACGGTCCAAGCTTCTTGACAATCTCTCTAAGCTTCAGCATGCACCCAGTGTCCAATTCCAAGAGCGACCACCTGAAACCGAGCTCCCTGAGGTAATCTTCTTATTTATTTAATCTTTGGAACATCATCATCTTTTCCTCAAGTTTGGAAGTGCGATTTTTGCATCTTGCTAAAACTAAAAATTGAACCCCAAATCTGATGGTGAGAATCTCGCTAACAGCCCATTTTGAGGAATCCTTACAACCTGTCATTCAATTCTTCCGGTCTGTGCTTTACAAGGTGCTAGGCCTCCTTTTATAATAGAGAAAGCAAAACAAAAACTCCTAATACTAAATGTCTTGATAATTAAAATGTTGGAAATGGGAAACAACATGGAAGAAGAGGGGTAAGTGGCGAAAGGCCTAAAAACTAGGAAGCTGGAATCTAAAAATCTAAAACCTAATAATTATATTAAGTGGTGTTTGGAAATGATTCATAAGATTATAAGAATACATTCATAAATGTTCTTGAATAGCACATCAATGTTCCTTTGTAGCTTGTGGTATGTCACTGAAAGGAAGTAATGAAAATTTCTCTAACAGTGCATCTCACTTTGTGGCATCACTCATACATGTGACCATCTTCTTTTACTTTGCTGTAAATATGCAGGCGGATGAAGATCAAGAGGATGCAGATGCAAGATGGGATCCAGATTCTGATATGGAAGTTGATGATGATCGGTAAATGTTTTTGTTATCTTGGCTATATGATTCTTTCTTCTCCCTTGAACTCCATGAATGATGCATCCTTGTTTCTGATTTTTTATTGACGATGTTTTATGTTTTATCCTTTTGTACAGTAAGCCTTTGCCAAACAGAGTGAAAAGGGAGATTATGGAGCCTGATGTTAAAGATCCAGTATGCTCTTTTGGCCATTACTCATATCTTTATAACAATACCGTGTATATGTTTTGTTGGAGTTTGTTTCTCTAGTGTTTTTGTGGATTTTTTTTAGGAATGTATAGTCTTTTTTTGGGGGGTTGTTTTGGCCATAGTTCACACTTACTATTGAATTGCCTAGTAACTATGCAAGAAACACTTGGGCCTTCAGGAAACCGTGAAAGACGCGACTGAGCACCCCAGAGACATGGATACTTCATTTAACACTGGAAGTATGTCTGTAAAGGTGAGCTTTTTGAGCTTTATCACAAGATCGCTCTGACCTGATGCAGCTCTATAGTATTTAAAGTTTTTACTTTTCTCTGTTGCTGATGCTAGGCTCCAAACACTGGCGTTGATCTAGCAGACCCACCTGTCAAAATGGAGCAGGACAATCCACCTCCACCTTCTGACCAGACCAATGACATGATTCCTTAACGAAGTTGACCTTCCTGTCACCAAGAACAAAATGCAAGTCATCTGTGAATCCGCCTTCTCCCTTGTCACAGATAACTTGGTTTTTTGGTCAAGGTAAGTTAGATACCGTAGTTTCCGCAACAAAACATGGAAAGTGTATTTTTTGACAATATTTACACAGGAGACAAAACAGAAGGAGCCTTGATGATATATTTGGATGTATATGCTCTTTCCTTCTGTGGAAGTTGATGCTGAATTCTGTGTTAATCTACTGTTTTTAAGTCTTGTAAAGGACAATTAGCTAGTTCAACTAGTAAAGTTTCCGGTTGTTTATTAGCAGCCTTGTGTTTTGTTTGACTTGCTTAGTTTTACTTGTATGATTCTTTTTTCCACAGGAGAAAGATAAAAGCTTGATGGGGTGTTTTAAGATGAAGTTTGAGAATGCAAAAATTGACAGTGGATTTGCTTATCAGATGGTTTATGCGAGTCCTTGTCGGTTACACTTTAAGATGAAGTTTGAGAATGCAAAAATTGACAGTGGATTTGCTTATCAGATGGTTTATGTGAGTCCTTGTCGGTTACACTTTAGATTTCAGGGAGTTGGTAAAATTACTTCCGGTTAAATCTAACAAAATTCTAAATAAGTGGTTTAGATTTAAATTAGTTTAGCCATTTTTTAATTTATTTTTTAGGATAGATAAATATCTATAGGGTAATCTTATCTATAGAGACGGTTTTTGAATTTAAGTTTGGTGGCAATTAAATCGTTTTTAGGTCATCGCTCATGGTAGGCTAAAAATTGGGTTTTGGTCTAATTTTGCTTCCAAGCTAGACTAAAATCCAATTTTGGTTTTGGCCTATTTTCAAAAGAAAGGCCAAATTTGGCTTTTTTTTTATTAGGTAAGGATTCGGGTGAGTTAGCTACCCGATAGCATCCTGCCGGATGAAGTAAAGAAGACCTGATTCATAATATAAATATGGTTCCCTGGTAGAGTAGCTAAGGTGTGCAACCTTATCCGCTACTCTGTTACCAATCCGGGAATTATGGGATATCCATGTGTTGTATATCTTGAAGTAATACGAGAATATCTGACATTATCATCTCTATTTCCCATGGGTAGTTTGTTTGTAAATAGTCCGTGATTATTTTTAAGTCTCCTTCTATGATTAGTGCACTAATATTTAAATCTTTTGCCTTTTCAATGCATTGTCTAAGTGCTAAAGCTTCCACCATAATTGAAGATTGTCTACCAACTGGGCCACCATTCATGAAAATAGGGTTACCATTCCAGTCCCGAATGATGTACCCTTTGGAACTCTTGGAATTTGCAAAGCACGATTCATCAAAGTTTAATTTGTATTTGCCTTCAGGCGGTTTCCTCCATCGATTTCGTGATATTTCTTGGTCTGTCTTCGTGATATTTCTTGGTTTTTTCTTTTGTAAGGCCAAATGCAATTTTTCATTTATTTATAATTGTTTAATATTTATATAAATCTATAAATAATACAATTATAAATCTATTATATAATTATGATTTTTAATTGAAAATAAAAGTTGTAGTATTGTAAAGATGTTTAAGAGTTATTCGATATCACTATAATATTTGACATTTGAATTATCATTGCATAAATAATATTTTTTAGAAAACGACATTAATTTTTTTTCCCATAGATTCATCAAAATTACAATAAAAAATAAAGATAAGATCCAGTGACGTAAATGCGATACAAAAGTTCATGATTACATTAGTATTTAACTATTTATAGGACGTTTAACCTACCAAAATTGGCATACGAGGGAAACAACAAAATCGTATAATGAGTCAAAAGGGAATATTTCATAGAATATTCTCTTTTGGTAGGTTATTTCCTCTGACCATTATAACTTAAAGGGAAGATGCCCTTAATGTCCTTTTGTATGGATTACAACACTACAATGGTTCGAGTGATTTTTTTTTTATAAGGTAATAATTCGAAGGCTAGACAGACATGTCTCATTGAGAGTGCCGACGGCGAACCGTCAAACATACAAACATAAAATAAAACGGTGCAGTACAAAGGCAGCAACCAAATAGCCGCCAGAAGAACATACAAGCCTAATCCAAAAAAGTTGAGGACAACGAAGACAGAACGAAGCCAAGCGCCATCAGGAGATAACATCGGTGCTTCCGTCTCAGATTCGACACCGGCACAGACAACGGACGCTAGAGCCCCAACTCAGATTCGGACCGCCAAGAACAACCAGAAACACCGCTGAGAACCACCCTCGCAGAGAGTGCACCTACAAGCCCTTTCGGGAGTTTATCGAGACCCTTTTGAGATTTTTATCAAACCATTTCGGAATTTAGTCTACCATTTTGGATGGGTTTAAAAAGTTATTGCAAGCTTTTTAAATTTAGATAAAGCCCTTTCAGGCCTTTATTATTTTTTATTTTTTTTGGCAAATCTACAACCTTGGCCCAAAGAGCCCAAACTTGGTCCTAAAGGACCAAGGACGAAAGTGAGGAAGCATCAGTTAGAAACCAAACACAAAAGAAGACCTACCAGGGAGGAGAGGACATCAGAGCCCGGAGGACGAGACTATAATCAGAGACGGAAGCACCGACAACAACGAGAGGCTCCACCGTCGGCGGCGAACCCATACTTCGAGGGCGATAGATAGATTTCGATTCACCAAGGAGAGGGGAAGAAAACCCAATCCAAGGGCAGAGTATAACAGTGAGGGATTACTGGCCGGAGATGAGAGACATTGGGGACGAAATAGGTGCACCGATATGAAGAACCTACAGGTGGGTTGAGGGAGGGACTATGAAGGAGGAAACCGATGACCAAGGTGGCCAATGAGAAGCCCAACTTGGAAGTCGAAACCACGTCGATCGGATGAACAAAGCCCTGAACGACACAAAGGGAAGGCCATAGGGAGGAGATGGTTCCGAAAATTGTACTGGGAGGTGCTGATTAGACAACGGATAGATTGATTTGGGAAGGATTGCAACATATGGATAGAAATTAGGGATTTCAATAATACATTTGGGGCTAATTGATAAGCAAATCTAGAGAGAAGACCCCTTCTCTCTATATGTAAGTTATATTCCATACTTCCAATGGTTCGAGTGCTTGGTTGATCATAGAAATGTAGAGTGTAATTAGCTAATGTTCCTTTTATTGCAAAATTATATATTTTGTATATAAAATATTAATTTTATTATTATAATATATAATTTAATATTTATTACTAGCATAAAATTATATATGTATATACAAAAATTGATATTTTTAATACTAGTTTTTTTTAATATAAAAACGTGTTAAAAAGTAAAATGTTAAGAATTATGAAATAAAAAGTATTTGTTTGTTTTAAAAAAAAATCATAATTAGTGTAATTTCTCTTACATATCTCAGTACAAAATGATAGTAATAAACCTTAAAGTACGACAATATTGTTATATGACTATTTTATTGCAATCCGCCTCCGGGTGCCATTTTTGTTGGGGCTTTTGAAGATTTTATAGACAAGAATCTCTCCTCTTCTACTCAACCAATTAGATCAGCAGCGTTTCGTGCTTCGGTACAATCTAATCTCGATTATCCCTTTTCGATTTTCGCCAGTCTAATCCGACGATTGGCGTCGGTATGCTATCAATCCCTCAATTGATTTAGGGCTTGTGTTGATTGGTGTATCCTTCCCTATTTCCTGCTATCTCCAAGCCCGTTTGGTGCTTCCCTCCCCGTTTGGTGTTTTTGGTGCCTGTTTCTTCAATTCGGGGTCGATTGTCTATTCTTGGTTTGCTTCGGTCTCGATTCGACTTGAATCGCTCCGCTGCTACTGCTCGGTTTGGACTGACCCTTCAGTCCCTTCTCTCTAACCTGCTCTGCCTTCCTCCTCGGTCTCTCTGGCCTCTCTGCTGGCCGCCTTGGTGTGGTAGTCAGACCGCCGGCCTCTGGCTCGCCGCTGGTGGCCACTCGCCTTCGTCCCTGTCGACTCTGGCCTGCTGACATCTCTCGCCGGTCCTCGACTCTGTGGATTCATCTTTCATGGTCTTCCATCGTCTCTGCCGTCATCGGCGATGACTCGTCGCTCTCTTGTCTATACCTTTTCTCTTCTTGGGCCCGTTTTGGCCCGATGTGGTTTTGGTATGGGCCTGGGTGTCTTGCTTCGGGCTCAATGCTTGCCTTGGGCCCAAAGGAGTCCGTGGAAAAATTAAAATAAATAAATAAATAAATAATTTTTTTTATTATAATCCGGTCGGTTGTGTATTTTCTTATGACTAAATAACTTCCGGCTGGGCTAGTTTACATCCCGTTTGGGTTTTTGGTGCATTTTGAGTCAGGTGGTGTTGCTCTACGGTTTGGGGGGGTCGGCTTTTCTTCTTCGGTTGATGGGGTTCTGGCTGTTCGGAGTCGGGTCAGGCTGGGGTCGTGGCAGTGTGTAGCGAGGCGTCTCCTTTTCCCGGAAGGCTGCTTCCTTGGAGGTTCGTCTTCACTGCCCACAGGTTGCTCCTGATATACCGCTGGCCTGCGGTGTTGCTGTTAGGCTGCGCTTGGCTTCGTTCGTTCGTCTACGTCCGCATCTCGTCCGGTTTAGTTGGGCTTGGTTTCTCTTTGTAGAGCTCTTTTACTTGTCTCTTGCATCTTTGTTGTATTTTGTATCTTTATGGCGGTTTCCGTCTACCGACTTGTCGACCTTCGAGGTCCAGGTTTGTCTGGCCTCGAATTATTTCCTAATAAAAAAAAAAAAAAAATACAGTATCACATACCCTAACCCATCTTCTTGGTGTTGTGTCCATGGTCAGTTGATCTACACCTCACCTAATAATTTTTTTCCCCAAACACCTAAGGGCACTCACACCCCTGTCCAACTTGAGTGTACTATGACAATAAAGATTAAAAAGAAAAGAGAAATAAGGAAGAACACACAAAAAACTAGCTTGCAGGAGTACCTGCCCTCTGATCAGTACATCACATTTCCCCAACTAATTTTGAAATACCCCAAATTATCTTTGGGTATTTCGTTTTATGTAAATATAATTTTCGTAATAAAAGTTATTTTATTTTGGGCTTAGAAATATTTTTTTCTAATAAATTGTATATGTATAAAGTTTTATAATTGGTTTAAAGATATTTCATCTTATAAATAAATTAGTTTTTAAGTTATAGTGTTTTAAGACAAAGTGATATATATTTTCTTAAAAAAACAAGGAAGGATTCATAATTATAATTTATTTTAATGTACAAAAAATATTTAATATAAAGATGGAGAAAAATTATGTTATGCAAAATAAAATGTATTTTAGTAGGTGTTTTGTTATTTAATTTATGTAGAATTTTAATAAATAAATTTTCGGATATACACATATATTTATAAATTGAAAAAGGACTTGAACCGGTTTTCCGTTGGGTTCACTTGAACCGAACCAACCGATAAAATAGAAAAGGCTGAACCGAACCGGACCTTCCCCTACCTCCGGATCCACCGATTTCAATTGTTGAAATTCGTGATTGTTAGCTCCTCAAATCTCGCCCGTATCTCAGCCGAATCAACTCTAAAACATTCCTAAAGTGATACATATCTGATTCCATTAACCAATTTTGAGATTAGAGATCCTAATGACCCCCGTTGAGAGCTACGCCAAACCTCGGATTGACCCTAAACAACTCACCCCATCTCATCCTTCAAACGAAGTCGCCGCCGACTCCACCTGCTCCACCACCGTTGTCGACCACCACTGCACCTAGGAGTCCCCAGGAGAGGTACCACGCAGCCAGGTCGACCGAAGTGGCTCCGAACGAAGGCCAGCAGTGTTGTCTCTGTGCTTCTCGATGCTCAACACAGCCACCTTTCGAGCTCCGTCGATGCCTCCATACTGGACCGTTGTTGCTGTCATTAGTGCCGTCGTAAAGCTTGCAGCGCCGTCATGCCAACGCCTTTACTTGCAACCCCTACGGTGTCCTGAAGCCTCCGTGCTAAGTCCCCGAATATACCTTGGTGAGATGTTATCATTCGAACTCGATTTCATATTTCAATCCGTTAGTTAACCGACTATCTCAGATGGTTAATTAACATCAGCTGTTTCATTCTAGGTCTTGTATGGCAGATCCATTCCCCATAATCAGTAAGAGAACCGGTCCCTAATTCCTTAGTTTCTATTTTGAGATCGGGGCTCCGATCGAAACTAACCGAGTGAGGATGTTTATGCATCAGACGTTACGGTTCTAGTCGTCGATTGGGATTGCGACCCAAGGTGTATCAAACATCACATATCCATGTTCAATCGGTAAGTTGAAATGAACTCAATTTGTTGATCCTAAACCGTATCAATTTGGGGTCGAACTTACTTAACCAAGCACGTGTGGGCGTGTGCTGTTTTGTTTAACTCGCAGCCTCTGTTCAAGCAATTGTCTGGACATTATCATTTATCTTCCAACAAAACGAAAATAACCACGCTGAAGTAGAGTTTGCACTCGTCAGTTTGATAGGTTATAAGTATCAAACGGAGCACTGTGCAAGGAGAACAAGCCGCCAGAACATCGCCAAAACCCACTGTCGAATCTGCGCGAAGGGACCTGTCGAGCTGTTGAAGGAGATGGTATAATTACGCCTCACCTCCCAGCTTTTCCATCTTTACAAAATGTGCCCTGGTTTTAGTTTTTAAAATTTCAAAAATTACCCTGCAGTTCTAGGTGTTGTTCTAACTCGGGTAATATCTTTAATCCGCAGCGTTATCGTCAAATCCCTACCCATCCACAATGAGTCAAGATTCCAAAGAAGATAGCATTATTCATTCGTAGACTTCGTTAACCCTGTCGCCAAGTGCTTTGATGTCCATAGTTGGTATCGAAATCCAACAAGACGAATCAGGCAAGTGACATTCCGAGCCTTTATGCTCAATTGGTGCCTTCATGTCTTGTTTGTTTTCCTGTCTTTGATTGCTTGCCAAGTTAAATAAAATAAATTACAATTCACCTGCTTGTGTGATTTATTTACCGTTCAGTTTGAACTTGGCAAGTTTAATTGGGTGACCTTAATAAGATAATAATAATATAGTTACCCACCGATCATTTAAAGCATGATTTATTTTTGTCCTTTCATGCTAATTGGTTAGGAATGGAACATGTTATTTCTTTGATGCTTCCATCCTTTATTTTTAATTGCTTTCATTTCATTTGACATCCATGTTACCTATAAATAACATGGGTTATTTTGTGTTGTGTGATCACCTAGGATATCTAAATAAAATAGTAATAATGTGAGGATTGTGTGATACGATTGGAACTCAATTAAATCAAGATCAATCAAATAAAACGTGTCAATCAATGCCGAGTAAAGTGAATGCAGTATGTAAAGTAATAAAAATAATGGAAACAGGTCGGGACTGTGTGTGCCCGGTCTATAAAGGGTTTCATGAAACTAACACATTTCCTTAGAGAAATGTTAAACTACCTCCGGTAGTAGGCTGCTATCTGCTAGTGAGAGCGGGGCCGGTATCATCATTTCCGTAGAGAAATGTTACACTACCTCCGGTAGTAGGCCGCTATCTGCTAGTGAGAGCGGGGCCGGTATTATATTATAACAAATAGTGTGTGTTGTGAAACATTCTATTCCTATTAAGAGTGGTAAACGTGTATAGCATATAAACCTGTGTTTAAGCTACTCAATGTGAGGAAGTGAGTGAAGTGTGTTATATCAACCTGTTTTAAGCTACTCAACGTGAGGAAAGTGAGCGAAGTGTGATATATATATATACATCTTCTTAACATAGTAAGAACAAAGCTTTATAGTGATCACAATTAATTCAAGCTATATCATATTCCATCTGTAATCGGAGTATGGTTCCTAAGAGTGCTTGTCGCTCGCATCTTTTGTTACTCAATCCTACTGGATTATCCGTGTCACATGAGTCGTGTCTTAAAATGTTAAGCCTTCACATAAAATATTCTTAATAATCACATTTGGGTTTAGATTCATACCGTATTATGGTCACTGAGTGTGAGTCCAAAGAAGTCCCAGTTTTCGAGCCGTCATTTGCTAGTTCTTGCGAACTAACTGTCCTTTATTTGGATGGCTGGTGTCCTTCATTCCGGACGCCAGACCAGTTTTCGCAGGTTTAGGTCGAGTCTCAGAAGAGAAGAGAAGGGAAGTTAAGAAGACATCTAAACTATTGTTAACGTTGTATTTAAAGTTTAAATTTAGAGATGTATTGTATAGGCGTTTAAATATTTTATTTCCTTTAAAAGTCATCCGCTGTAATATTATCAAATTGTAAAGTTAAATCCTCAATTTTAGAGGAAAGTTTAATAAAGAGTTATTTTTATTTTCCAAGTCTTCCGCTAATTCTATTTATTTTACATATCATTATTTGTTATCATCTTGTTTATGGGAGCATGGTTGCATGTCCCTATAAGCCTAAGGTGGTTACGAAGACATTAAAGTCCGAGTAATCACTGGCGCTGTGACATTCCCTCGTGTTATAAAAGGGGGTGTTACAAATTTACCATTGTTCAAACCAATTAGATTTGGACAGGTGGAAAGGCTTTCACCGGTGGAAGGTTTGCATTTCAATATTTGCTTTCCATTTCAATTATTTGCTCAGAATGCATAGAATAGTGTTCCAAATTTGCATGCAAGGATGGACACGTGGCATGGTGGGAGTGAATGTGTTTTAATTATTTTTAATCCATTTTTCTATGTTAAAATTATTAAAAAAAAAATTATAAAAAATATATTTGAATAGGCATAAATTTTATATACTCATAGACACTCATTTTGCATATGTTTGTAAAAAAAACAATTAAGCTAATATGCTTTATTAATTATAATCTAAGTTTGATCAATGTTAATGACAATTTTTTTTCTATAAATAGAAGCACCTCCTACCTTCATAACTCATCCCAACCAATCTAGTTTCCTCTCTTTTTAAGTTCAAATCCCACTCCGACACTTGAAATGGATCCGAATCAAAATGCACAAAACTTTCCCCAAAGCTTCTATGATATGTTATCTCTATACACTCAACAACAACCCAATGCAAACCCAAACCATCAAAGCCTGAACCCACCCCCTCTTGATCAAGCTCATTCCTACTATCCCAGCACGATGCATCCCATGCAGTATTATCCCGCTCCAAATGTCCTTCCCATTCCAAATTTATCCGAAGCTCCAATACTACGTGGTACACAAGAGAGGATCCCAGCTTATAGCACCCAAGATGATGTCCAAGAAGAAGAGGTGGATGAACAACTTGCTCCAGGACGTACGGAGAGAAGGCAATGGAGTGAGAAGGAAGATGAGTTGCTCCTTAGTGCATGATTGAACACCAGTAAGGATGCCGTAGAGAGAAACAACCAGTCGGCATCCCGGTTTTGATCAAGAATAGCAACGCCTACTCCATGTGGGGGAGCAACGCGGTTGGCCTGGAATGATTGGGAGTATCGATTGCATGCACTGGACTTGGAAAAATTGTCCAACGACATGGAAGCAGTGGCGTCGTATGATCTATGGATTTGGCACGCATTTTTTGGAACTCCAGGTACGTGTAATGATATAAATGTTCTTGATAGATCACCTGTATTTGATGAAGTGTTGCACGGAAGAGCTCCAAAGGCAAATTTTGTAGTAAATGGACATGAATATGCCATGACGTATTACCTGGCGGATGGAATTTATCCTCCATGGCGAGCATTCATCCCATCGATTCGACGTCCATTTGGCGCAAAGGACACGTTGTTTTCCCAAGTCCAAGAGTCGACTCGTAAAGATGTGGAGCGTGCATTTGGTGTACTACAACAACGATTTGCTATTATTCGTCAACCGGCACTTGTTTGGGACTTGAATTTTCTCGGAAAAATAATGACAGCTTGTATAATATTGCATAATATGATTGTGGAAGAGGAACGTGATAGCCACCAGCTACACATTCACACTGCCGATTTCGATCAGTTGGAAGAGCCTGAGCCACCCGCTTCAAGAATACCTACCGATATGACTGCATTCTTATCAAATAGGGCCCAAGTTCGAGATTCGGCTTCACATCATCGACTGAAATCCGACTTAATTGAGCATATATGGCAGAAATTTGGACCTTCAAGACATGATACTTGATTCCATGTGTTAGCGTGATTCTTTTCTTTGAAGTTTCATGTCTTCTTTTGTTGTTTATCATTTTAGATAATGTATTTGAATTATTGCAATTTAATATGCATTTGATTTTTTTTTACAATCTTATTTTATTAATTTATTAATTTCAATAAAATTTATTAATTAAATTATATTAAAATAATAATAATATTCTTCTATTGTAAAATAATTTTATACGTTGAAATTAAATAAATAGATGCAATATGTCGGATAATAACGTAAGTATTAAATGATGAAAAGTCGAGGTAGGGCCCGTAAGTGGAGTGCAGGGATGTGAGTGAAATTGATAAAAACAGTAAATGGTGTACTTGTGCTGACGTTCAGGAAAAAAACGGGTTAAGTCAGAGATAGGGGTGTGCATGGCCTAATTAGGCTTACCCAGAGGATAACGCGTTTTCTTGGATTTACTTGGGTAGATCTACACTATGCTAAATTGCCAATCATATGATCTTTTTTTTTTGTTGAGTGTTTGACAAAGGAAGGTTTTTGAACAAAAAAAATAAGAAAGAAAGAAAGGAAAACAAACATCTGGAATAAATTGCACAAACCACCTCTTATTGAGGTCATTTTGCAAAACAATTCCCGTTACCTTAAAAATTAAACTAAAGTTCCCATTATCCCAATTTAGATCCCCTATAACTAAGGCTATAACACTTTGTGTGTTACATTTGGGGTTATACTTAATTATATTTATACTCTACACACTTATATTAACATGGTTATAAAGTTTTTTTTTTATATTAAAACATACTTATGTTTTACAAAAATATAAAAAAATATTTTCTAAAATAATCAATCTTTTAAGTTTTAACTATCCATAATTTTTAATAATAGTTTTTTGTAATAAAATTTTATAAACATGTTACTATAAGTGTATAGAATATAAATATAGTTTTTATAAATTTTTTTAATGTAAATTCATACGCAAAATAATTAAGTATAACATTAAGTGTAACATCAGATGTTATAGGGGATCCGGACTGCCTTTATCCACCCTTTACCCATGACCATTTTATCCTTATTAATTCATTAAGGAAAAAAAAACATAAAATGTAAAAAAATAATCTATTATCATATTGTCCCCAGCATATTAGGATTAGGTTCATTTGTCTGCCTAGATCTGTTAGCTTGTCATTGCATGTATTGCACCTCTCTTTTTTAGGTTGTATTTTTTACGGTTCGCCGTCTGCCGACTTTGTCGGCCACTCGATATGTTAGGTCTGTCTGACCCTCGAATTCTTACCATGTCAAAAAAAGAAAGGAAAAAGGGTGGTTAAATGTAGTTTTAAAGATGAAGGGTGGTTATGTGTAATTTTAGCCTAAATGGATAAATATATACGGAGTACTTCTTTCTGATACCGCTCTCCCCTCCTTTCTGATACCTCCTTTTGCCATCATTCCCCCCCCCCCCTTCTGGTCCTACTACTTGTTTACTCAATCAGTTCAATTCAATTTTCGGCTTCATACCAATTGCTTTATTTTTTAGCTCCTTTCAAAAAATTTTTTACTGCTTTGAATCCCAGATTGATCCAATTTGCATTCCACTTTGATTTGTTGTTTTCTCCTGAGACCGTAACTGTGAGAAGCTGATTGGGTTGGAGTACAGTTTGCATGTGACCCTTCCTTTCTGGATTCAATTTCATGGGTTTCAATCCCATTTGCCTTTGATTTGATGTTTCTTGCTTGAAAAATCAGTTCTTGGGTAATTAATTTCCCCATCTGGGTTCCTGCTATCAACCCATTTTAAGTGAATCTGAGCTTCATTTATTCCCGCTGTTGGCCCTTTTTTGTTGCCCCAATTTCTGTTCTAGTTGAATCATATCTACCCACATTCATTTTAGTTTGATCGATTTCCATTAACCTATGTGTAGGGTTGACTTTATTGATAGTTGTAGATTTAGATTGTGAAGTTATAAGATCAGATCTTATTTCTGTCTGGACTTGGAACAACTAAGTGAGATTTTGATAGTATTAGATCTTATCTTTGTAGTGTTCATCCATTTCTATTAGGGTAATTAGTGATTGGATCGAATCCGAACTGCTTGAGACTATAGTTGAGAGAAAGGAGAAAAGATGGGGAATACCTGTGTAGGTCCTAGCATTCCAAAGCAGGGGTTTTTGCAGTCTGTTTCAGCTGCAATGTGGCGAATTCGAGGTGTCGAAGATGGGGCATCTTCGCCTAGTGGCGAGAATGGGAGCCATGAACCAACCCCAACTCCTGCTCAACCTAAGGAGCCAGAATTGCCTTTGCCCACCCAAAATGACCCCCCTGTGCAAATGACAATACCCAAGGTGGAAGTGGAGCCATTAGAGCAAGCAAAGCCGAAGAAGCCTCTCGAGTTTAAGAGGGTAGCGAGCGCAGGGCTTCGTGTGGAGTCGGTTCTCCAAAAGGGGACAGGGAACATCAAGGAGTTTTACACTCTAGGGAGGAAACTAGGACAGGGGCAATTCGGAACCACATTCTTTTGCATTGATAAGGCGACTGGGGAAGAGTATGCGTGCAAGTCGATTGCCAAGAGGAAGCTGTTGACGGATGAGGATGTGGAAGATGTGAGGAGGGAGATTCAGATAATGCACCACTTGTCAGGGAACCCCAGTGTTGTCTCCATCAAGGCAGCTTATGAGGATGCAATCGCGGTCCATCTTGTGATGGAGCTTTGCAAAGGGGGTGAGCTTTTTGACAGGATCATTCAGCGCGGGCATTATTCTGAAAGACAAGCGGCTGAGCTTACTAGGACGATTGTTGGAGTCGTAGAAGCCTGCCATTCGCTTGGGGTTATGCATCGCGACCTCAAGCCTGAGAACTTTCTCTTTGTTGGTCACGAGGAGGACTCTCTTCTTAAGACTATTGATTTTGGATTGTCTATATTCTTCAAACCAGGTACATTTTTATCTTCATCATTTGGTAACTACTATAGTATACATTCACATTCATCATTTTGGAGATTATGAAAAGGTAAGACTAAATGGCTAAATCAAGAGTGTAGTTGTAAAATCAAAAGGATAAGGAATAAACGAAGGACCAAAAATTGCGCCATTTCCTATCCATCATAGAGGTGAATTTATACCAAAGAATTTAATCAAAAGGTTGGATTTGCAAAGTCTTCTGCAAAGTCATTTTGGCATTCGGCGACAAGTTTGTGTACTGATCTCATTCTTTTGGCTGTCTATGATGACAAGCTTGTGTACTGAGTTCAGTCATGTGGATGGCGTGGTAGATTAAAAACTTTAGATTCAGCCTGATCTTTACAGATCATTTTGACTGGCTGAGAACATAAATCAATATGTTTGCTGGCAGAAAATCTCTTTTCTCGCTGCATCTTTTTTTCTTGCTTTTGTTATGGTTCATATATTGATAAGACAAATCTCTTTTCAGATGAAAAGTTTACAGATGTGGTCGGTAGCCCCTACTATGTTGCGCCTGAAGTACTGCGCAAGCGTTATGGTCCAGAAGCGGATGTTTGGAGTGCAGGAGTTATAATATACATTTTGCTTAGTGGGGTGCCTCCTTTTTGGGGTGGTAAGGGTGCTAACTTTGTAGTTTGTCTTGAATCTTAGGATTTTTCCGCAACATTTTCCTCATTGTCATCCGAATCATCCTCATCTTTTTTCCTGGATGATATATGTAGATAACGAGCAAGAGATATTTGAGCAAGTCCTGCACGGTGACTTAGACTTTGAGACTGGTCCTTGGCCCCATATCTCTGACGATGCCAAAGATCTAGTACGCAAAATGCTTGTTCGAGATCCTAGGAAGAGATTGACTGCCCATGAAGTTCTATGTGAGATGTTATATTCAGTAGATAACCGATACATTTCCAATACTTTGGAGCTCCATACATATGTTGGTAACCTTAAATATGTGTTTCGGTCCTTGTGGAATTGAAATGGTAAAAATACTCTGCAGGCCACCCTTGGGTACAGGTAGATGGCGTAGCTCCTGACAAGCCTCTTGATTCCGCGGTCTTGAGTCGTATGAAACAATTCAGAGCTATGAATAAACTCAAGAAAATGGCTCTTAGAGTAAGTCTTCAAATATAACACATCGCCATTTTACACACTCATTGGTGTCAACCGTGAAGCTTAATGCTCTTATGTATTCATTTTCCTGTAGGTCATTGCAGAGACTTTATCAGAAGAAGAAATAGCTGGCCTCAAAGAAATGTTCAAGATGATAGACGCGGACAACAGCGGTCAAATCACATACGAAGAACTCAAGGCTGGACTTCAGAAAGTTGGTGCAAACCTCAAGGAGTCCGAAATCTATGATCTGATGCAAGCAGTAAGATTCAATTTTTCTTCAATCCTTGTTGACTGTTGCAAGCTCTATTCATTTTTAGTAATCTGTAATGCTTGAAAGCACAGGCTGATGTTGATAATAGCGGAACAATTGATTACGGGGAGTTCATTGCTGCAACCTTGCATTTAAACAAGGTGGAGAAGGAAGACCATCTGTTTGCTGCATTCTCCTACTTTGACAAGGATGGAAGCGGCTATATAACTGCAGACGAGCTTCAGCAGGCCTGCGAGGAGTTTGGTATAGAGGATGTGCGCTTGGAAGAAATGATCTGCGAAGTTGATCAGGACAATGTAAGTCTCCTTTCATCATTCAAGTGCTCGTTTGGTTGAATCTAGGAAGTGTGATTCATTGGTAGTTAGTTACAATTGCAAATTCTTTCGTTTTTCACAGGATGGACGGATAGATTACAACGAGTTCGTAGCCATGATGCAGAAAGGGAACCCAGTGATGGGTCCTCTTGGTACGAAAGGTGCAGAAAACAGCGTCGCCATTGGATTCAGGGAAGCCCTGAAGATCTAACCAGATCTTTTAGTGGTTAGATTTATTGTTCTACTCTTAATGATCATACCATACCCTTTGAGCTTTGCTTCTTCTTTTCATTATTAAGATATGTTTTGTCCTTTCTCCAATCCAAAGACCAAGATTGTATAGCAAGGAGCAAAAAAAACACTTTGTATTTTATTTATTTATACATATTTTTTTTATAAGTTAAGAATTTGAATGGGATTAGACCTGTTGAACCATTCCTTCTTAGATGAGAACACTGTGTTCTTGGTTAGAGGAGAATGTGAGGTTTTAAGCTATGAATCTACTCTCCTTTAAAATTAAAAAAAAAAAAAAATTGGTTCGGCATAAATTCAGAAATTGTTTAGAGGAGAATGTGAGGCCTATGATAGTGTGTCGAGGGAGCTTCTTTGGAAATGCTAGGTAGAGAAGGGAGTTCCGGGGTCGTATATCAGAGTTATCAGGGATATGTATGATGGTTCACTGACTAGTGTCAGAACGCAGTGTGGGGATTCAGAGTACTTTGAGGTGCATGTGGGGCTTCACCAAGGTTCAGCGCTCAATCCGCTTTTATTCACGCTAGTTATGGACGCACTTTCTGCTCCTCTCTAGGAAGAGGTCCCTTGGTGCATGTTGTTTGCTGACGATCTCGTTTTAGTGGATAACTCAAGATTGGGTTTGGCTCGCAAGCTTGAAATATGGAGAGAGGTGCTGGAGTCTAAGGGTTTCAGGATTAGTAGGAGCAAGACAGAGTATTTTCGGTTTCGTTTTGGGGAGGTCGGGGAACCAGATGCATCAGTTTTATTGGGAGGAGATCTTGTCCCTAGGAAAGAGTTATTTAAGTACCTTGGCTCGTATGTTCAGAGCGATGGGGGTGTCGATAGGGATATTGAGCATCGAATCCAAGCGGGTTGGTTGAGATGGAGAAAAGCGTCAGGGGTTCTTTGCGACAGGAAAGTACCGGCAAAATTGAAAGGGAAATTCTACAAGGTAGTTGTTAGACCAACCTTATTGTATGGCTCGGAATGCTGGCCTATTCTACAAGGTAGTTGTTAGACCAACCTTATTCTACAAGGTAGTTGTTAGACCAACCTAAAGCTCAAGAACAGAAGTTGGCAGGCGCTAAGATGAGAATGTTGCGTTGGATGAGTAGGCACACGAGACTGGATAAAATCAGAAATGAGGTTATTAGGAGCAAGGTTGGAGTGAAGAGTATTGTTGACAAACTACGAGAGTCTAGATTGCGGTGGTTTGGACACGTTCGCAGGAGACCCATATCTGAGCCTGTTCGTAGGTGTAAGAGCTTGGACCTTGGTGCTATCTGTAGGGGGAGAGGTAGACCGAAGAAAAGTTGGATGGAGCTTATTTGTCATGATCTACACTTGTTGAACCTTTCAGACGATATGACAGGGGATAGAGATCACTGGAGGAGGTGCATTCGGGCTTCTGATGGTTAGAAGCTACAGACGTTTGAGGATGGGTGTTGGGTCATGTTGTTTATGCTTCTTTTTTGCCTTACTCTTTGCTCCCTTTTTACCTCACTCTCTATTATTTGGCATGTTTCCATGTTTTGTTTATGCCCTATTGTTTTGGGTCTATCAGAAACATTCTCTCGACTAGTTCGGGGAAAGAGTGCGTACATCCTGACCCCCATACCATGCCTAATCGCGGGATATACTGGGTTGTTGTTGTTGTTGCTTTTTTTTTCATGGTTGGTTTAGTAAAATTGTAATTCATATTCAGAAATGGCTTCATTACTCGATGGTGCTTGGCTTCGTCTGTAGTCTACGTCCCCGACCTGCTAGCTTTAGGTTTGTTGTGTTTTATCATTTGTTGTTGTATAGCCTCTTCTTTTGCACCGTTTATGTATTTGTTGTATGTTTGACGGTGTACCGTCTGAACTCAAATTTTTACTTAATAAAAAAAAAATTCCTTTTCATTTTAATGTTATTTGGTGTTTTCATTGGCTACAACTAACTAATTTTCATGAACATCGTGTAATTCACACTTCTCTAAGTTGGATTTTGCTTTGCATCACCCCGGGCCCTCGACGGTGAGACATCATGTCAGCATTAGTTTTCCTATGCGCTCACTATCCACCTTCTCCCGCCGAGTCTTCCATTCTCGCACAACCGATCTTCTTCTTCTTCTTCTTCTTTTTTACAATAGACAACCATTAGAATGTCTTTGCTTGCAAAAATCATTCTTGAAGTCGGGCATCTTCTTAGTTCATAGTTTTTTAAGGGTTATTTTCTTCAATTTTGCTTTGTTTGATTGGTTCATTGTTTGTGGGTTGTTGTATCATGATGATTTATCCGACTTGCGTTTCTTACCCCCTTTCAATTTAAATGTCTGGTATTTCGAATTCTTACTTATTCAAAAAAAAAAAAAAACTAATCTTCATGAATCAGTGTCTTTTCTTCGGATCTAATTTATTTGGTATGTTTTTCTCCGTTATTTTTTTTCTTCGGCTTGTTTGATTGTTCTCGTCATGACGACTGGCCCGTCTGTAATTGTTTCGACTTTAGACCTCTCAATTTATTAAACATTGAGGGGGCCTGTTGTTTAGAACTTGTATTCTTCTAAATACAACAACCTAATCTTCATGAAACTGTTGTCTATCAATAATGATGTCAGAGCTTCACATTGTGGGATTTCAGCATGCCTCTTTCTTTACCTGTCATTCTTACTACTTAATTCCACTTATTTAATAATTTCATTTTTTTAAAAAGTTATCTTAATAAAATAAAAATAAAAATAGAAATATGTGGTGTAGTCAATTTTGCCAGACACCCAATAACTTAATCTACCGATCATGTAATGTGGTCACACTGTTTAACCAAATTGCTTTTCTTGGACAATTTCAAGCTTCTTGCTTTTTTTTGTTCTTCACAACTTTTTTCTTCAATTACTTTATTCAGCAATCCATTCTCATACGGATCTTGAAAATAAGTGAATAAGAACAAATAAATGTGTAAATTTACAAAAGTTTGATCTATTGATCCAATTTATATATAGGGTATGTTTGGTAACTGGAGCCAAATGAGTATCTGAAGCTGAATAAGTAGCTGAATGGGTAGCTAAAACTGAATTATTTATCGTGATAAATATGTTAAATAAAGCTAGTAATGTGTTTGGTAATCTTAGTTGAATGAGTAACTGATAAAAGAGGAGATTTGTGTATATAAAAGGAAAAGCTTGAGGTAGTAGCTGGTGGAATTCCAATTCCGAAACACTAATTAATAAATAATGTTAGCTTTATTTCATTTAAAACTACATAATATTAAACCAAAAAGCCCCAAAATGCTACTTGTGTTGCTAAATACACCCATAATTTGTTTATTATTAGACCTGATAAAAATTATTCTTCGATTCTGGACCAATATTTTGAGTTGCAAATTTCTCTTCACCAATTAATATGTTTTTTTTAAAAAAGAAATATGTATATTAATTTAACTGTTATATATTCCTTCCGAAGAAAAATATAAGATTTTTAATAAATAACATGTGTTTTAAGAAAATACGTTACTCTTTTAAAATCATCATAATTAAAAACATATTTAAAAAAACATAAATCAATATATATGGATCATTACAACTTATCGCCTGAAAAATCTAAAATATTATACAATATTGATTAAAATATATCTAAAAACATCCTATATTTATTATTGAAGGGAGTATATATTTGATATATTAGTTTTTTTTTTTTTTTTTTGATAAGGTACAGGTTTCACTAATATTTGATATATTAGTGAAATTGACCAATAATTCATGATGTACATCAATAAACTTTATTTTTGTGCAAACTTTTGTTTTGAAAGATGAAAAATAGAAAATGATGATGAGAAAAAAAGATGATAAAGAAAAGTAGGCAAATTTTAGTGGCTGGAAAAGGAGAAGAAGTGGGACACGTGTCAACTCGTGGGGATGGTCGGCTCTCCAAACTCTCTTTTTATTTTATTTTTTCTGCACGAAAACAAAACAATTATCACTTTTTAAAAAATAAAAATAAAATAAAACTGTAGAATGTAACGGGTTAATTAAACAATCACCGTCATTTTTGGTTTTGATGTAAGCTGTCGTTGTTATGAATCCCATAGGGTGGTGGGATCCATTCGAATCACTATGATATGTTTGGACTTTGGATGCCATTTTTTTTTTCAATTCAAATACCTCATTTAAAAACCTCTTAATTTATTTATATTTATATTTATATTTAGAGAAAATGGCAGAAAACCACTCATTAAATACGAGTCTTTGCAGAAAACACCCTTTAAAATTGGAATTGTAGGTAAATCGTCACCCACAACCTTTTTTTCAGCTAGGTTTCTATTTAAAACGGTGAAAAGTCATTTTTTACCCCTCCCTTTTAATATTATTTTAATGAAAAAAAAATGTATGAATTGAAATAAATTAATAAAATATATTTATCCATCCCGTTTAACGAGAGAAAATAACATTAAAAAGGATGGATATATAAATATATTTTATTAATTTATTTCAATTCATACATTTTTCTCTCATTAAAATAACATTAAAAGAGAGGGGTAAAAATGACTTTTCACCATTTTAAACGGAAACCTAGAGGAAAAAAGGTTGTGAGTGGCGATTTACCTACAAAATGGGTTTAAGGGGTGGTTTTCTGCAATTTCAATTTTAAGAGGTGGTTTTCTGCCATTTTCCCTTATATTTATATTTATAGGTGTTTGTAAAGTTGTACTCCTTTAAAATAGTCATATATATACTACATACAATCATAAATTTTAATAAACGAGTTTTAAAAAAATGTCCATTTTCAAAGTATACTAGTATTATTTATTTATTTTCTTAACCCTATTTTTTTTATATAAAAAATTTCACTTTGGTCTCTAAATTTTAATTTATTGAAAATAGTTCTATAAATACACTCATAAATTAACCGTATCATGTTCAACTACCACACTTAGCTATACTCAAATAAATATATAATTTATGGCAAGTTGCATGAACAATACTACTCCCATTAAGTAAAATATGTTACTTTACTCTCAACATGTTTTTTAAATAGTTAAAAGAATATAAAATATTAATTTTTTAATTTTTATTTTATAATTTCGTACCTATTAATAACAAGTAGAAAGTTATTAAAGATTAATAAAATAATTAATAATTGACATTTTATATTGTTTTTATCATTTATGTAAGTTATCCTAAGACCCTCGTACAAAAAATGAAAAAAATATTCAAAAAGTTATATATTGCTAGGTGAAAAGTGAAATGTGAATATATGATGATGCAAGTTTATTATAAAAGTAATAGCACCAAATATTGAAAAGCTCGTCCACTTTTTTTTTTAGAGAATATATTCCTGTAATTTATGGTGCTTTAACACAAAATTCACGCAGATTTTCCAAATAAAGAAAACTTTTCGCTAATGTTGTAACTGAAGTTCGAAAATTTAATGATGTGATGTCATTTTAGTCTTCAATGTAATTTTAATCATATGATGTTAAGTCATTAAATATTCGAACAATTGATTGCCACGTAAAAAATTGAACAAAAAATTGAGCGGAATTTTTCTTGTATTTTTTTTTAAGTATGCAAACATTCGGAGCTGTTACAGAAAATGTAATCGCGCTACTGGATCATCCTGACGGATGATGGTACAAAGATCCCTATTAAAAGGAATTGTAGATCTATCACTAATGATGCCCTTCGTGGCTATATAATCCGCAACTCTGTTTGATTATCTGAAGATGTGTCTGAATTCAACTAATTCGAAGTCTGCTCGCATGATATTGATTTCTTTTACTTGATGCATAACTTCCCATCTGATGCATTTTCCTTGAGTAAGAGATCTCATTAGCTCTTGATTATCTCCTTCTATCGTAATCTTCCGTAGTCCCATTCTTCGAGCTTGTTGCATGCCTATCTGGACTGCTGCCGCTTCAGTTTGAATAACCGTGCCTTGACTTACTTCCTGGTGGAAAATATCAATTACATGGCCCATAGAGTCACGAATGATTTCCTCCACCTGGCAGATGCCAGTGAGCTTGACAGAACCATCTACATTAATTTTGTAGATGGTTCCTTGTGGTCTAGTCCATTTAGACATAAACCTCTTTTTTCTTTTCCGACCTTCCTTATTTTTGTCACTATTTGCCTGTCTCCAGTCTTGTATTTCTGTTTTGATCCGCCTTATTAGATTCCCAAACGAGTCTGGATTTGTTTTTCTGAAGATTAAATTGTTCCTAGTTTCCCATATCATTTGCCAAATGACCACTAGATCTTCGAAGTGATGATTTGTTTGTTTGACCAGTTCCAGATTGTCACAAAGAGGACCTTGCATAGAGAGGTTGTTAAAGAATTTACCTGTAGATTGTTCATATTGCGCTATTAGCTCCTTTGCAAAGGAGCATTCTAAAAACAGATGAGCAGAGTCTTCATTACTTTGGTCACAAAGAGAGCAAATGCTAGGTACTCTATTGACATACCTATTTAGCCTACTAGTTGTGGGGAGGGCGTCAACTTTAATTTTCCAAACAAGATTTATGAGTCGTGGTGGAAGATTTAGGTTCCAGATCCAGCGGTGATTGTCAGTGTTTTGGTTTTGGATATTTGTATTTTTCTTCGCAGATTTAGTATTAAATTTTCCTGTAGAATCAGGCATCCAGATTAGCCTGTCCGGAGTTTGCCAAGTTGGGATTTTGAGAGCTAGAATGCTTTTAACAATATTTTGAGGAAATAGGCGCCCTAGGAGAGGCTCATTCCAACGCTTTTGAGGAGTGAAGAGTTGACAAACTTTCATATTTGGGTCATTATTACCCATCAAAGATTTGAGATTTGTGTTAGGAATCCAAAGATCATTCCAGGTATTTATGGAGAGCCCATCCCCTATAAGCCAAAGGAGACCTTTTTCAAATTTATCTCTTAGGGATAACAATCTACCGAATTGCCAAGATGTGGCCTGATTTGGTCTGTCTTTAATGCTATTATTTTGCAAATATTTTTCTTTAATGACACTTACCCAGATATTATCTTCATTAGAGTAAAGTTTCCACAATAATTTAAATTGAAGGCTTATGTTCAACTCTTCCGCTTTTCTAATCCCCATGCCACCATGGGTTTTGCTTTTACTGATGTTATCCCAGGTTATAAGAGGGGTATATATCTCCGTATGAAGTTTATTCCAAAAGAAGTTCTTATTTATGTGATCTATTTGGTTGAGAATTCCTTTAGGGAGTAAGAAGTTCTGCATAAGATAGTTGGTTTTGGAACTGAGGTTAGCCTGAATTAGAACAGCTCTGCCTGATTGAGAAAGATTCGACGCTTTCCATTTGGATAGGTGTTTTTTAAGGTTTTGGATGACCTCTTCAAAAATCGAATTTCTAATCCTGCCATTAATTATAGGGATGCCTAAGTACTTTTCAAGAGTGCTAGAGATCGGAATTCCCATGCTTCGGGCGAGATCTTTGGCTAGGTTTTGGCTAACATTTTTCGAACATTGGAGAGAGCTTTTACTATAGTTAATAGTAAGTCCCGAAAGGTTGGAGAAATTATTTATCATATTCTGAATAGTATTTAGACTAGTATGGGCAGCTTTAGCAAAAATAATTGTGTCGTCTGCAAAAGTGAGGAAGGGTATAGGATTACCGTTTCTGGTGAGTTTGATCCCAACTAGAGCATCTTCTTGCAAAGCCTCCTTATGCATTTCTCTTGCTAGTCCTTCCATAACTAGAACAAAAATGTAAGGGGCAAGGGGGTCTCCTTGGCGGATTCCTCTATTAGGCTTGAATTGTTTACCTGGGCGGTTGTTTACTAGAATTGAGAAGGAGGTCGTCGTTAAACAAGTCATTACCCAGTTAATCCATATAGGATGAAAATCGAACCTTTGAAGAACCGCCTTGATATAACTCCAGTTGATTTTATCATATGCCTTTTCCATATCTAGTTTTAGTGCCATCCAACCAATTCTCCCTTTTTGCTTATGAAAGCTATGGAAAATTTCATGGGCAATCAAGGTGTTATCCTGGATGGATCTTCCTTCTACAAAAGCTCATTGGAAAGGGTTGATGAGTTTTGGTAGAATGGGTTTCAGTCTATTTGCTAGAATTTTTGTAATTACTTTATAGATGGTATTGCATAAGCTAATCGGTCTGTAATGGTTGATAGTGGTAGGGTTCTCACTTTTGGGAATTAAGGCAATAAAGGTTTTGTTTATTTCAGTTAATAATTGTCCTGAGTGAAAAAAAGCTTTTATAGCTTTGCAGCAGAAGGGACCAACTATATGCCAATATTTTTTATAAAATTCAGGAGGGTAGCCATCAGGACCAGGAGATTTGTCTTCTGCCATTTCAAATATTGTATTTTTAATTTCTGCTATTGTAGGTTGGGTTATAAGATTTCGGTTTTCCTCTATCGTGACTTGAGGTTGAATATTCCAAACTTCTGCTGGGTTTACTTGATGCTGGTGAACTCCAATAAATCTTTCCGATAATTCTGTTGTGATTTGATCCGAAATGAGATCGTTATCATAGAGGATATTACCTTGTTTTGTTGTGAAGGATTTTATGGGTCTTTTAGAATTTTTAACTCTAGCTATCACTTGAAAATATTTTGTATTTCTGTCTGAGAGTTGAAGGTGATTAGTTTTCGCCCTCTGTTTCCAAAACTTGTGGTTATATTCTAGTAATATGAATCTTTTGTGTTCTAGCCTTGCTAGTTTTTCTTCATCCTTTTTGCTGATGTTTCCCCATGGTAAACGACCTTGGAACGCCAGAATCTGCTTTTCTATTTGGGAGAGTTGCCTAGAGATGTTATTTGTTTGAGATTTGCACCAATTCTTCGTATTGTGTTTAAGAAGTTTCTGTTTCTGAATAAGTTTAAATCCATAAGAGCCAACAAATTTATTATGCCAAACTTGTCGGACCATAGTTTCATAGATAGGTTTTGTAGTCCATGCCATTTCAAACCTAAAAGGAGCACCATTGTTTTGGTTTTGGTTCCCTATTTCTAGAGAGATCGGACAATGGTCGGAGTTAGAGAAGGGATGGTGTTTTGTGTGAATCTTTGGGAACCAATTGAAGAATTGTCGACTTGCGAGAGATCTATCCAAACGTTCATAAGTATTATTGATATTTGTCTTGTTTTTTCTCCATGTGAAGGGAGAGCCAATGTAGGGAACAGTTTGGAGATCAAGCTCATTCTTGACAAATTGTAAGCATCTGAATCTGGCTATGGATGGAGTAGCTCCCCCAACCTTTTCAGAATCGTTTTCTAAATCATTTAGATCTCCAATAATAAGGATCGGAAGATTGTGTTTATGTGTTACTGAAAAAACTTCTTCCCAAAAATAGTTTTTTTTCCGATTCTACAGAAGGAGCATAGACAAAAAGAAGTGCCATTTCATGCTTGTCCACTGTAGTTTTGATCATTATGAATCGATCTGAATGGTCAAGAATTAAGCTTAAATCTTCAAACTTTGATTTGTAAAGAAGCCAGATTCCTCCTTTGTGGCCCTTAGAACTAATACTGATTGCTTTATGGAAGCCTGATGATTTTACCGTCTTATCAATTGGGGCCTCAGTAGCCTTAGTTTCAGTTAGCACAAGGGCGTCTAAACGGCTAGAAGCTCTAAGTTGATTTAGCTCTTGCCAAAAAAGGGGCCTTTTGGAACCCCTAACATTCCAGTATGCAATTTTAATCACGAGAATAAGCTTTTAGCATATTTCTAGCTAAGCTGAAGGTAAAATATATAGTTCTTACATCAGAATCTATACATATTGTTATGCTATTCTGATCTAGTCTCTTAGGATGCCTAGAAAGCCAAGCATTCCCAAGGCATAACCTTTTGTCTTCTGTCTGTAGTTGCCAACTCATATGATCACACTGAATCTTCCAAAGAATTTGAAATCTGCAAAAGGAGTTGAAGATATGCCTTGCCTTTGTTGCAAGAAGATTTGTAGAAGTTTTGGTTTGTAAAGGTTTGGGGATAAAGTTTGTGTAGCTTGCCTCCACTGAATCCCAAAAGGAACTAGTGTGGCTTTGCTTGAAGTTTTTGGATAGATCGAAGGAGAAGAAGATACCTGAGCACCACCAAGGCACTTCAACAACAATCTCCTTGCGGGCTGTTTTCCTGCACATACTTAATTGTCCTTCACCCCATGCCAAGCTAGCAATGAGGGATAGACCAATGCTGCTTTGACAGTTAAGACAAAAATAGGAAAACATGCAAATAGTACGATTAACATCTAAATCATCCATATCACCGCTACTCCCAGTGAGGTTTGAAAAGTACCAGGAGCAACCATGAACCAACAGATCCTTGTTCAGCATATAATTCCAACCATTCATCAAATATTTAATGTTAGGGAAATCAACAAAAACCCTAACCAAAAAGTTCATCTCAGGATTATAGAAGTTTTTTATGAGAGCAAAGGAGAGAGGTATACCCATCATTCTACCCTGTCTCTTGGCAAAATCCTGCTTCCAAATCCTGCACTTGGTTAGCTTGCATTGATCCCTTGAGATGTAGGATGAGAAACAGGGTGACAAAAAGCCACAACAGCGATGGTAAACAGTGTGATAAAAATAGACAAAAATAGTAGTGACATTAGTCAGATAAAGATCTCGGCAATGATAGCATCCAATTGATAAGTTGTCAATACTACTTCTATTGGGATCTTTAATCAGATTGCAACCCCATCCTAGAATCATACCGGCAATGGTTCCATAACGACCTTTAGTTAACTTACAGCCACAACAAAGCATAGTCTGAAGTATGAGCTCACAACATAGACGAAGTTCATTATAAGACACCAAGTAAATGATGGAATCAAAAGTAGCACCATACTTCCGAGATTCGCAATTCTCAGCAGAGTGCAAATTTCTAATATTGGTAAAACTAGTCTTAAAAGAGAGATACAATTCATTAAAAGGACAAATACTAATGTCAAAAATGACATGGAATTCATTACGAGGACAAATACTAGGCATGCAGAAGCAAATAAAAACGAAACTCATCTCTGTAGATATACATACACATAATAGGAAGTTTAAAATTTGTTGGGAACACTTACTTTGTTGAGAAGATCGATTCCTTACATACCCCAAAGTAGGCTGCGCTGATACATCCCTGGCAATGGGACGAGATCCAGGGACCAACTCAGCCAGAGGCTTACTCCAAGGGCTTCTACTAGTAGCTGGAGTGAAGAGGCTTTTATGCAGTCCTCCGTCTGTGCTCACCACCGTGTCCACAGTCGAGAACCTGCACTTGTGAAACATGAGTTTGCAGGCAAGGGTTTTGAAAAAAATTTGAGATCTAAGTTTTTGTTTGGTAAAAAAGGGTTTTCTTGAGAGATTTTGGTTAGAAATTTGAGGGATTGTTTGAACAGATTTGATGCCTAACACCCAAAAGGCATAGACAGTTTTTGTTTGGGGAGATTTGCCCAAATTGGCCCCCCCCGGCATAAGCGAGGCCATAAGCGGGCTATCACACCCTTGCGACCTGATGCATGTGCCACCGATAGTGTGGTGACGGACGATCTGGGGGGATAAAAGCCAAGGTTTGAAGCAAATTGTATGAGGATTTGGTTTTTGGAAATTTAGGGTTATGTTGTTGTTTACTTGAGAATTGGAGATTGGAGGAGTAAGATTTAAGAAGAAGTCTCATATTGGGAGCCAAAGGCAGCAGTAGCGCCGCGCCATGGCCAAGCGCCCGGAGAGGGAGGCGCGAAACAGGAGGAAGAAGAAGGGCAACAAGGGTGCGTGTAAGAGGAGAAGGGGCGCGTTCTTTTCCGGTTATCCTCCGATCTAGTGATTTATTAGAAAATTAGTCTAGTATGGAATAGTTTGTATAACTTTTAGTGATTTTTAAAGTTTATATTAATATTGATTCATAACTTATCATTCGTATTATTTTTGATATTTTTCATTTTTCAATTCACTGACTTATAAGATTTTGCCACTTTTTTTTTTATTTATACATGAAAGGATTCGAAGACCAGACAACACATTACCTGATCCTCGATGGACCGTTGAATCTGCAGATGAACTAACCATCATGATACAACGCAAACTAAACATAAAATTAACAAATAGAAAAGAGCACTTTGAGCAACCTAAACCCGCTACACTACAAGTGGATCCAAGGCCAAAAGAACACCAACTAGTCGAAGAAACAGAGGAGGAGCAAGCCAAGTACCACTACGGTAGCACCGCCAATTGTATATCAAGACTCGATCTCCTGTAGGTAGTGAAGACGGAGCTCCAAGGAAGTGTCTTCTGAAAAACAAAGCCGTCATGAACACACCACCTCGATCCCAACCAGTCCCGACTTAGATCACTGCACCTTCATTAGTCCAAAGCATCATCGAGAACACTTGTAGCCTTAACACAGAAAAACCCAAACAAACCACACCATGATCTAATCTCATGATTTTGAAAGGAACCAGGATCGGACTTGAGTTTTTGATGGCCTGAGGCGAAATTTAAAATTGACCTCCACTACTATATAATATGTATATACATAAGTTATGGTAGAATAAATGGTTTTTAAATAGTTTTCTCATACCAAAAAGGCAAAAACCATTTAAACGAAAGTTAAAATTTCAAAAAAATAAATCAACTGGGCCTTACCTAACCAACCGGGAGGAAGTCAAATAAAAAAATCAAACGCACAAAAAAAAAGCACGAGACTTTAAATTAAAAGAAAATCAACAGAAGTTAAAATTACTGGGGAGAAAAGTTAAATAAAAAATGGAAGTTAAAATTAAAAAAAAAAATCAATTGGGCCTCGCCTAACCAACCGGGGGAAGTCAAATAAAAAAAATCAAACGCAGAAAAAAAAACATGGGAATTTAAATTTTAAAAAAATCAACGAAATTTAAAATTATCGAACACAAGGGGAGTTTCAATCCCTAGACTTCATGGTCAAAATAACCAATTTTACATCCTACCCTAACCAACTGGGCTACTATACTTTCATGTGATAATAGGGATTGTCTAATACTAATATAATTAAAATAAATTTTATGGACCCCTATACAAATTGGGTATGAGACGACGACCTGTTGAGCATCGCCTCAGGTCCAACCCTGAAAGGAACGAAGATCTATCCAACCAACACACAATTTATTAGCCATATTGTCCACATAAACAACTTCATTTGTATTTTACAGTAATTTAGTCCCACTGCCTCATTAATCTGTTAATTTCCTTAATATTTTTTTTTGGATTTGGTGTCATATAATTGTCTGTGTATTCACTTCTATCCACCAAACACCAACTAGATAACATAGAGGAGAACTTATAGTTTTGCAGGGACTACCATCCCTTTGGAATTGGTGTCATCTTTGATTTTGGTAAATATAGAGTGACCATATAGATTCTCATATATAACCGCTCTATATTTACCAAAATCAAGGATGAGTATTCTATTTTCAATGTTTTTGCTTATTAAGTGTTTATTGTCCTCTTCGATTGTGTCAAAGTTGGTTGTGTTTTCCGCTGTCTTGGACTTACCACAAGCAAAGACTCGAGCGACACGAGAGGAGTACATGTGGAAAGATAAAGAGAGATATGGAGGACTTACCACAAGCAACCCTTAGTGAAGATGTCAGCATACTGAAACGGGGACGAGACATGTAAGACATGCACATGGACCATAGCTACCTTCTCACGAACGAAGTGGATGTCAATGTCAACATGCTTGTTTCTCTGATGGTGACCCGGGTTGTGAGCAAGGTAAGTAGCGCTGACATTGTCTGTATACACAACAGACGCTTGATTGAGCAGACAATGGAGCTCAAGCAGTAAGTTGCGAAGCCAGGAGCACTCATCGACAACATTGGCAACACCACGATATTCCGCTTCAACACTAGAGCGGGAGACAACATGTTGTCTCTTGGATGACCAAGAAACAAGAGAGTCGTTGAGGAACACACAATATCCTGACGTAGATCGTCTAGTGTCGGGACAACCAGCCCAATCAGCATCCGTGTATGCAACCATGGAGAGCGGGGTGGTGTTGAGAAGATAGCATGTGGTCTTGGTTGCGTAAGGCCAATATGTCAAGGGGACATGGCCATGGATAAGAAGGGTTCTCATAGAGTTGGTGAGGGAGCGGATTATTCGTTCGGCCTTCCCATTTTGAGATGAAATGTGTGGACAAGAGAATCTGAACTAAATGCCATGAGTAGAGAAGAACGATTTGAGGGCATTATTGTTAAATTTGCCGCCCATGTAACATTGAAAGGATTTGATAGAGATCGAGGTTAAATTGGGTGCGAACATATGTATGAAAGGCAATGAAGTGAGAGACAACTTCAGATTTGTACTTGAGGAGGAAGATCCACAAATGATGAGATAAAGCATCAAAAAGCACAGGCACATAATGAAACCCATCATGACTAACAATAGAAGATGCCCATAGATCACCGTGAAGAATGTCAAAAGGGGCAAAAGCAGGAGTGACAGAATTACTAAACAACAACCTAGAATGTTTGCCGAGTTCGCATGCAGGACAACTGGTAGGTTTCGGCCCTTGATCACATTGAATAGTTCTAGACCGAATACACTGAAAAGAAGGGGAACCTGGGTGACCAAGACGGGCATGCCAAAGAGATGTCGAACGAGCAACTGCTGATAGATTGGTTGCTGTAGGAGAGATGACAAGATGTATGTTTTTGGTGACAGGATAAAGTTCTCCAACGCTATTACATCTCATGAGCGGGGCTCCAGCTGTGAAATCTTTGACAGCAAACCCAAAGTGGTCAAACTCAATGGAGATATTATTGTCTGTGGTGAGACAACAAATGGATACAAGGTTCTTTATTAAGCCAGGGGAGACGAGGATGTTGTTAAGGCTTAGGTCAGTGGTAGGAGTTGGTAATGTAGTTTGCCCAAGACCTAAGGTAGGAATGCTTTCACCATTTCCGACAATAATGGAGGTAGAAAGACTCTTAGAAGTAGAGACATAAATTATACCTGGGTTGTGCGACATGTGTGGGTGACTGGCGGCACTGTGTAGGCCGGATCTGGGCAGCGACGGGATGGAGAAGCGAGAGAGAGAGAGAGTAACAAAAGTGGGAATGAAATTAAAAAAAGAGATATTTAGGGGTGAGTTTCTTGGGGGGGGGGGGGGGGGGGGGGAGAAGAGACGAGGGGAGGTAGAGGTGGCGAGCGAAGTTTAGGTCGAGAGAAGACGAGGTCAAGAGAGATAGGGAGGAGAGAGGTAAGTTCGGGGGGGAGGCTAGCGACGGTAGGAGATGCGGCGGGGAAGGGATCAAAAAAAATTTAGGGTTAATTTAGATGAAATCCTAGAGGCTCAGATACCATGTCAGAGTAAATAATCCCCGTTGGGGTTGCCTTCGCTATCATTATACAATAATATATATAGGAGGTGTACATCATGACCTAATGACTATTGTGCCTTTGGGCCTATATTACATCTAACACATAAACCACCTTTTCGGAGGCCTAAAATCATCGATGTTCTATCCCGTCGGTCAAGCTTCGGGCTTGCCCACCCCATCCGCGGCTCCGCCTCTTTCTCGCCCTCTGGGCTCTGGTGAAGTTCCCACCCGGGGCTGTCCTCTTGTGTCCGACTCCCCTCCACTGCTCCGGCCTCCCCGCACGCCCCCCTCCTCGAATATGTTCCCCATCACTCTATTCTCTGTCATGGAGTCCGATTATTGTTTTTCTGAGCCCTTCGGGTTCGAACAAATTGCTCAATTGTTTTGAGACTTTGATAGATCTTTGGTTATTGAGATCGATTCTTCGTCCGCTCTCACCCAATTCGAACAAATTAGCCTCGATTCTGGCATCTTCTTCCTCGGGCTCTTTGCGGTTCGGGCTGTCCTCAACGGTGATGCCTAGCTCTACGTCAGCTGGTCCGGATCTGCTGCCCCTTTTGATGCATTCAAGATTCCAAGATCCCCTCCTCAATGCTAACAAGAAGGCGCCACCATGGATCCCGACATCGAAGACGATGGTGTGCTCATAAATTCGTTCTTCCAACTATTTTTAATTTCCTCTTTAATAAATTATTTATGATAGTTATTTTTAGATTTTTTTAAAGAACATTATTTTAGGGATTATTTTAGCTTTTAGGAATTTATTTCTTATTTGATTTCATTTCAAACGTTTCTGATACTTTAATATAAAAAAACATATTTTAAAAATATCATAATTAGCTGATCTTATTCTTTAAGGCCCCCTAGGTTTGAAACACTCTCAATGAGAGCGCTTCTCTAGCCGCCGCCGCCAAACATGACCCTCCCACCCTTGGCCTTTGCCTTCACCAGCATCCCGCCACCACACTCCCGAGCCTCATCTTGCTCTCGACGACAAGCCACCACCATCATGGTTCGTCCTCACCCTCCCTTCCTGCCACCACCGCTATTAACCCAGATTTCCACCTTCGTCGGCCTCGGTTGTTGCTGCAGCCACCACCATCCTTGCTTCCGTTGCCCTCGGCTCATTCGTTGTACACTGATCTCCATCGTCTCTCTCTGGCCTCCTTAAGAGCATCGTCGCCCCGTCAGCCCCCTCCGGGCCCTGCCTCCGACGCCAACCACCTTGGTCTCCGTCACCAACCGTCACCTGCTCCTCCCCTCGCCTTGCTGGTTCTCCGGCAGTCCTTCTTTGTTCCGCCCTTGTTTCCGGCCTCCGAAGGGACACCATCGGCTCCGCCCTCATGTCTACAGTTGTTGCGGCCTTGGGTGATTGCGTTGTTCTAACGCTTCTTTCTTCATTAAAAATACAAATTCAATCCTTGCTAGCCTTTATCCTTTCCTTTTGATTTTTGTTTTATTTTTTCTCCTTTTGTCGTCTCTAATTTGGCTTGCCTTGTGCAACCTATTACGATCTTGTTATCATCCTTGAGGGGTTAAGATAGATGGGTTTGTGGGGTTTGAATAAGCAATGGTTTGGTTAGGATTTGGGCTTGTGGATTGGTGTGCAGTGTTGTTCTTGTTGTCATGCAGGCTTCATGTGAACGGTGGACGATTTGCTATGTTCGTAGACGTCGTGGAAGTGCGATTGATATCTGAAGGCTCCGTTGGAGTCCATAATCTGAGATGTCCGCTAGGTTCCCCAGAGTTCTTTGTGTGTGTCTTCCCTTTGGGCGATCGATTTGTTTGTTCTTCTAGCTTGTTGTTTCGGTGTAAGATGACTTGTACGTTTATTTCTGCCTTTTATTTTTGTCATTTGCTTAATGTTATTTCTTTATATCATTTGCTTCTGTAAGTTTTTTTTCCGGTTATACATGATGGTTAGCCCATCTACCGACTTGTCCGGTCTCTCAGTTTCTCTAGGCGAGCCTAGAGAACCGAATTCTTATCTTACTTCAAAAATAAATAAATAAACAAATTTTACTCAAAAAAAAAAACAAATTTAAATACCCACTCATAACTTTTTCCAAAATTAATGACTACAAAAAACGAAAATCAAATTTAGAAACTCATATACTCCGTATAAATTTCTCAAAAATTTAGAGACTATAAGTAAATGTTATCCATATTTTATCCCCCACCCACCGGCCCCCCTTGTGTATTGTGATATTCATCCCCTCTCTCCTCTTTCCTTTCCTGCAAACAAAATCCAATCTTTCTCTCTCTGTTTCCAAAAAAAAAATCCAAACGATCCCCACAGTAATCAACTGCTCCTTCACTCTGCCATTTGAGTCACCCACACACGGAATTACCCCATAAAAGTCAACTCCTACCCACTATAAGATCATTGTCTGTGTCAAACTCCACCATTCAATCTCAATTTCAACCCATTCGAACACAAATTCAGACCCAATTCGGAGAATTTTGATGGTTGTGAACGTGATCAAGTGGAGGCCATGGCTCCCGACGCAGTCCCGTAAGATTGAGGCCGTGATCACGGTCCGCGGCCTCAAGGGGCTGGGGGAAATTGGGGGCGGGGATGGGGATCAGAGTCGATTGACGGCGGAGATTCGGTGGAAGGGCTCGAAGAAGGGGAACCGATTGAGAGGCGCGCTGGGTAGGAAGGTGAAGAGGAATTGCACAAAAGAGGAACCTTTGGCCCCAAACGGCGTCGTTCTGTGGGACGAGGAGTTCACCGCCGCTTGTAGCTTTTCTTCCATCGACGGCTCTTTGAGCCCTTACGAAGTCGTTTTCTTCGTCTTCATTGTGAGTTTATCCATTCTTTCACCATTTCTGTTGTCTCTCTGAATTCATCTGTCATAAAGTTGCTTGCTTGATTGATATTCAAACTTCAAAGGACCTGATCATGGCTTGCTTTTGGATTATTTTTGTGGGGTTTTCTCAAATTGAATGGTCAAATTTTCCATTAAAGGCAAGACAACCAACTAGTCTGACTTTTTTGTGGCCATGGTTGTAGCCTTTGATTCTTTTTTTCCCCTTCCTAAAATAAAAGTAAAATAAATTAAATGAGGTACCGCCCATTTGGTCTGGTATTGATGCTCTTTGGTGTGCTTGCTCATCCATGATTTCCAGTGGAGATATCCATATGCTTAGTAGAATAGAATCTGTCGAATTTCGCTTTCGAATTTCAGGCATGTATGTTAAACGTTTCTAAAACCAGTTATTATTATTATGATGATGATGATGATCAATTTCTTTATTTATCATGTGTTTGGTGTGTGGTTTAAAAACCAGTTGAAATTGGAAAATGGATTTACAGAAGTAAAAAACAGGTTGATCTTTTTATGGTCTGTTGTTTTGAGTTGATAGTGTTGAAAATCAAGCTGTTATAGTGATTTATGATTGTAGAAAAATGGATTTTTCAAAAGTTTTCATCACAAATTATGTTACTGAGGACCTTTGAATTTATCAATTTAGGATATGTTTTGTATTAAATTGCTTTGTCAACTACTCTGTTGGATAGTCAAAGTTATGAATTAGGTATTTTGACTTTGTAATCTCAATAACTACATCCAAATTATTGGCTGGAGTGGTTAGTTTTGTGTAATCTTTGAAGTGTGAACGTATCTTTTTACCTTCTGAATTTCAATTTCCTGGCTTGAACACAGGGATCAGATCGGCGATCCAAAAACAAGGTCATGGTTGCGGGACCTGCAGCGTTGAACCTTGCCGAGTTTGCTTCTAGTGCTGACAAGCAAGAGCTGGAGATCAGTGTCCCTTTGACGCACTCCAGTGGTGCTGTCGAGTGTAACCCCACGCTTTGTGTACGTTCTTATTTCGCTCCCTTTCATCCGTTTGTGTTGATGATTCCAATTTGCGAATGGTTTTTGACTGTTTAAGATCTAATGGTGTGATGCAGTTAACTGTCCATCTGATGGAACTGAGAACTAACCAAGAACCAGCGAAAGTGGTACAGAGATCGTTGACAATGCCGCTAACTGCGCCTTTGTCGCCGTGTTTTGGAGCTCCTGTGAATGTTGATGAAGAAGAGCATTCCACTCCAAGAAAGGGTTTAAGGAAAATGAAAAGCCTGACCGAGTACGTTTCATCTAGAAAGAAATCGGAGAAGGTAGATGCCGGGGAAGCCAACAGCGATAGCAAATTCTCAACCGGAAGTGAGGATTCGGAGTACAATGATTCATTCGACACGGACTCATTAGATTACAGTGATGAGGTGTCTGAGGAAAACAAGGAAGACTCTGACAGTGTCCCTCGTAACTCGTCTGGCTACGGGACTTTGGTCTCCGCTAACTTTGCTGGTGGAGGATTTGATCTGAAACGAGGTTGCGAGGACGATGATTTTGTTTACTACAGCAACTATCAGGCAGAGATGGGCTCATTATATCCTGACAACTTACCTTCAGAGGTCCCTGAACAGTCCTTGAAGCTTAGCCCGAAGCTCGGAATCTTGACATGGAAAAAGAGGAAGCTGAGTTTTAGATCGCCGAAAGTGAAAGCCTCGAAAGGAGAACCACTGTTGAAGAAGGAATATGGTGAAAGAGGCGGCGATGACATTGATTTTGATCGGTATCAGCTTAGCTCCTCCGATGAACTGTCTTCTCGGGTACATATCTATCTTGCTATGTTTTCTGCGTTTTACGCTCTCTTTTCTGTCGAGGCATTCGGTTTATATATTCTTGCTTGATATTGCAGCATGGTAAAACAGAAGAAGAAGCACTTTCAATCTCAGAATTCGGGAACGATAGTTTTGCGGTTGGCAGCTGGGAGTGCAAGGAAGTTGTGAGCCGGGATGGATCCATGAAGCTTCAAACTCAAGTCTTCTTTGCTTCGATTGATCAAAGGAACGGGAAGGCCGCTGGAGAGAGCGCGTGTACTGCTCTGGTTGCAGTCATCACTGATTGGCTCCATTCGAACCGGGGAGAAATGCCCATCAAATCCGAGCTCGACAGCCTCATTAGAGAAGGTTCTCTCCAGTGGAGGAACCTCTGTGAGGTTGAGGATTACATGGCCCGATTCCCCGACAAGCACTTTGATCTCGAGACTGTTCTGAAGGCGGAAATCCGGCCCATCTCCGTGGTTGCAGAAACATCCTTCATTGGATTCTTCCACCCGGAAGGAGTGGAGGACGAGGAGGGTCTAGGATTCCTTGATGGTGCCATGTCGTTTGACAACATATGGGACGAGATCACTCGTACTGCATCTGAACGCGCCATGAAAGACGCTGATCCGCTGATCTTTATCGTCAGCTGGAACGATCATTTCTTCGTGCTCAAGGTCGACACTGACGCATATTACGTCATCGACACCCTGGGAGAGAGACTGTATGAAGGCTGCAGCCAAGCTTATGTGCTAAAATTCGACAAAGACGCAACAATCCGAAGAGTTCCCAGCCAGGCTTCCGAAGAAGAGGACAGAGAGAAATCATCGTCCTCGCCTAAGGCTGAGTTGAAAGCAGCCGAGGAAGGATTGGTGAAAGGCGATTTGGAGGGATCCGAGAACAGCAAGGAGGGGGACGAAGAGACGGTTGTGTGTAAAGGGAAGGAAGCTTGCAAGGAGTACATAAAGCGTTTCTTGGCCGCGATTCCTATAAGGGAGCTGCAAGACGACATCAAGAAGGGAAGGATTGGATCGGCGCCTCTCCATCACCGGCTTCAGATAGAGTTCCACCACACCGAGATCTTAGCTCCACGAGAAGCACAACCCGAAGCTGATGCAGCCTCTATGGAAAGAGAAGCCGAGACCGGCTAAGAGAGAGTCTATATAGATATGCTGCTTACTTCTAAACTGGTTTATGCACTCTTAGAATGTGCATTTTTTATCTTTTTGTTTGTAATTTTCGGCGCGATAGTGTAATGTAGATGGCCATATGGGGTTGGCAAATAAGCCTGTTTTTGGAGAGACTGTGAGATGGGTAAGTACTGGTAAGTCTGATGCTTGTTCATCCTCTCCAGTAAATGGAGGGTAGATATGTGAAAATGTAAAAAGTTGAGGACTAACAAAAAGCAAATACTCCTCTTTTCTGGCCTCCTCTTTTTTGACAGTACAAAGTTAAAAAGATTGAAACTTGAAAGATGAATTTGGTTGTTTCTGTACGTGTGTGTTTTACTACTTGAAAGCACCACCAATATAGTATTTGGTAGAGCTGGCAATTCGGTCGTTCGGGTCGGGTTCGGGTCGGGTTTGCTCGGGTCGGGTCAGTTTGGGTAAAATTTATGGTCGGGTATTGGTCGGGTCGGGTTCGGTCATAATGAATTTTAGATTGGTCGAGTTTCGGGTTAAATCGGGTCATGGCCATTCGGGTTCGGGTCAAAGCAGGTCGGGCTCGTTGAGGTTTCGGGTCAAGAGGTGGGTCGGTCTCATTTGATTTTCGAATCAAAGTGGGTATAATTTGTTTGAGTTTTCGGTCGAATCATATTCGACCCGTTTGGATAATTAAGTTGATTTTGACTCGGTTGAATACTTAAATATGTAATTTACTTAAAATAAATGATTTTGACTCGGTTGAATACTTGAATATGCAATTTTGACTCGGTTGAATACATTCATTGTCATTGACTCATCGGTTGACTTACTTGACTCATTAACTTATCCGCTTATCTATTGATTTTATTTGAGTTCTTATTCATATGATAACAATTAACAAAAATAATTGGTGTTTTATATGTCAAAAGTATAATCCTAAACTTGTGTTAAAATAAAAAAAAAACATTTAACATTCAAGCATTAAAATATTGATGTTAAATAACCATTTAAAGTCGGGTAGGTTCGGGTTGAGAGTCGAGTCGAGTTGGGAGTCGGGTTGGGTTGATAGTCGGGTCGGGTTTATCTGTGTTCGAGTCTATTTCGACTCGGGTTAGGTTCGGGTCGGGTTCGGTCTCAAGTTCGGGTTACGAATGACTCCAGATTTTGGGGTTTCGGTCGGGTTCGGGTGAGTCGGATCGGGTTTTCGGGACGGGTCAGATTTTGCCAACTCGTATTTTGGATGGAAACTATGCACAACCAAAACATCGTCAAGAGTACCGTCACGATACCAATTTTCGGAGTCAGCCAGTAGAATGTCTACCTACTTTAAAAGCCGATATCAACAAGTTGTTTTTGAAGCAAAATGCCTACCAACTCTGAAAGCCAGTGTCCAATTTCCGAAGTCCGTCAGTAGAATGTCTACCTACTCTAAAAGCCGATGTCAACAAACTGTGTTTTTTTAAGCAAAATGCCTACCAACTCTAAAAACCGGTGTCCAATTTTCAAAGTCATTAGAATGTCTATCTACTCTAAAAGCCGATGTCAACAAGCTGTTTTTAAGCAAAATGTCTACCCACTCTGAAAACCGATGTCGTATTTGGTGATATTTTAGCCGTGCACATATCAAACCGGATTTTGGATTAATCACTTTGAAAAAGTAGACTTGGTTCACCCTAGGGAAAAAAAAATCAAAACAAGACTCCCATCCATCCACTAATGTTACTACCTTTTAAGCTCAAGAACTAGTGGATGTCATTTTCATGGTGAAAAGGAAATCAAAACACAAATGAATTGAAATTGGAATGGAACTATTTAGCCACACTTGTTGTTGTTGCTCCTTGCAATTAAAGGTTTCAAAATTGGGATATTCAAATTCCTTTAAAATATGTGGCACAATTAAGCCAACTTTTAATTAAGTCAATTTCATATTCTACTTTTAAAGAAACCTTATAGTCCCAACTCAACATGTGTGGCTCAGAGAAACTGTTTAGTTAAAGATGGAAGTGCATGACTTCTGCATGTTTCATCTCAAAACCAATTAACAATTAAATGATTAGTCCACTAACTTTATAGATTGTTTAAACAATCTTAATATTTTCGATGCGTGACGATCACATTCCAACAAATACAGTGGTGTGTGAATGTGGATTCCACAACCATAAAAAATAAGACCTCAAAATGCAGAATTTGTGTTCGTGTGGAAAAAAATAAGTAAGTATATTGTAAGATCATGAGATTGATTGTAAAGTCATCCTTGAGAGTTTCCTTCATTGATTAAACATATATATAGATTACAATGGATTTGGGCCTTTTGACCCACTATACAATATAAAGCCCATGTAATCTATCAAACCCCCGCAGTCGAAAGTGGAGGGTCTCGTATAGTGAGACTGGACCGAAAATCAAGGAACAACTGATGAGGTAAACCCTAGGTGAATATATCAGCTTACTGATAGGAGGACGGGACATGTAGAACACGGACATGTCCAATAGCAACCTTGTCGCGGACGAAGTGGAGATCGAGCTCTATGTTCTTCGTGCGCTGATGCTGGACTGGGTTGCTAGCCAGATAGACGGCGGAGATGTTGTCTGTGTAGACCAGGGTGGCCTTCTGAAGAGAGCATCGGAGCTCAAGAAGGAGATTGCGGAGCCAAGAGCACTCTGAGACAACGTTAGCAACACCCATGTACTCTGCCTCGGCGCTAGAGCGAGACACCACAGACTGGCGCTTCGCGGACCACGACACAAGGGTGTCATTGAGGAAGACACAGTAGCCAGATGTGGAGCGACGGGTGTCTAGACAACCACCCCAATCCGCATCAGTGTAAGCGACGAGGTCATGCCTAGAGGAAGGAGTGATTGTTGTACCCAGATCGAGAATGCCGCTGATGTACCTGATGATCCGCTTCAAGGCCTTAAAGTGTGGTTCCCTGGGAGCATGCATGAAGAGGCAGATCTGCTGAACAACATAACTGACGTCTGGCCTAGTGAACGTAAGATACTGCAACGCACTGGCGAGGCTCCTGTACAACGTCGGATCATCAAACAGAGGACCAGAGTGAGCACTGAGCTTGTTGGAGGTGTCCACAGGGGTGACAACTGGCTTGCAGTTACTCATGACGCTGCACATCGACTCTTGCCCCGATCAACAATCTCAACAACATACTTACTCTGAGAGAGAAACATCCCAGACGCATGACGCTGCACAGCGACTCCCAAGAAGTAAGACAACGGACCCAGATTGGACATGGCAAACTCGGCACTCAACTGTGAAATAATAGACGTCCGAAGAGCATCAGAAGAGGCGGCAATGATGATCTCGTCGACATATAGTAACAGAAAGGCCATGTTTGTGCCTCTGCGATAGATAAACAGAGACGTAATAGAGCGGCTTCCAACGAAGCCCAAGCGTAGTAGATGAGAAGCAAAGCGCTGGAACCAAGCCCGACGAGCCTGTTTCAAACCATACAGAGAGCGCTTCATGAGACACACATGCATGGGACGATCAGTATCAGCGAACCTTGACGGCTGAAACATGTAAACTGTCTCATTCAGATGACCATGCAGAAAGGCGTTCTTGACATCCAGCTGATGAATGGCTCAATGTCGCGAAAATGCTAAGCTCAATACCACTCTGATAGTAGTAGGCTTGACCACGGGGATGAATGTCTCATCACAATCAATACCTGCCTACTGAGATCGACCGTTGACCATAAGACGAGCTTTGTAGTGCTCCAACGTCCCATCGGAGCGGAACTTGTGGCAGAAGAGCCACATGCAGCGAATGACATTTGCCTTAGGAGGGCGAGGAACCAGAGCCCAAGTACCATTCCTTGTAAGGGCCCTGTATTCGTCGAGCATAGCCACCTGCCAATTCGGGTCGAGGAGGGCTGTTTTGTGAGATGTGGGGATGGGGGAAAGTGAGGTCGGGATTGAGGCAAGAGGTGTGTGGGAATCGTCGGGGACGACATGAGAGGATGCGGCGGGCGTGACATATTGATGGGCTGCGGCCGCAAGATGCTGTGGCCACGACATCGGGTGCAGCAGCGGGGTTAGACAGGAGAGGTTGCCCGCTGCATATTGATTGGCTAAGGCCGCAGGCCCGCAGCATGAAGCTGCGGCCGCGACAACTGATGCGGCGTGGGGGGTAGCCGAGAGGGAACAGGGAGGGGATGGGTGGGGTGATTTGTGGCGTTCATGGAGACGATCTGAAGGGGTCGGAAGACACCGGAGATGTTGCGGGTGTGCGGTCTAGTGGTATGATGAGTGGGTGGCGGTGGGGGTGGTGGAGGTGGAGAGACAGGAGCACTAGGAGAGCTCTAGGGAAGAAGAAAGTGAGGGAAGGTAGACTCTAACTCAGACTGGGACACAGGAGGTGGGGAAGGGGGAGAAGAAAAAGGGAAGTGGGACTCATCGAAGGTGACATGACGAGACAAAATAAGCTTGTGAGTCTTTACATCGAGGCAAAGGTAACCGCGATGATCATACGGATAGCCAAGAAAGACACAAGAAGTGGAGCGTCAGTGAAGCTTGTGAGGGGCGGTGGATGACGGATTTGGGAAGCACAAGCACCCAAAGGTACGAAGGTGGTCATACCTAGGCAAAGTGCAATAAAGTGCCTGAGTTGGTGAGCGATGGTGGAGGGTAGTAGTTGGGAGAATGTTTAGGAGATAGCATGTGGTGGATAAGGCGCGAGGCCAATAGGGAAAGGGAATGGAGGTGTGGAATAGGAGAGAGCGCATCATGTTGGTAATGGTTCTGATGATTTGTTCAGCCTTGCCATTCTGTTGGGAAGTGTAGAGGCAAGACAATCGATAGGAGACCCTATTTGTGTTGAAGAAAGTGTGGAAGTCTTTGTTATCAAATTTGCGCTCATTATCACATTGGAAACATTTAATGGATGTGTGAAATTGTGTTTTGACGTAAGCGTGGAAAATTTCGCAAAGATAGGAAACACTTGAGACTTAAAATGCAACGGGAAACCCATAAGAAATGACTATAATCATCCATACACAAAAGGTAATACTTGTGACCCTCCTTGCTAGGCACATGAGATGTCCAAATATCACTATGAATTATATCAAAAGGTGCAAAAGTAGTGTTTAAGGACCGCTAAAAAGGGAGTCTAACATGCTTGCCTAACTGACAGGAAGAACATAAACTAGAGCGAGGCTCTTTATTACATTTGACAAGACTCTTATAACGAAGTAAATCTAAAACTACTGAACTCAGATGACCAAGGCGTGCATGCCACAGACTTGATGACGATGTCGAAAGGGCGGCAGGACACGACGGGCTGGATGGTGAGGGCGACGACACAGGATAGAGCTCCCCGGTTGATGAAACCCGAAGGATCGATCGACCAAGCCTCGAACTTTCGAACACTCTTTTTGTGGGTGATTTTTGGGGATTTATAGAAAATAAAAGACAAGGATATGGATTGCTAGATCTTGGAGCATCTCACCACAAGATCTACAAAACTCACTCTCTCAAACGTCGGAATCTCACTTTCGAATGATTGAGTCTTTGTTTGGGAATCAATCACAAGCATCTCACCGGTAATTATTCAACAAACAGGTTTCTCTTTGGCATCTCACCTCAGAGGCCGTTGAAGGCATCTCACTAACAACAATTTAGAATCATCCCGATTCAAAGGAAACACACTTTTCATTAATCTCAAATCTGATTTTTAAGTGAGCATACATGCTCTTTATATAGGAAAAATAATGCTAAATGAAAGGCCAAAGGCTAGCTAAACACTTATTGAGCGGATAATATAAAAGGTCCCTCGAAATGATGAAAAAGGAGGTCGGAAACCAAGGGGTGGAAAGACAAATAGTCGACAACCTTCAACACCATCAATACATATTAAAATATGCATCTTGATTGCACCAATTTATTCGGTTTCATTGAATGCGTTCCGTCTTCAATAAACGTATTTCTCACAAGCTGCTAGATTTCATGTTGTTGTAAAGAACAACATTTTCGGTCATCTTCAAGGCTGATTTGGCAACAGTGTTCTTCATGGAAGTTGTAGCCACTTAAACTATCTTTCCAACAAGTGCTCATAGGCTTCAATCGGAATTTTATACAGTCTGGTGGATCCAAAATACCGATGTATCGCCAATCTGTTTTCTCAATTGAGACTTCGTGTGACTTGGGCTCATATGGTAATAAGATCACATCATCCTCTCCCCCTTGAAAAGGATTCGACCTCGAATCCGAAATATTCTCCTCTTCTCCCATGAATGTCGGTGATGGAAACACAAATGGAAAGCATGACAAAAATTTTGGTGTGGCATCCATCCATGGGGTGTCCATGATTTTGAGAAATTTTGGAGAGATTAGGGATGTTTTGGACATAGGTGTTGAGATTCCAGGAGCCTTGGAATCAACAATAGGTATAGGGACATCGGGGGTAGGAACCACGAACTCTACGAGCTTCGAAGGAGGGGGCGGTGGAGCTATGAGCACCAAAGAATCACACATCGATGAGGGAGCCACTGATGGGGGTACAGGAAGGGTGTTTTTCTTAAGAGGTGACCATGTATTTATCTCGGTGATGAGATTTTCTACGATGACATGAACATCTTCTAACGCAGCCCTCCGTTCGACTTCTTGTTGTTGAGCGATCTCCCGAGCTTTTTTCTTTCGAGATCTCCTACGGAGTTCTTGATCAACAATATCATAGGTATCACCATCCATATCTTCCCAGCGAAGATACCCATAATCATAGGCCCGAATAGCCCACCAGATGTATTTGTTAGACAACGGCTCCGATCTTTTTCTCCTGGACATTTCAGAAAATAACAAACAAATCAAAGAGGAAAGGGTCGAGGGACTCGAGTCGATTAGCTCTGATTTTACCAAGGCTCGAGCTTTTGAACACTCTTTTTGTGGGGCTAATTTTTGTGGTTTATGAAAACTGAGAAATAGGGATATGTGGAGCAAGATTCGCAAACCTCTCACCCTTGAATCCCCTACACTCGATCTCAATCCTCTCGAAATCGCACTCCGAGGATCTCGACCCTTTGACACCTTCGCCTCTCACTAGAGTGTTACCCTCGGCCTCTCACCAAACGGTTCGCTCTTAGCCTCTCACCAAGGACTCGATCCTTAACCCGGAATCATAGGAAGCTATTAGTGGCTCAAACTTTAACTCAACTTGACTTCATTTAAAATGAAAGTTTTACAAGTAATATATAGAATGAAAATATAGCCTCCCAAGCATCTATAATCGATGTGGGATTTATTTGATAGAAATGAAAGCATGGAAAAACGTCTATATTGGAGCTGCTGGAAAGAACGTCCAATTCGAGCAACTTCAAGACTGATTTAGGAGAAGTATTCTTCATGAAAGTTGTAGCCACTTAAAATAGCTTTCCAACAAGTGCTCATTGGCTTCAATCGGAATTTTATGCAGCCTGATAGAGCCAAAATACCACAGTGTCGCCATGCTGTTTTCTCAAACGAGGGTTGATGTTCGGCCCCGGCAACATAGCTTTGTGAGATAAAGAATTCGAGCTCATTGAAGACTAGGATCACATCACCGGTGCTATTACATCTCAGGCGAGTAACCCCCGAAGTAAGATCCTTCACAGAGAAACCAAACGGATCAAACACAAGAGAAACATTATTGTTAGTGGTGAACCGACGGACAGAGATAAGGTTTTTGACAAGTTTGGGGGCAATGAGGACATTGTTGAGGTGTAAGGGGTTGGTTAGGGTTGGTAATGTGGCGTGCCCAATACCTGAAGTAGCAAGGTGACCACCGTTTCCGACGATAATAGAATGTGTAAGACCCTTAAAAAAAAGAGAAGAGAGAGTACCTGAGGAGTTCGTCATATGAGATGTGGCGCCAGTGTCCATGTACCAAGCGGAGTTAGGAGGTGCCAGCTGCATAAAGGAGAAGGCGTGATGCACACCAGTCGGAGGAAAGGCCTGACTTGTTGTCCTGAAAGAGATTCTGAAGCTTGGTCCAAGCATCCAAGGCGTTGTCTTTGGGGTCAAGGATGGTTGTCAGGAGATCTTTGGAGATGGTGTTGAAGATCCATTGAAGAACAATGGTGTCGAGTTGAGCGAAGAGATCGTTGTCTTAAGTGGTGGGGCGATCGATAGAGGAATCGATGTGGTGGAGGACCTTATGAGCCTTAGCATGGGTCTTGAAGAGGTAAGACCACATGGTGTAGGAACTGGATTTACGATCAAGGATGATGGGGATGCAGTTTTTTATGTTGGAGATCGTGAGTGCGGAGTGGAATGGTGGCTTGGTAGTGGTTGTGTCGGCCATTGGGACGAGAGGGAGAGAGGATAGACGAAAGGGGGGGGGGGGTCGGCAGAAAGGGGATGCCGAGGGGAGGAGGCCGGCGGCAAGGGAGGGTGGCCGGCGGCTAGGACGAGGAGAGTGAAGAGGCCGACGGCTAGGGTTGGACAAATAAATTAGGGTTTAGGGATCTTAGGCTGTGATACCATGTAAGATTATGAGATTGATTGTAAAATCTTTCTTGGGGTTTCATTAATTGATTAAACATATATATATATATATATATATATATATATATATATATATATATATATATATATATATATATATATATATATATATATATATAGGTTACAACAGATTTAGACATTTTGGTCCACTATACAATATAAAGCCCATGAAATCTATCATATATAAAACTATTACCTACTCCGTATTTGATAATATAGTAAAAGCTTAACTGGCTGAGTGGTTGAGAAGTTATGTTATTGAAAAAAAAAAGAAGGGGATATGAATCTTGATAATTAATGTATCACTTTTGTAAGTTTTTTTCCACAATCTGTAAAATCTGCATTCATTGTGTATTTTGACGAAATTTTAAACTTGTGCTTACGACAATCTATCAATTTTTATGATAAAAAGTGATGTGAACCTCAGTGATAATTACCACTACCAATTGTATTCTTTGCCATATATTTCTCTCTTTTCAACTTCAACGTCCACTCATTTTTATTTTTATTTTTGAAAAAGGGAAGCAATTAAAACCCAGCTACCGCCCAAAAGCTGCAGTGCGTCCTAGAGCGTCCTTGCGGACGAGAACCTGAAGTTCTGCATCATCCTCTAAACATCCGTCGGCAGGGATACTGTAGGCCAGATGCGCGATCCTTATAACGGCCCAGAATTATGATTTCCGGGTTACGTTTCAAAGGATGAAAACCCTTGTTCGGATCTTGCAATCCAGGTACGGGTCGAGGTTTCAAACTCATTTTTATGGTCAGTAATAAAGAGGGATTTCGAACCCTGAAAATATCGTAGGGCCGTTGGGTACCCTTAACCTGTCCTAAGACTATGTCGTGAAATCCAATTCAAATGAAATAAAGCGGAAGCAAGGTTAAGATACAATGACACAACAGAATCGGGTCAAAACCAAATCATAAACAAGTGATTACCATTTGCCAAGTTAGAATATTAGTCAGGTTCTTTGATTCGCCCAAGGGTTTCCCGTCACATAAGCATGGAGCAAACAAGATCTGCAGAAATACCTTTAAAAGAAGAACGGGGAAAGGAGTCAGATCGAGCCACTCATGCGGGACCGGCAGTCCTCGCTGAGGCCACATAGTATGTGCTATACCTAATAAAGATGCTCTAATGCAATACGAAAGTCAAACACACTAGCATGCTCCTAATTCATAATAATGTGCAGAAATACTGTAAAGGGCCCAAGACAATGCCAACGGCATATCCCTCTCCTACCTCCACCCCTTCCGATAGGCGGAGACTGGCCAGCTCGTGAATGCATTCATTCATAATAGGGCGGCACGCATGCCTAACCCGCTCCACAATAAAGCCCGCAGGCATATCATAATATAAGGAAGTTCATGACTCGATTGACTCAGGGTACCCGATGAGGCTGGGCTACCCTATGACCCTAGCAAAGACTCTAGGACTATCACAGATAACGGCCGTTCTGTTTCAAACGCATAAAGTAAACAGATGCTCAATCAATTAGTGCCACCTAAACATGATACTACATGGCATGCTTTTATGCATATGCAACACCTAACATAAAATGCAACAACAGACATGAATGTCCAACCTGAGTAAGCCCCCTAGGGAACTTACCTGAAGATGCAGAACAGCACGATAACACAAACAATGGCTCAAATGCAAGTCCAAAGCAATCCAAGAGCAATATACACCTATCATCAAACCATTCCATAAGCTATCGGACCAACATTCATACACACGAACCCAAGTTCTCAACATCCTCAAAACCAATCGACAGTAAAGCCATTTCCAAAACCTTTCCGATAAGATCAACATCAACCAAAATCATTACTTCCAATCAACCCTATTGATAAAATCGTACCAACCATATTTTCAACTCTTAAATTCCAAATTAAGTCAAATCATGTTTAAAATAATTTCTCAAATCATACTTAGTCAAGTCCCGACATTAAACATTTAAACCTTAAAACCAATATCTCAAAATTACATTATAGAATTAATTCCGGCATTTTATTTCAAAATCTTATCAAATTCAATAAATAATTTTACAATTTTCAAAATCACATTTTAAAATATCACACAATACATACTCAAATAAGGTCACTTTTAAACACCTTTATAATATATACTGATTTCCAAAAATGTATTTATCTCCCCAAAATCTCATAATATAAAAATTTTAGTAATAAACTAGCCAAAATAATCACAATTTAACATATCTATGTATATGTAATAACACACTTAACCCAATTAATAAAGAAAAGGCCCAAGTCTCCCAACCCGGAACTGAAGCCCAACCCGGAAGAAAGAGAGGAAGGAGGATCCGGCCAGCCCAAGCCCACACCCGAACTCTCAATTCCAAAACCCGGCCCACACCCAACTCTGAAAGCTGAAGGAAGAGAGGACCCGACCCATACCCGGAAGAAGTGGATCCGAAAATTAGGCCCAAGCCCAGCAAAAGGAGAATCAGCTTGCCCTCTTCCTCACAACAGTCCCTGCAACGACGACGGACGAAACGGAAGCGGAAGAAACAACGGAGGAGCTCGTCCTGCCGGCGGCCATCTCAACCCAAGACTCTCCCCACCCGACCGACGATAAATTCCGACCAGGACCCACACCGAAAGAAAGAACGCGCACAGGAAGAAGGGGAGGGAGAAGAAGGAGACTCACATCGCAGTTCCGGGGAATCTCCGAGCGTCACTGGTGGCCTTCCGGCTGCGACTCCGGCTGCATCACAAGAGGTAAGCCTCGGCGGGAGTCTAGGAAGGGATAAGGAGTGAGCGAAAATGGATTGAAGGTTATTTGAAACAAAACCAACATAAAGAGCGAATAAAACCTTGAACGAAAACTGGGGTGAAAGGCGGCTCGCTGGTGGCGCTCCGGGGCTCGATTCTGGGTTCCGATAACTCCCAGGTGCTGCTGCTATTGCTCGGATGATGGTGAAGCTCGATGAAGGCGATAGGGGCTCATTTCTCCAACCGACAGAACAGGGGAAAGCTCCCTCCTTGGCGACAACTAAAGGCGGTGGAAGGACGGCTCGTGAAGACGACGAGAGGCGGAGGAGCTGCGGCGTCGGGGTGCTCCTGGGCGCGGTGGTGGCGGAAATGAGCAAAGGAGGAAGAAAGCCTGGGTTTTCCGCCCCTTCTTTTGGCTTAAGTTTATTCATGGTTCCAATGTGAAAAGAGGAGGAAGAGAGAGTCTGCACCTGGCTATGTGAAACCAATGAAGGAGAGGGTATGCTACAGCTGCAGATTGGCGTGGGATGTGCTGATCTTCAATGCCAAGGAAGGTAAGGAGGAGTGGGTCAAGAAGAGAGAAGGGGGGTGTGGATGTTTAGCTAAGAGTAGAAAGGGGAAACTATGTTGGAGCTGTTGCTCTGTTGATTTCAGAAGGGGAGGTGAAGACAAAATAAATAGAGAGGCAAAAGCAAGATTGATTCCAAATGGTCCGAAATCAAATTTTCAAAACACCCGAAAAAATAAATTTTTAAATTTTCTAATCCTAGTTAAATAATGAAATCCGAACATCATTTTCCAATTTATCGGCATATGGAAGCGGAATAAAACATATTTTAATTTTTTTTTAACGAAATAATGCCGGAACTCATTTTAAGAGATTTTAAGTAACCCGATTCATTTTTAATTTCTTTTTCCGAGAATTAAGATTTTAAAATCCGGGCCTTTACAATCCTATCATCCATAGTATTAGCTTCCCTGAAAATATGACGAATAGAAACATTAGAGAATGTCATCAGTACCATTTTCGTGTCTGCCAGTAAAAGCTCAATATTCCACGGGCAAACCCACTCCCCACTTAGGGTTTTAACAACAGTAAGGTTATCCCCTTCAATCAACATGTTATCTAGGCCCAAAGCTTGGGCACGAATCACGCCTTGTCTCAGGGCCAAGGCTTCCGTAAAAAGCGCCGATGAATTGTTACAACAACCCCATCCCTGGGTGATAATATTGGCATCCGGGTCACGGATTACAAAGCCATACGCATCTCTCCCAGCCACCCAGTGGGATCCATCGAAGTTAAGTTTTAGGAAACCAACAGGCGGCTTTTCCCACTTTGTCATTCTCTGAGAACTCATAGAGGACGATTTACAATTGTATATACTAGGCAGAGCCGGTAGGTGACCAATCGGAGATGAAGTCGGGTCATCGTCAAGTTTCTTTGATGCTTGCCACGTTTGTTTCACATTTGAGATGAAGATAAGAAGCTCCCTAATCAAGACTGCCTTAGGCTGATCGAACAGACGTTGGTTCCTGAAAAACCAACATCCCCACCAGCAAAGCGCCAGATCTTCCATACGGGGTATGCCTATCCTATTCCGTATCATTTGTAATGATTGACCATTATTTTTGCCTTGGAAGAGGCCAACATGCAAATGCTCAGTATCTAAGTGCAATTCAGCGAGGACCTTGATCATGAAGGGGCACTCGATTAAGAAATGGTTAGTTGTCTCCGACAGACAATCGCAAGAAGAACAGTCCATGGGCACATGGATTTGAGATCGTTGGAGTCGTTCTTTAGTTGGTAGCCCATCTTTGAGCAGTTTCCAAAGGAAATGCCGAACTTTGGGTGGAACATCTAACTTCCAAATCCAGGCGCATTGGAAGTTAGGGTCCTTACAGCCATTTGGAACAAGAGTTGTAGCTGATTTTGTACTAAACCAACCTTTGGAGCTTGGTCCCCAGTATAGTCGATCCTCCAAAACATTTGTTGGAAGAATGATATTGCATAAATGGTCAATGTCACTGGGCGTGAGTACCGAGCTTAGATCAGCTCTAAGACGAGTAGTATCCCACAAGTTGTTATGGTGAATGAACCTATCAACCGTCCATTCTTTGTTGATTGCTGAATCCTTATTGACGAGCAAGGAACTCAAGGGACGATCAAAGGCCCAATTGTCAGACCAAAAGTTGATTGACTTTCCATTACCGATAAGCCAGTGAAGCCCTTTCTCAAATAGGGGTCGGAGGGAGAGAAGTTTAGACCACTTCCATGAAGTGTTTTTTTTCTTTTCATATTGAGTAATGGAGGACCCTTTGAGGTATTTTTCCGTGATAACATGGACCCAAACATTCCTCGGTTCTGCAATAATTTTCTAAAGTAATTTCATCTGCAGGGCAATGTTTATCGTTTCTGCCTTATAGAGCCCAAGCCCCCCGAAAGAGTGTCTGTACATACTTTATCCCAACTAATTAGAGGTGTATAGTTTGGTCCTTTGTTCCAAAAGAAACTACAATAGATTTTATCTAGTTCATCGAGGATGGACTTTGGTAGAAGAAAAGCTTGCATAAGATAGATTGGTTGTGCACTTAGATTTGCTTTGATCAGCACTTTGCGTCCTTCAGCCGATAAGTTGGATGCTTTCCAACGCTAAGCTGTTGCTTAGCTTTTAGAATGATGTTAGAAAAAGTGTCTTTGTTTACTCTTCCGTTGATGATAGGGCAGCCTAAATATTTTTCCAGTGTAGTGGATTGAGGTATTCCGAGATTGTTTGCAATAGACCAAATAGTGGCAGATGTAGTGTTTGGTGAAATTTGAAAACAGGATTTCCGTCGATTTATCTTTTGCCCTGATATTGTGCAGTATCTATCAATGATAGAAGAGATACGAGTGCACGCATTTGTGGTTGCTTTAGAGAAAATAAGGATATCATCCGCAAATGCCAGAAACGGGACCTTAATACCATTATTACCGAAAGCAAACCCAAGATCTTTGGACATATTAGATTCCAACTGTAGAGAACGTGCTAGTACTTCAGCTGACAAAAGGAAGAGCAATGGTGACAACGGGTCTCCCTGGCGAAGACCTCTTCCAGGGAAGAATTGGTTAGTCGGCCCTTCATTGACCAGGATCGAATACGAAACAGAGGTGACGCATTCCATAACCCACCCCACAAATCGCGTGTGAAATCCCAGTTTAAGAAAAGTTTGTTTGAGAAATGACCATTCAATACGGTCGTACGCCTTTTCCATGTCAAGTTTGATTGTCAACCATCCTTCCTTACCCTTCTTAGAACACAAAGAATGAAAAACTTCGTGAGCAATAAGAATATTGTCATGAATGGACCGGCCTTTGGTGAAAGCACCCTGTAGGGGGTGAATAAGTTTGTCTAGAACCAAAGCCAATCGAGTTGTCAGGATTTTAGAAATAATTTTGTACACCGTAGAGCATAGGCATATTGGCCGAAAATGATTTATTGATGACGGATTATCAATTTTGGGTAGCAAAGTGATGAATGTGTGGTTAATCTGCTTCAGAAGCTTGCCAAAAGCAAAGAAAGCTTTCACCGCTTTGATAACCGACGGGCCCACAATGTGCCAATACTTATGATAGAAACCAGCTGACATACCGTCAGGGCCTGGTGCTTTATCTGCAGCAATTGCGAACACTGCGTTTTTAATTTCAGCATTGGAAACAGCAGCAGTAAGGTTGTCATTATCATTTTTCGAGACTTCCTTGGCGAGAACACCAAGATCTTGTTCAATGTTTGCATAAGGATCCATGGAAGATCTGAATCGATTTGTATAATCACGTTGAATTTCGGTTTTAATTAATTCACCATCAGTGATATGCAGCCCATCAGACAGCGTTAATGATTTGATAATTTTCCTATTATGTTTAGCAGACGCAATTTTGTGATAATATCCCGAGTTAGTATCTCCGAGTTTATAGTGCTTTAGTTTGGCACGTTGTTTCCAGAATCTTCTTTGGAAGTCAAGCAGGTGCTCCCTCTTGTTAAGTAGTCTTTTGTGGAGGGCCAAATTGGCCTGACTATAGTCATTAAGAAGTGTAGCTTGTAATCGAAGCAATGCATTATCAGAAATAAGTAATCGGTTGTTTATATTCCCGAATGTTTTTTATGCCATTTTTTTGCTAGCGTTTTTAGTAATTTGGTTTTCTGGACCAGTTTGAACATAGGAGTACCCGATGGGTTTACTCGACATGCCTGCTTGACCCTTTGTCCAAGCCATTTCGAATTTGAACGGTCGGTTACCAAACTGAACAGAGGTACGAAAGTCACAGGAAATCAGACAGTGATCCGATGAGGTGAAAGCGTAGTTCTTAACAATCAAGGAATCAAAAGAGAGGGTGACCTCATTCTGAACCAACAAGCGATCAAGCTTAGCATAGCTATTAGAGATGCTAGGATTGGTGTCCTTAATATTTTTTTCCAAGTAAAGGCCCCACCCATAGTATTAGCGTCAATAAGTCGGAGGCGATCTTTGATATCAGCCAGGCGTGTAAATCTGTTGTTGTTAGGTTCGCTACCTCCAAGCTTGTCAGCTGGAATTGAAATATCATTCAGATCACCCATGACACAGAAAGGAAGAGAGAAAGAACGAAAGTAAGCGTCTAAATTGTCCCAAAACGGGCCCTTGTCTCTGTTGTGTGGGGGAACATAAGCAATCAGAATTGCAATAGTGCAGTTTTTATCAACATTGAAGTAATTAATATGGATGAATCTGTGCTGAACTGAAACAAGTTCCAAACGACCGACTGAAACAGGGATATCTTTCCAGAGAAAACAGATACCACCCGCGAAGCCTACAGCTGGGTCAAAAGCCACGTTCGTGAACCCGCATTTTTTCCAAACCCCTTCATCAGGGCACTTGTCTGTTTTAGTTTCCATAAGCGCAATAGCATTTATGAAGTTATTTTTACAAAACGTATCAACGTCGGTCCAAAGGGTACGTCTACGTAACCCGCAACAGTTCCAAGTACATATATTCATAAAAACATATATATACAAAGGACTTTGATAAAAACACAGCCAACCTGTGATAGCCTTGGAAGGTAAATAGTTGTTCGAATAGTACATAGGTCATATGTAATAGACATAACCAAATACAAAGAAGGATAATGAACCGTAGGCAGATAAACTAAAATGATCATAAATAAGGAATTTGTAAGTTGTTTCTGACAAGTCATTGTATCAAAAAACCTTCTGCGAGTACACTTATCAGTCGGTGAGGCAATAGAGTTTATATTTGTAGTGTTTGTAAGGTTTGTATCCCACCAAGAGTTTGTATTTGTAATGTTTGTAAGGTGAGAAGAAAGAGTTTGTATTATCCAAATATGGCTTGTGATGCCTAAGAAACCATTTTGTGAACAACCAGGTACAAGCACCCGCTTATGATTCAGAATTATAAACATAGTCGGGGTCTCCGACGAGAGGGACTCATAACCTTGCGTGCTATTAAGCTCATGGCTATCAAGAATCATGCCAACAATGGAGCGCGTTCCCTCACCCACAGCACACAAATAGCAATAAGGACAAACAAGAAGCAAATGGAAATGAGAATTAAAATAGCAATTGCAACCAAGTAAGGAAGTGGGATGTGAATCCATCAAACTAATCCGGCAAGGGTTTATATATGACTCAGCAGGACCAATTTTAGCATTGGATGCACCCATATAAGGATCAACAGGTCTGTCAATTGATACAGGATTGTGATTAGGATTAGAATTTGAAGTAAGGCCGATGGGAGGGGTACCCTCAATAATCATAACCACAGAAGGTCGAGAGTTCTCACCCATAATACCGAGAGCACAACACAAAGCAACAACATACATGTAGGTAAAAGGAGTACAACATATATTGCAAAACACCAGTAGGCAATAATATGAATCAAATCGGCATCCCCGGCAAGGGGTTATAAGGAGCTGGTAAAGCAAATCAAGGGAGGAGAAAACCCGGTGTATGGAGGTCAGAGGATGAGGGTAGATTAGAGACAGACTGCAGGCTGAATCGACAAGGACGGAGAAGACCCACTCCCGCCACCGGCTGAACCGACAGAGCCTTCCAAAGGTACGAATCCACCGATCCGACTCACCCAGGCTCATTGAGACGACCTTAATCCCAGTTGGAGGAACTTGCTTTTCATTAGTGAAGGAGAAGACGGGCGAATTTGGACCCGATAGCACAGCACGAAACGCCCAGCCACAAGGGCTAACTCGTAGGCGTGTGAGGGATGGAAACCGAGCACCAGTGGAGGGAGCTACCTCCACGGGCGGGATTCGAACCCCTTGATTAGGGTAGGGCTGGTGTCCCAGGCGGTGGATCTGATGGATGCAGAGGGAAGAAAGCAGTTGTCGACGGCGCAAAGAGGAAGGTAACGGGGGCGCGTGGAGCGCGTTATGTTTCATAGCGGTAGGATTTTTTTATGAATGTCAACGTCCACTCATTAGATTAGGTTAGGTTTGAGTGAGTTTATTATTAATCCAGGTTATTTAAAATCCAAATAGTTTCAAGTTACAATTTCATACCTCCTTTGATTTTTAATACAAGGCGTTTGACTTTTGTACACGTAATTTGATAAGCTAACAATAAGTATTATAATGTAAAAAAATTTAATTAAAAAAAATCAATATTTTACACAGTATAGTTTTTAGTTCCTCAACCTATGTGCACAAAAGTCAAATATCTTATATTTCCAATCTAACTTTGAAACATTTAAATGTTTTTACATCATATAGTAGTTATGAAAAAAAAAAAGTTTTTTTTTAAAGATTGTACATGCCCATTTCCCTTCTACTCCTAGAAAGGGGATAAAAAGAAAAGTAGTTTTTTTTTTTTTTAAAAAAAAAAAAGAAAAGTAGTAAAAGAAAGATGTTAAGATTTATGCTCATATTTTTCACTGCTATAGAGAATATAATCGTACAATCGACTTCTTAGTAAGTCCGGGTATAGATCCTCATAGCCCTATTTATAATTTTCTCTTTAAATATGATTTAGGTTGATCTTTTATTAAAAAAAAAACGTCTATAAGTCTTTTGGATTGAAAAAAAAAGAGGCAAGAAATGGAATTAAGAAACAAGCTCACACAACCAATTTACAAAACAATCTACACCTACAAAAATAACATGTACAAATATAGCTAGCTAGTTTCTGTTCAATCCAATCCTAAACAATTGCAACATTTGTTTCTTGATCAAGAGACTGATATGTTCTTGCCAATTGAGGTGCAAGAGGGAAGTTCCGACAAATCGGACAAGTCGGGTGCATCTGAATCCATGGATCCACACACTTGGAGTGAAACACATGCCCACAGTCAGGCAACAGCCTAAGCAAGTCACTCTCCTTGTAGTCTCCTAAGCAAATGGAACACGAATCAAACGACACCGAACAAGAGATCTTGTCATCTCCCTTGAGATGCACCTTTGCTTGAGAGTAAGGCAGCTTAGGGAGCCTACTAAGAGTGGCCTCATCTAGCCCCGGGTGTCTCAACACCGCATCCCGGACACCACTTGTCGACGTTATAGGCCCCCTGAGGAGCTGAATGCGCCTGCAGAGGTACGAAATGAAGGCGATCCCTAGCATGATCACGAACACACTGATGAAGACCGACGTTACATAGTGAGCCGGGTATGAACTTGTTGTGTATTTCGACACCTGAGGCTGAGAGTCATTGCTAGCTGAGCTCATATTGTTAGCCATATGGCCATTGATTGATCTTTCGGATGAGATTGGACAATTGAACTTGTAGTGATCCGAAGATGATACCGAAAGGGGCAAGTGGGGAAGGGTGGATTGGGGGAGGCCATTTCAGGTGCACAACTTTAGAGCTGCTATCTAGGGAAGCAAACTGCCAATCACTTTGTTATTTTTTTAAGTTTGTTTTCAGAATTGATTGTTGTCTTATGTAGAGAACCACTCCCACTCGTCGTCTAGCTAGCTTCTTCGGATCACTTGGGTTGGCGCGAGCAACAATCCGTACTCCATAGTGACTAGCATGGGTTTTGACGATTTGAGTACTAAACAATTTGCCCATTGGAAATTGATGCTACACATAAAACTTGGTTGGTTTATATGTAGATATAAACAAGCACAAAAATGCTGAATTGCTGATGTTTGATGATTGTTGAGTATCTTACCTAATGACCTTCCCTAGTTATGAACTATAAGATGTATTTAACTGATTATAGTAAGAAATAGGGTGCAAATTTACAACACATCAAAGCTGTGACAATTTGACTTTGACATTTTATTTTATTTTATTTTATTGAGGATTAAAAAAAGAAATTTGGATAGATATTTTTAGGAATGAGATCTTGAAGTTAATGACAGGCCATTTTTTTTTTAATGTTGAATTGAGAGAGACACAGGTTTAACTATGTATTTGCGGCTAGGGTTTCAATTTACTTGCTGTGGATAAAAAGTTTTCTATTTAAAATGCAAAACCCTATACATAAATTACCAAAACTACTTTAAAGATCACTTCAACTTCAAGCAAAGGTATGTTATCAGCAACTTGATTAATTAGGCAAGTTTCAGACAATAATCTATGTATAAATAAGCACAACCATGACCATATCCTAACAAATTTTATTAAAAATCATTGAAAGGGAGAACAAAAACAAGAAGCTACACAACAAAGAACTCCTATATATAGATCCATGTCCAATAAACTACCCTTGAAATTGTACACTTTGTCCTACATATACAAACAAAAATGTATGAACAATAACATCCAAAACAAACGATTTGCACTCGCACAATGATATGTATTTAGTTTTGCACAATGTAGCATGAATGAAGCAAACTAGCTATATCATGAATATGATTGGCCTAAAGCAAGAATCGGTTGATAACATAGTATCAGAGTCAGTGCCAAAAGTCAGCTCCCTGACAAGCTTGCCAAGGGAGCTGGCTCAAACGTACAAAGAAGACAATTTATCGCGAAAGATGAAGGATGAACTGACACGTGGCATTGAGACATCAAGAAATGAACATGGGAAACAAGCACACAGCCAATTTACAAACAACAAAAACATGTACAAATAGGTTCTGTTGAATCCATTCCTAAACACTTGTTTCTTGATCAAGAGACTGATAGATTGTTGCCAATTGAGTACCAAGAGGGATGTTCCGACAAATCGGACAAGTCGGATGCAACCGAATCCATGGATCCACACACTTGGAATGAAACACATGGCCACAATCAGGCAACAGCCTTAGCAAGTCACTCTCCTTGTAGTCTACTAAGCAAATGGAACACGAATAAAACGAACTCGAAGAAGAAATCTTGTTATCTCCCTTAAGATTTACCTTTGCTTGAGAGTAAGGCAGCTTAGGGAGCCTACTAAGAGCGGCCTCATCTAGCCCCGGGTGTACGAAAACCACACTTGTCGTTATAGGCCCCCTGACTCGGCTTCTATGGTGCTGAATATGCCTGCAGATGATCAAAATGAAGGTCACCGCTAGCACGATCAAGCCAACACAGACGAAGACCGACACTACATAGTGAGCCGGATATGAACTAGTGTAGTCCATGTCCTGAGATCCATTGCTACTTGAGCTTACATTAGCCCTCACCATTGATCTTTTTGAAGGTTGACAATTGGGATTTTGGAGGAAGGATGTTTTGTAATGATTCTTAGCTTCTTTAAAGTTTGTTTTCAGGATTCTTCTCTTATAGAGAACTACTCGTCACCTCCTTCGGACCACTTAGTTTTGCACAATGATCAATCCGCGGTACTAAACAATTTGCCCATTGGAAAATGGTGTTATACAAGCATAAAATATATATGTGCTGATGCTTGATGTGTATCTTACCTATTTGCCTTCCCTAGTTATGAACTATAAGATATATACTTTTAACTCTAATTATTGTAAAGCAATGTAACAAACATGGTGCAAACAACTTGGTTTGCTAAAAGGGTGTGACTGAAATAAATAAGCCATATATATGTAAGTTATGTAACTACCATAATGATCACTTGAACTTAAAACAAAACCTAATTGAGGAAGTTCATTTAAAATCATTGGAAGAGGGAACAAAAGCAAGAATCTATCTAACCAACAAAGAACTCCTATGTCCATATATGTCCAATAAACCCTTGAAACTGTACACTTTGTCCTACATATACAGACAAAAATGTGTGAACTCTTCTTGATCAAATCCGTTGGGTGGACGATGATCCACAACAAAGGATTTGCACTCGCGCAATATAAGCATGAAAACTAACTATATCACGAATCTTACACACCCGAAGCCTTGAGCAGGAATTGGTTTGAAAGCATGTATATGGTATCAGAGCCAACGCCAGAAGTCAGCTCCCTGGCGAGCTTGCCAGTTGAGGAGTATTTGGAACCGAATAGCTCCTACAAACCGGGCAAGTAGAATGCGCCGTAAGCCAAGGGTCAATGCACTTTTGATGGAACAAGTGGCCACATCCAGGCAAAAGTCTTAGCATTTCGGTATCTTTGTACTCCCCCAAGCAAATGGAGCAACACAAAGAGGTTGTCGAAACACCCATCTTATTGCTATAGACAACCTTGTGAGCCTCTGAACAAAGGAACTTCGGGTAGTACTCATTTAAGGTGGCCTCATTTACCCCATTCTCCCTTGTAGTGATTGAATCTTGTTCGATATCGGAGGATATATAGCCATCCTGATCATAATCATGGTTGCCTTCTCCTCCGCACCATGACCAGCCTAGGCGAGCACCTAAGTGCATTCGGTTCCATATGATCGAGATGATGGATATGATGACGAGGATGATGAGGAAGGCTATGTAGAGGATGATTCCATATTGGCTGTCATTGCTAGACTGGATGCCTTCTGGGTTCATAGACTGTGTTGCATTGCTCATTTTCGGGGGCCGATTTTTGGGGAGAGAAGGTGATTTGGATGTCAAGATTTAGATGTTTGAAGATTTTGGGGATGATCTCCAGGAGGTTTGCAAGGGGGATGGATTTGGGGGGGTTTTGAATGGGTTGAAGCTGACTTCAAGTTTATTGGGTGTCATTTAGTTGTCAAAGGCTTATGTCATTTTTAATGGAGGCTATATGACCCTTACCACAAGTTGCTTAAAACAATTTGACATTTAGTCCATTAAAAAAGAAACAAGTTGAGATTCCAAGTGTTTAGAAGTTGCAATTGAAGAAGATGGGTTTGGATTTTCTCTTATATTTTTACTTTTTGTCTTTATCTAATAAATCGAGAGACTGAAACAACGGCAGAAGAAATTAAATCGGGTATGTCACACGAAAATCGATGAAGTTTCGGAGAACATGGAAAAAATTGAGAGATCATTTAGCGTCTCATTGTCGGAAAAACAGAAAACTAGCAAAAACAACTCAACTCATCCTTCTTCGTCCTATGGGTTCGTTTGCATGACCATCCAGACCGTAATCGTTATTCCTCTATGATTGTTTTATAAATCTCCTAAAAATTTAACTGTTAAACAATAATCGTTTGCTAACCCTTTCCTTCATGGTGAACCAAATTATTCTTATATTCTAATCTAATTTAGATTAAAATTTTTAGCAAATTTGATTGTTATTGTATGCCCTTAGGATGGATAGAAAGATTAACATTACAAAATGACCCTGGCCTTTGTTGAAAAATGCCATAACAATGAATGAATCAACACGTCAAACCACCAACTTGAATGAGCTTCAACTGAACCAAAAAAAAAAAGCTGAAAATTTCATGTCTTGAACAATTAATAATCATAATTGAATGCAATTAAAATCTGTTCAAACAAATAATATGCTGATAGGTTTTCAAGCAGATGAAAGTTCACCCAGCTAATAACACAAATGTCTTGTAAACACTAGTAACAATCCTCTATGATCCTGCATAGATGTAATTCAAACATCTTATTTTCCACACGGTGATTATCGGCGTCTTAGTCGTGTCCTGTAGTTCGCCTGTAAATTATCTCACCATGGATGGATGTGGGGGAATATCACTGCTGAGCACACTGGACTCTTTGAGCACCTCCGTGCATGTCGTCGTCTTCATCGTATGCCTCCTGTTGGGCTTGTGCCTGCTTCCTACGCATCTCTTCTTCAATATTGACGTCTTGCAGAGTGGTCTCTTCACACTCATCCAATTCCATGTCAGTTAGTTGGGTTGAGGTCCTGGGCGGCAGAACTGCCTCCAGTGATTTGCACTGGTCCAATGACAATGAGTCGGGGAACTCAACTGTGAAGTGGATGTATAACTTGCCCTTCATGAAGGGTCTTTGATACATGGGCATTCCTTCATCATTTATTCCCTTGAATTGATCTATATAAAAGCCCAACAAAGGATAATTTTCAGGTTGCGGGATAAAAATCAATATACAAAAACCACAAAATTTGAGAACCTTGACATAATTTTTGAGTTCTTAAAGCAACATTTGTGCAAAAACGTTCACTATTTATCCAGATCAAATTTGCAAGCACGCCCATCTAAATCAGTAGTTTATGACACTGCAGCCGAAGGTATAAAAAAGGTACCTGGCTTAATGACTTCTCCAGGCTGAGACTTGATGAGTAGTGGTCTATTATCCAAGTGGGTCAACACAAATTGGAAACCACAAAGTGCCTCTGTCAGCGTCAAAGTGTGCTCATAGAATAAGTCATCGCCCTTTCGTTTGAACTTAGGGTGTTCCTTTTGTTGTAGTACGAACACTATATCACCGGTAACTGTGTCAGGCTGCATTAAGAAGTGAAAAGAAGGTAGGTCAACAGAAAATATAAGCTAAATGGATTACGCGCGAATTTATATGAAATTACTGATCTTGTGGTTTTTAAAATCTTGTTTTAATATGGGAAAACTATACCGCCTCATCTGCTGCTCCAGGGAATGTGATCTTCTGTCCATTTTGCATTCCTTTCTCAACAACAACCTCTAGAACTTTCTTCTCTTGCGCAACCTTATCACCCTTACATTGAGGACAACGATCTTTATCACTGATGGTCTCACCAGTACCCTTGCACTCATTGCAGGCATGCTGCATCTGTTGAATCATGGAAGGACCCAACTGCCTGATAGAAATTTTCATCCCAGAACCTTGGCAGCCAGAACATTTCATTGATGCCCCTGATTTTGACCCCTTACTGCAAGAAAGACCAACATATTTAAGCCAAATAACAAGAACAATGCAAAAAACAAGAGTTCAAGCAGTCGAAAAAGCTCACCCCTTGCATTTTGAGCAAAGCACGTTACGGGAGAGGGATAGCTTCTTACTCGTCCCATTGTAGAGATCATCCAGAGAGACCTTAAGAGGATGAACAACATCCTCTCCCCTTCTCTGCCTTCTGCCTCTGCTACTACCACCGCCACCACCACCTGCAGGAAAAATAGTACAAAATGGGTGTCAATATCATAACCGCTGCACTGAAACAGAACTACTCCCCAAATCAGCAATGGCACAGCAAATACCAATACAGCAAACTCACCCCCAAATGGACTTCCACCAAAGAACGATTGGAATATGTCGAATGGATCATGTCCACCCCCACCTCCTCCCATCCCTTCCTTAAGGGCATCCTCACCATATTGATCATATATCTCACGCTTCTCTGGATCGCTCAAAACATCATATGCATGTGCCAATTCTTTGAACTACAAGTAAAAGCACATCAACTTAAAATAACATATAAAGATTCGATTTTACACACCATGTCTTATAGCTTCATAAACATATACAGATCCAATTTCAAACACACGGATGTAACAAGCAATGCTACACTCATACTCACATCCATCCCAAGGTCAAAACATTACTTTATTTTCAACAGCAGTGCACACCTATCTAACTCAATTTCGTACAATCAGCTTCCGTATGCAACACATGTTCTTTCAACTATCTACCTCAATTTCGTACAATCAGCTTTCGTATCAAAAATCACAGTTATGATTTCAACGCAATTATGCTTAGCTATGGATGAAAATCATAATTCACATACACATGACTAGATCGGTCAATTAATCAAACCTAAAGTAGGAATCCCGACAATTGAACACACGAATTACCACAACAAATCACCAAACCCTAAAAATCAAATCGCAGTAAAGAAAGAGCGAACCTTTTCAGGATCACCGCCCTTATCGGGATGATTCTTAATAGCAGCTTTCCTATAGGCCTTCTTGAGATCATCCTGGGAAGCGTTCTTCGAGACGCCGAGGGTCTCATAGTACTTGGTGTTGTCGCTCTTCTTCGGCGGTCTCCCAAACATGGTTCTCCTTCCCGCTCTGCGAACAAAAACAGAAATTCACACCAAAGACAACGCACGGAAATCGATTAGGTTAGAGATCCGCCATGGAAGAGTGCAATAAGAGAGATTCGTAGCTGAGCGATCTTACTTGCGAGATGCGTTTGTGGTGGGAGTCTGGGAGAGAGAGAGACGGCGAAAGAGGGTTTCGAGTTTGTCCCACGATCTGGAATTTATCTTGGAGAATGGACGGTTGAGATTTTTTTTCTTTAATTCGCTTTTTCTTTTTCTTTTTCTCTCCAATTCAAGCACCTCAACTTTTACCAACTTAACATCAACATGTGTATATTTATTTATATACATTTATGGTCAAATAGGATCCAAATATCTATTTATACTCGATATTTTACTCTCTCTCTCTCTCTCTCTCTCTCTCTCTCTCTCTCTATATATATATATATATATATATATATATATAGGGTGGCTCTTGTGTGAGCATGGCTTATGGTGTAAAATATGAGTAATTTCTAGCCATTAGATGTTATAAATAGATGGCTGAGATTGATCAACAATTTAATTAAAATATATTAAAAGGGCATGGGGCCCACTATCAATTAGCACTAATTACTCCCCAATCGGTGAACAACACTCGCTTGAATGCCAACATACGGAAACATTTAATGATATTTAAAAATAATCAATCAACTTAAAAAATGAAAGAGATATAGGTACATTGTATATTTTTTTAGATTGAAAACTTTTTTTTTTTTTTTGAAACGGAAAAAATTTGACCATAGGGCTTGGCCCTATCAGCCAAGAGCATCCTTTCGGATGAGACTACGCAAAAGAGAGTCATCAGGAGTCATTGGACCAAGTGAAGCAGAGCCAAGTCGTGACAAGCGATCTGCCACTAGATTTGCTTCCCGATAGACATGACGAATCTCGACCGAACAAAAGAAGCCCAGCGAGACTAGACTGTCTGAGACAATCATATCCGAGTCTTCAGTAGGCTTCCCCAAACCTTTTAAACACTTAATAATTGTTAGGTTATCTCCTTCTACAGTCAATTTCGTAATTCCCAATTTTTTTGCAGCGAGTATGCCATTCCATAGCCCATGGCTTTCGCATCCACATACAGAGTCGATTGGTGATGGTCCCCAGCCACAGTAGATAGGGGAACCCTTGAAGTCACGAATGATAAACCCAAAAGTGCCCTTATTACTAGAGGAGAGAGAGCCATCGAAGTTAAGTTTATGTGTATCTTGAGGAGGTGGTTCCCATTTGGTTCTTTTTCTTTTTGAAATCAATCTGGGTTTTGAGTTGCTTGGTGGAGCTGTTATATTTTCTCTTGTAATTTCCTTTGCTTGTGAGGTTGTCCAGATAAATTTTTGATCTTTTTTGAAAGCTAATATCTTTCTTATATCTGGGGTTATACTGTTGAAGTGTGTTTTGTTTCTAGAGAACCAGATGCCCCACCAGACAAATGCTACGTCTTCAAATTTTGCTTTTCCAATTGTGTTCTTGATATTCCAAATAGTTTCGTTGATCGGGTCTCCTTTATCAAAACAACCATGCATTTTCATAAAGGATCCTGGGTCATTTGCCATCAGAGTGCCCCTAGTAATGGGGCAGTCCCATAATAAGTGATATAAATCCTCATAGCATGAGTCGCAGTGAGGACAATTTGTCGGGATCCCTAGCCTTCGAGATGCTAATCTGACCGTTGTTGGTACTGCGTTTTTTAGGATCTTCCACATGAATGATTTTATTTTGGGTGGGGTATTTAGGTCCCAAACCCAGCTTATATCCGAGTTTGTGTGGTTTTTGTATTTATGTATCATATCAATTGCAGAGGATGTTGTATACCAACCATTCTTACTCCATTTCCAATATAGTCTGTCAACATGGATGTTCTCGGGTAATGGTACTGTGGTGATTTTCTCTATTAAGTCATTCGGTAATAAGCCTTGCAATTTCCCAAATAATTTGTTCCGATCCCATCTTTTATTTTCTTTTATGAAGTATTGTATGTTTATTGACTCATCAATTTGTTGAGTATCTGGGATCAATGTTTTCAGGGGTGCTTGACCCATCCAGAGGTCTCTCCAGAAATTTATCGCTGAACCATCCCCAATAGACCATTGGAGACCATTTTTGAATAGGGGTATTAATTTTATAAGTTGTGCCCATTGCCACGAAGATCCCCCACGCTTTTGATAATTCAGGATATTGCTTGTCTTGAGGTATTTATCTTTTATTAGTTTAACCCACGGGCTATTAGGTTCCGCTAGTATTTTCCAGAGCAGTTTCATCTGCAATGCCTTATTCATATCCTCTGAGCAACGGAGACCAAGCCCACCATTTTCCTTTGTTTTACATATTTCAAACCCACTGATGAGTGGTTTATGGTTAGGCCCTTTGTTCCAGAGGAATTGTCTATTGATTCTGTCCAGCTCTGAGTGGACAGATTTGGGTAACATAAAGCATTGCATTAAGTGCAAAGGTTTTGCTGAAAGCGTAGACTTGATTAGAGTACACCTTCCAGCTTGCGAGAGGCAGTTCGCCTTCCATTTCTGCAGTTGAGTTTTGTTATTCATTATAAGGTCTTTGAAATCATCTTTCGTGACTCTTCCTTCAATGATCGGGCATCCTAAGTAGCACCCTAAATTAGGGGTGTGTGCTATTTCTAATTCATTACGAATTAGATTTTTCTGTGTTGTCAAAACGTTTTTTGAAGTTTGGAATTGGGATTTATGTCGGTTTACTCGTTGACCTGACAACGCAGTATACTCCCGTAATGTTTTGTTGATTTGGTCACAACCAGTTTTTGTAGCTGACGCAAAGATAACAATATCATCAGCGAATGCTAGAAAGGGAATCTTGGTTCCGTCTCTTGTTAGTCTTATTCCTAGATGGCTCTGAGGTTTTTCAGATTCATTGTAAAGACCTCTAGCTAGGATTTCAGAAACTATTAGGAATAGATAAGGTGATAAAGGGTCGCCCTGGCGTAGACCCCTTTCGGGGAAGAAAACATCCGTAGGTTCATTATTTACCAATACTGAGTAAGTGACCGTGGTTATACATTCCTTGATCCAATCCGTGAACCTTTTGGAGAAACCTAGTTTGAGCATAGTGGAAAGAAGAAAGTCCCACTCCACCATGTCAAAGGCCTTTTCCATATCTAGCTTAATCGCCATCCAGCCAGTTTTACCTTTTTTCTTAGAGAAGGAGTGAAAAATTTCATTTGCAATTAAAATGTTATCCTGTATAGATCTACCAGATGAGAAAGCACTCTGTAGGGGGTTGGTTATTTTTGGAATGATTTTTTTTAGTCTTGATGCTAATACTTTGGATATTACCTTATAAGTTGTTGAACAAAGGCTTATTGGTCTATAGTGTGATGTTGTTGTAGGATTGTCTATTTTTGGTATTAAAGCGATAAACGTGTGGTTAGTTTGTTTCAGAATTCGTCCACTAAGGAAAAAGCTTTTTACTGCCTTGATTACAGAAGGTTCAACAATATGCCAATATTTTTTAAAGAATCCTGCAGGGAACCCATCAGGCCCTGGCGATTTGTCGTTTGCTAAACCAAATACCGCATTTTTAATTTCCGCGTTTGTGACTTGTCTTGTTAGCCAGTTATTATCTTCATTCGAAATTTCGTTTCCTATATAGCTTAATAAGTTGCTAGGTATCTGTTGCCTCCTTTGAAGTGAATATCTTAGGCTGAAGTCATGTTTGATTAGTTTTCTTATTTCATCTTCGCTATTGATTGTTATGCCAGCTGTGGTTTGGATCTGTTTTATTATATTTCTATTACGTCTTCCAGTTGCAATTTTGTGAAAATATTTTGTGTTTGCGTCTATGGATTTGACATGTATTCTTTTGGCTCGTTGTCCCCAATATTTTTGTTGATAGGTTAAAAGTGAAGCATGCTTTACTATGAGCCTTTTGATTTTTTTGTCTATATCATAGTTATAAGCGTTACAGAGCGTGTTTTGCAGCTCCAAGAGTTGTGATTCAACTTGTTTTATTTGGCGGAAAATGTTTCCAAATGTTACCTTGCTCCAAAGCTTACTCTTTCTTTTTACTTCTTGCAGTTTCTTTGTTAATTTAAACATTTGGGAACCCGGAGAGTCAAGTCTCCAAGCCGATCGTACAATGTTTTCATAGTCTGGTCTTGTGGTCCAAGCCATTTCAAATTTAAAAGGTTGCAATTTTGGTTTTTGATTATCCATTAGATCCAGTGTGATTTGTGCATGGTCAGATTTCAAGAAAGCGTGATTTTTAGTACAAAGATTAGGGAATTCTTTTAGGATAGCGTGACTTATAATCGCACGGTCCAATTTTTCATAAATGTTATCGCTACCATGTTCTCGCTTTCTCCATGTGAAGTTATTACCACAAGTTGGAGAATCTACCAGGTTATGAGTACTGATTATATCTCTAAGTCTTGTAAACCTGTTTATAGATGGCGTTTTGCCACCCTGCTTGTCATTTGGTTCCAAAATTTCATTTAGATCTCCCAGAATAATGAGAGAGTCCTTAGCTTTGCTTATGTAGTCGGCTATAGATGCCCAAAAAGCATTTTTTCCGTTTGCATAAGGAGTTGCATAGATAAATAAGATTTCTATTGTAATGTTTAGTTTGGTGTTGGTATAGTCTGCCTGAATAATCCGGTCAGTGGAGTTTCTAATGGTAAGGGTTTCATTTTGGAATTGCGATTCTTTCCAAAGGAGGCAGAGGCCTCCAGACAAGCCATTTGAGGGACGGAAGAACATCTTGTCGAAACCAGGTTTTCTCCAACAATTTTCCGGGGGTGGATTAGTTAGTTTTGTTTCGGCTAACATTAAAATTTTAATGTGATCCGATTTAGCAGTGGATTCGATATGAGTCCAGACATTTTTTCTACTTAGTCCCCTCACATTCCAGAAGCTAAACTTCATATAGAACCAGTTGGGGGTTTTGGTACCTTAAAGAGTTAGGACCATACTTGTGGAGGTTTTGATTTATAAAATGGTTTGTATTAGTTTGGATTTTGGTGTTGATATTACTGGTGGTTTCAGGATTCAATTTTCTAGTCGGAGAGGTAGAGTTTAGTGTTGTAAGGTTGTAGTTGATTTGAATTACTCTAGGTTCCGGAGGTTTGTTTGTTAGAATTTTTGAATCAAGATTTCGAAAATAAGAGGTGAAAATGATTGTGTTTTGTATTCCAGAAGATTGACATATAACAAATGGTACATCAGACCTCATTAGGTGCTCGCAAATACATATATAAAATCTCAAACCCTTAGCAGAGAAATATAGATGATTGAGAGTATGTAGTGTCCACTGTTTCTGTTTTACAAGTTTAGAAATTTCTGTGCAGATCAGAGCAAAGGCTTCACAAGTCAAAAAATGAAGACAGTTTATGTGGCAGTTGCTTGTAATAACCCATGGAAGATAAAAAAATTGACAGCAGCTGCAAACCTTCCAAAGGCCCCTTCTATTTGAGTTATTATGTAATGGTGAAATGTAGGTTACTCCTTCCCATTCTTGCTTGCAGTATTTCCTTGTAACCACTGTTGTTATTTTGTGGCTGACATCTTGGAATCTTGGAGTCCCATTTGTGCTCTTAGTCCTTGTTGTTTCCCTTCTGGTTGTGTTGAAGATCTGTATAGATTGTAAACAAACAAATTGCTCGAGAGAAAAGATCCCTTGAGCAGGCTTAGTATAGAGTTTATGGTTATGTCTTTGATAGTAGATTTTTATATATAATTGATAACTGGCAACCGAATTGAGTATATAGTATTGATCATAGTTTATGAAAGATGCAATTCTCCTTCTGCTATTGTAAGTATGACAGCAGTTATTTAAAAACCATGAGAGAGAAGCTAAGTGTGTATCATACAGAGTATGCAAGTACTGAACACAGTTTATGAAAAATGCAATTCTCCTTATACTGTGATAAAAGAGACAACAGTAATTTAATAGCCATATGAGAGAGGTTAAGTGTGTATTTCCTTTAGTTTTGAGGAAGATATCATTCAACTCATATAAGAAGGAGATCAAATATGAATCAGACCTCTTCATAACTGATACTAGGTAAAGAAATTTAAAGTATATAAAGAGATTAGAGAAGTCAAGGCTGTCTAACAATCCAAGATCATGGACAGAAGCTTGGGTAGAAAGCAAATAGTCAGGCAGTATACACGCAGGGTGAATTATGGTTATTTCATCATGAGTTTTCATAGAGAGAATCATCAGTAAATAACAGATAATACTGTAAGTATGCCAGTGTAATTCAATCGGAGTAGGTGTGAGCTGTTGGGTGAGGTAAAGTAAGAGTAATAAGTTGTTCCCAAAGAAGAGCCACCAGATAAATATAGTTTTAATATTTGCTTTAAGAGTATACAAGGATACGTGGGAGTAATTATATATGTCTATTTGGATATCACAAGAATAGATTAAAAAACTAATATGAAGGTAAGGGTTATAGTATTGATGGGAAACTAGCATGTAGCTTGTTTTTAATGGTAGATAGTCTTTTTTACATGTTTGGCAAATTCCAAGTAGATGAATCAGTAAGGTAGATCTATTCTCGTGATCAAAGACGAACTTTACGTCAAATTTGATCATAAAGATAAGGTCAAGTATTTCATAAGACAGAAAGCAGAAAAAACGAATAGATCTAGCATTTTGCAACCATCCAGAAAGAAGCATGGAGATGACAAGTCGGGTGAAGCCAGAATACCCAGTAAAGAAACCAAGCACCCAACTGAACATAAGGTATCCTTGCAAGGAAAAATCAGCTAGTCTCGATTCTATGAGGGTAAGCAGGTTGGCTGTATTATGAGTTAATTCTATTTGTTGGGGGTAGAAAACAGAGTTGCATTTAAGCGAGTAATTCCAAACACGCCCCATTCCAGATAAAAGGAAATTCTCAAAAGTATAATAATTTTTTTTTTTAATTTTTGACTTCCTAAGTTCAGGTGAATTGACATAACTCAGATCAAGGGTGAGGAGTGTATACCTTGAGCTTGTTTGGTACAAGGTGCTATGATGGCAACACCAATCATGATTTATGTCACAGTAGAGTTGATCAAGTGCTTTGGTATGACAGAATCCAAACAAGAGCAGAATCCAGCCGGAAACTCCTTGTGAGATTGGCAAACATAAGTCAAAATTTATCTGGTTACATAATAACATTGTAGTATTCGTCCTATGATTACAAAGAGATAGCTTGCAAGTACCATTTGTGGGTACTGCATTCCAAGAAAAGGAGCAATAGCTCGTTAAACTCCAGATTATGGATTTAGTTTTCTGATTTCTAATTGCAAAGTTTGGGCATGGATAATTCTTAAAGTTTATGCTCATACTAGTGCTATAGATTATATGTGTACAGATGTCAATCTTACCCTTCCCCCAATCGTATTTAGACAACTTGGAGAAGGAGTTTGTTGTGATGTGTTTGGGTGATTGTTCAGTAGGTGATGAGTTTGATTGGATGTCGCTGGTAGGCTTCCCGTTAGGTGATGAGTTTGATTGGGTGTCGCCGTTAAGCTTCCCATTAGGTGATGAGTTTGATTGGGTGTCGCCGTCAGGCTTCCCGTTAGGTGATGAGTTTGATTGGGTGTCGCCCGTAGGCTTCCCGTTAGGTGATGAGTTTGATTGGGTGTCGCCCGTAGGCTTCCCGTTAGGTGATAAGTTTGATTGGGTGTCGCCGGTAGGCTTCCCATTAGATGGTGTACAATGGTGGTTGTTCACTGAGGAACAGGCCACCCCACAAACACCAGGCTTGTGGCAGGGCCAAAATCGGCACTCAGGATGTAGTTTATTTACAGAGGAAAGAGATACATACCCGGTAGGAGCACCTTGTGCTAGGTCTAGCCACCGAGAAGAACGACGGTTGCGAAAAGGTCGGCGAACGCAGTCAGGAGGCCAAACTGCAAGCACGGAGCAGTCAATGTTGTACAGCAAGGGCGGACGAGAAAACCGAATCTTCAGGAGCCAGAGAGAATGAGAAAGAAGCGAGCCCCCAAAAACCCACCAACGCTGAACACTCATGTCAAACGTATGAATCTGAGAGGAATCCAAGTGAATAGGAGAAAGAAGCAAAGCCCCCCACTCCCCAATGAAAATGGTCAAATCTTTAAGATGGGAGATGAATCGAAGCGTATAGAATAGGATGAACAACCATCTCAAATGGAGGAATAGATTGATATTCAATTTAGGGACAAAACCTGAAAGGCGTTTAGAGGGAGAACTCCAGATCCAGAATCTGAGGGGTTTCAATTGGAGGTTGCTTTGGAGATTATTCCAGGACAAAGGAGATTTCAGAAGACCAATTAAACATTGCAGATGGAAATTTCTAAGGTTTCAGTTTTTCTTGAGTTTTGGGTGGGGAGTAGGAAGTGTGTGTTCTTGTTTTCGTTTAGGGGAGGAGGTAAGGGGGCGCGCGTGAGGGAGCGCGTTCTCTCTGTCCATTTTGGGTTTTTTCCGGGTATGGAAAAAGAGACCTCAAGTAAAGGTAACTTTTTTAGATTGAAAACGTTAAGGTGTTAAAACAATTTGTATTATTTCGATATTCAGCATAATTAATTAGTTATCGTTTATTCGCATGTATATGAATCAATATTAGGACCCGTTTGGTTAACAAAAATAAACCCCATCAAACACTTTATTAGAGTTGAACCTACAAAAAATTGTTTGTTTCACCTCTTCAAACGAATGAAAGTGTTTGGGGCTTCTAACGATTCGGCCCATTTTGTTACCCCTAATTTTGTAGGGTCTTTCGTTCTGAAAGCCGTCTCTCTCCCCAACAGGCCAACGCTCTCTTCCGATCGCAGCTTCTCTCTCCCCAACACTCTCCTTCCGATCGCTGCTTCTAATGGTCGCCGGAACATCCACCCCATCGATCGCAGCTTCTCTCTCCTTCCGATCTCCGTTGTCGATTTTTCTGCATTGATTCCTGTCTTCCCTACCTCGACGGCGGCAATCGATCTTCAATCTCTTTCGGTAACCCTAGCTTTGCAGAATTTATTATGCTTTCATAATTCATATCGATCGATGTTGTTGTGGTTTCCTATCCGAGGAGAACCTGTGCTTTCCTTCGAGTCCTAAGTTTCGAATCTTCTTAAAAATGAGCAACAACAAGTTTATGAACAACCTGATGTTTGTGTAAAGTTCCTGGTGAAATTACGGAACCTCCTGTTGTGAATCAACAAAACTCAAGCTGATGTTTATGAAAAACAAATTATTATTTTTTTGAAATCTGCATAAAAACGAGCAAATTTCTAACCTGATGTTTGTGTTTATTCCTACTGTGATGTTTCTGAAATTTATGAATTGGGGGAAAGATTGAACTATGCCAACAATTTCTTCCGAGAGTTTTGTATGAATGGAAGACATGTCTTTGATTTGTTTGATTGCTTGCAGCTATATTGGTTGAAATATGTCACTGATAAGCTTGCTCCTAGGTTGTGCTCTATTAACAAAATCTAATCAATTATAATGTATTCGATTGAAGATGTTGTGGTCGATTTGAGGGAACCTTTGGTTTGATTCTCCGTCTGTACTGTGATTTCAGATTTCGAAGGTTTTCTCGATATTCAACTAAGACCTCTTCAAGGAGATAACATTACTTATATATATCACTCTGAGCAATTTCAAGTATTTGGCTGCGTTTTCTACAAATATACTATACAGCTGCTCGTGTCGCTTTGTTGTGAAAAGGGATACAACGAGGCTCACCTGAAAGAATGCTTGGAAGAATACACAACTCTTAACGCGTGGCATATCCTATAAAGGAGAGATTTGTGATTGAAAAACCAGTGAATTGTTATTGATCAAAGGAGTGAATATATACAGGATGAGAATCAGATAATCTAACTCCCTACAATCACTCAACAAGAATTCAAAATTTAAAATAACAATTATCCTAATAATTTAACTCAATTATCCTTAATATTCCCCCTCAAGCTAGGCGATCTTGTAGTTAGCTGAAGCTTGGAAATGAGATCTTGAAACCTTGGTCGCAGCAGTGGTTTTGTTAAAACATCAGCCAACTGATCACCCGTTGAAACATGGCTGACACGAAGAGTTCCATTTCTTACTTGCTCCCTCACAAAGTGATAAGCAAGGGCAATATGCTTCATTCTGGAATGGAACACTGGATTTGAGCTCAAACTCGTAGCCCCAAGGTTGTCGCAATAAATTACTGGCTGCTGAACTAACCGTACATCTAACTCAGTGAGCAAATGGAGAACCCAAAGGACCTCCGACGCAGTATCTGCCAATGCTTTATACTCTGCCTCTGTAGACGATCGAGCCACTGAGCGTTGCTTGCGAGAGCTCCAAGAGACCGGAGTGCAACCAAAGTAGACAATATACCCAGTTGTAGAGACAAAATCATCTTTATCTCCAGCCCAATCAGCGTCTGAAAATGCATGAATCACAGGGGAAGAGTGCTTGTAGATGTTAACTCCAAAATGAGAAGTACCAAACAGATACCTCAGCAGCCGTTTTAGAGCCATCCAGTGATCAGAAGTTGGAGCTTGCATATATTGGGACAATTTGCTAACTGTGAAAGCAATATCCGGCCGAGTTAAACCCAAGTATTGCAGACTGCCCACAATCATTCGGTAATCAGTAGGCGAAGGTAAAGGAGTTCCCCCATCTTTAACCAATGGCATCGTAGACATAGGTGTTGTCGCAGGTTTCGTTGCATCCATCCCAGCCTTGTGAAGAAGATCAATGACATACTTACGTTGAGATAGAAAGATTCCAGTAGGAGTAGGAATTACCTCAACCCCAAGAAAGTATGATAAAGCACCGAGATCTTTCAAGGAAAATTTAGAAGCCAGGGCTGTCACCAATCGGGTAATTGCAGAGGAAGTATTCCCTGTAATTATTATGTCATCAACGTACACCAACAGGTAGAGGAGTTGTTGATGACGTTGATAGATAAACAAGGAAGCATCCGCAATAGAATTGACAAACCCGACTTGAAGGAGGAATGTCTTAAGCTCATTGTACCACGCTCTAGGGGCCTGCTTGAGCCCATAGATAGCCTTTCGCAACTTACAGAGATGAGTAGGATACCTGGAGTCGACAAACCCGGGTGGTTGTGTCATATACACATCCTCATACAGTGTGCCTTGTAAGAACGCATTGTTGATGTCTAGTTGTTGAAGACGCCATCCATTGGAGACAGCCATGGTGAGAATTACTCGAACGGTAACCGGTTTGACCACTGGGCTGAATGTCTCCTTGTAATCAAGCCCGGATCGTTGATGAAAACCCTTAGCGACGAGTCTCGCCTTCAATTTATCCACCTCACCATCGGGTCGATATTTGATTCGGAACACCCACTTGCAACCAACTTGATTGTACGAAGGAGACGATGGGACAAGTTCCCATGTGTTGTTTGTGCAAAGAGCATCGTACTCGGCTTGCATAGCAGACCTCCATTCCGGGATTTGAGAGCTTGGGTGATGGTTTGGGGTTCAGTTGGGTGTGGGATGGATGTATGGACATGAAGATTGAGTTTATTTATTGGTTTGAGCACATTGTTTTGGGAACGGGTAATTGCTCCTGGACGAGGAGGAGGGTTAGCCGGTGGAAGCAATGATGATGAGCGAGTTTTGGGGCGCCTGGGTACTGAAGCGGAAGGGGTTGGCTGTTGCTGACGTGGTTGAGGAGGGGTGGGAGAGGCTACAGATTGTGGCTGGATGAGATCTCGCGAAACCGACGGGATTTGGGGGTTAATTGGGATAGAATCAGTAGGATTAGGAGGGTTGACTTCCTGATTTTGTGGATAATTGGGTAAATTTTGAACTTCAGCCGTAGGTGAGGTTAGAATGGGTATGGACAAAGTGGTCCATTCAGGATTATTAATAGGAGGAGAATGTGGTTTTGTGTTTATAGTTTTATATGGAAACTCATGCTCTACGAACTTAACATGGCGAGATGTGTAAATCTTTCGAGTGATTGGATCCATACATTGATAGGCACTTTGAGTAGATGAGTAGCCGACAAAGACACAAGCAATAGACTTGGGTTGAAGTTTGTGGGCATTATAAGGACGTAACCACGGAAAACACAAGCAACCGAAGCTTTTAAACTTGTTATAATCTGGCACAACATTTAGTAATCTGAAGAATGGAGAATCATTTTGTAAGAGTGGTGTGGGAAGTCTATTTATGAGATATGTTGCTGTAATCAAGGCATGGGGCCAGTGATCCAGTGACATACCCGAATGAGTCAAGAGGGAGAGGCCAGTTTCAACTACATGGCGGTGTTTGCGTTCCGACATGCCATTGTGTTCAGGCGTGTGTGGCGGAGAGGTGAAGTGAGTGATGCCATTAGTCCCTAGGAATGGACGTAGGGCGAGAAATTCCCCACCATTATCTGTATATAGAATTTTTATTTTGAACTTGAAGTAATTTTCAATCAAAGCTTTGTGTTTAATGAAAGTCTCTTTTGTGTCGGATTTATGTTTGAGAGGGTAAAGCCAGCTATAACGAGTGTGATGATCAACGAAAATAACATAATATCGAAAACCATCATAGGAAGTAACTGGAGAGCTCCAAACATCAGAATACATAACCTCTAATGGATGACTTGACACAATACTGGATTCATAAAACGGAAGCTTATGACTTTTATTGATATTGCACGATGTACAATCGGCTTGTTTGAATTGAGAAGGACATAAATTGAAATTTCTAGCGAGAAATTGAAAAACAGCAGTAGATGGATGACCCAAACGGTGATGAAGAGACGCAGAGTTGATAGACTGAATGGAATTGACCATTGGAGAAGCCTTCGGCCATATGTAGAGCCCATTGACACATGGTCCTTTAATTAGGATTTCCTTGGACCTGATGTTCTGTACAAAGAAGAAATCGGATAAGAAAATCACTGCATAAGGACTGTCCTTTGTAAGTTTGGAGACTGACATAATGTTTTTAGACATAGAAGGAACACAAAGAACATTATTAAGTGAGAAGACTTGGGAATTTGAAGGTAAAGACATTGTGCCAGAGTGAGAGATTTTTAAACCTGTGCCATCGCCGACAACCATCTCATCAGGGCCATTGTATGGATAGTGAATGGCCAAATTATTAAGATCGTTAGTGACATGGTGTGAAGCACCACTGTCAACTAACCAATTCTGGTTGAGTGAGCTTGCTGCTATGTTGGCTTGAGGAGGTGCAGCCGAAAAGCGAGCAGGATTATAGAATTCGATCCTGGCGCTTGTAGGTGAGGTAAGCCGGGTTAGGATTTGTAGTGTTGTTGGTTGTGACGGTTGCCTCAGGGGCGACATGAGATCCGTCAAGGAACTTGAAGAGATCATAACCTTCAAGAGTAGCTTGTATTTGGACTTTCCATGGCAGAAAATTGGTAGGGTCGAGTTTGATGATATTGGATAGAATCACAACTGTAAAGGGGTGATTCGGTTCATGGGGATTGGGAATTTGGGTTGCATAATTAGCTGCCATGGAGGATGAGTGAGTTTGAGTTTCGTTGTGAGAGGATCGTTGCTCTGATACCATATAAAGGAGAGATTTGTGATTGAAAAACCAGTGAATTGTTATTGATCAAAGGAGTGAATATATACAGGATGAGAATCAGATAATCTAACTCCCTACAATCACTCAACAAGAATTCAAAATTTAAAATAACAATTATCCTAATAATTTAACTCAATTATCCTTAATATATCCATCCCAACACTTTTGACATTCGATTCGATTCATCGATGCCTGATCTTGAGATTTTGCTGGTAATTCTTCATTAGCTTGTTCAACCTTTCCAGTTTGCAGGCCAAATGCTGGAATTGTAGAATTTGCATATGAATGGAATGTCTCCCATTCATAGACAGGAATCAGTTTAGTTGATTGCTTGAATTGGATAAATGGGTGTTTTGTAGTGATTAAACTTATGCCATGGAATGGAACCATAGCTTAAGAGACTGCATTTTCATTTTCAGTTTGAAAATCTGCTTGGATTTTGGCGGACATAGAAAGTGTTCTATTCTTTTTGTGATCCGCCCTACAATTTGTAGGGTGTACATAGTAAGAGAAGTACAATTCTGAAGAAATCCGAAATGATTCAATTCTAATTATAGCAAAAAAAATAAATCAAAACTGAGCTTTTAGAGATCTCCAAGTTAGTGTTGATGATCATTACTTTTCTAAATCAATTTAAAAACGACAAACATTAGAATTTATGAGATATTAAACATATCCCTATCCTAAATCAATTTAACCATACATTCACAAAGACAATAGCGAATTCAATGATTCATCTTTTAAGTCAACCAAACAAAAACTCAATCAAACACTAATTATTTCCTTTCCCTCCCCATAAAGGCAATGAATCTCTTTCCTTTCCATAGCTCCAACCAAACGGGCCCTTAATGTGTATGTGAATTATTATTCGTATGTATGTGTATGCTTACTATATGTATAAAGATTTTTATTTTGGCTTTTATTTTTGTGTATTGGATAAATTGGATAGTATTCATATTTAAATAACTAATTATTCATATACGTATGCATCGTTTGTTTAATTTATGTAGGCGGAAAACTCATATTTAATATTGACATTATTCATATGCAGCTTGATAATATTTAAAAAATTGAAACAATTTGTGCGCTAAATGTTTGTACATAACTCCATATTATTCGTATGTATTTTGACATTATGCGTATGTAACTAGAAAATTATTCGTATATAAGTTGAATGGAAATTCATACATTTCGAAGAAAAATATAACCCCAAAAGATTTGATTTTGCTTTACATCTTAAATATTTTATTGAAATTATTTAAATGTAAGTTGATAATATATTAAAAGAAAACATTATTGCATGGCTAAATAACTGATTTTGTACATGTGAATAATTCTCCAAATATGTACGAATAATGTCTTAATCTCTTTATTAACTACTACGTAAATAAGAGCATTATGAAAAAAAAAAATCTTTTTTTGACCGACCAAAATAAGAGAATAAAAAAAAGGAAGATTAGAATGTGTTTGAAACAGTGATTTTTTATTAATAAAAAAATTGAATCGTGCATTGCCGGAAGGAGTTACAAATTTCAACCAAGCAGTGTAACTCACGCCTTGTATTAAGATGTGTGAGATACTTGATAGTGGGTCCAACCGATTTCCTTTTAAAAAAAATAAATAAATTAAGGTTTAATCTCATCCATTAATTAAGAAGCATCTAATGGATAGAAATTGCTCACATTTTACACAATAAGACATGCTCACATAGATCTATCCTCTCTCTCTCTCTCTCTCTCTCTCTCTCTCTCTCTCTCTCTATATATATATATATATATATATATATATATATATATATATATATATATATATATATACACACTTACATTTACATTTATGGTCAAACATTTATTGTTTATGGTCAAATAGGATCCAAATATCTATTTATACTTGATATTTTAATATATATATATATATATATATATATAGAGAGAGAGAGAGAGAGAGAGAGAGAGAAAGAGAGAGAGAATGGGTATAAAGTGCACACCGCTTAGGGTGTACTTTGTGCACGATTTCTGACCATTGATTTGGGGTAAGCGGATTGCTGAGATTAAAATGTTTTTTTTCTTTTTTTTTTTAATATAAAAAACTATGGGGCCCGCGCACTAAGTAAAAAAGCCGCACTTACTCTCTTTGTTTCATGTGTGTGGGCGCGTGTGGTGTTTATGTGAATAAAACCCTAATCCCTAATTGCTTCTTCTTCATTTTTTTGGTCGGCAATTGATTCTTTTCCATGGAGCCAGGCGATCAGCGGAGGCGAACTCGGCAGATCTTACTGCGGCCGTCATCGCTGGCTTCGAGATACTCCCTTCCCTTCCCTTCATTTTTTGGCCGGTAATTGATTCTGGGCGGAGGCGAATCGGGGCAGCCGGAGGCGAATCGGAGCGGAGTAGGTGAGAGAGAGGAGTCCAATCTCCGGCGAGCTCGCGACTCATGGAAAGAGGGAGGAAATTTCAGATCTGACGCACCAGGCGGAGGCGAATCGGAGGCAAATCTGGTGCACCAGGCGGCGGCGGTGATTGCAAGAGAGGTTGAAGCCGGCGTCGAATCGAGGAGCACAGGAGGGCGGCGGCGATTGCGAGGCTACAGGGACATCGAGGGCGAAGAGGAAGGCTGGCGGTGGTTGCTGTGAGTGCCGCCATGAACGCAGGCCCTAGACATCGATCTGGAGGAACTTCTGGACTCCGGCAAAGGGAGGCGAGAGAGAAGTGGAGAGAAGGAAGGTGGTTGTGCCGGATCTGGCTGGGCAGTACCATTTCGGTGGCGGGTGTGGTGGTCGGATTTGGACTCGCGGTGGTATGCATGTGGCGATGGTGGCCTGCGGGTGTGCTGGACGTTGGAGGCGAGGCTGGCTCTCACTCCCCTGTTCATACTCCATTCCCTTCAATTCGAATCCGAGCACGGCGGCAGATCTGGTCGATGGAGACGATGGGGCTAGGTCGGTGGTGGCGATGGAGGCGGTGCTCCGACTCCCTGTTCACTATTAGTCTTCAATTTGAGTTTTATTTTTGGGATTCAACTAATTTGCTCATTATTCCTTCCTGTTTTATAGATTATTCATTGTGTGTTTGTTAGATTATTCAGAGATATAAGGGTATTTTTTCCGAGTTTGTTAGATTATTCAGTGTTTTTTGTTAGATTATTCGGTGAAATGTGAGACATTATTCGGTGAGATATGTAGCATTATTCGTATTATTCGGTGAGATATGTAGCATTATTCGTATTAATTGTAAGTATTGTTTAGAGACTTGAGGTATCTTAGCATATTTATTGTTCGGTAGTATAAGACAAATTATTCAATGGAATTAGTAATTTTTTATATGAAATAAATGAAAAAAGATAACTGAACATTATTCGGTAGGATGCGAAACATTATTCGGTGGAATTGTCAAATTTTTAAAACGAATTAAATAAAGCATTTATTTTCAACCGGAAAAAAAAAACCATTTTTGTCACAAATATTTTAGATATTAAAAAAAAAGAAAAAAAAAAGAAATGATGGAGGGTGGAGGAGACGCACCAAATGAAAGGGGTAGTTTTTGTTATGCCACGTGGGTCCCACTATATTAAAAAAAAACCAAAAATTCCTTTTAATCCTACCATTCCATCTTCCACCAATTAAAGGCCTAGATTTGTGCACTAGATACACTCTAAGGAGTGTGCACAAGGGAACCACTCCTTATATATATATATATATATATATATATATATATATATATATATATATATATATATATATATATATATATATATATATATATATATATATATATATATATATATATATATATATATAGTGGCGGCCGCAAGATTCTCTGAAAGGTGGGGCGGAATAATAAACTTAAGATTTGCAGGGTCGTTCAATCAATTTTTAAGGCCCTGTACAATTATTAAAATGAGACCTGTGATATTATAGTCATTCTTACTAATGAATATTATTATGTACAAAAGAGCACTTGAATTCTTATACAAATTAATATTATTATATATGTAAGGGTATTCGAATTCTTACAATATTAAATTAATTCTCATAACTTTAAAATATTTCCGGCTATAAAGTTCATTGTAAAGATTTTTTACAGTAAAAAGTTTATATTTACGTCATATGATATAGTACAAATATTAGAGATCATTATACAATATGAATTATTGATTTCTACAAAGGTTTCAATGAATTATATGTCTCTTTTCATTATAATTTTTTTAATTCCCCTATTTTATGGGTTCTAATTAATTTTAAGTAAATTTAATTTGTTTAATAGGATGTTGAAATTTTGAATGTTTTATTTTTTTAAAAGTATAAAATATTTATGAAATCTTATATATTACTAAAATTGAGAAAAATAATTTGAAATGTCATCATCCTATAATTGAGTCTTTTAGGAAAAACTAAAACATCCAAGATATGCTAAATAAAAAGATATAATTAATTTTTTTAATATAAATAAATTATTTACCATCGTCATAATTAATAAGATAGAAGAGGTAATATGTCTAAATTCACTGTAATTATTTACGAAAGAGAAAATGAAGCTAAGAAAAAAAAATTGAAATAAAGAAAAGGACAACAAAAGCAGGGGATTTGTTTAAGTGTGATAAAAAATTCAAACAAGAAATAAAAGGGAAGCAGTGGAGAATCGAACCCAAGCCTTTTATCCAAGATATGCTAAATAAAAAGATATAATTATTTTTTTAATATAAATAAATTATTTACCATTGTCATAATTAATAAGATAGAAGAGGTAATATGTCTAAATTCACTGTAATTATTTACGAAAGACAAAATGAAGCTAAGAAAAAAAATTGAAATAAAGAAAAGGATAACAAAAGTAGGGGATTTGTTTAAGTGGGATAAAAAGTTCAAACAAGAACTAAAAGGGAAGTTGTGGAGAATCGAACCCAAGCCTTTTAAGTATCATTTGATTTCTTCTCCTTCCCATTTACCAAGAGAACTAAGTGGATTAATTGATTTAATATCCATTCTAAATTTACTTATTACAAAAATACCATATATATAAATAAACTATTTTTTTCTCTAAACTTCGGGGGCTCGTGGGTCGAAAGGTGGGGCAGCTGCCTACGCGCGCCCCACCCTGGGGCCGCCCCTGTATATATATTCAGAGATGGTGTTTGGGTATCTATAAGTCAGAAACTATAAGTACTACTTTGTAGATGAAACTTCTTTGGAAGATTCTGACAAAGCCTACTTATGTGTGAGTCCGGGTTGTTATCGAAAAATATCTAAAAACATCCCCTCTCCTGGAATGGAATATTATAGGGCAAAATCCTCTTCTTGGTAGTGGGTTAAGTTAATGTATATCAAACATTTGTTCACCCATGGTCTCCAGTGGAGTATCTATGACGGGTGTATGATCAAGTTTTGGTTTGATAGCTAGGTAGTTAATGCCCATCTGCTTTCTTTTATTTTTGACGATGAGATATCTCCACCTGAATACTAAGGTTAGTCATTACATCCTTCTTACCAAGAGTTGGGATACAAACATGTAAAGTGCATTCTTAATCTCTACACTATCCTACTATAGATAATGGATCATATACTAACTTTGGTATATAGACTAAGTAAAGATAAGGAAACATAGTAAGGAAAATATAGAGTATATTATAATAGACTTGAAGTATTAATCCGAAAACTTTGGGTTCCGGATCATATACTCATATGTAATCTATCTATCTATATATATATATATATATATATATATATATATATATATATATATATATATATATATATACTAAAACCGATGCATAGCATCTTATGTGGCGCGTTGTGGTTAATCCGAGGGGAAAATTTAATAAAATAATATGATGTCATAGTTTATAGAAAGTTATATAAGTCACAATCTATCTATATATCTTTTAGTTAGTTGACAAAAACATAAATAAAAAATATTTCATAATCATACTTACCAAAAATATTAATAGATAAATATGTAGTATTTGATAGGTGCTATTTTATTTATATCTAGATTATTTTTTGGTGGAGAGAATTATTTATATCAAAATTAATTATTTAATCTTTGTTATTTTGTTTATATCTATAATTTTTTGAGGCCAAAATAAATTATTAAAATTATGTAGCCACAATCTATTCATGCATAGATATTTTAGTAAACTAATGTGTAATAAATATGTACTACATATTAAATAAAAAAACGAATATTAAAATATTTTTAAAAATCAACTATCTATTATATTACACGAGATTTAATTAACGATAGATTAGAAAAAAAATTATTTATATATAATATGTCGAACTAATTTTATTTATACCTATATATATTTTTTTTGGTGGAAAAAATTAATTATAATTAGATGATTATTTTTTATTTATTAGAATCTATCTAGATTATTTACAATATTATTAATGTATTCTCCGTGCACGGGACGGGAGCTACACTAGTATATCCTATATATGCCTACATGTTACACTTAATAATACTTAGGCTAAACTTATGCATAACATCATATACATACGTACATATGTTGCATTTTATTCTTGGAATTATGTTATATTTGTATGTTTCGGTCTTTTGGGCCTTTTAAGCCCACAAGCTCGGCCCAACTCTCATGAGCTCTTACTGGAGAGAGCTGCTTCGATGATACGCAGTGTTTCAGCTATGAGCTCGTCTATATAAGCATAAGCCCTCTAGAGTTTGCTCACTTCATCAGTTTGGAGCTCGAAGTAAGCCAGACAGAGAGAGAGAAGAGTTCTATCGACGCAAGCTACGGTTTCTCTGCGAAGGCTCTCCGACGACGATCAACGACGAAGTTCTCCGATCTAGAGTGTATCCTCCATCCAGGACTCTAGATCTGAGGTTGAAGACGACGAGGAAGACCAAGGCTCTGTGTTCCTTGTGCTTCCAGCGATTCCCGGCGATAGATCTGGCTTCCAACTGCCAGATATGAGGGAGTTCTTTGTTTCTTTCCTTCTAGATCATTTCTTTCTCTTACATGAACCTTGTATCTGTGTTATGCTTCGATCTGTATTCTAGAGTTTGTACATGCAACCTTATTTGTAATCGCTAAAAAGAACTAGTGGATTTGGGTCGAGTCTCTCTTTCATGAGACTCCGTGGATGTAGAGTTTACACTCGAACCGCGTAAAAAATCTTTTTGCGATCTTTTGCTTTCGTTTACTGATATTGTTTGCGCTCTAGCCAGCATCTGAGTTTCCATTGTGGTATCAGAGACAGCTCTGTGATACTAGAGCTTGAGTGTCGCGATTCAAAACCCCTGAGTCATTCTTGGCTTCAGGGACTAGATTCGGGGGTAGGGCTATGGGTGGACCTAGATAGAGAGCATCATCGCTTGGTGCCATTCTTCCCCTGTCTGACGTATCACGGGTTGTCTCTTAGGTTCTAGAGTTTCGGTTTCTAGGATCTTGTGGGCTACTTCTCATATCTTGTCATTTTCGATGCTACTTAGTACATACTAACATCTTTTGCTGTTCTTAGTACATACTAACATCTTTTGCTGTTCTTACGGGTACCAAAAGAAGGTGATACGGGGTTAGCCGTAGGATGGCCTGATCTTCGACAATCAAGACTCAAAGACAAGAACGGAAGCAAAAGACTCAAGAACACCAAACAAGGACTCGATATCGACAAAGGACAAACAAAACGCAGCAACTATGAACTCGACAAAACAGTGAATAAAAGACCGATAGAAGGGTGATTCGAACTATGGTAGAACGAGATAAAGACGCCAGACCTCTTAAGAGGGTAGGAACCAAGTAGCAACGACTACAAAGTCCGCCTCTACAACCTTACACAACCAAGCGGACAACTTGGAGGCACAACAAGGAGGGGACTTGTGATTACCAAGATCACCAAGCTCTCGCGAGGTTGATGAACTCAAAGCAAACCAAGAAAGATCAAGAACCAATTTGCAATCGACGAGCAACGCTTCGAATCGATTGACTTACGCTCTATGTGTTTCACACAAAAAGAGAACTTTCATAAATTTCAACGTCCATTGTTCTACAGAGGAACGCCGACTATTTAACCTAGTCTAGGGCTGATTTTCGGCTATAATTAATAAAATAATTAACTTAAGAAAATATTAAAATAACCCTAAGAGTTTCCTAAAATAGCTTAAGTAGGAAAGTTGCTAAAATAGGAAATAAAACAACGTTCAAGACTTATGAATTTCGGCTCAACATGTGCCTAGGATGGTTTGAAAATCTTGATCCCAATGCACATGTAGGTCTTCAATGTAAGCTCGGGGAGTTGAACCGTGCTCGAGAATAAGGCGTGACTCACAAACATGAATGAGTCTCTCTGCAGCTTCTTGGCTCGGGCTCGAGTGATAGGTCCGTCCCCTAAGATGATTGGCGTGTCCGGAGGTGTAGAAGATGGTCCCGCATCAGATGGATAACTCCTTGAAGATCAAACCCTTCGATGGAGTCATCGACTTTTCCATGGGGCAAGTCAAGATGAGAGCTATCTTGATCAAGGAGGGCTGCTGGAAGGCCATCACTCATCAAATAAAGTACCCTAAGGCTCTCACAAAGAAACTCTACCCAGGCATCAAGATTGATGGACCTGAAGGTGGATCTGGTCTCACACCAGAAGAGAAAGCAAAGCATCTAGAGGGAGCTCAACCTACTGAAGCTGGTCTTGAGCTTGACCTCAAAGCTCACGCTGAAATCATGCTAAGGTTAATTGAGGGCATAGCCCGTCAGGTGGTAAAATTCTCTTCCGTTTATCTTCTCTGGTCTGCTCTGGAGAAGCTATTTTTTACTACATCTTTGCCCTCTAGAATTTCCTTGTTGTGTCGGTTATTTACTTTTAAAATGGATGTGAATCTGACTTTAGATGACAACCTTGACAAGTTCCTTAAAATGACCCAAGAACTAGAACGTTGTAAAGATGAAATCAAAGACACTCATCAGGCTATCCTCTTGCTTAACTCTTTACTTGACAAATTTGAGAACTTCAAAGATATTATCCAGGGAGTTATCTAAAGATAAAATCATTGAGGCTCTAATTGAGAAAAACGAGGTTATAAAGGTTTTCAAGATTAAGGGTCTCTCTACCAAAACTAATAAACAAGATAAATATGAAGTTATGTTTACCCAGCAAAACAAGTTTGAAAAGAAAGGTAAAAAGGCTAAGAAAAATAAAAAGGACAAGAAGGATAATCCTAAACCTGATAAGTCAGATAAATCTGATCCTAATTCTAAGTGTAACTATTGTGGTAATGTTGGACACTAGGTTAAGGACGACATGAAAAAAAAAAGGGCTGAACAATGGGCTAAGCAAAATAAAACTGAATTGTCTCCTGTTGTGCTTGAATCTATGCATAAGTATCCTGCTGAATTGTTTATGTGTGCTAAATCTGCTTCATCGGATACATGGATTCTTGATTCTAGATGTACCATGCATGCTTCTTCTAATAAAAACATGTTTAGGACCTTAAATGAAAACATTTCTGGTGGTGTCATGTTAGGAGATGATACTTCTTTAGAGATAAAGGGTGAGGGATATGTTCCCTTATGCATGATGGTGTGGTAAGAGTCTTTACTAATGTGAAATATGTGCCTAAGTTTAGAAGAAACTTGATGTTTGAATCTTCTCTTGAATTACTTGCCTGCAATGTTGAGTCTATAGATGGAATTAGAACTGTATATTGCAATGGTAAGGCTATTATGAAAGAAAAAAAGGTTAAAGGTTTGTTTCATATTCATGCTTCACCTGCTGAGATTAATTATGTGCATTAAGATGTCATGAGCTTATTTGATACTAAGATCTGGCATGAAAGATTAGGTCATATTGGTAACACTAGCATGCTGCATCTGCATAAACATGGTCTTTTGCCTAAGAAACCTGCAAATATTGATTTATGTGAGAATTGTTGGCAAATCTGCTAGACTTAATTTTCCTAACTTATGTGGCTTCTGCTCTTCTTGAATACATGCATTCTGATCTGTGGGGCCCTGCCCAATTTGATACTTTTAGTGGCATGGAGTATTTTATAAGCTTTATTGATCATTATTCTAGGAAAGTTTGGATCACCTTGCTTAAGTCTAAGAACCATGCTTTTGATGCATTTAAAACCTGGAAGAATATGCATGACTAAAACTCAACCTGATTTTAAATTGAAATGCCTAAAAACTTATAATGGCCTTGAGTTCTGTAATATTGATTTTGATTCCTTTTGTCAAATAAATGGGATTAAAAGGCATCTGACTGTCCCGGGCACACCACAACAAAATAGGACAGTAGAGCGTATGAACAGAACTCTATTGGAAAAGACTAGGTGTATGTTGTTTAGTGCTGGCCTAAAACCAAGTTTGTGGGGTGAAGTTGTTCACACAACTGCATACCTCATCCATAGACCCCCCTCTAGTGTCATAAATGTTAAGACACCTCAGGAGACGTGGATGCTCTGTGTATGCATATGTTTCCCAGGGAAAATTAGAACCTAGAGCCAAAAAGGGGATCTTGTTGGGTTACCTTGAAGGGGTTAAAGGCTATAGAGTGCTGCTTATGCAGACTGGGGGATACAAAGTTATAGTTGCTAGAAGTGTCATGTTTAATGAACATGATTTCCCCTTTAAAAGTGCACTAACCACCACCTTCCAAGCCACAGGTACTAAACAGCAGAACAAGAGGACTTTCGGTGATGACTTAGCTAATGATGATGAAGTAGCAGGCCTACAGTTTGACATTGTTCTAGCACCTTCAACTCCCATTCCCTCCACATTACATGGGGGACAAGAAGAAGAAAGAGAACCCACTGCAGAGGACATGGATATTGAAGAAACAACACCACAGTCATCACAAGCAGAAGATGGAAATGGATAAGAAGACGGGGATCCATCAGAACCAGAGCCTTTACTTTTTTATTCTTTACACGCATCTCCCTTCTTTTCTCGTGATGTAAATGGCCTGCTAACTAACTCCTTTGGTTTCTTCTCCCTCCATTCTTCTTATTTGCATGATATTAATTTGGATGATTGGCAGTTGACTAGGGATAGAGAGCCTAGGGTTAGTATTCCCAATAGGAAGTATGCTAACTATATTGTTGAGTATGCCTTGCTTACTACTGACATAGTTAGGCACCCCACAACCCCTAGTTCATTTGAGTCTGTTGATTCCAATTCTCATGCTTCCGAATGGTGGAAGGCTATGAAAGATGAGATAGCCTCCATGAACCATAATCGTACTTGGGTTTTAGTTCCTAGACCTCCTAAGACTAGACTCATAGACTCTAAGTGGATCTTCAAGTTAAAAGAAGGTTTAAGCCCTAAAGACCCTCCTAGGTTCAAAGCTCGCTTAGTAGCTAAGGGTTTCACACAAAGGGAAGGTCTAAACTATAATGATATATTCGCACCCGTAGTTAAGTATAAAACCATGTGTATCCTTCTATCCATGGTTGTTGTGTATGATTGGGAATTAGAGCAGATGGACGTTAAGACTGCTTTCCTCCATGGGGACTTAGATGAGAGTATATACACGCGTCAACCTAAGGGTTTTATAAATAAAACCAAACCCAACCATGTTTGTCTCCTCAAGAAATCCATCTATGGTCTTAAACAATCCCCTAGGCAGTGGACCCTTAAGTTTGATAAGGTAATCAAAGGTATAGGTTTTCGTAGAAGCAGTTATGATAATTGTCTTTATTACATTCATCATGCCACTAAGAATGCAATCTATGTCCTTTTATATGTTGATGACATACTTCTGATCCGTAGTTCCCTCGCTTTAATTAGTGGGGTAAATACTGATCTACAAAAGTATTTTGACATGAAAGACCTAGGCTCCACTAAAAAAATCTTAGGCGTCAATATCATTAGGGATCGCCCTAAGAAAGCCATTTGGGTATCTCAAGATGATTATGTCCTTAAGGTCTTGGAAAGGTTTAACATGGCCAACTCCAAGCCTACAACCATACCCTTAGGAGGGCACCTTGAGCTTACAAAGAAAGGCTGCCCCACTAAGTCTTCCGATATCCAGCTAATGGCTAAGATTCCTTATGACGAAGCCGTAGGATCAGTGATGTATGTCATGCTCTGCACCCGTCCCGATCTTGCTTTCTCCATAAGTGTCCTTAGCAGGTTTATGTCTAATCCCGGAATGGATCATTGGAATGCTATGAAATATCTCCTTAGATACATCTCTGGAACTAGAAACCCGTGTCTAGCTTACAACCTACACTTTCTCTAATCAGATTTATGGCTATGTAGATGCCGACTTTGCTAGTAACAAGGACCATAAGAAGTCCACCACAACTTATTACTTCACATGGGATGGGAACTGTATCTCCTGGAAATCGCAACAACAAAAAGTTGTAGTGTTATCCTCCACAGAGGCTAAATATATGGCTACTATTGAGGCAACAAAAGAAGCCATCTGGTTAAAGGGTATTCTTGGAGAGATACTTAGGAAAAGCTTTAAGCCCATTATCTTCACTGACAGTCAGAGTGCTTTATACCTCTGTAAGGATCATATATGTACCACGAGAGACCAAGCATATAGATGTTAGGTTCCATTTCATCCTCAATAAGATAGAGGATGTAGCTGACTTTGGTACTAAAGTTGTACCTTCTAACAATTTTTGCTTCTGCATGGATTTTCTTCACATCGAAGAACCTCCTCCATAACACATGTAGTATTGAGTCGATGACGGGCAAGATGTTCACTCAGGACCGATTACAATCCACTATGTTTTGATTACTAGGGATGAATATTCAGATTAGGAGGGCAAATTGTAAAGTCCATTTTTAATCTCGACACTATCCCGCTATAGATAATGGATGGCATATAGTAACTTTGGTAAATAGACTAAGTAAATATAAGGAAACATAGTAAGGGAAATATAGAGTATATTATAGACTTGAAGTATTAATCCGAAAACTTTGGGTTCCGGGTCATATAATGGTATATAATATCTCCTATATATGCCTACATGTTACACTTATTAATACTTGGGCTAAACTTATGCATAACATCATATACATACATATGTTGCATTTTATTCTTCGTATTATGTTATATTTGTATGTTTCTGTCTTTTGGGCCTTTTAAGCCCACAAGCTCGGCCCGGCTCTCATGAGCTCTTACTGGAGAGAGTTGCTTTGATGAAACGCAACGTTTCAGTTATGAGCTCGTCTATATAAGCATAAGCCCTCTAGGGTTTGCTCATTTCATCAGTTTGGAGCTCGAGGTAAGCCAGAGAGAGAGAGAGAGAGAGAGAGAGAGAGAGAGGAGTTCTATCGGCGCAAGCTAGGATTTCTCTGTGAAGGCTCTCCGACGACGATCAATGACGAAGTTCTCCGATCTAGAGCGTATCCTCCATCCAGGACACTAGATCTGAGGTTGAAGACGACGAGGAAGACCAAGGCTCTGTGTTCCATGCTCTTCTAGTGATTCTCGACGATAGATCTGGCTTCCAACTGCCAGATCTGAGGGAGTTCTTCGTTTCTTTCCTTCTAGATCGTTTCTTTCCCTTTCATGAACCTTGTATCTGCTTGTTATGCTTCGATCTGTATTATAGAGTTTGTACATGCAACCTTATCTGTAATCGCTAAAAAGAACTAGTGGATTTGGGCATGAGTCTCTCCTTCTTGAGACTCCGTGGATGTAGAGTTTACACTCGAACCGCGTAAATAATCTTGATGTGTTCTTTTTCTTTCGTTTACTAATATTGCATGGGCTATAGCCAGCATATGAGTTTACAAAAAAAATTACAGTCTGAACTATCGGGCATTTTACCTCAACAAGTTATCCAAGAAATACAACAAACAATCTTACCTGTTCATTCTTTCTTGAAACACCTTTATTAACTGGGGGCTCGATACAAATGGGTGGTTCTCGACAAAATCGGTTGTCTTATTGGTTACTAATGGAGCATCAGCCATTGATTTTGGGTGCGAATGGATTTGAAAATTAAATGTTCCTCATAAGGTAAGAATGTTCTTATGGAAAATTACCAGATATGGCTTACCCACTAAAGAACGCATGTTGAAATAGCATATCTAGGTCCCTATGGGTTGTGGGCTTTGTGATTGGTTTAGTGAAACAGTAGAACATCTTCAGGTGGTGATTTATGTTTGAAGCAGTGGTATGCACAACATCACAAGCAATGAGTCTATGTTACTCCCCTAGTGGCCTGAGCCAGTGTTGATACTAAGAGATGATTTGTTTAAGATGTTGAAGTTCCACAGCTTTGTCGTTAAACTCCTTCAGATGCTCGTGCTGGATGGACACATCTCACCTGAAGATTGTATTAATTTTCATGAATCACCACCTGGGTTTGTTGCTTCAACATTGCTTTCTCCTAGTGTAGAAGTAAAAACACAAATTGGTAAGTTCAACGGGAATTCTAATTGTTTGGTCAAATTGGTCGATGAAGCTATAAAGAAGTAGTTCATGAACCTATAAAAAGGTGGTTCATAAACCTATAAGAAAGTGGTTCATGAAGTTATAAAGAAGTGGTTCATGAAGCTATAAAGAAAGTGGTTCATGAAGCTATAAAGAAGTGGTTTATGAAGCTATAAAGAAGTGGTACATGAACCTATAAGAAAGTAATTCATGAAGCTATAAGGAAGTGGTTTATGAACCTATAAAGAAGTGGTTTATGAATTTATAAAGAAGTAGTTCATGAAGTTAGCAAGAAGTGATTCACGAAGTTATAAAGAAGTGATTCATGAAGTTTTCATTCTTCTTTTATTTTTTCTTTTAATGCTTAATTTTTAATTATTATTTTTAAATAAAATGGTTTACGAAACAATACTATTTACTCCGTGAACCACTTCTATTCATATGTGCTGAACCACTTGGTTTAAATCTCTGAACCACTTCTATTTATAAAGAAGTAGGTTTAATTTGTGGGGTTTTTTGAGTATTTGGAAATTTTTTGGCAGGGTAAGGGGGCTTTTGGGTATAGACGTACATCCCTTTCTTACGTAAGACCCTTTTGTTTGGTCTTACCTTTTTGTAACCTTTTGGTTTCACCACCGTAGCTATATATTTACCACTTCAGACTTGGTTTAAAACCTTGAACCATTTGGTAAAAAACCCTTAACCACTTGGTATAAAACCTCTAAACCATTTGATTTAACACTCATGTCACCTAAATGGAATTTGTCATACCTCATTGTATCCAAGTGTGATTTGTCTAATCATCATTACACAAAGTGAGATTTTTCCATCGAACACCTCGAAGACATTTTATCGAACACCTTTCGGGCGTTCCCCATGCTCCCACACCTCACATACATTATACATTTGAATCACTTTGTTCCCAATTCTGTATCCTTTAACACAAAATGTCAAATCCTGTACTGATACAACAAACCTTTGATTAATTGTTTTACAAGATTATTCAGGGCCCGTTTGGTATGCATCAAATTGAGAATGGGAATGGGAATAGGAATCACTCATTCCCATTCTTGTGTTTGGTATGCCCAAATCGGGAATCAAAGTGATTCCCAGTAATCTCCCCATTCCCAGTTTTGAGCCCCTTCCATTCCTTTGACAAAACCTAAGGAATCACTCATTCCCATTTTTGCCCATCTCCTTCCCCATTCAACGCCGGTCAGATCTGTTCTTCGTGTCCATCGCCTCGACAGATCCGCCACCCTCGCTGCTTTCAGCACTGCCCAACGCCGCCGCTGCCGCTACCACCACCGTCCAACACTGCTGCAGCCCCTACCACCACTGTCCAGATCTGTTGACGGCGCCACTACGACCATCGTCCAACGCCGCCACCGTCACCTTCATTAGGATCTCCCCTATCATTGTCGTCCTCCATGCTTCCGTCCTCCTAACCAGACCCCTGTCCTCTCCCCCTTCATCTCCGTCAAGATCTCCTCCTGCTCTCTCTCTCTCTCTCTCTCTCTCTCTCTCCCCGAGACCAGATCTTCCCCTCCACCGGCCATCATCTCTGTCTGCCGTCGTCTGAAACAGTGAGCGAGCAGATCTCCCCCTCCACCGGCCATCATCTCCTTCATCCTCCGCCGTCGGAAACAGTGAAACGACAATGTTGCATCGTCCCGAGATGAATTAGGGTTTGAAGTTTTAGATTTGCAATTTGTTTAATTTTGTGATTAATTTCTGACTTTGGAGGTTGAATTTGTATATTTTCATTCTTAATTTGAGGGATTGAATTGATTTGCGGTTGAATTTGGTAGTTTGAAGTTTTGGGTGTTTAGGTTGAATTTGGGAATTTCTCATTCCGATATTATACCAAACAACATGTTTAGGTAATCGTTTATTCCGACTTTTGATTCCGATTCCGATTTCCATTCCCATTCCGATTACTACATTTATACCAAACGAGGCCTCAATAATTTCCTGAATTTGGTCAATGTTTGACATAACAGAAGCCGCGCAATCCGAGCGAGATCTCAACTACTACTGACCTCCTCCTTCTTCCCGCTCTTCCAAGCCCATCGCCAACTACGTCTAGCCCCCGTCGCCGGCTGCCACCGAAAACCCTAGCGCATTCGCCCCCCGCGGATCTCTGATGTCGGCGCAGAAGTCTCGGAATCGTAAGTCGTTAAAACTTCGTGTTTGCACATGAGTACTCGTCCATAACAACTTAGACACTCATATAAAAAAAAAGATACCCTAGTTTCAATGCATTAAACTTAAGAAAGACATCTAAAAACTTAATTCAACTAAAACGGGTTCCCTCCAAATTTAGCCTTTGATTCGAATCATCCAACATATCTATCCTGGTCTGTGAATCGTCTTTGTCATACTATCTATGAAAGGTAAAGAAGACTGAATTCTGTGTGCCTCTCTTGAAAAAAGGTTTGGGACGACTATACTACACAACCACTGAAACTCATGCTTGGAGAAATTCTTCCCATTCTCAGTAACTTTGCTCTGTACAAGCAGATTGTTATTCAGAAACTAGGAAGATCAATACTCTATATTTTTCACAGCGGATTTTTACAAGAGATTATGTTCCTTTATCGGCTTCTCTTGAATGCCTGCCCAGTTTTTATGTGCGTCTGCACGGTCTCACAGTGCGCTTGAAGACTAATGTGGTAACCATCCTCTTTAAATTAAGCAACTTGTTCAAGCTTTGTAGCTTAATCATTAATCGCCATCCTTTGTTGCAGATGATCTCACTAATCACTATCCTTTGTAGCAAGAAAACAGGAAATTACCCAACACATATCAGCTCAATCAGAAGGTTCTGTACTGCTTGCCTCGACATTGCCAGTGGTGTTTTTGGGATCCAGAGGCATGTGGAATTTAGGACGCCGGAGGCAAACCATAATACAGATTCCTGAACAAACTCCAATTCAAAGCATAACTATGACAAGTCATACACACTGACAGCATAAGTAGGGCATGAATTCGAAACCCAAAATTTTAAGACAATCGTTAGTCCAGCAAAACCAAGCATATATTTATGGCCACTAGTCAAAATTCGAAACGATCTACATTTGTAGCAACTGGAAATGAGGTGCATAAAGAAAGACCTGTTGACAGATCAATTTGAAGAGGCCTCCAATTTGGGATAAGCATTTTTTTTCCGCTCATTTCATCTTTGCTTCCGTGAACAGAACATGGCGATTCACCCGGGGATCATATTTCCTGAACTCGAGCTTTTCAGTCATTTTCTTGGGATTCTTCTTCTTTACATAGAAGAATCCCGTACCTGCAGAAGATACAAGCCTAATGAATATTGTAGCAGACTTCTTATCTCTACCCATCCTTGAGTTTACTGGAGGCACGAAAGTACGAAACAAGGATCTGCACAAAAACAAAAGCCGGGAGGAAACAAAGAGACCATTAAGCTCTGAATCCATGGGCTTAACTGCATAAGTTCTACCTAACATTATGCATAATATGGTTTCTCAGGTAAAATAATTTGAAACTAAGATCACTTGTACACACGATTAAGTACCAAATTGATGCATACTGTTTGTTCTCTCCTACTCACAATCACTGATTTTCGTCCTCTGGTTCAAATAAATTTCAAAATGTTGCAGTTAGATGTTTTGAACCCTAATCAACATACAGACATGAGCTTTTCAATCACACACTGAAAAGATCAAGCAGAAGAGGAAGACAATTTATGGGGATTAGGGTTGTAATTTGATCAAATCAGGGGCTGGTGAGAAAGCAATGAGCTTCACAGTGGCACTTAATAAAATAGGTTCGGCGCCTTCAGCAGCACTGAAGTTGGAATCCTTTTCCGTTACGGGAACGTCGAACCAGATCGATGATGGCGGCGAATGCAATCGGCGGGGCGAGAAGAAAATAAAGAGCAGATGAAGAACAGAGATCTAAAGAGAGAGGAAGAAGAACGACTTACAGACAAGCCAAGAATGGAAGAAAGACTAGGGTTTCCTCCGTCTCTCCTGGCTTCCGCTTGACTGCTTGGGAGAGAAGATCAGAAGAGAAATAGGTTAGAGTTTTTATTTTTTTATTTTTTAAATACGTTGTCGACGAGGTAAGCTATAGCCAGCAAAAAAAAAAAAACCGTCAAAAACATATAGGGTGGGTTTGGATTTCATTGTATTTTAATTATAATATAATTATTTTACCTTGTTTTATGTGAGTGTTTGGTTACAAAAATAAGAATCTAATAAAAATCGAGATAAAACCGTAATTTAATAAAATAATCACATAAATCGAGATAAAATAATTACATTATAATTAATACATCTTGAAATACAAAAACATCATAATTTAAACACCTTAAAAATTGTGTTAACCAAACAATGCCTTATCATTTTGCATTATAAACATAATGCATTTGGAATCCAAACACACCCATAATTGAATACATAAAAAGGTGCAATATAACAAGTGGAAGCGCGCCTTACAAAAGACGAAACTAGACGTACTAAATCTATCACATTGGGTAGGTAGGCTACGGAAGAAACCAAGTATCGTCTTGAAAGAGCACCTCTGGCCGGCGATACATTAGGAATCCTTATGGATAGTGAAGACGAACCTCCACGAAGCTCTTTCCCGATCATGGAGTTGGCCCGAACACCACCTCGACCCCAGCCAGTCCTTACTCCGACTGTCAGAACCCCAACAAAGATGAAGAAAGGTCTAGTTGCACCAAAGTAAAGTCGCACACAGCTTCAGTACATCGCACCTCGAAGGACAGGTCAAGCCCTAACGGGGTTTAATTCGAGCTCTTTTGAGCGAAATTCAAGCAATTGCGGGGATTTAAATTAAGCCATTTCGGACGGTTTTACTGTGTGTGTGTGTGTAATTATGTACCTCAAGTCCGTTTTTTTAATTAACATTTGTGTGGCTTGGTGTGCAAGGCCAAACTTGCACCTTGCACGCCAAGAATGGCAGATCATCTCGCCGTTGCCTGGACAGAGCACCCAGTCGAGAAGGTAGAGGCACCGCCGAGGACGGTCGGAGGGGGGCGACACCGGGCACCGCCAGTAATGCCGGACAACCCATTGGATGATAGAAATGCTCCCGATCAGCGAGAAATCGAGCGGCGAAGGGGAGGCAGTAGCAGAGCGCTCCAGGCCAGAGCAATGGGATGCAGAGGCGCCACCGACCGACATTATGGGCGGGAGAAACGAAGAGAAAGAAGCCCCTCTCCTATAGCCCCAGATTTGGGTGCAGATTGGTCAATTGCATAAAGGATCAAGACCCACGGGCTCTTGCGAGAATGAGGATTGAGATACGAGATCTAGATGATCAAATTAGACATGGAGAGTAATGAATTTGGGAATAAGAACCGAAAATTAACAAAAGCCCCATCTTAAATTTGGTTTTTATCAACTTGCGAAGATGGATATTCGAATTGGGGTTTTTAAACTTCATCGTCTTCATCAGTGAATCACGTCGAAACAAAAGTTTGATGGCGTCACAACGGGTCGAAAGAGGCCGAAGTCGGACTGAAGCGGTCAGAGCCGGAGTGAGACAGCCGAAGCCGGGATTAGAGGTCCCTCTAGGTAGATATTCTAGAGAGAAGAGAGCTTTTTTTTAAAAAAAATAAAAATCTCAAAACATTTATTGCTATGATTAAAAAAGATATACCAAGTATATATCTAATTAAAATCTATAGATACAAATAAATAAATTGCATATAAGTTTCTTTTTTTGTAATATACTTTCGAAAATATTTACAATCCCGATGAAGACCTAAAGACGACACAAATAAGTTCAACAAAATTTTACCAAAATAACTCAAACTAGTATGATCCCCGCGTCATTGCGCGATTTTTTATAAATAAAATCTTACTAATATATTAAATTATTATTATAACATAATTGTAAAAGTTCAGATAATTAAATATTTTGAGTTAAATTCATGGGTTGAGAAAACGATTAAAGTAGTATATATATATATATATATATATAGAAGTAGATTACTAATATTAATTTTATATTTTTTTATTATTAATTTTATGTTTTGAATTAATCCCATTGTTTTTTTAGAGAAAAAAACTACTAAAATAATAATTTAGGGTAAGATCAATGTTTTGAATTAAGCCCAATAGTTAGTAAAATTAAAGAAAAAAAAAAGAATTAAAGGAAAAAGAAAAAAAAAATCAAATTAAAGAAAATCAAAGAAAAATGGCAAAAATAATGATTGGTCGAGACTCATAAAATTCCTCTAAGCTTGATACATCATCCTAAACTCTTCTAAATTAAGAGTTTATATAGATATAGATAGTTAGTAAAATTAAAGAAAAAAAAAAGAATTGAAGGAAAAAGGAAAAAAAATTAAAATTAAAGAAAATCAAAGAAAAATGGAAAAAATAATGATTGGTCGAGACTCATAAAATTCCTCTAAGCTTGACACATTATCCTAAACTCTTCTAAATTAAGAGTTTATATAGATGTTTTTTTAGAGAAAAAAACTACTAAAATAATAATTTAGGGTAAGATCAATGTTTTGAATTAAGCCCAATAGTTAGTAAAATTAAAGAAAAAAAAAAGAATTAAAGGAAAAAGAAGAAGAAAAAATCAAATTAAAGAAAATCAAAGAAAAATGGAAAAAATAATGATTGGTCGAGACTCATAAAATTCCTCTAAGCTTGATACATCATCCTAAACTCTTCTAAATTAAGAGTTTATATAGATATAGATAGTTAGTAAAATTAAAGAAAAGAAAAGAATTGAAGGAAAAAGAAAAAAAAAATAAAATTAAAGAAAATCAAAGAAAAATGGCAAAAATAATGATTGGTCGAGACTCATAAAATTCCTCTAAGCTTGACACATCATCCTAAACTCTTCTAAATTAAGAGTTTATATAGATAGTTAGTAAAATTAAAGAAAAAAAAAGAATTAAAGGAAAAAGAAGAAAAAAAAAAATAAAATTAAAGAAAATCAAAGAAAAATGGCAAAAATAATGATTGGTCGAGACTCGTAAAATTCCTCTAAGCTTGACACATCATCCTAAACTCTTCTAAATTAAGAGTTTATATAGATATATATAGTTAGTAAAATTAAAGAAAAAAAAAAGAATTGAAGGAAAAAGAAAAAAAAAATTAAAATTAAAGAAAATCAAAGAAAAATGGCAAAAATAATGATTGGTCGAGACTCATAAAATTCCTCTAAGCTTGACACATCATCCTAAACTGTTCTAAATTAAGAGTTTATATAGATAGATATAGATTCAAAAACCACGCTAAGCTTCGTTGAGATGCGTCGAGGAACAAATTGTTATAGTAATTTTCTTCCATTTTTGGTTTATTTTGGTGGTTTTCGAAAACTCCATTATGGTTTCGATTAAAGGATATGTGTCGGGAGGATGTTGAATTTCTGGATCGAGCTAGGGTTATGCATAGGCTTAGCCCATTTTATCGGGCTCAAAAGCTTCCCTCAAATCAAACAAGCTCCTCCATCATCCTATTTGACCGACCGAGCTACTATAAGAGCGGTGGAGATCCTCTAGTCCTCAATTGTGGTCCAATATTATGGTCTATATCGCTTGATTGAATATGCTGAGTTATTTTATTATTTTTCCTAATAAATAGGGTAGTTGTATAATTATTTTCAACCAATAAAAGGAGGTGGACTATAAAAGGGACCGCGATTACGGACTAGAGGATCCTCACCACTATAAGAGATGATTAATTAATTGTTTCTTGCCTCCCTACTACAATTTTTTCAATTTTAAATTTCACCATAATGCCGAAATCAAGCTCTAGTAATTTAGAAAGGATTCATTTTTTTTCTTTTTTTTTTAAACGGAAAAAATTTGACCATAGAGCCGAGCTCTATCAGCCAAGAGCATCCTTGCGGATGAGACTACCTAACAGAGAATCATCAGGAGTCAAGAATCCGTTAGAAGCAGAAGCGATATGTGACAAGCGATCAGCCACCAGATTTGCCTCACGGAAGACATGATGAATCTCAACAGAACCAAAGAAGCCCATCGAGACTAGACTGTCCGAGACAATCATTTCAGAGTCTCTAGTAGGCTTCTCTAAACCTTTCAGACTTTTTATTATTGTTAAGTTGTACCCTTCAATGATAAGGTTGGTTATTTTCAGTTCTTTTGCAGCCAGAAGTCCCTTCTAGAGACCCAAACTTTCACAGCCACAAACCGAACTGATTGGTGATGGTCCGTTGCCAGTGAAAATAGGAGAACCTACGGAATCCCGAAGGATGTAGCCATAAGTGCCCTTACCATCAGCAGAGAGGGACCCATCAAAAATTAGTTTATAAGTTCCTTTTGCTGGAAAATTTTTAGAAAGGATTCTATCTATAACATGTTTCATAATCTTAATTCCATAAACAATAAACTAGTATAGTTCCCGCGCAATGGCCAATTTTTTAAAAATAAATTTTAAAAATAAAATAATATTATGTAATTCAATAAAATATTAGTCTAATATTTTGAAGGGTTTTTTTGGCAACTAGCTCATTATGAAGCTGTAATTAGCTATATAGCAGCCCAACAAAATTAATTAGGTAGCATAGCACCCCCATCTTAAAACATACCAGGCCACGCGCGCGTCCCCAATCTCCCTCACTTTCAGAGTGATCCTCCCAAAACTTCATCAAACCTGATGCGATGGAGATCACAAAATCAACCAGAACTAAAGATTGAAGAACTGAAATCAAGCTTCCAACCATAGGTTCCTACAAAAAAAACCGAATATCAATATGAATCCAGCACGTGAATTCATCTCCTGAGTCCACCTCGAATTTCCATCTGAATATGTCAATGAAACAGCCATAACAAAACTGCAAGAAATTTCGGAGTCAGTCATCAATTGCGAGGAATCAAAGCATCAAGGAGTCGATTGCGAGAACCAGTATGCAAGGAATCTCAAATTCAGGAATCAATTGCGAGAAATCAGGAGCAACGAATTGACACGAACTGTAGGAAACAAGGTATGACACATAAATTTCAACCTAAATTTGAATGTCTGACTATCAATTGCAAATCTGAATTATCAATTCAATAGCCTAAGTTTTAATTCCTGTTAACCAATAGAGAGTAATTTGTTATTTGGAATCTAGATGTGAGGGATAATAGGATATTGAATTGTCGATCTATTTGTCTAGATACATAATTTGATGTTGAATCCAAAATCTGGTGTTGATTGTGGCATTGGAATCTCTGAATTCATTCCAACCAGGTGCTGAAATATGGATTTGAAAATTATGAAAGTCTGTTTTGGAGAAGAGTTGAGGATGAAAAATGGGTATTGCGAGTATGTTAGTGAAATTGTATCTAAGGCATTTGTCATTAAACAAAATATTGAATTGGAATCATTGACAGAGATGATTGGTAGTAGATTTGATATTTGCCTAGCTACATATGAGGTCAAGTTAAGCCACTTGCATCCTTTGCAAAAGTTGAAAGATCCGTTTATAATCAGCAAAGATGACGATTTAAGGTCTTTCATGGATATAAATGATGCACCTCAAGTTGAATGGTCGTTTTCGTTGAATGTATTAGCAAAGAAAAGGATGAATGGGAATCATATAACAAATTCAGTTCAACAAACAAGTGTGGTGACAGATTCTGATGAGTGCATTCAAGGTACAAGTGTTGATGACACCTTGGCTCTTGCTACTACTAGTTTTGCAAAGGAAGATACAGGAGCATACAATTACGAATATCGAAATGAAGCCATCAGTGAAAATGAGATAGACGAGCTCGATTTCATTAATGTTGGGCAGATTTTTGAGCAAAAAATCATCTAAGGAATGCAGTGGCTAACATGGCAATTAAGGAGAACTTCCAATTTCGAGTGGATAGATCAACAAAAAAAAAAAGTACAAGGTTGTTTGTATTGATGCTGAATGCAAGTGGACAATGCTAGCTACATGTTTGAAGAATTCAAGCTACTTTGAAGTTAGATATACTCCTTAGTCTGATATAGGGTGGGGTTGGAGTGTGGGAGTCTGGGGAGAGTGTTGATCGAAGTGGTGTAGTTGAAGAACTGATTGAAATATAGGTGTAGCCGAGGAGTAAGTAATATTTGATAGTTGGGAGTGAGACTATGTAAGAGAGTGCTTGTATTGTATAGCTTTCATGTACTAATTAATGTGATATTTAGATGAGAGTACTACCCAAATAACTAAGCACATATTGTATTATTGATTGGATTAATAAGACGTTGGATCATTTAGGATGTTGGATTAATAAAGCACACACAACAATAAAAAAGAATTCGGATCAATAGGTCAACCCCGATCCCGTGTTTTCCGAGTCGGGTCGAGTAGGGTTTTCGGGACGGATCCATTTTGAGCCATGACCCTAATTAGGTCCATAGTTGTATAGCATACAAATTGTGTTGGTGATAAAGTAATCGACCTAAGAGAACGTACAAATGGATTTCCTACTAATATGTGTTAAAGTAAGTTATCTAATAGAGAAAATGAATTTCCTATACGTGTTTCACTAATTAACTTGAAAGTCTAAGGTGATTTCGTAGCGTGTGAGTATCACTTTTTTTTTTTAATCAAAGTAATGATTCGAAATACCTGACACTGGTAAATCGAGAAATCGAAACAATCGGCAGATGAGCAAACCAGCAAGATACAACCGAGTAAAAATAAAAGTATCCGAGTCCTAATTGAACACAACAACGACAAGCCTGGCACGAGGAAAACGCCGAGGTGAGACTATGAATAGCGAGAACACGGGAAAGTCAAAAAATTTCCACGATGTCTCACCGCCGGAGAGACTGGAGCAGAAACACGAGAAAGTGACGTCTCTTGGGGAAGTGTGGACCAATGACGTTCCCCCACCTAGATGAGAGATTTTCGGAGTACAATCCTTTGCTCTAGTGATAAGAAGAATTATATTGCTTTAATATTTTGTTTTAGTGAAAAGAAAAAAAACGGGATTTCCTACTAATAGGTGTTTAGCTTGAAAGTCTAAGGTGATTTAGCACCGATCTCCGCTTTGTTTGTCAAACCCTCTAACTAACCTTGGTGAGATAGGTCGAATCATTCATCCTCTTTTAATCATTCTTTCCATCACATTTTCTTCTATATCACGGAAACTAAATATATCGCAAGTCACCACGTTTGTTTCAGAATTCAAAGATTGAATTTCTTTGTTTAGCATAAACGGAACAAACTAGAAGAAGGAAGCCATGAAAACAACGAATTAACCTTTTGATTTTCGGTTGAATGTAAGATTATGTAACAAACTGAACAAGTGCTCTATAGGAGGAAAGAGATGGCTTATATAGCCGGTGAGATAGGTGCTAGGCACATGTCTTTATAACAAACATATAAAGAAACCTAGTTCTCTAATAATACATATCTTGAACCCGATTTACAGCTAAACGTTACACTATCATCCCCTCTCAAACTAGAGGTTTGCCAAGCAGTTCCTTGTGATGAGCAGCTGACAAAATCTTTGTCAAAACATCAGCCAATTGGTTCTGTGTAGGCAAGTATGTGAGCTGCAGTAGACCATCCATTACTTTCTCTCTTGTAAAGTGACAACCTATCTCTATATGCTTTGTCATCTCATGGAAAACTGGATTCCTTGCAATCTGGATTGCCGATTTGTTATCACAATGAAGTGTCAATGGCTTCAAATTGATCTCTCCAAGCACTTGTAGAATATTGACAAGCCATGTAACTTCTGCAACAACTTGACTCATTGATCTATACTCAACTTCAGAGGAACTTCTGGATACTGTGGGTTGTTTCTTTGATTTCCAAGTGATAGGATTTTTAATGTATAACAATTGGCTAGGCGAGCCAATTGTTAAAAGAAACGCCCGATCTTGTTGATACATACTAAAAGCTGATCTTGCACTATTCTTTGCCAAATCGTTGTTGCTCTTGTCTCGATCGGGATGAGAGGCGCCGTCGGATATTTTTGATGGCGACACTGGCGGCAACGGCACCAGCAATGCCTCTCCTTGGCTTGGAGCAAACCCACGGAAACAATGGCTAATTACCACTTCATTTGACTAATTGGAACAAATGATGAGTAATGGCAAAGTAATTCACGCAACTCCAATCACAATCAAAGATTTGCTGATCGACAGTTGTAAATAAGTGGAATAAAAAATTGATTAATGGATTTCGGAATGCAAAACTGAAATGGAAGTGGGTTAATACGAAAATAGGGACTTGTGTTTGAGATTCTTGTATGGTTTAATGATCAAAACTAAGATTTGCAATGAAGAACGTAGACGATGGTGAGCAAGAGATGACAGAGCGTAATTAGGGTTTAGGGTTGAAGAAGAGAAAGCACTTACCCAAGTCCTTCTCTTTTAATTTCAACGTGATTTCTCAAAAAGCCAAATTACAACTTAAATAAGTGAGATTGGTTCCTATGCAAAGAAACCCTAAGATAAAAATGACTAAAAATAATATTTTCTTAGGGAGCAAGGAGATAAATACCTCTCGCTTTTATTTCTCCTAAATAACTAAATAATAATAATTAAAATAGATAGGATAATTGTCCAACAACCGGTCATCCCTGCAGAACCCTCGGCGCCGACCCTAGGACCCTCGACGTCGACCCTTCAATAATCTTGAATCCATGGTGGTGCCTTCTTCTTTCTCGGGATGATCGGGTCCTCGAACCGTCTTAGCCCAGAGAGGGCCAATCTTGATGGCATCAATTTTCACCATACAAGACCACATATCCAGTCATAGATTTCCTTGAAATTTGATATGAAGGCCAGTCAGAATCAAAGAATGCTTGTAACTTGATGGAAGACCCTTTATGTAAGCGGATTCCATAATGCATTATTCCCTTTACATATCTCAAGAGATGTTGTATTGCAGCTTGGTGTGTCACATCAGGAGACTTAAGAAATTGGCTTAAAACCTACACTGAAAATGAGATATCTGGACGAGTATTTGTCAAGTAACTCAATTTTCCATCAAGACTTCTATAACTAGCTGGATCAGCAATTAAATTGTCCATATCAAGAGCATAAAGTTTAAAATTTTGAGGTAAAGGTGTGACACATGATCTTTGATCATCAATGCTTGCTTCTGTGATGATCTCTTGGTAGAACTTCTTTTGGCTAAATATTAAGGACTCTTTGGAATGAATTACTTCTATGCCTAAGAAGTAATTTAACTTTCCCAAGTCCTTAATACTGAATAGCTCATGGAGATACTGCTTAAGCCCTGTCACTTGAGATAAATCTGAGCCTGTAACAATGATATCATGATTATCATCTACATACACTCCAACAATAGCGAGATGATTATCTTTATGAGAAATAAACAAAGAATGGTCATGCTTTGACTGTTTAAATTTAAACTCAATCAAAGTAGTATAAAGTTTGTTGAACCATTGCCTTGAAGCATGTTTTAAGCCATATAATGACTTTTTCAACAAATAGACCTTATTATCAGGATTTGGCACTCTTTGAGGCATTGTCATATACACTTTCTCATATAAATCACCATGCAAGAAAGCATTATTTACATCTAATTGAAAGATATCCCAACCTTTATTTACAGCAAGAGAAAGAATAACTCTTACAGAGGACATTTTGACTACAGGTTAGGGGTGTGCATAACCGGGTACCCGACATGAATCGGATAATCGTGTCGGGTACCCGAAACCGATAAGCTCAATATGGCTGAACCGTATCTGAACCATCATATTCCGGGTACCCGACACAGCTAAGGTATTCGGTTCCGTGTCGGATACCGGTTAACACGCCACGAATCGTTAAAAAAAATCGCCGAACAAGAAGCTTCAACAATAGGAGGAACCAGAACACAAGAGGTTTCAACAACAACGCTTAATCCGATTCCAGATCCATTGTTGAATTGAGGAAACAGAACACGAGAGGCTTCAACAACAACCACCCAAAACGAGAAGGGAGGAGGAGGAGAAACCGAAAATTGGAAAGAAATCAAGCGAGATCTGGCCAGATCTGAAGAGCTTTGGGAAGTTGTGAGGACGAGGACGACGTCAAGTGGTGGTGGCGACTGGCGTTAGCGGCATCCGGTGGCGGTGGGCGGTGGTGGTAGGAACTTTTGGCTAGATCTGAAAAGATGGAAGAGCAAGGGAGTGAGGGAGGAGGTGAAGGCGAGCGAATGGAGGAGGTGAAGGCCGGTTGTGATTCTCCGATAGAGAGCGGAGGGAGAGTCAAAATGGAACCTTCTTCCATGGCACCATGGCGGAGAGCAAGAGAGCGAGTGAGAGAGAGCATTGGAGCCTAGTGGAAGAGCGTCTGAATTAGAGAAGAAGAGACTGTCGGTGTCGGTTAGGGTTTGTTTACTTTCAACATAACATAGAAATTAGAAATATATATTAAAAAAATAAAAGAGCGAGAAGACCGAAGGGAGGAGGAAAAAAAATTATAAAAAAAAGGGTAAGAAGGGTATTTAGCGAGATTCGAACCCGGGCTCCTAAGTTGAAGACATCTCTGGGCATTAGGCTTCTACCAAATGAGCTACCGGAACATAATGATACTCCTCAGACTTTATATATACTAATACTATTATTTCAAACCTAAAAAAAAAATTAAACGGTTCGTGTCGGGTATCCGACAAGGCGATTTGCCCGACCCGAACACGAACCGTTTATAGCCGTGTTTTCTCGGTTCGTGTCATTTTCATGTCGTGTTTTTTCAGTTTCGGGTTTTTTTTGTGTCGTGTTTTCGTGTCGTGTTTTCGGTTTCGGGTTATTCTGCACACCCCTACTGCATGTGAGAATGTGTCATCATAATCAATACCATGTTGTTGAGTATATCCCTTTGTAACTGGCCTTGCTTTGAATCTCTCAATGGATCCATTAGACTTGAACTTAACTTTGTGCACCCACTTACAACCTATGGCCTTCTTACCTGTAGGAAAATTAGTTAAGACACAAGTGTTGTTAGATTTCAAAGCATTTATGTCCTTATCCATAGATTCAATCCACTTTGGATTCTTAGAAGCTTTAGAAAAGGTTTTAGGTTCAATCAAATCAGTTGAACTTTGAACATAAGCTGAATTGCACATAGACTGCGAACTATGAATAGGTAAGAAGGAATCTATGAAACCCGATAATAAAGGAAATAGTTCAAAATTTGAACCAAAATTGCATATGTAGTCTTGTAAGTGAGTTGGTTGTCTAAGAACTCTGGAAGATCTTCTAACCATGGGTTGAACATGCTCCACATTCTTAGAACTGTGATTGATGTTAGAGGAGTGATTGTGTGAGGAACCACTGCTAGCAGAAGAATCATTAGACACAAAGCTGTCAATGCTATCAGAAGAATTATTATAAGCAATATTTTCCTCAATAATCCCACCATCGGGAAAGAATATAGATTCAGGATTGTCTAGCATAACATTAGGAAGAAGAATGCCTTGATCAAACCCAATCTTATGCAAAGGAAATTAAAGCTCGTGAAGCACTGAAACAGAACATCTCTAGACACAAAGATCTTGTGAGATTTCAGATCCAAGACTTTATAACCTTTTGTACCATGAGGGTATCCCACAAAAATGCAAGGGGAGCTCCTTGAATCAAACTTAGACCCGTTGCTCTTATCAGAACACAAGCATGCATCTAAATTATCTTAGCATATCATAATCAGGATTCTTATGAAATAAAATCTCATATGGAGTTCTGAATTGAATAGATGATAAAGGAAACCCATTTATCAAATAGGTTGCAGTCAAGATACATTCTCCCCAATATTGAATTGGGAGATTAGACTGAAATAGGAGAGCTCGAGCAGTCTCCATTAAATGTTTATGTTTTCTGTCCACGACTTCATTCTATTAGGGAGTATGAGCACAAGTGGTCTAATGTAGCAAACCATTTTGAAGATAGAATTATTGAGCTTCATTGCTACAAAACTCCGTACCATTATCAGATCTAATGATCTTTACCTTTGCATTAAATTGGTTAGTGACAAACATAATAAAAGATCTCAAAACAATAAAAGCATTGCTCTTAGCAGCAATTAAATGAGTCCATGTAGCTCAAGAAAAATCATCCACAATAGTCAAGAAATATTTAAAACCATTGTGAGTAGGAACTTTATAAGGTCCCCATATATCAACATGAAGTAGCTCAAAACTGTCAGGAAAGGAACACATGTGTTGTCTAGCCTTAGGACAAACCTTACAAACATGGTGCTTCTTAGCCTTTACAAGATTTTGTAAGAAATTGAAATGAAACAACTTATCAAAAGGCACATACCCAAGTCTGCAATGCCATAGTTCTAGAGATACAACACGAGCACTATTACAATGCACCTATTTATCAATATTCATAGCAGAAGACAATATAGCAGAAGCATCTTTGTCAAGAATGTCAACAGTATTCCTCATAGATGTGAGATACAATCCCTTTGATACTTCACCAAGCACCCGTTGATGCAGGTCAAGATGGCCTTTTGTGGGTCAAACAATGATCTTGATCCAGACGAGCTCTCAAGACCGATTCGAGGGCTATTGATGGCGAAGAGTGTCATCCTCAAAAGGAGGAAGAAGGCTCCACCATGGAACAAGTTCCAAAGGAGCAAGGTGAGCTAATGTTCAAATTTGGGTTCGTTCTTAATGGGTTGACAGCATTTCGACGTCTCAGTAAAACGGGTCGTTCGGAGTCCATATTTATCAGATGAGGTCTTGCCATACCTTGTTGAAACGAGGACGAAAAGATCTACAACTTTGCTGTTGAAGGTTTCTCCAAAATCGACGTCGAGAATGGCCGAAATTCATCATCTTTGCAGATGTCACTGTTTGGACGAATTTCCACATATTTATTTAGTTAATTTCGAATTTAATTAATTAGATATATTTATTTTATGCAATTAGGAAATAATAAGGTGGAAGGAAAATATCTCATCTAGGTAATTCCTTTTCCACCAAGTTGTTATTTATCTATCTTTATTAGGTTTGATTTATCTTAGGAAAGAATTAGCTATCTTTAGATATTTTATTTATCTTTATCTAACCAAAGCTCTATCTTTTGCAAAGATAGAATTGATATGTTTTTCTATTTAAACAACATTGTAAGCTTTGATTGATATCTTTCAATCAGAAACGGAAGCAAGCTCTGCCATCCAAACAGAAGCTGCTGCGTTTTGTGCAGGTGTAAACTTAGCTCTAGCTAAAGGTCTACGACGAGTCATAGTGGAAGGAGATTGCTTGGAAGTCACCAAGGCAATCAATGATAGCAAGTACGTTAGATGGGAAATCCTCCGGGAAGTGGAACTTATTAGGAAACTTAGCTCAAACTTCGACATCATCGAATTCAGACACTGTTACAGGGAAGCAAACAAGGCAGCTGATTTTATAGCTAAGTCTAGGAATATTTGTACGTTTTCGAACCTCCCTACCTGTAGGGATCTTTGTAACATCATCCGTTTGGATGATCATGGTGGCATCTTACGTTTGTAAGATCCACCTAATTTTTGCCTACTGTAAAAAAAAAAACATTGTAAGCTTTGAATTATTCAGATTGGAAATTATATTGAGGAACCCTTTTTAGGATTAAAAAGGTTCTTCAATCTCCCAATCCAAAGCCTTCACAATCAATTTATGTTCTTGTTCATTCATCAATCATCCGATACCAAACCCTAATCCCAAACACAAAACCAAACACAAGAAAGAAGAGAAAAGCTGAGAAACCGTCGCCATTAGCCCAGAAACCGTCGTTGCAGAACCCAGGAGCCGTTGCTGGCAGCGGCCGCCGCAGGCTTGCTGCGCCCGCAGCATCCGTCGCCACCACTGTGCCATCGCTACTGCTGTGTTTGCCTTTGCTGAATTTTTCCAAGTGTTTGCCGTCGCTGTTACTGTTTTTGCCTTTGCTTTAGTTTTTATTTGTTTGTTTTCTTTCTTTTGCAATAGTTCAAAGTCTTTATTGTAATTGATTGTAAACATCGAGAATATCAAGAATATTGCAAGATCGGGCAATCAACAGTTTGGTGTTCTTGATCCTGAACCCACAAGCGAAGGATCGGGGATTCCAAACGCATCACCCGTGGCTTGTTCATTGTAGGGTCTTGTATCAAATATTGAGAAGGAGTAAACAACATATATGCCTTTAGTTATTTACAAACTTCCTAACATATAACAAGTTATATGCAAATCTAGGAACATGTAATACATCATGTAGCACAATTTGATTTCGTAGAATGATAGAACCAACATGACATATCTTAGATTGTTGTCCATTTGGCACATGTTTGGGGTCAAAATTCTATGGATTTCATAAATTTAAATTGTAACATGAATGTATCCTGCATTCAATTTCATAATTGAATGCAGGATATTGCTGGGAGAGTATCCTGCATTCAATTTAAATTGTAACATGAATGTATCCTGCATTCAATTTCATAATTGAATGCTCCTAGAGGGCCTGCAGGGACCTAGAAAGTAATTGCTGGGAGAGTAAAAGAAGCAAGAGAGATCAAAAAGCTGATTAAAACAAAGAGAGGAAGGGAACAGTTCCTGCAAGCAGTAGGTAGAGCCTATACCCCAACTCTGTTTAGTCTATTGTTGTTCCTTGCAGGTACAAAGAAGTATGACAATGGAGAAGACCAATCCGGGCTTGGGTTTAGGTGCTCTTACCTAGTGTTTGGGATCGTAATAGGCTTTTGCCTAGAGACCATCACGTAATAGGTTGAGAGCATCCACTCTCCTAGTCAGGGTTGGATTCACATGTTCTCACCTAGTGTTTGGGCTTGTAATAGGCTTTCGCCTAGAGACCATCCCGTAATAGGTTGAGGGCATTCGATCCCGGCGAGGATCGGTTCAGAGAGGCGAAGCCCTGCCCAAATTTCAGCCTGCCTCAATGGTTAAAACGAATATGCATGACTGGATATTCTAACTCAATGACTCCTACTGTTAGACTCCTAATTAATGTTAAATTCAGCATGAAGTACACCAAATGTGAAGCAAAGTAGCTTCTCTACTAATCTGCAATTGGAACAGCATGAAGAAAAATAAGCTCTGATATCATCATGACCTATATTCAGCCTATGCAAACTAAAACTGCACAAAACGGTTTTTAGGCTAAACACAAGCAATTGCAGGGCTGAGATTGAATTTAAACTCATCATCTCCATCAAAATTTCAGGAAAACAGTAGATTGAAACTTGCTTTCACCTCACCATTGATTCACCTTGGGATAGGTTGAGTTAAATCAAATACAAAATCCATACAAAACAGAAATTGAGCATCAAACTCCAGTTAAGGGTGAGCCGATCAACAAACAAACAAAATAGTGTGCAAGCTCTCACTAGATTCATTTGCACACCAACTAAAATAAATTCTAAACAAGCACGACATCACAGTGTGATTGCAAGAGGAAAAGGGGGGACATTTGGGGTTCCAATTTCATACTAAATTCAACCTGAGTAAAGTATGTTTCAGAGTGAAATTGAGGGCTGTAAACAATGAGTTGTCTCATACAATCTCAGGCAAGACAAAAAGATAAGCCAACAGCCCTCACGTCTCAAAATCAGGGGTTGGGAGAAATTAACAAAAATTGAAACCAACCTGAGTTGCCCAAGCCATAATTGTCCTTTGTTTCCTTGTGATGCCTCTGCTCGTGTCCATTAACGATCAGAGCACAACACCTAAGCTCGCAAGCCCTCGAGAACCTCTGACGGCTGTTGATGTCGGAACTCATTTGCATCCTCCCCTTCTGATCTAGTTGGTCTTGGACTTCTATCTCAAAAGATTTCGCTCATCAAACCCCTTTGTTATTCTGGTAAAGTAGTAATCCCCAAATAAAAAATTAAGTTCAGCCCCAATTTTCTCAAAAATCAAATTACCTAAATTGGTTCAAATTGAGGACAAATTGAAAGGGGAAATGTGGAAGACAAACTTGTTGCACCTTTTCTTCGCACAAATTTTCGACATCCTCACCCCAACAGTGACTCGTTCTGGGTTGTCGAGGCTTGACCCGCACCGCTCTCGTTTCACCCTAGCTCGATCAGCTCCGCCCTCGCTTTGGCCGAGTTTGGTCGGCTCCACCTGGGTTCCGCCACCTCTCTGTTTCAGCCCTCAAACGGCCAAAGCCAGCGACTCAAGTCGTGGTGCCGTAGCTGCTTCCGACAGCCATTGGAGCTCCCTTTTGTTTCCAGGAAGAAGATGAACAAAAGAAGAAATATCTCTATTGGAAAAAGGAAACAAACTGACTTTGGTTTGGTTGATTAATAAGTTGGGCTCATCTAAAAAGCTATCACGCCGCCGCTCTCTCTCTCTCAAGCGGAGCCTCTCCGATGGGTTTTGCGGGCTGCTTCGACCACCATATCTCCATCCATGGTGCACCCCAGTCATCTCTCGTCCGGCTGTAACTTTAAAACTCCTCCTTCGGGAGTTCCAAATCTCCTTCGGGAGTCCTAAATCTCCTTCGGGAGCACCAAACATGCTCCTACGGAGCCTCAAACCCGCTTCCGCCGGGAGCACCTGTAACCACCCGCACACCTTGGCTCCGGCCGCCAACACCTCGACTCCGGCCGCTTTCGAACTGGGTTCCGTCCTTGGTCTAACCATGTGGCGACTTCCAACCTCGTTTAGACTCCGATCTGGGTTAAGCTTCGACTCAGTTGGTGGATCCCCATCGATTCTCGCCTACTCTCCTCCTCTATTCTCTATGCCGTTCATCAATTGGGGTTGTTGGCCTCATCCTCACTTTGGCCCTCTAACCCTAAGCCCCAAAATTGAGTGTCCTGGCTGCGATTGGTTTCTCTTGATTCTTTTCCGGTCAGCGATTGCTTCTCCTCGGATTGTGTCGATCTGGAACTCGAGTGACGAAATCGCCCCCTTTGGGCACACAAACCTCGCCGCTTCTTGTCGGTACCACCCTCCGTTTGGTTGCTGATTTGGCGTTCTCCACCTCCTGGTGCGGGTTTCGTTCTTGGTGTCCTGTCCACCGTGGCCGATCCATCTACCAAGGCCCCCGCGCCGTAAATCGTCTCCCTCCGACCCCAAAATCTCTCTTTGTCCCCTTCGGAGCCTGCCGATGGCAAGTTTTGTCGGCGGCTTCTGTCGTGCTAGCAATCGTCAATAGAATTTTCGTCACGGTGCGCCCCAATCGTAAAGTACGCCGGTGTTTTTGGGGGCCGTCGTTGCCGCTGCTACCACTCCTCCTGCTCTGTGCGTCCGGCTGATGTCAGTCCTTGCGATGCAAGTTCATCCGGATTTTCCGGGATTGAGTATCCTGTTTTGCCGTGCTCGTCACGGGTGGGAGGAGCTTTTAAAAATTATTAAACTAATAGCTGAGTTTGCTCAGCTTTGTTACTTTTAAAAAAATAAAATAACAATAAAAGAGAAACAAGAGAAAATTAAATTACTTAACAATCGATATATTTATATTGATATAAAACAATTTTAATCAATATCAACGTATATTATTAAATCCGGATTACTCTTACGCTCTTTGCCCTCTCGCGGTCGTGCTTCATTTTCTCGAGTTGGTTGGAGTTCTGTTTGTTGGTTCGTGGTTAGTTTCGGTTGAGGAGCAGTTCTGGGGCCATGGTTGATCGAAGTGATCGTGTTGGTGGTGTTCGTGGTCTCCGAAGATCCTTCATCTAGGTGAAGGGAACGTCGTGTGATCCACACTTCCCCAGGAGTCGTCTTTGCCTTACGTGGATTGCTGCTTTCCGTCTTTCCGGCGGCGAGACATCGTGTCAGTTGTGCTGTCCCATGCGCTCGCTATCCACTTCACCACGTCGGGTCTCCATCTTCTCGTTGCTGTGTCCGTTTTTTTGCTTAGGGTTTGGGGTTTTCCGGGTTTGTTTCATGTAGTTCTTTTGTTGTATTAGGTAGTTGTTTTATGTTGTATTTCTTTTACTATGTTGTATGTTTAGACGGCTTGCTGTCTGCCGACTTTATCGGCCTCTCGAGGTCCGGGTCTGTCCGGCCTCGAATTATTTCCTTATCAAAAAAAAAAAAAAGTTGGGCTCATCTAAAAAATGGGTTGAAGGTGGACCTAATGAAAGTTGACCGGGTCCATTTCATGTGCAAAGAAAGAAGTAAATTGATATGGATTATGATCCATATTTGAAGTGAAATGTAAAGAACGGGGCCATATATATATGCCTTTGGCATATCTTGATAGAAAATGTGATTAATTATAAAACTCACCCACAAAATTATAAGAATTATAATTGGCACAAATTAAGAATTCGAGTTTGATCAAAGCATAAAATTAAACTCGTCAAATATTCTTTGTCAATAAATTCTAGTGGGTCAATCTCAAATCGGCTTCAACAAAAACTGAGTCAAAATCTTAAACCGATTTTTCCCAAATTAAAATCGGTATAGATAGAACTACGTAAAGACTTGACGCCGTAAAAACGGCTACGAAGGTAACCCGATATTAAATCTCAAAATATGTCGGGTACAGTCGCTAACCTCTAAATTCACTTTAAAATTGAAAATGAGGTTAAAATTAACGTCAAATTAAATACACATGATTTTCCGTGTAAGTGATAGCCGTTGAGTTGGGAAACCCTTCCGAGAAGGTGTGCTCAATTTATTCGGGTGATACATGAGAAAATCTCATGCATATGATAGTGTGATTTATGTTAGGACTACCCTTCCGAGAAGGTGGGTCCTAATACGATCCAATGATGCATGAAAATCTTAAAGATACTAAAACACACAAACTCAAACATTCGGAACTACGTGAGGCTTGATTCTCTTCCAAGAGATACGTAGGCAACCCGCTAAAATTCGGGTGCAGCCCAAATCACCAAAACCAACAAAATCTTGGTATCGATACGACTTCGAATCAAGAGGATAACCAAAAGGGGTCGAACTCAAATATTAAAAATCAAATAAAATGTGTTGTACGATCATTGCACATTTTTGTTCAACAACACAGTTATATAGCTAGGTAATGTAAAATGCTTATATGAATGAAACATAGACAAAACAGGACAAATATGATGAGTTGCTCCACTATCTATTACCCAACTATGATCATTTCCAAATGTACTAAAGCAAAATTTTGTACCTGCTACCATGTTATTATCCTCTCTAGCACTTTGCTTGCTTAAGAATGCCAATATTTTCTCATATTGTCCTTTTGTCAATGAATGAGCAGAATCTTGATCATTCCCTTCAACCGTCACACATTTGATGCAAACTTCTTTGATTTATCTCCCTTGAAGTTAGGAGGATAACCATGAAGCTTAAAACACCTACTCATTGAATGACCTGAGACCTTGCAATGCTCACAATAGTAATTTCTTTATCCTTTAGGACCATTCTAAAAGCCATTTTGATTGCCATTTTGAGAACTAGCCTGATTAGAACCTCGTTGACCATTGAATTTTCCATACTGGGAACCATTTGAAGATTGATTCCCCAACCTCTGGAAAGCATTGAAAGCAGCAGTTCTATAATTGATTGAACTAGAATTGCTCAACCCTCTTAGACTCTCCTCATCAAGAAGCAATCGATAGATGTTAGTCCTAACCCCATTATACGAATCAGGAAACCCAACCATAAATTGAATAACCTGCTGGTTAGCAAAAGATCTTGAAACTAGATTCACATATCCACAAGAAGTACAAATAGGAGTTTCAACAAGATCCATGTATTCATCCCAAAGTTTCTTGAACTTTGAAAAATAGGAAGTAATTGAAGAATCATTTAAAGAGATATTGAACATCTCCTTCTATACCTGATACAGACGAGTACTATTCGGGGATCCAAATCGCATCTTCAACTCATCCCATACCTCTTTAGGAGCCAGGACGTACAACAAGGTTTCCGTGATTTCTTTTTCCACAAAATGCAGAAGCCAAACAATGACCATCCCATTGCGTATTCTCCATTGAGAAAACATCGATAACGTCTCAATTGGAATATGAAAACTCCCATCAACAAGACTGATCTTGTTCTTGGCAACCAGAGACACCTCAACAACGCGTCTCCAGTGGTTGTAATCGGTTTCGTTTAGCAGTTGCATTAATAAATTGTAGCTGGGGTGATCTAATTGATGCAGGAATCGGACGTCACTAGTATCAATCGGATTCGCATCTTGACCTTCCATGGTGGATCAAGAACTTCTATGAGAAACGAAATACGTGCGAAAACATAATCAAAATATGCGGAAACACAGATCTACGCAACAAGCTTCTTCGCTCGCTTTGATACCATTTCATAATTCAGAGATTGAATTCCTTTGTTTAGCATAAACATAACAAACTAGAAGAAGGAAGCCATGAAAACAACGAATTAAGCTTTTGATTTTTGGTTGAATGTAACAAATTGAACAAGTGCTTTGTAGAAGGAAGGATATGTCTTATATAGCCGATGAGATCACGTGCTAGCCACGTGTCTTTCTAACAAACATATAAAGAAACCCGGTTCTCTAATAATACATATCTTGAACTCAGTTTTCAGCTAAACGTTACACTATCACTTTGGGCGTGGTACCATGCACGTTGCTTTGTATGTGGTACCACATTGCTTTTGATGTGCCTTGCACTTTGGGCGTGGTACCATGCAGTCATGCACGTTGCTTTGATCTTTTGATGTTTTTCATTCTTAGGATTTCCCAAGGCACTTTGACATTGTCTTCAGTTGCCTTGATAGCTTCCACGTTATCACCCTCAATGATGATCTTCTGTCATCCTTTGCTTGTGGCTAGCTCTACTCACTCCTTAGTACATGGCTAAGGATTTAGGGTGGATTACAGATCCCTTAGCAACTTTGCTATTGAAAACAATGTCAAAAGGGAGTGTTAATTGGCTTCTTTAAAGTATGGAATTCTTGAAAAACAAAAGGGGAGTGTAAATGTCGAAGTTAATCACCTTGATCTCCAAATGCAATCTCAAATAGAAAGGATCGCATTGATGATGCAAAAGATATCACATTTAACATGGGTGCAGTCAAGATGCATTGTCATCACAACCACGATTTTTTAAGGAAAGTGCTTCGAGTTGAAGTGGTGAAGATGGACCTCATCTACTTTGATATAAACAATACCACAATAGCAACCCTGAATGAAAAAACTTATACATTGGCGAAGAGTCAATCCGCCAAACATAGTCATCAAAGTTAATTTTGAAAACATTAAGTTTAAACTTTTACCATCAAATTCTTCTCGTTTTTCTTATTGGACTACTTGTTTTTTTTTATTACGGTATATGGGTTCCAAGTTTCTCATATTTGTTTTAGATTTTGGTGTTAACTTTGTATTTGGTGAAATGGATTGTTTGATCAGTTGTATCTTGGGAACAAAATCAGAAATCGAAGAAGGAAATGAACCACGCATAAAACTCCATTAGAGCGAGATTGAAGCTCGTAGTTTGTTGGAGTTGTTACAACTGATCTGATCTTTCTTAAGCAAAAAGATGGGCTTATTTATAATACATGGAATGGGCTTTACGACTGGCCCATAACTATGAAAGCCTATGCAAACAGAAATGTAACCCCAAAATGTGAAGCCTCAAATGTAACTCTCTACACCCCCCCCCCCTCCTCAAGCTGCAGAAGCTGAACTCCTGGGAAGCATTCCAAGCTTGCTAAGGAGAAACTCTTGTTGGGCAGAAGGCAACACCTTTGTAAAAACATCAGCAAGTTGCTCAATTGTGGGAATGTAAGACAACTGGAGTAACCCTTCCAAGACCTTGTCACGAGTAAAGTGACAGTCGATTTCAATATGTTTCGTACGCTCATGGAAGATGGGGTTTTTGGCGATTTGTAGAGCGGAGCTATTGTCACGGAACAAGGTGACTGGTGATAGAGAATCAATGCCGAGATCGCTGAGCAAACACACCAACCAGGCGACTTCAGTGGCAGCCTGTGCCATTGCTCGATATTCAGCCTCTGCTGAACTTCTAGAAACCACACTTTGCTTTTTTGGATTTTCAGCTTACAGGAGAATCCCCAAGAAGAAGCACATACCCAGTAACCGAGCGTCGACTAACAGGACATGATGCCCAGTCAGAATCCGAGTAAGCAGTGAGCTTGGGTGAGTCACAACCATTGAGAGTAATGCCCCTATCAGTGGTACCTTTAACATACCGAAGAGTGTGTAAAAGGGCATCCATATGAGAGGTATAAGGGTCTTGCATAAACTGGCTGAGACTCTAAACAATGAAGCAGAGATCAGGCCTAGTGTTTGTCAAGAAATTGAGCTTGCCCACCATCATTCTATAAAATGTAGGCTTGCTCAACCTGGAACCATCAGTTTCCAGAACCTTAGAATTAAGCGGAAGAGGAGAACAAACAAGACGAAGATCATCAATTTGAGCATCAGCAAGCAGCTCCTGAGCAAATTTTTGCTGGGTAAGAGCGATGCCTGAAGCAAGATAAGAAACCTCAAGGCCTAAAAAATAGTGAAGAAGGGCAAGATCTTTCAAGCCAAACTCGGAGTCGAGAAAGGACTTTAAAGAGGTTATTTCAAAAGCGTCGGAGCCTGTTACCAGAAGATCGTCTACATATACAGCAACAGCAGTAAAAGAACTAGAGGAACGCTTGGTGAAGAGGCTGTAATCATTTTTTTTTATTGTAGATAACCCTTGGACAACAAGGCGGAGGAAAGACTGGCAAACCACTGTCTAGACGCCTGTTTGAGACCGTATAACGATTTCTTCAACCTGCAAACCAGATTTTCTGGATTGGGAAGACCATCCGGCATCTTCATAAAAACCTCCTCATCAAGCTTTCCATGAAGGAAAGCGTTATTCACATCCATTTGGTGGATATGCCAATGTTTGGAAGCTGCAACAGACAGTAGACATCGAATGGTGGGCATCTTGACAACCGGAGAGAATGTCTCAAGGTAGTCAATCCCATACTTCTGATTGAATCCCTTTGCGACAAGCCGAGCTTTGTATCTTTCAAGAGAGCCATCAGATTTAAGCTTTACTCGGAAAACCCATTTGCAACCCACAACCTTTTTACCTGGAGGAAGCTGTGTAATATCCTAAGTGCCATTAGCCTGTAAAGCCTGTAATTCCCTTTCCATTGCTAAGACCCAATTAGGATCCTTGGAAGCCTCAACATAAGTATTGGGTTCAGAATATGTGGAAAGTGAGGAAAGAAAAGAATAATGAGAAGAAGGGAGAGAATGAGAAAATACCAAATTAACCAGTGTAGAAGACTGAGTCGAATGGGAGCATACATAGTCTCTCAGATGTGTAGGTGGTCGGGAGACTCTAGTGGACCTTCTTAAAGGATCAGGTGGCACTGGCACAGGAGAAGCAGCAACTGGAACATGAGGAGAAGCAGCAGCTGGAACAGGTGACACATGGGGAGAGATAACAGGTGCAGTGGATATAGAAGGCTTTGAATGGTCATTGAGATCAGAATTAAAAGGGGAGAGGGTGGCAATGGGTGTGGTTATGGGTAGGAAAATATGGGATGGGAAATCAGGAGCAGGTGATGGAAGGGTAACAGAAGAATCAAAGTGTTTTATATAAGAGAAAGGAAAATGATTTTCATGAAAAATCAACTCCCTAGAGTAAAAGACTTTATGGGAACTAATGCTCAAAATAGTATAGGCCTTTTTGAAGGAGGAATAGCCAAGAAAAACGCAAGGATCAGAACGAGGATGAAATTTATCCTTACTAGTGTTTAAGGTTTTAACAAAAATAAGACAACCAAATGTACGAAGGATAGAGTAATCAGGGACAGTGTGAAAGAAGAGTTCAAATGGTGTCTTGTTATGGAGAGATGGAAGAGCTGTTCTATTGATTAAGAATGCAGCTGTCATGACACAATGGCCCCAGTAAGGAAGGGGAAGCTGCGACTGGAAAAAGAGAGCTCGAGCAACCTCAAGAAGGTGCTTATGCTTTCGCTCAACTATGCCATTTTGTTGAGGGCTTTGGGTGCAGGAAGTTTGATGAATGATACCGAGAGAATCAAACAATGTTTTAACATTGGTGGCAAGGAACTCAGCAGCATTATCAGATCGGACAATTTTGACAGAAGTATGAAACTGAGTTTTGACAAGATTTAAGAACTTAGAGATAATGCTGCAGAATTCACACTTGTGTTTCATGAGAAAAATCCAAGTACACCGAGTAAAGTCATCCACAACAGTTAGAAAGAAACGAAAACCATCATAAGTGGGACATCTATAAGGTCCCCATGTGTCAATATGAATCATATCAAAAGCATGTGAAGTAACAGAAGAAGAAGAATGAAATGGCAATCTGTGTTGTTTTACTTTGGGACAAATCTGACAAATGTGTGTAGGCTTAATGGAAGAATCCAAAAAAGGTAAACAACATAACTGTTTGAAAGGGACATGCCCAAGCCTGCAGTGCCACAGTTCAGGGCTTTTATTGAAAATGGAAATCAGAGAGGTACCACTAGAGTCTTCATGAAGATGACCATTTGAGAGAGAAGAATGCACCACATAAAGGCCTTTGTCTTCTTTACCAATTAAAATTGGCTTCCTCATAGAAGGGGCCTGAAGAAAACAAGAGTGTGAGTCAAAAGAAACAGTAGCATTAAGGGCCTTGGTCAATTTACTTATAGAAAGAAGATTGAACCGAAAATCTGGGACAAAGAGGACCTCTGAGAGAGGTACATCAGGCAGCAACTGAGAAGAACCAATGTGAGAAATAGAGGACAGGTTAGCATTAGGCAAAGTAATGTGTTTATGATTAGAAACTGGAAAAAAAGATGAAAGAAGCTTATGCTGAGAAGTAATGTGGTCAGTAGCACCACTGTCAAGGATCCAATTAGATGTGAAGCAATGATAAAGAGAATTAGAAGCATTACCAGCTAGCATGGCACAAGAATCTGCAGGAGGTTGTTGATTGCCAAGAAGAGCAAGCAGCTGGGAATATTGAGCATGAGTAAGAGAAGGCACAGATGAAGTAGCAGCTGAGGAGGAAGATGCAGGATCTTCGTTAGTCACGTTAGCTGCCACTTTGTTGTTGTTGAAGTCGGCGAGATATCCATGGAGCTTCCAACAACGATCCATGGTGTGACCTGTGTGCTTGCAATGATCACAGAAGAAGGTACGTTTGCCAGTGGAACTGTTCTTGCTTGAAGAACTACCTCCACGAGGAGCACCAGAGTTGTGGTTGGATGCAGAAGAATTAGCCTTGCTAGAAGCAAGAGCAGTGGACTCAGCATCAATGGAGGAGGATGAGTTAGTAAAGCCACGCTGTTCTTCCTCCTAACTGACGAGCTGATACACAAGATCAAGAGATGGTGGAGGATTCATAAGAAGGATTTGAGTGCGAACAGCAGCAAAGGATTCATGGAGTCCCATGAGAAATTGGAGAGCCTGTTGTTCTTCAAGAAGAGAGATAACTTCTTCACTTGAACCACGATCTTCAATGAGTAAGCGATACTCATCCCACAGACACTTGCATTTAGTGAAGAAACCTTTAACAGAAAGAGTACCTTGGTGCATCGAATGAAGATCTCGTTGGACCTGATAGAGGCGAGTCCGATTCGCACGACCAAATCGAGTTTCCAGATTCTTCCAGATCAAAGCAGCAGACCGGAAATACAGAATTGATTGAGCAATTTCTTTATCAACCGAGTGAGTAAGCCAAGAAATGACCATATTATTGCATCGATCCCACTGATGCGCCAATTGCGAGCTTTGAGCAGGACGCAAACAAGATCCTGTGATGAAGCCGATCTTATTTTTTTGCGAAAAGAGAAACTTCGACAGAGCAACGCCATTGATGGTAATTCCTGTCGGTGAGTTTGTTTGTGCCCAGAACATAACTCGGATGATCCGAGTGATGAAGAAAAAGCTCGTCGTTAGGATCAAGTTCACTGAGAAACATTCTCGGATCTGGAGTGTTCTCAAACGCCATGATAGGGAACCAAAAAACGAACAGAGAGAAGTAGAGAAATCAGATAAGAGAAAGCGGAAAACCAGAGATCGAACCAACTGATACCATGTTAACTTTGTATTTGGTCAAATGGATTGTTTGATCAGTTGTATTTTGGGAACAAAATCAGAAATCGAAGAAGGAAATGAACCACGCATAAAACTCCATTAGAGCGAGATTGAAGCTCGTAGTTTGTTGGAGTTGTTACAACTAATCTGATCTTTCTTAAGCAAAGAGATGGGCTTATTTATAATACATGGAATGAGCTTTACGTCTGGCCCATAACTATGAAAGCCTATGCAAACAGAAATGTAACCCCAAAATGTGAAGCCTCAAATGTAACTCTCTACATGTGGCATGTAGGTTCCAATTTCCTCACTTGTTTTAAATCCCTAGTCAATTCAATTTTATTTATTTCATAAGAATTGAAATTCTAAAAAAGATGATGTTTTGGGTTTTTTTATCCGATTCATTAACTTTAGTTTACTCAAAATTATTAAATTAGTTAAATTTAGTTTGTTTAATCTATATCTATATAATATCTTACTCCATCCGATCCAAAATACACATCGTTTGACTTTTTAACACCTATTTTAATGAGCTAAAAATGATATAATATATTAACTTTTTATTATTATTTTTTACAATTTAATAATTATTACCAGCAAATATTAGATTATAAAAAAAAAAAATTTAAAAAGTTGTTATTTTATATAGTTTTTACTTTCTTAAAATACGTATTAAAAATTCAAACGACATCTATTTTGGATCGGAGGTAGTAATTTAGAATACTTTTTGATGATGTGTTAACACCTCCTTAATTTAAGATTTCTCAACTAATCACAATTTTCTCTTATTATTTCTTTTTTTTTTCTCTTCATCTCTTTCACACATTTACATTTTCCCCTTTTATTTTTTTACCCATTACTAACCATCTATCTATATCTATATCTATATAATATCTTAATTTAGAATATTTTTTGATGATGTGTCAACACCTTCTTCTTACTAACCATCTCTCGTCGACTGGTACAGTGGTTGTGGGAGAGGAAAATGTTAGACATGAGATAAAACGGGAGTATGAGAAGAGGTTTAAAAAAGAGCCAACTGATGACGGTCTCCTTAACAACCTCCTAGACCTAATACAACCGTCCATCTCGGCGGAGGAAAATTGCTTTCTCACAGCTATCCCGACTAACTCAGAAATTAAAACTTCTGTTTTTAGTCTAGGCCGAAACAAGTCACCGGGTCCCGATGGTTTCACGGCTGAATTCTATACGAAATACTGGGATATCGTCGGTAAATCAGTAATATGTGCAGTAAAAGGGGTTTTTCACTCCGATAAAATGCTCCGACAAATAAACCACACTTTTATCTCTCTGCTTCCAAAAAGGGATGATCCCACGACCACTAGTCACTACAGGCCCATCAGTCTATGTTCCAACGTTTACAAAATAATCTCCAAAATTCTGACAGAAAGAATGAAAAAAGTCATCGGTAAACTAATTCAGCCACTACAGGGTGCCTTTGTTTCAGACAGGGCTATACAAGACAATATCCTTATAGCACATGAAATCTTCCATTCTTACAAAAATCGGAGGGGTCGTGAAGGATGGTTGGCAATAAAATTAGACATGGAAAAAGCCTACGATAGGGTGGACTGGAATTTCCTCAAAAGTGTGCTTTTGAGATTCGGGTCTCATGATAGATTTGTCAAATGGGTTATGGAGTGTATAACGTTCGTCTCCTTTTCGGTGCTAGTCAACAATGGGCCTACGGATCTGTTTCTTCCATCGCGCGGCATTCGCCAGGGCGATCCCCTATCCCCGTTCCTATTCATTTTAGGAGTTGAGATCCTTGCTCGGCATCTAGCAGCGGAAGCTTGCCTAGATAAATCTCACATTGGCTTTCCAACTGGACGCAATGGGCCCCGGATTCCATTCCTCTCCTTTGCTGACGATATCATCATCTTCTCAAAGGGTAGTGTAGAAGCAGGGTGTAAAGTGAAGATTATCATCGACTCATACTGTAAAGTGTCTGGTCAAAAGGTTAATTACCATAAATCATGTTTCCAAGCAACAAAGGGGATTCCGAATCATCGGATTCTTCAATTGCGTAATTGCCTCAACATTACAGAAGAAAAATCAATCGAAAAATACCTTGGCTGTCCTATTATCAATGGAAGAGTCACCAGCAGTACATTCGAAGATATCATCTGTAAATCTAAACAACAATTGACAAAATGGAGGGCTAATGCCCTTTCCCAGCAAGGTCGTGCTACACTAATAAACTCCAACCTTTCGGCTAAGCCGCTGCATGTGATGCAGAGTTTTATGCTCCCTGCTGCTATGCATAAAGAATTGGACCAGATAAACCGTTCATTCTTCTGGAATAAGGACCTCCAGTACCGACCGTTAATTAGCTGGGACAGGATCTGCAAACCGAAACATTTCGGGGGTTTAGGAATTCGTAAATCATGTGACATGAATGTTGCTCTCCAGATGAAGCTCTTGTGGATGATTCTTGCAGAGCCTAGTAATGTGTGGGTCTCTTTGATCAGACATAAATATTTGCGTACCACAAGTATTTTTTAATACAGAAGATCGGGATCTTGCTCTTAGCAGTGGTCCAAGCTATTTGAGTTAATAGACAAATTTAAAACCGGCCTAATTTGGTCTGTAGGAAATGGACAATCAATAAAATTCTGGACGGATAATTGGATCTCCACCTCCCCTCTTCTGGCTAGGGATGACTGCCCCCTAGATTACAATCGGGATGAAACGGTTAGTGACTATATTTTGGGGGGCAGGTGGTGGAGTGAAAAACTGAATCAGAACCTTCCTAACGATCTGGTACAAGAGATTTTAGACATCCCGCTTCCTGCCTTAGAATTGCAAGACCGTCTGTACTGGTGGCCAGATAGGGAAGGATGGTTTACTACTGCCAGTGCATACAAATTGATAACCTATCAGGCCTCAGCAACCCCAGACAGTAATGAATGGATTTGGAAGATTGATACCCCTCCAAAAGTTAAAAACTTCCTTTGGAAAATAGCACATGCTGGCCTCCCCACCGCCTCCAGGTTGTCTTGTAGGGGTTCAGCGGTACCTTCCACTTGTTCCCTTTGTAATTCGGCGTCAGAGGATGAGGTCCATTTGTTCTTGGAATGTCCCTTCATCAGAGCATTATACCAGCTCCCAATCCAAGACCAATCAACTGTTGACTACTTGATTGCCCAGTCCCGGGATATTAGACCTATTTTATCTACTCTTGGGAAGAACCTAAACTCTACCGCCTTGGCCAGCCTCGCTTTCTCTTGGTGGTCGACATGGTATACTAGGAATCAATTCCTGTTCCAGCAGGTAGCAATCCCACAAAAGGATAAAGCAATACGAATGATCAAATATCATATAGATAACTGGAATAGAGCGTCTGTGCGTGAGACTGAATTTGAAGAGGAACTTAGCAACCCTCGACATCACTCGCCAAAAAATAATAAGAAACAACGTTCCGTTCATTGGCGGAAGCCTCCTAGGGGTATGTACAAACTAAATTTCGACGGGTCATCTCTTTCTAATGGCGACAGTTTTGCTGGTGCCATTATTAGGGATTGGGATGGACATCCAACTTCTATTGTGCACCAGCAGTTTGGCAAATAAAACCCTCTCACAGCAGAGGCGTTAGCCCTCAAATTGGGTATTCAGAAAGTACGACAACTCAAGATAGAAAGGATTCAGATCGAAGGAGACTGCAAGATCATCATTGACCATTTTAACCGAAAATCTTCCTGTCCATGGGAAATCGAACTAATCCTCTCGGATACTCAACTACTGTTATCGATGGTGAAAGAAGCAGTTTTCTTTCACATTCCTCGTATGGGCAATAGAGTGGTGGATAAGGTTGCACACCTTAGCCACTCTGCCCGAGGAGTCGATATTAAAAATGATTCGGGTCTTCTTGACCTCATCCGTAAGGATGCTGCCGAGTAGGGATATCCCACCTGAATTCTTTCCTAATCAAAAAAAAAAAATTCAAAACATTGAATCAAATCTAATGTCTACTATTAATCTATATTTTAATCCTTATTGATAATAATAATAATAATCTATATCAATATAATATCTTAATTTAAAAACCTTTTTGATGAAGCCTAACTTTATGGTAAACATCTCATTGTACCCCAATTAAATAGAGGTAGCAAATTGCGTTTCTACCCACATGATCTTAGTTTAACCGGTCACATGAGTAGTATTTGAAGCAAATGATTAAGGATCGAGTCTCATCAACGGCAGTATGAGAAGAGAGAGTCTCATCCCTCGGACCAGAGGATGAGAGGTGAGCGATTTCACCCTTTTAGAGAAGTGAATTGCGTTTCTATTTCCGTAACTCATTTTGAACCAATTAACGTTTTTGTGTAACATTGACTCTGCTTAATAAAGACATTCTTTTGGTAGGAAGATATCCCAAAATCCCACTGGGATAACAATTTACTTCATCTCCTTTGAAATTTTCACTTCTCTTTATTGCTGCCACCAATTGTCAAAATGAACCCGGTTTGTCAACCGGTTTGGTTTAGTCATTTAAATATGTGGAGAACCCAACATAAATCCGTACAAACACAGAGGAAAGAGAAACAGGATAACTTTGGTTGTGAGTTGTGAGGGTCCACTTTGAAGATAAGGGCAAGGGCAGCTAACTATGGTTAGATATTACTTATGTTAATTCACCAAACTTAGGTTATACAGTATATGAGTATTTAATTGCCACCAAGATACTACATTAGATTCCACAAAATAAATAAACAAATATAACAAATTAGGGCTTTGGGAGGGGAGTGGATTTAAGATTCCTACCTAGCAAAGGACACACAACACAACCACCCATTGGGCTTGACTTTTCTTTTTGTCCACCAAAATAAGTCCTTTTTCTGAATTTTTCATGGATGATTTCAACCAACAACATGTACATGAGTTCATTTTCTTTGGAATAAATCCTAAACTTACACAAAAAAAGGAGAAAGAATAAATTTGGTGTCAAGAATCTTAAACTTTGAAACTTGTTTGTGAAGAATATAAACATTTAGATATTTTAAATAATCTATAGTGACTTTTTATCGTTAACTTTAAACCTTATTTGGGAAGAATCTTAAACTTTAACAATCATTGATAAAAAAAAAAATTTAACAATCATTAACTCATCAACGACCATCTATCATCCAAACAAGCAATTTATTCTCTTATTACACAAACTTCGCAACGATAGCTCGCGTAAATCTCTTTTCAATATCACTCATTTTAGTATGATTGAAAATATCTATAGTTTCCCTCTCTCATCACGGCACATGATATGGGGATTGTTATGCACACGATCAATTTCTCACATTCGGCACGATACCGGTGCCAGTGTCGACTTCCTGCTTCGGCACTCGGTGTCGACTCCTTGTGTCGATAGGTCCCGTCGGAGCTTTGCAAGGAAGATGTTAGGCTTACCGACCGAGGGAGTCTATTTCGACACTCCTATCCACCGACCCAGGAAGCCGGCATTGACACCGTGTGGATGATGAGATGCAATCGTATGAATAGAAGGTCCGTATGTATAAGGGTTTATCTCCTTTATATGTTCTAAAATAAGAATTCAAACCGGGGTAATCATGATTAATAGAGCATTATCCAAATACTTTCGGACTCTATCGACTAATTCGAGATAAAAATGCATACATCTGTTTAGACCCTGTTTTATTGTAGAAATTTACCAAAATGTTAACGTTGTAGACTTATATATACACTATTTCACAATATTCTACACTTATTATTTGATTAGACTCCAATTAAGCTAAAAGTAGAACTAAATCTGGAAAAGATCAAACCAAAACCTAGCTGGAATATAAAGTAAACAGGAGTGTACATCAAACAACATGTTTTTGGAAATAGCTGCTCTCCAATTTTAGATATCCACTGTTGCAATTGCAAATTGAAGAGAGCAAAAAGACAAAAGTATACAACCAATAAGTGGCATGAAAGCTGAGTTTTATTGGCCACCCATTTTTGAGCCCTCTCCCTCTTTCATCTCTCCCTATCATCTCCCCCCTTTGCTTTTTTTTTTTGGGTTCCAATCAGCCAAAGAGAGACCAGGGATTCCATTTCTCATACTCCAAGCTTTCTTGTTTTTGCATTTGTTTAAGTTAATTATCTATATCTCTCTCCATGTCTCCCTCCTTGAAACAAGGGTTTGTTGCCTTGGTAGACTAATACCAGGTAGACTCACTCACCTATCCAAGCAAGCAAGCAAGCAAGCAAAGCAAAGCCACCAGTCAATTTCTTTCAATTTTATCATCCTACAAGGCAAAAAAAGTACGACCCTTTTTCTTAATTGCAGCTATCTCTCTCTCTGTCGCCCTCTTTCTTGGTTCTCTTGATTGGTTTGCTTGTTTAGCATCCATCAATTTTGCCCTTTTCTTCTGTGTTTCTATTGGGGTCTTTTTATTTTTTTGTTGAGGTTTTTTCTTGTGTTTTTTTCAACTACCCATTAATGATTTCCCTTATTTGTGTTTCGGGTTCCTTAAATACAATGCTTTTTTTGAAATCTTGGAGCTACCCATCTCTAATTGGGGCCTAAAGATTGAATCTTTGGATCTTGTAAATCATGAAGTCTAATGGGTATGATAGAATTTGTTTTGCTTAATGATCCACACCGACACTTTTAATTTATTAATTATATATACACACATATATACCTCAGCTTGAAATTAGTTTCCAAAGTGGATTAAGGGTGTTGGGTTAAAAATTCCAGGTGACTATATGTTATAATAAGCTCTTACAAGATGCACAAGAGTGAAATCCTCACAAAAGATCAAGCTGGGTTTGTCCATACTCCTGATGCTGAGATTTCTCCAGTCCTGAATTCACCTGTGCCATGGTGGAACCCAGCTGGGTTTCAGCATCCCCATCCAATTGCCTTCAATCAATTGGGTGAAGACCAGCAAAACTATTCAGGTAAAGGTGTTAGTTCTTCAATTTTAATCATTTTGTCAAGGCCAAAAGTAGTGCGTGTTGTTTGCCATGTTGTTGTGTTTTTAGCTTGATTTCTGGCATGTGAATCAGAAATGATTGCTGGATTAGTTCTTGAAAGGTTGATTCTTTCATGTATTAGTTTCCGATATTCCCGTACCTGAATCGAAAAACAGCAACTGTGTTTCATTCCATTAGATCACAAGCTTACATCACAGATACAATATGTAGATTCAGGTTGTATTCCTCCTAGGGAGTTTAACAGTGGCCCTCACAGTTATCCGGATAAGCACAAATGAAGGAATTAAGAAAATTAGATAAGGTTGAGATAGTTAGAAAGTGGTGTGATTGGGGAAAAATATCAAATGCTGGGCCAACTAACCATTAAAAACATTATTGGAATCCCCTATTGATCCCCACAAATGGTAGCTAGGCTTCAGCCATTAATTGGGGCTAAACAGTGTAAACAGTACTAAAAAAGCTCTTACTTTTCTTCTTTAATTTGTCCCTTTGAGTCATACAGCAATTGGCAACAAAAGTTTAAACTGATCCTTTGAGGGGAAAAAAGATGAAACTCTCACCCTAAGGGACCTTATCACCTATTTCACGAGGCTAGTGGCGAGGTAATTTGCAGGATATGCCTGACTAGAATAAGGAACATGAAATAGTCATAGTTCAGTGCCCAACATTATTGAACTATGATTATTTCATGGTTTAAGCCTAAAAATATTAACAATTAATAAAATGGAACATGATCCTCAAAAGCTTTTGAATATTGGATATAATAAATCAGCAGCATTTTTCCATGTTTCTTACAAGGTTATCTTACTTCGAAGTGTTATTTAAAAATGCATGGTGTCATTCTTAAACTTCTTGTGAATTTATTGGAAAAAAATCATCATCATTTTAGAAATTGTTGGTTGTTTAATGAGATTTTCAAGTTCTATAAACTCAGCATATGTTTACCACATCAAATAAGATTCTAAAGCTGGTTTTAATCCTTCATGTATATCTATATTCACTACATTGTTCATTGTTGTTTTCTTGTTTCCTTATACATAATCAAAACCAAACATACTACTAAACATTTTAGAACATAATTCAGATATATTGGAGTTGACTTCATTGATATCTTAGCGGTAGGCACCAATTTGATTAATTTAATGGGAGATTGAGAGTAATTTAATTGAGGTTTTCAATTTCATAAACCACTGGGTGGCAAATACAGCTATTGGAGAACATTGGAAGTTTGGAATTTAATAAGGAAGATCCCCATCAGCTCATATATCTTTCATAGGTCACTGATGATGAAAAGATGATAGTGACACACTACTTAATATTTTTTATATTAACACCAATTTTTTTTTTTAAATGAAGGGTAAATTGCTCAAAACCATTATTAGGCCAGTTTGCACAAAATACCCTTTATTTTGAAAATTGTATTTAACATTTTAACCACCTTTTATCAATGTTTTGTTTATCCACAAGGCTGCAACCATTTTACTCTTATTAGTAGCGTAACAAACCGTGTGAGATGTCCAATATATTCGCTACAAACAAGAATATGAACGTTAAATATGTATAAATAAAAGGTACTTTGGATGTTTCACGTTTTTCTTAATGTGTTAAGGAGGATAAAATAGATGCAGTTGGTGAATTGTAAACATGAATACATGATAATGGGTCTTTAAATGCAAATTCCAAAATAAAGGATAGTTTTGTCCAAAATGGCCTAAATAAGGGGCAATTTTGAGCATTTCACCCTATTTTGAAACAATGTTGCGATGTCACCATCAAAACTCTCAGCAAAAAGTGACTTAGCTGACAATATTATATATAAACATATTTGACCTTGTTAGGGTTTCTTCTTATGTTATACGTGGTACTTTTTTAAAATTTGTTTTCTAATTTGGAATCAAAGAATGATTTCATTGATTGATGACCATGATTATTGGAGAAATCATGTTTTGATGGTTGATATGGATTGCTTAAATCAAGAAATTGTTTTTCTAATGGTTGACTTGTGATTATATATTTAAAATCAAATTAATAAAACATCATGGAAGTCAAAAAGTGCCAAAAACTGTTCTTTTGGAGGTTCTGAAATAGCAGCTGCTACTGAATGTGTCAAAATGACATTTGCAGAATCTTGAAAAACTCAGCAGATTATAAAATTAGCTTATGAGGATATGTAATGTAATTCTCTGAATATTCATTTTGTTGTTCATCAGCAGCAACCAATTAATAAATACTAGATTCATTGTAACTTTATTCAATTGGAATCTTATCGTCGTGATTCTTTAAATCTTGGGTCATATGATCTAGTCTTCTCAATATAAAAAGCTGATCTTTCTAGTGTTGAATACTTCAGACTGAGGCTTTTGAGCTTGGTCAAGAAATGTAGTTTGTTTTTTTCCCGGATTAGCTTTCTGCAACTCAATCATGTCTGTTGTCTTCCCTACATCCTCATCTACATAGTCCTAAGAAAAGTAGTTTTTGGAAGTCAATTGAGGTATGCAGTGACACAAAGCCAAATTTTGTAGAAGTTGGGTTTTGATTAATCTGCTTGATAGCTGAATATGTAACATCTGTATGCACATCACAGGTAACAAAATGAATTCTGAGCAGGGAAAGGAAGTAAACATCGCGCCATCATCAGTTGCTCATAACCAAAAGGAACATTTTGAGATTACACTTGCGCCACCGATGGTAATACGTCCATCCATAGATTTATTGTTCTTCAGGCATGTTCAGATCTTGTTCTTCATGCAATATCATGTTTTTGATTTTCTTGGCATGTTCAGATCTCAACACACCCTCCTCACGGACCTCACCCGCCTCAACTCTATGGCTTATACACAGCTTATGGGCCACATCAACCCATGGTTTGTTAATTTCCTTTAGTCTTATTTTTTTTCCTGCAAATGAGAAATTTCTCCATCTTTGACACAACTGATTAATCTACCTCAACTCCATGGCTTTCTGATTGCGGTTTTGTTGGTCATATAAATATATAATAATGTGAACAATAGTTTCAAAAAATATATCTATATATTTGTCAAGAGTTTCAATATATACAAGAAAACTGCATAAATGCATATGTAAGATTGATTTTTCGGTTGATAATGTAGGGGCCAATGCTGCTGCCTATGAGCCTGGCAACAGACGATGGGACAGTGTACGTGAATCCAAAACAGTATCATGGGATCTTACGCAGAAGAAAGAGTCGAGCCAAAGCAGCATCGAAAGTTAAGCCCCCAAGAAACAAGGTATATATGTATATAGTTGATGCCTTAACTTGAACTCTTGGGACCAATGGAATGTTTCCTTGATCCGTTTGTGTTCTGATGGCAGCCGTATATTCATGAATCAAGGCACCTGCACGCAATGCGCAGGCCAAGGGGAGTAGGCGGGCGATTCCTCACCTCAAAGGAGCTCGAAAGCCTGAAAGAAGCATCTTCCAACAACAAGATGATGACGCCGATGATGAAGAACAAAACCTTGCTCAATGATCATCCTGACCACCAGCAGGTCTCCAACCCATCCCGATCCTCAAGCTCCGAAGTCCTCCAGAGCGAGAAGGCCATGAACCCGAACCCATCTGGGTCTTCGGAAGTCACCAGCCTTCTCTATGGGAGGCAATTCGATTGGTTTCAGGCAAAACACCCCCACCAGCACATGACCACCGGAACCTGGGAAGTCGCAGCAGCAGCTGATCATGGCTGCTGTGACTTCCTCAAGGTTTGATACCCCGGGTTTGAGAAACCCGAAACAAGGTATGAGGAAATGGCTACACATTTCAATCATACCGGCAAGTGATCCTTGGCTATTGGTCCCTCTTTTCGGCTAATGTCGTCTGCTGGCTAACCCTGTAGCGCTAGATATGTAACTAGCTCCGGGGCAAGGCATTTGCGATGACTCGGAAACGGGGACCAAATGTATCATAGTTATTATGTTCATATTTCGAGTTGCTACGAGAGATTGTTGTTCTAGCTTGTGCTTGCACTGACTGTGCATCCGAAAATTGATCAGAAACCGAGTTTGTTCCGGGTTGTACTTGTTTAATTAGAACATGGATTCATTTGATTTCTACTTGAGTTTGAGCTTTGAGTGACTCAAGACTTCACCCCTCTGTGAAAAACCTCTGTGAAGTCTTGTGCTTGAATAAAACCTTAAGGGTCGGTTTGGTGTGATGTGTTGATCGCATATAAGATGTTTATGTAATGTGCCTTTTCGTTTACACGATGGACCGACAAAAATACCTCTCCAATCATTCCCTAGCCTCAGACAAAGGAAGCATGGATGCTTCTAATTTTACAATGTATAAATGATAAATCTTTAATCTATGTCAAAGAGTGACCAACTAGTTATGATATCAGGTAGGGTTGGAAATAACCCATGGAAATAAATCTTTAATTAACTCCATTCTTAGCTCAAAGCATGTTGATTACAAGTTGCATTGACTTTTTTGTGTTTGTTTGTTGCAATCATGATGTGTAAGGAATTAGCAAGTTGTTTCTGAAAAGTTGTACAGCTTGACAACTAGTTTTTACCTATTTATACTTTACAATATTCATAACAAATCAAACCTACTTTGTGTTGCTTGTGGAGACACAAGGAGACAAATTAGCAAAGTTCATAATATTATTGTCTTATCCTAATATTTTGACTAATTTTACCATTCATTGATTGTAAATCAATTTAAAGAAAACCCATATACTTAAAAGAGACAAACATTCCCCACCTCAAACTAGATTTGAACTTACCATTGCCTCTTCTTACCAAAAGAGGCGTAAAAATACTTGTTTAAAAATATAAATTGTTGTTATCATATGAGGGGCATCTTAAACTAGAGGAAGAATTCATGGGAAGAACAATATCTATGAATTATTCTTCTAGTTTACGATGTCCCTCGTATTATAACACGTTATCAGCACGACTCACTCAGTAAGGATTTATTGGACAACTAAAGTGTTTATATGGAGCAGAGTGACTTCAACCATTCCAGAATGACTCACTGGAAAGGACTTGTGGGTAGTACCCAAAAGGTCCCCAGTTCGAACCCCGGATATGGCCACTCTTTATTTACCAATTCAAGGAGTAGAGTGACTTCTTATTCACGTGTGTTTCATCATATGTGATTTACAAGCATTTATATAGACAAAGGTAAGAAAGATGGTATAAATGGGGAGGTTAAAAGAGGTGAAACATCCACCTCTTAATGATTTTACAATACCCTCCCTTGGATGTACACCCCTGACATTATAAATTGTTTCGTTAAAAACCTTGCCTAGAAAAAACCAATGGGACAAAAACTAGGGTTAAGGAAAAAAGAGTACAAATGTCGTTTAATACGCTTTGGTTATATTACATCGTTAAAAACCTTGCCAGGAAAACTCAATGAGACAAAACCCGGTCGAAGGGAAAAAGAGTGCAGTGTGTATATTCTCTCACTGAATTCAACATCCTTCTCGTAGCTTTCTCACTCTGATAAGCTCTTCAAACTTCTTGATAATGCTGACTTGGGTACTCGATATCGACCAAGGGTAGTCGATATCGACCAGTTCAGTCGATTTCTGGGCACTTCTGCAGACATCAGACAATATCGACCAGAGGCACTCGATATCGACCAGGTAGCTCGATATCGACCAGTTCCTCGAAATTGACATGTACCTGCAGAGACACAAACGAGCAGCAATCTTTCGGGATCGAGAATCAGAAGTCGATATCGACCAGTAGGTGGTCAAAATCGAGCAGATACAGAAACGTAAATAAAAGACAAAGCTTGCAAATTTCGGAATAAACTATGTAAAAGAAAACTTCCAAGATCAGGGTTTGCAACAACGATAACCAAACATGCATAAGGCAAGATAAAGAGGAATAATCATGCAATCACATCAAAGGATCAAGCTTTCGCCTTTTCCAACAATTAGACAACTCTCTCAAGAAACCCTAATTGTATCTACCAATTTTATGTTTGTAATCCAAGTTGTTAACCTGAATCTCTATTGAATAGGTAATAAACATATAAAGGGTAGTGGATGATCAAAGCACAATAAAGGTCAATTCTTTACCTCAAGCACGCATGGCTATCGGTGGGCTCACCCCGACCCTAGAAGTAGGTGGACTACTCGCTCTTCATCGGAAGGAAAGACATCAATAATAAAAGAAAACTAAATTGCATTAATAAACTAAATAGATCTTACAATCAAACGAAGCCAATTCCGCTCTCGCTTCACAACTCCACTCGAACTCTAATCTCTCTCTCTCTCTACTCGCTACGTCTCTTCCTCTCTAGACTTCCATGAATAAAAACTAGCCCCATGGGCTTTATTTATAGACCCAGGTCCTTGCTATCCAAGGAAGAAATCTATCTATCCCATATCTAAAGATGTAATTCTACTAGAAAATAAATAAATCTAAATTAGGTAAACAAGATAAATCTTATAGAGTAATTAATTGTTCCACCCTTAGGATATATAAAAAGATAAAAAGATAAAATACCTAAAATCATCATGTGCAAGGAATCTTCTCATGAGAATATCTCCATTGGACTTTGGATAGAACTTGGACTAGAGCTCGGAATCGAGTTGGACTCGTCACTGCATGTTGGTCGATATCGACCACGTCTAGTCGATATCGAGTCATCTTTTCCGCTTCTCTTCAGTCCACTCGATCTCGGCTCTGGTGGAATTATCAAGCAGTATTTGGTCGATATCGACCACTATAGGTCGATATCGAGCTGCCCTCTTGTCTGCTGGTCGATTTGAGTCGATTCTGGGATTTTTGACCAAGATTAGGTCGATATCGAGTAGCTTGGTCGATTTCGACCTATCCTCAGTTCTCATCATTCTGCTCTGTTCTTGAAACGCACTTTCTTGAGTCCTCGTTCGTCGGATTGACGCATATGAACATGTGTTGGAAAGCTCTTTTCGAGGGCTACAACTCTCATGAAGATATTAGAACTTGATTCAAAATGATGAATGGCGAAAAGTGGGATTTCCTCCAGCTGCACCATCCTTAGCTTCTTCTTGACTTTCCTTTAAGCTACAAAGTGCGCCCGATTTCTGCTAAATTAAACAGAAACTAGTGTAGACTCCATAATTTGGCAAATAAGCATAAACTACATAGAATCTGTACTTTTCTAACCCAAATGCATGAAATGGATGCAGAAAACGATATAAAAGTAAAATATAAAACATGGCACAAAACATGGACATCAAATCACCCCATACTAAGGCTTGCTTTACCCAAGCAAAAACTTGGATGATCATTCAGGGGAAGAATTCAAAACTCTCAACATCATAGATTCATTCTCATATGTCCGTACAATCGATTACCGTCATTAAAAAGGTACTAATGCCACAAATCCATACATGTGCAATAAAAAGCAACATCTACTCTCAAAATGAGGGTTATGCAAAAACAATTCATATGTGACAAAGCATTAATAATCAAGAGGACTTTAATTAAGCTCAATAAGGAGTAGATTTGGTAAACGGCTGAAGGTGGGCAATTTTTGGCAATGTGGTGCTAATAATCCGGGGAAATGGAATACTTTCCAACCTGAATTTCCACATTCCTTCTTCATAAGATTCATCACCTTTCACTCTTACGCTCGATGTTTTTTTTTTCAATATTATGTTGTTACCTCTCTAACCTCAACACTGCCTTCTCGCGAGTCGCAAACATGGGTGTCATGAATGGCCCCGGATACTTAGTGCTTTGGACTCCTCACCTGTCTGTTCCATCTCACTGAACTATTATCTCAGCAAGCAGGGTCGATCTACCTTTATCTCCTGAGGTGATCGGATTTTCTTTTACTCATTAAATTTTCCATATATTTTAAACATTCCTGTCAAACTCCAATAATGATATATAACAACACAAACACCATATAATAATCTCCATAATATAACTTCAATTCTCAACATAATCCCCGGATAAGGAAATAAGGTAGAAAATGGGCAATATTTAGATCATGTGGAGCAAAATATGAAAATAAGGCATAATATGGCTTTTGTGATGCACAAGCATAGGTATGGCTAGGAATATCAAAATATGAGCATTATATGGAAATATAAAGTCCTCCATCCTCTTATCATGCAACATGTCAAAAGCAATTTCAAATTTTACCTCCTTTCATGGTTTTTATGAAAATAATGCACTTCATTGTGTCTTGCCTTTACTAGGCAATTTCATGCTATATCTCTAATGAATCCAATTTTGCATCGTCGAGTTCAAATTAAAGCTTCCATGACACTAATCTTTGAACAATTTACAAGCTTTGGGAGATGTCTCATAAAACAAACTTTGAGTCTAGCAATTAAGCGCAAAATTTAAAAATTCACTCAAAATTCACCATGTAAAACCAAAAACAAGAATAAAATATAAAATAAATGATAACGAGCTTTTCCCCCACCCCATACTTAGAATTTACAGTGTCCCCACTGTATGAAAATTAAACAAAACAGGGGTAAAGGAAGGAACTCACTGAATAACGCGTTGTAGGGTCGAAATAGGGCTGCAGTAGATTGCCAGGAGTTGATATCGACTAGGTGGTGCTCGATATCAAATGCAATTCGTCGGATTTCGCTTCTGATCAGCTTGGTCGAAATTAGGGCTTTTGGTCGATATCGACCAACTCACTCGATGTCGAGTAAAGGTGGTCGAAATCGACCGTCCTCGTCTTTTCTGATCCTGGTCAAAATCTACCTCAGAGGTCGATATCGACCAGGTTATTCCGACAGTTCCATTTGATCCCGTGTTTTTCAACCTGCAAAATTGTTAGTTTCCGCACAAAGACAAGATTTCCCACATGAAGTATTCAAGACAAGAATAAAAACCAACACCAAAACCAAAAGCATAAGTTTCAAAGTCCTAAAATTCAAAAGTTTTATGTACATGCTCTAGATTTTAGAGTCGCTAGGCCGACTTCTCCGCTTGTGCTTAGGAACTCTTGATGTGGGGCCCTCTTGTGCTTGGCCCTTCTCCTGGATCATCTAGGTCCTGATTGTAGTATGCCAGCTCCGCTGCTAGGTGGTTTTTTGCATAGAGCCCTTTGCTTTCCTTTTTCCTCTTTCCAGACCTAGTCCTGTGCAGGTTAGCTCTCCACGTGGCCTTGTCTCCTCTAAAAATCTTATTTTTATTGATGGATGGAGAAGATGTAGGGATTGTACCTGAGCTTACCTTTTCGCGCCCAAAACAGAAATCTTTGGGCTTAGGGTCAGTCGATATCGAGTAGAAATGGTCGATGTCGAATACAGGGACCCCATACCTAGGCTCTTGGCAAGTCTGCAGCTCACCCCCGTGGCCGCATATGCTCTTCACCTCCAGCCATGAAATTTCCTCCTTTGTAGGACCAAAAGAGAAATCTAAGACCTCATCATATCGCCTATCGTGAAGGTGAGCAATCGTTTTCTGACGCTGATCTTGACATCTGCAGTAGCTAGCAAAGGTCTACCAAGAATAATAGAGCAAGTAGGATCTTCCGCACAATCTATAACAAGGAAATCAGCGGGAATATAGAACTTACAAACCTGGACAGGGACATTATCAACCATACCTGTAGGGATTACCACTGTATTGTTTGCCATGTATAGTTTGGCATCCACATGCTCTATTGATCCTATCTTCACCTTTTGCCAGATTGATAAGGGGATGATGCTCACACTTGCACCTAGATCACACAATGCCTCATATTTAAATTGTCCAAATCCCACAGTAATAGAAAACTTATCAGGGTTAGGTCTCTTCTCAGGGAAGTCCATCCTTTTGCAGTCCCCGACGATTTCAGTGATTGATCGCTTGTTGCTATGGATTTCCTTGAGGAACTTGACATAAGCAGGCATCTCTTGAAGAGTTTCTGTAAAAGGAATTGAAACATTTAGTTCTTGAAGCATCTTAACAAAGCGTTTAAACCTACCTACAGTGGATCTTTCAACGCCTTGGAAGGGAAAGGAAGTATCTTCTTTGGTTTTGGAGCGGAATCAGCTGTCGGAGGTGCTGCAGGCGGGTCGACATCGACTAGAGAGGACTGCTCGATATCGAACAGGTGTCGGTCAATATCGACCTGGTTATGGTCGATTTTGACTATTGTGGTCGATTTCGGGGTTGCTGGTACAGACGGGTCAATATCGACCTGAGGGTGGTTGATATCGACCAGAGCTTGGTGGATTTCGACCTGTTGTCCAGTTCCGTCGTTTGCTTCTCCGACCTCTGGTTTGTGAAGTTTGCGACTGCTTCTGAGCTTTACAATGGCTACATGTCCAGATTGCCCCTTAGGATTGGGATCTGTGTGCCCAGGGAGCTTTTCGGCTGGTCTTGGGATCTGTTGCGCAAGTTAACCCATTTGGGTCTCCATGTTTTTCTTCCAGATATCCATCTCCCTAAGTTGTGTATTGAGGCCATGGAGTTGAGTCTAGATGGCGCTTGTAGATTGTTGCTGTTGTGCCTGATTTCTCCTCATTTCATCGAGGATCATTTGTAGATCATCCATCCGATGGTCCCTTTCTGGATGTCCTAGAGCTCTGTATGGTGGAGGGTTCCTAAGGGCACCTTGGTTCCACTGTGGTTGTTGGAACCTTTGGTCCCCCATATAGCGATTGGGACCCCCTGCGTAAGCTACCTCCTCATGAGTTTATGTCATCCTGACTTGCTCTGTATGTGGGCACTCTGGAGTGGTGTGCCGTTGTGAGCCACATTCAACGCAGGGTTGTTTGACAGAAAGAAACTTGACTTGCTTGAGGAGCTTGCGATTTTGATCTCTGTAGTACTGCTCCTTGACATCTAGATCAATCTCTTTAGAAGGCTCAAAGAGGGGAATGGATGGGGCTGGCCTTGCATAATTGTTGTTGTCTTCATCGTAATTCGCATGAGCCCCATAAGTATTGTCGAAGTTGGTTAGCCTTTCGACTGTAGCCCATGCCTCTGTTGGTGTCTGTGTGAGGTACTCATATTGAGTGAACTGATTGATCCTTTCCTTGGCGGTCAGATCAATAGAATTGTAGAAGATCTCTTTAATGACATAGGGTGGATGCCCATGAGTAAGGCAGGATCACAACAGGTCTTTGTATCGATCCCATGCTCGTGTTAGCGGTTCCCCAGGCTTTTGTTTGAAAGCTGTAATCTTTTTTCTGAGGAGCGTTGTCTTGGCGGGAGGAAAGAACTTGTTGAGGAACGTATTCCTAACCTCTGCCCATGTTGTGAGGGATCGCGCATGGAGACCTTCAAGCCACTTTAATGCTGGACCGGCAAGGGACCAACGAAAAGCCTTCATTTTGACAAATTCCAGAGTAGTACCTTCGGCAAGAGTATGGCACATGTCAGAAAAAGTAGTAATATGTTCGAGAGGGCATTCATTAAATCTTCATTGAAAAGCATTATTTTTAATTTCAATAAGGAAGGCAGTGCGAATTTCAAAGTTATTATCAGGGATTAGAATAGCCGATTCAGGCACGACAAGAGTCGGGTGCATGTAATCCTCGGCAGTGGTAGGGTATTGGGGAAGCTCAGCCTCCGCCTGCCTCCTCAGTTCTGCTTCATGCTCAGTGCGTGCCCTCTCAGCGGTGAGAGCAGCATTGTAGCCTTCTAGCTCCCTTTGAAGCCTCTCGATCGTCTGGGCTTGTGTTTCGGCGGTCGCCATGATCCTTTTTAGTCTCGAGTGGATGTGTATAAGACGTTCTTGGTCGTCTAAGGCGTCAAACTCAGGTGGTTGACCAGAACGGCGCATGCACCTGCAAAACAAAACTTAAAGGAAAACGTGAGATCTAACTACCTAAGGCGCGAATGATTGCTTCCCCGGAAACGGCGCCAATTTGTTTTAGGAGGAAATCGAGTTCAAAATATAAGAATATAAATCAAACCAGATCTTACCCACGCAAATAATTACAAGACTTCCTCCCGATGTAGCAACAGGAAGTCAGGATCAATCCTTGAGGAAGTTGGTCAGCGGATCCTAGGCAACGGCAAATCTCAAGTCGATTTCGACTTCAGGGGCACACTCGATATCGAACAAGGGTAGTCGATATCGACCAGTTCAGTCGATTACTGGCCACTTCTGCAGACGTCAGGAAATATCAACCAGATGAACTCGATATCGACCAGGTAGCTCGATATCGACCAGTTCCTCGAAATCGACATGTACCTGCAGAGACACTAACGAGCAGCAATCTTTCGGGATCGAGAATCAGAAGTCGATATCGACCAGTAGGTGGTCGAAATCGAGCAGATACAGAAACGTAAATAAAAGACAAAGCTTGCAAATTTCGGAATAAACTATGTAAAAGAAAACTTCCAAGATCAGGGTTTGCAACAACGATAACCAAACATGCATAAGGCAAGATAAAGAGGAATAATCATGCAATCACATCAAAGGATCAAGCTTTCGCCTTTTCCAACAATTAGACAACTCTCTCAAGAAACCCTAATTGTATCTACTAATTTTATATTTATAATCCAAGTTGTTAACCTGAATCTCTATTGAATAGGTAATAAACATATAAAGGGTAGTGGATGATCAAAGCACAATAAAGGTCAATTCTTTACCTCAAGCACGCATGGCTATCGGTGGGCTCACCCCGACCCTAGAAGTAGGTGGACAACTCGCTCTTCATCGGAAGGAAAGACATCAATAATAAAAGAAAACTAAATTGCATTAATAAAACTAAATAGAGCTTACAACCGAACGAAGCTAATTCTGCTCTCGCTTCACAACTCCACTCGACCTCTACTCTCTCTCTCTCTACTCGCTACCTCTCTTCCTCTCCAGAATTCCATGACTAAAACTAGCCCCGTGGGCTTTATTTATAGACCCAAGTCCTTGCTATTCAAGGAAGGAATCTATCTATCCTATATCTAAAGATATAATTCTACTAGGAAATAAATAAATCTAAATTAGGTAAACAAGATAAATCCTATAGGGTAATTAATTGTTCCACTCTTAGGATAAATAAATAGATAAAAAGATAAAATATCTAAAATCTTCATGTGCCAGGAATTTTCTCTTGGGAATATCTCAATTGGACTTTGGATAAAACTTGGAATAGAGCTCGGAATTGAGTTGGACTCGTCACTGCATGTTGGTCGATATCGACCACGTCTGGTCGATATCGATTCATCTTTTCCGCTTCTCTTCAGTCCACTCGATATCGGCTCTCTCTTGGAATTATCGAGCAGTATTTGGTCAATATCGACCACTATAGGTCGATATCGAGTTGCCCTCTTGTCTGCTGGTCGATTTCAGTTGATTCTAGGATTTTTGACCAAGATTAGGTCGATATCGAGTAGCTTGGTCGATTTCGACCTATCCTCAATCAGTTCTCAGCATTCTGCTCTGTTCTTGAAATGCACTTTCCCGAGTCCTCGTTCGTCGGATTGACCCATATGAACATGCATTGAAAAGCTCTTTTCAAGGGCTAAAACTCTCATGAAGATATCAGAACTTGATTCCGAATGATGAATGACGAAAAGTGGGCTTTTCTCCAGCTGCACCATCCTTAGCTTCTTCATGACTTTCCTTTAAGCTCCAAAATGCGTCTGATTTCTGCGAAATTAAACAGAAACTAGTGTAGACCCCATAATTTGGAAAATAAGCATAAACTACATAGAATCTGTACTTTTCTAACCCAAATGCATGAAACGAATGCAGAAAACGATATAAAAGTAAATATAAAACATGGCACAATACATGGACATCAAATGCCTCAGAGAAAAGTGTTTCATCGTCAACTAACTTCTGTTTTGTGATAAGTTTCAATGGGACAGATGACTGTCAAATAAACTAGATGTATATATTCTCATTTCTGAAAGAATTGCTTCTGGCTAGTCATATGAGAAGTTTGTACCATGCTTGTTCATGTATATGTGTCATTGTTACTTCAGGTAACAAGATCAATGCTCTTCTGGAGCTATATGGTATTCATCCTGGTTTTTCCATTAATCATGATTGTTTGAGAAAACTTCGGGTTTTCTAAATTGTGTAACACTAAATAGACTTATAATGCTAATTACCCTATTAAAATTATATGGTGATCCATTTATTTCATTTTGATGTCATTAAATGGGTATTTTTAGAACTTTTGTTGGTGTCATACTACATGTATGGAACTAATGACCAACTATGTGTATGTATTAGATACAATTTATCCTTATTCATAATGTTCTTCATGATATTATGATTAACCATACAAAGACGACCTAGTTATAAGTCACAACAATAACTTTGGTTGTGCGCTAAACCATTACCTCTTTTACACCCTCTGCAAGAGGGGCATGCTTCAAGTCATGCTTAGAGGATTGTCAAGAAGTGGCATTGTAAACCAGATCATATTTTGTGGTTATATATATTATATTGGTTGTGCCGACCAAATAAAAAATAGTTCTAAATATTTCATAACCCACATTCCATGTACTTCTTCAAGAGTACACATGTTTACAATAAGGTCATATACTCTTCTGGAGTTTATAAAAATTCATCAATAGTCTTCAGGCTCTTAGAGAAATGATGACTAATCTCACAATTTGTTGGATTATTTAACCATGATGAATAAGACAATACCAAACTTAATAAGCATGTAATATTTCAAAAATATAACAAATCAACAAAAACCAATCCAAAATAGTTCAAAATAGTCCAAAAGTTGAATCCTAAAATATCTGAAAAGATTATAAATTCATGTACTCCAAAAAAAATGATAAACACATGAATAAGAAGTCTCTCTACTCCATATTGTTCTTCCCATGAATTATTCTTCTAGTTTAAGATTTCCTCGTATTATAACAATTGTTTGATTTTTTGGCACTTTTAAAAAATTATAAAGTCTATTAAAATATCAATTTTTTAAAAATAATTTCATATTCGTTAATAATAAGTTTGGCTATATTAAATAAATTATTTTAAAAATTAATATTTTAAAAAAATTTAAACTTCTATAAAAAAACTTGTCAAATGAATTACATTGAATTTTTTCCGAAATATTCATAAAAAATTAAATAATCACGGAAATATTCAAGGGTTGAAAATAATTACACAAATATTCATTTTTTGCATGTCGATAAGAAAAACGCGGTTTGGGTCCGCGTTTTATTCATATAGAAGGAAAGAGAATTGACGTCGGGTGGACGGTTCAATTTTAGTAAAGAAACCGGTCTCAGACCGCGTTTCTATTTTTTAAAAAAATTGAAATTTAATGTATTTACATCAATGGTTACCTGACACTAGAAACGCGGTCTGAGACCGCATTTCTATTGTTGAGTGGGGCCCCACCGGTCAGCAACTGCTGACTGGGCATGGATTAAACAGAGAAACGCGGTCTCAGATCGCATTTCTCTGTGTAGTTTCAGAAAGGAAAAAAAAGGGTTCAAAGATTCTTTTTGGGGTATTATAAAAACAACGTGGGATCAGGCCGTGTTTCTATGTCCCATAGCCATCTCCAACAATTCTCCCCTACTAGGTTGTGAGAATCTGAACATAAAAATGCTGGCTTAGTCCGCATTTTTAGGTATATACATCATGAACAATTGATCGCTTCCTATTCATCATTCCTTTGCCTTTGCTTCTCTCGCATGAAGCTCTCAAAGTAGTGCCGGTTAAAACCATCAATTATCCAATCTATATATTCTCACATTGTTGCCTAAAGATTTGGTTAAGGTTAGTTTCACACTCTTATTTGACTTTTTTGCTCTTATTTGAATGATTAAGACGTTTAGAATCTTTAATATTCTCCCATACTTGTGCTTAAGATTATGTGTTTTGAATCCTTAATAAAAATTGTAGGATTACGTAGTTATTATCGTGAGTAAGATGTAAGATTATGTGTTTTGAATCTTTATCGTGAGTAAGATGTAAGATTATATGCTCAAGAATATAGTTGTTTTATTGTTGTTGGAGGATTATATTGATTAGAGGATTATATTGAATTATATGAACTTGTCCTTGTTATCATGAATAACTTGTAGGATTATTTAGTTAATACTTGTTGATGAAATATATTCAAATATATGAGCGCGTTTATATATTGAAATAGGATGAAATAAATTTTAACTTATACGATTTTTTAGTGTAGTTAATATTTATTGATGAAATAGGATGAATATATTGAAATATATGTTCGCGTTTAATATTTATGATAAACTAACTTAATGTTAATGAAAATATAGGATGAATGAGCATAACAACATATCTCAACAAGGGTTTGAACAACTGAATGAGATCTATGTTGACGCTCTTGGTGTTGATCACGAAGACAACTTGGATAATTCTGAAGAGGACGATGATGCTACTAGGGAGGCGGCGATTAGGATCGAGGCCTCTAATCCCAACTGGAATATTTTTGAAGCTAATCCAATGATAACAACTTCATGGCAAGCTAATCCAATGCTACTAGGGAGGCGACGATTAGGATCGCGGATAAATGTTCAACTCGCTGGAGGAGCTGGAATGTGATTTGACTAAGTATTCTGTGCATTTGAGTAAGCCATACAGGACAAAGAATGAGAGTCTGGAATGGTACGTAGTTGTTTGTGATAAGAAGGACGGTTGTGGATGTACATGGCGACTATCTGCTCGTAGTCTTGATCGTACTGTTGATATATGGATGGTAATAAATTACAACGGGCCTCATGCAACCAATTGTGTTGGAGAGGTTTTGCAGTTGGATAATCGTAACGTCACGTCCATTTTCATTAGAGGTGAGATTCATGGGTTTCTTCGCAAGGATCAAGACACGAAGCCAAGTACCATACTCGAGCATCTGACTAAAAAGGTATGGGATTTGTGTCTCATACATGAAAACCTGGAGGAAAAAGTAGAAAGCTATTGTAGAGATCTATGGTGATTGGGAGGAGTCATACACAGAGTTGCCAAGGTTCATGGCTGCGCTACAAGCTATAAATCCAGAAACAGTGGTTGAATGGTGCAATCTGGATTCCCCAAATCCACATGAGAAGATATTTGGTCGTGTTTTCTATGCTTTTGCACTATCCATTGCTGGGTTTGCACACTATCGTCCTTTGATATCAATCGATGGCACCCATTTCTAGGTAAAGTACAAGCATGTTGTGTTAATGGCAAGGGGTATGGATGCAAATGATCAGATTTTCCCTCTGGCATTTGCAGTTGTGGAGAGTGAAAATAGAGACATTTGGGCTTGGTTCATGGGTTTTATAGGGAGACACGTCACTCAGAGACTTGGATTATGTGTTATTTCAGACAGACATGCAGGCATCCTGAAGACCATGGAGGAGCTGCCTAAATGGAGGGCGTCGAGTTTACTTCATAGGATATGCATTCGACACTTGAAGTCCAATGTGAACTCCATGTTCCACGATCATAAGGGGAAAGATGTGGTAGGCTAAACTGATTACCAGCTCACCACAAGTTGGTTCGAGAAGGGGTGTCGTGTCGCGCCCTCTAGCAGATGAACGGTGAGGCTCGAGAGTACTTAGATGCGATTAGAGGTGGCAATCGGGCGGGTCGGGTCGGGTTTGGGTTCGGTTAGTCGGGTTTCGGGTCATTCGGGTTTCGGGTAATGTCTAATAATTTGGTCAATCGGTTGGGTCGGGTTTGGGTTTCGGTTGTATCGGGTTTCGGTTATTCGGGTTTCGGTTGTCTCGGGTTTTCATTATTTCAATATTCATTTTAAAAAATTTACTAGATTGTAGCTTAAAGTTCGGGTTATTTCGGGTTTCGGTTATAACGGGTTCGGGTCTTAATGGGTTTCGGGTTAATCGGGCTTGGTTCATTCGGACTTCGGGTCCAAAATGGACGGGTTTGTGTCGGTGTTCAGAATAATCGGTTTCGAGTCGACCGGGTCGGGTTTTCGGGTTCGGGTCGGGTTTTGCCAGCTCTAGATGCGATTGAGCCAGAGAAGTGAGCCATGTCTAAGGAGGGGGGGGGCGAGGTATGGTGTGATGACAACAAACTTATCTGAGATTTTTAATGGTGTGCTAAAGGGTGGGAGGAGTCTCCCGATCACGGCTCCTGTTCGACAAACCTTTTATAAGGTGAACAGTTACTTCGTGCAGAGGAGAAAGGATGCAAGCACTCGCATCTCACAAGGTTTCCCGCTGACGGAGGCGATCGATAACAAGATTGGAGTAATTGAAGCTGGAAGAAATGCACACGTAATATCATTTGATTTACAAAATGGAATATTTGAGGTGATTTTGAACCCGCGGGGGTCACAAGGTATGCAAAGTGGGCGGTCGTACACAGTGAACTTGCGTCGTAGGACATGTACATGTGCCATTTGGAAGTTGTTGAGGATACCTTGCGCACATGTCTTAGAGGTTTGCATATCTCAGAGCATTTCCTTCGTATCATTAGTAGACAGTTACTTTACAACAGAGTTATACTGGTTGATGTACCAAGCGACATTTATGCCAGTGGGTGAGTCATTCAACTGGCCAGAAATTGGGAGGTCCAAGGTTGGCCGCCGATCAATCGGGTCTGTGAGATGTTGTGAGGTCCAAGTGTGTTGTGGCAACTATCGAGGTTATAGGCCCAGGTCAAAGCTTCTTAATCTTTCAAGTATATAATACGCAATCAAAATCTTCTCCCTTACTATTTCATGTCACTTAAAATATATTCTCCTCCCATATTCATACAATCTAATTGTCTCAACATGCAACCATCCCACAATTTCAGATCTATAACTATCACAAAATTTTGGATCTATAATAATCAGTAATCAACAACCACAAACATTCAACTATCAAACCATTATTTAACCCCTAACATCTCATCTCCTAATCCATAATCATTCAAAAAAATTTAATAAAGAAATCACACTAAGCTCGAATTATTGTCACAAATACACAACTATCACACCATTTAAACAAACAACAACCCTTAGTGTGATTTCAGGGCAGTTTCTTTAGGATTAATACACTAAAAACGCGGATATGTACCGCGTTTTATGGGTAAACTTCAACAACCTCATTTATTGCCCTTTGACCCATTTTGTTCCTGAAATTGAACAGAGAAACGTGGTATGGGCCCGCGTTTCTCTTTTGTGTCCCATCCCACTCAACAACTGCTTTTGGTGGGTCCCGTGAACACTAGAAACGCGATTTCGCGTTTCTAGTGCCAGGTAAGCAGTTGTTTTACTTCTCTATTTTGCATTATATTTTAAAATAGAAACTCGGTTCCATACCGCGTTTCTTTCATAAAATTAAACCCGACAACTAGGCGTCAATTCTCTTTCCTTTTGTATGAATAAAACGAGGATCCAGAGACCGCGTTTTTCCGATTGACCTGCAAAAATGAATATTTATATAATTATTTTCAACCCTTGAATATTTCCGTAATTATTTAATTTTTATGAGTATTTCGAAAAAAATTCAATTGCATTTTTAGACGGAGGGTTCCCGTGAGAACCAATGTTCAGGTAGAAACTAGAAAAACACCAAAATTTGATATATGTCATTTTTTTTAAAACAAAACATATTGATTGACCAACGATGGTTAATTGTCAGTGTTGACTGATCAATTTTTATTTTATTTTATTTTATTTTGATTTTTATAGCTAAGCCGACTTGATCATACAAAGAGAATCCATGTAATTTTTGTGCGTGGTGCTAGATAGAGATGTGAAGGTATGGATTTGTTTGGATTACACTAGCTTAATTATAAATCTTAAAATTGAAAGCGCTTTTTTAATGTGTTTCATGGTTTTTGTTTGAAGTTGCCTTTAGTACTTTCATTAGGTTGCTTATAGTAGCGCCTTTTTTCTTATACTAAAATGCAAATTAAAAACGCTTGGATTGTAGAAAAGAATCCAAAAACCATGAAACACGATCAAATATGCATCTTTTTATTTGAGATTGATGATGTGCAGCAAGTTGTGAAAAAACCCAATCATCATGTTAATGCTTTCAAAAGGGAGAGCTTAGTAACCTTTAGTTGTTTCTATTTTAACATCAAGTTGTGAAAATGTTCTTGTTCCCTATAGATTTTTTAAAAAAAATCTCATTTTTCATAATTGTGAAAACTAATTTCAATTGCTCGAATTAAAACCAAAAATAATATGGGCATTTTAGAGTATCCCCGAGAGATTCTCCAATTTTTCTACAAAATTTATTATCCTCAAAATAATTTTGATAAAGTTTCAATAAGTTCTCTATTTTTTAGAACTATAAAATTATTTTTTATTTTTTACTTATTTTGTAATTGAAAATTAATGATATTCTTTTCCTTTGAGGTACAACCAACCAAAGTACTAGAGTGGAGTGTATATTGTATTCCAGAAGCTCTTCCAGAATTCTCCTATTGATGGTAAGAAAAAAATAAATTTGATGGTCATCATTTCATTCATACAGAAGCTAGTGGAGTCTATAATTATGAATTGATATTGATTTAATTTTTTGTATGTATAATTTCCAATAGCTAGCTAAAAGGGTGGGTTGTTGACTATTCCTTTTGGCTACTGCTAATTTTCTTACTCTAACTAAGTTTTTATGGGTATTTTTAAACGATGACATACTTATATACATACATTAAAGACCAATTCTCATCACTTTACTCATCAAATTATCATTTTCTTTGCTCAGTTTCTTCTCCAGTTTCAAAACCTGTCTGATGGCTTCTCGTTCATTGGGTAGTCGTTATTTAATTAATAAATTTATGGATGACAATGACAGTTTTGATGATGAATATGAAGAAATGTTACTTGTTCACGACGAAGACAAAATCCGCGTTGATAGGAGTTCAAGAAGAGTTCGTCGTCATTCTACTATTGGTCACCCTGTTGTTCATCGTGATCTACACGAGGGTCGTAAAAGACTTTTCCGTGACTGCTTTGATGATCTTTTGAAATATGGAAGTACTTTCTTTCGAAGGAGATTTGGAATCTTTTTTCATGCGCATTCATGATGTTGTCGTCACTGGACGTCTTGGCGTCGCTTCAGAAGATAACAAATGCTTTTAGACAACTAGCATACTATGTTACACACGATTATGCTGATGAATATGTACAGATTGGGGAAAGCACTGCTATTGAAAGTCTAAAAAGTTTGTCCTAGCAATCGTTGAAGTTTTTGGTGATGAGTACTTACGGGCACCAAAGAGCAGTGACCTTAAGAGATTACTAGCAATAGGGGTGGATTCCATGGGATGCTTGGAAGCTTTGGACATGGAAGAATTGCCCCACCGCTTGGCATGATATGTTTACTGACCATATTTTTTAACCTACTATTATTTTAGAAGTTATAGTTTCATATGTTTTGTGGATATGACATGCTTTCTTTGGATTACCCGAGTCTCTTAATGACATCAACGTGTTAGAGCGATTTTATGTATTTAGTGGATTGGATGAATGTTGTGTCCCTCCTATTAGCAATAAGGTGAACAGGAGAACATATAAGATGGGATATTATCTTGTCGATGGTATTTATCTATATATATAGCATGGGCAACATTAGTGAAGACTATTTCAGCTCCATACGGAAATAAGTATAAACATTTTGCTAAAGAGCAAGAAGGGGCAAGGAAAGATGTTGAACATGCATTTGGAGTGCTGCAAGCACGTTTTGCTATTATTCGAACCCCGCAACAACTTTGGGATAAGGATAATCTTAAAAATATTATGATGGCATGTATAATTATTAATGTCATCATAATATTATGAATAATATTCATAGACTCAACTCATTTTCATCACGTTCATCTTCAACAATCATATTATGCATAATTATGCATGCCATCATAGTAGTTTTAAGATTATCCTTATCCCAAAGTCTTGCCGGGTTTCGAACAATAGCAAAACGTGCTTGCAGCATTCTAAATGCATGTTCAACATCTTTCCTTGCCCCTTCTTGCTCTTTAGCAAAATGTTTATGTTTATTTCCCTATGGAGCTGAAATAGTCTTCACTAATGTTGCCCATGATATAAGGATAAATATCACCCACAAGATAATATCTCATCTTATATAGTCTCTCGTTCACCTTATAGCTAATAGGAAAGGCACGACCTTCATCCAATCCACTAAATACATAAGATTGCTCTAACATATTGATGTCATTAAGAGACCCGGGTAATCCAAAGAAAGTATGACATACCCACAAATCATATTAAACTACAACTTCTAAAATAATAGTAGGTTCAAAAATATGGCCAGTAAGCATACCATGTCAAGCGGTGGGGCAATTTTTTCATGTCCAATGCATAAAATCAGTGCTTCCAAGCATCCCAGAGAATCCACTTTTTTCCCTTATTGCTGCTAATCTCTCAAGGTCGCTGCTATTTGGTACCCGTAAGCTAGTACTCATCACCAAAAACTTCAACAATTGCTAGGACAAATTGTTTAGATTTTCAATAGCAGTGTTTTCCCCAATCTGCACATACTCATCAACATAATCGTCTGTAACACCGTATTCTAGTTGTCTAAAAGCATTTGTTATCTTCTGACGCGATCACAAGCCAAAACGTCCAGCGGCATTCTTCTTTTGAAGAAAATACACATCATGCACGACGACGACATCATGAATGCGCATGAAAAGAGATTGCTTCATTCCGAATCTCCTTCGAAAGAAAGTACTTCCATATTTCGGAGGATCATCAAAGTAGTCATGGAAAAGTCATTCATCACCCTCGCATAGATCACGATAAACATCACGGTAATCAATAATAGAACCATGATGAGCTCTTCTTGAACTCCGATCATCGCGGATTTTGTCTTCGTCATGAACAAGTAACATTTCTTCATATTCATCATCAATACCGTCATTGTCATCCATAAATATATTAATTAGACAACAACTACCCAACGAACAAGAAGCCATCAAATAGGTTTTTAAACTGGAGAAGAAATTGAGCAAAAAATATGATAATTTGATGAGTAAAGTGATGAGAATTGGTCTTTAATGTATGTATATAAGTATGCCGTCGTTTAAAAATGCCCATAAAAACCTAGTCAGAGTAAGAAAATTAGCGGTAGGAATATGCACCAACCCACCCTTTTAGCTAGCTATTGAAAATTATACATACAAAAAATTAAATCAATATCAATTCAAAATTATAGACTCCACTAGCTCCTCTATGAATGAAATAATGACCATCAAATTTAAAATAAAACAAATTTACCATCAATAGGAGAATTTCAGAGGAGCTACTGGAATCCAGTATACACTCCTACTCAACTACTTTGGTTGGTTGTTGTTGTTTTTTTTTATAAGGTAATTTGTTTTTTTTTTATAAGGTAATTATTTGGATGGGGTCAGGCCCTGCTAGACCACCATTCAAGGGCATCCTTGCGAATGAATACGTGCAGAGCAGAATCAACAAGTAGGTCCTGCATGGGCGTTGTGTGGATTAGTCGCACGATCCTATCGGCGGTCGAGTTGACCTCCAGAAAAACATGGTTGAATTGCACCCTTTTAAAATGTTGGAGTAGGAGCAGGGTGTCGGAAACCAGCATCTCGATCTCCCATGGGCAGCACCAAAAAACCTCGCAAACAATTGATGACGGTCAGGCTATCGCCTTTAATCATGATGATGGGAAGTTGAAGCTCCTTTGCCTTGGCGATACCTCCTCTGATTGTCAGAGCCTCCGCAGCCAAAGACTGAGATGTGTCCACATTTGAAGCCGCCGCACTTGATGACTGCCCCGGTGTGGTCCCTAACAATGAAACCTGCAGAAGCTTCACCCGAAGATAGTTTGGATCCATCAAATTTTATGTTGAAAGATCCCTCGTCTGGTTTGCTCCATCTCAAATTTCTTCTTCTCCGTGGTTGAGTTGTTTGGGTTTTTTGGTTGTGACATGTGGCCTCCACTATAAAGGTCAATTTAGAGGCAGCTCAGTTCTATATTTGTTACTTAGTATAATTCTCCATAGTATGGATGAATGTTGTATTGAGGTTTTCTAATACTTTTCAATTCCTGCTTATCCATAGGCTCCACCATGTCGTCGCAAGTCTTCCTTTTTGCCCGGGGTTGAGTTTAGTAAAAATTTCACATACAATGTTTTTGATTGATTTGTTTCTAATGTCAATTTCTCGAAACACTTTTTCAATGTTTGGGTCAATTTTGTAAATCAATTGTAGGGTGTGGTGGCATTCAGTAAAGAGATGGATTGTGCTTTCATCCGTATGATCACACAAAGCGCAATTTAGTGGAACGTGAATGTCTTTGTTTGCTAGTCTGGTTTTTGTCAGATTCCATCTAGTGCAAGTTTCCAAATGAAGTTTTTTACTTTCGGGAATGTGTCTAGGTTCCATATCCATGTGTCAATAGTTTCTTTTGTGTTTTGCTTTGTGATGTGTTCTAGGGCACTTGTTGTGCTGAACCAACCATTTTTATTTGGTTTTCAGTATAGTTTGTCTTCTATTTCGTATTCTGGTATGTAGATGTTATCGATCTTGTTGACCACATCCATCGGGAGGATGTTGGATAGTTCATCAATATTTCATTTCTTGTTGATGTCGATGTATTTTTCCGCCTTTTCATTTTCATTGATTGTGATGTTGAGATGTTGTCGACCTTGTAGTGGTTTTTCGTCTAGCCAGATGTCCTTCCAAAAATTTATCGTGTTTCCATTACCTATTTTGTCATATTAGTCCTTTACAGAATTCTTCTTTTATTTCCATTAGTTTGACCCATTGCCAAGATGAATTACCTTTTCGCTGGTATTCAATGAGGGGGGTTTCTTTCAAATATTTTTCTTTCATCAATCGGACCCACGAGTTACACGGCTCTACTAAGATTTTCTAAAGCAATTTCATTTGTAGTGTTTGGTTCATGTCTTTTGTTTTATGTATTCCTGCTCCTCCCAATCGTTTCTGCTTGCAAACCTTATCACAACCAATAAGGGGAGAGAAGGATTGATCTTTGTTTCAGAAGAAGCATATGTTTATTTGGCCAAGTTCTTTGATTGGTTTTAGCTCAAAGGAAAAGAATATCATTAATTTTCAATTACAAAATAAATAAAAAATAAAATATTTTATAGTTCTTCAAAATAGCGAACCTGTTAGAATTTTATCAATATTATTTTGAGGATAATAAATTTTGATTCCCCATTTTGTAGAAAAAAATAGGAAATCGATTGGGGATGTTCTTATTATCCAGTGATTCCAGTTGCATTTTCCAATTATTTTGTTAACGTTTACACTAGAGTTGAGACTGGCTTCCTCCTCCGCAATCCCCATCAGCGCTCCGGCCTCACCCTCTGGCATCCGTCTTCCCCTACCAACTGCAGTCCCCTATAGCACATCCGCACATCCCTTCCCAGCTTCCCTTGCAACCCAGGCTTTGGTCGCCTCCTTCGGTTGAATTGCCCGGTCTTTACATATAAAACGCGGTTTAAACCCGCGCTTTACAATTTTATTCGGTTTTTGGTTTTTTATGCTATAAACGCGGGTTCAAAGAGCGTTTTTCACAAAATCTTGAAAAGCACGCGGTTTTAAACCGCGTTTATTTTAGTAAATTGTAATTTCCTCTTCGGTGCGAAGTTCAAATTGCTGATTTGTGCAAGAAACGTGGTTTAAAGTTGCGTTTCTTTGATAAAGCTGGGAAAAAAATGAATATTTTTGTAAATATTTTGAACCCATGAATATTTTGGTAAATAACTATTTTTTAATAAATATTTTTTAAAAAAAATCGTTTTTCTGTCCATATGCTTCAACTCGTATTTGACATAATCATGGTGCCTATATGGTACACAGCTAGTAGAATCTAAAAATGTACATAAATTAACAAAATAATGTAGAAAATAACATCAATGTTGGAAGACCTGCGCAGCAGTTTTAGCATGGTTACCAAGTAAGCTTAAAGACGCTGCGAATAGGCATACCAGATTCATCCTCTTAACTAGTCACGAAGAGATGCATGAGGTACAGCAGGTAGACCGAATTCATCCTCAGCCTGTCAAATTAAGCCAAAGCCATATTAAGAGCCCATCTACCAGAGCAATAGGTTCATTTATACATGTAGCAGGAAAACTAAAAACAGTCTGAACTGACAGCCATCAATCAACGCTATGACAGGACCAAAAAGATAAAAGCGAAGCCTCGAGTCAAACCCGCCCTTGATAATGAGCTACGAGGGTAATTCGGCAGGCAATTCTGATATTCAATTAAAAGACACATGTTGCATTAACGCTAGTTTAGCTACCACGGACGAGATCGTCTAAGACCCCCATTAGAGGAAGGAGAACAGAATAAATTACAATCAGGGGAAAGAATATCTACCTGGATATTGCTTCGTCCAGCTGGAACTGCAGGCCTTGTAGGCGCTGCAGGCAAGTTGAGTTCTGACTCCAAATCAGATTCTTTGTCAGGTTGAAGATAAGAGGGAACCCCCTGGCTTTCAGATTCCATATCTAACTCCAAAGCATCAAGCTCTGCAATGCAACATTTTAAGATTTAATGTGAGGTCAAGACTTACTGAAAAGACATTTTAGGAATGATGCAAGTTTAAATGTCTAATTCAAGGGAAATTGAAAAAACAGATATCCGTGTTATCTGATGTAAGATTAGCTTACCACCCATGAGATCATCTTCATCAATATCATCGGGAACATTATAGCTTCTACCAAGGGTCTCTTGAATTTCAGAGCTTGTATCCATCAGGTCCATCATTTCATCTTGCAAATTCTGGAGATCATACATCACATAATGACAAAACAAAATAGCATACAGGAATATTTTCCAAGATGATTTGGAACTGTGTATGCAAAACCATCAAGCAACTTACATCTATGTCATTAATCTTAACGGTCTTCATCATCCCTTTCAGGTCCTTGTTTGCAGCCTTCATTGCAGCCATCTGAGGAAGGAAGGAGGAAAGAAAACAAAATTGAACAAGAAGAAGAAAGGAATCAACATGAACAAATACATTCCTCAACAAAATAAAAGCAACTACACACTGGCTACCCCAAATGCAACCACTATCAAAACAATAATATAACACCAAATTAAATCACACGGCCCATACAATAAGATATAGACAACCTCTCATGAGTCATGACAATGAAAAAAATTTCAAATGGGGTATATAAATGCTTGATTTCCACTAACTCAAACCATGGCATTAGGCTAAAAAAGGGAAGAAAAAAATTCCAATGTGATAACGGGAGTACTGGACCATATAGTGCATCTACCTTGACTAGAACACCAAGATGGCAGGACACTCCTAAACAACAAAATGAAACTTCAGCCAGCTACATCAGTATTCTATGATCCTCAGATACAAATACATTTCAACTTCATAATATATCAAATTGATAAAATGGACACCCATCTTGCATTCTGAAGCAAGAATATTAGCAAAAAGAAGCGATCTGGAGATGAACATACAAGCTTTCGAATAAGAACTGCCATTTGGATTGTGAAAACAAGTTTAATACTGTAATTACATTGAATGGGCAAAATCTAGCATGCAGTCGTATGAAATAATTACTTAAAACTACATTGGAAGAGGAAGAACTGTCATACTACATAGTGAATATTCAGATATCAATTAATGACTACATTAAATGGGGGCAGCAGAGCTATCACACTACCATACTACATAGTGAATCCTCATACATGATATGCCACAAAAAAGTGCATGAAACAAAATGAAGGCATGAAATCGAAATGAGAGTTATAAGACTTAATCATAACTCAGTTCTTATAACATACAGTTTGCTGGGCATCCTTAATACCCTCAGCAGCAAATGCAACTTGATCAAGGTTGAATGTCTGGTTGTATAGCATATCCCTCTGCCCCTCATACCTACAAGAAGCAAGACATGAATGATGATGATTGGAGATATACCCCCTTATCAATTAGAAACAATCATCATTCTTTACAGAAATCACGATAAATGACATGCTTGCACTAAGTTCTTTTCCAGTATGTCCACACAGTGGCGTATCCAAGCAGTAGCAATCATTAAACGGCCCTTCCATAATGAGGTTTTAAGGGTGAAAAAAAAAAAAAACGATAATGCCTCTCGGATGAATGCCTTTTTCCTCCATCCACAAGAAAATGAAAACCGAGAGCCAAAAATGAAGAACACGAATTTAAACTAATACATCAACAAGTCCACATCAATTAACATATGGAAAAGTAACAAGTTCCTAATAGTTCAATTTTCATGGACTTGCCTTAACCACCCTATCAACACCAGTGAATATTCAGTTTTCAAATCCAAAAGGAAAATGTTAATAGAACAAAACTTACATTCGTTTTTGCTTAAGGACTCTCATTGCTCGCGCCTTCACAGCCTCTTGAGCAGGGCCAGGGCGTGTTTTCTTAATCTGTTCTTTGTATCTCGCAAGCTCAGCATCAAGCCTTTTTATCTTCTCATCCACACTTTCCCCTCTTTTATTGATCTGAGAGAAACAACAGCGTAAAACAAATCAAATATAACCAAACTCGAAATTTTCGATCATCAAATCAATCAGATGCGCACTAATCAAGTAATCAGTCGCTTCCCCATCAATAACAATCCAATCTATCTTTATTAGCAGCAAATCTAACTAATACTTCATTCCCGATTCCAAAACCCTAACCAATCGCCAAACTCTTTCTTTGTATTAGCTCAAAACCCTAGTCAAGAAACCTCCACAAAAATTTCAAAGCCCTAAAATTTGTCAACTAATTCATTAATAAAAAGCTTCGGAATAAAGATAAGAGAGAGAATTACTCGATCAGATGCATCTTGAACGGAAGGAGGCGGGTCTTTCTGTTTCTTAGCGCCGAAGATCCTCTGCATTTTTCGCGGATTTGTTGATCTGCTGTTATCTTATATATCTGAAACTGGAATGATTTTCCAATTTGGAGATGATTCGAACAACACAGTGTTGAATTTGACAGTGTGGTTTTAGGATGATTGTAAATTGTAAATTCTCACGATTCCTGCACGATGAAGATTAAAGCAGTAGGCGCAAGCAACGGAGTTAGAGATCGGTCGAAGAATTCAACGGACTATATATGGACCGAGAGAGTAAAATAAGAGAGACTTTTTTTTTATTAAGAAATAATTCGAGAGTCGGACATACCCGATATCTCGATAGATCGACAAAGTTGGCAGACGGCGAATTGAACTTACAACAAAAAAAATAGAACAAATTGCAGTACAGCCGGGGGAAAGCACACAAATATAGTCGAACAAGCGAACATAACCAAAAAAGTTAGAGACAACATAGACTAAGAGCCGCCGCCAAGCACCACCAAGCAATGACACCGCTGGTCAGCGGTACATTAGGAGTCCGGGCAGTGAAAACGAACATCCAAGGAAATTTCCGTATCGCGGAGTCGCCTTGATACACACCACCTCGACCCCAACCAGACCCGACAACGGACGCCAGAGCCCCAGCCCAGAAAAGGAGTGCCAAGAACAACCAGATTCGCGACCGAGAACCCCAAAGTAAGAAGCACCACGAACCCTTTCGGGCTTTAATCAAGCCCTTTCGGGATTTAATATCACCATAATCGGGTGGGTTTATTTGAATGAATCAACAAATTAAGCAACCAAAAAAATGATTCGCTTAATTTAAAGATCCACTCACGGTTTTTATTCATTTATTTATTGATTTAAATGCCCATTTGGGGACAAGGGGGCAAGAACGTACAGGACGTAGGGCGTGTTTGTTAGGGGCTGCGAGGGGGTGCCGGGGGTGGGGATGGGTTTTCGGGTTTCGCACCGGCGTGTTTGGAAAGGGGATGCGGGGGGTGGAGGAGGATGGGAAACAGGGGATGCGGGGATTGGAAGGGGTGTTGCGTCCACCTGATCGAAGGGAGATTGAGGGGATGGGAAGGGGAAACTCTCAACTTTGCCCCCCATTATCTTCAACCTTCCTCCCTCTCTCCTCCCACCCTACCACCACCAACCCTCACCTCTAATTCCTCCTTCGCCGTCGCCCTTGCCGGCCAACCACCACAACCGTCGACCACCCCTGCCGCCGACCGACGACACCAATAGAAGCCAAAGGCGGATAAATTCCGTGGAATCGGTTGAATTAGAGTCATCGGAGCTCTGGAATTGGAGTCATCGGAGATTCGGAGATCTGAAATTGGAGTTACCGGCAACACCAATAGAACCCCCTCTCTCTCCCTCTCCCACTCCAAGGCAGTTTCGTATACAACGCAAGTACACAACACTATCAATCAACCCCAAATTTACAATCTCTTTATTCAATTTCTTCAAATTTGACAAAAACAAAAACAATCAACCAAAGTGTCTAATCTTTGATAGGGTACCTCCCCCCCTACAAAGCTACTCCCCTTCTCCCCACCGACATCGTCTCCAACTCCCACCACCACTCCCCTTCCCCCCTCTGGCCGCCTCGTTGCCGTCAAGAATCCCTCCCGCCGTCAGCCCTCAGACTCCCCCTGCGAATTCGACAACGAAATCCACATCCTCTCCCACCTCCAGAGCCCCCGCTTCGTTAATCTCCTCGGCTTCTCCGATCCCTCCACCCACCGCCTGATGGTCGTCGAGTAGAAGCCAAAGGCGGATGAATTCCGTGGAGGAAGAAGTTGGGACTTCGAGGGGTATTTTTGTCATCTCATGTGGTTAGTGGGGGCAATTTGGACTTTTTTCGTTTCTCCATCTTCCCAACCATCAAAATACAACCAAACACGAACGAGATTAAACTGGATTCAAAATTCCACCCGGTCCACCCCGAAATTCCATCTCCATCCCTTCTATCCCCAAAATTCAATCCTCATCCACCTACCCTCATTCCGTTGCCAAACACGGCCGTAATACCCCCGCACACGCCCATGAACAACCGACCGGAGGGAGTCGCCAGCACCGACGACAACCAAGGGGAGTCGACAACGACGGGAGCAAAGCTTGTAGATAGCAAGACACAAAGGAGGCTAGCCAACCACCACGGGTGGAGAAGACAACGAGGAGGCTAAGCGCGGACAGGTGCACCGGGACCCAATTTGGCAACGGGACCACCGGACACGAACGATTCGAGCCGAGACCCACCCAGAACCAGGCTGATTGAGAACAAGGGACGTCGGATTCGAAACTTAGGGATTTGGGATACTCGGGTTGGGGGTTCGATAAGGGGCAAAGCAGCCTAAAACGCAGGCGACAACCAACCTTGATAAATAGTGGTGGTGAGGGAAAACGGGATGGAGGTTGGACGGACGACAAGGGTGGCGGTGGAGGAAGTTGTGCAGGGGCGGTGCAGGGGCGACGGTGGTGAAAGGGGTAATTGGGTTAGGGTTTCTTGGGAGAGAGGCTCTCGCATCTCTCTCATTCACACTCCATTGTCTTATCAAGTCGGGATTATCTTCTTTCTTTTTCCTGGGTGAATGGGGTGGGGGTATATAGAATTTTTTTTCAAAATGGTTGGAAAAAATTTGCTATTTAAATGTAATTTGCTTTTAAAATAAACAAAGATAAAAAGTAATTTGGAATTTAGTCAAAATTTGAATCGCTGTTTTAAACGGCTACTTAATCTCAACTATTAAAAAATAATAATAAAATAACAACTCTCGCTTGTGTTTGCGACGCTTGGGGGAGCAGGTATACTGTGTCCGCGACGCTTGATTGATACTACTCTCGCTCGTGTCACATATATGTTCCTGGTCCCTATGAGTTTAAGACGTCGTTCTTTAAGAGCATGCACATTAGAGGGCTCGAACTCGAGCCCTTAACTTTTTTTTTTTTTTTGGTACCCCATCAGCTTAAGAGCACATTCCAATGTTTTATTATTTGCACCCTCATTGGAGAGCCAAGTCTTGGGTCCTTAAGTTACTTTTTACTATTTACATTTTTTATCTACTCAATTATTATTATTATTTAAAAAAAAACATATCAAAATGTTAGTAGAAATTTTGTTATTGTTTTTTATTTAAAAAAATAATAGAATATGGGCATTTTAAAAAAAACAAAGCAAAATGGGTGTTTACGGGTAGATAAAATTATTTCACACTCGAATATAATTTTTTTTTTTAGAAAATGCCTAAAATTGAATTTTTTTTAGGGACGAATTTACAACTTTTCTCGTTGAGCGTGCAAAGGACCTCATAACTTGAGATCCTCATATAAGGGCTTCCGAATGGGGCTCTTGCCTACTTTTAATTTTCTTTTCTTTTTTATTTTGCTTATTTGGTAATTGGAAAGGCCCAAAGGCCCTCTAATGTACATGCTCTAAGGAGGACTGCATGAGACCTGTTTTTTTCACGTTAGTATGGCACAGGTCTGGTCACATGAGTAATTGACCATGTGGGTCAGGTAAGTCCATCTTGGTTGTGGAGTCCTTCGCGGGTTTCACCTGGATCCCACTAAAACAAGATTTTTAGAGGGGACGTCGCCAGTCTCGACGTCGTGAAGGTGGAGAACAGTAACCCACCACCGGAAAGGGCGAAACCTGAGAAAATAAGGACCACCGACGTTGCTCCCACCTAAATGAGAGATCTTCGAAGACCACGAACACATTCACGATCCTCTCGATTATACAAGACGCCCGATACTGCAACCTAACTCGGAACTAAACGCCACCACGCCAAAGCAACGATCCGACGCCAAAAGAGGGAACAAATATGAGCCACCAAGGGAAGAACAATCATTGGGCGAATATTTGTGCACAAATCCCGGGACCAAGCAGAAACATCCGGGGAGAAGTTATTAGCATAAAAAAAAGATTATTTCCAACCCTAACGGGATTTAAGGTCAAACCCTATCGGGATTTTATAAATAAATGTATACATATATATGGGATATATATATATATATATATATATATTGATTAGGTAAAAATTCGAGGCCATACAGACCTGGACCTCGATGGCCTACAAGCAATGTTCTAAATATCGGATATATCGGCCGATATATCGGGGATATTTAGAACACGATACGATATCGGGATATCGAATAGATAATATTGGTCAACGCTATTTATCGGGTCAACGACCGATATATCGGTCAATATCGGGTTGACCGATTTATCGCTTCCATTGAACTACGTCGTTTTGGTTTTTTTTTTTTTTTGCGGAAAAATTAAAAAGGTTGAGAATCAGATATAGGGCTTGCGAAGTTGCGAGGGGCGATAAGACGAATCAGTGCGAGGGGTCGAGCCGTCGAGGACTCTTCTTCGTCTGCACATGGCCTGCTCACTGGCTTATTTCTTCTCCGGCATGGCGTCCTCACTTCCTTCCTCTCCGACCATGCGAGTGCTCTTCTCCGGCTGAGTCTTCTCCGGCGCGGCGACCTCGGTTTCTGCTCAGGTTAGGTCTTCTCCGATCGCCATTTTCTTCTACTCCAGCCTCCTCTGATCTTCTCCGGCCTCCCCTGGCTTCTCCGACTGCCTCTACAGTTGGACTTCAGCACATACAATGTGTGTCGGAATTGTATTTGAGAATTGAGACTGATTAGTTGAATTTAGGGACTGATTTGGGAGGAAATTAGATGAATTTGGAACTGATTTATGTTGAATCAGTTGAATTTGGAACTGAGTTTGGAGAAAATTACTCTCTGCCTACACTGTATTTGGGATTTTGGGACTAATTTGGGAGCAATTATTAAGTTGTTTTCATTTTTTTGGTAATTTAACCATTTATATATTAATTTTTTATGTGCATTTATAAAATTTAAAATATAAATATAATATTTATGTTTAAAAATTAGCGAATCCGATAAATCCCGATATATCCTTTTTACCCCCAGCCGATAAGACCCCGATACACGATATTTAGACCATTGCCTACAAGTCGGTAGACGGAAACCCGTCATAAACAAACAAAAAAACAAAGAAGATGCAGATTACAAGCAGTAGCACTCTACAAAGCGCACGAAACACAACTAAACCAAATAAGATGAGGACGTAGATGACGAACAAAGTCAAGCACTACCTTGGAGCAGCATCGCAGGCTAGCGGTACATCAGGAATCATCTGTGGGCAGTGAAGACGAACCTCCAAGGAAACAGCCTTCCGGGAAAAGGAGATGCCTCCATACACACTGCCACGACCCCAGCCTGACCCGACTCCAAAGAGCCAGAACCTCATCAAACGGAGAAGAAGGTCCATACACGCCAAACGTAAAGTCTCACATCGCTTGAAACCAAAAGCACCAGAAACCCTAACGGGAAATAATCCAACCCAAACGGGATTTATTATGAATATAAAAATATAATAAATTATATAGATATATTATGCTGAAAATATTTATTTATTTAAAGATATAAAAGAGTTCGGGCCTCTTTGGGCCCAATGAAGTAGCCTTGGGCCCAAAGTAACAAAAACAGTCTGAGATTTTCCAAGGTTGGGCCACCTTCGGGCCCAAGGCAAGCCTAGAGCCAAAAGGAGCCCGGCCCGGGAAGGAAGGAGATAAAAATATAATAAATTATATAGATATATTATGCTAAAAATATTTATTTATTTACAGATATAAAAGAGTTCGGGCCTCTTTGGGCCCAAGGATGTAGCCTTGGGCCCAAAGTAACAAAAGGAGTCTGAGATTTTCCAAGGTTGGACCACCTTCGGGCCCAAGGCAAGCCCAGAGCCAAAAGGAGCCCGACCCGGGAAGGAAGGAGATAGACACGCCCAATCCACACAAAAGAACACGCCAAAACCTAAATCTGACGCCCCTGAGAAGGAGGCCGACCAGAGAGAGGTAGGCGAGTTAACTCAAGTGAACGGCGGTCGACGGGAGAAGATTCGAGGGAGGGAGGCCGGGAGATCGAGTTCAATTTAGGGGAAGACCACGGATAGGCCAACCCCGACACCCTGAGAAGAGAGGCAACACGAGGTGGGGGAGGAGGGAGGCGGTGGACGGCGGGTGGCCGTCCGATAGGAAACCCTTGACCGACCGAAACAACCACCCAGTGGGGAGAGATGACGGCGACTGAGAGCTCGAAAAGGGCCGGAAAATCCAACCCAAGAACTGAAATCGAGGGAAAGGGGAGTCGAGATGGCAAGAGCGAGCCACGAAATCCCAGCCACCAAACCATGACAGAGAGGGACCCAACATAAGGGCGCAACCCGGGGAGAGGGAGGAGAAGTGAGAGGGGTGTGAGATGCAAGACCCCAGACTAGGCGGCCAATGAGTCGAATTTTGACCTCCGAAGAGGTTGTTTCTACAACAGCTACCGAACCAGCCATATGCCGAACGGGAAGCCGATGAGGTGGTTATTTGGCCTCCGAAAAGGGGTTTCTACAACAGCTACCGAACCAGGCATATGCCGAACGGGAAGCCGAGGGCGGCCGAAGCCGAGGTAAAGCTCCCGAAGGAGAGGTTTTGAGATATATATATATATATATACACTACTATAAAAGCGTGGGTAGAAATTGCTCAGATACTATATCCATCGTTGGATAAGGGAGTTATCGACGGCCCAAATTCATCAAAGGCCCAAATCAGTCTCTTTCATGATTTCCTAAAAGCAAGAGCGTATTTGGCCCGTAGATAGCGATTTCTGTAAAAAATTCCACGGCCCGGATCACTTCTGTCCATCTTTCCAATTTTAACCCCCAAAGTTTGAATTTAAAATTATTCATTTTTTTCTTTTAGTGGGTGTATCCGTCTTTTCCTCGCTTCCTTGTAGTCAGTTTGCAGAGCCTTTCCTCCTCTCCACCATCGTTGTTCCACCTCCTGCTTCAGCTCAAAGCCGCAGACAGTACTAGAGTAGCTTCTGTCGGCGGTCTGCCCTCTTTCCCCCCTCGTTCCTCAGATTCGCCGGATGTTCTAACATGCCCCGTCTGTACAAGGTTTGTCATTCCTCCTTTTCCCTCTTTCTTCCTCACTTCCGAACCCTAATTCATTCTTTAGCATTCCCAATTCCCAAAATTTCATTTTAGAAGCTCAATAATTTCGCTCATCTTCGTCTCCTTCCTCTACAGTTTGCGTATTAACCATCCATTTTTTTTGGCAATTTATGCCCCGGTCTCTCTCATCTTGCTTTTCTGGTTCTGAAGCGATTTAAGCCTTTCACGGTTTCACCACCTTCGGCCCATCCTTAATTTTAAGGGTTTCAGATCCAGTTACGAAATTCTATAGCTGGGATTTTGATTACTCTATGCAATCGATGTTCTAATTGTGGATTTCATTTCATCATTGGTTTGTTTAATTGACAATATTATTGCTGGTGCTGTTCTGATCATGCTAATTGTTGTTGCTTCCCTTTTCGGTTTAGTCCAGTGTAATGTCACCGGGTGAGTGGAAATTGATTGATATTTTGCATCTTATTTCTTATTTTTAGCTTCTGTTAGCTTCTGTCGCCTAAGTTTGATGAGTTGATATTTACCACCTCATTCCTTCTTTTAGTTTTTGTCTCATAGGACTACACCCCTGATTTCTAGATTGACTTTTGATTTAATTAGTTTACATTTAGCACCTCATTCCTTCTTTTAGCTTTTGTCTTATAGAACTACACCCCTGATTTCTAGATTGACTTTTGATTTAGTTTACTATATTGGATTGATGGCCTGTCATTTATTATAAATTGATGAGAGAGCAAGTTTCTGTTATACACATATCATTTATGACTTGCAATGGTAACCAGTCATGAAGTGCACGACGATGACGGATCTTCATATTCTCTATGCAACAAGTATACGTTGAAATTCAGAACATAACAACATGAAAGCATTATAAATACATTGACTTCACAATATAGGGTGGATTGAGGGTCAATGATAAGAAAAAGATAAAAATGTTGCTAGCAAAAAGAGACAGAAGCCAGAAACAATATATGACTCATATTTAATGATTGGTTTCTAACAATTTGTTCTTCACTTTGTTTCCTTTCTTTTTGGGTCAGTTATGTGTCCGGTCATGAAGTGTGAATTGGCAACAATGTGTTCTTCATCGCTTTTTTAAATGTTTTTTGGATGCATCTTTACCAGTTAAATTTTTGCTATCCTCTGCTCTTTTTAATCTGAAGAAGACCTTGATCTGGAAAAAATCATTTCTATCTTACACTTTTATTATCTTGGACATTCAGCAGGCACTCCTGACTCCAAAAACTCCAAGTATGTTGTCTTCACAGGAACATTTAGTGCACTTACGTATGTCAATTTCATTTTCACGGTGATATAAAGCATGCTTTTATGAAATCATATCATGTAATTTGGCAAATGGAACTATAACTACTATTATATGAACACTACCGGTTAGTGAAGAGGCAAAAACATACTTTTAATATTTCACTCTAGAAACTATTTCAAACGTGTATATACACATAAGGATGATGTTTCACCTAAGTAATTTGTAAATTTATCATAGTAATTAATTGTACGATGTAAGTACTTCTGAGTTGTGACCATGAGTAAATGTTCGTTCACTTAATATGTTCTATTTGTCCGTGGCTTTGACAGAGTGATGAAAGTTATACCAGCTTTTCTTGGATGGACTTTCACTATATCGATGGAATCCTACCCTTCAGGCAAGATCATGACTTTTATTTGTCAACATTTATTCCATACTGCCAAAAAGAAGCCTGATTTCTTTAGTTAAATTTAAATGGTCTTGTATTTACAGGATAGATCAAAATGATTTGCCCATTGATTAAATTAATGCAGTATGCCTCTTCAAAGGGAAGGTTAGATGTACTATTTTCATGAATAGCAGCTTTATATGCGCAGGTGTACTTGAGGGTTTGAAGTTTCTACATTGATTGACGCCGCTTCAAATGATGGATTAAAAGGAGAGGATGAACAAAAGGAGGTGACTATTTTTCTATTTTGATATTAGGGTTATGTCTTCTGCTGTCCCTGTCTATTAGCAATTACCCTTATTTTCGTTAAGGAATCAAGTGTTTTTGATTGTTTGTTTTCTTATCGTTGTTTGCGACATGTGCTCTTTTTTTATAAATTTGATTGATTACTTATAATTTGTCAGCCTCTAATAGTAATATGTGCTTTCTTCTCCTCAATGAGCAATGTTTTCGCTTCCATGATCCTGCCTCCGAAGGTAATTGAATTCTCAATTCAGTTGATTTTTCACAATTCCAAAATATGAGATGAATTTAGGCTCTTCATAGTGATTAGATGGAAAATTAAAACAATACCTTTTGATGATGCCTACTCTGGCCGGGAGGTGGAATAGTTAGCTAGAACTGTCAACCGATTTGTCCCCAATTTCGCTTCCATGTAGGAGATGCTTTGGCTAAGAATCCTGTCAATGTCATTTTTGTACAATATCAAGATAATCAATGGCTCTCAATTGAAGAATGTACTTGTATGCTAACTACTTTCATCAAAGTCCTTTTGAATGTGTCTGCTACAAATAATAGAAGCACATTATACTTGTGGATGCATATCATAGACAAGGAACAAACATCTTGGTCAGTACATTATAAATAGATAGAAATTTTTGCTAACTGATGGACCATGAGGTTGTTTCAATGACTCACTTTCTTTTATTTCAGTTTCGTTCATGGAACCCAATATTATATAACTAAGAATTTTTCTAGCTTAACCTTATGAAAACGAAATACATGAGTATAGCACTAAATATGATATTCATGTGTTCTACAAGAATAAAACCCACCAGTTTTGCCAGATTTCCAAATACAAGATCGGGGGGATTTCAAGCATTAATTCTGCCAACCTTTCTATCCGATTGGGGGGGGGGGGGTCATTTGTAAAACTGATTGTAGTGATGATGTTTCTTTGATTCATAGATATCATTTTTAAAAGGTATTCCGTCTTCAACTTTGCACTCTTAGATGATTGGGTTTATGATTGGTTTTCATGGGCTTTTTTCAGCTTCATCTTATGAAAACCAAATACATGAGTATAGTATAAATAGGCAATTCAAGAGTTCCGAAAGAATAAAACCGATCTCTGCCAGATTTCAAAGCATAAGATCTGAGGGGGATTTCAAGCTTTAAATCTACCAACTGATCTATTATATCCAGGGGGTTCATTTGTAAAACTGATTGTAGTGATGACGTTTGTTTGATTTATGGACATCATTTTCTAAAAGGTACCCCATCTTTAACTTTGCACTCTTAGCTTATTGGTTTTCTGTGTTTTCCCCTTTTGCTGATTAGGGTTGTCAAGCCAGGAAACTCTGATTACTTTTTCAAGTTAGAAAGGAATGTACCAAAACCTTTGGTCCATGTTATTGGATACAACTGGTTCAAGTAAGATGGTCTCTCTATCTTATGGCTTATGATTTAAAGTGAGCGGTCCTCTCTTTCTTCTTGAAGCAAAACCATGATGAAAGATACATGGCATGATTATTACTGAACATTTTTTGAAAATAAATCACCTCTCCATTACCTAAAGCTTTATCATGTTGAAGGTTCCTAATGGGGTGTTCATAAAACAGCTTTTAGGTACTTAACTTATCAGTTGCATTCCCACCCCATTGGAACATAATAATAAAATATGAATAACTATATGGAATCTCTAAGTTGATTTCTCAATAAAATTCTTATTCTTTTATTTACGTACTCTATTCCATGTGATCCTTTTTTTTATAAGATTAAAATTATTTCAACTCCTAAAAGGAGGCTCAAAGGAGTTCGGATTATTCTTTTCCTCTTTAAAATTGGAATTTAATACAACCTAAAAAAAGAGTAAAAACCGACATAAAATGGCACCAAATGAAAGCACTGTCATAGTTGAAGCAGGTTGGGTCGGTGATTCCATTCGTTTGAACGTAATAAACTTGCAACATATGAAACGAAATTTGTAAGATTATGTAAATTAATGCAAAGAAAAAAAACACGAGTGGTTCTTAAGAGTTCCAATTGCAAAATTGATTTAAGAGATATCTTCTTTGTAAAAGAGAATCTGATTGGGTCTAGGTTGCAAAAAAAAAATGTTGCTTAGAATTTTCTTTTCTAGCTTACAATACTCTCTCTTTTCATGATTCTTAGCTTCTCATCATTCAGCATGTTAGTAATCGTAACAGGTATTTTTGTGCAGGTTCACTTTATTGTCGCTGCTTGTGAGAGGCCTGGAGTTATCATTACTGCTTCAAATGGGAAGACAATAGAAGTGCCTAATTGCCTAATCATAATATGTGATGCGTTATTTCTTGCTGACGTTAACATTAAGCACTCCATATTTTTACAGCTGTGCACGCATTTATTTATTCAATATGAAAAAATGCTTATTCTAAAGGCCATTTTTTCTTCTGTTTGAATTAATAAATGTCTTTGTACGAATTCGCGCAGGTGAACAACACAGATGCAGAGGGGAGACTTACACTTGCTGATGCTCTGGTTTATGCTTGCAACCAAGGTGTAGATAAGGTGACTCTCCATAGTTCATAACCCATTCTCACTTCCTACTTTCTTACTTTCTTTACACAGACATGCTTTAATTCGAAGTATTTTTTTCCAGTCCGTATAAAAAGGAGGTAGCTAAAATCTTGTAATCAGACCTGAATTTATTTGAATTGAAATTGAAGATCTGGATTTTTGGTTTTGTCATTGGCTGATTGCGAGATTCTTGCTTTCAGAATTCAGATGCCCCCTTTTATTTTCTTTGTTCGGTTTTTATATCATTTCATATTTATCTTATTTTCTTGTTGCACATATGTATTTTGAAATCAACACATATTATATGCCATATTGGATAGAAGAGACACTAGAATTTTTTTAGGAAACATTGTTAGTTTAGGACCTAAAAGGAAGAATACATGTTTCCTTCAAACACCTTAAGATAGATCATATATGTGAGACCACTCTCTTAGACCTAAAAGAAATAGAAGAGAAAAGAGATGAGAAGGAAATAAATTGATCTGCAAGGAAGTTCACGTATCTTTTTTTTTCCCTGCAATTTTAGCCCTCGCCAACATTTTTCTTGATCAGTGTCATCAGATTTGGAGAAGTATGAAGTACTAGAAGAAATTGGAAAAGGTTCTTTTGGTTCTGCACTTCTTGTGCGTCACAAGCATGAAAAGAAGAAGTATAAGCAAGCTTGTCTCTTATTCCACCTGGTTCATGCGTGTTCACTTAAGAGAGATATATTACACGTAAACTGCTTACAAGTGACTTTCTACTGTTTGCTTTACTTTTAATGCTCAAATAGATATGTTCTTAAAACAATTCGTCTAGCCTGCCAATCTGACCGCACCCACAGGTCTGCACATCAGGAGGTTAGTAGCCTTAGTTGTGGTAACATGCAACTTGCCATGCTTTTTTGGTTGTGGTGTTTCATACTGAAGCTAAATGTGGTACATTACTCAAAAGTGTGGATGCTCTTTTCCTGCATCCAATCTGGTGTTCTGGTTGCACATTAAGTATTTTTAACCCTAAACTCAAGTTTATGTCAGATTTCTACCCTAATCTCAGGCTTTCTGTTTCGGTTGCAATTACATCTGTTATTTATAACTCTAATTGATGTAAATTATATTGTGTATATGATTCCCTTTAAATTACATATATGTTTGAATTTTAGAGTTCTAGATTGGTTTTTAGGTTAATTTTCAGATCCCTTTTACCGAAGTTGTATCAATCTACCATAATTGTTTTCCCCATTTGATAGCCCTATTAATGCACTTCTCCATTTGCTTGGATGATTGATTATTAAGTAGATGATTGGCTATGTAAGGTGGGATAATACACCTATGAATCCAAGAGGGAAGAGACGTCGAACCGGTTTCCCTGATGCTACTCTAAGCTAAGAAGGCTGGATGAGGAAGTGGGGTGTAAATTGGATTTGTTCATAAAGGAAACTAGAAACTTAATCAAGGTATGACTCTTTGCTTCATCAGAAGTTGTGATTTCTCTGCTTAAATTGATTTAACCATATGCTCATCAGAATTTCAGATTACATAGTTTTCGTTTTCAAACACATCGTTCTCAGTAGAAATGTTTGTCCCTCAGGTGATTTCGAGTTGAATCACAAGGCCTGCGACTGACAAGCAGTTAGAATGCAGTTTCGGTATCATCGTCGTTCATGGCCATTGACAATGGTACCATGAAACTGCAGAGTATATACAAATTATACAGATTAAAGAGAGGAGGGAGATTTCCAGGATATGTTTGTTCATTGTCTGCTGAACTCAACAACTGAAAAAAGGTATTTGCACAAATTTGTTTTTCATGTATCTGGTGAAGTTACATTGTTGGTTAACTACTTTAACTGTAATTTGGTATTACTGCGCCTTTAGAGAAAGACTTTATTAGGGTTGATGCCTGGGTAATCAAGATTTGTTTTCAAAGTTGTGATGAACGAGCTTTTAGTATATAGCTTCTGACCTATTTATTAGTCACCGAATTTCACCCTTTTTTATCCCAATTTTTTATTTCCAGAATTTGTTTTTGCCTCCAAGAAATATAATTCCAGGAAGTTGGGTTGGGTTGAGACTTGAAGAGATGAGTAGGTCTGTAGGTGTGCTCACCATCAACTTTGTAGGTCCCCTTAATTGTAGCTCTTAAATAAATAGAAATTTCTGTCATGTTCTATTATGAAGTATGAACCCTCATTTTTCTATGATTCAATTTCGGAATTGTAGCTCTTAAATAAATATCAATTTCCATTTACTACCGAGCTAAACAATGAAAGTAATGTGCTCTCAATTTAGTGTAAACAATGAGAATCATGTTTAAGCACAGTAATTGGAAAGGGTAGCAAACGTCTCCTAAATATGGGGAAGAAGTGATGAAACCATGAGCTCTCTCTTCCACTTCCATTTGCATATACGCAATCAGAACTAAAAATTACAAACCTTGCTTTTAACTTGATCACAACTGAGTTTAATTATGTTCTTGTTTACCACATATTTCGTTTCTATGGTAGAATCATATTTGGGTGTTTAATCTTTCTTACACCTAGGTCATATCAGGTTGGTTGAACATTAATATTTTCTACATTTTTTCCACTTTTTGATGCAGCCATAACAAGAAAAAGTTTACTCATCTAGCCTGAAGTTTGATCGAGGAGGCGTTTATCTTACAAGCTCGGCTCTTATTTTCTAATGCACTGCATTTGATAGGATGTGGTCTTTGTCATTAACCAGACCTCATGATAGTCCTACTAAAGGAGATGAAAAAGGACTAGCACTCATGTGTTGATAATAAAGTATGATTTAAGATCAAGTGTTGATAAACACTATGAATTAATATATTTGGCTCAAGGACTTCTCTTTTTATCAACTTGCCAACATCTTGATCAGACACCAACTACTACAAAAAGAGGTTATCATCAACAGCCACAATTTCAATTGTTGTAGACTTGTAGCCTAATCGAAAGAGTCAAGGAATGCACGCACACAACAAACACACCCGATCACCATCGCACGCGTAGTCACACCTAGGGTTCGTATGGGACGGAGTTAATAAACTGACTAAAATTATAAACAAGGTAAAATTTATAAACTGTTGGTAAAAAGTAGTTAAAAATTTATGAAAAAGTATAAACTCCGTATGGGACGAAAAACCGTTTATTTGTAAAAAGTAGAGTTTATTTGGTTGTTATTAGAGGTATTATGGTATTTTCAAATAAAATAAACCACATAAACTCCCAAAAAGCTATCAAAAGTAGCTTCTTAAATAAACCCCCAAATAAACTAAAATCTACTAAATAACCCCTCCCCATACAGAGTTAAAAATAAAAACCTCCAATTTTTAACTGTTAAAAAAAATAAACGGGTAACCATACACACCCCTAGTATATATAAAAGCAGGAGTTCAACCTTACTGTTCATCAATGGTAATTACCAATCTGCCCTTTCTTACTTTTTCATTTGCTCACTCAATTTAGGATATAGTTGGTATTTTGCTTGCTGTATGGTTACAAACCTGAACTCCGACTAAAAGGTGACGCGCATCTTTCCCTCTCTTAATTCTCTTCCTCCGTGGATCTCCGACCGCCTTCTACTCGCTGTGCTCTTCGCTCCCCCTTACATTTTCATTGTCGTCGGCGCATCGCCAATCCCAGTAGCCTCCATCGCCATCACCGCAAACATCTACCCTTCTTGATTTGGGTTGCAAATAGTATTTTCAGACTTGCGAGATCAGGGCTGGGAGGAGCCGCGAATCGCCGATTCGCACTCCGCAGGCCGCAGGCGAGTCCTCTCCCGCCGACGCCGCTGTCGCACCAGTCACCACCGTTTTGGCTCCGCCCTCCCACTGGTTGTCGGCTCCGGGCGGCTGCAGCCTGCAGTGCACTGTGCACACCAAAGGTGAAAGGCCAACACTCCGTTGTTAATTCTTCCCCAAATCTCAAATCCGAATTGAAAAGGTCAGTATTTCATACTTTATACTTTTTGAAATTGTGCTATAACTTTTGATTTTTGAGATTCGATTATAAGTAGAATATGTGAATTCGTCTAGGGTTTTGATTTTGGGGAAACGAATTGGTGAAATTAGGGCTTGATTTTGAGAATCAATTTTGTGAAATTCTGATTAGAGTTTATGATTTTTGGAATCAATTTTATCATTTATATATGTGATTTCTCCCTCTTGGTGACTCGGCGTTTCAATCTCTCCGATTGAAGCTCTAAAGGACCAAGGTTTGTGATTGTGACTTTGTCATTCCTAGTCTAATTCTAATTGTTCTTTATTGTTTTATGCTGGTTTGAATTACTAAATTCAATTTGTTCTTAAAAGGTTATTAGGGTTAAGTTGTGAATTCAATCGGTTTACAATTTCAGTTGTTATCATCTCTGTCAAATTAAGGGTTTGTTAAAGATCAATTGATTTATCGGTAATAATTTCATGAGATTGGAATTTTAAATGCAATCAATTTTCATGAATTTATCATAGACGATCAGGATGAGCCAATTCCGGGTAATTTGAAATGCATATATCCGGGATACCAAACAAGCCCTAATGGGATCAGTGTCACTAGCGAGATATCGATCTGGAAAGTAGCTACTGGACAGACGATTGCAGTAGATAAGATTAGTGGGGAGGCAATGAGTGATGTGTATGACTAAGTGCGTGGTGACAGAAAATAGTGTAGTGTAGAACGACTTGTGGGTTTAGAACTTAGAAGGAGATATATAGAATCAAATAACAAATGTTAGCAATTGGTCATATACTCATATCCCTCTATTAATTTAATGAACACTTACGGGAGGCCTTTATTCTCCAACAAAGTCTGTAGCAGGAGAACTGAGAAATGCATAAGACAGATGATGTCATTAGACATTTGATTTCACTATCGTCCTTATTTCAGTATTATTACTCTTTGATTCTTTTTAATCCAAGTATGTTTGTTTGTTTTCTATTTGGCCTTGTAATTTCTACCCTAGAGGTGTTTTTTTTCTCTTAAATCAAGTAATGCCTTCCTGTTCATGCTTGTGGATGATGTGAATTAAAGTGTAACATATGACAGCGATGATTTTGGTTTTGATGAATGGATGCCTTCTTTCTCTCTATTGTTAATTGCTGTTATTTTTTTTATTGGTCTTAAAGGTGCTATTGCCCGATAATAATGTTATTGATATATGTCTCGTTGGTTGTTATCAATTGCTTCAGATCCAAAACTGATATGGTTACGTGGAGTTGTTAACAAGATTCTAATTGGTTTTCATGTCTACAAATAGAATGGTATAATGATGATTTACGGTATTACAGTAATGAACCATAGAGACTTAGCACGCCTAATAGTTAGCCAATCCTCCATTTCCTTCGTTTGTTAAAATTTACCTTCTGGGCGTTCTTTCTGCATTTAAGTCTTCCTTCTTCTTTTTTTCAAAAAAAAAATAAAATTTTACTTTTCTGATTTCTACATTTTTTTCTTTACATTGGAACTTTTCTAATGCGTTCTTTCCATGCCAATTGAGAGATTCCTCTGTGTAACAGACTGAATCTACTCTTCCTTTTGCTTTCTACTTGCTTACAGGCACAGATAATGCTAGGATGGTGACCCCTCAAATGACTTGTCTTAGAACCTTAATTTTTTCTTGAACTAATATTTTTCCCTTATTCCTGTTTGATGTAAAGATGGTTATGTTGTTTCATGAGAGAAGTCTTACCACAATATCTGACTGTCAATTGTAGATAAACATTTTTTTCTTTTGGAGAGAGAGAACATTTAAGAAAACAAAGGAATCCTAAGAGAATGAAATATATCATATTTTGGAAAAGGTATAGAACTATGATGGAGTTATCACATTGTGGATCTGATGGAGTGAAATGCCATGTCGCCAACACTGGTTCAATTTTTGACTTAGTGGGGGAAGGAGTCCATGGTTGAGATAGGTCTTCAAGCCTGCTAACAAGATTTGGTATGATACGACAAACCCTAAAGCATATAATACGACAAGATTAGGGCGAGCTATTTTAATAGGTCTAATATTTCTACACCTTTCGTCATTTAAATACTTTCTAATATAGCCAACTATACGTTATATGTTGACAAATTGGCTTATTATACACCTTATCTTTTACCAATAGCTCAATTCAACCAACGTTACCTCGTTCTAAGGGTATTGTATTACCTTATTCTATTGTTTATTTCTGTACTTTGGCAGAACAAAACTATTTTTAAAAGACCCCAATTTTGGTCAAGAATTATTTTTACCATTAATAATCAAATTATGTACCTAAAAGAATCAAATTTAATGTTAAAATTTGATCTCGAGTTTGATGTCAGAAAACATAAGAGTATTTTATTGGACATACACATACTAATATAACAATAATATCAATTTTATATACCCATCTGAAAAGGGTCGGAAGGTCAAGTAAAACGAACTCATTTCCAGAGAAAATCGAGAGTGTCAAAACCTCACGCAAGCAATTCATTTTCTTCTATTATTTATATATAGTTCAGTAATCTGTGGTCCAGACCTGTATATGGATCCTCTGTGTCCTGTTCCCTTTTGCAATTTAGGTGCTTGTTGCATGATAATTAGCACTTAAACAAAACACATTTAATTCTTCATTAATATGCGAATAGTTCTCACTCTCCACAAGTAGCTGGAGTAGAAGTAACTACATTTAGGAGGAGAATTCTAAATGCTTTCCCCCCACATCAACCCCCTAAATTTCTTAAAAAAATTCGTTCGAGGTTTATGATCTTGACTTTTCAGGTGTTGGCTCTTGTTCAGCGCGCACACAGTTTACGGTTCCTGCTCATTCTCCTCAATTCGTGCAAACTGGTGCGTCTGACCAAACAGTTGGATGAGAACCTGGTTTTGGTGGGTGTTGTATTGAACTGCAGTTTTGTTTTTAATCTACTTTTACTTCAGTTTTATACTTTTATACTGAAGCTTCTTTCTTTCCACTATAGGTTTTCCTTAGATTGCAACAAAACTAAGAACAGCTGTTCTGCTACTTATGTTGCGGCCTTCAGATCTAGCTTTGTACGCTACCTATTTGCATTCTAGAGGTCCACATTTTCCTTTCCTTTGTAAGAGTTTCTTGTCATCCGATGTTATTTATAACCTATTTGAATCTGAGGAGTGTTTTAAGTCATATTTTCTTTTGTTTGTGTGTGTGTGAAAGAGAGATACATCAAATGCAACTCCTCTTATGTATGCTCAATGATCTACTATGAATAGTATGCTAGCCAGACTACAAACTAAAAAGTAAATATTATTGACAGTTTGGCACAAGTGACAAGAGGACACCTAGCTAATAATAAGGGAAAAATAGAAAGGTGAAACCCACTTTAAAGGAGAAGCTGGGTACTTATTTGCTCATGCAATGAGTGAATGATTAAGATGTAGTTGTTGCAGATCCTATTAGACCGTTGTTCAATTTTTTTAGTCTTCTGAGTTCTGATAGATTTATGTTCCTATGAGTATTTGAAATGCTTGGAAATCAAAACACTCTCTATGCCATATTATATCAGTTGTGTTGATAGTTGTTCACAGATCAACTCTTTTTGTTTTCTGTCATTTAGATCAAAATGCCTTATAGGGTTATTCTTAATTTAATATTAAGTTTGTAATTGAGATAACCATGTATGAACCATAGAGACTTAGCACGCCTAATAGTTAGCCAATCCTCCATTTCCTTCGTTTGTTAAAATTTACCTTCTGGGCGTTCTTTCTGCATTTAAATCTTCCTTCTTCTTTTTTTCAAAATAAAAATAAATTTTTTACTTTTCTGATCTGTACCTTTTTTTCTTTACATTGGAACTTTTCTAATGCGTTCTTTCCATGCCAACTGAGTATTCCTCTGTGTAACAGACTGAATCTACTCTTCCTTTTTGCTTTCTACTTGCTTACAGGCGCATATAATGCTAGGATGGTGACCCCTCTAATGACTTGTCTTAGAACCTTAATTTTTTCTTGAACTAATACTTTTTCCCTTATTCCTGTTTGATGTAAAGACGGTTATGTTGCTTCTTGAATTAGTTTAGTTACAGATGCCAAATATTCGCCAGGCATCAGTTCCACTCTTACAGAAATCATTCCAAGGTAGACCAAAGTCAGCAATCAGCACCTGCAGGAGGTCAACAGAAAAATCTGATTGTTGTACATTCTGTAGCAAATCCTCTTCCATCTACTAGCTCACAACCCTTAGGTGGCATGCCAAGTGGGCCACCAATGAGGCATGTGCAAGCAACTTTACTACAAAATGATGTGATCAGTGGACCCGGATATTCTGGACTTGGGAAGCAATCTATTTCAGGTGGTTCTATTATAAGAGGCAGTGGATTTCAGGTAATTTGTTTCATGGTACTTACTCCATTGCTTAATGGAATTTTATTTGAAGATGGTTTGAACTGAGGCTAAATGGATACCTTCATTGAGACTCATCACTGATAGTGTGTTTATTTTAGATCCAAAACATGATACATAAAAAATGTTGTTGAGTTGAGATCAGAATACACAATCTGCTCTACATATACTGAGTTAATGATGTGTCTTTTCAACAGGCAGGTACTTCACTACGTCCAATCACATTAGAACCAATAGGGATGCTGCTATGGTTCCAGATGGGATCTGGGCTGGAAGAATTAGCCCAAATTCAAGTACTATAGTTGGGTCTTCTGATAGAAATGACAGTTTGGAACAGTATGGTCGTCCCTCAAAGCTAGTCAAGTTGCATGACAGTAGGGGTTCCTCTTTATCGGCAGATGATGTTCCTGTGACTATAACCTCCAACACTAAACCACCAAATGCTGCTGGAAGAGGTGTAATTACAAAAAGCCAAACTTTGAGAGCACATGAACCATAAAACTTGGAGACACAAGCTCCTCAGGTGAGCACATTACCGATATCATAGTTTCATCTCCTTTTGCTTTCTAGGTTATGGCTCCCCACTACTCTCATGTGATTGGAGCTTCTGGTTAGCAAGGACAAAAACACTTACCGGAAGGTTGATCTATGTTTTGTATTGTACTGAAATTAGTAGAAGGAACAAACGAGGTTGAGTTGAATGAGATGGATGGATGAAGGTGAGCTAAAGAGCTTGGTGTCGTTTCGTAACGAATCTTTTGTTTACTAGCTATAAGATTTCAATATAGCATGTGAAGTTGCAAATATTTTAGGTAGTTGTATTTTTTTTTATTAATTACTTTAAGTGATACAATATTGTACATATTTTCCCGTTAAACTTATAAAGTTGTTTTATATTAGTTGAAAGTGCATCTGGATTATAGAAGATAACACCGCGTGCATTTGCGCGCGGTTAGTAACCTAGTATATATATATATATATATATATATATATATATATATATATATATGTTTATGTTTTATTATTGTTAAAGTTATTTTGTTATGTGTGTGTTTATGTTTTGTGTTTTTGTTAAAGTTATTTTGTTCACTTGGGCCCAAGGAGAAGAATGACCCGAAAAATTAAGCTTGGGCCCAAAGGGAGCACGAAGGCCCGAAAAAAGGGCCAAGGGAAAAAGGAAGATCAGAGGATGCAAAGTTGACAACGGAGATCTGCCGACCGAAAACGAAAGGACCAGAGCAACCATGGAAGATTAGGCAAGGGGGAGGATCCGAGGAGGGGGAACGCATTGAAACCACCACCCAGAAAAGCCCTGGTGACACCGAGAGACCCCGCATAAAGGATCCGGGTTCGGGGGCGGTGGCAGTGGCAGTGGCGAAACCTCAATCTTAACAATGAGGGGGTCGAATAAGAACTAATAATTTTTGTAGGGTTTGGAACCCGGGTAAATTGGGAGGCTCATCCCCACGCCTATTTTATTATTTAAATATGCGAAGTACAATTAGAAGGGGGGGACATTTTGAAGCCAAAACCCTTCTACAAAATCAAAATACAACCAATACTAACCTCAAGTATACCATCAGAATCAAAGCTTCTCGTAATCTCCTTCTCAATGTAGACTGTCATATTATCGGCTAAAAAGTCATCCTCCATTCTATTTCTAAGCCTTGTTTTAATTATCTTCATCGCTGAAAATGCTCTTTCACTAGTTGACATAGACACGGGAAGGGTTAATATAAGGCGAATTAATCTATCAATAAGATAATGCCTACTTACCCTACCAGTCTCCACTAACCTTCGACAGAGTTCTGGAATTGATGACAGTGATTGCAATTCTGAATGGTTGCACACATCTATCTCAAATAACCTCAATTGATATCTCAGATTAACTTTATCTTAATCATCAAAGTCATATGGATAGTACTTCTCAACTAACATGCATATGGAATCAATATCGAATGAATTGTATCCATTTTTAAGATCCAAAACATTGTTGAGTGCTAAGAGTTCCATAGCAGATTCACCAAACATGCAATTAAGCTCCTACAATTGAACATCGATAGCGGCAAGAAATATATCAACTTGAAAATGATGTTCTATTGTGACATCTCTTTTGCGCCGACGACTTCGACCTTCAAAATAAGGGGCAGTCAAGTCATGTACATTTATTTCAAATTTACCACAAAATAAAATGACGTTTTCAAGAAAACTTTTTCAGCCATCTTCCCTAAACTTTTGGATCAGAGCCTCTGAATCTGAAACTAAATGAACAACATTTAAAATATCATAGTCTTTCCTCTGCAAAGCTAAGCAAAGATCATTTGTGATGCCCATAATCTCCTTCATCAAATGTAGAATAAAGACAAACTCAAACGAATTTACCATTCCCCAAGCAGCATTAGCATCCACTCGTTGAGAGTACGTAGTTGGAATTTTCTTTCTCAATTTTCACAAGCACAACAATTGTTGGACCATATAACCTCAATAGGCTACATAAAGACCTAAAATGAGAACTCCATCGAGTATGTCCCGGTCTTGTCAAAGTGCCTATTTGGTTTGCTCCCTTGCCACTTTCAAGACCATCAATAGATAATAAATATGTAATTTCTTTTAACTGGACATCTTGCAAGTAATCATGGTGTTTAGTATAAGAGCCAACCACATTTATAACAAAAGTTAGATTAGTGAAAAATTGATGGACTGGAATTACCTCTCTTGAAGTAGCAACTAAAGTCAATTGCAACCTATGTGCAAAGCAATGCACATAGTATGCATATGAACAATCATTAATAAATAATGCTTGTAGGCATTTCCACTCACCACATATTATTAGCACCATGATACCCTTGTCCACGAATATTCTGCGCATCAAGTGAATAACGAGAGAGAATGGCACCTATTTCATCCTTTAAAGTTTTAGCGAAAATATTAGGAACATGAGACACACCAAAGAAACGCTCTTGTATGAAACCATCTTTATCGACAAATCTCAATACAATAGCCATTTACTCTCTTTTAGATTCATCTCAAGCCTCATCGGCAATAATACAAAACTTATAATCGCCTATATCCTCTCTAATCTTGCTCCGTACTTTGCCGGCAAATACCTGTAGAATCTTCTTTTGGATAAGAGGTGATGTATACTTAGCAACTCTATGAGCATTATCCAACATTTTCATTATATGAAGCCAAAAGCTTAATCAACCCAATAAAATTACCTTGATTTTGTTATTCATTAGATTTATCATCACCCCTGAAAGCACATCCTTGAGTTGAAAGAAATCGAATTGCATCAACAGAAGTTTTGACTCTTAATCGATTATTTACAATTTTCTCACGACTTTGTGCATTGATTACTTTATCTACGTGCTTTGATTGATTCAACAAGTCCTCAAAACCTATTGTTCAACCTGGTTGGGATGTGCATTGATTTCTTTCCATTGTTAACTTTCTTCCAATTTTTGAATCCCTTAACACTAAACACATCCCAACCAGGTCGATCAATAGGTTTTGTAGTAAAAAGATAACATGGAAAACAATATCCATCATCTTTAGAAGGAGAATACTCAAGCCAAGAAGAGAATTGTGCATACCAGGATTCTTGAAAGCGACGGAAATGTTTCTTTTCAGACCTGGGATATTCAGTGAGACAAATCTGATATGAGCCTAGTTTCAAATAATCTCTTCTTATCTCGTCACGCTTGTTGGGTGGAGAGTCCCAAATCTTTGTACGCTTTCCTAGATCTTGTTCAATACTAGAAATATCAATCTCATTCAGATTCATCCTCATAGTTTCTAAATGAGATCCTACATTGGTTGGTGGGTCCGGATGATTCGTAACTGGTTGGATTGAATTATTGACATCAGAAGCATGACTTGTGACATTTGTAGCATCTTTGGATGCTCCAGATTCTTTTCTTTTGAAGAATGAATCAATTTTTATTAGCTTGCGCTCTTTACCCATAACCTACAAAGATGAAGATTCATTTCATCAATTGTTATTCATTTCATGAATATTCATTTCAACGTACCACTTTACCTAAATCTATTAAAAAAAACCCCAACTTTAAGATTATGGGCAAATGTTGCTTGAATTGCACAGTGCAATATACTTTCTTAAATAAAAAGCAAATAAAAGTGTATAGAACTTATTGCAATTGAAGGACTAAAAGTCTAAACACTAAAACCAAATAAAAGTGAAAGAAATTTCATTCATCATGTGTGCCGTTACTACAATTGAAAATTTTATAGCAATTGAAGGACTAAAAGTCTAAATCCAATTTACTAATAATCCTAATTTACTGCAGTTGAAGAACTGTATAGAACTTATTGCCGTTTCTTGTTCTCCTGCAAAAATCCAATTTGTGGATGGGGGAAGGTATGCCGAACTGAAAATTCGTAGTACATCGATGACTATAAACGGAAGGGTCTGAGTGCGGAGGCGGAGGAGCACATGCGCTCTTATGTGGTTGTGTCGATTGACTCGATTCGCAATTTATGAGCATATAAGCCATGGGTAAACGAGGTGGTGGTGTAATAACGGAACGTTGGCACTACAACGCACATCGGCAACCCGAGGCGTCGGTAGGGCGGCGAACGAGGTGGTGGCGGGCGTGGAAGCTAATTACTTCCCCTGGAAAGTTAAAATGTGATAAATGAGTTTTAGGAGAGATGAGAAGGTAGAGCACGGAGAGATAAGTCTGTGGCCATCTCATCCAATTGGAAAATTTCCTTCTGTAATTTTTTTTTTGTGGGGGTCAGGGCCACCTCTGGCCCCCAAAACATTTCGCCTCTAGGCGGTGGCGAGCAAAACCGAAGTGGATGAACGCCACCACACATACCACAAATTTGAGAGGCCCAAAGGGATGCAAACCAAGAAGGGAGAAACTCGGCCACGCCGAGGCAGAGTCACCTCGACCCAAGGGAGATTGGATCAACAAAGGGATCATCGTTAATCAAATTTGGGGCATCGGGTTATAGGTCGAATCAAGAGGAAAAAAACCTCAATCGACGACCGAGATATAGAGGAAAGAGAAGGAGGTTAGGTGAGACCAAACGACGAGATGCCGATTGAGCCGCCCACACCCAGGACGGAGGCGGAACGCGGTAAACAGTGTTGCTCGGGGATAGATAGGGGCGAAGACCCGTTTGATACAGTCGAGGCCGATTTGTAGTGGCCGGAGCCGAGGTGGACAGGCTGGAGCCGCCCGATTTGGTTTGGCCAGACTCGATTTGGACTGGTTAGAGGCCAGGTTTGGGCTCTCAACAAAAAGTCACTAACTAATTTAGTATGGACTGAAACTTTTATACATTAAATGTACTTTCTTCTTCTTTTTATTATTATTATTATTATTATTATTATTATTATTATTATTATTATTATTATTATAAGGTGAAACTAATTAAAATAATACAACCTTTAGAGGGGTGTTAAAAATATATCCTCACCTTTTAACGGTAAACAAAATAACCCGACCTTTGGGGAAGATAATAATAAAGTATCTTGACTAATTTTTCCGACCATAAATTGGGCCCAAACAATGGCATAAAATTGATTAAATGATTTTATTCTCATTAAAATAAGTCAATATCATTTAAAATTCACCAAAATTTTAATTTCATCAATTATATGTCATTGTTTTTGCCCATATTTATAGTTGTAAAAACAATCGGAATACTTTGTTACCACATCTCCCAAAGGTCGGGTTATTTTTCTTACCGTTGAAAGGTGGGGATATTTTTTTACCACCCTTTTAAAGATTGGGTTATTTTAATTAGTTTCACCTTATTATAATTAGTCAATTATTATCAAGTGTAGTTAGACCTGTCAAAACACAACCCGACCCGAACGCCCGAAATTTTTTTGACCCGAACCCGAAAACCCGAAAATTTTCTGGGTAATCTGGGTTTCGACCCGGTGACCTGATTGAACCGGTAATTTTGTCCCGATTTACCCATTTGACCCGGTGACCCGATTGATTTATAATTATATATGATTAATTTTTTTATGGGGATTCCAATTTATTACATTTTGTAATTACAATCACTTTTTTTACAGTAGGCAAACATTAGGAGCTGCTACTGAAAAAGTAGCGTAACTCCAGGATCATCCTAAGGGATGATGTTACAAAACTCCCTGTTGTAGGGGATGGACTGTAAATTACAGATGATTCCTTTTCTAGCAATATATTCTGCCGACATGTTGGCTTCTCTGCAGATATGATGGATCTCTGCCCTTTCAAATTCCAAAAGAAGAGTAGATATGTCTTCAATATGTCTCATAACTTCCCACCTTGGATTTTGCTTATGCTTTAAAGATTTGACCAGAACTTGGTTGTCACTTTCTAGAATGATCTTTATGAGCACTTTCTCCTTCGCTCTTTGTAGCCCCATCAGGATAGCTGACGCCTCCGTTTGGATGATTGAACCTTCATTAACTTCCTTGTAAAAATATCAATAATATGACCCTCAGAATCCCTAATGATCCCACCTATCTAGCTCTTGCCAAAAAGGTTGATAGAACCATCTATATTAATTTTGTAGATAGTTCTAGGTGGCATACTCCATTTAGCAGTAGCCCTTTTGGTTTTAGCTATATTGGCCTTTGTTGGACGACCCAATCCTTCTCCCCAATCCTGAAGAATCTGCTTGATTTTCCGAAGAATCTAGGCATTATCACCAGGCTGTTTATGTTTGAAAATAAGTTCATTCCTAATTTCCCATATAGTTTGCTAAATACAGACAAGGTCTTCAAATTTATGGTTTGCCTTTTTAATACGATCTAGATCAATGTGGAGAGAGTTCGTACTATTTAGGTCAGGGAAAAACGTACCAATTTGTTGCTCGAAAAGGGCTATAACTTCTCATGAAAAAGTACACTTTGTGAAGAGATGGGATGCGTCCTCCTCAGCCGATTGCAAAGCGAGCATTGGCTAGGGACTCTGTTGACATACCTATTAAGTCGAGCTGTCGTCGGAAGTCCATCAATCCTTAATTTCCATAGGAAATTTTTGGTTCTCGGGGGCAAATTCGATTTCCAAATCCAAGTGTGTGCATCAGGTTCATTTGTTGGAGGCGTAAGTACCTTTCTGGCTGACTTGGTAGTGAAGTTTCTTGATGCATCCGGTTTCCAGATCATCTTATCCTACAAGCCAAAGAATGCCTTACAATTACAATCACTTGATCTTTCATTTTCAAATCAACTTTTATAATAAAATATTAAAACAATTCTATGCTTATTACTAATTGCATGAAATTATTTTTAAAAAATTATTTGAAATTTTGAAATTTTATATATTATTACATTTTATTAAAAATTATGAGAAATAATGAAAATCAAATGTTTTTAAATAAAATGTAATAATATATAAGATATCAAATTTTTAATAAAATTATTTTTAAAAAATTATTTAAATTTTGATATTTAGAATGTGGTTCAAATGTTAACAAGCCTTACGGTGTTAAATGTTAACAAATCTAGATCATTGATTAGAGGAAAATGGATGGCCCAGATTATTCAAATATATTAAATTAATTAAAAATTAATTGGAAAATAAACCCACCCAACCCTAATCATATGCGCGTGTATTAAGTTCTCTCTCTCTCTCTCTCTCTCTCTCTTCCATTCAATCGTCAGAACCCTAACTGCTCCTCCGTCTTGCCTCGCCGCCCTCTGCCCTCCGCTCTTTCTCTTTCTGCAGTTCTCTCTGTTCTCAAGCAATACCATCAAAGAGGATGCCGATTTTCCTTACTCAGAGCCCATGAGAGATTTGGGGCTGATTGCGATACCAAACCCTAAACCGATTCTCCTTACTCGGCGCCGATGAGAGATCTCGGACTAATTGCGCCACCAAAGAGGATACGGAGGCCTAGGAATTCAATTTGGGGTGTCGATGTCGCCGCCCTCCGCTCCTCGCCTCGCCGGTCCCTCCGCTGCAATGGACCCCCGTCTCGCCTTGCCTCGCATCCCTCTTCTTGCCTTGTCGTGCCCGTCTCCTTCTCCGTTCTCCTCTTTCTTCAAGCTTCGTTCGCCCTGCAATGGATCCGTCTTTGGCTCCGCTACAATGGCTCCGCCGCCCTGCCCCGTCTTCGGCTCCGCTGCAATGGCTGATATCTTCCTCTATCTTCAAGTCATCTTTTTTTTTTCCCTTTTTTTTTTGTTGAATCAACATTTTTGTCTTTGTATTCGACAACTTCATAGTTTCTATTCGGTGATAATAAGCAATTATTCGGTGGAATTCATATGATTGTTCTATTAATTTCATGTTCAGAGTCAATATTCGACAAGTTTATAGTTTCTATTCGGTAATAATAAGGAATTATTCGGTAATAGTACGGAATTATTCATATGTACGTGGTTAATTACATGTGGAAATCAAGAATTACATTTATATATTCTGTTAACCTAGCGAATAATTACTGTCAACTTGGCGAATAATTACTATCAGCCTAGCGAATAGTTGAAAAATTGACCAACCTTTTTGCTATTATCTAAATGATAACTCCTATTTATAGACGAATAATAACAATCAATTTAGCGAATAATTACTATTATCCTAGCGAATATTTTCATCGAACACGCAGTGGAAGCAAAATCTCCTCATCCCCACAAAAAAAAAACGTTACCTAAAAAAAATTCAACGCACGCGCTTCCTCAACAGCAAGTTGGCTATAAAAGTGGTGGGGCCTACTCTTTTTTATTTAAATAAAAAAGAAAAAGTATCAATTAATCTCACTCATCCATTTCTAATCAATTAAAGGCTGGATCTGTTAATATTTAACACCATAAGGTATGTTAACACATGACCCAACCTCTTGATATTTATATATTATTCAAAATTACTAGAAATAATAAAAATCAAATATTTTAGATCAGACATTGTATATAATTACAAGTCCCAGAACTTATGAACAACGTCTTTAATTTTAGAATATTAAATTTATTGCAAAATTATCAAATCATGATTTATTTTAATTTCAAAAAAAAGAAAAAATTGACCAACCCGAAATGACCCGAAATCCGGTCAAACCCGTATTGCCCGAGACCCGAAGTGACCCGACCCAAACCCGACCCGAATGACCCGTTTGACAGGTCTAAGTGTACACTTTACTTTATGCCAAGAGATTCAAAATTTGAATTTCCTTGAAAACATGGTGTCGCTTGTGAGTGGGAAGGGCAACCCCTTAAATAAGTTATGCAAGACCAGATTTAGATGTAGAGTGACTGAGCTGATCGTACTTGTCTAAGATTAAGAAATAATTAGTCAATTATTGCAATAAAAGTGCTGACAATATAATTGAAACACAAGATTCTATAATTGCAAAACTTTTTGAGTAGAGAAATACAGAAGTATTTGAAAATATTCGATTAAATGCATGTTGACCCAACCAGTATCTCTATAAGGCAATGAAGTTATTAAAAAAAACGGGTAAAACTCTTTAAATTAGTATGAGACAAACCACATTTAATTTTGTAGAACGTTGATGTCTAGTTTTTGAACTCAGATATACATTTTATTTTGTTATTGATTCACCGATTTTATCTAATTAGGAGTTTTGAAATATTATTTCACGATGTTATATAATGTTAATAATAATATTAAATCCTCATGTCAATGTAAAATCCTCGAAATGATCCTTGTTTTTTTTTTTTTTTTGAAAAGGAAATAAATAATTCGAAATCCCAGACATCAACTGAAGTCTGGGACCTCGAGAGGCCGAAAAAAGGCAGACGGACTAACCGTCATGATACAACCAAATAAAAGCAAAATACAAAAAAAAACCCGAATACAGAAGATCCAAGTGAAGAAGGCCAGCGGAGAGACGGGCGTAGGACACCGGAAGAAGACTGCGAATGCAAAGAACATAAGAAAACCGAAGGACAGACACGACGTCTCGACGCCGGGAAGACAGAGGCAGAAACCCAATAGCGGAAATGACGTCTCCTTGTATTTCATTTTTTTTCTTAAGTAGGATGATTTTTTTTTTGTTCATATACATGCTTTTTTTTATTCTTTTAATCTATTTTTTTATTTCACTTTATTTTTATTTTTATTTGAAGTTTACGAGGAAAAGAGGGTTGGAATAGAGGGGGCAAACTAGATGACACGAGATTTGGAGCCACCAATTTCCAGTTTTTTTTTCTATATAAGACCATAGAAGTAACATGAAATTGGACCTTCTTTCACCTCCTTCTCTCTACAACTCCAATAGTGGTGGTCTCCATAGGAAGGAATTGAGATTCTTGGCTACACAATTTGCCATGGCAATATATAACCCCTTCTTGTTCTTCTTGCTACAAGCCATGCTTGATTTCCCACCCAATTTAGATGACGGCGAGTTTTGGCTTCCTTCCGACCTCTTTTATGAGATTCAAACCCCATCAGATGCCTCAAGTGAAGATGACTCAACCATCAATTTTCCGTCTGATATTTTAAGTCCGGTGTTTATGGAAGTAAGTTGTTATTGCACATCAATCATCATTTGTTAGTTGCATCTCATATAAACAATAACCTCTTGATTATGTTCATTTTCTATGATTTTAGTAAATGTTTCAATTTTGCATTGTACTTCTTTCAATGGATAGATCCTTCATGTTACATCTCTTCTATTGTGTTATCTACATGCAAATTCATGTTTTTGTCTTCATGATATCATAATTCAGCCAAATGAGGTTCCACCAACAATAGGCTTGGCAAAGAGAGACCACCAAAGAATACTCGAGGCACCTCAAGAGAAGGAGATAGGTGAATTCGCAACGAAACACAAAGGCACCGGGGTTTTCCTTCCTCGAGCAAGTAACTCAAGATCCAAAGGAAAAGGTATGTGAACAGTTTATTATAAAGTCGTTCCTTTGAGGTTGTCAGTTTCGAATTTCATGAATGGTTAGGGTTTATGTGGGTTCCCGACCCATAAGATTAATCGATGCCACATTTTTACTCTTTTTGTTTCATTTTAAAAATCTATTTTTTTTTCTCTTCGACTGCATCTAGTTAATATCAAACAATGATGAATATTTTCAACTGGAAAATCTCCAAATCAATATAAGTTACTGAAAAAGTGATAACAGTAACTCTGACGTTTTTAGTACATCCACATAATTGCTCGCATGAATCAATAATGGAAGTGTAACGTTCAGATAGTGTCAATCAGTAACGTTATAGTCAGAAGTAACTGAAAAAGAAGTTAAGTGAATTTACTCACTCTTGCAATTTCCCAAATGATGTGACACAATGATGTATTGATTTTCTTGGCTAAGTTGACATTGTTGTTCTATGGTGGTAGGTTTGAAGATAGCAGGGGGTGTGAACAAGAAGTAGCAGCCCAACTAAATGAGCAATAAAGAAAGAAGCAATTGGAGTTTAGAAGTTCAAATTTAGTCACTTGGAAACATTCAATGGAAGAACTCCTTTTGTATTCCTAAAAAATGTTAACTAAAAATCTCTTGAAAGTTGCAAATAAAGTGAAGTGGATGCATCTTCTTTATCTCAAATTGTTCCTTGATGATTGCAAAGATAATAATTTTGCAAGTTATAAAGATTGACCAATCAAATATAGTACCATCCTCTATTTGCTGTTCAATCCCAATTGGAATGAATATGTTTAGACTCGGTAGTAATTAACACGTACATGAACAACTGTGAATTAAAATTACATTAAAATAGACAGTGCCTCAATAAGGCCTTTGCTATATTTCCATTGGGCTTGATGGGATAATTGGATGGGCCTTATGTAAACTTAGACATGGCCACGGGTTGGCCCAAGGCCATGATCTGCCGGGTCGTGGCCATACCAATCTATACCGTGCGTTCCCTATATACACCGCAAATACTTCGTCGGATCCAACGTTGTACGTCCAATCCGACGTTGTTAACTGTGTGCTAATTTCACTTATCGGATGGTATAACAACGCTGAATTTGACGTTTTACAACGTCAAATTGAACGTTGCTAATACGGGTCAAATCAGGCCTAATATAAAATATTAAAAAAGACAAAAAAAAAATTTGATTTGCAACGTCCAAAAGGAGGTTGTGTTTTTTTTTTTTGTGAGTGTGTGTTGGTGGGTGTGAATTTTTTTTTACCCTAGCAACGTCGGATCCGACGTTGTTAGCCTGGTTCGACCCGATCCGATCCTTCACTTCACATATTACAACGTTAGATCCGACGTTATAATATAATTAATGTTGCAACGTCGAATCTGACGTTGATTAGCAGCTCTAATCCGCGGATTTGCGGTGTACATAGGGACACCCTAAAAAAATCCTCCAGAAATTTAAAAATACAAAAATGCTACTCCCTCCGTTTCCTTTTAAATGACTTTTTCAAGTCATGCACGTAGTTTTATAACGATAAAAACTATATTAAATATTAATATTTTAAAAATATTTTTTTAATAATATTATACTTATCATCAATAAGTATGAGATTGTCGAAAAAAATATTTAAAAAAATTATTATTTCATATAGTTTTTCACACCTTAAAAAACGTGCATGAATAGTAAAAAGTCAATTAAAAGGAAACGGAGGGAGTACTGTAGTTGCTATAAAAGCCAATAAAGAATTTGAAATGGGACGGTGGTTGGTCAATGATTTGTTTTACTGCACAAAAAACGTTGCAAAGTTACCCTCTGATATCTGAAGGGTTATTTCCATGGGCAGTGATAATAATTTTTTTTCAAGTATGTGGGCTGGCTAGAGTAATCATCTGTTCTGTTGCAAATTGCAATGCATGATTTTGTTCTACAGGGAAAAAAATGTGTACCATCCGTAGAGTTACTGATATACAGAGTATATATACAAATGTTTTGAAGCTTTTTGTTTTCTACTCACAAGTTTTCATCAACTACCCTAATTACCAAATATCATAATAACTTATTAACTTATATTTAACATAAATAATCGACCAGCTTCATCTATTCCATCAGTTACCCTCTTACCAAACATCACTCTAATCTGCCTTTTAAATAATAATAAAAAGTATAATTAAATTTAATACCAAAAGAAGTAGAAAGAAAATAAATAAAAGCAAAATAAAAGAAGAGAAAGTATAATCTCAAGCTCATGATAGATTTTGGTCATCTATGGGTACAATGTATTATATTGTTCTCATTAATCCGTTGAAACATTACAATATTGCAAGTTGCAATTAACAACAAACAATATATTTTGCTAGAGTTAGCTAAATCCAAATAGTGAATCTAAACTACTCGAATTAAAAAACTTACATACAAAATATATAAATATAAATATACAAATCTTTGTGTGTGTATATATATAGACTTGATTAACCTATGACCCGCCCAATCCTACTTCTCATCGGCATAAGCCTACAATGAAATTTCTATAACTTACTTATTAATCGCATTAATTCGGAATTAGTCTTGCAATTTCACCTTTGATGATCGATCAAAGGAAGTCTTTTATATATATATATATATATATATATATATATATATTATAGTCTCATCCTACATACCAGAAACCATGCCCTATAGTCCACGACCACGACCACCAATGTCGTCGTGGCTTAAGCAAGAAGAGAACTTGAAAAGAACATCGACGAAAGCACCCACAACGTAGTGATGGTTGTGGGTGCTATTGGCACTGAGATACCAGGCTAAAAGCTCCTCAAGGGCTTCCCAGTCATTGAGGAGCCTTTGGTGGGCCACCACCACCTCCTCCATGGACCTTCTAAAATCCATGTAAGGGTCATCTGACTCTATCATCGCCATCACCACTGATCTCTCCTCAAATGCACAACCACCCTCCTTATCCTCGTCGACAGGCAAGAGGCTCTTGGCGTCCGAGGGGTCAAAGAAGAGGCGGGCCGTCTCTGATTGGGCCCCACGGATGGCGGCATCATCGATATTGCCTTCGCTAGATGCTTCGGAGGATGAAGAGGCGGTTTCATTTGTGAATAGAGAGAATGGGGTGTCGGCTAGGGCGGAGTTGAGGGCGGCGAAGAGGTGGTCGGAGTCGAAGGCGGAGGCTCGGAAGGAGAGGGTCTTGGGGGAGTGGGTGCAGGAGGGCCGCCATGAGTAGTCTCTTGGCTTGAGAATGGATGCTAACTTCAATTTCAACTCCATTGTTTGATGTTGGTTTTTGATTGAGGAGGTCTCTCTTTATTTCTTTAGGGTGTGTTTGGTTTATGGTATATGATGAGGAGAAAAGATATATATATATATATATATATATATATATATATATATATATATATATATATATATATATATATATAAATGAAGGGAGTAAGGTAAGATGGTTGCATTGATATTATTGGAAGAAGATTCATGGAGGGAAAATGGTGGCTAAGGTGAGGGAGTATTTTATTTAGTTTGAAGTTAGAATGGATAATTGGATTTGAGTTGGACTTTTTATTTTATTTTTTAAAGTATTTGTTAGGAGTAAATATTGAAAAATATACACCGATTTGGAGCTTATTGAGCTTATAGTGTATAAGCTCAAATGTCAAGGTAACAATCAAATTCTTTAAAAATTATTGTACTATCAAAGATACTCAAGTTTTTAGATTGTTACATGATTCGAAACCTAAAACTCTACAATATGTTAACTTCTAGTATGATTGATTTGTTTCTCCAAAAAAAAAGTATGATTGATTTGCAAATATTTTCCTTTTATATGTCAATAAAAAATTCATTTCGTGAGAGATTTGCAGTTCATTGAAGCAAAATGGCTAATATGTACCATCATCAATAAAATAAGAGTAATCTCACATAATCATTTATTTTACAAAATTACCTATATAAGAAAATTTACAAACGTGACCACAAATTAGGCTCTTTTTTAATAAAAGAACCATAACTCTTTTTATGATAAAAAAACAAAGTCTATTAAATTACTTTATTTATCGATGTAACACCACCAACAACCCAGTATCATGCAACAAAGCAGGGTTCGGGGTCAGGATTTCGCAACAAATATGCCAAGGAAAATATTTATGTATAAAGTGTTACTTTAGTATTTTTAAATATGTACTATGTTGTTTAAGCATAAAAATTGATTACGGGTTATTTTTAGAAATAAAATATTCTTTATGGATGGTTTTGTGAAATTTTCTATTTTATAGACAATTTTGTACAAATGCCCTAATTTAAGGGTATTTTTTGAAATTTACCTATAAAAAATACTCCCTCCGTTAATTAAAACTTGACGTTTTACTATTCACGTACACTTTTTTAGGTGTTAAAAACTATATAAAATATTAACTTTTTTAATAATATTTTTAAACAATTTCATACTTATTGTTATTAATTTTGAATTTATAAAAACAAAATTTTAAAAAAGTTAATATTTTATATAGTTTTTATCATTCTAAAAAAACGTGCATGAATAGTAAATGACATGTTTTAATTAACAGAGGGAGTATATATTAGCAAAAATACATAGGACAAAATTTAAAGCCTAAATATTCTTAGTTATCTCCTCCACAATTCTATAATAGTTCATCAATTTCACCACTTTCTTGTAATAAGATTGTTAGTTCATTAAGACATTAAAAAAAAAAACTTTTTGGCCCAAAAGATTCATGTGTATAAAGAAGTAAACCATGAACAATTAATTTGACCTTTGCTTGTATACCCTTAATCCATATCAATAATTGAGAGGTTACTATTATCTGTCCTAGCTAATATTATTCCTTTTGTCTCACATAAATATACATCTTATCATCTCCATATATTGTTACAAGCTGTCTTTCCTTATACAACTCTAAACAAAGAAGATAAGTTTCTCTAATGATTACACTATTCTCTTTCATTCTTCACCACATACCCAAAGAGAAAACAAAGGGTTATAAAATCCAGTGGGCAAATAACATAAACCCTTAAAGGGTGTATTATGAGATAAGTTTGGGATTTTCCTTCACATTTTAATGTGAGATTATCTCAATGCATATATCGCTTGGCACAATGTAAGATCACTTACAAGGTGATCCGTGGTTATATATAACGAGATGATAAAACAAACACGTGTTAAACTTTTTTTTTTTGGTGACCAACCGGGAGCAAAGCTCCCCATCAAATTGAGAGAAATAAAGGAAAGTACAACATACAGGAACGCTAAAAAGAAGTCCTAGCTGCATCAACCTGGAGGTTCAGAGACACGCACGCAGGCGGCTCCGAGAGGAGATGCAGGCCAAGAGGAAAATGAAAAGCAAAGGAGGCTAACCCGTCGGCGACAAGGTTAGCTTCGCGAAAGACATGACGAAGTCGAATGGACCAACTTCTACGAAGGAAGCCATGGTAAGCATCGACCAGGCTGAACATGGGGTGAGAAGGACTAATCCTCTTCGCCACCAAGGAAACAAACACTTCTGAGTCCGTCTCGATCTCCACCTTCTTAAGGCCCAAGTCCCAGGCCAGCTCGAGCTCTCTAATCACACTCCAGCCCTCCGCCATCAGCGCAGAGCACGAGCCAATGTTCAGCGCAAAGCCCCCAATCCAGCGAGCACTAGAGTTTCTGATAACCCCGCCTCCTGTAGCACATTCTTCTTTAGACACCGCCCCATCGGTATTTAATTTCGCCCACCCTTCTTCAGGCCTCTCCCATCCGATCTCCTTCCGGCACCTCAAACTAGTGGGTTCGGGCGTTTTGAGCCTTCTGATGGGGCTCAAAACGCCCGAACCCACTACGATACATAGCACAATTCAAATTATATTTCTTTAAACGAGAAGCTGAAAAACCAACCAAATTCAAAATAAAAAACCGCTTTCGCTATATACACCACAAACCTTGCACGTCAATTCCGACGTGCAGGGTTAAAGTGAGTTAATTATTTTTTAAAAAGTGTTAATTAGTGATGGTAACTTGCACGTCGAAAGCAATGTGCATTTTTAAAGGTGGATTTGCGATGTGTTTAAAAACACCCATAAAAAACTTATGTATCCCGATTATAAAAGTTTCCGATTATAAATGTTGGCTTCCATTTACACTAAGGGAAACTAATTAAAATACTCTAACCTTTGGGGGTATAGTAAAAATATATTATCAACTTTCAAATGTAATACAAATATTCTGATATTTGAGGATAGTGGTAATATATTATCATGAGTTTTCTCACCGGTAAAAAATGCTAACAACGCAGCCTACATGGATTTTTTTTTACAGTGGTTTTCTTGAACGGTTTCTGTAGGGAAAAAATAAAGAGTTGGACTAGCCGTGTTCATACCCAACGCATTTTCCTCCCTCTTATCTTCTCCCGTGACCGCTTATTGAACCGTCTTCTAGGTCTTTCAGGCAGTCATGGTTCCTCTTCAATGGCAGTCTTCCTTCCTCGTGATCGCCTATCTTGAAATGTATCTCTCACATCTTCTTCCTCTTTAATTTGATTCGTTCATGAACTTGACTGAGTAAGTTTTTTTTTTCCACTCTTCATTTGTTGATGTTTTTGTCGGTTTAGTTTTATTGTTGTTTTGGTGTTAGTAATAGTTGTGTTGTGTTAATTTGAGGCAATTTTCACCGAATTAGTTGCTTGGTTGAATCAATTTCGTTTTTCGGGTTTAATTTTATTGTCGATTTTTTTTTCTAAGAAAACCGTTAAAGAAAACTCAAATTTAGTGCTAATTTGTAAAATAACTTCCGCGCAAGTTGCCTTGTCAAAAAAAATATACGTAAGCTGCCTTGTCAGCATTTTGACCCGTAAGAAAACTCATGATAATATATTACCAGTACCACTACCCTCAAAGGTCGGGATATTTTTATTACATTTGAAAGTTGATAATATATTTTTACCATACCCCCACCTTTGGGGGTATTTTTAATTAGTTTTCCCTCAGGCTAAAAAGGGCTCGAATGTAGAGAGCAAACCTAAACCCTAAGGTAATAGAGCTCAAGCATTTTGTGAAAGACTTTGTGAAGTTGCAAAATTTCATGTGAAAGATTTAAAAGCACCGACCGTTATAGGTCACACGCATTAGTCCTCTACCATCATTTTTTTGTGTGGCAAAAAAAATTTGTAAACATGGGATGAAAACTTTTGTAGTGTAAGTTCACAACTAGATAAAGCTCTTTGGGGGAATAGGAGTAGCCAATGCCTATTTATTTTGGGAATACTATAAGATCTTATTACATTTGTAAAATGTCCAATCAAATATGACTTAATTGTTAACTTAGCTTAGCCTCTTTAAGGAGATGTTAGACACCTAAAACATTAGATAATTTTATTACGATAATAATCCTATAATTTTGTAAAGTATATATTCTTACCTTATACATTGTATCCTAACACGTTAGGTTTCTATGCCTCCTATAAATTGTACTTTCGCTTGGTGAAATTCAATAACAAAAATTGTTGTCATCATTCTTTGAGCGTATATGGTATCAGGGCATCTTTTATGTCATGGATTTTGTGTTTGTTTGACATATCTCTCTGTGTGAAAAATTGGGATTGACATTGTCTATGTTCTTATTTACGTTGATCACATTATTGTTACATGCTCTATTCCTACGGTCGTGAATGTGTTTGTTGTGCAACTGAAACAAGGCCTTCTCCTTGAAAGATCTTGAAAAATTGACTTACTTCTTGGGTATTGAAATTTCATACAGTAGTGGTTTGGTCTCGCTATCCCGGTACAAATATATTTATGATCTTCTAAAAGTCAAGCCTATATCATCACCAAGGCCCAATATTTAGGCCAAATCCATCTAATGAACTTCTCTCTTATCCACGATCTTATCGACAAGTTGTGGGAAGCCTGCAATATGCCACCATTACACGTCCGGATATTAGATATGTTGTTAATTGAGCTTGTCAACACATGCACCAACCTCGGGAAAGTCATTGGCGAGATGTAAAGCGTATTCTCTACTATCTCAAAGGATCTATCACTCATGGGTTGCAGATTAATTCGTCCATCAACTCCGATCTCGTTGCCTATTCCGATGCAGGGAGGGTATCTGATCCCACCGATGTTCGTTCCCAACATGGATTTACCATATTTTTTTACAGTGGTAATCTAGTTAGTTGGGCTTCACAAAGGCAAAAAGTAGTTGCTAGATCAAGAACGGAAGCGGAGTATCGAGCTATCGCTTTCGCCACCACCGAAGCCGTCTGGATCAAACAGTTGTTGCTTTAGTTGTGTGAACCACTCAAAACACGTCCTATTGTGCTATCATTGCTACGTGATAATCTGTCTGCGACGTTCCTTGCAATAAATCTTGTCACCAGCAAAAGGACTAAACACATTTGTCTTGATTTCTACATTATACGTGAGAAGGTAGAGTCTAGAGAATTGTATGTGCAACATATCCCTACCAAAGATCAACGTGTTGATGTCTTTACAAAGCATGTTACTCGTGGTCTCTTCTCTGACTTACGATCCAAGCTTCCAGTGCTTTCGCAACCATTGGCTTGTGGGAGGGCCGAAAGGTATTAGGATAATAACCCTATAATTTTGTAAAGTATATATTCCTACCTTATACATTGTATCCTAGCACGTTAGGTTTATATGCCTCCTATGTATATTGTAAATCCTCTTGGTGAAATTCAATAGCAAAAATTGTCATCATCATTCTTTCAGTTTATATATTTTTAGTCTGAGATATCATTTAGTCATGTTATCAAGAAAGAATTTGAGGTACGAGACAACCTGATGTCTGATAACTTAAGAGGTTAACAAATCGGTAAGAATTTGAGATACGAGACAACCTGATGTCTGATAACTTAAGAGGTTAACAAATCGACAGAGAAATTATCTGTCAACATACAACACATAAGAAACACAGGTCAACAAAGATAAAAGAAAAACTCGATACCTCGTAAAATTCATCAAGTAGAGGAAAACTTAAGATGAACATAAAATTCATCAAGTAGAGGAAAACTTAAGATGAACCATGAATGCCAAGAGATATCATCTAGTCATGTTAAATTATGGGTTCAGTTCCACCATCCATTCAACTTTGTACCTCGTAATTATCGGGGATATATAAATAAATAAAGAAATTGAGGGAATTTATAGATTAAATAATATTTGCTGTGACACGTTTGACACTGATGATAAAATCTGTAATATCTAAATACATTTTTATGCACGAGTTTAGTCAGCCCAATAATTTGATAAAAAAAATCCAAATTATATGTAGAAATTAGAATATTGTTCACATTTTCTGAATTTAAACGAGGAAAATCAAATGAGTTGGGAAGCCTTATTCAGTTATTCCTCTCATATATATTAATGAAATGATCCAAATAATATCAGTTTAAACAAGCTTAAAATAGATTTTATAAATAAATAATCACATTATATATATGCGATATGATTATCTAGATCATATTATTTAGGTTTTCATGAAATAAGGCCATTTTGATACAAGGATCGATTTCCTTTTGTATTTAACATAGTCAAAGACTCAAAGTTCACCTTGTTTAAAATTAAAACTTCAAAATATTAATTCCAAGGAGTAAAGGAAATGGTGAGACATAAATCCTAGTCGTTCAACTGCAATAAAAAATTAAATAGTTACCTATTTATAAGAATAATAAAACTGATGGGAAAACCAACAAAATAAGGAAATCACGAACCAAACAGAGTGGATGGATACTTGAAAGATAGTATGAGGTTTGCTGCAAGTCTTAGTAAGAACAAAATTCAATCCTAGAGATGAACATCCAACAACAAAAGCTAATAAATTCGAAACAAGCTTCAAATCATATCAGAGCATGCAAGACTCTGCGACAAAACTACTTTAGCATTGGGAACCTAGTACCTCCTTGGTCCGCGTTGGGCAAATGGGGGAGGTGCCATGGACTCTGGCTTGGCCTCAGTGACACCAGGGAGTTCAGACATGCCTAGAGCTGAAAGCATCTCAAGGGTTTCAGGGTCCACAGCAATGGAGTCGGTCTTGATTGCAGACTCAGCGGGCACAAAGTCCATACGGCGCTCGCGCTCCTCCTCTTGCAGCTTCAGTGAGATGCCGCGAACAGGGCCCTTCTGGATCCTCTTCATGAGATGGGTGGAGAACCCAGCAATCTTGTTGCGGAGACGCTTGGTGGGGATGATGGCAACCTCCTCCAACAGCTTCTTGTTGGTGTGGAAATCCATGGTCATCCGAGAGTAGTACTTCTCAATGACATTGCGGGAAGACTTCTTGACAAGCTTGGTACGAACGCGACCCATCTTGATTCCCTAACTTACCTGGGTATTTATACAAATCACTTCAGTATTCCATTAAAAATCCAACACAACCCCAATCACAGCAGATGAAAATGAGACAAATAACTCAAGATAAGCCAACACATTGTCAGGCAGTTGAATTAGACACTAACAGAGAGTTTAGGATTGCTGTTGGAACAAGCTGCATCATATTTTCACAAAGCAAAACCCGATTAATTTTTGTAAATTGAAGGCAATTCCAGAGGCACATAATCAGAAATCTTATTCCAGAAAGTATCGCTGAAAGTAACCGACTAGCACAATAGAAATATCACAGAAAATACAGTTAATCACTAGGGATGAAATCGAGACAAATAACTACAGGAATTAGTTTACAAAAGTAATATAGAATCAATAAGTCCATAAATTGGTGAAGTTCATCCTTTTTGGCAGAAAGGAAACCTTCACACCTCCAAATCAACTTACTTTCAGCGGTTGAAGCAGTTAAATTAGAAACTAACAGAGAAGTTCGCCAAACCAAACACAAACGAGTAATCAAAAGCCAGATGTGAACCACAACAGCTAATTTACTAATGATAATCCATAAAGACAATTACTTTCATAGGGTTCACAATAAAGAGGCCAATATCATGCAAATGCTCAGCCCTGAATAAATAGCGTCATTAACTCAATCGATATTTCTAACTACAAAATCCGAACAAAATAATATAAGATACATTCAGAGAAGTAGAAAAACTAAATCAGAGACGACAGCAAAAGAATCTACCAATAGACGCTGAACTGGTTAAGCAGCGACCAAAAGACAATAAGTTGATCCCTTTTCGGATCTGAAATCGCCTTCTCTAATTGAAACAAAGTAGGCGAGCGAAACACAAATTCTAAATCAATTGAAGATAAGAACTGGAACATACCGTGGATTGAACCTGGAGGATCCTAGAACGAGAGCGCCTCCAAGGAAACAAAGGAAGGGAGTGCGGTAGAGAGGATGAAGCACGGTAGGGTATAAAAGAGGGTGGGAGATGAGAAACCCTAGTTCGCATAAATAGGTCAGTGGCTGAGTGTGGTAAATTACAAAATTGCCCTCATCCGTTTGTTTATGGGCCTTGGATTGGCCCAATATATGGCTCATCACGGCCCAATCTGAACTTAGTATTCACAACAATAAATCCCAAGAGAAAAAAAAAAATCATATATATTCACGGTAATTTTAACTGATTTGTTAATAAAATCGTTTTTTCACCTTTATCTACATTAAAAAACGCACATCCAACTATAACCAAAAACTTAACTGAGGCAAATGACAAGCAAGCTAGACTTGAACTGATTGAGCAAATGAGCAGGTTGCATCCACTCAACCTTGAAATACTAGTCAGTAGTCACGTTCGTTTGTCATCGCATACCCAGCGAACATGTGTTGCTTCAACATCAGTAAGGAAAGGAGTAGTAGCAGTATAAGACTTGAAAATAGCAGAATGAGTTATCGTGATGTTCGCCAATTTAAGAGCTTGGCAGATACCTCACAATGCAACCTCAATAAGAACTCATATCAACCTTTGTGAGGGTACGCGCCTTCATTGAGCTCAATTTAGATCAGTAGATCACTCCACTCTACAATCAAATTATATTCTGACAATGTGAGACACAAACAGAGTCATTAACAAGAGCATTTTCAACTACAGAAAGTTTGGAAGCCATAAAGTGGTATCGAGTATCAGTATCATTTGTTTATGATTATTACAAACAGCTAAATTTTATCCATCTTACAGACATTTTAAGAGTAAACATGAGTAAAGTGGAAAATATCTGGGGAGGTATAAACTTGTCAGGACGACAGATGTCTCCTGACAGATGTCTCAGTAACGGTGTTCCAGTTTCTCCTTCTCCTGGTAGTACTGAACATAGCTATAGACACCAACAAGAGGGCTGATGAGGAGAGTGGCATTAAGCCAATTCTCGGTGAACTTGTGGCTGATCTTCCCAGGCAGGTCTTTCCACAGCCCAGGCATCACCTTCTGTTGGAATGGTGACAAAGCGTACACCACTGCCTTCATCTTTATGGGTGTTTTCCCCATATTTCTCACTTTCGTCTTCACAAAAACCTAATTCTGCACATTTGGTTACAAGGCTTTATTTAGATGACAATGAAACATTTGAGAAGCTAACTACATCAACAGGCAGGTTACAAATCAGCAATATCTGTTCAAAGTTCAAACTAGTTGCGCTAAGAAGTTCAGTTAAATTGATCAAAACTTCAGAAATGAATGTTATATTAATCGCGCACAATCAACTGCAAGCTAGTGGTTGTACGAATAAGGATGAAGGATCCCCTTCGTAAACACTGGACCTCCGCCTCTTGGGCTCAGATAAAAACAGAAGCGACGTGCTACAAGCATTCGGAGCTTGCAGTATAACAATCCTATCATAATATTGTAACATAAGTTGAACGTTTACAAGGAAAGGCACAACCTTTATGCAAAAAGCATATTTTCAATCACAATACGTGTGAATAATGGCCAATTCGTCAACGGAAACATATAATATACACACAATATACACAATCATGAAGAGTTTCCCAGTATCTATAGCTTATCAATCTGGCAACTTGAGTAGTACTACTACTAGTTATGGATGGGGCAAACAGTTTCATCTTACAGGTCATAGGTCATCGACTGTAAAACGAGTACAGCTACAAGTTGAATTATAGGGCCAAGGAGGATTGTATTTACAAATCTAAATCTGGTTCATCTTATTTTAGGTTATGTCCATACATTTTTTGAATATTTATCAGTAAGGCTGAAAAATGTTCGACCAATCAAATCTAAATCTAAAATGGCTTAGCAAGGAACAGATTACTTCTTGAAATGGTTTAGCCTAGGTTGTAAGTAGTAGCTCGATAGACTAAAGAAGACAAGGAACAAATTACATCTTGAAATGGTTTAGCAAAGAATATATTGCATCTAGCAACAGCGAAATTACATCGAAATGTAGCAGTAACAGCTCCTACTGCACAACATCTCGAAATTGTGTGGCAACAAACAAATGAACAGATGGATCCAACATTTATAACAACCAATTCAATCTCACCATTCACAGAAACAAAAAATTGAGCGGTTTCGCTACAGAAATTAAGATTTAAGACCACAACATCGCCACGGAAAATATAACACCACTGACAACGAAATTCAAAGACGGGGAAATCACTCAAACGCGAAGATCAAAATCGAAAACCATAAAATCGATTAAACTTTGAATTAACCGATTGATGTATGAGAAAGTGAGACGAAGGGGAGAGAGGTACCGGACGAATGACGACGACGAATATGAGTCACAGAGAGAGAGAATTCCAGACATTCGAGAGATTCTAATTTCTACAAATAAAATAGGGAAATTCCGTTTGGTGCCTCTGAGGTTTTAACAATTCCGTTTGGTGCTCTAACGTTTTATTTTGTCCGGATGGTGCCCCTAAGTTTTGTCAAAAGTCCGCCTCATGCCCAAAACTCATATTTTCACTTTTTTATATCAATAAAATAGCCCATTATTTTTCCTTATTTCACAAAACCTCTTTTACTTTTAACAATGAACAAAATTACCTATTATTTAAGATAAAATTGAAAAACCCACCTTTATTTCTAAAATTTAACAAAATCACATATTATTTTCAAAACTTTTATCACAAAATCACCCTTCTTTCAAAATTTTTAAAACAAAATCACTACGGTTTTTAAAATTATACAAAAGACATATTATTTTCCATACATTGAAAACAATAAAATAAAAACACTCGTTACTTTCCAAAATAATATTTAACACCTATTGTTTTCCAAAATAATATTTAACCTATAATTCACTAAATTTTAACAATTGTAAATGTGGTTGATCATATGGTGGCTCAATATTTTAGTAGTATATATTTTTTTCGGTTCAATCTGTAAACCCGGAATTATTATTTTTTTCAATTTAATATTTAGCCACAATAGTTCATTGTATAAGAAAGAAATACATTAAAATTATCATTTTCTTTTAAAATCAGGTCTTTGGGTTTCACGTGACCCAAAAATGTCGGATCGGATCGAGTTGACCCAGCATGAACCATCCTAATTGATCAATCTAACCCAATTTTCGATTAGAGTTTTATTGAAAAAGTAATGTAAAAACAAAAGGGTGGATTGATGAATAAGAGGGGTGGATTTTTTTTACCCAATACTCAATTAGAATAAAGGAGATTTTTTTTATATCAAAAGTATGGTTTCATGATTTTTTTCCTTTTTGTAATTTATAGGTCAATTTTTTTTTTCAAAAAATATGAGGGTGGATTGATGCAATTTTTTTTTATATAAATAATGGGTGGTATATTCTGTATGTACAACGTTTGACAAATAATGAGATTTTTTTTTGCAAAATATTAAAAATAATGAATCTTTTGTGTAATGTTAAAAATAAAGGTTGATTTTCTTCTAAAAAATTTTGTAACAATGGGTGAGTTTTTGCTAAAATTTTGGAAATTATGTGTGATTTTATTGAAAAAAATACATAAGGTGTTTTTTTTTCACTTTTATGTTGGATTTAGTTAAATAATAGGTAGTTTTATTCATTGTTAAAAATAAATGGAGTCTTGTGAAATAAGGAAAAACAATGGGCCATTTTATTGATATAAAAAAGTGAAAATATGAGTTTTGGGTATGAGGCGGACTTTTGACAAAACTCAGGGGCACCATCCGAACAAAATAAAACCTTATGACACCAAGCGGAATTGTCAAAACCTGAGGGGCACCAAACGGAATTTCCCAATAAAATAAAATAAAAAATCGACCAGTTAGTTCGTAGCCCAGTATAAGATGGATTGGGCTTAAATGGAACTTAATCATTCATTCTGTTAAGGCCCACTAAGAACATCCACTTTGTACGAAATTCTCATATTTTTTTTTATACTAGTAATGCCATTCGCGTGCTTCGCACGCGAATTGTCGATATTTTTTTTCACTATTAAGTCTTGTTTCACCAAGAGCTGTTAGAAGTGGCCATCTCCTTAGCACCACCTTCTGCTATACCTGAAATGCTAGTACTCTGTCTCTCCAAAGTTAACGTGCTCTGTGACTTTGAGGCTCCAACAGAAGCAATAAACGCATCACTTTCATTAGTTGAAGGACAGAGAAAGTTAATTGGGTGATCACCCCCCGCCATGTCAATTTTCTCCTTACCTTTCGCATCAGGATTTAATCTGGGAACCCACGCTTGGTTATGCTGATTTGCCCCTCTCGACTGAGCTCTACTACCCCATCTGTTATGTTGTGCTCTGCTATTCAATCTGTTATGCTGTACTCCTAAACCTACCTCAATCTCTTTCCGATTAAGTACACATATTTCATCAAAATGCCCGAATTTCTCACATCTTGTACATCTGGCTGGAAGCCATTCAAAGATGACCTTCTGCTTGTAACGGATATAACACCCCTATTTTCTGAAGTTTACAAAATTTTCCTTCTTGCTGTTGAGTGGAAGTGATGAGAATCACCATCTCATCTTGCTTAGTTACAGCCCCCTAATTTTTGTACTCTAAGAAAAACTATATGCAGTCGTTCCGATTCTTTCCAACTCCTTATTCCTTCCTGAAATCAACTGTAATGAATGGGATGCTAAGCTCAACCCTTTTAATAGCTTCCAATAAGATGGTTTGTAATTGCACCTGAAAAAATCATATAATCATGCAAGCATGAGCCCTTTTTTTGGGTGAATATAATATATGTTACATTGAATAGGTGTGAAGCACGCATGCATATTAGTTTTAAGTATGTAAGTAGGAAGAATTAATGCTCATGAGTTGAAAATGCATTAATTATTGGATTTAGAGCAGTGAAAGTTCAAGATTAACCTTTTACCTAATATTGCTTTAATTGTTGTCAAATATAATATAAGCTAGACACTAAATAATATCTCTACATGAATCATCAATATTATGCTTCCTTAAACCTCTATATTCAAACAAGCACAGATGAACTGAACTGCACTACAAGAGCATGAGTTACCCGAAATACAAATTGCATGACCGTAAATGTAAAATACCTTTTCTTCACGGAGGGCATAATATGAAAACAAGCGTAGATGAGCTGCAATACAAGAATATGAAGCCAAAGCTTCTTGGAAACCTGCCTTAGAAACCTGCCATTTTAAGCAACACAAATGCTTAAAATTAAGGACAACATTTGGAGAATAAGGATGTTAATCAGCAGGTACTTATGCACTTGCAATTACCAAGGAACAATATATACTACCCAGAGCCCCATACTTCTAAAAACATGTCTCTCTGTCAACAGTAATTGTCACCATCTCAATCTATTGTTTGTAATTTGTGAATACTATATGTTGATATCAGTTTAATCAACTTTAATTATATTTGTGAAGGTGGAATATATATATAAGGATTTTAATACAATAGCACATATTAATGCTTACATTCTATAGTTCCTCAAATTCTAACTGCAAAACCAAAATCTAAGGGTTTGGCTATGCTATATTTCAAATTATTGCTACATATATCCAAACATAAAGATCTACAATTCATCTATGTTGATTTCAATTCACATACTGTACGCAGGTCAAGGCATGATTTTGTGTGTAAAAAAATCTCTATGAGCAAGGCATCAGTAAATTAATGCAGTTTCTTTCAATATTGGTCAAGGCCCATCGTCTCTATCACCAAGCAAATTGCACACATCAACACATTCTGATAAGCTACAAATTGAGTAGAAATATGTATATCTTAACCTTATTTGTATAAAATCTTAAATCTCCCGAATACAAAAGAAAGAAAAAAAAATTCTCTCCATTCTCAATGATCAATCCACCAAAATATGTTCTAGATTCAAACTCGTTGAAGGTTTTGTAGGATGTAGCTACATAAATTTCTAACTTAAATAAGCGATGTTAACCTTATTTGCTTGCTATTCCAATCTCAGAGTGGATCAAATAGAGAGAAATTAGAGTAATTTAATGCGGAAATTGGTTTAGCTTTAGTGCAACATCTATTTTCTAGATTAAAGCAAAGAAAAGAAGGAATCTTTAACAGTATCAATGGCTTCGAACACCTCTAAAAGAAGAAGTTTCAAGTTCCCGTTGTCCTCTCTTTCAATTGCTCAAAACCAAAAATTCCCAAATTACAAATTATCAAAATCAGCCCTATTGATTTTTCATGGAACCCCAATCGCTAAAATCATATCAAATTAAGGGCAAATTGCATAGAAAAAGAGGAAAACAAACCTGGAGAAGCTCTCGGCGTCTTCGACTGGCAGCGAATTGATTCGATTCTCCACTCTTCGAAAGCCCTCATGTTTCTGTGGCCAATCTCGACCCCAATCGCCTTCATAAACTCCGAGAATTCGTTGATGTTGAGCAAAATATTGTCATCGATATTCGAATTCCCCTTCCAAACCCTAATTACGAAGGCATCGTTCACTGATAGGCTTTGTGGCTGGCGCCTGGAGGAAGCGGAGAGTCCGAAGGGGAACAGGGAGAGGCAGACTCTGTCGGTAGTAGAGAGGGAGAGAGAGACGAACGGCGGTGGAAACACGCAGACATCCATAATTGAGAGGGGTGAGAAAGAAAGCCAGGAAGGCGAGAGAGAGAAGCGAAGTAAGAGCGATGGCAATTTTGTAAATAAAAAGGCGCAGATTGAAGGATTAAGGGCAAAACCGTAAGTCGGTGCAGTTGTTTATCTATTTTTGGGATTTGTTTGATAATTTCATTCAAAGTTTGGTAGGTAAATTACCATTTTATTTTGTAAAATTTATTTAGTGTATATAAATACAAATGCAAAATCCCAAAATTAGTGAAGAATTTAATTTTACAATATAATAATATATTTTGAATTTACAAATTACTTGGGGATCTTTTAGGCTATTACAAATCAAAATAAACCACCATCATTGTACTATGCAAAGGTACCGAGGCCTATGACAACACATGAGAACACGATTATTATAACATTTAAATTGAATAGCACAATTGTTAGTATAGTTAATAGGAGATGAGATGAACTAATTTATCATTTTTTATATACATTTTCCTTATGCCATCGTAATAAAATTTATTGCTCAATAAGATTTTAAAAATTAGAAGATATATAGAGTTGAACAACTAAAAACTCAACTTACCACAAATGCATGCTGATTTTGTTGCGAACAATTTGATTTTATTCATAACACCTGGTTTATCACGGTCATTTTACTGTCTTGTGTTCTTTACTTTTATTGTCTGCTATAGTGGATCCGCAATTTCACCCTCATCTTCAGAGTAGTGATTCAAACATAGTCGACTGCAAAAGTTTTGGCTAAAAAGACGGTGCTTCTTTGAGACTATTGATTGCAGAGTCAGTTACACACAAGCAATATAAATAGCTTCAGTCATATTCCTGCCATATCATGTTTTTGTAAATCCAAAAGGATGAATACATAACAAGATGAAGAAAACAAGATAGTCAATAATTTCTTGATTTGGATCGGGTCTTATTGATCAGATAATCCTCCAAGAGGCAGCTTCTACTATTCTCATGTGAGACTTAATCTCAAAAAACATAGTGCCCAATCTCTCCATCTCCTCCACATTACAGATCGCCGGAATGATCTCAGCCCAAGTATCGACATGGGGCACTGCCCTGTGTTTCAAGAGACCTCCCAACACTCCACATGCTTCCTCCACCTTACCTGCATCGCACAACCCCTTGATCACAGAATGGACAACCGCAAAATCTGGAGAGAAGCCCTTAGCCATCATTTCCTCTATATACTTGCACGCTTCGTCGTACATCCATCGATCACGTAACCCACCAACCAAAGTTCTATAGGACACCAAATTTGGCACGCATCCATTCTTATACATATCATTCATGACTTTGATAGCGTCAATTGGGCGCCCTTCCCTACACAGACCCAAAATAAGTGTGTTGTAGTGGACAATGTTGGGGTTGCACCCCTTTACTTTCATCCTACAAAGCAGCTTATAAGCCTCTCTCAGATGCTTCTTCCTGCACAAGTTGTTCAACAAGGTAGTGTAACTCAACGTATCCAGCACGAACCCCTTGTTCAACATGTCCTCTAGAAAGTCCACTGCTTTGTCTGACTTTTCCTACACAATGCCTGCACTCAAGCAACCAGCAATCCAAATCAATCACCAAATCGACATCCGAAATCATGCGAAAATCAAATAATAACGGTTGATATATCCTTGCCTGCATCAGTATCCGATATGATTCGACATCAGGCATGATATCTCTCTTGAACATTTGACTGAACAGCTTGTAGGCAACACTGAGCTCATCATTTTAGCAAAAAGCACGCATCATAACGTTGCAAGATCTCACATTGGGAAAGACCCCGTACTTGTGGGCGGCCTTGAAGAGGTCGAACGCCGGCCAGAGGAAGCCAAGGCAGCCGACGAGCATCTCAAGGACTCGGTTGAGATGCTTGGGGGTGGGCTTACAATCGAACTTTGCGATCGAATAGAAGGTCTTGATTGCCTTTTCGGGTGGTAATAATTTTAACATTGCTAAGATTTTGTGGTCCGGGTAACATGCCGCTATATTGAGAAATTTTATTTTAATAAACTATTTAAACTTATTAATCAGCTTTCAAATCAATCTTATATGATAACAGAAGTAAAAGATACCTGTTTAATGATGTTATTGTTAGTAAGAGGAATTCTTTGCTTCTCCACTTTCAAGTGTCCCTTCTTGTATACAAGTTTTGAAAGCCAAGGTACCTGTGGGCAATTGGAAAGCAAAACATAGATTGATCAAATAATCCATAGTGCAGATTAAAAAATATGGGGACTAATAGGTTACTTTGCAATAGCAATCAAGTGTATGACAACATTAATGGACTCTCATAAGGCCATTACCATCACCATAGCATTTCTTTTAAAAAAAATTAATTGATTTTGTCCGTGGGTTCATCTCAAGTCATTTCAGAAGATACTTTCTAGCTAAATGGCATTCATCCAATTTCACAGGGTCTTCAGCTAGTGTTGAAGAACTTTTATAGAGATACAAAAGAAAAGTACGTTATTAGAACATCCATAAGCTTTGTGGTGGCAATAATTTTAACATTGCCTAGAATTTGAGTTGTAGCTAGCATTTCACTATATTGAAATTTTTTATTTTAATAAATTATTTAAACTTATCAATCAGCTTCTGAATTGATCTCATATGATAACAGAAGTAAATGGATACATGTTCAATGATGTTATTGTCAATGAGATGAATTCTCTCCTTCCTCATTTTCAAATGTTGCTTCTTGTATACACGCTCTATCATTTTTTTCAAGACAGGGTACCTGTAAAAATTTAGAAAGGAAAAAACAGATTAATCAAATAATCCACAAGACAGATATAGCATGACATCTTGCTAGACATTAATCAAAACAAACACCGGTAATATGAAATTGTTGTGACATGGATTAGGAAGTTTAATTATCGACTAATAATATGAATCTAATAAAGATAAACCTTACATGTTGATAAAAGGATTGGTTTCGTTAACCTTAAGCTTTTAAAACATAGAAGTTAAGTCCCTGTACAAGTTCCATTTACACAGAATGCATTAAATCCTAGAATTCTGATTTTGGTTTAACCTTAGTCTAAACTATTCTTTGGCAATACAAATGTTATGCTATAAAATTACACTCAATGGTTAGGGCACTATAACCTCATTTACATCCGACAACCTTTTATAGATTAAATTTCCATGACCCTTTGAATAAGTATTTTCAATACGTTAAATATATTTACCATTATTTGTTGCAAGTGTTATGCTCCATAGTTAATTAGTTATGCCAGAAGCAGCCTTCTCATCAACTTCCTACAAACATTTATTTCACCATCCATTAACCAGGTTTCACACCTTTTCCTTGTCTAGGTCCTGATCAGTCTGCATATAAGAGTGTCTTTCTGTCCCCTAAAGCGAAACTTAAATAGAGCATAAACTAAACAATAAAGGACCTTTGGCCCATTAAGAAGTTGAACTAATTAAAGGACTTTGTACTAATTCGCATGAGCAATAAATCTCTTACAATATAGTTTAAATCAGAGTAATATTATAAGTGATTTAGAAATCGTTTAGGAAATGTATACTGAGTCTTATATCTCCAAATAAACGAAATAAAGATGAACTTTATCATCAACGTGTCAAACTGATTCATAATGATCAGTAACTTAGCTATACCAAAAGCAGTTAACAATAACTTAGCTATACCAAAAGCAATTAACAAAACACTGCGAATCAAGATGGAATTGGAATGAAAAAATGGACATAAATACCATCAAACAAGATCAATGACATCAATCTACTCAGGAAGCTCTTTGATGTCCACCTTCAAACCTTTCTTGAACCTAACAAAAAATCAAAGCATGTTGGACAGAGAGGATTATTGAGTAAGTTGAGAATCGAAAAAAGCACAAACAGTTCCCAACCTAATACGTATAAATAATTGCAAGCCCCTTTGCACCAAACCTATCAACATGATTAACCTGATATTAATTCCAGGACGCAAGCATGAGCATATTCTCTATCCAAATGGTGGTCAGAAACATAAATAATTGAACAACAAACTCACCCTGTGCAAGTAAGTGTCTACATTATCTAGCATATCATAGTTGATGACAATATTGACACGTTCAATGTCAATTCTTCTAACCACTAAATCTGTTGCTACGAGAATCCTCTTATGCTCTTCCTTGAAGCCTTTATACTTCCTGCACTGTTTTTTTTTTTGTCATAAAATAGAAAGGGGAAGAAATAAAATAAAACAGACTAATTAGGACATATTGATGTTAAACTACGCATGACACTCTTCAAATACCACACAAAAAAAAAATTTGTTTAATTTACAAATGAAAAATTAAAGCTTTACGTAAATAAATTAGTGGATGACAAAAGTCATGGACCATTCACTGTACCCATATGATATCTTGTATATTCTAATTTGGTCTTTACACAATCTAACATTCTTAAATATATTTTGATTCTAGGAAAAGAGAATTGAAAGATTTAGAGAAGAATTCAGATTCCAAGCCAAAATTTAAGAAATTGAAGGCAAAATTCAAAAAATTTAAAGTATATCTCTGATCGATTTAGTGTAGCCGAAATGATAGAAGACAGAAAAATGCGATGATGATAACTCTTAAAAAAAAATAAGTCCACAGGATGAGGGTAACAATACAAGGAATCAAGCGTCTTTAGTGAAGAATTTGACAAGCGAATATGTCTAGGGTTCAACAACAAGTGTGAAAGCATGCAATTTACTGGTTCAAATAGTCAAACGAAAACCATCGACCAATTTCAGAATTCAGATATACAAATCCTAGTTATATCTGACTCTGAGAATCCGAGTTGTTTCCCGCCGTGTCACCAATTTCAGAATTCAGATATTCAAGCACGAATTCAATTCGATGAAATTATCCAAAAACCTAAATTCGCCGAAAGGAAGGGCTTAAAATCCTAAACCAGGTACATCAGTCGAATTGAAAACGATAATAACAAAATCAAGTGAAATCGAAAGGCTCACCGTTCTGGATGAATCCGCCCAAAGCTTTTGTAGTCGGATCCTCGAAAACAATCCAGGGGCGACTGGGCACCGGCACTATTTGAGGCGAACCAGAAGATCCTCCATGAGGGAGAAGTGATGGAAGCAACCCAGCTTGAGGATCAGGGTGTGGTAGGAGGCATAGGAGTGGCGGAAATCGGGCTGCTGAGAAGCCAAATCGAAGACCTCCATTGCCAAATTAAAAGTGGGTAGCAATAAGCTTGTGGATTCGAGGGGGAGGCGATTTTGGTGGTGGATAGAAATTCCAATAAACAAGGAAAATACCAACTAATCCCTAAACTGAGTGAGCAAATGGGAAAGAAAGCAAGGGTAAATTGGTCATTGTACTTGATGAACAGTAAGGTTGAACTCCTGCTTTTATATAGTAATGATAGAGAAGGAGAAAATTTGCCCAACAGGCCTTTTTTTTTGTCTTATTGAGGGAGTGTCTCCCAAGTCCGGCAAATTAGGTTTTTGTCCACCTCTAATTTTTTGGACAAAATTACCCCTGAAATCTTAACCAAATCTGAGAGATTTCTAGGGTTTCAGCAACACTTCTCTCCCGCTCTCTTCCTCGCCCTTCATTCTCTCTCGCTCTGAGGAAACGCCGTGGACCATCGTCGTCGTACGACGCTGCCGCCGTCCTCTTCAGCCTCTACGATTCATCTCCTTCGTCTATCCCCATCTCTCTCTGTGGAATCAGATCCGATTCCGAGATCTCCTAATTTGCCGGACTGCTCTAGCGATCGGCTGGCTGGCCTGAAGAAGACGGTGCTGGTGCTGGGAAGAGGACGACCTGGTCGGCATCGGCTGGCTGGCCTGAAGAAGACGGTGCTGGTGCTCGGAGGAGGACGACCTGGTCGGCATCGGCTGGCTGGCCTGCTCTAGCGATCGCCGATCGCGGATCAGATCCGATTTCGTCCTCTCGCTCTCTCTGGAATCAGATCCGATTCCGAGATCTCCTTCTCCGTCGATTTCGTCATCTCCCAGCGCACCGCCACAGAGGAGGACGACCTGGTCGGCTGGCTGGCCTGCTCTAGCGATCGCCGATCGCGGATCAGATCCGAGTTCGTCATCTCTCTCTGGAATCAGATCCGATTTCGAGTTTCAGCAAGTTTCCATGGGAGCAATGATCGCCGATCCCGGAGATTTCTAGCGAGGAGAAGGCATCGATCGCCGAAGGCACAGATTCTCAGGTCCGCGGCGGTGCTGGTGCGGAAATCCTCAGGGGCTGAAGAAGGCGGTGCTGGTGAAATTGTGGTAAAACAGAGGAATTTGTAAGTATATTAATTTGTAAGTGAATTAATCGTTTGATTTATGTTTTAATCTTTTAATCGTTTTGATTTTACTGGTTTGTTTGCTGATTTGCGTTTTTGTTTTGATCGATTTCTGGTTTGATTTTGTTCGCTTCATCTGGCTTCCATCAAAGAGGATCTAAAAATACAAATTGTTTTAAACACTTTTATTGGTAATGAATAGTGAATTTGTGGTTAGTTTGCTATGTGATTGAGTTTGCTTTGTTAGAGTTTGGATATTGGCAATTTTAGCAAATTTTTTTGTGGAATCTGAAATGCTGAAATTAATTTTTATTAGCAAAATTCGTTAGGATGAAATCAATTTTGTGGAATTTGCAGATTGCACTGTGATCACAGTGGCTCACAGGATACCAACTGTCATGGACTGCTTCATAGAGAACATATGCTTGATGGTGTGAACGATGAAGCGAAGCATGTTCACATGCTTGGCAATTTGCTACAAACAATTGACGTGGTGAGTTTGTTTATTATGTTAACAACACGTTGTTGAAACCGGAGTTTCAGTACCAACAAAGTTGATGAAACCGGGGTTTCAGCATCAACAACGTTGCTGAAACCCGAGTTTCAGCAGCAACAACAATGCTGAAATCGGGGTTTCAACAACGATGTTGTGGAAGGAAATTTGGAGTTAGACTCGTGAGAGGAATATTTTTACTCTTTTTGGTGAGGACTCATAGTTTGGTCCTTTGTTTTTTTTGCTGAAATTGGTGTTGCTGAACTTGCTTTAAAACTAGAATTTGCTGAAATTGTTGAACTTGCTTTAAATCTCCTTTAAAAGCCTCTTAGCTCAATGGTAGAGCGATGTGTTATGCGCAAATACGTGGGTTCGAATCCCGCATAGGCTAAATTTTATACCCCGTAACACGATTTCAGCAACAACAACATTGCTGAAACCGCGGGTTTAGCATCAATAACGTTGTTGAAATCGGGGTTTCAGCAACTCCGGTTTCGGCAACGTGAAAAAAAAAAGTAATGCAAAAAGAAAAAAAACTGCTGAAACAGAGGGGGAACAGGTGTTTCAGTAACCCAAGAAACGTGGAAAAAACAAGGTAAGATGGAGAAAAAAAAAACCTCAATTTCAGCAATTTTGGTTTCGGTAATTTCGGCAACGTGGAAAAAAAGAACTCAATTTCAGCAACTTCGGTTTCAGCAGTTTCTGGAACGCGGAAAAAAAAAAAAAAAAAAAACTAAATTTCGTGGAATTTTTTTTTTTTTGCTGAAAACAAAAATTTCAGCATGATGAAAAATTCGGTGGACAAATCCCAAATATGGAGAGGGTGGGAGACGGATTCCTAATATAGCCCAATTTCGTGTCCTATATGGTAAATGCCCCTATAGAGAAGTGGGTGATTCTGGATTGAATATCGTCGACATGGCGACTAAAATGTGCGATTTTAACTGCCACCATATTGTCGTTGTGTTGAATATGTGTCAATGAAACATTAGGAAAGATGTTGTGCAAGATCGTATCATTCGAGAGGATCGAGATTATAATTTCAATTTCCCAAGAGCATGTCTATGTTCTTTTCAGGGAGTTAATGATCGTGAAATTATCTATTTATCTTCTTCAATAATAATGTTATTGTATCTTTGTTCTTTTGCTATAATTATGCCTTTTAGAGCTGCAAGAGCTTTTACTTTTAGGGGGCTTTGTTTTATGATTTTCCCATGCCCTATCATGATTTTTTTTTCTCCTAGTTCATTTCTGATTATCAAACCAATTGTATTTTGGCCCGTTTAAAGGGTGGATCCATCAAAATCCCGCTTTTTTTTTCTTCCATTTTGTCATGTTTGGCCTTTTATGTCCTTATCTCTTGGTGGAAGGTTTGGTTAGGACATCCTCATCTTCGTGAAATTTCTTGGTGACGCGATCGTGAAATTTCACCTATACTTATTACCTCAATGTGACGACAAATGTCCTTTATTACCTGCGAGCCCAATCAGGATGGGCAAGGATCAGCTCGTGTGCTATTGGTTCGAGTGATTACGATCAAGCTTTTGACTCGCGAGGAGGTGATTATTGTTTATCGTCTTTAGAGGGAATACTCAAGATGATGTTTTTATTCCAGATGCGTTCTTCTCCGATCAAGGACCTTAAGAACTCGACTCCGAGGATTTTAAGTCAGGGAGATATGCAGAGCTCTTCTTCTTCTCTCTTGAATCGGATCCCCTCTTTGGAGGTTCAAGGGGGTATTTATAGGGGGCTAAGCGAGCAGCTGGCTGGCGACCTCGGATCCCCTCTTTGGAGGTTCAAGGGGGGTATTTATAAGAGACACGTGTAACGCAGGTCCTCATGCCAGAGGGTTGGGGGTTTACACGTGGCATCGTTAGCAGAGAGGTGCTAGGCCAGCGAGCTGCTTGTCTTTTCCCTAGGAAGTCACGAGGTATTTGTGGGTCCTGTTACGAGGTCTATGCTTATGAGCACTAGAACTCTAATCACAATATTCGTAGGTTGCTCATACTTAGGACAAGTGTGATGATTGCGATGTGATTCAGAGCGCATCAAGTGTCTTGCGTTGAGTGATCTACTTATAACGTCATATCTCTGTTGATTAATAGGGTTATTTTCCCGGGCATCGTCACTTGGCGGCTTCCCAAATTGGAATTTGCGTTTGTACGAATCTTTCAATATCATGAAAGGATGGAAGTTGTCCTGATGTAAGGTAATTTTATTCTTGTGGAACCACATACTCCACCATGCCACGTTCAAATATAATAATATATTATTATAATCTCGCACGCACCATGACACAATTTTAAAAAAAAATTCCAATAATGTAACAAATTAAAATTATCAATTTAAATACAGGATTAATAAAAAAAATCAAAAAATTGGTTTATAAATAACAATTAATAAAATAGTAAAATAAAAAAATTGTTCAGAGTAAAATTTATGGAGTCGGAGAGTTTTATAAATTAGGTAAAAAAAATTTTAGCTTTTAGATTGCTTATATGTTTGGTAGAAAATCTTTCATAATCGAGTTGTTTAACCCATATCATTTGTCATAAGAATATATGTTAAAAAGACCGTGCACGGTCATTCCGAGGGAAGTTGGCTAGCTCCAATCATTAGCTCGTGCTCATTGATAGGCAAAAAGATTTCGGGTCATTTTACTGTCTTTCAAAGAGTAGACTTTTCTACCATTTTTGCTTGTGCTAGCGATTCCTTTTTCCAGGTAGGTTTACTTGGGGCTTTCTATCTAGGAGGGGTTGCGAAGATCAATATGAATCTCGAGAGTGAATGCTTGACACACCCCCCCCCCCCCCCGGTCCCGAAGGCCATCCGGCTGCCTTTTTTGCCTGTCTCCATTCTGATTGATTCGCTTTTTAGTCAATTGGCATTGCTAAGGTCCTTGTTATTAGCACGGTGATTTTTTCACCAAACGCACGACCTCTACATTGCCACAAAGAGTCGGAGTCAGCAAACACCGCACACAACACAAAATCCAACAGATCTCCCATCTACCGACACCTGGTGTATGTGTCTGCAGCCCAACAGCAACCCCTCGAGCACTGAAGTCACTCCTTTCCTCTCATGACAACCCTCTGCCAACTCGGAACGTCGATGTCGACTGACACGACCGTGTATTTGGCGAGATGTCACCGTGTGGATAACAAGACCACATTGCTAAAGACACTAGACAAACTCAACTGTTTATTTTTATAACTATACTTGTGATTGGGGTTCGAAACTCTTTCGTGTTAAAGAAACTCTTCAAATCCATTAATCCATCTCCTGGCTTTCATTGGTTGAGGTTATCCTCTAACATAGTATGCCCCCCCCCCCCCCCCCCCCCAAAAAAAATAAAAAAATAGAAGAAAACAAACAAAAAAAAAAAGATCAACAATTAGCCAATTCTCGGCCTTTTCCTACAACCTCGAAACCCTTATGGCTCGAGCACCCATCTCCCTCTTCATCAAAGCTAGCCTGGACGCTATACAAAATGTAGACGAGTACCACAAATCCCAAGAAGACGAGAAACCGAAGATAAGATGGCTTGTTAAGGAAACCGAGCAAGAATACGTTTAGGAACACGGATATGGAAGGTAGCCATGGCATGAATGGGACGCCCCAGAACTCAGGTTGGCGTGCCTGAGGGACCAGGCAATGGAACACGAGTAGTAGGGAAATGGCTATGACAAAACACATTGCAAGCACAATTGCCTTAGGTCTACCAACCGGCGCCAAGTGCCAAATCAACGCGAAGATTAGGGAGGTCGGTGATAATGAGGATAGGAAGGATAGTGTAGGCAACGAGTTGGTTGTGCCTATGATGACATAGCGCTTGTAGATGACTGCGTTGGCCACCATGTAGAATACGAACAGGGTTCCTATCGATACGAGGTCAAGGAGGATGTTCAAATCCGTGAATAGAGCAATTGACCCTGTCAAGATTCCTGAAACAACCAACTGGCATGCTAATAACGTTCTGAGTTGATATCTTCATACATGAATTGAGACGTGATTAAACAATCTAAAAGACACAAGACAAATCTTGCTCAATATAGACATATGCCCGATCAATCAAATGTGGATGGTGTATTGTGTCTAACATGATAAACACATCCAACAAACCGATGACTGTCCGACTCCTCTTGATATATCATTTTCGATGCATACGTTACAACCTACCAATTCAAGGTCGGAAGTCGAAATCAAAGCCAAATATCCAAAAGAGATAACATAAAAGAATACTAAATCATATCGAAATAGTTGCGAAAAATGACATACCAAGGAAAGCAGAAGCATTGATAGGTGTAGATGTCTTATGGTGGATCCTCGCGAACCATGCAGGAACCACACTTGATCGTCCGATTACACACATGTATCTCGCTTGCCCTAACATCGCCACCATTAGAGACGTCCATATTCCGAAGCTCGCCCCAACACTGATCACATTCGACACCCAATCCCACCCCTTCTCCCCTCTGAATGCTCCCGAAAACGGCGCCTCTGGATCTATCTACGAAATTTCGATACAGATTTCATCAACCAAACACGCCCTTATATTTGTTAATAATTAACCAAAAAACACCTATAAAACCGGATTAGTGTTAATCGGTTCCGGTTAACCGAAAACCTATTGTTCATACCAAGTCGTAAGGGAGGAGCATGGACATGGAAGCGACCATGAGGCAGTAGAGGACGGTGACAATGGCGACGGAGCCGGCAATGCCAATCGGGATATCGTTGACCGGGTCCTTGACCTCCTCAGCCATGGTCGAAACGGTGTCGTATCCGACGAAGCTTAAATACACCACGGCGGCTCCGTTAAAAACCCCGGCCGCGACGAACGGGAAGAACCCCGCCGGACTCCGAACCGGATCCGCCGGCAACGTGAAGTTTCGGGAATCGCCTTTCCAGAAACCTACAGTTACGACGAACGCGATGAACGCGAGGTGCGCCGCCGTCAAGATCAGGTTCACCGTGGAACTCTCCGTCGTGCTGGGAGAATCGGATTGGTTCCCGTTCATGGATCAGTTCATTAGTAATTAGGTTTTTTAATTAATTGGGAGGAAATTGAGAGGGAAACGGACCTGTGACAGATGATGAGAGTGATGGTCACTGGTCAGGATGACGAGGACTGCGACGATGTCGATTTGGTTGAATCCAGGGGGAAGCAAGGAGATTTCGAGCCTGCATTTCTCCGGCGGAAGGCCGGCCGCCATGGATAGGTAGGCGGTGAAGCTCCTGGCCACGGCGGCGTTGGAAAGGACGTAGTCCATTAACAGATTCGCCCCTGTCAAAAACGCAGCGAATTCACATGCAGCCACCCCCAAACGCATCGTTTCGGCTGGATTATATTTTCAAGCGTTATAATTCCCGATTTTATTTAAAAATAAATAAAGAATTTGCAATTTTTTTCAAGATTTTTAAGTCTTAGTTTGCTCTGTTATATATATATATATAATTTTTTGCAATTAATTTGTTTTATTATCATTATAATATAGACATTCTTGGTTCAAACAATTAACATAACAATAGTGCATAATTATAAATCTCCCGAATTATAATATATAGTGTTAACACTTATAAAATTGCTAGAAACCTTCTTATTGATCACTACCTAAATCGCCCCACTACTACATTTTATGGAAATTGCGAAGTAATTCTGCAAGTAGTTATAAAATAGAAAAAAAAATAAAGTTTGTAATATAAAAAAAAATTCTTAAAAAAACATAGGACATGTAAATTATAGTACAATTTACATTCATTTACTAATCAATTCAAAATATATTTTAGGATCCTTCGAGTTCAAATTATAAAATAAAATAACATTATACTCCATCTTTTAATTAAAACTTGTCGTTTATTATTTATCCACGTTTTTGTAGAATAATAAAAATTATATAAAATATTAAATTTTTTATACATTTATTTTTATAAATTCATACTTAATACACCAGTATGAAATTATTTTTAAAAAATATTAATATTTTACATACTCAGTAATCTTTAACACATTAAAAAACGTACCTAAATAATAAAACGTCAAATTTTAATTATCGGAAGGAGTAACCTTTTATGAAACTTATTCATACATTGCACTGACATTTAAAAACATCTGGCTGAAATTCATATTTTCTATTAGTGACCATTACATATCGATTTTAGAATTTGTCGAGTTAAATTGATATCCATAATTAAAATTTTATTATATCATGTCATTAAAATAATGTGTATAATATACTGACCGAAGGAAGCTCGGAGGTAGGAGAAGGCGCCGCCGGCGACGGGAACATCGACGGCGAACTCGGAGTAACAGACGGCGGAGAGGAGGGCGCAGAGGCCGGCAATGGCGTAGGAGAGGACGATGGAGGGGCCGGCGTAGAGGCGAGCGGCGTGGCCAGTGGTGACAAAGACCCCGGCGCCGACCATCCCGCCGACACCGAGGCCTAAGAGGTCGTACCAGCGGAGAGTGCGGCGGAAGGCGGCACCGGATCGGGATCTAAAGCGGGCGGTCTCATCGGAGGAGGAGGAGACGGCGGTGGCGCGGAGGGAGAGGCGATGGGGGGTCTGCGATAGGGCATGGAGGTAAGCCCGGAAGCTGGAGAAGGAGGATCGCTCGGTGGCGCTCATGGCGGCGTTGGGGGAGGAACGAATGGAGCGATGAATTAAGTTCAGTTGAGTTGGGAAACTGAAAGGCCAACAGGTGGAAATGTACAATTTTTATATGGAAATTTTCATTTAATTTACTATTCAAATGGAAAAAAAATGTCATTTAAGGTTAAAAAAGAAGAAGGCATTATCTGGGAAGCCAACTTTGTGGCGAATAATGTTAAAAAAAAGGCGAAAAGAAGGAAAGAAACGAGGGATCAAGCGCGTGTTCGGCTGAAGATTATGGTAGCTTCTGTTAGATTAAGGAGATTGTGAGAAAAAAAAAAATCTGAGGTGATGGTGTTTGGCGGTAGATCATAAAAGAAGGGAGATGGAGATTATACAGATTATGGAAGATCATTTTTGATGGATTTTGGAATCTTGCCTCTCCAGGATTGTGTAGATTATGAGGAGATTGTGGAGGGCAGATTATCTTCTTGCCCCTGAAGCTATTGCAACAAATCCAATGAAGAACAATGTGCCCTCCTTCAGCAGCCTTCGCCTCGTGGTGAAGAACATCACCCCACCGGCAGACGCCTTTCCTCTTCTTCCTTGACGTCGGTGCACTGGCACCGCCTGTGATTTGTACTGGGTGGGTGTGAGTCCATGAACCGAACATTGTCGGAGCTCCATTGGAGTCTCCTACAGGCGGTCTGTTCGAAACTTCACTCCGCTAGAACGGAAGAAAGAGAGAGAGAAATCGAATGGGAAGTTCGGGATCTGGGTCGTCGTGGAATCAGAATTCGGGATCTGGCCCGTCAAATGGGGAATTCGGAAGAGAGAGAGAGAGAGAGAGAGAGAGAGAGAGAGAGAGAAATCGAATGGGAAATTCGACACAAAGAGGGAATTCTATACTGAAATTCGACACATAGGGAATTCGACACAGAGAGGAAATTCGACACTGAGATTCGGAAGAGATAGGGGGAATTTGACAGTGAAATTCGAAATTGGAGCTACCCAGGCTGCACGAGAACGGGCCACCGCCGTTCCTGACGAATACGTTGGAGATGGTGGAGGACCCGGAGTCTGACCCGATTGTTTCGTGCAGCAACGGCGCGAACAGCTTCGTGGTTTGGGACCCCCACGGCTTCGCCGCCAAGTTGCTCCCCAAAAAATTCAAGCACAACAACTTCTCCAGCTTCATTCGCCAGCTCAACACCTATATATGTCTGAAAACCCCCCAATTTCATCAACTTGTATTTTGCTCGGAGAAGCCGCTTCCGTCGAGGTGAAGTCGGGGTGACTGCAGCCGGCGACGTTGGAGGAGGAATAAGGAGGAAGACGGTGTCACGAGAGGGGCACGAGCAGGGTAAGGGGTTTAATAATTTTAGGGGTAGAGTAGTAATTTTAAACCTTTGAAATACACCACAATCTTATACCCACCAAACACCTTTTCGAGATTTTCGTCATAAATAATCTCAATCCACACAATCTCATTAATCTACAAAAATAATATCCATCTACTCACATCTACAAAAATTCCATTAATCTACATAAAATTAATCTACCGCCAAACACGGCCTTATAGTTCAAAGTGTTTGAGATTGTTGGGGTTTAACAATGATGGAGCCAGAAATTTTTAAAGGTGGACGAAGTTTTATACAAATTGTTGATTCACTCTTTGACAGATTTTTTTATACTATGTTTAACGAACCAAAACTATGATATTTTAAATTAAATGATGATATTTTAGTTTAAGGCAACGTTTTTTAAGTTCAAAACACAACATGTTTTTTTTTTTCAAAACGACGATGATGTTTTAGTCTAAAATTGTGTGTTGTTTTATATTTTTTCTCTTTAAACGAAAAAATGATGTCGTTTTAATCGATAACAACATTGTTTTTCGTCTAAAAATATATTGTTTGAAACCTAAAAAGTCAATATGCAACTTGTTGTTCTCTTAGCATGCAATAACGTGTAACAAGATATACAAACTTTAAACTTACATAATTTCTTATATAATTACCAAATTTAGTAATATAACATCTTGTTTCTAAGCTCTTTGGTTGAATTATATTGCCAAAATATCAAATTAAGTAAAATATGAAATAATCATGATTTATTAAAAAACATTTGAAATAATTAATTTGCGTTTAACTTTCAAACTTTTCATAACTTTTTACTCGATCGTTTATTGGACTCAGGCTTATAATATAACAAAACGAAACTATCGACGCGTAGAACAAATATAGGTGATTAGTTAGATGAAGGGGGGAGCATATGCTCCCGTTTACCCCCGCCTAGATCCGTCTTTGGGGTTTAGAATAGGTGATGGTGTGGCTAGAGTACTCTGAGCTTGCGATTGGTGTGCTTAATTTGTTGTTCTTATATATTGCGATGCAAATTTCATATGAATGATGGTTTAAGTTATCATATCTGGAAATATCGTGGAAATGTGATCAATTCTTGAAGTCTGTTATCTTAGTCGTCATATTTGGAGACGACAAGTGAACAAAGCCACCGATGCTTTGGCGAACTGAGCTCTTAGGCTAATTAAACACTCATTTTGCTGTTTGGGACAAAAAAAAAATTAAAAGGTTAGGGTAATTATTTTGGATTATAAATTAAAAATGGTGGCCACATGGTTACCATAGGAAGTAGCATGACAAAAGTATAATATAACAAATTATACCCAATGTTTAGTTTTTTTTTTTTTTTTTTTGACGCAGAGTAAAATTTAGGTCGGGTCGGCCGCAGCAGAATTCCTTCCTAGCGCATCCTTGCGGATGAAAGCACAGAGCTCTGGATCGTCGTTGTAGCAGGCGTCGGCAAGGGAAGCATGTGCACTGCGCGCGAGATAGTCAGCCACTGCATTCGATTCCCTGAAAATATGATGGATAGCTCCATAAGAAAAAGACGAAATATCTAACAGAATATCAGATTGAAGGAGCTCGATATTCCATGGGCACTTCCAGTCCCCTAGCAGAGCTTTAATAACCAGAAGGTTATCCCCCTCGATCAGGTATTTAGCTGCTTAGCCCGTAGGATCCCCATTTTAAGACCGAGGTTCTCGGCGAAAACCACTGAGACATTGATGCACGAGTCACGACCCATGGCAACCACTCTACCGCACCAGTCCCTAATGACGAAACCGTAAGAAGCCGAAATTCCTGCTCTTACAGAACCGTCAAAGTTAAGCTTGAAGCAGTCCATCGACGGTTTATCCCAAAGGCCCGAACGACACCGGCCCTTGCCCATAGCCGTGGTTGACGGAAGGCGACGTACGGGGCGGCTTACCTTAGGAGGCAGTGATGTCCCTGAAGATGACTCAGCATCAAGTAGTTTCGATTGTTTCCAGCATTGGGTAAAAGTAGTATAGAAAATTTTCATTTCAGTAATAGAAACATTGGTCGTATGGTCTAAAGCAAGCTGGTTCCTAAAGAACCTGATAGACCACCAAGCACAGGCCAACGGCCTGAAAGATTTGATACCTACTGCCAGCATGACTTGGTTTTGGGGAAAGGTGGAGCCTGAGGAAACAGCGACCTGAGACAAGTTCGGGCAGCGAATGCATAGTGTCTGTAGAAATCTGAAGGTAACAGGGCACTGGAGGAACATGTGGTTGTCCGACTCGTTGGTGGTATTACAAAACTGGCACCCAGTAGGTACCGCAACATGAGACTTTTGGAGTCGTTCCGAAGTCGGTAGGCCGTCGCGTGAGATTTTCCAGAGAAAGTGACGAACCTTAGGCGGAACATTCAGGTCCCAGATCCATCCGCAGTCAAAATTTTGCGAGCCTTTGTTAGATGAGAGCATGGAATTTGCCGACCTAGTCGAGAACCACCCGGTAGTGCTCGGACCCCAGTACATACGATCCTTCAAAGGATTGTTTGGCAGGATGATACCAAGTAGACGGTGGATATCCGATACTGAAAGGATGTTGGATAAACTAGAAAAGGCCAACGCCTCGTTCCACTGATGATCTTGGTCGATGAAATGTGAGACTTTTATGCCTACCAGTTCAGTCGGAATCTGCTGAAGTGCCCTGGAATCGAGTGTATCGTCGAAAGCCCATTTCTGGGTCCAGAAGTCAATAGAACGCCCATCACGAACAGACCATTGAAGGGCGCTCTTAAACGGTTGTCTGATCGACATAAGGCGTTTCCACTGCCAAGAAGTATTACTTTTCGTTTGGTAATTTAGGACGTCCTGACCTTTTAGGTATTTCTGTGAGATGATGCGGACTCAAATGTTGTCTGGTTCGGATAGGATTTTCCATAGCAGCTTCATTTGTAATGCAATATTCATTGTTTCAGCTTTGTGGATGCCCAACCCACCTTTCAAGGTGTCGGCGCAGATTTTGTCCCGACTAATCAGCGGAGGTGCTTTGGAGGTTTTGTTCCAAAAAAATTCTCTGTAAACCTTATCGAGTTCATGGTGAATGTGAGAAGGAAGTAAAAAAGCTTGCATGAGAAAAAGCGGTTTGGCACACAGATTAGCTTTGATGAGGACCTTCCGACCTTCGGCCGAGAGGCAAGACGCCTAATAACCAATGTTTAGTTATTAGCCCATACACACGATCTGTTATAACCTTTTAAATAGTTGTTATGAATTATAAATTAGAAAATTTATCCTCCCTTTGTTTACTTTTATAAGTCGTTCACTAATTACGCACGTTTTTAGGATAATAAAAAATATTAAATTTTTAATTAAATTTTTTAAATAATATCATACTCTTTAGTAAATGAGTATGAGATTATTTTAAAAAATAATTAAAAAATATTTTATATAATTTTTATTATCTTAGAAAAACGTGCATGAATAATATAAACGACTTATAAAAGTAAACGAAGGGAGTATAAATTTTGCTTTTTGAACTTTTGCGGATCCTAATAAACCAATTGATATAAAATTTGAGGTGAATAATGAAGAGGAAGAGAGTTTTTTAAACATCGGAATTAACATAGTTAGACAAACTCTTGAAAACCATGTTGGAAAATAATACGTTGTAGATAAGAATAAGATTTTATGACAAGGTTACATTCGTAAAACATGTGGAGTGCATCGCTTGCTTAACAATTCCACCAAGAACTCACTCGCTTACCCCAAGAAACCTTTGGGGAAAACACTTGGAATTTAAAATTTGTAAATGCATTCGTGCGTGCGTGCGTGCGTATTTTGCTTTCATGAAGATTAAGAGAGTTTATTAAATTATATACAATAATGTAATTAGACCCCTAATCTTGCAATTAGGGATATCAAGTTTGTTTGGGGTGAGAGAGAGAGAGGCAATTGATTATGTCATTTTGAAAAGTTTTGATGGATGTTGTTCAAACAAATTAAGGCCTAATAATTGAAACTGGATTCGCCCTTTTTTGGCCAATAGATTGCTAAGCACTACAAATATTTAATAAACACAATGACAAGGCAACCAAAAAAGGGTTAAAGAGTGCGATTTCTAATCACGGCCGTTGTTGGAAAGATGCACCAAAGAGACAAATATCCCTAATTTTATGGATGTTTATGGCCACTTTGATGGATTATCAAATGGTTGAGAATTGCAATCTCACCATTTTATATGTTGTTGCTCCAATTGTGGTGGCTCGATCCATCTAGATAGGGTTTAAAAAATGTAGAACCATTGCGAGAGAGAGAGGGGCTCACATTAGTTAAATTCGACGCAAAGATGCCAATAGGGCATGTCCTTGAGCTCGCCGTTATTAAAATTTAATAGGTAATGTGGTTTAAAAATAGCCAGACTTGCAAAGTAGATTTCACTATCTACAAATGCAAGTTTATGCAAACTGGATTCAAATGGTATAGGACAATTGGTTTCTTGTCTCCTTCACATACCAAAATCCATCTTATCAACTATGTACGGACGTCAGTGGCGACAGCAGGAGTATTTGAAAAGTGCAGCAAAATTTCACTGTTGTGAATTTATAGTCCTCAAATGAAAATAGTAACATCTCTAATTCATCCACAAAATAGCATTTGATGATACAAATCTACAGATAAGTTCAAATATTCAATCTGCAATTAAAGTGCATATTTATGGAAGATCAAATAGTAAATAATAGAATTAATTATCTATCAAAGATAATCATAAAGAAATTACAAGTAAAAAGAAAGATAAAAAAAAAAGAGACAAAAAAGGAAGGAAGAAGTAAAAGTAAAAAGAAAGATAAAAAAAAGAGACAAAAAAGGAAGGAAGAAGTAAGAAGAGATGAAAAAAATTATTCCGTAGCAGTAAAGAAGTACCAAAAAAGAGAAAGAAAAAAAGACGATAAAAATAAAGAAGACAAAAAAGGAAGAAAGAAACTCCATTTAACCCTCTTTCAAAAACCCTAGCCGCAACCAAAAAAAATAAACCCTAGCCACCGCCTCCTCCGGTTGGCTTCTCGGCCGACCTCGACCCTCAATCCCAACTCCCTCTGTAAACTTACCCCTAAAACCCAACCCACAAAACCCAACCCCTTGGATCCTTTTCCGTTGCCCTTGCTCCGGTCGCCGCCACCGCCGCCAAGGGTGAATCGTCTCTCCGGTGGCCTGTGCAGCGGCCCACATGCACCCATCTCCCTCTGTCGACCACCTTGGTCGCTGGCACCTCCTATCCATATGTCTCCTTCCTTCTCGATCCTCCTCTACACTGTACATCGGTGTCCTATTGGTTGTCGGCTGCCCAACTCCACCTCTCTGACCGACCACCTCTCAGATCCGGCCCTAATGATCACTAGCGGCGCCGAAGGCTTGAGCCTGCTGGTGTCTCCACCTTCTTCGACTCTCTTCCTCAAACCCCTCCACCTCCTAGATCTTCCCCATCGCCGTCGGCTCAGCAGTCTCCACCTTATCCCTCCTGGGTCATGGCCTTTCCTTCTCCCCCGAAGGCTCAAGCGACCTCCCTCCTCCAAGAGCAACCTTCTGCAACTCCGGCCTCGCAGTCGGCACCTCATCCTCCTGGGCCATGGCTTCTTAGCCTGCCTCGACGACTTCGGATGTGTTGGCCTCTCCACCGTGGCTTCACTGCATATTGCACCTCTCCCTCTTGAAACCCCAAATTCCAAAACCAAACACCGCGATCCAACCGCTCCATTCTTTCCCAGTTGTTCAGATCTCCCAAAAAAGCCAAAAAAAAAAATCCAACCAATAAACAAACCTTAAACCCAATCCCACCCAGATCTCTTCCACAAATTTCTACCAAACAAAACTGTGAAACCCAAATTGCTCGAAAATCAGAGTCAACAACTTCCACGGCTTGCATGCAAGATGTCTAACATCAGGCCAGATATCAAGAATCAAGGCTCTAATTTTTGTGTTTTAAAATATAAATTTATCTTTATTGTAATCTTAGATTTAAGTTAGTTTTTTTTACTAGCAACCCTCTGTGTAGGGTTCATCAAGCTATCTTTTGATGGCTTTAAGATCGATTCGTCGATCTACTTCATGCCTACTGTAAATAAATTTTTTTTTAAAAGGAAGAAAGAAAGACAGTAAAAAAGATATGAAAGAAGGAAGAAAGAAAGACAAAAAGTGGGACAAGATTCGAACTCAGGCCTGCACTGCTCCACTCAACACTCTCTACCAATTGTGCTAACCAAGCAATATAAACATTTATATACCTATATTAGTATATTAATGTTAAAATTGGGTGGGTTGTACACTTAAGGTATGTCTCCAGTAAAGGGTGTGAAATAGATATATGAGATCCTAAATGGAAATCAACACTTTTCAAACACTATTCATCGAAACCATATACCATACTTGCTTAGATTTGCATTGCTTCATTTACAAAGAAAGGGGGTTATATGCAGGGTTCTACGATGAAGGAGCCTATGAAGATTGGTGATTGAGTAAAGAATCTTTTTCTGCTGCAACCTACACAATGTGAAGTTCCGAAGTTTTCTTTTTATGCAAACAATGTTGTTGCTGCTGTGCAGTGGATGCTGTTTTATGGCACAAAAGGTTGGGTCATCTCCCTTCCTATAAACTGCAAACCTTACCCTTTGTTTCGGTTGATTTTGAATGTAATAAGAGCCTTAAGGCATATGATGTGTGTGCCAAGGCCAGACAAACTCGGTTGACATTCTCTTAAAGTGCTATTAGCATCACAGGGTGTTTTGACCATGTCATATTGATGTGTGGGGACCATACCACATCCCAACAATACTTCATCTCTTAAAATCTCATGATCCAGATAATCATATCGTAGACTCCTAACTATAACGCCAAGTGTTTTAGAACCACGTCCTTGCGAATGCAGTTGCTGATTGCACCTTGGTGGTGAAACTGGTTCAATTGGTTTCGCCACAGATACCACGGAGCTAATGCAATTGTTGATTCCCCTGCAATTCACGCTACTTCTCTTCCTCTCGGCGCACATTTTTGGATATCCTCCCGCATCTTCTTTGCTTTTATTACTTAGAGCACTTTAACGGGCTTGGATTGTTCATCGATACTAGAAGAAATAATACTAAAAAATTGGAACAGTCCTTTGATCGATACTAGACCGACGCTCGGCTCGTATCGATGCTATGCGTGTGACAAAAGCCTGCAAAATGGGTGAGCTGGAAAGCTTTGCTTCGTTTCAGAAATTCGGACACAAAACGACGTCGTTTTTCCAGTAGAAGGGACGGAACGCTGCGTTGCAAGCCCTGGCGCGCTGAAGACTTCTGCAGTTGGAGATGACACATGGCGACACTGGATTGGCGCGCAGAAGATGAAGCTGGATGGCTAACACCTGTAGAAGAAAGGACGATGATGATTTTGTGCTAGACTAAATTATTTTATGTATTAAAATCATTTTTTCGGAAAAAACTAATGTAAAAAAATAAAATAAAATTACCAAAGTACTAGATTCGTTTTTATCTACATGTAGACATCAATTTTGAATATGTTTGACTATTTTAAAAAAATAATATTTCCCTTTGATTATAAATATGCAAAATATTATCCGAAAAGTTGAATTCTAATTATGAAAGAATTTAAAATAATAAATCATGGGTGTTGCTATATATACACCGCAAATCAGAAGGTTAATATTGCACGTCCTTAAGGACGTGCATGATTTGCGGTGTATATAGCCGGAACGTAAATCATTTAAGAAATTAAATACATATTTATTAAAACAATATTTGTCAATACGTGGATGTTGATAGGAGTATTTTTGCCTACAAATACCATTACCAACGTAAGACCATTTTTATCAAGGGATACTACGGATACTATAAATACAAATATTTTATTATTCTCTTTCCGCCACATCATTCTATCATCTCATTCTCATTTTTCTCACCGTATCAATAGCATCCCTAGTATCCCAAAATCCATCTTTTCATACCAACTCAATTTACTAATATACCCCTCTCAAACAATGATTTCAATTCTCGATTATATTATTATATTTATTTATTATTATTAAAAAATTAATATTAAAAAATATTTTTTAATAATTAATTATTTTATTTCTTACATTATTAATTGTTTCAAATTCTTTCATAATTATAAATCAATTTTTCGGATAATATTTTGCATATTTATAATCCAAGAGAAATATTTAAAAAAAATATATAGTAAAAAATATTCAAAATTGATGTATACATGTAGATAAAAATGAATCTAGTATTATAGTAATTTTTATTTTTATTTTTGTATATTTTTATGCCGAAAATATTGATTTTAATATGTAAAACAAATTCATTCCAGCTCAAATCTAGGCCGTCCATCAGGTCACACGTGTCAACAATGCATCCTCTCCTCCTACAAGCCAATCTATGTGTGACACGTGTCGCATGTGATGCATAAAGTTTCAGGTGCAACAGGATATCTAGGCCAGAAATATTGATTTTTAATGCCATGCAGCCTCTCCTCTTGTTTACTTTCACCCCAAGTATCGACAGGTATTGTCCAAGCATCCCTAAATCCACTATTTAATTTTTTTAATATTAAAGTCTCAAGCATCCCTGCTTGTTTTTGCCCTGTTAAATATGCTCTAAGAATATTTGTTAAAATACGTATGTGGATGTTGATACGTAGTTATTAAAAATACCTATAAATACGTACCATTCCCAACATAAGAATTAAATACGTATTTATTAAAATACGTATTTTTGCCTATAATATTTGTCAATATGTGGATGTTGATAGGAATATTTGTCGTTTTAACGTCCTTTTGTTTATTTAATTAATGTCGTTTTTTTTTTGTTATATGTAGTTTGCACTATTTCGTTTTTACATAAGATTAATTTAATATTAATATTTTAATAATAATAAATGAATATAATAATATAATCGAGAATGGAAATAATTGTTGGGGAGGGGTATATTTGTAAATTGAGTGTGTATGAAATGATGAGTTTTGCGATACTAGGAATGCTATTGATAAAGTGAAAAAAATGAGAATGAGATGCTAGAATTATGTGGCGGAGAGAGAATAATAAAATATTAGTATTCCTAGTATCTCTAGTATCCCTTAATAAACATGGCCTTAGTGACTTATAAGGGATTACACTCCCTAGGCCTATTTCTTTATAATGCACCTATGTAATATTATATGGAGTATATAGTTTTCAATTAATATAGGGATTTAATCCCACCATTCCGATCCAGAGAGAGTAGGGCTGGCCATCCGGTCCAGACCGGATCGGACATTCCGATCCCGGTCCGATTCGATGGACCGAAATTTTCAGAAACTTGGACCGCGGATCGGACCGGGACCGAGAAATATGGTCCCGGGTTTCCCGGTCCACGGACCGGAAAGACCGATTGGACCGTTTTCCAACCGCCCCAATTCCAAACCCTAGCTTCTCCACTTCAATTCGATCAACAAATCCTAGAATCCATATTTAATCTTGTTAATTCCCCATCTATAAATAGTTTCGTCATTCTCTATCGACGTTGGAGTGGTGTCGGATGCCGGAGGGATCGAGAATGACGTTGTGTCGGCGGGGCTGGAGAAACAGATGCCATCGGCGATGGTGAAGGTAGCAATCGACATGGAAGCGTGGGTGTGCAGAGGTATAGGGAGAAGAGGAAAAACAAAAGATTCGAAAAGATGACCATCGGGTGTGGCCGGATTTGGCGTTGGCCGGTGCGACTGCGACTGGTGAGGTGCGAGACCGAGGACCGGCTGAGAGAGAGAGAGAGAGAGAGAGAGAGAGAGAGAGAGTGGCGAGCACGGAGCACAGGGGACGAGACGGTGACGCCGAAGTGGAGGAGTGAGAGGGAGAGGGCTGAGATGTGAGAGGCGACGATGATGAAGTGAATTGGGAAGAAATTAGCGTACAGAAGAAGCCACGCCTGCCTCACCTTTGCTTTCTTCCTTTTTTTTTTTTAAATGACAGGAATTCCGGTCCAATTCCGGTCTGGTCCCGGGTTTGGACCGGAAATCGGAAATTAACTTTTCTTGGACCGCGGACCGGACCGTAATATTCCGATCCGATCCAAAGACCGTAATTTCCGGTCTGGTCCCGGTCCGATTCCGGTCCGATCCAAATTTTGTCCAACCCTAAGAGAGAGAAGAGTTTCACACAGCATTTACTCGCTGACCTTATTGGACCATGGCAGAATTTGGGCGTGGCGTTATAGTCCATAAGCCCAAAGGGAATCCCAATTGGGCCTATCGGCCCATGAAGCCTTCTCAATCCCCTTTCTATGAAATCTGTTAGAGAAAGATGGGCTCACCAATAGACCTGGCCACCTGGGCAAACACGGGTAGGCCCGCTCGGCCCGCTCCGTCCGTCTGCATTTGCGAGCGGGGTTGGACATAGGTCGAAGTCCATGCGGACTGCTAGGCCCGGCCTGCGACCGCAACGGGCGCGGACGTGCCCGCAACGGGTACCCACCTTTTTTTATTAAAATTAAAATTATATTATATATATATATAGATGTAATAAATTAATATTAATTATTCAATTTAAAAAAAAACAGTAGGTTATATCTAAAAGAAAAACTAGGCTAAACCTAAGTTGATATTAATCATTCAATTTTATAAAAAAAACAGTAACTTAAAAGGTTAATAAAGACAGTTGATATTTATTTCAATTTTAAAAGGTTAATAAAAATTGATAACACGCAATTTATCAATTCAACCTTTTAAGTTGATACGAAATCAATAAAAAAAATTGAAATAAATATCAACTTAAAAGGTTAATAAAAAAAAGTAGCTTAAAAGGTTAAAAAATATCAACTCAACAACGCCAAAAAAAAAAACAGTTTTTTAAATACTCGCGGGCTACCCGCACCCGCATTCGCGAACAGGCTTGGACACGACTTCCAACCCGTTAAGCGGGCTTAGTCCGGCCCGCGCCCGCAACTACGGATCAAATTTTCGGGGGAAGCCTGGCCCGCGTCTGCGTTTGCCGAGGTCTACTCACCAATAATCCACATAGGCAAAAAAAAAATAAAAGAAAAAAAGAAGAAGAAATGAGGTGGCCATGAGCCCAGGGAAAAACAACCTTGAAGATAAGCTCGAGCTCATTGCAGGGAAGACTACTGCAGCGCTGCCATGTGGCAACGCTTGATTATATTTTTTTTAAATCAATTTTACTCTATTTTTGTTAATGTAAAAAATTAAAAAATATATTTTTGAATGTAATTTCTTTTTATCTACCCATAGCATATTGCATATGTTTTTTTTTAAAAAAATGAAGTTAAAAGCCCCGGAATGAGCTCACTGATAATTTGGTGAAAAGATAAAAAGTTGGGTTAGACTCTTTAACTGATGTGGCAATTGAAAAGTAAGTTAAGAGTCCGAAACAGGTAGGGATGGAAATGGATCGGATTTTGGGTGGATGTACCCATTCCATCACCCGATCCATCAAAAAATTTCCTCCACCCATCATCCACTGACCTTTGCATCCATATCCGATCCATCCATCACCCGCGGGTTATTGGGTGGATCGGGTGAAATATATGGGTGAGAAATTTCATGTAAATGTCCACTGTAATTTTCAAAATGAAAATAAAACTTAATAAAAAAAAATTAATATATTAAATGTAAAATACTCATCATTCATAACTTACACAAAAAATAAAAACTCAAACTATCAAGTAAAGTTACATATAATATATAAGTTGCGTAAAAGATATGATAAAAATTCATATAATAAACAATTTTAGTGGATCGGGTGGTGGATTGGACACCCCTTCATCCATATCCGATCCGATCCATCATCCATTAATCCACCATCCACTTATTTATCAATTTATTCGGGTTTTCATCCATATATTCGGAGTGGATTAATGGATAGATCGGGTCTCCGCGGGTTGATTTCCATCTCTAAAAACGGAGCTCACTGATAAACATGGTCTTATTCACAAATCACAACTCTGAAGGGATTTTTATCTTTTAACAAGTTTTAAATTTGACCAAAATTTTACACACATTCAACTACACAACCCTACATCAGTTCACACATTTTATCGGCTAGGGCTTCGGATTTTTTGCTTTGTCGTTACAATAAGTCTCAGAGCACAAGGAAATTTTACCTGTTAATGTCAATGAGGTGGCATGTGAACTTATGTTTCTCTTCCTAACACCTTCAGAAACTTGGTCGATCTGTTCAATTGCGACGATATAATGTTAAGCGGCCCCATATTGTACTGTATACCGAACGCCAACAGCTACTCCCCAACCAAAAGAAGGCGATCACGCCTGGTGAGTTAGGAGTAGGTGGCAACCTTATCCAAAACCGGTATTTGACTAGTGTACTTCAAGTGGCATACACGTGTCGCCCAGGAGATCAGCCACGTAGGGCAGTAGGTCAGCAAAATTCAGATTTTTAGTGACGGCCGGCGGGTTGAAAGTGACACCTATTTTATGATTCTAAAATAAAACAAACAAATTAAATACTCACATCACATGTGTTGAGGTTTTACAGGCTGTGGCTGCCGACGTTACACGTTTGACAGCGCCGCTTTTATTTACGGAGTACTTCTGGTAGGCATGGCTACGAGTTACGGGTCAACTCATAATCCGGTGGATTGTACGGATCAACAGATCGATCCAAACCCGCCAACCCGCGAATTCTCGGGTTAGGATTCGGGTTGATCAACCCGCCAAAATTTATCCTTCCTTGATGTTTTGAGTCGGGAAGGTCGGGAAATTGTGTTGAATGTTAGAAATTGTACACGAATTTGGTTTGATTTTGCAGATTTTGGAGATGATATGGAGCAATTTCATAGTTTAACAAGGAGCCTTGGAAAGCGTTCGAGGAAACAGAGTCAAAACGGAGATACAACGGAAGAATATCATGGTCGATATCAAGGAGAGAGCAAGGAGAGTGGTCGATATCGACCAGAGCAAAACACCGAAAAAGCCACTGTAATGAAGGGTGGTCGATATTTGTCCTTGATGTCGACCAATCTACTCGATATCGACCAGTCTACTCGGTGTCGACCTCAGGATAGGGGTGATATACGAGCCTAAGAGCTCGAGTAGTAGGTGTTCAAGTCCGGCTCGTATACAAACAAGCCCAGCTCGAGCTGGAGATTCATGTTGACACGAGCCCAAGCAAGTGCTCGAGCTCGGCTCGCGAGCTGGGAAGGGTGCTCGAGCTCGAGCTCATGCTCACTTATACTCGAGCCGAGTCGATCTCGAGCTCGTGGACTCACTTATACTCGAGTCGAGCCGAGCTCGAGCTCGTTTTCTCGGTTACAAGGAAGCGATCTGTTGGATCAGATCTGACACGAGGAGTGAGGAGCAAGCGGCTGCGAGCGAGGGTAGCGAGCCGATGGACTAGATCTGAGAAGGACTCAACAAACAACGGAGGATGAGAGAGATAGAGAGAGCAAGATCGGGATTGGGAGAACGAGACTGAGCGAGAGTGAAATCTGAAACCATATCTGAGAGCGATACTAAGCGAGAGCGAGAGGGAGATCTGAACCCAGTTCTAAGAGCGGAAGAGCGATACTGAGCAAGATCGAGAGCAAGATTGAGCAGTAGAGCGAGAGCGAGAGAGAGAGAGACTGAGCGAGAGCAAGAGAGCATGAGCGAGATGAGCGACCGTGTGAGAGCAGCAGAGCTAGAAAGAGAGCGAGACTGAGCGAGATTGAGCGAGCAAGAGAGAGCAAATCCGAACAGGTTGAGCAACAGAGAGGAGATTGAGATTGGAGGCTAGAGGCTAACGGCCGGACTGAACAAGCAAGGGAAGGGTTGAACAAAAGAGGATACGGGTAAAAATAAAACCTAGGGGTGAAAATGTCATTACAATCTAAAACGAGCAAGCTCGAGCTCGTCACGAGTTCGACTTCAAGCTCGAACTCGACTCGTTTTTAAATTCGAACGAGCTCGAGCTACTAGGCTTGAACATCAGCCCTACTAAAGATTACAAAGATGCATCTGGATAAGTGTGGATCTTTTGAAGATATATATATCCCAAGTTTGTGTGTTTATCTTTCCAGCAATAAATATAACTTTATATTTTAGATTTGATTTATCCTTGGGGATTAAGCCATTAGTTTATTATAAATAAAGTCATTAGGGCTACGCTTTAGATCATCCACAGACAGAGAACAATTAGTAGTAGAGTTTTAGTTTTAGTTTCAGTTTTTGGTGTTCATACGACAGTTTGAGCACGAAGATTGTTAAGATTTCCATGTATAGTTTTAATTCAAGTATGTCTTTTCCATCTCTGGCTTGGGTTATCTCTACCATGAGCGAGTAGTCACCCTTTCTTTTAGGGTCGGGGTGAGCCCGACATTAGGCATGTTTGTGTGTTGAATGAATCATTTCTATATCACTGTTTTTATCATGTTCTACCTTGTGCTTCACCCTTGGATGCAAGTTTAAGAAATTCATGTTGAAGAATATAGATAGTAATTAGGGTTTTATTCGAGAATTTATTAATTGTAATTATGAAAAGGTAGAAGAATAGTTAGGTTAATTTGTCGTGAGATTAATTGACCTACTTGCTAGAATTGATGAGAATCTCTTCCTTGATTGATAAAGCATGCTTCTTTGATGATTTGTTATCTTCACTTATATGGTTGTTGTCGTGGTAAACCCTAGCCTTGAAAGATCCTTTTATCATTGATTTGAAACCCTAAATAGTTGAGTTTTCGTTGTGCTTTGTGAACCAAACAACCCCCCGAACTTTCTTGATCATCACGTCTCGGCCCACTCTTATTTATGTCGGCCTCTCTTGTCGACGAACTTTACTATCTGCGTTGTTACTCGATATCGACCACCCTAGTCGATATCGATTGAGTTATCGTTCTGCTCTGATTTTGGTTGACTAATTTTACCGTTATTTGCTTCTTGTTATTTCCATTCAGCAATTTGCTTCTGTTATTTGATTCTTGTTGTACATGATAGTTAGCCCTTCTCATAACTTATTTGAGCTCTTGGTTTCTCTAGGCTTGCCTAGATAATCGAATTTATTTCCTTATATATATAAAAAAAGAGTTGTAGTAAGCTCTATGTCTCCCGTTTTTTCAAAACAAAAGGGGTAATGTGCTTTTACAAACTTAACCTCCTCGGAATCAAGAATGGGAGGTTAAGATTTTTTTTAAAAAAACTCTCTTGTTTCAAATAGAAGAGTGCAAATATTTTATCGTAGCGACCAGTTGCTATAGTAGTCGTTACGACTAACTTTTTAGCTCGGTTTTGTTATGACCCGGACTAAAAATTGTATTCTTTTTAAAAAGTCATTGCCATCAATAACCAATTTGGTCGGTACGACCATGATTGTTGCGCCCTTAATGAAAATTTCACCTTGCAATAAGCAGAATTTTCGTATATAAATCCTAGTCAAATTATTTTTAAAAGTGGTTAGATTATTAAAATTTGATTTCTTTCCCCGATTTTGGTAGAAAGACATACTAGTACTTAAAAAAATAAAATTCTTGGGTAAATTGTGCAATAAGAGATTTGAAAAATAAAACACTCCATTTAAAAATGGGGCGAAAAAGCAACAAAACGTGTGGAAAACACTTGGAAGGAAAGGGGCCGAAAACTGGCAGAGAAGCTGCAAAAATCCAAATACAAACCTCCCTCTCTCGGTCCCTTCCTATAAATCCACACAAAAGACTAGTACTCCCTCCGTTCCATAATACATGTCCCTTTGCTTTTAGGGCACGCTTTTTAATGAGCGGAAAACTCTAGAAAATATTATTTTTTTAATTAATTTTTTTATATAATATGATACCCATTAGTAATAAGTATCAAATTATATAAAAAATTTAATTAAAAAAATAATATTTTATAGAGTTTTTCACTCATTAAAAAGCGTGCCGAAAAGGAAAAGGACATGTATTATGGAACGGAGGGAGTATCTTTAATCGAAGCATCTCGAAAAATCCACCATAAAAATCACAAGAACACAGGTTTCGCAAAGCGCACTTGGAAGCAGAAATCCACAGATTCATACCAATTGAGGCATCACCACTCACCAGCACCAGCTAAGGGAATAGGAACCCCCAGAAAGCTCAATTCCGTGTCTAAATTTGCTAGGGCTTTAATTTTGGGTGTGGATGATAAGCGGAGGGGAGAGAAAGAAAGGAACTTGGACTAGGGCGGAGGACAAGCTGTTCGAGGAAGCTCTGGTGAGGTTCGGCGACGAGGAGGACCCACACCGCTGGAGGAAGATCGCCGGCGCGATTCCCGGGAAGTCTCCGGAGGAAATTAGGGTTCACTACGAGGCGCTTGTTCACGATGTTGGAGAGATCGATTCGGGTCGGGTTGAGCTCCCTGATTACGCCGACGGGTCTAGCTGGCTGCCTGAGCCCGATTCGCCCCGCTCCGGCCAGATTTCGTTCGGGTCGGGTCACGGTAGCAAGGTGAAACAAAGTGACGGTGAGAGGAAAAAGGGGACTCCTTGGACTGAAGAAGAACACAGGTACTTTAAATTCTTCATCAAAGTTTATTTGATTTAATTTATTTTGTATTCTCCAATTTGATTGTGGGTTTTTTCATTTCGGTTTATGGAAAAAAAAATCAATGGTGTCACTTTAATTTATATTTTTAGGTTCAATTTTGTTATTGAATCCCCCCAAAATGTTAATTTTGCTGGGTTTTTGTTGAATTTGAATTTTGGTTTTGGTATGGAATTAGGGAACCCAGTTGGAGTAGGAATTGCAATAATGAGTATTTTTGTATGTGGTAGTTCAGGGAATGGGGTTTTAAAAATTGCTGATTTATGGATGAATTTCAGTAACTTCTTGGAAGGATTAGAAACTGAAGAGATGAGTGATGGATTAATGATGCCCCAATTCCGATTCCTTTTTCGGTTTTCCGAGACTAGATGCACAACTGCACAAGTATCTGATGTAAGTTTGGTAGACAACAGATCATGGTATCATCCTGGGTGTTGAGGATTTACAGGTTAAGTTTAAAAGGGTTGCTATGAATCTGTTTCGGCGAGCTTGTTGGATTTCAAGTGAAGTTTAAACTTTAAACCCCTCTTAACCGAAGTAGCTCTTCCGATAATTAGCTCGCTGAAAAACACCTTCAAACAGAAGGCAGTAAATAGTGAGATATGGTATCATATCTTGTGGTTCGTTGTATGAAAGTTCATTCCGAAGGGAGCATAGGGATGTGAACTTGGAACTATCGACCGGATAAATTTTCTATGACTAATCACCAACCATTTTGATCATTGCATTATGAAATGCGTGTTTGCGGATGATTCGTCGTAGCTCGATTTGATTGTTTCTTGGATTTCCAAACTTTGTTTATTTGGGATCATAGAACTTATATTTGGTAAATGTCCTTTGCTCTACAGGCTTTTCTTGATTGGATTGGAGAAATACGGCAAGGGTGACTGGAGGAGTATATCAAGAAATGTAGTGGTATCCCGGACACCCACCCAAGTGGCTAGCCATGCTCAGAAGTACTACCTCCGCCAGACATCAGGCAAGAAAGAGAGGAAGAGGTCTAGCATCCACGACATCACCACTGTCGAGGACACCATGGCGAGGCCCATTGACCAGAGCTGGATTCCTCCTCCAAGCAGCGGTCCGTTTCAGCAGCCTCACACGTTGCAGGAACTTCACCCGAACCATGAATCCTCATTTGGGTATTCAAACCTTGACTTCCCCATGTAAAAGCTAGGCATAAAATCTCATGTAAATACCATGTCGCGATCGAGTTTCTCATCGATTTGCAGGTCTAGGAGTAAATAGTTTCAGGTACAGTAAGTAGCGCGGACACTGTTTGTAACAATGATATAGTGCTTACTACCAAAAAAAAACAATGATATAGTGCTAAATCTGTTGTAAGGTATAGCCGTATAGGGTAGTAAAAAACACAGTAAAATTAGCGGCGGTGTATGCATTTTGGTTTTGTTCTTGAAAAACGATGTTGGCACTCTGAAATAGTTCTCTGTGGAAGTGGTATAATACATCAAACAAGCAGGCAAAACGATTGTCATGGAGTTTAAAATCAAGGCAACTTTACAACGATAACACAGTCGGCAGTCTTAGAACATTATCAAACTAAAGCCAGTTTGTGCAAGGATTCAGTAGGGCCATGCATCATCGGTTCCTTGCATGTATGTTTATTACCCGTGAAGCGACCAAAACACCGTAGCAGTTACAACATGTGCAGATTAGGGCTTGTTTCCTTCGGATTTCTGCAATGAAAAATAATGCACAATTTTAGTCTCAGGGGGGAACCTTAGAGTTCATCAAGGAACATCTCGACTGCAAGATAAGCAAACAAAACACCACAATTTTGCAAAGGAACTTTATTAACATGCTAGATGAGATGGATCACGAGAACAAAAGGTCATCTGATACTAAGCAAATTCTATGGGTTCCGGGTGCTCTATTTCATCATCAGCATTAACAATAAAACTTTGAGCTAGCTCAGGAAGATCCGGACAAAGTGAACTGAAGCAACTCACGCAAGGATGCCAGTCTAACACGAATTTTAACTTTGAGAATCCAGAAGCACAAAGCATTAGACTATTGACAGCTTTGAAACATGCTGGCTTAATGTAAATACCCATTCAATATCATTATAATGCCGATAGAAGCAGATAGAAAGATCATCTACAACCTAGAGGAGATATCAGAGCTCCTAATCTATATATAAGCAATTGCTCGAGGCTCAATAGCTCGAGAAATTGCTTATACCTGGTTTGCAGCTTCTTTGACAATAGCATCCAAGTTATGAAAACAATGAATCCAATCCAGGTTTGAGTCTTTAGCAATTTGCCATTACACTAGAACCAAGTATACCTGGTTTGCAGCTTCTTTCTCAGCTTTCTCTCTTTCTGCCTTTTGTTTAGCTTTCTCTTGTTTCTCTCTCTCCATTTTCTTCAATCCACCAACAACAGAAATTCATAAACCATATGTCAAGAACAAAAGGAATACCAGAAACTGAAAAACAACCTCCAACTATAAGCAAACCGCAACAAAACAAAAATCCATTGGAGAAAAAATTGTTAACAAACGATCTACTAGGATCAACACACTCTAACATCCAATTATAATTTCTGAATTCGAGTCAAAATCTTTACCTAGCCCTAAATGAAGAATATGAAATGGCTAACACAACCACGAATGCTTAACTATAATCCCTATCACTATAATCTCGCTCTACAACTGCGATCGGATGAGTCAAAATCAACAATCAGATACATTAAAAAAAAAAACAGAAACAAAGAATAAATCTGCGATAATCGAACTTGATTCGAAGTATTTCTATACAGATGAGCAGAAAAAAAAACAGAAGATTCACACAATCGATTGTTGGAGAGGGAGGAGACCTTGATGTAGACGTTCTCAGCGGCGCGCTCCTCTTCGCTGAGTACGCGACCTTTGCTGCCATCGCTGAAGTAGCGGGGGAGGAGGGACGGCGATCCACTCGCTAAGTCCATAGAACGACGGAGCGATGAGCGGAAAACGACAGCAAATGCAGCGGATCTCGTCGCCATTGTCGCAAAGTGCAAACTCAGACCTTCCTCTCTGGTAGTGGTTTCCACTTTCCACTGAATCAGAAAACAAGGGAATACAAAAAAAAAAACAACGGCGACGGGTTCGATTGGTTGCTGGGCTTCTTTATATACAGTTGGGCCGAGCCCATTTTGAATTCTCAAATATAATTCGGCAGTTCAGCCGAGCTGAAGCACAACTCAGACTAGCTAGAGAGCATAGAGTCGACTCTGATTTTTTTTTTTTAATTTTTTTTTTATTCAGGCGAGAGTTTGGGGTGTCAACCGCGATTGTACCACCACCCAAGAGCGGACTCTAAGGCCAGGTGAGCGAGTCGATCATCTGCCCTGTTGGCTTCCCTAAAGATGTGAGTAACAGAAGCCACCTCAAAACAGCGAAGCAAGCGGAGAGAGTTTGAAAGAAGAATCTCAATCTCCCAAGGAATTGACCAGACACCGTTGATTGCGTTAACAACCGCGAGGCAGTCACCTTCCACAATAAGACTACGGATCCCAAGCCGACGAGCTTCCAGCAACCCATGCTGCAGACCGGCAGCCTCAACCTGAAGCGCAGACATCCTCTCGCACCGTTTGGCGCCACACGCAAAAATCCTCCCCTCAGCGTCCCAGATTACAAACCCTGCAGAGGCCAAGTCAAAAAGAGATTTAGCACCGTCAAAATTAAGTTTGAGAGTGTCGGGATCAGGTTTACGCCAATGAATGACGTTCCTTTTGCGAGGCTCGTTTCTGGGTTTAATTCCTATTGTTTTTCCTTCGTCTTCATCTTGTTTTTTTTTTTTCCAATTTTTCATATGGTTTTTTTTATTATCGCTACGAGCTCATCTATTGTTCGTAGGTTTTGGTTATCAAAAATAATTTTGTTTCTTTTAGTTCAAATGCACCACCAGGAGAATGTCAGGATAGCCTTTTGTTCAGGGTTTAGTTGTCGAAAAATTTCATTCGTTATGGTCTTTGTGCTTTGGTTGCTTTTGTCAGCATTTCTTACTTGTCGTTCAATCGCTCTGTCCAAAACTCCAATGATTCTTAAGGTTGTCGAGCATTCCATAAGGAGATGGAAAGCGTCTTCCTCCCTTGAATTACATAATACGCAATCCAAGGGCATATGAATTCCTTTGTTTCGTAGCCTTACTTTAGTTGGTAGACCATCTAGTCCCAACTTCCATAGAAAATTTCTAACTTTTGGTGGACAATCAATTTTCCATAATCCAAAGAAGAATTCTAGTTCATTGTCGTTGGAGTTCGTAATAAATTTTAAGGCACTAGAAGTAGAGAACCATCCATTAGGACTAGGTTGCCAATAGAGCCTATCTTCAAACTCCTGCGACGGGAGATGGGTGCTGATGATTTTTTCTACTAGGTCAATCGGTAGGACTTCTCGAATCTTTCCCATATTCCAAGTTTTGTTCGACTCTGATATGTTAAGTTGCTAACCGGTGTGTTTGCGAAGAGATTATTTTTAGGTAGAAGGGATACATATTATTATTAGGAATAGAAATGATGAAGATTTTTTTTTAATCCGTAAGTTTTTTTTTGTGTATTTTTTTAGGTAAAAATTTGGATAAAGGACTATCCAAGCGCATCCAGACGGATGAGATCTTTCAGATCTTTGTTAGATGGTATATGTACCCCATAGGCAGAGTGACAAAGGTGTGCAACCTTGTCAGCCACTCTGTTGCCATCGCGGGGTATATGAGAAAAGGAGACTTTTCTCATATCTCGAGTGATATTCTGTATATCGGATAAGATCATTTCCACCTCCCAAGGACAACGTGTAGTGTCTTGAAGCTAGTCGATGATGATTTTTGAGTCACCTTCAATGATTAAGTTTTGAATGTTCATTTTCTTGGCCTCCATCACCCCCAACCTCAAGGCCGCTGATTTAGCCATTAGAGGTGATGACCGCCCAAGGCACAGATTAGATATTTGAGTGGGTTCTCCGTTCTAGTCTCGGATAATGTTGCCGGCGGTACTCGCCCCGCTATGAAGTGACGAACCGTCGAAATTCATTTTGTGCATTCCATACGGTGGTTTTCTCCATTTCTTGTTTTTTTGTTTTTCTGTTCGATCGTTGGTTTTATTTCCTTTTGAGAAGTTCAGAGGTCGGGCTTGCTGATCATTTTCTTCGAAAAGACAAGCCCGGGTCCAGTTTTCAGTTTGTCTTTTTGAGAAAATTTCAATAGTGTTGGTTGTCGGCGGCTGTTGGTTCCTGAAAACACATCCATTTCGGAACTACCATATCCCCCACCATCTTGTTACGATGTTTTGCATTTTTGCCTTTGATAGGGTACGTAGCCAATTCAGCACCTCTCCTATTTCCTTGGATCTGTCCGTGGTTTGTTTAAGTGTTTGTTGTTCAAATGGGGTTAGATGGTTTCTGATCAAGTCCAAATAGCATTTTGTAAGAATATGAATGTCGTCCTCAACACGGTCTATGCACCGATCACAATTCGTAGGAACCGATACCCCGTGCGAAGCAAGTTTGGCTTTGGTTGGTAAACCAGAAAGAGCAATTTTCCATAGGAAGTTCTTTATTTTAGATGGGAGGTCTTTATTTTAGATGGGAGGTCAAGTTTCCATATCCATTTATAATCTCGATGTTCATCATCCTTTTCATTTATGATAAATTTGTAGGCGGAAGAGGTCGTAAACCAACCATTCTTGTCTGGCCACCAGTATAGCTGATAACATGCATTTAGGTAGGCATAATAGGTTGCATTTAGCTTAGTTAAGATGCATTTCATGCATAGATTAAGTACAATTTGCATATTTGCTCTCTATTTTGATGGAGTCGGAATCTACACACTTTTATTGATTATTTCAGGTAATTGTGGATCCGATGAGGAAACATGGGTTGAGAACGCATTAGATGAGAATGTCTAGGTGATCGAAGAAGCTTACATGAAGATCTCAAGAGGTCCTGAGAAGAAGAAGCGAACCTAAACGAAGAACAAGTCTGCAGAAGTTGTCGCCAGACATGCTGAACTTGTTTTGCACTTTCTGGAGGCCTCGATTGTCTGATTGACTATTATTACCATGCGTTGGAAATCTCTTTCAAAGAGCTACAACTTTCCTGTTTACAACAAGAGCAAATTCGAGACTAATTTTCCGTGAAAGACCAATGCAGCGGCCATAGCATATATGCCGCGGTCGCCGCCAGTACGGACGCTGCGGGGTAAGGAAGAGAAGCCGCGGCCGCGGCAGCGGCCGCAACACGGGTTGCGAGCGCGACGCCGTTTCGTCTAAAAAACCCTAGTTTTTATGTTATAAGGCCGAATTTATGTTAGTTTGAGACGACTTCTATTCTATTCTTACGTTCATCAGACTTTTTAGAGATTTGAGCGATGTCTTCCATGAGAAACTAAAATCATCTGTTCTGTCTGCAATTTGAAGCTTTGTTTGGATTGATATTGAGTTTCTAATTCTTGTTCCTTGTTTCCTATATTTGAATGCTTCAACTTCTTCGTGCTTGATTGTTTATTGTTTTGTTCTATCTTGTCTAGCCAACTCGTTAGATCAATTCAATTGCTAAGGTTTTGTAGATTCCTGGGTGTGAACCTTAACCTAAGTGGCAAACTTGTTTCTTTATGGCTGGTTGAATTAATTGAATGAGTAGGAAGTTGAATGTGTTGTTAAATCCCTCTTTAGGGACTCCAAATACCTTGGCTAATCTCTGAACTTAAGGCTATCAATTGGGTTAAATCATTCTTTAGGGACTGTTCGATTGATAAGGGTTGCTAGGACTGGTTGGACTAGTAACTATATTAGGTCGGGACAAGGGCATTCATAGGAAACTTAATAGGACGAGAAGAAGTTACAAGGATCGCTTCAACCAAATAAAGTGGAAAATTGTAGGTAGAATTGCTTCTCATAATTGTCTAAGTCAAAATCATTTACTTTTGTTTGCTTCAATCCGCTTTGATAAAAGGCGGATCTTTTACACTCACAAAACCCCCCCTTTTGGTTACTTGATTGGCATCTAAATCACAATTGAATAGCGAATTTCCCTGTTGAATCGACCTCTTGCTTATTGCTATACTAGTTATAAGTTTGAGTTTGCTTTGACGGATCAACGACAGGTTTTCCCTTCGTCAATAGCCTGTCTTCAAACGATGACACATGTAATGGAATCGAAATTATTTCATCTACTAATTGTCTGGGAAGGACCCTACTAAGTTTTTCAACCCACCATTTCCCATTTATGATATACTCGCTGACTGGTTCATCCTTATCAAACTGATTTGGGCATTCCGGCTGACAGCATAAGGCAGTTGCGGATACCCAGTTATCATTCCAGAATTTAACTGATTTACCATTCCCAATAGCCCAAATGATGCCTTCTTTGAATCTCTGGAGCAGGTTTGTTAATTTGGCCCATTGCCAGGACATGTTTCCCGATTTTGCATATTTTAATATGTGTGTCTCCTTGAGATATTTGTGGGTGATTACCTGGACCCAAGTGTTGTTAGGTTCAGCTAGTATTTTCCACAGAAGTTTTAATTGCAAGGCCTCATTCATTTCTTTTGCTTTTCGGATTCCCAACCCACCCTTTTTCTTCGTTTTACAGATCTTGTCCCATCCAATAAGGGGTCTGTGTTGGGCATCCTTATTCCAGAAGAAGCTTCTGTTTATCGAATCCAACTCCTTATGCATTGTGGCTAGAAGCATGAAGTTCTGCATTATATATAGTGGTTTTGTTGTTAGGTTTGATCCAATGAGAGTTGCCCGTCCTTGTTGAGATAGTGAATCCGCCCTCCATTTACTGAGTTGGTCTTTGGTTTTCGTAATGACTTCCTTAAACGTGTCCTTGTTAACCCGACCATTAATAATGGGGCAGCCCAGATATTTTTCTATAGAGTTATAGTGGGTGATTCCGAGTGCGCTGCCTAGCTCCGAAATTCTGGTACGGATAATTCCGCTGGTGTCTTGGAAGGCTGATTTGTGATAGTTAACTTTTTGCCCGGATATTTGACAGTAGTCAGTCATCCAAGATTTCCTTGACATTGTGGCATGCAGTATTTGTTCCTTTAAGGAAGATTAAAATATTATTTGCAAAGGCAAGGAAGGGAATACGAGGGCCTGAGGCCCCGAAACTGAACCCGACAGACTTGTCAGGGGCCGAAGCCTCCACAACAAGCCGTCGAGCCAAGGCTTCGGCCCCAAGTATAAATAGAAAGGGTGAAATGGGATCTCCTTATCGTAGACCTCTTGTAAGAGTAAGCAGTTCTGTAGGTCCATTATTAACAAGGACAGAGAACGAAACTGAAGTGATGCATTCTTTAATCCAATTTACAAACCTTGGGTGAAACCCAAATTTTCTCATGATAGCTTTCGTGAAGTTCCAGTCAACACGGTCGTAGGCCTTTTCCATATCTAATTTAAGTGCAAGCCAGCCAAGCTTACCTTTTCTGGTTTTAAAAGAGTGAAAGATTTCATGGGCTATCAGTACATTATCTTGAATGGCTCTATCCGAGACAAAGGCACCCTGGAGTGGATTTATTAGTTTTCCCAGAACCCTCTTCAAGCGCTCCGTTAAATTTTTTGAAATTATTTTATATATCGTTGAGCATAGACTAATGGGTCTGAAGTGTCCCGTAGTAGTCGGATTTTCTGTTTTTGGTAGAAGCGTAATGAAGGTGTGATTAATTTGTCTAAACATCCTACCAGACAAGGAGAAACTCTTGACTGCTTTTATAACTGAGGGACCAACCACATTCCATGATTCCTTGTAATATTCGGCCGATATGCCGTCAGGCCCAGGGGCTTTATTCCATCCTAGGCCAAACATTGCATTCTTTATTTCCCCGTTTGAGGGTATAGCTGTTAGCATTATGTTCTCCTCATTTGTGATGTCATGAGAGATCAGATTGAGGAACTCGTTTAATTTAGCCCTATTGATTGGTTGTTTTGTAAATCTTTTCTGGAAATCCTTTCTAATTTCATTGTTTTTGTTGTTTTCTCCTGTTATCTGAGTGCCTTCCGATGTGGTTATGCTTCTGATATACTTTCTGTTTCTTTTGCCAGAGGCGATTCTATGGAAATATCCAGTATTTGAATCTGATAGTTTAATGTGTTTGGATTTGGCTCTTTGGTTCCAATACATTTTCTGAAATGTGAGTAGTTTCTCTTTCTTCTTTATCAGGTTTGCTTCCTTTATGTGCATGTTATTGTTTGTGTTGTTTGACATGCCTTGTTGTATTTGGAGTAGCTGTGCTTCAACTTTTTGCAGTTGTCGAAAGATGTTTCCGAATGTGCTTTTATTCCAACATTTTGCCTTTTCTTTTAATAGTTTTGTTTTCGGACAAGTTGATACATCGCCGAACCGTGGCATTTTAAGTGCCATGCTTGTTTGACGATATTTTTGAAGTCATTCCGTCGTAGCCAGACATTCTCTAATTTGAATGGTGGGGGTTTGAAAGTTTGACAGGTATTTAATTCAACGGTGATAGAGCAATGATCAGAGGATGTGAAGGCACCGTTTTTAGTGCAGATGGCGGGGTATTGGTGTATTATGGCATGTTGAACTAGGAATATGTCGATCTTTTCTTTTATGTTTCCTTGTTCTACTTGTTTCTTTCTCCATTTAAATGGATTTCCCCATGTCGGAATATCCTCGAGGGAGCATTGATTCTTAATTTCAGCAAGTCTGACAAATCTACGCGGATGAGTCGCCGCACCTCCCTCTTTGTCAGCAAAGCAGCCAAGTTCATTAAAATTGCCCATGACGATACATGGGATAGTGGCTCGTTTTATCTCATCTATCACCGTGGACTAGAATCCTGTTTTGTGTTGTTCTTGGGGTGGAGCGTATATGAACCAGATTAGGCATGTGAAGTTGTCGATGATGTTTGTGTATTTTATGGCAATTGCCCTGGGCATTTGTACAATGGCCTCAATAGTTTCATTGATCAAGGTGTTTTCCTTCCAAAGAATACCCAGGCCTCCCGAATTACCCGATTCAGGCGACCAAATAGCTTTATCAAACCCCGTCCCCTTCCATACAGAAGATTCAGAAATGTTTTCTGTTTTTGTTTCAGCAAGTGCAAGTAGTTGTATGTGTTCTGATTTACACCAAGTGACTAATTTCAATCCAGAACGTGGGCCGACCGAGTCCTCTACAATTCCAGAAACTAATCTTCATTATTAATCGAATTATGGGAGAGCGAGACAGATTCTCGCAACTCACCGCAGGCTTGGATCAAGGGTGTTAGTTTGTTATACCGAGTATAAGTAGATCTTCTTGCATTGTTTTTGAGTTGTCGTTTGTTTTTCCCCTTGCTTAAATTTTGATGACTCGAATAAAAACAATTGTTAATTTGATTATGGTTTCTTGTTCTAGATAGGTGCTTGAGAAACAGGGAACCGATTTTTCCGACGTTCCTCAAACAACAGAAAACTTTAGCTGCAGACAGAAAGCAAAATTTGGCTTTGCAGTAGGAGTCGAGTTCATTGACATTCCGATTTGATTTGTGAGTATATTCACCCCGCCTGATGCCTTCTCCTATTTTGTTCAAACAGGTTGTAATCATTTCTTTCATTTTACATTTTTCATTTTGTGCCCACATGTGTTGTAGATCCTTTGTTAATTCAAAACATCTTCCAATTCCTATATCAGTTTGCTCTAAGTTCAGTATGAGATAGCTTTTGTCTACTTGGTTTTGAAACATCCAATAGTTGGCAAGACCAAACCAATCATAATAAAATAAAACCTGCACCAGGTCGTTCCATTTCATATATAGCAAAATCTTCATAGGCTTGGAGTCATTGCAAAGACATTTACACACATATCTAACATAGTTTTTCAGCCAAAAGTAATTGATCAGTGTGAGGCCAAACAAGAGGACCTCTAGGAGGTATAAGCTACTCAGGCTATTTACACATGCATCAAACCAGTTGTGGGATGATGGGGTTACCTAGAATCCTCCTTTGACAGATATCCACCCAAAGCGGATCTTTTTACTTATCTCTTTCAGCTCCAAAAGTTCTCCAATAATGGTTGCATACAAGGTGGTTTTTTGAAGGTTAATTGTGTCCTCCGTAGCCCAGACAGCCGAGACCCTAGTCGAGCAACATCAAGGGAGGGTTTCTTCAACCCTTTAGAGGGTTTGTTCTTAGGGGTTTCACCCTTTTCCTCTGGGTATGGTATCCCATCGGAAGGATCAGTTGGTTCGTCAATCACAATTTCTTTGTTAGCTATCTTCTTCGGTATTGTCTTTGGTTCCACCATCTTTTGCTTGCCCTTGTCTTCTTTCTGGATATTCATGCTCACAACCAACAAGATGGAGGTTTGATTAGCACTATTTTTTTTATAGAATATGTAAAAGAGAAGTGATGAAAGTTAGATTTGAGAGATGTGTGAAGAATGTAAATCCAATCCACCCGAAAATTATAGGTGACAAGAGTACTTGAACAGGCGAACCAGGGGGAGAGCAAACCACCTGCGACCTGAACCTCCATAGACCCGTAATCACACTTCGCCATCGATTGCAGCTTCGATCTTTCAATAATATTTATGGCTCCATGAAGATTAGAATCATATGATACTATGGGTGGGAGAAGCCAAGAAAATTCCCACCACCACCACACTCTGAAGGTCGTACGCCATCTTTCATCCTCGATCTGCTCCGCACACAAAGAATTGAATGCTACTCGAGTGATCTGGGTGATCGAGATCTTTGAGACTTGAAATTTTGTTTTGTTTTGACCGAAATCATGATCAAAGAGGGTGTTTGGAGCAATAGATTTGTGGAGATTTGGCAAATAGATTAGTCTGAGCAATCGAGTGGCGATTTGATTGATCTAGGAGGCTAGTGTTTCCGGGTTCTTGCGAAAAGGCGGCTTTTGCTCTCTTCTCTCTCATTTTAGATAAGTTGATGTAAATAATCCGTAAGTTTTTGGATGAATAAATATCAATTTTTTTTTATATAGGATAAAGTAAAAAGACATATGTCCATATTCACATTTGCATTTTCAAAAGGGGTTGAATGAAGATTAGTAGCATCGATAGAAAAACACAGAAGTCCTTTCATCAACGGATTTCAAATACAAACACTAGGACATAAAGAATCTTCCGAGAGCGAAGACGATGGATTTCAGGGGCAGCCGAACACATGCTCTGATCTCCAGAAGCTTCCGAGAGCGAAGACAGTGGATCTCCAGAAGCTTCCGAGCTTATCAAGCCGAGCTGGAGTTTGGGCTTGCGAGCCGAGCTTAAGCGCCAAAAAAAAGCTCGTGTAATTTTTAGGCTCGAGCTCGACTCGACTCGTTTTTTATTCGAGTCACATTCGGCTCGAATATCACCCCTATTAATATCAATTTCCACAATAGGTTGCTAAAGGATAATAAAGTTGGGGAATATCAATGGTCATAATAAAAGTTGAAAGTGAATATTAATTAATCAAGAAAAACTATTTTCTCAATGGTTACTTTTACTATTTTGTTTATAGTTTATTTTGTTCTATTTAATCTCAATACTCAACAACTTCTTTTCTCTTGATTGGTAGATAGATATTACTTAGGAATACTTGATTTTTTATGGCATCGATTTCTTACTTACTTGCTATACTTAGTTAGTTTGGATTTATTTTGATAGGGATTGAGGTGACTAAAATCCCTCTATCATTTAGCATCATGGCAAACAGAAGATTGAAGAAATTGATCCGCTCCGGGATTAACAGACTCATGTATAATGTCTATGGTTGGACGAGGAGAACGATCATGCTCATCAGGAGCCTGAAGACTAGGTATACTACAAGAGACAAAGCCAATGAAGAGGACTGATGCTACCCATAGAGATGCACTCGGTCTAATACAACCTTTCTCAGTCAACTCATCCAACTGAGCCTTCAGATATGCCATCTTTGTCGGCGCCATTCTATGCGGGAATCGGGAGATCGGTCTCGTGTCGGGCTCCACCTCTATAGCAAAGTCGATGTCTCTTTGTGGAGGAAGCCCTGACAACCCGTCGTGAAAGACGTCGATGAAGTCTCAAACGTTACTATATGCACATTTGACATACTGAGCCTCTAGCGATTCACCTTTAAAGCATAACACAGGTAGCCCATGTATCCCTAGTCCAAACCAAAAGCCTAGCTACTCGAACTGCACTGATGAGTGCCCCGTTCCTCTTGGAGTCACTCCCCCAAACTTGGTGCTTTGTCCCGTCTGCTGCTAAGATGGTCACGGTTTGGGTCTGAAGGATGATGATTGCTCCATAATGGTCCATGAAGACCATACCGAGAATCAGATCATCCGTCTTCAGAGGCATTAGGCTTGGGTCAGCAAGTCACTCACGCTCTCCTATACGGATGAGGCATCCTAAGATCTCTCGGCCACCCGTGTAGCTCAGGCTCAGCCTCACAACACACGCATCACAGAGAGATATAGTACGTACCTACCGCACTCGGAGCTGAATGATCATCTATCCTCACCTGGAACACACGAGGTGGTGGGAGAAGGCCAGAACCGCGACCTACAAAAGACTACATGTTGAACAAAAATGCGCGAATAATCGTACAACACATTTTATTTAATTTTTTAGAATTTGAGTTCGACCCCTTTTGGTTATCCTCTTGATTCGAAGTTGTATTGACACCATGACTTTTGTGGTTTTGGTGATTTGGGCTGCACCCGAATTTTAACGGGTTGCCTACGTATCTCTTGGAAGAGAATCAAGCCTTACGTAGTTCAGAAGTGTTTTGGACTTTTGTAATTTGCGTTTGGTTTGGTTTTGTTTTTTTTGGATAGAGTTGGATTTGATTTTTGTTTTCATATATGCATCAGAGGATGAAGTTCAAACCCACCTTCTAGGAAGGGTAGCTCAAACAACACTCCACCCGAGTAACCTGAGCCCACCTTCTCGGAAGGGTAACTCAAGTAACCCGCCTATCATTTTCATAGAAAACGGTTTGAATTTGATGTGGAGTATAATTTGGAATTTGACTTGTTTTGACTGGGAGGTCAATTTGAGGATTGTGGAATTTGGTTTTTGATTTTTGGATGTGGCTAAACTCGGCGAGCGAAAGCTTTGTATCGAGTTAGAGTAGACACTTTGGCTTTGATGAAAATTTGGTATTTGGAACGACTAAAGTCGACAAATGAATTTGAGGAGATTTGATGAAATGTTTGGGTGTGACTGGACTCAGTGAGGATTTGATTTACACTGAGTTTCCTACGTATCCACTTATCTGGTGGAATCAAGTCGTCGTGGTTCGGGACAAAAATGGATTTTGTATTTGGATTTGATCATGGGATCATTTGTGGGTGGTGATTGAACTCGATGGGCTTGAGCTTGACACCGAATGTCTTATTTATCTCTTGAAAGAGAATCACCTCACCTGTAGTTCTAAACGAACCAATTTATTTTGAATTTGGCAATTGAACCTGACGAGCTTTAGCTTCATGTCAAGAATCAAATCTTATATAGTTCTTTTGAGAACAAATTTAATTTGATTTGATATGGGCGACTGGATCCAATGTATATCTGAATCTTGACATCGGATTTCCTACGTAACTCATAGAAGAGTATCAAGTCTTCACGTAGTTCTTTTTAGAACAAATTTGATTTTGTTTTTGTTTGACGATTGAACCAGACGAGCTTTAGCTTTATGTCCGGTGGCCTACGTATCTGACAACTCGGAATCAAATCAGGCGTAGTTCTTTTGAGAACAAATGATTTAATTTGGCTGGGCTTTGACCTCGTATTCATTTAAAAGTGAATTTAGAGGTTGACGAATGTACCCGATATATTTTTAGGATTTAATATCGGGTTACCTACGTAGCCGATAAGAGGCGTCAAGTCTTTACGTAGTTCTCTTTAAGAACTGTTTGAATATGAGGAAATTTAATTTATGATTTTGACTCCGCTTTCTTTTTCCTCGTACCCAAAACTCGATGGGAAATTCCGTTTGGTACCCCCGAGTTTTTGACAATTTCGGATGGTGTCCCACACTTTTTTTTTGTCCGGATGGTACCCTTGAGTTTTGTCAAAAGTCCGGCTCATACCCAAAACTCATAATTTCTTCTTTTTAATGAATAAAACCACCCATTATTTTTATTTTTTCATAAATATGCCCATTAACTTTTAACATTGAACAAAACTACATATTAATTAACAAAATTCAACACAAAAGTGACAAAACCAACTTTATTTTTAAAAATTTTACAAAATCACATATTATTTCCAAATTTTTTATTGCAATATTTGTAAATGTGATTGATCAATATTTCCAAATTTTTTATTGCAATATTTCCAAAAATTTTTATTGCAATATTTTTAACACATATTTTTTTTCAAAACAATATTTAACTTATATCTCATTAACTTTAAACATTTGTAAATGTGATTGATCAATTTAACCAAATGCCTGATTATAATTTTTTTGAAAAAGTAAAGTAAATTTTATTTATTTATTTTTCTTCTTGTAAAAGAAAAATATAATAAGAGATTAATCATTCTTATTTTATTAGGTTTTATGTATTCCAAACAAAAGAAATGAATAACACATTCTTTTATTACACAAGAAATGATTTTGTGCATTTTTTAAAGCATAAAGGGTGGTTTTACACAAAGTATGGTTTTACGAAGTATTTTTTTATAATGTATAGGTTAACTATTTTTGTTCACATAATAAGATAGTGGATTTGTGCAAAATTTTGTAAATAATGAGTGATTATGTACATGCAATATTTGACAAATAATGAGATTTATTTTTTATAAAATATGAAAAATATGTAACGGATCTTTTGTGTAATGTCAAAAATAATAGTTGATTTTCTTCAAAAAAAATTTGGAAAGAATGGGTATTTTTTGCTACAACTTTGGCAATAATGTGTGATCTTATTAATTTTAAAAAATAAAGGTGATTTTGTCAATTTTGTTTTCAATTTAGTTAAATGATAAGTAGTTTTGTTTAATGTTAAAAGTAAATGGGCATATTTATGAAAAAATAAAAATAAAGGGTGGTTTTATTCATTAAAAAGAAGAAACTATGCGTTTTGGGCATGAGCCGGACTTTTGACAAAACTCAGGGGTACCATCCGGACAAAAAAAAAGTGTGGGACACCATCCGGAATTGTCAAAAACTCGGGGTACCAAACGGAATTTCCCTTTTTTTTATTATCAGTTCTTCACATGCTCAGGCTCTTTGCCCCGAGCGAATGAGCGATCGAAGACGACGCCGCACTCCACAGCTTCCCACGCTTTAGAGCTCCGGTCTCGGGTGATTGTAGCGGAGAGGAGCAGAGCAAGGGCGGCGCAAGGCAAGGTAAGGGCGGAGCGAGGGCGGAGTGAACCGAAGACGTTTCGATCTCGGGTATGTGCTAAGGTTTTTTTTTTCCTTTGTTTTGCAAATTTCAGCCCCCAAAGCTTCGATTTGGGTGGTATTTAAGAAATTAAAGCACAAATTATACACTCCTTTCGCCCTACCCTTTAATTGTATGCTTGAATTTCGAGTTTAATCGATTTCGTTGCAATTTCTAGATTGCAATTTGGGGCTTTTCGGTTTGGATTCCGAACAATTGAAGGGGAAGGCCAATTCAGGGCTCAAAGGGCTGAGACGGGCAGGAGCTTCTGCTGCTCGAAGAACCCTCAGGTTCGATCCTTTTTTTTTCTCTTCAATCTGCCTTTAATTTGATCCAATTTAGGCTTCGATCGATTTGTAATTTAAGATTTATTTCTTTTGTTTGGAGCTTTTGACTCAAGTAGTCGGACCTGGGATGCAAGGGAGGCTGGCCGCTCGTTGAAGAAAGCGAAGAAGACCAACTCAGGTTCTTCTCTTCTTGTTCCTTCCTCCTGAACTTTACACTTGCTGGACTTGCCCCGATTATTTTGGGCTCACATGCTTAGTTTAGTTTGCCACCGATTTGTTTGATCTTTCTGATTTGAGTTTTAGGTTCGTCAGTGTGCTTGAACCTATATGTACTTTGAGTTTGAGATGAGAAAGTCGAGTTCCTCCAATCTCAGTGTTTTCTTTCATAAACGTTTGATTTAGAGCATGGCCCCTTGATTCTCCTTGCTTCTTTTCTTTATTTTGTACAGCTCCTCATAAATTTTAGACTTGAATTTGCTATGCTTTACGCAAGATTTGTGAGTCTCTTGCAGTGCTTCTTCTCGGGTATTTGATCCGAGTAACTTGTCATATATTGGGTTGGCTGGCTATGTTTTGCCAATCCCATCCCAGCCCCTCTTTTTTTTTTTAAATCTGATTTGGAGCTTTTTGGTAACCGATTTGCACAGATTTAGTTTGAACATAATCTGCGTGGCTGAGTTTTGTGAATTTTGTTTGTTTGTTGTTTGTTTGTTTTTTCTCCTTGCAACTTGTAGACATCCTTGAAATGAGGCTTTGTGCCTCGGCAGAAACTTCAACAGGGGTTCACCCTCATTTAGGGTAGATTCCTGATAGCCTTAAAGTTTTGACTTGTGGATTTTGTTGTGTGAAACTGAATTCCTTTTCTTTGCCTTCAATTTCATTCTTCATGCCTTGTTGCAAGCCATGGATCTGTTTCTTTTGGTTTGCTCGCACCGTTTGCAATTTGTGTGCTTGCATGAGTTGGCTAGTTTAGGAGGAAAATCCAGCAGCGTTTCGCCCTCTTTTAGGGCTATTTGATGATTCTGAAACCCGGGCCACAAGCGAAAGCTCGCAAGGTTTGCAAGGGCGGGGTTTCGAGAATCGATTTTGACAGCACTTCGACTTGTTTTGGGGCAATTTGATGACTCCGAAACCAAGGCCACAAGCGAAAGCTCGCAAGGTTTGCAAGGGCGGGGTTTCGAGAGTCGATTGCGCGGTCCTTCGATTTGATTTGATTTGAGGGCGATTGATGACTCCGAAGCCCAGGCCACAAGCGAAAGCTCGCAGGGTTTGCAAGGGCGGGGTTTCGGGAATCACCAAAAACCCGACATGGAGAGAAGGCTACCTGTTTGCCTCCTCTTCTTCTTTGCTGCTTGTTGCGTGTTCTGCTGCGTGAGCTTCTCCCTTAGTTTCTTTGTACTGGTGTGTTTGTATGGCTTTTGAGGGTGGCTTTTTCTTTCTTTCCCTCTGCCTTTTTCTGCAGCCGTGTCGCCTCCTGTAAGCCTAGGAAATCAGCAGCTTTTATAGGGAAAAATTAGGAGGGAGATGGATCCCTACTTTCCTTGTTTTCCTGTGTGCAATATTACTCTTTTTCCTTTTTCTTTCAGAGAATACACAGTTGCTTTTTATTGCCCCTTCATATCACTGATTTCCTTCCTTTGCTTTTTCTCCTATTGCATATACACGTTACTGGCTGCATTTTTTTTATTTGTTTATCTATTTTGTTGATAAACTTTGGCAACCACATTCAGGTTGGGTTTTGGGCCTTTATTGTGGGATTGTATTGGGCCATCATCATAATTGAAAAGCCCATGTGGATTTTTTTTCTTATAACTCACTAACTCAACCATGTTTTACTTTTGCAGATTGAATAACGAGCTGAGCTAAGCTGGATTCCGAGAAACTCGCCACCCAAGTGACTAGCTTTGTGATCTCGGCAACTTGCTTTTTATTTTTTTATTTTTTTTTAAAGTGTATGCTCAACTATTGTATTAAATTTGTATACTTTAGTTTATGAGCTTGTAATACGCTAGAATGATGTATTTGATACATAACACATTTCAAGCGCTCTTTACTTGTTTGTAATCATTGTCACCAAACTTGCTCTCACATAAGATATACGAACTATCATGTGAAGTCTTTCACAAAAATAATCCCACCAGCGTATAAGGTAACATTTTAATAAAGGATGAATTTTTACACCCAAACAGATGCCCCTGAGATAGACAGGTCGTAGGTCCCACGATAGAACACAACCTCCCGAGCAGTCTAAGTCTCAGGGGGACTGTACTCCCTCAGCAACAATGCTTTGAAGTCCTCATAGCTCCACTTGGCCCGGTCCGCCTTGTGCACGGACCATCGGTCAAAGGCATCCTTCTGCAGGAGACCTACGGACAGCCTCCGTGCTCAATAGCTGGTGTGCCGATAAAGTCGAAGATACCGTCTAGCTCTCGGAACCACATCTCCGGTGTCTCCAGCAAAGTGTGGTGGGTGGCACTGTCCTAATGTCTTCACCCAATCGATGCGCTTCTCGGGGGGCGCGCCAACAACAGGCATAGCGGGCTGCTCTACTGAAACAACATGCATTGGGTATAACTGCCTACTCAGCTCGAATCTGACCCTCAGGTGCTCTTCTCTCACCATCTCTAGCAATGTAGCTCGGTTGATCTACCCGGGTGTAACCTCTGGCGAGGGATCAGGGTCGACCCCGCCTACCTTTGGTGGCGGAACTCTCTCAATTGTCTCGTCGATGACTACTCTACGAGGGGGTCCTCCCCTACCCCGACGCACTGGCCCCCCATGCCCGATCTGCCCACTATTTGTACCGACCATAATCACTGCACAAAAAGGGTGAGCCTAACACTCACACATAAGCAATCAGCGAGAATTAATATGATCCCCTTCGAGGGGGGTTGCCTTGGGACCCAATTTAATAATGTCACATAAACTATCTAGAAGCTGCCCTTCGAGGGACGATTGATCGAAGGGGACAACTACCTCTCGGTCTCTAGGTCCTACTCGGCTACTCCAACCACCACGGTGCAAACTCCTTGGAGTCTTTTAGGCCCTCTGTAAAGTACAAAGCTAGGGTTAAATCCCGACTTAAATAAGAATTTAAATGGAGCTCTCGAAGCCAAATATATAATTAAATCCAATTTATAATCTCAAAACTTAAAAGTGGAAGTAAAATCCGTGTGGAAATTCGATTCAAAATTCTGTCGGAACTTGCTTTGAAATATTTTAAATAAAATCAATCGCCCGAGGATGGAAATTTTCAAAATTTCACGAATTTCAAAATCAAATCAATAAGAATAATTATATTTAAATAAAATAATAGATCCGAAATTTACCGGTCTTTACAAAATCAGTGAATAGATGTTGCGCTTTCTTTCCACATGTTGTTCTTTCGACTCTTGTGAACTGCATTTATAATTTTTTATTTTCAAAATCTGGAAATTGATATACTTTTTCATAGTGCGCTAGATTAGTTTAATTAATTAAGAATTATAAAAATCTCAAATGCTTTGTTACATGTTTGGGGTATGGTATTCTTAATTGAATCTTGGCTTCTAAAATTTTGTCTTTACCATGAATATTTTCGCTCAGCTAGCTTTGAAACATTAGATCCGTCATTGTTAACACTATTTTTATCCAAAAAGAGGGATTTAATTTAATCATTTAAGGCAAAAGGAACAAAAGGAGGGTTGAAAATTAAAGTGATTAGTTGACTTGTTAATTCTTCAAGTCCTAATGGCGTGTCGTTTTACCCAACAGAGCACGTCGTTTGCTTGTACGCTTCTATTAGGGTATATCACTTGTAAGCAAATTGAAGCAAGGGAAATTTAGTTTGATATCCCTGAGTTTTTGATAATTTAGGTTAATGTCCTATACTCTTTTTTTATCCTTAATGATGCTCCTAAATTTTGTCAGAAATTCAGCTCACGTCCAAAACTTTTATTTTCTTCCTTTTAATGAATAAAATCACATTTTTTTTGGTTTTATTTAACAAAAAACTCATCTATATATATATATATATATATATATATATATATATATATATATATATATATATATATATATATATATATATTGTATAACCTTTTAATATAAGACTTTATGCTGATGTGCCATTTTTACCATCATTTTAGGGATTTTGCCCAATTGCGCTTATCCTTTCAATTGTTTTTTTTTTTGTTTTAAGTCTTATTTTTCTTTTCATTTTTTTAATTCTTTTTTCCTCTTCTTTCATCTCACATCACATTATGACAAATTGATTTAATTGCACTTTTTTTTATTTAGTTCAATTTTTCTAATTCCATTATGTTTTATTTCATTTGATCTACTTCCATTTTTTTCTCTACTATTGGAATGTCGAATCGAAGAAAACATTCAAGGAAAGTTTATCTTATGTTATATATTTTGGTATTTTATATCATTTATTTTTGTATCTTGTGTCTCAGTTTCTTTTGCAGCACCACTATCGAATAATACGTACAGTTAATGCAATAGTTTCATTCATTGTATTGACTAAACCAATATTAAAAACATCTGTAAGAATATAAAGATAATAAAGTGAAGAACACCAACCGATTAGCAAAAAAGGATAATCACATTATCATAAATACCGTCCGCGGACAAATATCCAAAGGCTAACTCAAACACAGTCATCCGCGGATACAAAAGAGTGGGCACGTGGCGGCCATACCCACACCCCACGAGTAGAACACGTGTCGAGTGGCGAATACCACATGGCACAACATTCGGGACCACCCGGGACCTATAAAAGCGAGAAACTTCATTAAACAAAGGGACTTTTTGGGAAAAAGGAGAGAGGAGGAGGAAGAAGGAGCGGATCAAGGTCAGGTGAACTTAAACAGAAATCTGAAACAAGGAGAATTGGGAGAGGAAGTCGTACGCGTCTTAAAGGATCTCTTCCGTCGTAAAATCGAAACCGTTCATTGACTTGCTCCGCGGATACCGCGGATATAGACCTTGTTCATCCTTAGTAAAACTTTCCACTAAACTTAAAAGTCTGTTGTTGTTGGTCCTCAAGATAATCAACGACGACAGGTAAGCAAGCCAATTTTCCGAAATTGTCCAGAGAAAACTCGATAAGGGAATAATGTTTCAAACTCATAGATAGATTTCTTCATGTGAGATCATGAGATTGATTGTAATGTCCTCCTTAGGGTTTCCATTCATTGATATAACATATATATATAGGTTACAAAGGTATTGGGCCTTAATGGGCTTTTAGCCCACTATACAATATTAAGACCTATGTAATCTATCAAACCCCCGCAGTCGAAACGGGAGGGGTCCCTACAATGAGACTGGAACGAAAATCAATGAATAACTGTCGAGGTAAACCCTTGGTGAATATATCAGCGTACTGATAAGAGGACGGGACATGGAGAACGCGGACATGTCCAATGGCAACCTTGTCCCTTACAAAGTGGAGATCAAGCTCAATGTGCTTCGTGCGTTGATGCTGGACTGGGTTGCTAGCCAGGTAGACGGCGGAGACGTTGTCCGTATAGACTAGAGTGGCCTTCTGAAGGGGACAACGGAGCTCAAGGAGGAGGTTCCGGAGCCAAGAGCACTCGGACACAACGTTGGCAACACCCCTGTATTCGGCCTCAGCGCTGGAGCGAGATACGACGGACTAATGCTTGGCAGACCATGACACAAGGGTGTCGTTGAGGAAGACGTAGTACCCAGACGTGGAGCGACGTGTGTCAGGACAACCACCCCAATCTGCATCAGTGTAAGCAACAAGATCAAGCTTAGAGGAAGGAGTGATCGTGGTGCCGAGCTCAAGAATGCCGCTGATGTACCGAATGATCCGCTTCAAAGCCTGAAAGTGAGGTTCCCTAGGTGCATGCATGAACAAGCAGACCTGCTGAACGGCGTAACTAATGTCAGGCCTGGTGAAAGTGAGATACTGAAGAGCACCAGCGAGGCTCCTGTACAATGTCGGGTCATCAACCAAAGGACCAGAATGAGCACTGAGCTTGTTGGATGTATCGACAGGGGTGGCGACTGGATTACAGTTGACCATCTTAGCTCGAGAAACAATCTCTGCAGCATACTTACTCTGTGAGAGAAACGGACCTGACGCCTGACGCTGAACATCAACTCCCAAAAAATAAGACAGCTGACCCAGATTAGACATGGCGAATTCCGCACTCAACTGCGAAATAATAGACGTCCGAAGAGCATCAGAAGAGGCGGTGAGAATGATGTCGTCGACATATAGCAACAGGAATGCCAAGTCTGAGCCTCGGCGATAGATAAATAGAGACGAATCAGAACGACTCCCAGTGAAACCCAAACGGAGCAGATGAGAGGCAAAACGCTGAAACCAAGCCCGCGGAGCCTGTTTCAGACCATACAGAGAGCGCTTGAGGAGACAGACATGCTTCGGACGGTCAGCATCAGCAAACCCCGGCGGCTGAAACATGTAGACAGTCTCATTCAGATGGCCATGGAGAAATGCGTTCTTGACATCTAACTGATGGATGGCCCAGTTGCGCGACAGAGCTAGACTCAGGACCACTCGGATAGTGGCAGGCTTGACCACAGGGCTAAACGTCTCATCACAATCAATACCTGCCTGCTGAGATCTACCGTTCACCACAAGACGGGCCTTATAGCGCTCCAAAGTCCCATCAGATCGGAACTTGTGACGAAAGAGCCACATACAACGAATGACGTTCGCCTCAGGAGGGCGAGGAACAAGAATCCAAGTACCATTCTTCGTAAGGGCCCTGTATTCGTCGAGCATAGCCGCCTGCCAATTCGGGTCTTGGAGGGCTGTTTTGTGGGATGTGGGAATGGGGGAGAGGGAGGTCTGGGTGGAGGCAGAGGGTGATTGGGTGTCGGGACGGATGGGAGCAAGAGGGGCTAAGCATGGGGATGAGACGGTGGGCGCAGCAGAGCTGCGGGTAAGGGGTGCAGAGGCGGTGTGGGATGTGGCGGGCGCAGCATACCCTGCGGCGGGCGCCGCAAGTGGGTGATGCGAGACGGGGAGGGATGCGGCGGGCGCAGCATGTGTTGCGGCGGGCGCCGCCAGTAGGTGATGCGATGCTGGGGGCATGGGCAATTGATAGGCTGCGGGCGCAGCAGTGTGCGGCGCCCGTGGCATTGGTGTTTGGTGGGGGGACTGCTTTGCTAGGCTATGAGGTTGGATGGTGGGGCGATGGGTGGTAGTCATGGATACGATCTGACGGGGTCGGAAGACACCGGAGACGCTGCGGGTGTGTGGTCTGGTGATGGGGGTGGGGGAGGGGGAGACGCAGGAGCACCGGGAGAGCTCTAGGGAAGAATGAAGTGAGGGAATGGTGACTCAGACTCTGTCGACGACACAGGGGGTGTAGGAGACGCGAAGGGAAATCGCGACTCATCAAAGGTGACATGACGAGAGAGAATGATCATGTGAGTCTTGATATCGAGGCAAATGTAACCGCGATGATCAGACAGGTAGCCAAGAAAGACACAAGGGGTGGAGCATGGGTGAAGCTTGTGGGGGGAGGTGGATGCCTGGTTAGGGAAACACAAGCAACCAAAGGTACGAAGGTGATCATATATGGGCAAAGTGCAATACAGTGCCTGAAACGGCGAGCGATGGTTGAGGGTGGTGGAAGGGAGAATGTTGAGGAGGTAGCATGTGGTGGCCAAGGCGTAAGGCCAATAAAGGAGGGGAATGGATGCGTGAAAAAGAAGAGTGCGCATCATATTAGTAATGGTTCGGATGATTCGTTCGGCTTTGCCATTTTGTTGAGAGGTGTAGGGGCAGGACAAGCGATAGGAGATCCCATTGGTATTAAAGAAAGTGTGAAAATCTTTGTTATCAAATTTGCGACCATTGTCGCATTGGAAACACTTGACAGAGGTGTGAAACTGTGTTTTGATGTAAGCGTGGAATTTGGCAAAGATAGGGAACACTTGAGATTTAAAGTGCAAAGGGAAAACCCATAAGAAATGTGTATAATCATCCAGAAACAAAAGGTAATACTTATGACCCTCCTTGCTAGGCACAGGAGATGTCCAAATATCACTATGAATAATATCAAAAGGTGCAAATGTAGTGTTTAAAGCTCGCTGAAAAGGGAGTTTGACATGCTTGCCTAACTGACAAGACGAACATAAACTAGAGCGATGCTCTTTATTACATTGGACAAGACTCTTAGAACGAAGTATATCTAAAACTGTAGGACTGGCATGACCAAGGCGTGCATGACCAAGGCGTGCATGCCAAAGACTGGATGATGATGCCGAGAGGGCGACTAGACTTGACGGGCTGGATGGTGAGGGCGACGACACAGGATAGAGCTCCCCGGTGCTATTACATCTCAGGCGAGTAACCCCCGTAGAAAGATCCTTCACAGAGAAACCAAACGGATCAAACACAAGAGAAACATTATTGTCAGTGGTGAACTGACGGACAGAGATAAGGTTTTTGACAAGTTTGGGGGCAACAAGGACATTGTTGAGGTGCAAAGGGTTGGTAGGGGTTTGTAGTGTCGTGTGGCCAATATCCGAAGTAGCAAGGCGACCACCGTTGCCGACGATAATAGAATGAGCAGGACCCTTAAAAGAAAGAGATGAGAGAGTACCTGAGGAGTTCGTCATATGAAAGGTAGCGCCAGTGTCCATGTACCAAGCGCCGTTAGGGGGTGTCAGCTGCATGGAAGAGAAGGCGTTGTGCACATCACTCGGGTATGCCTGATCAGACGACGGGCGGGGAGCAGGACCCAACAAGCCCTGCTGACGGTTGGGATACGGGACTGGTCCACGAAACGACGCACCGGGGTAGCCATAGGGCATCCAAGGAGGGTAGCCAGGGTTGGGGTACCAAGAGGGGTGGCGGGGATCGTAGTGCTGCGGGCGACCATTGCTGCGGCCGCCGCCGCCGCCCCTTGGTCCCTGCTGGTCGTTGTTGCGGCCGGGCTGGAGGGCAAGCTGCTCGATGATGTCACTGGATGAGACCAACACCGTCTTGTCTTTGGCGGCGTCGGTTGTCTGACGTTGAAGGCAAGTCTCCTCCAGGATCAGTTGAGACCAGGTCTTCTCGAACGTAGGGAGAGGTTCTGTCTGCTGTATATGAGTAGCAGCAGGATTGTATTCGGAAGGGAGGCCCGAGAGTACCTGGAGGACGAGACGGGTGGCGCTGGGTTTGGAGTCGACGACGTCGAGCTGATCGGCCAGGGTCTTGATGTGCTGACAGTAGGCAGATATCGACGGAAAAGAAGAAAGCTTGCAACTTGAGAATTCGTGCTCGAGATAGACAACTTGGGTGGACTTGTTGTCTTGAAAGATATCCTGATGTTTCTTCCAAGCATTCAAGGCGGAGTCTTTGGGGTCGAGTATGGTGGTTAATAGATCTTTTGAGATGGTGTTGAAGATCCATTTAAGGACAATGGTGTCAAGTTGAGCGAAGAGATCGTCGTCTTCGCTTTCCGGGCGTTTGGCGGAGGAGTCAATGTGGTGGAGGACTTTATGAGCCTTAACATGGGTCATGAAGAGGTGCGACCACATGGTGTAGGTACTGGATTCATGATCAAGAATGATAGGGATGCAATTTTTGATATTGGAGATGGTTAGGGCGGAATGGAATGGTGATTTGGTAGCGGTGGGTTCGGTAATCATTGTGACGAGGATGATAGAGAGAGATAGGAGAGAGAGTGGGTGGCGGCAAGGGGATGGGGAGGCCGACGGTAGGAGGGGTGGCCGAGGCTGGGGAGCGGCGAGGAGAGAGAGAGAGGGCGGCGAGGAGAGAGAGAGGAGTGGCGGCTAGGGTTTAGAGAAAAAAATTTAGGGTCTTTGGATCTTAGGCTGTGATACCATGTGAGATCATGAGATTGATTATAATGTCCTCCTTAGGGTTTCCATTCATTGATATAACATATATATATATATATATATATATATATATATATATATATATATATATAGGTTACAAAGGTATTGGGCCTTAATGGGCTTTTATCCCACTATACAATATTAAGACCTATGTAATCTATCACTTCCCACGGCACAGGTTGGGCCGCGTCGATTATTTCGATGCGGGTCAGGTAAGCCCGTTGGGAAATACTGATAACCACACTAGGTAGATTCCCGCGTCCCACTAAAAATGGAGGCCTTGATCGATTGAGCTTTGTCACTAGCGCCGTCTGTGGGAACCCCCTCACACTAAGGGGTTCTCTTAAAAAAGTTCTTTTCGATAAAGTCATACAAAGACCCTCAGACCTTTGAAGAAAGCTAGGGTCTGAGTTTGAATTTAGAAATATAAATTTTTGCATGTAAAGTTAAACCTTTCACTATCGACAGATTCACAACACTAAGAAGATGAGTGATAACGAAAACAATCCAACCCAGGATATGAGCCAAGGGATGCACCAGGATCAGGAGGCCTCAAGCATGTCTATCCCATTGACACCACCACCAAATCCGGATGGCGAAATGGGAGATTAGCACCTCAGTACCCCTCCGCATCATCATAGCAATCAACATGGACTAGAAGAAGGATACATACCACAGAACTTCTGGTACTATGAGGCACGTCGCGAGCAACCCAACCCCTTTCAGCAAGAGCAGTCTCAATACTTTTATTATGATCAGTGGGGGCAGAATCCGCATCAACAGGGGAATTATCGACAGGAAGAGCAGTATGGAAATTTTGATAGATATAACAATGCGTACGATAATCCCAGCAACTGGAACTATGGTTTTCAGAATCAGGAAATACCGCGCCAGACATGGCAGAATGATCAGTGGCACCGAGAGAATAAACATCGACGCGGAGAAAGGTCAACAGACGTTTCCACCTCTACAAAATCCGACTCAGCGGAGAAGAGAAACGAAAACGCACCAGCGGTTTTTCCATCAGTGTTTACCCAGGAAATTTATTCCGCGACAGTGCCAAAACGGTGGAGAGATGTGAACCTCATGAAATATGATGGGACGACTGATCCTGAAGATCATCTTTGCCACTTTACGACCGCAATGGGAATAAACGAATACAATGATGCCATGTTGTGTAGAACGTTCCCTTCAACCTTAACAAAGATCGCACTCACCTGGTTCACAAACCTTCCAAAAGGTTCTGTAACCAATTTTGCCCAGATGTCCCACATCTTCACGTCCCATTTCGGAAGTGCGCGATCGAGAAAGAAGACCATTCTCGACCTGAATTCCATTAGACAAGGAGCTGGGGAATCCTTGGGGCACTTCTTCACACGTTTTACCAACATGGTAGTACAAATCTCCAACTTTAATCATGAATCGGCAATCATCATACTCATGGGGAATTTAGCGGAAGGAGACTTCAAGACATACCTGTTTCGGAAGAAACCAACAAGTTACGATGACTTGAGAGAGCGGGTGTCAAGGTAGATTGAGGCAGAAGAAGCAGCTGCGTCCAGTTCTAAAGCAAATACAAGGAATCCAGGTCTCTTTGGGAAGCTTGCTGGAAAATTCAGGAAAGAGAAAGCTAAGCCACCCAGACATCATTCAGAAGCTGTAGATTTTCATCCCCATCGCGATGAAGTGCACATGAATTCAGAAAGAGGGCAAGGATCTCATCATAGGGAAGATCACCCGCGTTCCTATCATCCAAGGGATAACCGCTATGGAAATCATGAAACGAGATTTCCACCAAGAAGGGAGGACCGACCTAACCAGAGGCCAGATTGGGAAGACCGAAACCCTAGGTTTGACAACTCTAGTGATCAGCAGGACCGTTATTTAAGGCAACAGGATCAGCGTAGAGATCCCCCTTTTCATAACCGAGGAAGGGGGAGAGGAAGAAGAGGACGCGGAAGTAGGTACAACTATACACTTGCAGTCCAGAGATCCGTCAATCAGAGAGAAACTCGAAAACCAGAAGCAGGCCAAATACCGGAACCTGAGGGTTTCATCAATACCCTCGCAGGAGGCTTTTCCATGGCAGGATCCAGTAGACAAGAAAAGAGAAATTACGAAAGAGAAGGAAGACAGCCTCCGTCCGCGTCAAGTAGAAGAATATCCTTTGCACAACATGAAGACATTTCCTTTTCACCAAAGGAAGTAAGGATGCCGCACTCAGATCCTTTAGTCATCCATGCTCAAATAGCTGCCAAAACAGTCAAAAGAGTTTTTATTGTTACTGGTTTATCAGTTGACATCTTATCATGGGAGGCTTTCTCTCAAATGGGGATATCCGCAGCGTCATTGAAACCGTATTCAGGAACTTTAATCACGTTCTCAGGGGGAGAGGTACAAGTGGTAGGCACGATCGAGCTTATAGTGGTTTTGGGAACGGCCCCAAGAAGACGCGTGGAAAGTATTGTATTCACAGTAGTGAAGATTCCTACTGTATACAATGCTTTACTGGGTCGCGTCTCGCTCTATAAATTCCAGATGGTAGTTTCAATCTACCACTTTGTGGGAAAGTTCCCTTTGCCCGGAGGAGGAATTGGTGAGGTTCGCGGTCAGCAACCAGAAAGTAGAAGCTGTTACCTGACTTCTATCTAGAAGAGCAGAGAAGTGATGTGTATTAGTGAAAATTGTGAATCCGTAGTCGGGGACAACGATTCGACGGAACTTTCAGAGGCTGAACTAGAGGTGAGACCGACAGAAGCAAAAATATCAACCGCGGATGAAAGAATTACATACGCACCATTCCCAAACCCGGAGGAGAAAGTCTATCTAGGACAGGCACTGGAGATAGAAGAAAGAGTTCGGGTCCTGGAAATCATAACGAAGTCAAGAGACATTTTTGCCTGGACTCCACGAGATCTGCTAGGAGTCCCGCCCGCGATCGCTTTGCATACCTTAAGAATTCGTCCAGGAACAAAGCCCATAGTACAGAAGAAAAGGAAGATGGGCTCCTGAGAAATCTGTCGCGGCAAAGGAAGAAACTAATAAGCTTTTAGAAGCAGGGTTCATAGAGGAAGTAGAAGACTCAGATTGGCTCTCGAACGTGGTTCTAGTGAAGAAATTAAATCTAATGGGAAATGGAGAATGTGCATCGACTTCACCGACCTTAACAAATCCTGCCCCAAGGATAGTTACCCGTTACCGTCCATAGACGAACTCGTCGATGGAATCGCGGGTAATAAGGTCCTTAGTTTTCTTGATGCTTACTTTGGATACAATCAGATAAATTTGAACTCTTCAGATAAGAAAGCTACTTTCTTCATCACCAATCAGGGGATATTTTGCTACCGCGTCATGCCTTTCGGACTTAGGAATGCTGGAGCTACATTTCAGAGAGCGGTTGATCGGATCTTCCGTGATCAGATTGGTACGAATGTATCAATTTATGTGGACGATATCATGGTCAAAAGTGAGAAGGCAGAGGAACATGCGGCAGATCTGCAGGAGACTTTTGATTCTCTTCGCTAAGGAGGTTTAAACTTGAACGCGAAAAAGTGTGTCTTTGGCGTTGATTCTGGAAAATTCCTTGGTTTCATGGTCAGCCATCGAGGAATCGATGTGAATCCCGAAAAAGTCACGGTGATTCAAAATCTGCAACCACCACGGACGATCAAAGAATTGTAGTCTTTAAATGGAGCAGTAAATTACCTAAGCCGTTTTTGCTCCTGCCTGGCGGACAGGTCATTACCCTTCTTTGCTTTGCTCAAGAAAAAGGGGCCGATACAGTGAACTCCCGAATTACAGAAAGCATTCGGGAGTTTGAAAGTTTTCTTGTCAACACTCCCCACTCTTCATCAACCCGAGAAACAAGAAGTTCTACATCTATACCTGTCAGTTAAGAACGTCACTATCAGTGCAATCTTGACGCGAGAAGAAAAATACCCAGTTTATTACATCAGTCGTGTGCTGCAGGATGCTGAAACGCGGTATGAACCAGTGGAGAAAATGATTTTGTGTCTGATATTCGCGGCAAGAAGGTTGAGGCCATACTTCCAGGATCACCTTATCCGAGTAATGACTGACTTGCCGATGCGTCAAATCCTCCACTCTCCATGCCTGTCGGGGAGAATGATGAAGTGGGCGGTCGAGATGATAGAGTTTGAAATCGAATATACCCCGCGGAAGGCAGCTCTGGAACAGGTTTTAGTCGATTTTATAGGCGAAACCAGTTTTGAATTGAATGCTCAAACAGAAAAAAGTGAATGGACACTCAGGGTGGATGGTGCAGCCAATAAAGATGGGTGCGGAGCTGGGGTTACCCTCACAGCACCTGATGAACGACAATACAATTACGCCTACAAATTAGAATTCCAAGCTACAAATAATGAGGCTGAATACGAAGCACTGCTTGCAGGACTAGAAGTAGCTTTAGTGAAAGGCGCCAGGCAAGTATCAGTTTACACCGATTCGGAAGTAGTGACGCGGCAGATAACAGAAGAATATGAGGCAAAAACCGGTTTAATGCCTGATTATCAAAGAAAGGCGCGGGCGTTGTCAAAAGCTTTCTTGAGTTTTTGCCTAACGGCGGTTCCCAGAAGTGACAATCAGCAGGCAGAAGCGCTGGCTCGGTTGGGAGCTGTAATGCCTGAGGAAGTAGGAAAGGAAGTGATCCTCGAAAGGATGAACAGTCGAAGACTTATCCAAGAAGTCTACCAAGTGCAGGGAATTGAAACGGAAGATTGAAGAACGCCGATCGCGGACTATTTGGGAAAGGGCGTCTTACCCGAAGAAAGAGACGCTGCTAAGAAAGTAATCGCAAAATCTTCTCGATTCACCATCAGAGAGGGGAGGCTATACAAGAGAGGCTACTGTCTCCCAGAACTATTGTGCATATCAACAAAGGAGAGAAGTCTCATTGTAGAAGAATTACATGATGGAGTTTGTGCGCACCACCAAGGGTGGAGAGCTGTTGTGGCCAAAGCAACCAGGCTAGGGTATTATTGGCCAACTCTGAAGCGAGATGTTCATGATTATATCCAGAAATGCGACGCGTGTCAATGATTTGGAAACTTGATCCACCACCCTTCCGAGGTACTAAAAAGTATAACTGGTGCTTTCCCTTTTTCTGTCTGGGGAATGGACATCTTAGGTCCATTTCCTACTGCCCCTGGTCAGTTGAAGTATGTGTTAGTCTTGGTTGATTATTTCACAAAGTGGGTAGAGGCCGAAGCAATGGGATTAATAACCGCGGAAAAGGTGAGGAGATTCTTATGGAAGAATATTGTCTGCCGTTTCGGAGTACCCGACTCGATAATCACAGATCATGGACCTCAATTTGATTATGAAACGATTAGAGATTTCTGCGCCGGTTTAGGCATAAACCTCAAAATTTCATCTGTGGCCCATCCGCAGACGAACGGGCAGGCGGAAACAACCAATCGACAATTATTGTATGGGATACAAAAGAAACTCGGGAACACAGCAAAGGGGCAGTGGGAAGAACTACTACCTTTAGTGCTCTAGTCCTACCACACGTCAACAAAGACTCCGACTGGAGAAACCCCGTTTTCTTTAGTCTTCGGTATGGACGCGATCATCCCAGTTGAAAGATTGGTTCCTTCAGCGTGAATAATAGCATACAACCAAGAAACCAACGATGAAGCATTGGAACTCGAACTCCATCTCATAGAGGAGCGCAGGATGGCAGCATCTTTGAAAGAGCAAGAATACAAGAGGAGGCTATCTAAATATCGGGATAGGCGAATTCACCCACGGCATCTCAAGGAAGGGGATTTGGTGCTCCGCCAAACTACCTCTAGAGGGAAACTGGACCCCAACTGGGAAGGACCTTATGTGATCGTGAAAGAGGCTCAAGAAGGAGCGTACAAGCTCAGCACCCCTGAAGGTATCGTTTTGAACAAGACTTGGAATGATGATAATCTAAAAAAGTACTATGTATAATTACCAAATAGTTGTATGAAACAAAAAGCTTAGTCGCCCCCGTAAAAATTAAATAAAGCGGTTAAAGGGCGCTTTTATTATGTTCAACTCCAGGGGAACTTCTTACAATAAGTCTTTGGACGCTGGAGCTTGGCTCCGCGTCAGGCCTCTGATCGAATCCGCATTCTCAGAGACGAGATTTCATATTAAGTCCTAGAACGCTGGAGCTTGGCTCCGCGTCAGGCCTCTGATCGAATCTGCATTCTCAGAGACGAGATTTCATATTAAGTCCTAGAACGCTAGAGCTTGGCTCCGCGTCAGGCCTCTGATCGAATCTGCATTCTCAGAGACGAGATTTCATATTAAGTCCTAGAACGCTGGAGCTTGGCTCCGCGCCAGGCCTCTGATCGAATCCGCAGTCTCAGAGACGAGATTTCATATTAAGACCTAGAACGCTGGAGCTTGGCTCCACGTCAGGCCTCTGATCAAATCTGCATTCTCAGAGAAGATATTTTACAATAAGTCCTTGGACGCTGGAGCTTGTCTCCGCGTCAGGCCTCTGATCGAATCTGCATTCTTAGAGACGATATTTTACAATAAGTCCTTGGACGCTGGAGCTTGTCTCCGCGTCAGGCTTCTGATCAAATCTGCATTCTCAGAGATGATATTTTACAACAAGTCCTTGGACGCTGGAGCTTGGCTCCGCGTCAAGCCTCTGATCGAATCTGCATTCTCAGAGAAGATATTTTACAATAAGTCCTTGGACGCTGGAGCTTGTCTCCGTGTCAGGCCTCTGATCGAATCTGCATTCTCAGAGACAATATTTTACAATAAGTCCTTGGACGCTGAAGCTTGTCTCCGCGTCAAGCCTCTGATCGAATCTGCATTCTCAGAGACGATATTTTACAACAAGTCCTTGGACGCTGGAGCTTGGCTCCGCGTCAGGCCTCTGATCGAATCTGCATTCTCAGAGAAGATATTTTACAATAAGTCCTTGGACGCTGGAGCTTGTCTCCGCGTCAGGCCTCTGATCGAATCTGCATTCTCAGAGACGATATTTTACAACAAGTCCTTGGACGCTGGAGCTTGGCTCCGCGTCAGGCCTCTGATCGAATCTGCATTCTCAGAGACGATATTTTACAATAAGTCATTGGACGCTGGAGCTTGTCTCCGCGTCAGGCCTCTGATCGAATCTGCATTCTTAGAGACGATATTTTACAACAAGTCCTTGGACGCTGGAGCTTGGCTCCGCGTTAGGCCTCTAATCGAATCTGCATTCTCAGGGACGATATTTTATATTAAGACCTACAACGTTGGAGCTTGGCTCTGCGTCAGGCCTCTAATCAAATACACGTTCTCAAAGATGACATTTTATGATAAGGCCTAAGACGCTGGAGCTTGGCTCCGCGACAGGCCTCTGAACTAAACCACAATCTTGGGAACGAAGTTTCACCTAAACTCCAAAGACGTTAGAATTTAGCTTCGAATTAGGATTCTCATCAGAACTCTAGAGCGTTAGATTCGATCTTTGAGGATAGTCTAGAAATGAAAGATCTGGTTTTCATAAACCTTTCTGGGGCACCCAAAAACTTTCTAACTATCGAAGGAAATTGTGGCTATAGATTCACCGATAAACATGAAATAAAAACAACCAAAGATAAAATACAATAGCACATTTAAAGAGTTGTCAATCTTGAACAAGCCCCCATCAGCTTATGTCCGCCGAGCCCGAGCCGAGATGAGACGAGTTCTGCCTTGACTCAGGCGAAATCCATTAGAGGGAGGACCATCTGACTCCGGAGAGGCCCACTCCGCATCTACCTCATCTCCCACAACATCTAAGATCTGGACATCGAAGCGATTTCTCCCTTTATGGATAAAGGTTAAAGAGGAACCAATATTAATGCTATGTGACTCGGCAAAATCATTCCAACCTCCCCTTAAAAAAGGAACCCTGTAATCTCCGCGTACAACTTCTACCGAGAAGTCTCGAAGAATCCTAGTTGACAGAAGAATGCTTCTGGGGAGATCTGGCCCAAGATTATCTTCAAAGCATAGTGGCAAAGACTAACAAGAGACAGATTTCAAAGAGCGTTAAAAGAAAAACCAACCTAATAAAAGAAAAATTCAGCAATAAAGGAACTAACCAAGCGGAGAAGTTGCTCAGGAAAACTGATTCTCTCAAAAAAGGACCAAGGTGAACTAATGGAGGAAGGCATGACAAAAGCACATAACAAGTCTAGGTGTCCTTTCCCCCATACTCTCTTTTATAAGGTGCATGAACAATACTGGACACATGTCGTAAACAGGAATACGGGGCAAATAAGTTCGAAAGTTCAAATCGTTGAGCCAAAAACCACAGGCGACATGCATGAAGTAAACAACGAACACTATTTTTGAACTACTCAGAAATCACGTGAGCAACACATCATGATGAATTAGCCTCAAAAGACTAAAACCAGTCATACTAGTGACATAAATAACTTCAAATTCTCCAGAAGCAATTATTAAAGGCCTTGCAATTAACAAAATTGTAGCCAATCTAATAAACAAGCTCAAGGCTTTATTTCGTTATAAAAGTACGGTTTAAAATCCGTTTGAAGCTACGTCGCAGGGAGAAGGATCATCATGATGAACCTCATGACCACCCCCACGTGAATCTACCACCTGAACCTCGAAACAAGCCTCACCCATGTGAGTAAAAATCATAGAAACCCCCCGTTCAAAACCATGCGATTCCACAAAATCTTTCCATCCGCGGCCAAGGTAGAGAAGACCACCATTGCGTCGCTCTATACAAACCGGGAAATTCTGCAGCAGATGAGAAGAAAGTAAAACCCGGCTAGGAACAGCATCCGCGTACACCTCCTCAAACTTAAGTGGTAGCAGCTAAAAAATGAAAGAGGAGTATAAGCTAAAAAGGAGTTTTCTAAGAAAATTAGAAATTAAGTATGAATATCTCACCAATTGTGAGAACTGTTCGGGATAATCAATCGCTTGGAAAAAGGCCCATCGTGGTTCTGACCCAAAAACCCCATCTGCCCTAAATGATAAAAGAGGAATTATGATGGATCCCCGCATCTCGATAAAGTTGGAAGAAGAATTGCATGCATAACACGCAACAGGTGACACATCCACCAAGGGCACGCGTCTCCCATTCTCTAAAAACAAAGTTAATCAGAGAAGAATCTTTTCTCAAAACCAGTAAAAGTGAATTACAAAAAGAAAAAACTAAAATTGCTTCTCGATAAAAAGCGATAAAACCAAAAGCAGGAAAACCTAGCACAACAAGTATAAAACACGCTTGGGTGTCCTAAAATGGTGAACATCATAAAACAAGATGTATCCAAATTTGCCGCCAAGGGCTTTCTATAGAGTCATTATGAGGGAGGAACAACTTCAAACACTTCGGCTCCCCCTCATGTATGTTCTAATCGACGAGGATGCTCACACTCAAGCTAGACTCTGGTCCCGCTCCAACCAGGAACACGAAGTGAAAGTGGATAGGGATGAATATGGCCTATTCTGGTTGACTCAAGGATGGCGCGACTTCACACAAGCAAATCGAGTCAATGTAGGATCGGCCTTAATTTTCACCTACATTGGGGACTCCATCTTTGAAGTCGACGTTGTCAGCCCTGACAGCGAGGAAAATGGAGAGGTAGGACGTCCTTAGGTTCCTACCCTATCCTTCGCGTCAATATCTCTAAAATGATGTAACGAGTTTGAAGGGATCCAACCTCTAAGAAAGGTTTCTGTACGCTGCTTCGTATTATGAATAATAAAAGATCCCTCTTTCTATTTTATTTCTAAAATCACAAGAACACAATAAGGAGAATCATAGATTCCGTTTTTTCTTTATTTTACGAAAACTTAAATCGAAAGATCAGTTTACAAACTCCCAAAGCATGACGCGGAAACAGCTCAATTAGAACTTCATGATGAAGAAACCGAGTTCAAGGTGGCCTCGTGGTCATCCTCAATTTCACGACGCGGACAGACTTGGAAGGAAACATTACCCTTATGAAAAAACATCATGGCACTTTCTATCCCCAGGTGGTGAAGTATAAGAAACTCATCCCAACCGCTATCAATCTGAAAAAGACCATTCTCACTCCAAGATACAGCCACTGGAAAATCTCGAACAAGATACGATGAAAGAAAAGCCCACCGAGGCGAAAGAGGCCCATATTCAGCCTCAAATTGAGGAGGCATAACCTGCACACCGATAAAGTTAAAAACTTAATATAGGTAACCCAAGGTCTATTGGAAGGAAAATAAAGAAAACTCACTAGCCGAGAAAGCTGCTCCACACTCTCAATCTTTTGAAAAAAGGCCCAAGGGTTAAAATTTCCTGATGACATAATGCTTGCAGTGGCGCAATCGATTGACAAAATGTAAGAGGCGGCAAAGGAGATAAAAATCAAGGCTATAAAAAGGAAAATTCCCCCATAAAGCATAAAGACAGGTGGTAAAAGACTTCATACATTCGGACCGACCCTTTCAACACTTGGAGAGGTCAGAACGTAGATATATAGATATTTACTGCAAGCAAAATATACAAGCAATACCAGTGTTTTATCCAAAGAGATCTTTAACCCAAATTCTCAAAACAAAGGGAGTATACCAATGGAACGCAAAAAATAGAAAACCAAACATAGGTTCCCAAATCCATAAAAGTTTCATCCCACAAAGAACTAAAAATCAAAGTTTAAGGGGGGGGGGGGGGGGGGGGGGGTAGCTGCTTTTTCAACTTCTTCATCCGCGTCCTCAACGTCTTCATTGTCAGAATAAGAATCTTCCACGACCATCTCCTCCTTTGAAAGCCCCCAGTCGGCACTGTTCATGCTAGGCTCAAACTTCTCCAGGGGAGCACCAGGGTTAGTTGCTGAACGTGTAACACTTTGGTTGATCCCTACAACCATTCCCTTCCGAAAATAACTAAAACACTTATCTTTCAAAATACTAGTGCCCTTCGAAGTGTTGAGACACTACTAGAATTGTGTTCATAGACATCGGGTGATTAACATCAATAAAAAAAACGCATGATGTTAAATAGATTTTTAACATCGGTTTGTAAAGTTTTGATGTTGAAAACAAAATAGACATCATCTTATTTTGTTGACCGATGTGAGAAGTGATTTTTGAAAAAAAAAAAGTAAGGCACGAGATTGAAATTTAAACTAAGTCAAATCCCGCTCATCTCAAATTTCCCAACACTTAGAAAAAATTCGAAAACCCTCTCAAATATGTTGAAATAATTTTGGGAACTCTCCCTCTCCCCAGACAACACATCCCCTCTTAACACTTCCTCTCTTCAAACCCTAGCCGCCATGCCAGAGCACTTCCTCCTCCTCCTTCTCCATCGTCGGGGTCTTTGCCACCACCAGATCTACCCACCCTCCCCTAAATCCCCCGCCTCTTCCTCCCATCCAACTCTCCAGATCTGACTGATAAGTTATCTCTCGTCGAAGACCACAACAACCCCCGTCGTCACCACCAGCGCCTGTTGTCTGCCACCCTCCCCAATTCCTGATCTGTTTCAAAGTTCCTCCGCCTCCCATGGTACTCGACCTCCATCTCCATTGTTGATTCGTCCTCTTAATCTCTCTCTCCCCTTGATCTCATATCTCCCTTTTTCTTCCTCACGTCTCTCGTTCTCTTCCTTTTTGCAGGTTTAGATCTCTTCCCCTTCGACCTAAGATCTCCGAGAGGCTCCGCAACCCGGTATATGGATGCGTGCACTTGTTCTCAATCCTGCTGCAACACTCTCTCTTCTTCGATAGTCACCAACGCTGACGCTGAAGCCTCTGGTTTCTCTGTTCCTCCCACCTTCGCCGGACCACGCCTCTGTCGTCTCTACGCTCGATGTAGGTTTATCTCTGTCTATCCCCCTTGAGTTTAATTTTTGGAAGTTATCCTTCTCCCCGTCATCTTCGATTTAGGAATTAGGTTTTTTCCCTTCGTCAAACTTCACCTCTCTCCCATCGACAATTCCCTTCTCTCTCTTTCTCAGATCTCACTCTTCGAAAACTTGTGGTTGCCCAACGCCCACCAAACTGGTTAGATCTCACTTTTATCGGCCTTCTCTTGGTTGAAGCATCCAATAGTAATACACCTTGTTGAATCTCGGCCTTCTCCAGTGCGGCAGCCAGCAACCCTCGGCCTTTTCTTGGTGGCAGTCCTTGAACTCTTGAAGAGTCGAATTTGTGCCTGCCCGATACTCTATCAAAGTGCCAGTAAGGCTCTCTTGAATTTCCACCTATTGCCTAATGTTATTTAGGTTTTGAAATCTTGAATTATTCTTGTATTGAATTGCTTGTTTATTGTAATTGTATAGTCCAGTCAAATTTGAAACAGAAATTGAAAGGAAGGTTAAGATTAGGGTTTTTGCCATTCAGGGTAAGAAATTGTTGAGTTTGAAATTGATATTGAATTTGAAATGACACATAATGCCAAATCGCTCCCTCCATCCCTCTCCTCTCCCTTGAAATGCCTCTACTGACATTCTTGCATCAAATATTTGTTACTATTGATTATCATTTATGTGTCTCCTTAATATATGGTGAATAATTTCTGCTGTAGAAACACAAATGCTTCTTAGTCTAGTATGCTCTTTATTTTAAGATGGTCCATAGTTTCTGCTGTAGAAACCAAATGGATTACTTTTGAGAATCAGCATAGCACATTGATTGAGACTTGAGAATGTAGCTTTATGCAATCTTTCAAGACTCTTGCAATCACAAGGTTTCTAACCTCAATGTATCCATCCCTGTTTTGCTCTCATATATATCAGGTGGTGGCAGTTGAATTGGATGATGTACTTTCCCAGGGGGCATATATGCTTTTGTATAGCAGGTAACCATCTTTTAAAAGTCGATTGCAAAGTGAGTAAGTAGGCATTAGTTCTAGTTTGGCAGTTTTTACCCATTGTGAATTAGTGCACACATAGGAGTATATAATTGGAATAGGAAGTTTCTAGAAATTTCTCATAATTTTAATATGATGCACGCCATGAGTAATTATTTGTGTAAAGAGGACAATAAATACTGCATCCTCTCTTCTTTTCTTTGACATGATTGGTAATGACCCTTGCAACTTTCATCTATAAATATTGTCTTCAATATCTCACTGCATATTGAGGAAATCTTCCAAGGGAAAATACATTTTGCCATCTATCCTAGGATAATATGCAATTATAATTATACATGTTGTTTTGCCGTGGAAGTTTTTGGCATTCCAGTTTCCTGCCATTGCTCGTATTGCACCTGACAATCTTCTTGTCATTGGATTCATTTTTTAATTACCTTGCATTTTCTTAGACTTATTTCAAGTATTGCACCTGCACGTATCTATTTCGTTGTTATTAACATTTCCATTAATGATACAAGACTTTTTATTATGAGTAGAAAAACATTTCCATTAATGATACAAGACTTTTTATTATTCAAAAGAACCTAGGAAATCACCATTAAGTTCAGCTCTTATGTGATGATTTTTTTAAAACTGATTTTCCTTTATCTTGTGCAGAAAGCATGTAATGATGTTTTTCTGTCGTGATTTTATTTGTTCCTAGTTTATAATGCATGATAAAGTAACAAGGCTTGTTATCTTCTTCCAGGGAATTGCAGCAGGGAAAATGATTCTACTCTCAGCTCTTACCATGATTTTAATCCGTCTAGTATTGATGTCCCTGGCCTGTCTTTGCGAGCTTCCCAGCAGCAACTGCTATGATTAGAAGAACGACATGAAGAGGACTACTCCGCACAGAAGTACTCACCAGTGCTTTGGCCGGCTTTTTGGTTGGTTGCTTACACATGCTTTCCGAGCCTGACCACCTGGCTGCCTGAGGGATGTGGGTATGTTACTCTGAATATCTCTGGGTGCTATCTTGCTTTACTGACCTTTTTTTTTGTTGTGTGATTGATTGGTGTGAACATTCTAATGTCATTTTAATTGATTCTTCAAGTATAAATCAACTTTGGTATTGACTTAAGAAAGTTATATAACTTATTGATGTTTTCTCTCCTTTTTGCTTCAGTTTGACCTCATTTCCTCTTATCTTGTTGTATACTTGTGCTGAGTCTAATATTTCTATCTATAAGTTGATCGGTATGTTATGAACGGTGAGAAGGACCTGGATGAATTAATATATTTAAATGGCCAATTGAAGTTTCTTGAGTTATTTCCTATCATGAGATAAAGTCTGCATCTGTCATTTTTTTTTCTCTTTGCTAGATAGTGATGGTATAGAAATAAGACATGGAAGAGGAGACAAAAGGCAGCTTGATTTATTGCTCCTGAACAGGGATATAGGCATCTAATTGAATATGTAGAAAGACAATGTTACATGTATGTATCGGGACATCATGAGAACATCTGTTTTGTGGTACTATGTAAAAGAGTAGAAACTTATAATTCGATTATTGATGTATTTCACCTTATTATATGTGTTTGACTATTTTGGATAATGTATCATGGATTTGATCCTATTTTGATTATTTGAGAAGTAACCGATTAATTGATACAAATACAAAATGACACATCATTTAATAGAATAAAAAGTGATTTAAAAATGCATTGAAACACAACAGAATAAAAAATAAAACTGATGTCTTTTGAGAAATTATACATTGGTATAGATAAAGAAAACGATATTATAATCTTTTTAGACATAATTTCTTTCAAATATACCGATTTAAATATATACATATAACATTGTCTTTATAAATATGAAATGTTGTATACTATTTTTTAAACAAAATAACAAGACAAAATACAAAGGGAAAGTTAATAAAAATGAAATGAACCACATATAACCGATGTAAATAAATATTACAACATTGTATTTGGAAAAAAATATCGATGTTAATGTGAACTTTTGTATTGGTCTACATATCTTTAGATAACTAGAAATGCAAAATAATAGGGTTTAACATTGTATTTATATTCATGCATTTAAGTCGGTATTACAAAGAAAAACGATGTTATAAATCATTATAGACATCGGTTATAAACCGATGTGGTAAAGTTGGGATCTTTAACACCACCCACTAACACGTCGAATTTTTTTTTGTTTTACATCGGTTTTTAACTGACGTCTAGGAAGACAATTCTAGTAGTGAGACAAGCTTTCGCCACAGAGGACAAGAAGGAGATGCCAACCTCAGTTTTTATCCACTTAGAAGATAAATAAGTCAAACCTTCAGGACTCTGAAGCCATTGGAGGGCCACATCTTGATCCGGACGCGCCTTGATCGTGTCAAGTTCTTGCTTAGTAATAGACACTTCTTCGCGAAGAATGGAGAGATCTTCTTCCATCTTATCAATGCTGGCCTGCCGGGTTTGAAGAAGCTCTCGCGAGGCCCCTTCAGCCGCTTCCATCTCTTTGACGCGAGAGACAACAGTGCTCACAGAAACTTTCAAATCATCATGTTTTTTCCGCAAAGCTACCATGACCTCTTTCTGGGCTTGCACCTCCTCATGAAGGTCCGCTGACCTCTTTTTGAACTTCTCCACTGAGGCAGGGTCACCCACAGTGTTCCCCATGATTCGGAGCTGATGAGTCAGTTTTTTAATCTCCTCTTCTTTCTTTCTAAGATCCTCCTCTCCACACACCATGCGTCTCTCGACATCCGGTTGAATCACCCTTAGCTGGAATAAGGGAAAGTGGAGTAGGAAAAATGGAAATTAAACCGCGTCAAGTTATTCTAAAAGGTGAGAAGGGAAAGTTAACCTACCCATTGAATAATACGATCCAGGTTAGTTGAAAGAGTGACGGGATCCAGTCGACTGATATATCCTTGCTCAGGGAGACAACGCTTCTTAGCCGGGAAAGCAAGACCTCGTAAGTCAATCGAATCAAAGCCTGAAATGGGAAACTCGCGAAGAGTTGCTTCACCCTCTAAAAAGAGCCCCTTTTCATCCGTGGCCGAGGGCCCAACAGCAATAGCGACCTTCCTCTTTTTTGATTTAGAATTCTCGGGTGCGGAGGGACAAACACGTTTCTCTCAAGGCACAGAAACCAATGAAGAAGACTCAACGAAAGCTCCGGTCTCATCCGCGGTGCTCACATCAACAGTCGATACCACTTTCAGGGCCGGAGGAGGAGCAGGAGGATCATTGGCTATCGAACTTGTCTTTTTCTTCTTCCCGGATCTGGCCTTATGCCGTTTCAAAAGTGCATCCAAATCCATTTTATCTAAACACAAAAATATTCCACGATAAGTCATCCATCAAAGAAAGACAAACCATGAAGACACAAATTTATATACCAAGAAAAACAATAAAACAAAAGAGCCACCTAGTCGCGGATGAGGCATACTCAAGCCAGCCATCTCAAGACGAAACGCGGATAGCATTTTATCCCATGGAAATGTAGGAGTATGAGAAAACGATTGCTTGAACTGAGAAAGATTGGAAAATTTTGGCTTCATCACAGAGCAAAAAAGCCCCGGAACAGTTCGACAATTAAAGCCTTGCCCAGATCTATCGCGGACCAAAAACCACTTGTACTTCCAATTCGGTTTGCTAGACAACCTTTCCATATACCCACAACTTGAGTTGTACTGGTAAAACCTTGAATCCTGAGTTCCCTTTTTTAAGGAAAAGATACTGAACATTAACTTTAAAGAAAGAGCAACACCAATCTCCTTACACCTCATAATAAAACTGGTAAAAAACATCCAACCATTAGGAACGATCTGAGCAGGACTCAAATTGTACTCATCCAAAAACTTTGAGAAAAAAGGATGTAAGGGAAGTCGGAAGCCTTGAGATAAGCTAGCTGCATATACAACCAAACAATCTTCATAAGTGTCTAGGCAACCACCCCCTTCCTCAGGAAGACAGAATTCTATACCTGCTAGCCAGGGGAAGACTTGCGAAAGGGCATCAAGATCTTCCAAATTCAACAGAGTAGTGCAACCCCTCAACTTACTCACAGGAGACCTCCACGGATGAATCCTATCGGTCACAACTGGTGGACGACTGGATGGAGGCGGAAGAGGTTTAAAATCCGCCAGAAAAAGGCAAGTATCCAAATCCCTTAAATTATACATTGGGGTGTCTAAATCGGTCAAATTCTCTTTGGAACGGATCTTCTTCGGATTTTCTGCTAAACCAATTGGGGGAAGCTCATAAGGAATCCAAACATCCTCCGCCTCTTGATCCGCAGAATGAGAGATAGATGAAGGCCCCGCGTCCACCGAAGAACTAGCACCTGACTCATCCACGTCCCTTGGATTTTCATCTCCCGCGCATCCCTTCGAAGAAGAAGAAACTGTTTTAGGAGAAGAATAGTAATCAGGGTTAGAACGCTTCCGGCGCCTTCTCACCTTAATAGGACTACCAATAGGACCAACTCGATCTGGAGTAAACGCGGATGTGGAAGAAGATGACTCCGATGAAGAATCATCAGAGCTAGAAGAAGAACTCCCAGAAGAGGAAGAAAGGGTCTCTGGGGTCGGACGCGCCTGAGAGGATGAAGCAACACCGCTTCTCCATCCTTCACCTCTCTCAAAATCTTCTAACAAATCACGCTCCTCGCTGAGACTAGCCATTTCTAAAGAAACTAGAAGAAAATCGTATGAAGTTTTACTTACACAAAGCAAAATCTCATCCAAAAACACATTCAGAGACAAACTCGCACCCAAGCTTATGATCTAACCATCAAAAAGTTAAAAAAACTTAACAGAGAAAAATCAAGAACAACTTAGAACAAGAAAAAATACCTTGAAGAGTTGAAGAAAATCGCCGAAAACTTCGAGCAAACAACCGGAAACCTAGTAAACCGCCGCCGGAAGACCAAGAGGTGGATAAGGATAAAATCTCTGGAAAAACAGAAGAAGACAGGTGTGGAGTAAAAAGAAAACGGGACGGGGTAACTTATAGGAAATTACTGACGTTTAGACTTCCGAACATAAATGGGCCTGATGGGCCCAAATTGGGCCAAAACTCAAAAAGAGAATGCCCACCATCTCTAAATCAGAACTATAGCAGTAACGAAACTATAGATGTTTACTTAAAAAATCTTTATCGATCCGCGTCAATCCCAGGTTGGAATCAACTCGGCCCGAGGAGCTGTGACTAAACCAATATTAGAAACATCTATAAGAATATAAAGATAGTAAAGTGAAGAACACCAAACGATTAGCAAAAAAGGATAATCACATTATCATAAATACCGTCCGCGGACAAATATCCAAAGGCTAACTCAAACACAGTCATCCGCGGATACAAAGAGTGGGCACATGGCGGCCATACCCACACCCCACGAGTAGAACACGTGTCGAGTGGCGAATACCATGTGGCACAACATTCGGGACCACCCGGGACCTATAAAAGCGAGAAACTTCATTAAACAAATGGACTTTTTCGGGAAAAAGGAGAGAGGAGGAGGAAGAAGGAGCGGATCAAGGTCAGGTGAACTTGAAACAGAAATCTGAAACAAGGAGAATTGGGAGAGGAAGTCGTACGCGTCTTAAAGGATCTCTTCCGTCGTAAAATCGAAACCGTTCACTGGACTTGCTCCGCGGATATAGACCTTGATCATCCTTAGTAAAACTTTCCACTAAACTTAAAAGTCTGTTGTTGTTGGTCCTCAAGATAATCAACGACGAGAAGTAAGCAAGCCAATTTTCCGAAATTGTCCAGAGAAAACTCGATAAGGGAATAACGTTTCAAACTCATAGATAGATTTCTTCCCGCGGCACAGGTTGGGCCGCGTCGATTATTTCGATGCGGGTCAGGTAAGCCCGTTGGGAAATACTGATTACCACACCAGGTAGATTCCCGGGTCCCACTAAAAATAGAGGCCTTGATCGATCGAGCTTTTTCATTTATTTCAGTTCAAATTTATGTCTAAACTAAATGATTGTACGAGGTAGTTAACTTTATAGTAATAATTTTCGTACGGTTAATGATTGTGCCTGGTGAAATTTTCATAAATAATCTATGAATAGTAGTTTCACCCGGCCCCACAATTATTGTCATTTGGTAATTCCTACAATTATAATGTATGTACTATAGTCTATAATGGACTATAAGTATTTTTTTTATGTAAACGTGTCATGACACGAGGATTGCACATTTGCACTAGTTTACTTTTAATACTGAATAAAACTATCTATTATTTTACTAAATTTAACACAAAAGTAACAAAACCATCTTTATTTTTTAAATTTAACAAAATCACATATTATTTCCAAAATTCTTATCACAAAGTCACCTTTGTTTTAAAAAAAATAATAGAACAAAATCACTATGGTTTTTACAATTTTACATAAACACTCATTATTTGCCAAAAAAAAAATAGCACCTAATATTTTCCAACACAATATTTAACCTATAGTTCACTAACTTGAAACATTTTAAATTATGATTGATCAATTTAACCAAATACTCGTTTAGAATTTTATTGAAAAAGAAAAGTAAAATTTATTTATATCATTTCCTATATTGTAAAAGAAAAATATAATAAAAGATTAATCATTTTTTTTATACAGGCAATAATTTGGATGGGGCTAGACCCTGGTAGTCCACCAACCAATAGCATCCTAATGAATGAGGGTGTTGAGCTCTCTATCCGTCTGGAGATCTGACGAGGGGAGGGTCTGGAACCACCAAGGAATACAATTCACACATTTGTTGACTTCAAGGAAGACCTGTGAGAAGTACACCACCTCGAAGTGATGGAGGAGGAGAAGAACATCGGTGACGAACATCTCAATCTCCCCCAGACATGACCAACATCCTTTCAAAGCATTGATCACCGCAAAGTTGTCCCCTTCCACGGTGATATTTGAAAGACCAAGCTCTTTAGCATCCTTTCAAAAATTAATCATTCTTGTCTTATTAGGTTGAATGTATTTTAAACAATAAAAATGAATAATCCCTTCTTTTATTGTTTTGTGCAAAATTTAAAGTATAAATAGTGGTTTAATGCAAAGTATGGTCTTATATATATATTGTAATTTATAGGTTAACTATTTTTTTCACATAATAAGATGGTGGATTTGTGCAAAGTTTTGTAAATAATGGATGGTTATATACGTGCAATGTTTGACAAATAATGATATTTTTTTTACAAAATAAAAATATATATAACATAAAAAATAAATGGTTGATGTTCTTCTAGAAATTTTGGAAACAATGAGTGATTTTGTACTACATTTTTAACAATAATTTGTGATTTTGTTACTTTGTGTTTTTAAATAATAGGTAATTTTGTTAATAACCCAATTTAATAAGTAGTTAAGAAAGGAAGACAATTTAATATTGCAAAAACTGTACTCCATACGAGATATGTAACGTGTTTCATTGTATCTTGGCCATGCGGCCCATGCCCATGTGGCATTTGGTGTTGCCAAATGCCAATAGCACAAACTAGGGGTGGGCGCGGGACGGGACGGGACGGAGGTCGTCCCGCATAATTTTTGCGGGATAGGACCGGGATCGGGACGGAATCGAGACAGGACGGGCCTTGTCCCTCAAATAAAAAAATTATTTAAAAAACTCAATTTTTTTTAAATATATTGCGATTCTCAAAGGCGTAATACATATATATGTATAAGTTTTTTTATTTTGCAGGTTCTTATATATGCGTACGCATATATACGTGTGTACATGTATATAAACACCGATGCAATGTGTATATATATGGTCTTACATTGGAGGATGTAGTGTATATCATATCTATATATGACTAATTACCGTATGTAGTATATATATACACACTATATAGTATTATAGTGTGTATGAAATATTATTACCAAAAAAAAAAAACAGTGTGTATGAAATATATATTATAGTGTGTACGTATGTAATATATATACAAACTATATATATATATATATATATATATATATATATATATATATATATATATATATATATATATATATATATATATATATATATATATATATATACACTATAATACATACTTTATATCCTAATATTATATATATAGTATTACATTATTATTATTATTATTATTATTATTATTTTAATTTATTATTATTATTATTATTATTATTAAATTATAAAAATAATTACATACTACAGGAAATTAGTGGGTAGCCGAGATACTATCTAGGCCCCCACTCCCTTAGCAATAACAAAGTTAAGTCTTGTAAAAATATAAGTTGCAACACGAGCCCCGGCATCCTGGGAAATTGAGAATTTCTGAATCCGCTTCAGCAAGGCAACAACATCCGTATCCAGCTCCCCCAAGGAAGAGAAGGAGAAGGGTAGGAAACCATACCCAGCCGCCGTGCACAAATCCCGATACTTGACACACTTGCGCTGAGCAGCATCAACAACAACACGTCCGGGGATAAAATCAGACACTGCAGACTGAGTCAAGGGTGAAGATCCCGTCAGATCAACACAAACATCTCGCCCCCTGTCCCATGAATAAAGAAGCAAATCTGCTGGACGAAGAGGCTTATCGTGCCTATCAACCAAACCGATATCAACCTCCTTACCAGCAGAAATCCCAGCCCTGAAACAGATATCCAATAAGGTGTCGCGCACGAGGTTATGCCGATGTTTAATGCCCACAGCACCAGCACAGGACACAACATGATCTCCATAGACATCACCATCAAAGATCCGAGAACACGTTGGACAAGGCCTAGACACCGCAAACAAAGGAACACCCAGTCGATAGCTAAGCACACTACAATAGGTCCTTCAATTCATAGTCTGTCCCAGCCCAGAAATAGGAATTGCACGCAACCAATCGGAGGAGTGAGCACCCTGATGAGACTTCCACAATGCCACCTGACGCGGAGTCAAAGAGAAAACAGAGTCCGATGTAGAAGCAACCTTCGCGAAATATATATCTGCCAATTTCTTCATAAGTTTGGGGGCAGCGATTTCACTAGGATTGCGTAGAAGATCAGAACCCGCAGTCTCATTAAAAGCGTAGAAAGCATCATCAAAAGCGGGACCAACAACAATGATACCAGAATGACGTAGAAGCTTAGCCTGCAACTCAGCAGACTGCAATCGAGACGCCAAAAAAGCATAATGTAGGACGTCCCCAGCAGCATACACTCCCAGCCCACCAAAATGAAAAGGGAAGGTGGCAAGCCGCCACTGCCAATCCCCAAACCCAGGCCCGGACGCAGTGACAATACGCTCCAAGCTAGAACGGAGTGCCACATCAAATGAGAGTTGGGCCGACCCAAAGACACGCGGGACGGGATTTGCGGGATCCCACCGGGTCGTCCCACGTCCCGTCCCGCATCATTTTTGCGGGACGGGACCGGAATTTGCGGGATTTGTGCCCACCCCTAGCACAAACATTTCAATTTATCGAATCTTTATTGATCATATCTCTTAGAGTTTTAATTTTTTTTTATTTTTGGGAGTGGTCAACCGCGGTTAAACCACTAACCAAGAGCGTCCTTTCGGACGATGTCATCAATCTCAGCAAAGCATCGCACCCCATTGAAGGTCGAAATCAGCCCAAGATGCGCCAACTTATCCGCCGTCTGATTACCTTCACGGAAGAAATGAGAGCAAGTGACTTCCTCGAACGCTTTGCATAAGCCGAGCGCATCAGAGATCAACATCTCAACAACCCACGGGCACGATCGGGACCCTTTGAGGGCGTTGATAACAGCCAAACAATCTCCCCTCCACCTCAAGGCGAGAAACCCCCATCTTTATGGCTTCCAGAAGCCCGTCATGAAGGCAAAACTCTCAACTTGGATTGCGGAAACCATGCCATGACTCCGTGCACCAAAGGGCACCACGCTCCCTAGGCGATCACGGATGAGGAAGCCCGACGCAGCATGTCCAGAGGCTACCTTGGCTCCGTCAAAATTAAGTTTCAGGAACTCATCTTTTGGTTTTCCCCATCTTACTTTTTCCTATATTGTTTTGTATGCTTTAACCATTCTTCCATATTCCTTATATCATAATTTTCAAAGAGGATTTTGTTCCCCATGGTCCAAACACCCTAAATGGAAAAGGCCAGTGTCGATTTCTGATCAGCTGGGAGTTTTGAAAATATTTCTGCGATAATATCCTTGTATGCCTTGTTAGATTTATCGGTACTTTATATTATTCTTTCAATTCGTGTATCCATTTTACCAATAAAGGTTAAGGTTATCTGGCATTCAGTAAATAAGTGTGTTGCGTCTTCCTCTCCATGGCTACAAAGAGGGCAATCCAGTGGGACATCAACTCCTTTGTTTCGTAGTCTAGTTTTCGTTGGTGTTCCATTGAGAACGTTTTTCCATAGATTTTTTTATATTTTGGGTGGGCAGTTGATTCTCCAAAGCCAGTCTAGAGGTTCAGAGTTAGTCCTTCTTGCTCTGGTGATATGGTCCAAGGCACTCGCCGTACCCTCCGTTTTTGCTAGTTTTCCAGTATAACCTATCCTCGATTTCTTTAGTAGGGATGTGGGTGTCCAGTATCTCCTAGACAATATTCATAGGAAGTTTTTCCTTTAATCTTTCTATGTTCCATGTTTTGTTTGGTTTTATGTATTGGTCAATAGTTTCATGTTCTTCTGTTTGGTCGTGCAATCGGTTATCATACAAGTTAATGTCATTGTTTAGCCATTTGTCCTTCCAGAATCTTATGGTTCTTCCATTCCCAATTTGCCAGATTAGTCCTGCAGAGAACTCATTCTTAGAGTTTTAATGGTTGAAGAATGCATTGTTTAAGTTATTATTTATAATAAATAAAGGGAAAATGATTTTGTATAGTACGAACTCTACAAATATTTAATTTATATAAAAATTAATAAACTATAGTCATGTTAAAAAAAATATGGTTTTAAAATCTGGTCCAAATTTAATTAAAATACTTACTATGTGGTATTTAAACTATTTTTCAAAAATTGATGCTATTTATCGCAATTTACCCTAAATTTCGTATCAGACCTTGACCCTTTTTATTTCGTTTCGGCTATATACACCGCAAATCCCCACGTCCTTAAGGACGTGCATTGGGGTGAGAGCCACCCGAACCCGGACGTGCTGCACGTCCTTAAGGACGTGCAAAAGGGCACGTGCTTAACCACGTGCTGCACGTCCTTAAGGACGTGCAAGCCCGTCCCTTAAGGACGAAGAGGACGTGCCTCTTCGTCATCGTCTTCAGAGAAATCGAGAGCGAGAGAGTGATTGCCGGAGCTAGAGACCGAGACCGAGAGAGAGAGAGACCGAGAGACATGGAGACAGAAAGAGAGAGAGATCTCGAGGCGGCGATGGCGGCCATGGAGGCGGATCTGCTGGCGGCGACGGAGGGTGGTGGTGGTGCGACGACGATGGAGGTGGAGGGTGGTGGTGGGGGTGCAATACTTGCACGTTGTTAAGGACGTGCAAACCCTAGTTAGGGTTTCGCGTTTAAGGTTTAGGGTTTAGGGTATAGGATTTAGATTTTCCGCCGATTTTGTAATGTTAATTGATAAAATTAAAGTGTTTAGCTAGTGGATTTGAAGGATTTAGGGTCAAATTAATTAAATAGAAAACCATAATTGTTACACCCTTTTATTTTCTTTGAACCCTCAATTATTCGTTACGCTGACATATTTTTATTTGTGTTCGACGGAGAGAGAGAGAGAGAGAGAGAGACGAACGAGACGAGAGAGCAGGAGCCGCCATTGAAATCGCTCAAATAAGCTCAAAATTCGACCCCTGTTCGTCCCCTAAATCCCTCTCATTCCGATTCTTCAACCCCTAACTCTTAACATCTTCCTAATTTCTACTCCCACAAAGAAAAGGAAGGCAATTTGTAGAAAGGAATTTCCCGGATTTGTGATTTAATTTGATCGAAATACCGTGAAGATGGCGTCGGCAAATAGAGAGATGGCGGTGTACTGCTTTGACACTCTCGTTTCTCACTACAACAATGAGCAAGCTCCTCCTCCTGCTTTCGAGGACGGTCACCAGTAATCGCTTTCTCACTCTATTCACTTTGTTAAAATTTCGATTTTTTTTTCTTCAGTGCTTTGAATTTTTCTTGCTGTACAATTCGTATTTGGTATCTGATTGTTGTTTATGGCTTCAATAGTTCAATTCTATTTATCCGTGTTTGTTTCCTTTTGATTTTGACTATATTCACTGTTCGTCCAATTGAGGATTTTACCTTTCTACTGCGTTCCGAGGTTTCTATTTCCTTGAGCCGATCAACTATAAGGAAGCATGTGACAGTGATGCAGAGCAATTCCATTCCATCTCAGATTCTCTGTATCGGTTGTGGATTTTTTATTACCTCAATTATTTATGTGCTTGCCACTTGTGATCCTTGTGGATTGAGATTAAGGAGCTGAAGATACCTTGGATTTCGTTATTTATTGATAGAGTTAATTTCTACTGTCATCACTACAATTTTAGCTTGCAGTTACCACACTATGAACATAGTTTCCACTAATAATTGATGATTCTTTCTATGTGACATATTTTGCTTTATCTTTTAGCTAACTTGCTAATGTTGAATTCAGCCCATTATTTGTTACTTGGAAGAAAGTAATTAATGGAGGGGAGCCTCGTTTGCGTGGCTGCATTGGAACTTTGGAGGCTCGTCATTTGATAAATGGCTTTAGGGACTATGCTCTGACGAGGTAATTTAAGCTAATCACGTGTTTGAAATTTGAGAATAATTGTTCAATTATTGTCATGAATCCATCTCCTCAAAAAGTTTAAGTTGTCAGGTGATCCTTTTGTTGTTTCAATACAATTTGCCCCAACATGCAAATGTATTTTGTCAGCTTTGAGTGTTGATCACTAGGTCATGCACAGAGTTTGCCTTGTGCTTTTACAAATTTTGGAAGTAGAAGTTCAAATCGAGTCTTGAGACCAACCTAATAGTTAAGGGTCATAGTGGCAGATGTCTTTTATTGTTTTATCCTCTAATAGCTGTCATTTGTCTTGCATTTGCTAATCCTCCTTTGTCATTGCCTGCCAGTATATATTTAATGAATTTTCCACTTTGTTAACGACCATCTTTTATTGTTTTGGGTTAAAATTATTCTATTATATTTATGTTATTATTGTGCTAGTAAGTATGCCTTTCCCCATCTCTTTTCTTCTGGAAATATGTAAGAATGGCAGTTTTTTGATAGATAGTTGTTAACATGGACTATACCAATTTGGTGATAATATTGTTGCAGCCACCATTCGTGGACTTAGAAGGCTCTGTTTTAAGGTTTAATTGGATCATTAGTGAAACAAACATGGCCTAAATCTCACTTTAAGAATTGGCTCTTGATTCATGATAATGTTGAGGTAATGTGTTGCTGCAGACTCATGGTAGAGTTCTCTCTTGACATACTTGCCTTTACTTTGAAGCGCAATGAATCCTTAGCTGTATTAATGTTGTTGAATTTGATTATAAATCTATCTAATGCAAGGTCATTACCATATTTGAAGATAGTTCTATCCTTTTTTTCTCTCATTGACCTGGAAAATTACTGCGTTTTATTCTCTTGGTTTTTTCCGGTGGCACTTTTTTTTGTCGTTATTTTTATGCAAGTGCTCTGTTTTCTTACTATGCTTCTCAATCAACCTGGTTCTGCATTTTACACAGTGCACTTAGGGACCGGCGCTTTCCCCCAATACAGGCTAAAGAATTGCCACAATTGGAATGTACAGTCTCTATATTAGTCAATTACGAGACTGCGCTTAATTACCTGGACTGGGAGGTTTGTGCTTGTCCTGTTACAGTTCTTGTCCTTGTGTGGTTTACTGTTGTTTTTTCTAATTTATGACTGAGTGGTCATTAATATAGCTTGTCTGACATTTCAATTCCTAATGGTATCATGTTGTTCATCATGCCATCTTATATGATGTCATTCTGGTGTAAACCTTATTGGATTAGGATATAGGATTTACGCAGCATTTTGGCATATTCGGTGGTAAATTTGGTTCCTAATGGTATCCTGTTGTTTGTCATGTCATCTTTTCCTGTTAGTTTCCATCTTCTTCTAAAGTTGGATGTTTGTAACTTTTGCATTCACTTTTGGATCCATAATATTTTTTATTTTTTTACTCATTTGTTTATCTCAACTTCTTGTCATTGAGGTGGGTGCTATTATGTGTAGAACAAAGTTGCCAAGTCATTGCTTTATCTCTCTGGTAGTCTGGTTAAATTATCCATCACTCTCATCAAGTGAGGAAAGTAGTTGCATGTCCCTATAATTTTATAATGATATCTATTCTAGAATTCAGTGTTTTTTAATTGGTTTTCTTTATCTTGAATGTAAAATGCATGAGACTGCATCTTTTATTTCTTATTGCAGGTAGGAAAACATGGTATGATAATTGAATTCACTGATCCTGACTATAATACCAGGCGGAGTGCCACATACTTGCCTGAGGTTGCTGCACATGAAGGTTATTTATCCTCCTGTTGTTTCTGCAAGTTCATAAACACCATCTTCCTTATCTGCTGATTAAGTTTTGCATCTTTATGTTCTTCTTCATGCTAGTTTGTAGTTTGGCATTTTGACAATCATGTAAACGGCAACTACTGTGGCTTTTCTGGTAGATGCTGCATGAGTTTGCTTATTATTAGTGTGATCAGGAGTTAACATTACACTATTTGCTAACGAAAGGAATATATTGTTCCCTCACTGAGTTGCACCATAAAGAGTTGTATTCTGTCAATTTATGTTTATTACTGCGTGCACAGCAGTGTTGGCTTCAGATTTTTTATGCAATGAATTACTGGTGAGCAATGAGGGTTGTTATAAAAAATTTCACATATCGAGTCTTTTCATGCCAACTCCCTCTCTTCATTGGGTCGACATGAAATTTCTAATAAATATGCGCTAAAACTTGTGATGACTGTAAGAGTATTTTAGTTGAATTTATCACGTCCTTAAAAAATGTGTCAAAAGCTAAAAATGACAACTTGTGTTGCACGGAGGTGATAATGTTTTGTTCTTATCTCAGCCGTAGTTAGCTGTACAGAGTGTAAAGGTTCTTCTCGTCCTGAACGGTGTGCCCTGATTTGGTTTCCAGTGTTCACATTTTCAGGTTGGACAAAGATCGAGGCTATTGACTCCTTAGTACGAAAGGCAGGCTACAACGGCGTTATCACTGAGTCACTAAGGAAAAGCATTAAGCTAACTCGTTACCAGAGCACGCTATTCACCATGCACTACGGTGAATATGTCGCTTATGTGGCAAAAATCCGAGGGGCTGCTCCCACTGTTGCTGGTTTGAAGACACAGTAGCTCCATACCCGGCTTTCACTAGAGCCGGAAAGGCCAGTTTGTCCAACAACAACGACCCAAACAGGTAACTGGGTTGCGATGAATAATTGTTGTTTAATTTTTACAGACATTCATCTTCAAATCTATTCGGTTTTGAAGAATTGGGACGGGACATTGGAAGTTTAAATTTTGGGTGGATGCTGGCTGGTGTTAAGCTCTCCCATTTGTTACTGAAAGCAGCAAAATCTGCTGCATTGTGTAACAACTAGCAATTGCAAGTGCAGCTATAAGCTGTCATATATTGGTAGACCTTTTCGGTTTCCCTTGGAATGGAATATATTGTTGAAGATGAGAAATTGCAAATTTAGTAGTACAAAATTTTATGATTGTTCATATATTGGTACAAAATCTTGTTGAATTTGGATATGATTGTTCATGAGACTACAATCATATCCAAAAAAAAAAAAAAAAATTATGATATGAATTGGATATCCGATCAGGTAATATAAGTGTTTGACCTTAAGCGCCCCAAGGAAGCGATGATTCTACTCGGTGCGAGGTAGACCACATGAAAATTATAATTTTCCTCTCTCGGACTTTTCAGGTTGGTTCCGGGTTTTTCACACAAATTTTCATTTGATGATTGATTTTCCCTGTATTGGCCCATATTTGTCTCCTCTTTTGGCGTCGGGTTGTTGCTTTGATGTGGGTGTATTTAATTCCGAGTTGGGTTGCGGCATTGGACATCATGTATGATCGAGAGGATCATGGTTGTGTTCGTGGTCTTTGAAGATTTCTCAATTAGGTGGGGCAACGTCGGTGATCCGCACTTCCACGTGTTTTGCGCTTTCTAGTGGTGGGTTGCTATTCTCCGCCTTCTCGGCGTTGAGACACTATGTGAGTCATCGTACTCTCCTGTGATCTCGGCATTTGTGGCTCGTCTTAAATCTTCCTTGACTCCTGCGTTGTCCGATGGGTTGTTTGGGTTTTTATTTCATGTGCCGTTTTGTGTTATTTAATGGGTTGTATGTTGGTGTTTACTCTGTTTGCCAATTTATCGACCTCTTGAGTTATGAGACAGTTTGTTGTTTAATTTGGGTTTTTATTTCATGTGCCGTTTTGTGTTATTTAATGGGTTGTATGTTGGCGTTTACTCTGTTTGCCAATTTATCGACCTCTTGAGTTATGAGACAGTTTGTTGTTTAATTTCTTACGGAGTAAATTCTTACCTAATTAAAAAAACAAATCATATGGGATTAAGATTTGAGTTATTTGATCATTAGGCTATTTATGGGTTGAATTAGGTTGGCTCAATCGGATTGGATTTGATCTGATATTCTGGTTCGGTCCAAAACCAAAGGAGCAGAATTTTGAAAACACCAGACATTGGATCGTAAAATACCACCCTTAGTTTTTTTCGGTCCACATACCAGTTGGATCGATTTGTATCTCTTATTTACAAAAGTTTTAAAAATTACATGGATTTAAAAATAAAATCATATTTATGAAGCACTTCCCTTTTGTTTTCATTGTTTACAAAAGTTTTAAAATTTAAATTGATTAAAAAATAATTTATAATTTTTTTTAAGTGGTTAATATAAAAATAGACTTAATTAAATTAATCTTACTAATACACTAAGGAAAAAACTCAACTGGGCTTCATATTGGCTTATTTCCATATCTCCCACTTGACTGGTGGTGCTTGGCTGCGTTCTTCGGTGGCTTCCTCAGCTTTTCGGGTGGTTGGTCCTCTTGGAACGTTTTATTGTATAGTCTATTTCGGCTTGGTTCATTTCGCTTTTTATTTGTATTTCTGTTTTTAGGTTACTCTATTAGACGGTTCGCCGTCTACCGACTTTGTCGGCCTCTCGATGAGTCAGGCCTGTCTGACCTTCGAATTTTTACCTAATCAAAAAAAAAAATATCTCCCACTTGACCACTTTATTTTATTTTATTTAAAAAAAAATATGTTTTGGTTCCGAACTAGAATTTATGGCCTGCACTAATACCTCGGTCATTTACGCCGAAAATCTCGGACTTAGAATGGGTTTGCTACGAGCAAAGGAGTTGCAACTATCTACTCTTCTGATCGAAGGAGATAACTTACTAGTGATAAATGCCCCTGGACAATAGAGATGCTACAAGCTGATATTCTGTCTGATATCTCGTCCTTTACTTATGTTGTAATTCGTCATATTTTCAGGAAATCCAATGTTGTGACTGACTACCTTGCTCGTAGTGCCCATGCATCCCCTGCCGATGAGGACTGTGAGGATGATCCAGAACTGCTTGTTCTCGTCCATAAGAATGCGCTAGGAAGGGCCTCTGCTGTGGCCAACCCGACCTAATTTTTATCTTGCGTAAAAAAAAAAAGAATTTATGGTCTGGCCTCAGTCTTGGACTAAATCCCGGAATTAGTTTTATATATTTTTTAACACCTAAAAATACTTGGATAAATAGTAAAACGTCAAGTAATTAACGAATGGAGTATTTTTTATTCTTTCTTTTATTTCTTTAACCCAATCACTTTTTTATTTTTCAGTATTAATAGATGGAATGCCATCACATGTGTTTAGACTGGAGAAGGGTTTGAGACAGGGTGATCCCCTCTCTCCGTATTTGTTTCTAGTGTGCGCTGAAGGTCTCTCAGGAATGCCTCGGATGAGTGAGCAAGAAGGTTGGCTAGAGGGTATTGCGATAGCTCGAGGGGCCCCGAGAGTATCTCACATATTTTTTTGCCGATGATAGCGATTTATTCTCAAGAGCAACTTGTCAACAGGGCAGGGAAATATCACATATATATACTCCGTAAATACGTAGAGGCGTCGGGTCAGCAAGTGAACCTTGCAAAGTCATAACTATCTTTTAGCACTAATGTCGGTGAGAGTCTGCGAAGAGTGCTGTAGCAGACAATACAAGTCCGAGAAGTTGAGAAGCACGAAAAATATCGTAGTTTGCCTACAATGCTAGGAAGGTCAAAGAAGGTGATTTTCGGCCAACTCAAGGAACGAATCTGGAAGAGAGTTCGGGGATGGAAGGAAAAAACACTCTCCCAGGGAGGCAAGAAAGTGCTTATAAAATCAGTTGCACGGACGATACCAACATATATGATGTCCTGTTTCAAATTGTCTATAGGTCTTTGCAGGGATATCGAGCAGCTGATGTGCCAATTATGGTGGGGAGATGGTTCTGAAAAGCAGAAAATCCACTGGATGAAGTGAAAGCGGATGTGCATACAGAAGGAGAGAGGTGGGATGGGGTTCTTTGACATGGAAATGTTTAATGATGCTTTGCTAACACGACAAGGTTGGAGATTACTTCAAGAGGTGGACTCTTCGCTAGCAAAGATGTTGAAAGCACGTTATTTTCCGCGGACGTCCTTCTTAAGAGCCCAAATTGGTTTCCAACCATCACACACTTGAGGAAGCTTACTCGAGGGGAGAGAATCGTTAGTGCAGGGGTTGCATTGGCACGCCGGGAATGGCATGAAGGTGGCTGTGTTTGGGGACCCATGGCTCCCTATACTGTCTAACTTTACACCTATTGCAAACCCTTAGAACTTCGAGGCAGACTTAAAGGTCGTCGATTTGATAAATTGGGATGCAAGGGCTTGGAAAGACGACATTGTAAGGGAGGTGCTATTGTTGATGGACGTTGAGTTAGTATTGAAAATGAGGTTGACAGAACCGGATGTCCAGGATGAATTGATATGGCATTACACACGGGATGGAAAATTTATTGTTCGATCAAGCTATCACCTTCTCATGGTCATTACCGGATTGACAGATGCGGCTTCTATATTGGATCTGGCTCGGTTGGGGCATCTGTGGAAGAAAATGTGGCAAGTGCAGATGACTCCGCGAGTTCAAAACTTAATGTGGAGAGCTTGTAGGGAGTTTTACATTGTCTGAATAATTTGAAAAAGAGAGGGATAATGCAGTGTGACTTATGTTCCCACTATGGAGTGCAGGAGGATGAAGTTCATGTGTTGTTTCAGTGCATTAAAGCTAAGGAAGTGTGGAAGTGTTTCCCGACTCTTGAAAAGCTTGCAAAGTGCGCTCTTGGGGTGTTGGACAAATTTGGGCTGGTGTTGAAATCAGGTAACAAGGAGATGATTCTTCAAAAGTGGGTGCACATCATTGAAGCCATTTGGATGGCAAGGAACAAAAGGATTTTTGAAGGAGTTGAGTTAGAACCGAAAGATTTGGCGAGGATGGTGGATCAGTGCATGTTCGAATATAACAGGGGAAAGGATACTGGGCATGGCCGACAGGAGAGAGTAGCAGCTATCTACTTGGATTGGGAGAAGACGCTGGCGGGGTTCACGAAAGTTAATAGCGACGCTGCAGTGGAGGACATTAAGGGGAGCGACATCGGGTGTGTCGAACGTAATCACACATGGGAGCTGTTGTTCGCAGTTGCGAAGAAAACGCAAGACACAGACAAGGCATAGCCGGTGGAAGCGGAGGGTATAGTGTGGGCCTTGGAGTTGTGTCTACAACAGGGACTGCCGAAGATTGGGGTTGAAAGTGACTGCTTGTCGGTCATGACTATGCTCCAATGCAATGGGTTTCCAAGGGGTGAGATTGGACAGCAACTCCAGAAAATCCATAGGTTGGCAAACATGTTCGATGAATGCCGATGGAGTCATATTCGACGACAAACGAATCGACCGACTGACTTTCTCGTAAATATTAAACTAGACAATGCTGTTTTCATTTCTGAACAAGCTTTAGTACCATTTTAATTAACGATGATGTGTATGGATGAAGTAATTCACATTTGATTTTTGCTATAAAAAAAAAACTCAAATTTATTTACTGTCTATATATACTCTTAATTTAGAATACTTAAGGCATATGTATCAGCTTCTTCTTAATCCTCTCTTTTCCACCAATCAAGTTTTTTTTTACCTTTTTTTAATTATTTATTTCCTTTAATTAATATTTTTTTATTCTTCCTTTTATCTCTTTAAATCAATCACATTTTTTTCTTTTATTCTTAACATATTTACTAACTATCTACGTCTATTATACTCTTAATTTAGAATATTTAAGGGTTACGTGTCAGCTTCTCCGGCCTTAATCCTCTCCTTTCCACCAATCAAGTTTTTTTGCCCCTTTTTTTTAATTATATATTTCCTTTAATTAATATTGTTATTATTCCCTTTCTCTTTAAATCAATCACATTTTATTCTTTTATTCTTAACATATTTACTATCTATATCTATATCTATATCTATAATAATACTAAAACATATGTTGAAGATGACACAAGGTAAATTCTCCTTCAATCATCCTACGTGTCATTCTTTTCTTAAATATGAGCCCACATTTCATTTAAAAAAATTATCTCAATTTAAAATTTTAACAATTAAACTAATTTATCCAAATATTTTTTAATATTTTTTTTCCAACTCACTTGCTATATCAAACCATGAAATGAAATCAATTTGATGTTTTCCTATTTTAATATTCATGAACCCATCAAATTTACAATAAAAAGTTGATTAATATATTGTAAATTTGGTTGATTTTGGAATCTATAATATTTATGATTGTTTAATCATATTTATTTTCATGTTTCTCTAACATATGTCATATGTCATATCTTAAGGGAATAAGTTAAGAATTCAAATCACTTTCATCTACTCAATAATAAATTTATTTAATATCAATTCAATTTTTTAACAAACAAATTTTTATAATTTAATTTATTATGGGTCCCTTAACCTTTTATTCTCATAAAATATATGCTCCATACTTTAAAAAATCAGAATTTCTGGATCAGATCCTTTAAATTTGCTAACTGACTAAATTGAAAAAAAAAAAAAAATCATATTTTCATTAGTAACAATACAAAGCTCCACATAATTACATGAGCAATCCGATAACTCGTTGGGCATCTCAACTGTCTAAATCAGTAAATCATTAGAGATGGAATCGTGAGTTATATGATGTTAATTTTATAAGTTTTTATTGAGTATAAGTTTATTAGTAACATTTATCTATCTATAATAATACTAAAATAATGGCTTGCTATTTTAGTATTTTTATTTACAGTACATTTTAAATTTTTATTAAGTGTACATTTATAAGTTTTTATTAAGTGCATATTATTTGACTATATCTGTTTTAGTATTATTATAGATATTATAATATATATATAATATAAATAAATTACGATAATATCTGAAAAATATAATGTATTTTTATGCTGGTTATGATTATGATCGTCTATTTTACGAGGTTTTTAATAATTCACTCCATCATTTTATGAGATTATTATTTCAAATATATATATTTTTGGGTTAAATATTATTTAAAATATTTACGTCTATTTAAAACCATTTAACCGATTTAATTCAATTCTCACAATCTCACCTAAAAAATCTTGCAAACGAAGTAAACTATACGTTTCTCTATCCAGGTCTCTCTCTCTCTCTCTCTCTCCATAGATGATACAGGCAGCTTGATCTCGAATCCCTTCCAGGTAAAATCCGTTTCGGCGATCCATTGACGAACCTTTTATCTCTGCCAATTTCGCGTCTTTTAATTCTCGAGTTGGATTTCGATGGAGTTCCAGTTAATTGACGATTATTTGCCCTGTCAGTTAGCGTGTAGTCTTTCGATTTTGTTTCGACATTCCTTTTCTGCTAATTTTAGGGCTTTATTTTGTTCATCTTTGAGAGATTTTAATTGTGCTTTATCCGCTCAATTGGAATTTGCGCTGGTTGGATTCGTTTGAAGTTTGTCTATCTAGGGCAATGCTGTAGATGCATGAATCATTCAGTTCGCCAATTGAGGGATCAGGTTTTAAGATTCATCAAGTAACAAATATCAATCAACTTTGTGTAGCCGGGGGTGGGGTTTGGAGTAACCAATTGAGGTCTGGTTTGATCGGGTTATTTTTTAGGGTTTTATTTTTCTCTGGTTTGGAAAGATTTTGCTAACTGTGTCTTTTTCCACACTTTATAGGTTACAAAGTGAGGGATCCTTTAATTAGTTTGTTTGTGTCCTGAAGATCTGAAGAAGGATGAATAACAAAGGACTAATTTATAGCTTTGTCGCGAAAGAAACCGTTGTTTTAGCAGAACACACATCGTACTCTGGGAACTTTAGCACCATTGCTGTCCAATGCTTACAGAAATTGCCCAGGAACAGCAACAAGTACACCTACTCATGCGATGGACACACTTTTAACTTCCTTCTCGACAGCGGATTTGGTAAGGGTTTTACCCACTTGGTAGGCCTTCTACTTGTTTAACCATGTGCAAAACATAGCTGAAATCAATGCCTTTGCAGTTTTCCTTGTCGTTGCTGATGAAGCTTCAGGCAGATCACTACCTTTTGTTTTTCTTGAGCGGGTGAAGGATGATTTTAAACAGAAGTATGGTTCAAGTATTAAAGATGATGACCCTCACCCGCTTGCTGATGATGACGATTCTGATGATGATTTGTTTGAAGATCGATTTAGTATTGCATACAATCTTGATAGGGAGTTCGGGTATGTATGATTGCTCAACTAAGCATTATTTATATTTGTGTACTTGATTGATTACAACTGAGTAATTGTTTGATTCCTTATTTTTATGTAGACATTCAATGGAGGCTTGAATCTAGTTTTTGTATGATGTCATTTGAACTGAAAGCTCTCTGTTGGATTTTAGGCCTAGGCTTAAGGAGCATATGCAGTATTGCATGAACCATCCGGAGGAGATGAGCAAACTTGCTAAGGTGAAAGCTCAGATTTCCGAGGTCAAGGGAATAATGATGGATAACATTGAGAAGGTTGGTTCTTCCTATCTCCAAATTGTTCTTATTTTTCTTGTACCATTTGATATCTCAATACAATATGTCCTGCGTGGGCCAGTCAATCCAAAGCATGAAAATGGATGCATACTTTTAGACATACTCACATACATATAATCACTCTATGCCTTTTCTGATTGTCGCTTCTGTGACAATTTCATCTCAGTACCTGCCTTAATCTTTGATAGCATGAATCATTCTCTGTGTTAGAGACTTAGAGCTAATATTTGCTCGTAGCTATGATGTCTGCTGCCTGCCTTCGTGCAGTTCTTACTTGTTGTGTAACTTTGTTTTGTCACACTCACCCTTTTTATTGGCAAGTCCCATTATATTTATTGGATTCGTAGCTGTTGAATTGGTTATGAATCTAGCACATGGCATTGTACAGAGTATTTGTTGAGTGCAAGTATTAAATCATTGCTATCCGAGCATACAGTAAGAGAGATTGCTGTAAAGCTGGACAGACATTCTTATCATGCATCTTTGCTTGCTGCTTAGATTTTTTTAAATACTTCATTATGTGAAGTGGTGATACTTGGGAAATTGTTTTTTTATTTTTTTATTTCATATTCTTTTTTTCATATGATGAATTGATACGAGTCTATCGTATAAATAGATGATATGTTGATGTGATGTATTATATAAATAGATTGGGATAAATATGTGATAAAAAATTGATGTAACATAGGTGCACTGCAGCTTGTGATGTTATTATGAAACAATGTGGAGACATCATAACCTTCTGCGTATGGTTTTGGGATAAAAACGCAAAGCTACCTCTAATGTGTCATTTTGCACAAAAATACCCTTTATTTGAAAAATTACTTAACCGTCCATCATTTATTTTTGTTAACAATTTTAAGTAGTTAACTCTTTTTTAGTGTGTAAAGGGTGTTTTGTGCAAATTGACTTTATAGGGTTTTCTAAAATTCACAATAGTGTTTTCAGAGGAGCTGCTTGTCTTCAAATTACCACATTCACTGTTTTTTCATAATAGCTTTTATCATTTTGGATCCTCCAAATTCTAATGAGAGATAAGTTTCATTATTAGAGAGGCTTGATTGGACTTGGAAGTTGCTGTTGTTTACTGTAAGTCCACAATGTCTGGGTTGGGTTCAAGCTACTTTAGTTTACCGATGTGGTACTGGCATACTGCTTTGTGCTAGATAAGCTTGTGATTTAAGCTTTTGGTTTGCTAACCTACTTAACCCAATGACTGACTCACTGAAAAGAAAGCTCTTGTAGACCCTAATCAAGCCCATTATCTCATTGGCCTTCTGGTTTCCAGTGATTACTGTAGCAGTAGTGATATAAAGGTAATGCATTGGCATTTTGCTGGTAAAAAGCCACACAATGATTGAGATAATATTGGAGGTGATTATACCATGGTTGATTGAAGTTTGAACTTTTTAGTACAAATGGTCTAGATAAAATATTAAAATGTAAATTCCTGTTAGATTTTTCAATCTGATGTAGAAGACAAGTTCAAATTTGGTGATGAGTCTTATGGCTTCCATCTGAATAGACCTGGGTAGGTTGAATTGTGAAACACGCTGATATTTTGGCATGTAACGTAGGTAATGAATTTTGTGATACCTTTTTTCAAGGGTGGAATAACTGTTAATTTATCCTCTGTAAAAGCATACGAGAGTCTGTCAGATTCGGATTTACAGTGTTTGCTTCATATGCTAATTACCCTTTGCTGTCAGGTACTGGATCGTGGTGAGAAGATTGAACTTCTTGTGGATAAAACAGAAAACCTTCAGTTCCAGGTACTTGAATAGTTGAATGCCCATTTTATCATCCAAACAAGTACCTTAGAGAAACATGGTTTGCTGATACATGTTCTTTTTGGACAATTCCCTCTTGAAACAACAGGCTGATAGTTTCCAGAGGCAGGGAAGGCAACTGCGCCGCAGGATGTGGTTTCAGAACGTTCAGATGAAGCTCATAGTTGGAGGCTCTCTCCTCGGGTTCATCCTTATTGTCTGGTTGATAGCTTGTGGAGGCTTCAAATGCTGATGAAGAAAAAGGTAGCAGGTGGGCTTTTTCAAGCCTTTAACCATGTCGTCTTCTTTTTTTTTTTTCTTTTCAGTTTGCTGTGCAAAGTTGGAAAAACAGACAGATTGATATTCTGTGTCAAAGCATGGTGGATATATATTATCTGATGATGTAACGCAAGTTGTGTTTATATCCTATGAAATCGTGAACCTGTTCCCTATCAAACTAAAGCTGCCTATAATTTCTTTAGTATATGCAAGCAGACTTATTTTTCTCCCACAAAAAAATGACTTGCAAGTTGCAACTAGAGGGTTTATGGATGGTCATGCATTGTTTGTGATCGTTGTTCATTTCATTTGAACATCTACTTGGCGAGTTTCCAAATATTCCAAGAGTTTTGAAGAATCTTTTTATTCTTAAAAAGTAAATAATCTCTCTTCGACAAAATATGTTATTTTAAATTATTTTATATTTTTTAAGAAAATCAATATTATATTATATCCTCATTTATTATAGTATTTGTTTTACTTTCTTGAAAACTACAACTATCCTTCTATTAATCATTATAAAGACATTTTCATTCATATAAACTAAAGGCTAAACTACATGTAATTCTGTGTTTTTCTGATTAAACTTAATATTCTACAATGACATATTTTGCTGAAATGAGTTCCAATGGTTTGTTTTGGGGTCGGCTGAGTTCCAATTATTATTGTAGAGAGTATCGTGAGCTCATAATTTGGCACAGAACCAGGAATGGAAATCGAGGTATGATAAAATCGCCTTATACAATAAACAAAATTTTAAGAGTTATTAATATGACATATATACCGTAAATATACACACCTAAAAAAAACTAATAAAGAGAATTTAAATATACTCCGTATAATGAATATATTTTTAAAAATTATTAATATCACATACATAACACATATATAAACACCTAGATAAAAAAAAACTAATGAAGAAAAAAATAAACACCTATAGGCGAGATAGGCGGGAATCGAAGCAAAAAATAAACACCTATAGGCAAGATGGGTGGGAATCGACACAGCTTCAGCCTTCATGTACTGTACAGGCCAGCTAGCTAGATTTGAGTAGTGAAAGTAGATTCAGGGTCCGTTTGGCAATGCAAGTAGCTTTTCGGAGCTTTTAGTTTTAATATTTTATAGTTTTAAATAAGTTAAATATAAGATTTTAATTTAATTAGCTTTTGAAATTGGATTTTCAACAACTACTCACCCAAGCTTTTCAGAATTTTATTCATTTTTTTCTATCTGATTAGCTAGTTTGCATCAGCTGGGTTACCAAACACCCTACTAGCTTCAGCTACTGAGAATCGAACTCAAAACTAATTTACCATATATTTAACACACTTAATCCATCAACTTCTATTCATTTATTTCTATCTGATTAGCTAATTTGCATCAGCTGGGTTACCAAATACCCTACTAGCTTCCGCTACTGGGCTTCTATTCATTTTTTTCTATATGATTAGCTAATTTGCATCAGCTGGGTTACCAAATACCCTACTAGGGTCCGCTACTGGGCTTCTATTCATTTTTTTTCTATATGATTAGCTACTTTGCATCAGCTGGGTTACCAAACACCCTACTAGCTTCAGCTAGTAGGAATCGACCCTAAAACTCTAATTTAATACACTTAATCCATCAGCTTCAGCTACTGGGAATCGAACTCAGGTTTCTCACAAAAGGCCCATATTGATCTTTTAAAACCAACCATATGAACTATAGAAACTTAGTGATACAAACTACTTATAATTATATAATTTCTGAGATTTTGGGGCGGGCTGCAACAGAGCCCAGCCCACTCCTAGGTCCTTTCTTGTTCATAATCTAATTTATAAATGCCCTTTATGAGACGGTCGAGTTGTAAAATTTGTAATTCTAAAATTTGATAATTTAAAGCTCTCTTTCATTTTGAGTTGGGTTATTCCGATTTCCGATTACATAATACTTTCATTCTGTTTGGCTGCTAATACGGGCATGAACAATGACAGTATGAAATTTTACAAAGGCCGAACCCGTCGGGTCTTCCCAAATCATGATTAGGGTATGTTTGGATTCTGTTTCATTTAAGTTTATAATGCAATTGTTGTAAACTTAATACATTTATATGCTATTTGGCTTGCACGCGTTACACTATTTATTTTAAACTAACTTTAATTTCAACCCATTGTAGATTGTGCTAACCAAACACCGTCTTTATAATTTGCATTGTAAGCTTAATACAACTGAAATCCAAACACACCCTAAAATAAACCATTTACTACGTATTAAATTACACAGTTGGACAGGTGACCTGAGAGGGGAAAGGAGAGGTAAAAATAAATACAGATCTTTTTGTAACATGAAAATTGAAAATAAAGTAAAACACAACATGAACATATGTACTATTTGATGGACCATAGATGAACGTGGGATTGCTTTAATTTCCAGCCCAATCAACACTATCCAAAACCAAAACCACACATCCTTTTTTATTTTTCTGTATAAAAAGCTACCCAAAACCACCAGCAATAAGCTCAGGTAGCATCTTCTTTCCTATGAGAGCTTAAAGATCAGACAACAGGAAAAAAGAAAGAAAGATCAAAGGATATGTTCTTGTCTCTCTGCTTTACAGATCTTTAAGATACATGATTGTCCAGAAAAAGCGCGTAAATTCCGTTTGCTAGTAAGAATATAAGAAGCTGAGGTGGGCGAGCTAAGCTAGTTACTATGGAACCAGGAATCAAGGTGAAAATGGCAACCAAGCAATCAAATTTGCTTCTCATGATCTTCTTTTTTCTTGTGCTTGTATCATCTTCAACTGCGATGTCGTATCCAGGTACTCCTTTGTTCTTAATGCCAAAAGGGGAAAGATTGTTCACTATTTGTATATGCAATTTATATCTATTCAAAGGATTGATTTTGATCAAGATAAGGTTGTCAATATTGGTAAACCTGTTTTTTTGTCTTTGTAGAAGAACAGCAGGAAACCAACTTAGGGGAAGCAGTAGAAGGTGGTAAGTTACCTGGAAAGCGGTATTCAGTATCGCATATTACAGCCATCCATTCTGGTCATGGTGGTAGCAGTGGAGGTGGAGGTGAAGGTGGCGGAGGTAGAGGCTCAAGTGGTGAAGGATCACAAGGCGATAACAGCGGTTCCAGGGAGCCGAATGGAGCTGGTGCGGCGAATATGAACCATCATCGCCATGGAGCCAGCAGTAGAGTGCAAGGCAGTGTGTTCCTCACCTGGGTTGTTGTCATTTTCGCCGCTCAGTTCTTAACACCATTGTTGTAAAGTTGTAACTGTTGTGTAATTAGTGTGTAAATTGAAGATTTTACTTGTTGGTGTTTGGTGTGTCACTTCAAAACTTCCTTGGTGTTTTATGTATATTTTTACTTCAAAAGCTTCATATTGATTCATTGCACTGCATTTTGTTTATGCTGCTAACTCTAGTTTTATGGATTATGAAAGGAACTATAATTTGTATGGCATTCAAAAACTACAGCATCTATTTGTAATGAAATGAAATCTCCATATCCCAATGGAAATGTACCAAAAACTTGTTTGTTTATAAAATATTAGAATTTTGAGATGCACTAAATAAAAAGCCTTTCAACAGAATTTATCAAACTCTGATCTTTATTCTTTTGCCAATAAAGCAAGAAAATAGAAATTCTAGAGTAGCCAAGACAAGTTAAGGACCTGACTGCAGCAAATAGTTCTACATTTTCCCTACCTACATCTCAGTAGAGAAATTTCCACACAAATCTCAAACCCTGCGAATTTAGTAAAGATCGCCTTCCTTGTGAGTATGAATCACGCAGTCTTCCTTCGGGTAAGAAATGCAGGTCAAAACGTAGCCCTGCCCCATTTGGTCGTCATCAAGGAAGGACCCATCGGACTGATCAACTGATCCGGAGGCGAGCTGCCCAGCGCAAGTAGAGCAGGCTCCAGCACGGCATGAGTAAGGCAACTCCAAGCCAGCAGCCTCAGCTGAGTCCAAAATGTAAGTATCATCAGGAGCTTCAAATTCATTCTCTTCACCGTTTGGTCCTATCACCTTTACCTTGTGCACTGCCATGCAAGTTGTTCTGAAGGAGGTTGACTTTATGCCAAATGATTTCGATATGCTCTTGATGGAACGGAGAGATGTGGGAGGTTTGATAAAAGAAGATGGTTGGGTTGGTGTCATGGCTCTGATAGAGCAGGTTGTGGGCAAGCTCATTGATGCCATTTTTGCACCTGACATTTGCAAAGAAGGATTAATATTTGCAAAGAAAAGCAATTTCTTGTTAAAATAAAGTATATTTATTCTACACCAAAATGCACGAGTGGTACACCAAGAGATAGATACACCAGGTAGTGTGGAGTGTATTGATTGGCCCCGGAAGAGTTAGATATACTTCATTTGGAGAGAAAGGGAGTCCATTAATGGAATGAATATCTCCAAAGTTCATTGAAGAAAATTAGAGGATGAATGAATGACCATCAAAAGAATATAATGAGGAAATAAATGTATTCAACCACATGAATGAATCTCCAAAATTCATTTCCATGTTTGGATGCTTAAACTGAAAAGTTTGAATGCTTAACATTAACAAGGTTATATACTCAAAAACCATAAAATTCAAAATTTTAGTTTTAAACTCTAATTACGAATTTCCATAAGCTTTTCCTATAAATCATGTAAGAAAACATATAAACCAACAACCAAAAGTCCATGAAAATGGAATTTCCCCAACTTTTCGAGGCAAGCATTAGGTTGATGGCAGTATAGTGCATCCTGATCTCAAGAGCTAATTGTTACATAATGAAATTCGTAATTACATACACTCAAACATACACGCAAAGTACTCCTAAATAACTATCCACACAAGCACTGCCAAACTGTCATCTTCTTGCAACTCAGATCTAAAAACCCTATGCAGTTTAGCACTTCATCTAAGTATAACATTAATGGGTATCTAATCGCACATAACCACAAAACTCGAAAAGATGTCTCTATGTTAACAGCAAACATACTGATCACACATAAAGCATGAATTTTCACGCCTTTAAGAAAAGTATTGAGATTTGGGACCCTTTATCCCCAGCTGATCAAGCTAATTTAACCTTTTGATACTTGATACTCCCTGCAAATTTCGTCGCTACTTCCATAATAAGAGATCACTGATGAACAATACAAATTATCAGCAAACGAACAACACATCAGCATGCAAAGGGAGGGGGGAAAAGACTCGATCTTTTGAAGCATCGTGAACCCCCGAGGATTAAAAAGTAAGCAGAACAAAACAACAGAGCATAAGCAAGAACTCAAACCCTAAAGAAAGACAGAAATGCAGATCACAACAGTGCAATCACAAACAGCGTCGTACAAAAAGGTTTCACCTTTAGGCTTTAGCAGAAGTCGAAATCGAAAGAGGGATTTGAACAAGAATATGATGATGGGCGATGAAGGAGAAGGGCGGAGTAAGAGAAGTTACCGAGAATTGCAGAAAGTAGCAAAGAACAAGTAGAGAAGAGGTTAGGTGGAGAGAGAAAGCGAGAGGAGCGAATGAGGAGACAGGAGAGAGAGGGAAAAAAACCCTAAAATAAAAGAAAAGCGAGAGGAGATTTGAGGGGTTCGAACTTGTCAGGGGTCACGAGTCACGGGTGATGCAAACATAGGTGTCGTCCACATTCATTTCCTTTCCAAACATAGTTTAAACAAAAATCGGAAATTTCGCATGGTACCCATGTGATATTGCGTATTTCGCACGGTGTACAAAATTTTTGCTAAATTCACATGGTATCATTGAGGTTTGTACAATTTCGCGTCGTGCTCCTAATGGGTTAAATCTGACAGATTTCAAAAACCGCCGTTAACCCTACTTGCTCTTACAATCTAACGCGCACGGGGAACCAAAGTGAAGAGAGGAGAGAAGGGCACCGGAGAGGGAAGAGCCAGGCCGACCACCACACTGAACCGCCGCCGCCGGGCCACTGGACTGTGCAAACCGCCGGCGCCGGCCACATCAACCGCCACCGCTGCTCGCCCTGTTGCACCAGACCGACCTCGCCCATTTCGCTCAAGAACCCGACGCCCTTGCTTCGACGCCTCTTAGTTTCTACCGATTGAAGGTAATTTCTACTGATTTTGTGCATTCCATTTAGCACCGCCAGTACATATTAGGGATTGAAGCAATTCTCTACATATTAGGGATTTCAGATTTGAGTGTGAAACTTTGATTAAATTGTCCTCTTTGTGAAATTTGTGGGTCGATTGTGAGATTGTGAAAGGAATAGTGTTTGCTTTCAGAATTCACTTTGAATTTCACTTTAAAAAAACAATACAGTGTAAGTATAAACTTCACTTTGAGTGTCAAGAATTTCATAATTTCATGACTAATGTTAATACAGTAAGCTGTGAATTTGTTTCTACAATTGTTATTACAATTTGAGTGGTAAGTTGTGAATTTGTTTCTACAATTGTTATATTCATTGAAAATATGTTGAACTTGAGGTGGATGATCCCGATAAGTGTAGTGTGTTAGATATGTTTGTTGAAATGCTATATGGGGCTGAAAAAAATGGAATGATTCTTCATGAGAACCCATCTTTATGGTATGCGCATGAGTGTCAAAATTTTCGATTAGAGAGTGATGAAGATATTGTTAAGATGATGACTCTTTTTAGTGAGAAGAGGTTGATTAAACTAGCTATTCGATCTGGTGACTCTCCATGTAGGAATCTAGAATTAGCAAGGGGATTGATTGAGTAAAAAAAGCCGGTAGAAAGGTCGAGTTATGAAAGTCAAACTGCTTATAGTAAGAAGGTTCTTGCTACTACCGCAAGAAGGAAGGGGACTTTTGTATCAAAATCTCGAAGGCAGTCTACACATAGTGAACCTACTTTGGATGAAGCTAGTAGGACAAAAGAGGTTGTAGTTGAGGCCGTATCCCCTGAGATTGATTTGGTTGATGCTGATTTTGTTAATGATGACGTAGATAATGTTGTTTTGACGGCCAATGATGATAATGTGCCTACTCCTAATGATAATAATGCACTTGTTTCGACCTCTACTTATGAGTGTGGTGGTACTACTGATATTGGAGGTAATGACAGTGAGACAGATGATTATTTCGATAGGATTTATGATAATGGGGAGTTGTATGCTGATACTAGCATCGGGAATATAAAATTGAAGGTCTGGATGCATTTTTTGGACAAGGAAGCATTTACAAATGTGTTGCGAGATTACTGTGTCCAAGAGGGGTTCTCTGTTGTGGTAGTCAAAGCAGATCAGATTCGTTACACCGCTGTCTGTGGACAATCAGAATGTGGATGGAGAATTCATACATCAAGACTTGTGGATGGTATGACTTGGGCAATTAAGTCATTAACGGATACTCATAGTTGCCTTAAACTCACAAAATTCAACTCAATGGCAACTCCAGAATGGGTTGCGAAGAAGTTGATTGACCATGTGAGAGCAGATGGTGATATCAAAGGACCAACAATGCAATCCCTCTTGATGAATAGGTATGGGATAAACATGAAGTCAATTTCGTTGTGCAAAGCAAGGACGCTTGCCTTGGCAATAATTAACGGGAAGCCTGATGCGTCATTTGGTAGTTTGCCGGGTTATTGTGAAGTGGTGAAATCATCTAACCCGGGCTCTAGGGCGCATATTGTATGGGGACACGCTGAAAATGATCCCAAAAGGCCATTGCAATTTAAGAATGTGTTCATAGCTATGAAGCCGATGATTGAGGGAGTCATCCACGGTTGTAGGGGGTTGATTGGTGTTGATGGATGTCATCTGAAGGGGAAGTATGGTGCTTCATGTCGTTCTTGTTGCAGTTGTTGTTGACGAGGAGAATGAGATATTTCCACTAGCTTATGGGGTGTATGAGAATGAAAGTAAGAGAACTTGGCCCTCTTTTTTCTACCACTTGAGATAGGTCTTGAGGCCTGGCGATAGGGCCAACCGATGTATCATATCGGATAGACAAAAGGTATTGTACAATCCTATGCGTTTTATTCAATTGTTGTTATGTATTTATTTCACATACAAAGAAATAATTGGATTTTTCCAATGTAGGGGGTTAATCCGGCCCTTGTAGAAGTGTGGCCAACTGCGGGACGATGGTACTGTTACACACACCTCTTGGCCAACTTCAAGAAGGCGTTTCCAGGTTTGCCTGTGAAGGGAGTGTTTTGGGAATGTTGCAAGGCGTTCTCGAAACATAAATGTATATTCAAATATACTCATTTTTTGTTTTTACTTAAATATATATTCAAATTGCAATGATGTAATTATACTCATTTTTTGTTTTTACTTAACATATCACATTAAAATAGCCAAATGTATATTCAAATATATATTCAAATTGCAATGATGTAACTATACTCATTTTTTGTTTTTACTTAAATATAGTCAAAGTGGGTGTCTATGAAAAGATAAAATTATTGTCTATTCAAATATATATATATTTATTTATTTTAATATTTTTAAACATTTGAAAAGTGGGTTTAAAATAAATAAAACCTATAGTGTTGCTGCACTCCGACAAGTTCTCAAATAAGAACATTTATTGGGTGTACTTGAGCATTTCATTTTGTTGTGAGCTGAATCTGCCATGTTTTATAGTAACTTTTATATCCTTTTCTGCATACATATTTCATGCATTTGGGATAGAATAGTACAGAATCTATGTAGTTTATGTTTATTTGCCAAATTATGGAATCTACACCAGTTTCTGTTTAAATTCGCAGAAATCGAAGCAATTTAAAGCAGTTCTAAGCAAGGAAGAAAAACTCGGAAGTCAACTACAGAAGTCCAAGGTCAAAGAGCAACGAAACCAGGACAAATCGAGCTGAAGACAAGTGTTACTCGATATCGAGTACTTTTACTCGATATCCACCAAAGAAGTCCGAGCAGTGCCTGGTCGAGGAGGAGCTGATCGAGGAACTGAAGACAAAGCCAACCCGACTCCAGGACCCTACTCGATATCGAGTAGTTTACTCGATATCGACCAAGCCTTGAAGCCGCATCTGGAGTCGAGGAAGCAGCGCCTGATCGAGAAGCCGAAGACCTAGAAGTCCGAGCAACATCTCCTCGATATCGAGTAAATTACTAGATATCGACAAAACCCAAAACCACTTGTCCAAGCAGAGTCGAGAAGAAGCTGCTCGAGAAAGACAGGCCAACAAGTCGATGACACCGTTCCTCGATATCGAGTAAAGTACTCAATATCGACAAGACCAAGATCACCTGTCCGAGCCAGGTCGGGGAGAAGTTGCTCGAGAAGACCAGTGAAGTCGAAGTCGACGACGAAGTTACTCGATATCGAGTAAACTCCTCGATATCGATGAAATCTTTTCTGGGCCGCGTTACACGGTTGGCTGTCCGAGTCGAGTTGGCATTGCTTGGGAGCGAAGGAGTCCGAGTCTATCCACATCTATCAAGATTTATCAAGATCTATCAGCTCCATGGAAGATTTACCTACTTTAGATATATTTCATTTTTTGGATTTAATTCTTTTATTTCCATTATTTAATCTATAAGCAAGTAGATAAAGAGATATAGATATAGATAGACTTTCCTTCCTTGATTAGCAAGGGTTGGAAGCCTATAAATAAAGCCCTAGGGGCTGGATTTTATTCATTCAATTTCAGAGACAATTAGTTACATAGAGAGAGTAGAGGAGAGAGCTTGTGGCGAGAGAAGTTGGAAAGGCAAAAGCGGATTTGGCTTCGATTGGTTGTAAACTTTCTTTAGTTTATTTAATGCAAGTTATTCCCTTTTGTTTATTGATGAGTTTCTTGATGATGAAGAGCGAGTAGTCCACCCACTTCTAGGGTCGGGGTGAGCCCGACGGTGGCCATGTGAGGTGATGCGGTAAAGGTTTGTTCTTTTTATGCAATTCGTCTTCTATCCCTATGAGCATGATTCTTTTGCGAAAATTGAAGGTGATCCTTGTTTGTATTATTGAAGCGAAAGTGATCTTAATGCAACTTGGATTAATTATGTGAAAAGGGTTAGTAACAATTAAGGTTTATGCGAAAGCCTCTATCTTCCTATTTGTTAATAACGAAAGTTATTTGATGGAAAGCATGATCTTTTATGCCTTTATGTGTTATTTTGCATGGTTATCGTTGTGGTGTTGATACCCTGGCTTTGGAAGTATTTTACTTTATTGAATTTATTTCATCAAAATCTGTGTTCTGCGGTTGCGATTCTAAGTTTCTGTCTTTACTCGATCCCAAGGAATTTTAGTCGATATCGAGGACTGCTTTGTCGATATCGAGTAGTTCTGTTGCCTGCTTTATTTTCTGCTTTTATTTGTTACTTCTGTCTTTCTTTCTGTCTTTTTTTCTGTGAGATTTACAGCTACCTAGGATCCGTTGACACGCTTCCTCGTGGATCAATCCTGACTTCCCACTGCTGCATCAGGAGGTGGTCTTGTAATCATTTGCAAGGGACGAAATTTGGTTTGCTTTGTTTTATTCATATTTTAATTTGCATTCTCGATTTCCTCCTACGACACATTTTTTATTTAAGTGTTTTTGGCTCAAGTACACCCCAAATATACATGGGTGTACATGACCTTAGAGCATGCATCTGAGCTGGAGGAGAGTTATCATATGTTGAAGGATGACTAGGGGTGTGCATATCCGGGTACCCGACACGAACCGGATAATCGTGTCGGGTACCCGACACCGTTTAGCCCAAAATGCCCGAATCGTATACGAACCGTCTTAACCCGGTACCCGACACGAACCAAATGTTTTTTTTTCCTTTTCTTCCCTGGTGTGCTACTGTTGTACAACGTGTGTGTGCAACCATTGTATAGATTGTGCTACTGTGTGTGCAATGTCAAATACGAAGCAAAAGCCAAATACAAAGCAAAGACAAACTAAAACATAATCAGATTTATGCATTTTTTAATTTTTAAGCAAATAGCAACTCAACCGAGGGTTTCGAGAGGCAAATTGATTAGAATCAGCCGAGGTTTTCGAGAGGCAAATCGATTAGGATTACTTACCATGTTTCGAGAGGCAAGAGATGTCAGCGACTCAGTCGAGGGTCCGAGAATGAGAGGAAGGAGGAAACTCGATTCAAGATCTGATTTCAGATCTGATTTGGAAGGGCGAAACGACGATTTCAGATCTGATTTAGAAGGTTGAAATGACGATTTCAGATTGGCATTTGAGAGAGGTAGAAGTTAGGGACCTTAGGGTTAGGGTTGGTCGGCGTCTCGCGGAAGAAGATTGAAGTGTTTGCCTGTGTTGTTGCGTGACTATTGAATTGAAAATAAAAAATAAAAAAACACTGTCTTGGTCTCACAGATTGAGAGGGGAGAAAATTCAAAAATGAGAGGAAGTTTAGGATTCGAACACGAGGACGTTAGCAATCCCCCAAACCAGTAGGTTTCCTTCAACCAGCTGAGCTAGCGGAGCTTATTGATGTATATTGGATTCTACTTATACTAATATTATACTAAAATCTCTAAAAATTAAAAAAAAAATTAATCGGTTCGTGTCGGGCACCCGACAAGCTGATTTTCCCGATCCTAACACGAACCGTTTACAACCTTGTTTTCTCGGTTCGTGTCATTATCGTGTCGTGTCTTTTCGGTTTTGTGTTTTTTCGTGTCGTGTTTTCGTGTCGTGTCTGTCGTGTCGGGTTTTTCTGCACACCCCTAAGGATGACGCTATTGTGGAGGGTATGGCAATCCATGATTACATTATCATGGACACTCTCCTTCCACTTGTGGACTGTGGAGATAAGATGTACCTACAAAGCTCTCATGTACATGATTTTTTGAGCAACATGGTTGACTCAATGATGATAGATATTCGAGATTTGGTGTTTGAGGAAGGGGACAATTGTGGGGATCATGTCAAATGGGATGTGTCCGCCGCTAATTAATATCGAATTTGGGGCATGTGATGATGGTTGGTTTGACGTGTCCATATACCCAAGAGGGGATGGGACCTCGGTCCAAACGATGATGTTTATGGTGGCGAGGACGTCGAGTGAGGCAGGATCATCTACATCGGGGGTGGGGATGGCGACGAAGGGAGCAGGGGCAGGACATGCGACTACACAAGGGTAGGAGTCAGGAAAGATAATATGGCTTTGTAGGGGGGCCGAATCACGACATTGTTGCCGAGCTACATAGAGCACGCGACTCGGATTATTTGGGCAACTCCTTATGACCCCCCGAAGAAGATCGACGCTCATCGGAATGGGGAGTAGGAAAGTGCTCCGAATCATATGCATGTGTGGATGTACGTGTACTTTCTTACTTTCCATGCCCTATTTGCGAAGACCATTGAGAAGAGAGTGGAGCAGAGGTTCGAAGCACGTTACATGATGTTGTTGACCCCGAGAAGGTCACACAAGCGGGTGCGAGACCTCCAATGTGACCTAGATGAGTGCGGACCTAGTGTAGTAAGTGTGATTATGGTTTAGGAATATATTTACTATAAAATAAAATATTGTGTAATAGTTATATATACTTTGTTGTAGGTGTATTGCCTGTCGTACAATGATGCGTTGGACCTCGAGGGAGTTCATTGTGTGTCGACCTACTGTGGCACCATAGCCTGGGCGAAAGGTGAGGAGCACTATAGCCTAGTCGCAAAAAGCACATCCCCTTAGGCCCGATCACGTCGTTGCGATCATAATGCCGCCTGAGGTGAACCACTGTGTTAATAGAGATGTACACTTTATGGACCTTGATGCTATACCACCGACCCCTCCAAACCAATGGTGGGCCACATAGGTAGGTTACTTAGAGTGGTTTTGGGCTCAATCGCACATCTATACCCTCCTCACTGATAACATGTATTTTAGACTAATTTTGGAGTTGCATTTACATATTATTTTATGGCATTTTCATGCATATTTATCATATTTTATGCTTTTTTAAAATTTTATTTTGCATTTTTAGAGTCTACACCGGGTTTTTATTCATTTCAGGTATTTTGTTCTTCATTCTTTTCGATATTACACACTGGATCAAGCACGGAGATTTCAGTTTGCGTATTGTCTTAAATTTTGATTTATTTCTATCTATAATCTATTTCATTCATTTATTATATTATTTTGATTGATTTCTTTGTTCTAGAATTTAGGTGATCCCAATGATTATTTGGTAGTTAGTATCGATATTCATTTGTTTGATAAATTGTTAGACTCAATCCTAATGTGCTTAATGTAATTGATTTCATAATTTGAGACCAATAGGTGATAATATTTATTGGTCAATTAGATAAGGTTTGGGGGCTAAAAGACGATAACTTACTATTGGAACACATCACCGATTCATCGTCACTTGTTCCACCTCGTCCTCTATCGGAACCCCCATGGCCCCATCTCTGTCGGAACCCACCGTCGTCGCCAACACTACCACCTCCTCCTCCCCCTCAGGCCTCAACCTCCCCCATCACTACCTCCATTGCCAAAAGAACCACCATAACCTCTGCCTCTACCACGGGATCTCGCCTCTCCTCCATTGCTGGGGTCGTCCTCTCCGATCTCTCACTCTTTCATCTTAGGCTTCTTTGATCTCTCACTCATTTGCCTTCGTTCTCTCTGATGCCGCACACCACTTGAATGCTCCACGAAGAGTTGTGGAGTGATTGAAGAAGACAATCCTGGTACTCCGCAACTTGTTGCTGAATTTTGCAATAGGTTGGAGAGTCCTTTCAACACCTACTAAGAGCCCGCAACTTATTGTGGTGTCATTTTGCCTTCCCGTAAGGGCTTGTTTGAGATGACTATGGAGTTGTTTCACAAGATATTGTGAAACTTAATTCTCAACATATTGTGAAGATTAGTGGTGGACGAGTAAAAATTAGCAGTGTATTTAGGTTTTTCCATAAGTTATTCATAGGTAAAAAGTTATCCTCAAATGGAAACATGAAAGAGAATCGATATGCTATTCTCGGAGTTTCGGAGGATGGAGAGACGGTTGAAATGGAGCCACGGTGGCCAAATCAATGGTGAAAAACTTGAATTGGGTGGTTTATGATATTAACCCCTAAAACAACATTATTGTATTTTTGATCAAGTGAACTTAGTCAAACATATCCTTCGTCAAGATCATATTAACCACATAAACTATAAGATTCTATAGATATCGTCATTGTATTATGTAAAATCCTGGTTCGAGGTATCAAATAGATCAATCAAGTCATTTATCATATCAATCATCGCATACTCGGTTCTAGATTGAATCGAATCTAGATCAAACAGAAAACGATCAGGACACATTGTTTGTTTACGAGGTTTGGGAAAAGTTCCCTACGTCCCCGTCTCAAGAGAGCGTTCCACTGTGCTCTAAGGCGAAATAGTAAGCAAGAGTACAAGATTCTAGAGGGCAATCTAATCCAATAACACAACCACACACAAGGAACACGAAATCAAACAAGTAACCTAAGTTGTTCAACGAAAGGAAAATTCAAATTAGGAAGAGAGGCGTCGCCGTGAACTCATCGAAGCCGATGCCGAGTCGCCATCCACAACCTATGCCGCTATGAGTCGCTGTCCATCGACTTCATCGTACTTTGAATACTCTGGTAGTTTCGTCTTGCTTTAGTGGTAGATCTAGGCCATCTTCCTCTCAGTTCTTCGTATTTGCCTCTTCTATAGGATCTGTGCTTTGATTGAAGTCTTCTTCCCAAAGATCATGCCCGTGGCTGATTTTGGAGGGATCTCGCTCAAGAAAGCATCCCGGAGATCGACCAAACCCAATCGATCTCACTCTCGCTCAACTCTTCGCTTGCAGGCGCTTATAGATAACGCGCCGCTCTCTTCTTCTCTCTGTTTTTCTCTCACCGGAGAGCCTTGCTCCTTTTCATCACCGGAGAAGCCATGGGAGAAGCTCCTAAGCTCTCTCGGCGGCACAGAGGGTATCTCGTAGTAAACCCTAACCCTCGCTCTCTCTTCTGCTACAGTGTTAAGCCCCTTCTTTGCTGAACCAAGACGAAGCCTTTTATATGATGCTTCTTCAACAGCAAAACGCTGCGTTGAGATAAATGAATCAGTTGGAGCTGTCGTGTGTTTTTTTTTTTATTAAGTAAATATTCGGATGCGAAACCGCTATCCGAGAGCATCCTTTCGGATGAGGTCGATGAGACCTGGGTAATTTTATATAGATGGGGTGGAGGCAATATGAGCAAGGTGTGCAACCTTATCTGCCACACAATTGTCGTTACGAAGGATGTGTGAAAACGAAACTTCGTCAAACCCCGTAAGAAGAGTGTTAATATTAGCCATGATTAGCTCAATTTCCCATGGACATCTAGTTTTAGACTGAAAATGATCGATAATGGTGAGTGAATCTCCTTCTATTATTATTTTAGGGATTCTCAAATTAAGGGCTCTGAGAACACCCCTTCTTAATGCCAAGGCTTCAGTCATTAGAGGGGTTTAGTATCCAACCAATTCACTACCCATTCCTACTGAATTCCCCGGTTTGTCATGAATGATGTAACCTATTGAACTCTGCCATTGGCCTAATGCAGAACCATCGAAATTTAGTTTTAATTTCCCAGATGACGGTTTTTTTCCATTTTTCCTTCTTCTTTCTATTCCCACTTTTCCAGGGGGGATTTGCTTGTCTTTGTGTTCTGTTGTCATCCTCTTCACTTTGCTTTCCTGCTTTATTCCATTCATTAATGTATGATTCCACAAGTTTCTCAAATCCTCTTTCATTTGACACTTTTTGTTGTTGGAAGATTAGTTTATTACGAACCATCCAGATGGTCCACCAATGGAATACCAATTTCATTTTTTGTTGTGTGTCAAGTAATCTGCCTATTTTGGTCATCAGTTCCTCTATATTCCTTGTTATCCTGATATTGTCTTTGATTTCAGATTTCACTTTTGGTGATAAACTTGAACAGTAGAAAGAGAATCTGCATTCGAATAATAGGTGGGTAGTGTCTTCTTCGTGATGATTGCACAAGGTACAATAAGGGGGTATTGCAATTCCTCTTTTTGCGAGTCGGGCCGCTGTTGGGAGTCCATTCTGACAGACTTTCCACATAAAATTCTTGATTTTAGGTGGGACATTCAAGTTCCAGATCCACGCATTATTGTCGTTATTTAATTCTGTTGTTTTCGTATTGAGTTTGTATTCACTAGACGTCGTAAACCATCCTTTCTTGTCTGGCCACCAGTACATTCTGTCCTGAATTCGATTTACTGGGAGTGGAATATCTGTGATTTGTTGCGCTATATCATTTGGTACTACCGTTCGTAGTTTATCCAAATTCCATGCTCCATTAAGAATGTACTGATCAACCGTTTCTTCCTAGTTAATCTTTGTCGGGTCGAGACAAGCATTTTGAATATCCTTGACGGGGGCCCACTTATCAAGCCAGAACTTAATTGTTTTTCCATTGTCGACTGACCATGTTAGACCTTCCTTAAATGGCTGAATGAGTTTTCTTAGTTGCGTCCATTGCCACGATAGATTTCTTTTTTTTTTTTGTCAAAATTAAGTAGTGGTATTGACTTTAGATACTTGTGTTTGATAATTTTGACCCAACAGTTATCCGATTTCGTGATGATTTTCCAAATGAGTTTCATTTGTGGTGCCTCATTCATTTCTTTGGTTTTCCTTAATCCCATTCTTCCTTTCGCTTTTGGTTTACATACTTTGTCCCATCCAATTAGGGGTTTGTATTGAAGGTCTTTATTCTAGAAGAAAGTCCTATTGATTTTATCTAGCGCGGTGTGAATTGTCACCGGGAGCATAAAGCTTTGCATAGCAAACAGTGGTTTAGAAGCTAAATTTGAATTTATTAACATTGACCTCCCGTGTTGAGATAGTGAGTTAGCTCTCCATTTTGCCAATTGGTTAGTCGTTTTTCCGATGATTTCTTCAAAGGTGCTTTTATTTACTATACCGTCAACTATTGGACACCCTAGGTACTTGTCAAGTTTAACATGCTTTGATATACTTAGACATCCCTCAATGGTTAATATTCGCGATGTAGGAATCCCTGGGGAACCTTGAAAGACCGACTTATTATAGTTAACTTTCTGCCCATACAATAAACAGTAATCATCGACAATTTTCCTTACTTTTTCACATACTGCCATGTTGCCTTTCGTGAAAATGATGATATCGTCAGCGAATGCTAGGAAAGGGATTCTTGGTCCAGAAGGACCAAACCTAAAGCCAATGCCAGACTGGTTGAGATTTGATTCATTTGTTAGTTTCCTCGCGAGCACTTCTGCTCCAAGGATGAACAGGAATGGAGACATAGGGTCGCCTTGTCTTAATCCCCTAGATAGTTTAAAGACCTCTGTAGGCCCATTATTCACTAAAACCGAGAAGGAAACCGTTGTTACACATTCTATTATTAAACTTATGACACGGTTGCTGAAACCAAATTTTCTTAATACTGCCTCGGTGAAGGTCCAATCAACTCTATCGTAAGCTTTTTCCATATCTAGTTTAATAACTAGCCATCCTTTTGCTCCTTTCCTTGACTTAAATGAATGGAAAATCTCATGTGCTATCAGTATGTTGTCCTGAATTGCTCTATCGGATACAAATGCTCCTTGAAAAGGGTGGATTAGTTTCCCAATCACCTTCTTGAGTCTTTCTGTTAAAATTCTCGATATTATTTTATATATTGTTGAACATAGACTAATAGGTCTATAGTCTGACGTCTTCGATGGATTGTCACACTTTGGTAGCAGAGTGATAAATGTATGATTTATCTATCGGAGAATTCTGACCGAATGAAAAAAGGCTTTAACTACTTTAATCACATCATTCCCGACAATGTCCCAGAGGGACTTATAAAATTCCGCAGTCATTCCATCTGGTCCCGGGGACTTGTTGAGGCCTAAAGACCATACCGCATTTTTTATTTCACTATTAGAGGGTTGTTGGCTTAGGGTCCTATTTTCTTCATCTGTTATCGTTTGCGGAATTAGCTCAAGGTATTCATTAAGTAATGTCATGTTGATTTATTCTTTAGAGAAACGCCTCCTAAAATCATTTTTAATTTCCTTTCTAATATTCTCTTCCCCCATAATCTGTGCCCCATCACTAGTCGTGATATTTCTTATAATCTTTCTATTGCGCCTCCCAAACGCCGCTCTATGAAAGTATGTTGTATTTGAATCAGTGAGCTTGAGGTGCTTTGATTTGGCTCTCTGTCCCCAATATTCTTTTTGGAATTTTAGTAGTTGTTCTTTTTTCCTGATCAACTGTTTTTCGATTAAATAATCCTTGCACATCATGTCTATAGTATTTGATTGGATACTAACCAGATCTTTTTCTACAGTTTGTATTTGTCTGAAGATATTTCCTAAGGAGTTTTTATTCCATACTTTAATCTTTCCTTTCATAATTTTAGTTTTATACACTAATTTGTACATCGCTGATCCCGTACACCTAATTCTCCATGTCTGTTTCACTATATTTCTAAAGTCTTTTCTTTGTAGCCATATGTTTTCAAATTTAAAAGGCGGGGGCGTAAATTCTTTCCCAGACGATAGGCTGATAGAGATGGGGCAATGATCAGATCCTGTAAAGGCTCCGTTAAATGTTGCTAGCTCAAGGAAGGTCCCCAAAAATTCATGTTGAACCAATACTCGATTTAATTTTTCCCAAACATTGTTCTCCCCTTCCTTTTTTTTTTCCTCCAAGTGAATTTATTACCCCAAGATGGGATTTCAAGCATAGAGCATCGATTTTTGCATTGGTTTATTCTAATGTATCTCGTTTGGCTATTCTCTATTCCCCCAAGCTTTTCACTGCTGCTACTAATCTCATTCATATCTCCTATTACTAGGCATGGTAGTGGTTCATTCATGATGATATTTGTCAAATCATTCCAGAAGGTGTCTTTTTCAGATTCGTGTGGTGGGGCATAAACAAAAAATAATACTCCTACAAAGTTTTTATCTAAGCATGAATATTTGACACGGATTGCTCTTGGTAGCACCATATCAACCTCTACTGATTCGTTTTGAAGAACGTTCTCATTCCAAAGGAGACCTATTCCTCCGGTCCTATCATTCCCTACAGACCAAATCGCCTTATTGTATCCACTCGATCTCCAGGTCTTCTTAAGAGGAACTTTATTTGTTCTCATCTCGACAATTACCATTATCGAGATATGTTCATTGATTCTCATGGCTTTAAGATCTGTCGAAATATTCGACTTTCCTAAACCTCTAACATTCCAATAGCAGACTTTCATTATTTGACTGCATAATCCATCAGAAGCAGGGGGTGCAGAGCTTCTGACAGAAAAGGATTGTACACATTTTTTAAGTTTGTTAGGCTGTCATCATTTTTGGAGTTTGTCCAAATATGATGTTGTCTTGATATAGTTTTAATCAGCATTTTCTTAATCAAGTTAAACATAAAACCGAACACAGAAAGCTTGGAAAGCCTTTTCACGAAGACATATTTGCACCATTGAATCATAACATTCATAACACTCATTTGCTCCATATTTAAATTATCATAGGAATTGCAACTACAATGCTTAAATCTACATCTGCCCACATTAGAAATTGTCCAAACATTCCTCCAACATAATACACACATCAAGCAATAGCCATCACAATTCTACGCCAAAGCAAACCATAGACATACATGTCAACCTTTAAACGAGTTCTAGAAGGGATAACAAATGCCAATTGATAAATAACCAAAGAGACAAGTGTATCACTAAACACCCTTTGTTTGATGATAAATTTTTTATTTAAGAAATTCATGGTCATTAAATAGGATAGCAGATGGTTTGATCTAAGAATGGGATCAATCATTAGTGAGTTTGAGAACATAGAAGTAGGTATATAAGCCATTGGCTCTTGTCTAGAACTAATCAAGACCACAAATTGTACATTAAGAGGGTCTAAGAATATGGGATATTAGAGAGATGTTTTAATGATAACATATTCTCAAGGTGGTAGCATTTAAAGTTTCTTTCTGAATTAGAATCAAACAGGTAATGTAAACTCTTACAGAACCTAACATAACAAATTTCCAATTGATTATCCACTGCAACTCCCAAAATATTTGCCCAAGTCAGATTATTGTTAGAAGGATCATTAGCATACATAAACACCCATTTCCATTGATGAAGAGTAACCAATGTTTTACAAGCAAAGGTTATCCATTGTATCTTACACTTCCAAATCCGATAATGAAGCTTAGATGTTACCCCCAATAGACCAAGACTAATAGAACTTTAGTCTGGATTATATGAATAAAAACTAACCCAATGGGTTTTGCCAGATATGATCAAAATAAAACCACCATAAATACTTACATAACAAGGGTTGTAGATAACCTGCAGTGCCTGGAGCCTTTCCTTATTGATTGTTCTTCTCTTGAATTTCTTCTCCAACTTTGCCTTTCTATTGTATTCACCCGCCTCTTTGCTCCGAGGAATCTGCTCTTTAAGATTATAGCCTTCCGGCTTTTTGGTTTTCTCAATGACTGGGGTAGGATCATCTACCACCAGAGGGCGCTTGCCCTTATCGGCTTCAGTTGGAGCCACGTTAGAGCTGCCGTGTTGCTTTGTCGCTGAACAAGCCGAGAAGAGGTAGTCTGGAGCTCTAGATGGTTTGTGGAGATGCTGAAGACGGGCTACGTAGCTGGGCCTGTCCGAATTGATGGGTTACCAACCCAGTATCCAACACACAAATATAATACATGATATATATATATGTGTGTGTGTGTAAACTAGACTTATAAACTCTACATATTACTTAGAGGGTACAAAAACCACAACAAATATATAAGTGGAATGTGTGATTATACAATTGTGGATAGTTAGCAACATATTAGCCGTGGACACTATTTAGAAACACAATAGTCTCAAACCATAGTTTTGATAAGAGGGGTGGTTGTTGAGTTCCGTTTGGGAACCCAAACAAGGTTATCTGGCGGGAACGCGTGGCAAACGGGTTCCTGTCCGGGTCGGATCCCCATCATCCTAAAGGACATATGATTCGGATCCCAATCGGACGTGTCCGTGTGGCAAATCGCCATGACCCGGACCCGAATCCGCTCCACATCTCTCTCCGTCTCCGTCTCCAACTCATACAACCTGTTGCTCCCCCTCTGGCCATGGCAGTAAAACACCGCGTACGGGTACGGCATCAGGTGGCACGCCATCGAATTCGGGGCTCCGATCTCTTTCGGATCCTCCACCACTTTGAAGCTCTGGATGCGGGGGTGCATTACCCGGGACGACGTCGTTAGTAATTCGAGACGGGATTCGGATCCGAATTCGTCGCGGAGGGAGTCGAGGAGTGACTCGAGAGACGTGGCGCAGAATTTGGATTCGCCCTTGACAGGAGGTTTCCAGCAGTGAGTGAGGGTTTCCGCCATGGATTCGGCCTGCGGCGAGGTCGGATCGATCCGGAGGGTTTGGAGGAGGAAAGGGAGGTGGGGGAGGGAGAAAGGGAGGGAATCGGAAACCGAATTGGGGAGGAATTTGGGGGTTTTGTTAGGGTTTCGGATAGGGAAGAAGAGAGGGATTGAATTCCCTAGTTTCAAGTCCTTTTGGTGGAAGAAGATCAAGTTGATCAGATCATGATCATCTTTCTGGTGAGGAGTGGATTGGATTGGCCTGCCATGGGCGACATTGGAATTGACCTGCAAATTAATTGATTGAAGTTAAATTGAGGTGTAAGGTGAAGATTGAAGGAGAAAGAAAGTATATTTCTTAGAGTAGCTTACCAGAAGAAAAAAGGAGAAGACGAAGAGGGGGGATTGAAGTTGAAACTCCATTGAAGACGTTGTTTTTCTTGAGATTTGACTATACAAAATGCATGCATGGTTGCCGAGACTTTCACCATATATATATGAATATATATCTGATTGTAAAGTCAACTTTGTTTGTGTTGTCCACCTATAAATATGCGCATATATACGTTGTTATGAGTGCGCATTTTGACGTTTTTAGGTTCGTGAAACAGTGATTATATTTGGAATAGAGATTCCCATCACTCAAATTATGGTTAGATTATTACTTTTAGTTGTTTTTAATTACTTGAACCATAAGGGTAGACGTACCAGGTTTAAGATAAATCTGTGTGTTCATAAGGAACAAGAAGATAAATCTATGTGCGATCGATAAGAGGAACTGTGTGAATCTATATAATTTGCAATTTATAGATTTTTATTTTTCTCAATGGAAGCTAGAGAAGAAAAAAATAAGAAAAACAAAAGACGGAGGACTTGAATAATGAAGAAGAAAGGCGTCAAAGGGATTCGAACCCGAGTGAGATGTGCATGACCAATTTAAACAAAACCCAACCACCTTGCCAAACTAACTTTATGATTTATTTACCCTTCCTATTTAATATATTTTAAATATTCGGGGTGGGCTGCAACAAATCTCAACCCTCCCCTAGTTCCGTCTTTGTAAATAATTAGTATCGGTACCCGCGCGAGTGCGCGTTTTGTTAATAAATTATATTTTATCTATGGAGTAACAATTTATAATTAAAAAAGCTATATTTGTAGATAAATCTTCATCGTTACCTCTTTTCATCTACCATATATATCATTTTATAAGTTTTTCTTTATTTATTTATTTTTCTTTTCATCATTACTATCAAACCAGAATTCATAAAAAAAAATCATTATAAAGTCGATTATATCTCTAAACCAATAAAGAAATTGGTAACCTATATCAACTGTTCTTTTTCACCACCTTTAATTTTTTTTAAAATTTTTTTGATTTATTTACGGTTAAGTTATATATAGATTTTATATAGATTTCTTTTATAATATAATCATAATTAATTTCAGTGATCTAGAAAGATAAATTTTGTACTGACTTATTAATTGATGTGGCCCAAAAATATAATACCACTTCAATCCAGAAAATGCCACGTAAGAAAAAATAATCCCGTTTAATCCAGAAAATTTCGTAGCAAAATTTTGTACCTAACTATAATGACTTATTAATTGATGTGACCCAAAAATATAATACCACTTCAATCCAGAAAATGCCATGTAAGAAAAAATAAGAGAAAATTTGGTAGAAAATCACCTTTTAATGTTCTAATTAAGTAATTAACACCTCTTGAAAATTTATAAGCCGGTTTAACATCCCCTAAATTTTTTTTAGCCCTGTAGCATCTGCTCTCTCTGTCTCTTCATGGCTCTTCTGAAATTGCTTCGGGGTCGGTGCAAGGACGGGAGTGAGTCTGCGAGGCTTCGTTGGTGGGGGCTGGGTGTCGGATCGGCGGGATTTGGGCTCGGGATGGCCGGAATTGGTGGCCAAGGAGGGCGGACGGGAGGGAGTTCGCGAGTTCGTCGGTGGGGGCTGGGTGTCGGATCGGTGGGATTTGGGCTCGGGATGGCTGGAATTGGTGGCCAAGGAGGGCGGATCTGGCGAGGGAGCGCCGGATCTGGTGTGGAGGCATCGGATCCGAGCCGAGGACGAGCGAGGCGGTGCGAGCGAGTCCGGATCTGAGCGAGGGAAGGAGGCGGCGACGAGCGAGCGGGGGAGCGAGGGAGGGAACGAGCGGCGGAGCGTCCGGAGCGAGCGAGGTCGATCGGTCGGAGCGAGGGTTCCAGGAGCGGCGGCCGGAGCGAGGATCGACGAGCGGCGGCCGGCGCGCGCAGGAGCTGTCGAGGAGCGTCCGGAGGTTGAAGAAGGAGTTTTTACAAAATTACAAAAATTAACCCAAAATAGCAATTTTTGTAAAATTACAAAAATTAACCCATAAATATGAAAAAGTTGCATTACATTAAAGAAAAAATTGTCATCAAAACGTTACCTTGAAAAAATATGGCATCACGAAAACATTACATTGGAAAAATATGGCATCACGAAAAAAAATATCATCAAAAAATTGATATAAAAAAAGTGTCATCAATAGGCAACGGTAAAAAAAAATGGCATCAATGGTCATTGTGGCATCACAGTAAACAAAAAAATATCAGCAAGATTTGAAAAAAGTGGCATTAAAAAAGTGTCATCAATCCATTTTATTATGAAATCAAACGATTTGATTAAAAAAATATCATCAAATAATTACATTAGAAAAATGGCATCAAAACACTGCTTTGAAAAAGTTGCATCATAGTAAATAAAAAAATGTCATCTAAACATTACCTTGAAAAAATATGGCACAACGAAATCAGTACCTTGAAAAAAAATATGGCATCAAACGATTTGATTAAAAAAAGTGAGATAAAATAATTACATTAGGAAAATGGTATCAAAACACTAATTTGAAAAACTTGCATCACATTAAAAGAAAAAAATGTCATCAAAATACCACTTTGAAAAAATATGGCATCATGGTAAAAAAATATATCATCAAAACATTGACATAAAAAAGTGTCATCAAATTTTAAAAAAAGTGGCATCACCTAACATCAAAAACGCTACTTTAAAAAGTGGCATCACATTAAAGAAAAAAATATAATTATAAATTTGGCATCAAAGCACTATGAAAAATGGCATCAAAAAGTGGCATCAATTGGTTATAAAAAAATTTTTAAAAAAAAAAAAACCCGAAAAAGTTAACGGTCAACGTTGACCAATTGGGAAGGGTGCTAGCCTACCTAATGAAATTAATTTGAGTGTTAATTATTTAATTAAAGGTTCAAAACAAGCTATTTAGCAAAAACGCCCAAAAAATAATCCCGTTTAATCCAGAAAATTTCGTTGCAGTGAGGTCGCGCCAGTACAAAAAGATAAATTTCCCACCTAATTAGTATATAAGGTTGGATATTTATAAAAATAAGTGGGACCATTATAAAAATATATTCAATTTAATCCAAAAAGATAGAATGAATGACAAAGATTGAATTTGTTCAAAAAGGAAGATAAATAAAGATAATTGATAAAGAATGGGTTATTTTACTATTCATGTGTATACTAATTTTCATGTATAAGTTTCATATTTATAAACCTAGCTTGTAAATTTTATTCGGTAAAGATTAAAACAAATTAAACTAATTGATATGGGCAAATTTTATTAAATTTTTTATTAAAAATAACGGAAATTTTTATTAAAAATAAATACATTCATGTGTTTGCCGGCATGAATAACGGCAAATTTGATTAAAAATAAAACACATTAGCTATCCTTTTTGCTTACGTCGTTATATCTTAATTAGATAAAAATGTTATATTAGATAGATTATTTACCTAATTATATTTACTTATTAATTGATGTGGCCCAAAAAAATAATAGCACTTTAATCCAGAATATGACACGTAAGCAAAAATAATCCCGTTTAATCCAGAAAATTCCGTAGTCATGAGGTCGCGCCAGTGACCTCTGTTTTAGTATTTTATATATAGATAATGTTACAATTGTAACATTATTATTTACAAAGACGAGGTATTTTTATATAAATAGACTATATCGATATATATGCGAGTAATTATATTACACCAAACGAATAATAATGGTGCAGTATTGCAGTTACCTTTGAATAATCTGTTTGATCATTTTGATTGTTTTTATGCTTCATTGAGAACAGTGAAATATTTAAGTGCGGGGGAGAGATTTAATGTATTAAGTTAGATCATGTTCACATTTTTGCATGCATCTATATCTATATACTATATTAATGTAGAATACTTTTTGACGTACTTGGACCCGGGCTCGAGCAAAAGGACCGGCGACGAGAGTTCCGAGAGGCCGGGAAGTTTTGAGCAGTTTCTGGAGCAGCAGATCAGTCGGTAAAGATTGCTGATTTCCCGTCGATTGGCTAGGCGTATGGAAACGTGCGAGTACTACTTTTGTAGATCTTGAAGTCGCGGTCCCGGATTGAGGCAGGTCTCGTCAATCAAATATCAGACGAAGCGGGAAATCGCGTTTTACCGAGATGTCGCTTGTGCAGAGGCGAGTCCAAACGGGGCTTGTTTGAGAGGGATTGAAGGGCTGCTTTAGGGTGACGTTTAGGGGGTGAATGGAGGGTGATGATGGGGCTGTGGAAGGCCTTAGAATGGTGGTAAAGTAGGGGATGAAGGTTGAGGGATATGTGATGCAAGATTGCTCTCGGCCTCGCACTCCGAGCTCTCTCCAACACTCGATCTTCCGCACTCTCGGCCTCGCACTCCGAGTGTTTCCGACCATTTGATTCCGTTGTCTCTCACTAAGGAATCTCCTTCAGCCTCTCACCGAAGGTTTTGTTCCCGGCCTCTCACCTAAGAACGAGATTCTTAACCCGAATCACAGGAAGCTAAAAGGCTCACTTTTTCTCAAATTTTAACTTATCTCTAAAAGAAGTTCTTACATCCCTTTATATAGGAAAATATTGATGGTATGCAAAATAAAAGAAATTAAAATAAATCGATAAACTAATGACGGATAATGCGAAAGGGTTTCCCGAGATTTATGACGGAGAGATCGATGGGCAACCATAATGGAGGAAAATGAATGGTCTTGTCTTCCATCATTCCTTGAATGAAGAATCTCTTAAGTTCCGTCATTTAATCCGACTCTATTGAATGCTTTCCGTCTTCATTTATTGCATTTTCGACAAGTTGCCAGATTTTTGGACTACTGTAAAGATCCCCAATTTCGGCCATCTTCCAAGCTGAATTGACAATTGCATCCTTCAATAAAGTTGTAGCCACCTAAAATATCTTTCCAACAAGTGTTCATTGGCTTCAATCGGAATTTTATACAGTTAGAACAAGCCAAAATACTGAGGTGTCGCCAAACAGTCTTCACAAATGAAAGTTGATGTTCTGCTCTGAAGACAAACCTTTGTAGGAAAAAAGAAGCGAGCTCATGGGTGCCTACGGTCACATCATACTCCTCCCCTTGAAAAGGATTCGTTCTCGAATCCGTGATGGAAATGAGCGACTTCTTTGGACATGCTTCTTCTTCCTTGAACGGATCTTGAATCCCTTCTTCTTCTTCAATCGTGAAAGGCAAGCAAGACGGAATGAAAGAAGTTGAGTCTAACCACTTACTTGACATGGAATTCAGAAAGCTAGGCATGTCAGTTGGCATTCGTTTATCCTTCATGAAAAGCCCAACCTTGGGAATTTGGATGACTTCGACATATTTCTTAAGCTCAGGGTGGACCTTCGCAATCTCAATATGGACATCCTTGGACTTGCCTTCTTCAATCTCAAGTTCTTCCCCCATGAAGGTAGAGGATGTCGTCTTTGAAGAGGGAGGTGGGGCTGTTGTGGGCTTCGATAGCGTCGACCCCAATGTGTTGACGACTTTTCGCATTTCCCGTACTTGTTGAATTGAGTCTTCCGCGAGCTTGCGGATCTCTTGCCAAGGTGGTTCAACCTTCTTCTTATGCCGAGCCTCATCCTCTTGAGCTCTTCTCCTTCGATATCTCCTACGGAGCTCTTGATCAACTACATCATATGTAGCCCCATCCATGTCACTCCAACGAAGATACCCATCATCATAGGCTCGAATAGCCCATCGGATGTACTCTTCGGACAAAGGCTTGGAACTCGTTTTCTTCAACATTTTGACCCGAAAGATTGAGGAACCCTTGTCGTTGCTCTAATACCACTTGACGTGCTCGGGAACGCTCCGAGCTGCCAGGATCGACGACGAGGTTCCTCCTTTATTTGAAGAGATGAAGTTTCTACTAGTAACCGGATAGGTATGGCAAAATTCGTAGGCCTCTCACCCTTGAACCTCCCACACTCGATCTCAATCCTCTCGGAATCGCACTCTGAGGATCTCGACCCTTCGACACCTTCGCCTCTCACTAGGGTGTCTCCCTCGGCATCTCACCAAAGGGTTTTGTTTTTAGCATCTCACCAAAAACATGATCCTTAACCCGGAATCAAAGGAAGCAAATGTGCTCAACTTTTCACTCAAAAATTCAACTTGTATTAAAAATGAGAAACATTACACAATATATAGAAGAAACTCTAGCCTCCTATGTGTTTACAAGCGATGTGGGATACTTTTTAAATAGAAAAATATAAGAAAAATCTTTAAGTCTAGATCACATCACTTTTTGATGCTGTATCCACACCCCCTTAATTTAAAAATTTTCAACTAATCATAATTTTCCTTTATTATTTTTTTTTTCTCTTTATCTCTTCCATACATTTACATTTTTCCCTTTTATTTTTAACCCATTTACTAACCACTGGGTCTAATTCAAAACATTGAATTAAATCTAATGTCTACTATATTTAAATCTTTATATATTATAATAATAATCTATATCAATACAATATCTTAACTTTAAAACCTTTTTGATGAAGCCTAGCTAGCTTTATGGTAAACATTTTTACCAATTTTTTAAAGATTAATTTCAAGTCTAACTTCATTATTTTATCGTAACTTTTATTAATATTTTATAATATTAATGTGTTATATTTAGTAAAATTTTATTTATTAAAAATTGCACCATGGTGCGGGGATTATACTAGTTTCATGTTTAATTTAAGCAGTTTACCTTATTCTTATTTGCATTCAAAAATCAAAGAAAAAAATAGAAAAAGGTCAAAAATATCATGCATTGAATTTATGTGCTATTAAAAATACTCATCTTACCTTAGTTTGTCTTCTAATTCATTTTATGAGCTTAACTATATAAGCCGCATGATTTGATTGAATTGCTCAAAATGATTTCGATTGGAGCGTGATTTAGGAATATAATTGGGCAAGTATAATTCATAGTGGCATTAGTGGGGTAGAATCTAGCAAAAACATAACCTTTGTGAGTTTGATTTGGCCTTATAGGAGACTTTACATATTTTTTCCATTTGTTTTTTTTATGTACGTGTGATTGTACTCTCCATATGCTTAATTTTCAAGAGCGTACTCTATACGTTTGTTGTTTGTGAACAAGGGGTCACCATAATAGTAGACATGTCAAACGGGTCAATCAGGTTGGGCTCGGGTCGGGTCACTTCGGGTCCCGGGTAAAACGGATTTCGGGTATATCGGGTTGACTCGAAGCCGGGTTTGATCGGGTTTCGGGTCATTTCGGGTCGATTTCGGGTTCTCAATATTTAGTTTTTATCTAAATTTTCTTAGAGCTAAACTAACCAAATTTTTTCTCAAAAATCTTACGTCTTTAATTTTTATTTGTTCTCAATATTTAGTTTTTATTTATATGGAAATGAGGGGAAAAAAAGAACTATGGAATATTACCCATTCACCATTGAAAAAAAAATTGATACAAAATTTTAAATATTACAAGAAGATATAGACACTTTTCCCCATTAAACCAACTTTCATATGAAACAATTTTTCGGTAAATATTTTTACGTAGTAACCGGGGTTGAAGAATTTAATAACGTGGTGTGACATTATAAATTCCCAAAGTTCAATTTTTTGTTAAAACTAAATTTAACCAATTTAGTTTTATAAATCGTATTTTAGAGCTAATTATTTACTTATCAAATTTTATAAAAATAAAAATTGGGCATTTAAGAACGTGGTGTCATACTTGTAAGGGAAAACTAATTAAAATACCCCCACCTTCGGGGGTATGGTAAAAATATATCCTCAACTTTCAAATGTAATAAAAATATCCCGACCTTTGAGGGTAGTGGTAATATATTACCATGAGTTTTCTCACGGGTCAAAAATACTGCCAAGGCAGCTTACGTGGATTTTTTTTTTGACAAAGGTTTTCTTAGGAAAAAAAATAAAGTATTGGACCGAGCTCATACCCAACGCCTTCTTCCCTTGTGGTCACTCTTATCTTGAGCCGTCTCTCTCATGTAAAAAAAGTTTTCACGCAGGCTGTCTTGTTAAAAAAAATCCACGCATGCCATCTTGTAAGCATTTTTGACCCGTGAGAAAACTCAGGGTAATATATTACTAGTACCCTCAAAGGTCGGGATATTTTTATTACATTTAAAAGTTGAGGATATGTTTTTACCATACCCTCAAAGGTGGGGGTATTTTAATTAGTTTTCCCTACTTGTAACGGCCCAAAATTTTGATTTCCAGATTACGTTTCAAGGGATGAAACCCCTTGTTCGGATCTTGCAATCCAGGTACAGGTCGAGGTTTCAAACTCATTTTTTTATGGTTAGTAATAAAGAGGGATTTCGAACCCTGAAAATATCGTAGGGCCGTTGTGTACCCTTAACCTGTCCTAGGGACTAACTCGCAAAATTCATTTCAAACGGAAGCAAGACGAAAGCAAAATTAAGATACAAAGCACCACGACAGAGCCGGGTCAAAACCAAAACATAAGTGGATGATTACCATTTATAATGAGTTAGAGATTTAGCCAGGTTCTTCAATTCGCAAAAAGGGAACCCCGTCATATAGACATCGAGCAATCAAAATCTGCAGAAAATACCTTAAAAAAAGAACGGGGAAAGGAGTCAGATCGAGCCACTCATGCGGGACCGGAAGTCCTCGCTGAGGCCACATAGTATGTGCTATACCTAATAAAGATGCTCTAATGCAGTACGAAAGTCAAACACACTAGCATGCTCCCGGTTATAATAATGTGTAAAAATACTGTAAAGGGCACAAGACAATGCTGTAAAGACCGGGAAATTTTAGAATATTAAAATTATTAATATAGTGATTTATAATCATTTCGACTTTTAAGATTCGGAAGGTTTGGAAATTTTCCGTCCTCGAGTTATCGGATTATTTAAAATCTCTTAAAGTGTTCCGGCATGATTTTAACGGATTTTCTGACGGATTTCAATTTCGCTACTTTGACTTGAAATTTTTTATCGGATTTGGAAATTTAAAACTTTATTTTTAATTGAGTCGGAAAGGTCGAGAGAGCGGGTTTCATATTTTATTTTCCGGTAATTTTGAATTGGAGTTTTTTTTGGGGACCACTTGGTGTTTGTCTCGTAGCCTTCCCCCATCTGTAATTCGGAACCAAGACAGCCCCTCTCTTGTTGCCTTGTGACCAACAGCAGCAGCACCTAAAAAGCACTCCCTTCCAGCTGCTACTTTGCCTGAAATGGCTATACCTCCAACACCCCATCCTCCTCCCACCTTCCTTGCTTCCCCAATTGTGGTTAGAAGCCAAATTGCATCCCACGCCTTCTGCAGTCACACTGCCAAGGGAAATTACATACCTTGGACCCTCTTGCTATTGTTTGAATCAATTAAAGTTGTTCCCTTTCACACACACAAAATCACCCCTCTCCTCCCCTCTTCATTTCCTGCAACTCACAAGGAAACCCACAACTAAAATCCCTCCACCATTGACGATTCAGCTCACAAACAACACCACCACCTCCTCTGCGTTGCTGTAACCACCAGGCACCACCTTCCTCCTCCTTGTTGTCGTCCGCCACCATCGTCGTCGGATAAGCCACCTCGCAGCCCCTCCCTTCCGTTTTCGGATCTAAGCCCTGAGCGCCAGTGAGCACCTCCCCGAGCCTTCTCCGAGGCCGACGAGCCTGAGCCACCCAGAAGCACGCCGGAGACGCCGCTACGCCATCCTCTTCCTCCTCTTTCCCCCTAATTTCTGAAATTCGTATGGTCCGGAGCAAGCCGTCCCCTCCGTCGTTGCAGCCGAACGCCGCCCTGGGCATCCTCGTCGGAGCTACTTTGACCGATCGGTAACCTTCTTCTCCTCCCTTCTCTATTGTTCGCGTTTCCTCCTTTCTGGGATGGGTGTGGTCGGAATCTGGGTTCGGTCGGGATGGATAAACCTCAGGCTGAAAGGCCGCCGGCGAGCCTGGGTTCATCTCCCCCTTCTTCTGTTTCCTTTTCTTCCGATTGAATTTTGTACGCTGATTTGGGGAAGAAGGGTCCAGTGGACCGGGTTCCTTATTTTCTTTTCCTGAACCGGCCGGGTTGGGCCTGATTTCCGGTTCACTTAATTCTTTTCGGGTTGGGCTTTGAGTTGGGCTCGGATCCGGGTATATTCATCCGGGTTTTGGGCTTCTGAGTATTGGTTTGGGTTATTTTGTTGTTGTGGGTAGCTGTTAACTATTTTACATATATAAACATGTTATGTTGTTATTTTGTAATACTATATATTATCCTGATTGTGGAAATTTCATATTCTGATTTTGTGATAAGTATATATTTTCTGAAATTTTATATATTGTAAATGGTTTTTAAAAGGAAATAATAGTATTAATCGGAATATGTATTTTTTGGTGTTTAATATGTGAATATTAGGAATTTTAAAACGATTTATTGGCTTCACTTATAAATATGGTTGTGGAAATAGAATTATTTTGTGACTAAATGTCAGAATTTATTTATGTAATGATTTTGAAAATAAGCATGCCGGAATTGTTTTAATAATATGATTTTGGGAATTCGTTAAGGATTTAAATGATAAATGTCGGAATTTGGCAAAGTATGATTTGGGAAATTATTTTGAATATGAGTTGACTTAACTTGAGATTTATGAGTTTGGAAAACCTTGGGAAATGAGTTTGGAAATATTGATGGTAAGATTTATCGATGGGGTTAATTGGAAATGAAATGGTTTTGGTTGATGGTTATCGTATCGGAAGGGTATTGAAAATGGTTTTACTACCGGTTGGTTTTGAACATGTTGAGAACTTGGGTATTGTGTGAGTATGAATGATGGACCGGTAGCTTATGGAAATGGCTTGATAATAGGTGTGTATTGCCTTTGGATTGCTTTGGACTTGCATTGGGCCCTTGCTTGTATCATACTGCTGTTCTGCATCTTCAGGTAAATTCCCTAGGGGGCTTACTCAAGTTGGACATTCATGCCTGTTGTTGCATTTTATGTTAGGTGTTGCATATGCATAACAGCATGCCATGTAGTATCCTGTTTAGTTTGCACTAATTGAATGAGCATCTGCTTACTTTATGCGTTTGAAACAGAACGGCCGTTATCTGTGATAGTCCTAGAGTCTTTGCTAGGGTCATAGGTTAGCCCAGCCTCATCGGGTACCCTGAGCCAATCGAGTCATGAACTTCCTTATATTATGAGATGCCTGCGGGCTTTATTGTGGAGCGGGTTAGGCATGCGTGCCGCCCGATTATGATGGAATGCATTCACGAGCTGGCCAGTCTCCGCCCTATCGGAAGGGGGTGGAGGTAGGAGAGGGATATGCCATTTGGCATTGTCTTGGGCCCTTTACAGTATTTCTGCACATTATTATGAACTAGGAGCATGTTAGTGTGTTTGATTTTCGTACTGGATTAGAGCATCTTTATTAGGTATAGCACATACTATGTGGCCTCAGCGAGGACTGCCGGTCCCGCATAAGTGGCTCGATCTGACTCCTTTCCTCGTTCTTCTTTTAAAGGTATTTTCTGCAGATTTGAGTGCTCGATGTATATATGACGGGGTTCCCTTTTGGCGAATCGAAGAATCTGGCTAATATCCTAATTTAGTAAAATGGTAATTACACACTCATGATTTGGTTTTGACCGGTTCTGCCGTGACCCGTAACTGGATTTGATTTGGTTTTTAGGGTTTGAAATCCCTATTTCTACTAATCTTAAAATGAGTTTGAAACCTCGACCCGTAACTGGATTGCAAGATCCGAACAAGGGGTTTCATCCCTTGAAACGTAACCCGGAAATCATAATTCTGGGTCGTTACAAAGATGGTATCAGAGCCGAGGTTGTGCAATTCGGGTACGCAAGGGTCGAGTGTATGTTTTGGAAAACCGCCCATGAATTTCAAAGTATTTGAAAGGATTTTCAGAAAGGCAAAATGAATTTAAGACGCCTAACCAAAATTGGAATAAGTAATGAACTTGACTTGTAATAAAAGAGGAAACCGACCAAACGGGGACACGAGTGGGTAGTAAAAGCGCTAGACCACCCCTATTGGGTGTAGCTGGGAACGGTAGGCAAAATGTCAGCTTGTTCTTTACAGATGGGTTGGGAGACTCCAAGGAGATCATTATGGGTGTTATTAACCGATTCTGTGCTGAGTGCTTGCTATGCTAGAGATCTGATTTGGTATGCCTAACATTGAGTTGTGTACTGACTTACCCGTGCAAACGGGATAGTGGGAGTACCCTTGTTTCTGTGTGGTCAAACTCAGCTTCTGTGAAACAGCCCCTTCCACTATGTTTGTTGACCCTTTGACGCTCATATTGAGTCTTTATCCCGGATGTCAGTGTCTTCCATGGGGAAACGGGTTGGTAAACACATTGTGTCGGAATCATGTATGGGTATGAAGGTTGTCTGAGTGAGTATTAGGAGGTGGTTCTTGATGACATTTTGAGTCAAAAGTAAGGTGTCCTGGGGCTGTCTTTCTTGATTCTTATGATGATCAACCTTTATTTTCTTACCACAAAGAGTCGTACCAAAGTCCCACGGGAAAGAGGGGTGATGAGTCGGTTGGGAAAAGTCAATGGTTGCCCTTAGGGATCTCTGTCCGGTTGTAATTGTGACTCTCTCTGAATTGCATGACATAATTTTGTAACCTTTGACATGTACCCTGTGAATGAACATTGGTAAAAGCTACTCATGTTGTTGCATCTATGATTGGTTAAATTGCTTAAGTCTTGTGTTATGTATTGTCTTCTATCATGATTGTATGTTGTTTATAGCTTGCCTACTTGACATATTGTATTAATTGCGCTAATGATCAATTGAAAGCATGAACTACATGATATGAACCTATATGCATGTTGTTTTGCCTGGGTTAGGTGCATGATAGTGTGATCAACTCCTCTTCGTATGAATGTTGATAAATGATCGTCTTAGCATGTTGGATGATGACGTGTCAATGCTTATTATCCTTTGGTAACAAGAATCTATAGTATTTCCATATGTTCTGTATTCGTCATATTTATTAACGTTGATTGTTTTGCAATTTGTGTTGTTGTGTGATTACTTGCGTTGGATGGAGAATATGTGGTATAATTGAGTCTTGAGAAATGCCTGTTTTATCTTAGTATGTGTTGGTTTGAGCTCATGTCCCCGTATTCTAGTCATATTGCCATTACTTAAACTCGTGTTATACATTGTAAAACCTTCCTCATGTTTCTATGTTGTTGGAATGTGATTGAGTTGATTTCTTACGTGTCGCTATGATTAGTTGAATGCATGTATCGCATACCAAGTAGAGCCTTTAGTATCATGTAGGATCCTTGGTTGTGACTCGTGTGAATTATATCTTGCTTGCATTATTGCTGATTCTCTCTCGAGCTAGGTTTCTGATAGTGTGGTTCTTCCCTCCTTCTATTACCATAACATGTCTTACTTATCCTGGCTAGATGATGTTAAATTCGATGTCCGACTTGCTTTCTGCAATGGTAGGCCCTAACATTCTTACATGATCTCACTCGGTGGTATTCCTCTATTACTATATGACACCTTCTCGTAATTGCATGAGCGTATGACTTGACACCTCGCATGATCACACACCATGTTAGATTATGATTTTGCACACACATGACACCTGAATGTTAGGATGAATCTAATCACATTATCTTGATTGTATTCATGTTCGATATGTGCCAGTAGTTTCCTGTAGGGATTATGATTCCTAATATGACTCGCTAGATGATCACGTGTTGTACTTGTTCTATGATGTGATGACTATTGTACCATATACGTGCTCTATGATGGTTCGTTCTTGGCACGATTATAACCTATCGCCCGTGATGTTATCTTGTTTACTTTGTGGTGATCCTTTTGTTTTCACGTACATCATATTGAACTCATTTAATCACTCTTGTCTATGCTCATGCGTTGTCATGTATCGCTAGCATCGTATAGGACCTATGCTTCCTAAGTGAATCTCATTGTATGATTACATGCCATTCTGAACCTACAATATGATCCTTGTTATTAGTTGTGATGATTACTATGCCGCCTTATGTATTTTCGTATGGTGCTTAGTTTGATCGTTATGATGTACATCGCCATCCTATATTTGACCTCATCTGGTGTTGCATGTACCATTATTGTACATTTGTTCATACTCATGATGCCTGTTATCTTCATTAAATCTCGCATGACTTCGAATCTTGTATGATAATTATTGGTTCCACATATCCTGCTTGAAGTTGCTAGGCATATCTGGTTCTATGAAATAATAGACTGCTAGCTTGTCTCACATGCATCAGTGTAGAACTTGATTGTGCCTTTTGGAATGAATATGCATGTCGTTCTCTTTGAGATAGGTACATGTTAGTGTGGATTAATATGATTGATATGCCCATGATGAATTTGTGTTTGCTTGCCACAATTGCAACCTAATAGACTTTCATAAGGGCGTCGTTGTTATTCTCGGGTTGAAGTTTTGTCTCTGGTTATCGTCTTAGTATTGGTCTGTGGTTGTTTCCGAGAGGAACTTTGGGTTGTCTTCTCTTGTCACTCCCCTATCTCCGCTAACTTGGACCCTATGCGATACATTGGACGAGCGACCGCATGGAAGAGGGAACGAAAAGTTAGATAGCAATAAAGCAGTGCAGCGGAAGCGTGGGCCCATAACCCACGGGCCTCAGGATCAATGATGTCGGCGGAACGAGCACGCATCGAGAATTGCGGATACTGAGTACGATTTGACTCGCAAGCGGGAGTGTTCCCCGTTCGAATTGCTAACCCTTTTGAATTTATTGACAATGATATTGCACTAACCTGACGATGAGATTTAAGTGTTGATATGTTGACTTGATGATGATTGTTGCCTGATTGCCTATCGTCTATGATGATATGATTTGATGCCTTATAGATTTCATCTCTTGGCCTGGAACGAACGAAAAGGGCTTAAAGGCGAGCCTTTAATAGGTTTTGAGTCGGAATACGGAGATCGAAAGCTTACCGCGTCAATCGAATAAGAACATGGAAAGGAAGGGGGAAGAGCGGCTCCGATGGGACTCCTGAGTCACCTGGCTTCGTCGTCGGACGTCGGAGGGAAAGATTAGGGCTGCTGTTGCCTGTACTCGGAGAGAGGAGAGCTGGAGGTTCTCGGATGGAGCCCAGGGAGACGCGACTGGAGGTGCTACCTCGTCGGCTCGGTGGTGGCTCAGAAACGGTCAGAAACAGGAGATGGGGAAGTGGTGGTGGTGACGAATCCGAAGGCAAAGATGCCTGGGTTTGTTCGGCTGCAACGAGGAAAGCAAGGAAGGGAGCGGTGATGGAGTTTCCTGGGTTTGTTTAGAGCAAAATTGGGAAGAGGGAAAAGGGTTGCTTCTTCTGAATACCTGGTGGAATTTTTTGCAGAGACAATGAGGGCAAATTGGTGGGGTTTACGATGAGATTGTGTAAAACAAAAAAACTAATAGCTGTAGGATAGCTGTAGGATGCAAAGGTGCACGGGAGAAATTTGTGCATAAGGACAAACTGCAGCTATTGGTTTGCAAGGCAGGGGAGGAATCCCTCAACGGCAAGCACATGCAAGAGAGAGGAGGAAAAGAACCACTCAAAGAATTCAAAATAGCGGAATAGACTCAAAATCCGCTCGCCCGACAAATCCCGACTAAACTCAAAATGATTTTTAAATTTCCAAATCCGAGTTTAATAAAAATTCCAAATAATTTTTAAATTTCCAAATGATTTTTAAATTTCCAAATCCGAGTTTAATAACAATCAATCAAATTCAGAAATTCGGAGGTGGAATCATCCACCTCTAAGGGCTAATCCCATATTCTCTTCCTAGTTTCCAGAATCAAATCAATCTATCAATCTCAAATCAAACAAGATTCACAAGCCATAAGCAATGCATAACTACATAACCAATCGATCCTCCACGAGTACATCATACGACAAGTCTCAAACATATGCCAACACAGTGTCACAAGGTCACATCAACATCTCCACATCATACTAAAGGTCCTAATATGCATCTATGCCAAAATGATTACACACATCTCGATATCACACCAAAGTCATAAAAGGTACCTCCTTACCATAGAGTCAACGAATCAAAACTCATTGTCAACACATCAACACGACAAGTCATGCCGTTAAGATTCAGCAAAAAGGGAAGACCAACCAATATATCAATCATCAAGGTGTCAACATGCTCGAAAGACATTACTGTAACTCATCACAATATCATATAACATTTATTTAGTAATTAGGCACCATTATCTTACATATACAAGTCATATTCATACTCCAAGTCATATTCATTATTTAACATATCCCTAATCAGGCTTAATGACCATATAGCATAACATCATTCTTTCACGTAATAACACATTATTATCTTATGTATCATGTCACAACATATCCTATCATGCTTCTAAAATAATATAACAGGATAACAAAACATCAATATATCATGATAACACTTGCCACTATCAATTAGATTTCAACATTGCGTATCAACATGTAATGTCATTCCATATCAGGTTTTATCATGGTCGCTATCTAACGTCATGCCATCAAATATGAATAAATCACATAAGCAAGAAAATCATACCAGTCAAAATAAAACACAATCCCAACTCTCTCATCTCCTCTTTCAAGCCAAGACTAATCCTCTTCTAGACTCGCCAACGTCAACTCAGACAAAAACTCCCCAAAGAAATCCCAATTCATCTCAATGCTCAAATCTCGCCCCTCCTTTCGGCAAGCACTACCACACCATCCACCTCTTAGAATCCAACTCATACCTCTAACTTCACTTCCCAGTACTCTCTAATACCATGTCCCTGAAATTCACGAACCCTTCCTTACACTCCTTGTACTACCCGAAGCATCTCAAACATCACCTGGAAGCTCATCAGAACCCCCAACATTGCCTCCCATAAATCTCAAAGCTCACTCAGTCTTACCTAAGCCAACATCCCTCTCTCGCGACTCACATCCTAATACCATTGATCATCCCAATCGCCCGAAATTCTTTCACCACTCTCCAACCACGCCACCAAATGACCTCACCCACATGTTTAAGGAAGAAACAATCATGAAAATCATCAAGCATAAAGTCTACATCATATCAACTAGCCTTTATAAACATAACGTCATGGGTTCAACAAGTCTCAGTTTACCATCATGCTCAATAATCATTGCAAACATCATATATGAACATAATGAAGTCAAGCTAACATGTTGCATTATAACCTTATCCGATACAATTCATGCTTCTTAACATATGTAGTTCACATTTTACAGGCAAAGGAATTCAAATCATGCTTAGCAACATAGAGTAGCAACACGTCAAGACATCATGGTACATGAGATCTATATGTCATCAAATCATATCATCATAGACAACAGGCAACAGTCATTATCAAGTCAGCACATCAACACATAAATCTCATCGCTAGGTCAGTGCAATATCATCGTCAACAAATTCAAAAGGGTTAGCAATTCGAACGGAGAACACTCCCGCCTGTAAGTCATATCATACTCGATAACCGCAATCTTCGAAAGGTGCTCATCCTGCCGATATCGTTGATCCTGAGGCCCGTGGGTTATGGGCCCACGCTTCCGTCACGTTGCTCTATAACTATCCAGCTTCCTTTCTCTTTACCGTGCGGTCACTCGTTCAATGCATCGCGGGGAAGTCCAAGTTAGCAGAGATAGGGGAGTGACAAGATTAGACAACCCAATGTTCCTTTTGGAATTAACCACGGATTAAGCTAAGGATGACAAGAGTAGGGGCTAGACTCCGACCCGAGAATACAACGATGCCCTTATGGAAGTCTATTAGGTTACAATCGTGACAAGCAACAAGAATTCATCATAAAGCATATTAGGTACATTAATCTACACTAACATGTACCTATCTCAAGGGGCATGACATATGAGTTCATTCCAAAAGACACAATCGAATCCTACACGGATGTATGTGAGACAAGCTAACAATATGTTATTCTATGAAAGCAGATATGCCTAGCAACTTAAGCAAGTTATGCGGAAATAAAAAAAAATGATCATGCAGGGTTCGAGGTCATGTAGGATTTAACGACGATAACAAGTATGGTGTATATGAACGAATGCACAAGCATGGTGTACGCATCAATAGGTGAGGTCAAATATGGCATGATGAAGTATAACATAACCACAAGATTAAGCGTCATACGAGAACATATAAGAGCAACATAGTAACTATCTCATCTAAGCACGCCGATCATATAATAGGTCAAACATTGCACGTAATCATACGACGAGATACATTTAGAAAGCACATGTCCTACATGATACTAGCGACACATGATGTGATACAAGCATAGTCAAGAGTTGTTAAAAGGGGTTTAACAGGATGTTCACGAAACATGAGGCATCATCAAAAGTAACAAGAAGGACGTCATGGGCAATAGATTATAATCATACCAGGAACGAACCATCATAGGACACATATAAAGGTACAATAGTTATCACAGAACAGAACAGGTACAACATGTAATCATTTAGCGAGTCATATTGGAAATCATGAGCCCTACATGATACTACTAGCATATATCGAATCATGACCACAATCAAGGTAACTTGACTAAATTCATTCTAACATTCATGCGTTATGCATATGCGAAGTGATATAACATGGTGTGTGATCATGCGAGGTGTCAAGTCATACATTCATACAAGCATGAGAGGTTATCATAGCGTAATATGAAAACACTACTGAGCGACTATATGGTAAGCATGCTAGGACTGACCATTATGGAAAACAAGTAAATCATCGAATCTAACATCAATCTAAACAGGATAAACTCAACCTTTTAAGAGAATAGCGGGAGGGGAGAGTCACACTATCAGGGACCTATCTCAAGAGGGAATCAACAGTAAGGTAGGCAAGGTACATATGGTCCACATAGGTCGCAACCAAAGGTCCTACATGATACTAATGGCATATCATAACATTTAATACATACATACACTTGATTGATTAACACAACAATACACAAAGACACCGCATTAACATAGTCCATCGATACAGAGCACGGGAGGAATGTAGCAACGCGTAACGCAAGCCTATATAACAGGGCAATATAAGTAAAATATGAGGCATGTGTTCCAATTCAATAATACTAAATGAGACACACATTTATCAAGACATTTCTTCGACAACATGGTCACAGATGGAGCTACTAATCTAATCAAACAAAGCCAAGGGCAATCTTCTCACACTATCATGGACCTAATCCAGGAGAAGTCAACAATTATATAGACTCATATCATGCCATTCATGCTTCTAATAAGTCATTAGTACTACCAATACAACATGTCAATTAGACTTGCGAAGACAACATATAATCAAGACAAGAAGGAAGGTGCAACACGAGACCTAAGCAATAGGGCAAGCATGGGTACAGAATGTCATACAACCACTAATTTACATTAAGGATCATCACAATAACATGTACTGGAAATTACGTATCATATAAGGCATGTTGACATCAAGTTGTAGCACGTATCAAATAAGGAACTTGCTTCATCAGGGTATCAAAATTTAACGATCACACTATCATGAACCTAGTAGAGTAAAACCATGCAGATTCATTTCATGCAGCTCACACTTCCCTTCAATCCTACGATCAATAGGCCAAGTAAACATGCTCTGACAACATATAATCATGGTAGAAGCCAAGACATAACACAAGACCTAAGCAATGTAACCAATCATAGATGCAACAACATGAGTAGCTTTTTACCAATGGTCATTCACAGGGTACATACCAAAGATTACAAAACTATATAATGCAATTCAGAGAGAGTCACAATTACAACCGGACAGAGATCCCTAAGGGCAACCATTAACTTTCCCAACCGACTCATCACCCCTCTTTCCCGTAGGAGTTTGGTACGACTCTTTGTGGTAAGAAAATAAAGGTTGATCATCATATGAATCAAGGAAGACAACCCCATGACACCTTACTTTTGACTCAAAATGTCATCAAGAACCACCTCCTAATACTCACTCAGACAACCTTCACACCCATACATGGTTCCGACAGAATGTGTTTACCAACCCGTTTCCCCATGGAAGGCACTGACATCCGGGAGGAAGACTCAATAGGAGCATCAAAGGGTCAACAAACACAATGGAAGGGGCTGTTTCACACAAGCTGAGTTTGACCACACAGAAACAAGAGTGCTCCCACTATCCCGTTTGTACAGATTAGCCAATACACAACTCATTGTTAGGCATACCAAATCAGATCTCTAACATAGCAATCATTCAACACAGAATCAGTTAATAACACTCATAATGATCTCCTTGGAGTCTCCCAACCCATCTGTAAAGAACAAGCTGATATTTTGCCTACCGTTCCCAACTACACCCAATAGGGGTGGTCTAGCGCCTTTACTACCCACTTGTGTCCCCGTTTGGTCGATTTTCCTCTTTTATTACAATTCAAGTTCATTACTTAGTCCAATTTCGGTTAGGCATCTTAAGTTCATTTTGCCCTTCTTAAAATCCTTTCAAATCCTTTGAAATTCATGGGCGGTTTTCCAAACATACACTCGACCCTTGCGTACCCGAATTGCACAACCTCAGCTCTGATACCATCTTTGTAATGGCCCGGAATTATGATTTCCGGATTACGTTTCAAGGGATGAAACCCCTTTTTCGGATCTTGCAATCCAGGTACAGGTCGAGGTTTCAAACTCATTTTTTTATGGTTAGTAATAAAGAGGGATTTCGAACCCTGAAAATATCGTAGGGCCGTTTTGTACCCATAACCTGTCCTAGGGACTAACTCGCGAAATTCATTTCAAACGGAAGCAAGACGAAAGCAAAATTAAGATACAAAGCGCTACGGCAGAGCCGAGTCAAAACCAAAACATAAGTGGATGATTACCATTTATAATGAGTTAGAGATTTAGCCAGGTTCTTCAATTCGCACAAAGGGAACCCCGTCATATAGACATCGAGCAATCAAAATCTGCAGAAAATACCTTAAAAAAAAGAACGGGGAAAGGAGTCAGATCGAGCCACTCATGCGGGACTGGCAGTCCTCGCTGAGGCCACATAGTATGTGCTATACCTAATAAAGATGTTCTAATGCAGTACGAAAGTCAAACACACTAGCATGCTCCCAGTTATAATAATGTGTAAAAATACTGTAAAGGGTCCAAGACAATGCCAAGTGGCATATCCCTCTCCTACCTCCACCCCCTTCCGATAGGGCGGAGACTGGCCAGCTCGTGAATGCATTCCATCATAATCGGGCGGCACGCATGCCTAACCCGCTCCACAATAAAGCCCGCAGGCATCTCATAATATAAGGAAGTTCATGACTCGATTGACTCAGGGTACCCGATGAGGCTGGGCTACCCTATGACCCTAGCAAAGACTCTAGGACTATCACAGATAACGGTCGTTCTGTTTCAAACGCATAAAGTAAGCAAATGCTCATTCAATTAGTGCAACCTAAACAGGATACTACATGGCATGCTTTTATGCATATGCAACACCTAACATAAAATGCAACAACATGCATGAATGTCCAACCTGAGTAAGCCCCCTACGGAACTTACCTGGAGATGCAGAACAGCAAGATAACACAAGCAAGGGCCCAATGCAAGTCCAAAGCTATCCAAGAGCAATACACACCTATCATCAAGCCATTTCCATAAGCCACTGGACCAACATTCATACACACGATACCCAAGTTCTCAATATCCTCAAAACCAATCGATTGTAAAACCATTTTCCAAAACCTTTCCGATATGATCAACAACTAAAATCACTCTTCAAATCAAACCCATTGATAAAATCGTACCAACCATATTTCCAACTCTTAAATCCCAAATTAAGTCAACTCGTGTTCAAAATAATTTCGCAAATCATACTTGGCCAAATTCCGACATTTATCATTTAAATCCTTAACAGGTTCCCAAAATCATATTATAGAAATAATTCCGGCATTTTGGTTTTCAACACATCAAATCCTTAAAGGATATTTCCAGAAACTTGAAAACTCCTTTTTAATTAATTTATTACAATATATGACTAAAATAGACATCAACTATAGTTATAATTCCATAATATACTTTTATATGGTCAGAATTTATATAAAAATAATAATAACGTACCTAATATTAACATAACGTAATATATAACCATAGCAATATCAATATAACATATAATAGCATAACACTTGAACAAAACAGCAAATAAAACCATAAGAATAGCCCAACCGAAAGCCCAATAGGAAGCCCAACTCGGATCCATGACTCGGATCCGGCCCAACCTCAACTCTCCCAGCCCTAACCCGGTTCAACTAAAGCGAAATAAAAGAAAATGAGGATAACCCGGTTTGAAGAAAAGGGGAAGAAAGGAACCCAACCCATCTTCAACCTCCAGAGACGCAACGCGGAAAACGACGGACAAGAGGAGGAGGAAGCAACCTCGCCGGAGACTCTCACCCCGATCACCCTCAACCTTTCCGACCGACCTCAACCCAGAAGGATCAAAACGTGAGTAAAGAAGGAGGAGGAAGAGAAATCTCACCGAGAGGGCTTCGAGACTCGCCGGAAGAACGCTCGCCGGGACCGATTCGGCTCGCCGGGGGCCGGATCGAGTCGTTCTTGGCCTGGAATGAATGAAAAGGGCTTAAAGGCGAGCCTTTAATAGGTTTTGAGTCTGAATACGGAGATTGAAAGCTTACCACGTCGATCGAATAAGAACATGGAAAGGAAGGGGGAAGAGCGGCTCCGACGGGACTCCTGAGTCACTTGGCTTCGTCGTCGGACATCGGAGGGAAGGATTGGGGCTGCTGTTGCCTGTACTCGGAGAGAGGAGAGCTGGAGGTTCTTGGATGGAGCCAAGGGAGACGCGGTTGGAGGTGCTACCTCGTCGGCTCGGCGGTGGCTCAGAAACGGTCGGAAACAGGAGATGGGGAAGTGGCGGTGGTGACGAATCCGAAGGCAAAGATGCCTGGGTTTGTTCGGCTGCAACAGGGAAAGCAAGGAAGGGAGCGGTGATGGAGTTTCCTGGGTTTGTTTAGAGCAAAATTGGGAAGAGGGAAAAGGGTTGCTTCTTCTGAATACCTGGTGGAATTTGTTGCAGAGACAATGAGGGCAAATTGGTGGGGTTTACGATGAGATTGTGTAAAACAACAAAACGGATAGTTGTAGGATAGCTGTAGGATGCAGAGGTGCACGGGAGCAATTTGTGCATAAGGACAAACTGCAGCTATTGGTTTGCAAGGTAGGGGAGGAATCCCTCAACGGCAAGCACAGGCAAGAGAGAGGAGGAAAAGAACCACTCAAAGAATTCAAAATAGCGGAATAGACTCAAAATCCGCTCGCCCGACAAATCCCGACTAAACTCAAAACGATTTTTAAATTTCCAAATCCGAATTTAATAAAAATTCCAAACATTTTATTTTATTTTATTATTATTATTTTTTTTCCGCATATGAAAGCGGGATAAAGCATATTTTCAACTTTCAACTAAATAATGCCGGAACTTGTTTTAAAATATTTAGAATAAAACCAATAGCTCAAGGACGGAAATTTCAAACCTCTCAAATCTTAGAAATCGGGATGATTATAAATCACTATTTTAATAATTTAATATTTTAAAATTTTCCGGTCTTTACAATACTATTTTCCTATTTTTAATACTCAATTAAAATGTAAAACTTTTAATTGTGTATTACACAAATTATCTCATATGAAAATTGTTTTAATGTGGAAAAGTTTACGTGTATATTGTCTTGTAATTTTTAAAATTTTCTATTAATATTGGCTCATTATAAATGAGTAATATTACTACATAGTTCTTATTATTTTTTCCTCATTTCCTTATAAATAAAATCTAAATATTAAGAACAAATAAAAATTAAATGCGTAAGATTTTTGAGAAAAAAAAATTTGGTTAGTTTATAGGTAAGAAAATGTATATAAAAAATAAGTTTTTAAAAAGATTCAAACTAATACACAATCTTGTTAAGTGTTTTCCAAATAATGTACAATAATATAATTTTTAATCTCAAATTTTCAATATTAAAAGCCATTATTGTTATCACATAAACTTTTGAAAAAACTCGTGGGCACCATGTAGACTTTTGCAAAAGTTCGTGGGGACCACACGGATTTTTTCTAAACTTTTTACACCACGTGGAATTCGCAAAAGTGCGTGGGCACCGCGCGGAATTTCCCAAAATTTAAACTTGCATAACTTTCTTACCAATTTCTCAAAATAAGTAATATATATAACATATGGTTTCGAAGTTTTTGAGGTAAATTATAATATGTGAATGTCAATTTAAGTAAAATATAAAAGTATTATATTGTATTGAAATAAAATTAAAGTGATTAATAAACTTATAAATTTCAAACATTCATAACCTTATACTCAAACGTCGGATTAGGGCGTATTATATATCAAAACGAAACTATCGATGAGGAGAATACACCTAGTTAATTTGTTGGATGAGGGAAGAGTTATGTGACTCCCTAGGACCCCTCCTAGCTCCGCCTCTGCTTGTACTTCGTTTTGATCATTAGGGACACTATTGTTGGGTGCTTGTTTTACACCGGTTGCGTGTAAGGAGGGGGAGGAGGAAGTTTTTTTTTACAGTAGGCAATAGATAGGTGTTCCTTACCTCGGTAAGGAGCCACCATGATCATCTAAACAGATGATGTTATACAGATCCCTAAAATTAGGGAGATTAAAAATAGTACAAGTATTCCTAGACTTAGCAATAAAATTAGCTGCTCTGTTTGTCTCTCTGTAGCAGTGCCTGAATTCGATATTGTCAAAACTTTAGCTGAGATTCTTGATAAGTTCCACTTCCCTTAAGATCTCCCATCCAGGATGACATCTGTCGTTGATGGATTTGATCACATCCAAACAATCTCCTTCCACTATGATTCTCTTTATCCCTCTAGCTAAAGCTAGTTTTATTCCTGCACAAAACGCAGGAGCTTTTGTTTGGATAGTAGATATGCCTACCATTTCAGATTGCAGAATATCAGTAACAGACCCATTGTGATCCCTAACAATCACTCCCACCCGGCTTTCACCTGTGGGCATGAACGAACCATCTACATTAATCTTCCGAGTATCTTTTGGTGGTTTTGTCCATTTCGAATTGCGTTTTCTTCTAGTGATATGGCATGGTTTATGTACTGTACTGTTTTTTGGCCGAAAGCTAGTAAACTTGATCAAGCTTTGCTCGTAGTGCTATTAATTGGTTGCAATTAATTGGTTGTTTATTTCTAAAAATCCCATCATTTCTAGTCTCCCAAATTTTTTGCCAAATAAAACGAAGGTCTTCTAGATGTTTATTGTCTTGAGTCATCCATAGGAGTTCATTTAAATTTTGGCAGTGCTGCGGGATTAAAGGCTTGTTTTTCCCTACCAGGTGCTCATAAGAAGCTTTGGTTGTCCTAGTAAGGGGACAAGAGAAAAAGAGGTGGTTGTTGTCCTCGTTGTTGCTGTCACAGAGGCAGCAGTTGGATGGTACTCTATTGTAGTATTTGTTTAGTCTATCTTTTGTAGCTGGGCTATCTGTAGTAATTTTCCAAATGAGATTTTTTATTCTAGGAGGAAGGTGTAGTTTCCAGATCCACCTATAATCTCCCGTGTTGTTATTGCTCGAAGTGTTCCTTTGTCTAACTGATTTGGTAGAGAATTGCCCGTCCGAGTTGTATTTCCAAATAAGCTCATCAGAGGTAGGCCAGTGAGGTATTTTGATTCTTGTTATCTTGTCGATAATGTTTTCAGGGAAAATTTCACTAAGGAGAGGAATATTCCACTCCTTGTTTGTGTCAATGAGTTGGCTGACTTTGAGTTCGGGGTCTAGTAGTTGTTGGAATCCTGATAGGTCCTGGTCAGGTATCCACGGATCATTCCAAACATTTATGCATTCCCCGTTTCCAACTATCCAAAGTAGTCCTTGTGTGAATCTTTCTCTTAATTGGAGTAGTCTACCAAATTGCCGGGATGTGTTTTGGCTCAATCTTTCCATTAAGCCTTCCTCTTGGAGGTATTTTTCCTTTGATAACTTTTACCCATATGTTACTTGGTTCCTTGCAGATTTTCCAAAGAAGCTTCAACTGTAAGCTTATGCTCATTTCCTCTGCCAGTTTTAGTCCTAAGCCTCCTTGTTCTTTGGGTTTACATATATTTTCCCAACTAATTAGTGGGGTGTACCGTTCAGAGCTTAATTTGTTCCAAATTTTTATTTTTTGGATTTGATCAATTTGATTTAGAATACCCTTCGGCAACATGAAATTTTGCATCAGATAATTCGTTTTGGAGCTAAGATTTGCCTGAATGAGAGTTGCTCTACCCGTCTGGCTAAGGGAGTTGGCCTTCCAATGAGACAATTGTTTTTTCAAGCTTTGGACCGCGTCATTAAAAATCTCATTTTTAATTCTTCCTCGGACCAGCGGAATCCCTAGATATTTTTCTATAGTCTTTGAGATAGGAATGTTCATCTCGCGTGCAAGAGAGTTTGCTAGTTTCGTACATATATTCCCTGAGACTTGTATGGAGCTTTTGTTGTAGCTAATAGTTAAGCATGAGAGGTTGGAAAAGTTATTCAACATATTTTTAATAGTGTGCAAGCATTTGTGAGAAGCTTTAGCAAAAATGATCGTGTCATCCTCAAAGGTAAGGAAGGGGATCGGGGTTCCATTTTTGGTTAACTTGATGCCTACTAGAGCATCCTCATAGTTTGATTCTTCTATAAGTTGTCTTCCAAAATTTTCCATGACAAGGATGAAAATATATGGAGCAAGGGGGTCCCCTTGTCTTATGCCTCTACCCGGTTTGAATTGTGTTCTAGGACGGTTGTTAACTAGAACTGAAAAGGTTGTTGTCGTGATACAATTCATAACCCAGTTTATCCAATGGGGGTCAAAACCAAACTTGTTCAAGGTGGCTCTAATGAAATCCTAGTTGATTTTGTCATAAGCCTTTTCCATGTCTAATTTAAGAGCCATCCATCCTTTTTTGCCTTTTTGTTTATGGAAGTTGTGAAAGATTTCATGGGCTATAAGTGTGTTGTCTTGAATTGATATGCCTTCAATGAAGGCACTATGGAAAGGATTGATAAGTCTATCTAGTATAGGTTTAAGTCTGTTTGCTATGATTTTGTCTATGATTTTATATATGGTGTTACATAAGCTGATAGGTCTAAAATGGTTAATATTTAATGGATTCTCAACCTTGGGGATTAGAGCTATGAAGGTTTGATTGATTTGCGATAGCATACTTTCAGAGTGAAAGAAAGCTCTAACAACTTTGCACAGTGAAGGTCCAATGATCTTCTAGTAAGTGATATAAAATTCTAGCGAGTAACCGTCTGGACCCGGTGTTCTGTCTTCAGCCATGCTACTGATAGTATCCTTGATTTCTTGGTTGGTTGGAATGGTAGTAAGGGCAGCATTGTCACTAGGGGTGATTTGGGGTTGGATGTGGGTTATCTGTTCACTGGATATATGGATTCTATTTTGGGATTTGAATCTTTCTTGCATTTCGTTTGTGATTTGATTAGTTATTTCATTAGCATCAGAAAGTTGAACTCCATCTTTGTTTGTGAAGGTAGCTGTGTGCGAGTGAAGGGGGAGGAGGAAGTTGAAATGGTGGAGTATGCGAGTGATTTGGATAAATTGAGTGCTCTTGAAGAAGAGATTTGAATTATCATCTTCTGATTTTTTTTTTAAATCTCAAATTTGCAAAGTTTCAATGTATGGGTGGGTAAATGGGATCAATAGTGGGGAAATTAATAAATGTTCATAATGATCGGTTACCGTTTTATATTGGTTTATAGAATTGTAGTCATGGAGATTTGCAGATCGCGTTCCCTATATACACCGCAAACGATTCGTCGGATTGGACGTTGCAGCAATGTTGGATTAGATGTTGCTACAACGTCCAATTAGAGGTTGCTACAACGTCCAATTTGACGTTGCATTTGTTGGTAAAAAGTGCCCAAGGGAAGGGGATCCGACGTTGTAACAACGTCGGTACAGACGTTGTTGCAACGTCCGATCGGACGTTGCAACCTGGATCCCAAACGGGCTTCGTCGGGCTTAGTAACGTTCATTTGGACGTTGCTACAACGTCAAATTTAACGTTGTTTCTACAGACAAATCCCCAAAGGTAAAAAAAGGGCGGGCTTGGCAACATTTATTTTGACGTTGTCACAACGTCGGATTCGGCGTTGTCACAATGTCAGATTTGAGGTTGTCACAACTTCCAAATTTCCCCCAATCAACCACCCCTATAAAAGGGAATGAGGACCTTGAATAACTCAACACAACAATTCCACATTCTCATTCCGTCCACATTTTCATTCCGTCCACATTTTCATTTCGTCCACATTTTCAATCCTTCGATGGAGCCGGTTACATCTGGAATAGTAGGCTCCACGGACAGAATGGATTTTGTAATCGAAAGGGTTCGGTACTCAATGTCCCCGGAGGAGTCCAAATGTGCTTGCAGCAGTCCATCATACAGAGGCATGCATCCATGCACGCTGTTTCGGGTCATTTGTGAAAAAGAGAATCACATTTCTGCACCCTTGCGGCTCGGGTGTTTGGACTGCAATGATTTTCATCCGGGCATTCGTGGAGCCTACAAGTGGAAGGTTGGAGATCTTCTGCTTCAGCATATCCGGTCATTCTTCGCCGATGTAAACAGACGTTTCTCCTTCTTTTGTGAAGTAAGTGGGGAGTCTATTGGGGGCCGACATTAGGTAGTATAAGTGTGGAAGGGTTTGTGGTGGATGGATAGTGGGTGTGGGTGGCTTTTATAGGCACTTCAACATACAACGTTCAAACTGACGTTGCATAGGGTTTTGCAACGTTGGAAGAGACGTTGCATAGGGGAACCCTAGGTGTGGGGTTTTGAAACATTTGATTGGACGTTGCATGGGGTTAGCAACGTTGGATTCGACGTTGTATAGGGTTGCCCTATCCCAACCCTACGCGTAGGGTATATGCAAGGGTTGCAAGGGTTGTTAGCAACGCTAGATTCAACGTTGCTAGGGTATAGCAATGTTTGTTCCGACGTTACAGTTTGACCTTAATATTTCGTCGATGTCGAGTTAATTAAACCGATATCGAGCGATTTTGAAAGTGAATATGAACATATCGAGTTAATGTGTCGATCTTGTTAGTAGGTTCCATTCAAGCGAATATGAAAATGATTCATATGTTAATGATTCAAATGTTAATATCAAGGGGAGTACATAGAGTTCACATCGCATGCGCATTACCGAATATATAACTTATATAATAAACATAAACACTAGTACAGATTCAACGTGTTTCAGGGGTTTTTTTTAATAAACGAACGGGAGTTTTCTAACTCCTTATATTCCTCCTCCCGATAGATATCTCTCGGGGGGTTTATAAAAACCCCTGAGATACAATATTCGGTTAAAAAACTCCCGAGAAAATGTGTTTTGTAAAACGCCATCCCAAGTCTACTTCTATAAGGAGCTTTAAAAAAAACTCCTGATAAACTATGTCAGGAGCTTTTAAAAAAAACTCCCGAGAAAGGGGGTGAATTTTTTTTAAAAATATGGAGCTTTCGACCCCAATATTTTTTTTAAAAAAAATATCAGGATAGAAAGCCCCAATTGTTACTGCTAATCAATAATCGATACATTAGCACTGGCTTAAAATACAAATGGTAATCTGTCCAAAAATTAATGACATAAATCTGTCAACAAACATATATACCAATTTTAACAGCATTACAGGAACATTGTGACAATCATAGAGTTAAAACTAAAGTCCGATGGAAAACTATCCCCAAAACATAACTAATAACTTTGAAAACTACATGGTAGCAATGATTATAAAGACAAGTAGAAGACACAAAGAGTACTCAAGAAAATATCAATCCATACGTACTCCACGGTTGAAATGAAATGATCATAGCATGTACATTGATAGTTGTTTCCAATTCCCAAAATTGCAGAGAAGATGGTGCACATATACTCCCTGAAGAGAAGTAGTGTATAGTCATTAGCAGCAAAATGATTAACAAAAAAAACACAAACATGTAGAAAATGGGTACGACTTTATATTAATATATATGAATTTACCTACCAATTGAGAGAGCTATATTTTTGGAGAAGCATCATCTCCCATGTATGGTGACGAATTCCTTACGATTCTCCATCATTTCTTCACTGAATTTGCTCTCTGTTGAGGGAACTTCACCTACACTCCTTTCCTTCACCCTTTCAATTCTTTCTTTTAGTTCCTATGGAACTCAAAATAAAATACGCTAAGAAAAACAATAATAGCAAAGCAGCACATACTCAAACACTTTCTGACATGCCAGGAATCACCACCACCACTGGTAGATATCATTGTTCTGCCCTTCAGAATACAAAGTAACAAAAATAAAAGTGAATGCAACAGCTGCATCCGCCAAAAGGCAACAAGCAAGATACAACACTTTATTATCTCAAATTTTCATAAGAGGTCCTGATGCAAAAAATCCAGCTCATTAATATTGATGTCGTTACCTGCTTCCAGTTTGGTTATGAACCCATAAACCTATGTCAACTTCAAACCGGCTATCTAGTTCAAAAATACAAAACAAAAACTTTATCATTTCGTAATTCTCACTCCCCAAACATTATTACCTCTATGCATGCTAAACAGTCATTATAACTATTTTCATAAGAGGTCCTGATGCAAAAAATCCAGCTCATTAATATTGATGTCGTTACCTGCTTCCAGTTTGGTTATGAACCCATAAACCTATGTCAACTTCAAACCAGCTATCTAGTTCAAAAATACAAAACAAAAACTTTATCATTTCGTAATTCTCACTCCCCAAACATTATTACCTCTACGCATGCTAAACAGTCATTATAACTATTGTTATTCCAATTAATCAACCCAAAAAAAAAGGCAACAAGTAAAGATCACTGTCCAATAGTCTACAAAACATCTAGTACAATCTTACACTTATTTATGCTCAAATAAGATGTAACCTAACCAGAAAATACAACAGGATGTACATGCACCTAGTGGCATAGCTACATTCACTAGCGAGGTATAAAACAAAACTAAACTAAGGCCTAGCAATTCAAGAACCATAAAACCTATCACATATAACCATACAAAACATGTTCCAAAAGGCTTCACTACTAGCTAGACATATAATATCTTCTTGTTTTGCTTCCTTTCTATGATTTCAAGAAAAAACATAAACAAATACACATACACATTAACAAAGTACTTGCCCTTTTGAGTTGCATTGTTCTTCTTCTCTTCTTTTCATCATGTCAATCACTTAATTTCCCACACCACCATCCTTTGGAAACAACCTACAAGTCAAAATTAGAACACAATTCACTATAATCAGCATGTTAGTTGTTGAGAGTATTTGTAACATTAATACAAGTGTAGGTGTGAAAAAATACTATTAAAGAGGTGTAGGAGTGAAAAAACTATAAATTCATTGCTAGGTGAAGTCTCACTACATCAGTACAACACTAAAATAGTAAAATGAAAGCACAATAGCTCCTAAATCCTAAAGAAATCAGCAAGACAACTGTGGTCTCAGAAGGTTGCAACAAAACATCCTAAATATCCACCTTTTTTAGCTAAAAATACAGTAAGTAATGACAAAAACAAAATTCGCAGCAAAACCAAATTTACAATTGAAAATTTCAGGAAATTTATCTACAAAATATGCAGCAGCAGAACAACGGTAAATTTATAGAAAAACAACTCCAAAATCCTCCAATATAGAAAGACATTTATACAGGGAGAATACTTACCTTGGGTGAAACCCTTGCTAGGCATGCTTCCATGTTGCTTGATCCGTTTGCCAAAAACGTAGCCTAGGTAACTTACTTAGCTTGTTTTTTAATGCTTGATTTTTGTCTTCCATTTGCAATTCAAGCAAGTTGAGTAAACCCTCTGTAGACTTCAGATTTCATTCGATTTAGAGTGGCAGGCCGCAAGATACCACTTCAGATTTGCTCTCCTTATTCAACACATCCCCATAATTAAAAGTGTGTGGGTTGAAGAAGCAGACCAAATTAGATGATAACACTTCAGGAAATGCAGTTGAAGAGCTCCCATATTTTTGTTGAGATCTTCAAGCATAAAAGAAACATGGAAAGGGAGAAAGAGTCAGCTTTATCTTCCCATCTTACACCCATCTTCACAAAAAAAAAAAAAAAAAATTCAAAAAGGCTAACCTGGATTTTGTATTTTACTTTCCACTATAACTGGACATTTTTAACAAAGAAAAGCTAAAGTGTGTTTAATATTTCAACAATAACTCTAGATAATTTCAATCTCCTCATTCAACAAACTGAGCTCCATGAAGGCAAGGATTGAAAAGATATAAAATCATGGCAACTGGGACTCTAGAAAAATATATGATAAAGCATCAGGATAGCAAAATGTTTCAACAGTAGACGGATGAAGAGGGTATTATAGTACACACCTGGAAACGCGATTGATGGAGGGCGACTACACCGGCAGCCCGACTGTGGGATGAACCCCAAGATCGACAAATTAAAGGCAAATTACAAGCCACCGGATGACCTTTTTGTGCAATTGACGAGGGCAAACAGCAACCCAATGGGGCGAACAACCGCCGAACAACAAGCGATCGAACGGCAAAACTGGTGAACAGCAGCCAAACAAGCGAACAACACATCGAGATGAGTGCGAATCGAACACAACGAGATGATAGCGAATACAATGAATGAATTAAAAGAGGGATGAAGAGTGGACTCGAAAACGTACTGCAACTGGCGTGGGTGAAGAGCTCGAACAGCGAGCTCTTTAGCGGTCGAAGACGTTGCTGCGCGCACAACCCTAGAGATGCGAATAGCGAAATTGTTGAGCCTCCTTCGCAATTGACAGTCCAATGTGGAGATTGTCACCACCGATCATCCTCTTCCAGGATCGATTGACATTGATCGACCAACTCCAAGCTTACCTTGATCGATCAACGATGTACAGTTTTTAGGGTTGTCTTTCGTTTATTGCTCCTTTGAATGGACTGCTGATGACAATAGATAGATCTAATGTAATTAGAGGAAGAAGCGAGAATCATTTTACAATATTTTTCGGGACTTTTATTAAAAACCTCCTGAGAGAAATTAATGCTTCTAGTGGGTTAAATAACAACGCCTGAGAGAGTATGTCCCTTTTTTTAAAGAAAAATAAACACACTTCTTTCAGGAGTTTTTATAATAACACCTGACCGAAAATAGTTTTTCAGGAGTTTTATAAAACACCCGATAATTCTGTCCTGATAGACGTACAATCTGTAGTAGTGAAAGTTGCCCAAAACCGAACATTGAATACAAAAAATCAATTGGATCAGTTGCTCCCAACAGACTCAGCACAATGTTGCGAATACGCGAATGACTCACATTGTTGTAAAGACTTTTGATGTTATCCTTTGTCTGGGCCAACACGCGAGTATAGTACGACTCAGGGTCTCGGTCGGACTCCATACAACGAAAATACACCTCCCTTGACATCTCAGACCGGCGATGACATTGCACAGAAAATAAACAGCATGGAAATAAAATGCGATATTTCATGTGCTTACAGTTGCAAATGTGACGTTCAGCCGGCACACTGTGTCTCGTCACTCTAATAGTGTAACGAGTGCCATCCGAGAACTCAACTGTCTTGACGAAACTGTACGGAGTTGAAGGCATGGTAGAGGGTTTTTTGGGTGTTGGATGTTTGGTGTGATAAAGTGGAAGGGGGGGGGGGACCGGAGGGGCCTTATATGGTGCCCCCAATTGCAACGTCAAATCTAACGTTGGAAACCATTTACAACGTTGGATTTGACGTTGTGAAGGGGAATATTCCCCAATTACAACATCTAAATGGACGTTGTAATGGGGGAATGTTCCCAATTACAACGTCTAAATGGACGATGTAATTGGGGAATGTTCCCATTCACAACGCCTAATATGACTTTGTGACGACTGACACATAGAACGCGTAATTGACGTCATGTATGGTCCCCCTCTGATGCCCTTATATACCTCCACCATCAGGTCGAATGAATGCATCTCTTCACCTCACAATTCAAGACTATAGTTATTTCATTTGTAGATTGGAAAATGTCATCCTCAGAAAGTGAAGAAGCGATGGAGGTGGCACGAGTCGACCCCCCCGCACGATGAAGCAATGTCGTCCCACAGGTGAAATCCTATGGATGTATTCTCTGTCTCTATGTTTTTTTCCATTATCCTGTTTAACCCGAAGTAAATATATACCATTTAAGTAATATCAAGTGCATGTACGTTGTTATGCCTTTATCCAGTTTCGAGACTTTACAAGTACGTTTACCGACGCCTGTATTTGGCAATCCCGGAATGAAATGGTCGACCATTTCAAGAAACTCGGCATGAAGAACAACATGGTCTTAGTAATCAAGAGATCGTGATCGACCGCTTCAAACCGACCGAGTGGCATGTTGTTAGCGTGTGAGCAATATGGGGTGTTTCGCATAAAGGGGAAGCAGATTCGCAGCACGCAGAGCAAACTAAGAAACTGCCCGTTCTCCTTACTCGGTCATGAGGGGGGACCGAGTATGTGGACGATGACCGTGCAAAATGGAACGCACAACCATCACCTCCCTCAACGATTGAAGGGTCATGCTTACGCAGGAAGGATGACACCAGGGGAGAAGAAAATGTGCAAGTGGATGAAAGACATAGGAACTCCGCCGAAGGCCATCTCGTACGGGCTACGACAAGCAGATGCGAATAGCATCACCTCAGCGCGATCACTGGAGAACACCCTCAACAAGCTCGCCGTTGAAGAGAGAGGAAATTGAACGATGACCCAAGATACCCTCCATCGTCTCCGAGAAAGGGGCTACTACTACGAATCCAGGAGAAGCCCAGACGATGACAATGTATTGAATGACCTTTTTCTCGCACACCCGGATGAGATTCTTCTCTTGAACAAATACCTATACGTCATCGTCATGGATAGTACGTATAAGACCAACGCGTAAATATTATATCCTATGTCTTCGTACATTTCTTCCGTATAAGACCAACGCGTCATCGTCATGCATACGTTGCTGCACCGCGTCCACAGGTACAACGTCACAATGTGCGAGATAGTCGGCTTAACGCCAACGAGAAATAACTTTTGCATTGCATATGCCTTTATGGCTCGCGAGGACACGGACACGTACACTTGGGTGCTCAACAACCTACGTGTTATTCTTCAGGGTAAGGTGCTCGATTCGATCATGACAGATTGGGAGATGGGCCTTCTTGTTGCACTTAGGGCCGTCTTCCCCGATGTGCAACATCTACTGTGCTGGTTACATGTAACTCACAACTGCGAAGAGGCCGCTTTGAAGATTACAAAAAATCTGCAACTTTCAACTCTATTTAAGAATCAGGTGTGGGGTTTATTCTCGTATTCGACGGAGGAGTCGTTCGAGAGGCGGCGTAGATGGCTTTACGCCCAATGGCAGCCCATGCCCGGGGGCATGGGGTATCTAGAAACAGTGTGGCTCATCCACCGGATGAGCCTTGTCAGATGTCACACTGACCACGTCCTGAACTTTGGAACGAGGACAACCAATAGGTACGCATATCGTTTTCGTCGTTACCCTTGTCACTCCTTTACTGCATTTCGACAGTCCTTCACCTCGAGCACATGATGCATCGTGTAGGGTTGAAGGCCAACATAAAGTGTTGAAGGAAGCATTACATTCGTCCACTGGTGGTTTCTGTGTCGTGGTGGATGTCATTCATCGAGTGAATGAATGTCAGGTGCACGAGATCCAGACTGTGTTAAAGATAGATCATTTCAAGTGGCCAACTAACGCACACGAAGTCCCCTTATTCGAAGAGATTAAGCACGTGGTTTCGTAGAAGTGTTTCGAACTTCTCTATGGTCATTGGAGGAATATTGTCGACAAAATAGTAGCTTCAGTGTGCGTCGACCGTTATTGGAGAATATGTTATGGGATACCTTGTGTGCACGATGTTCAGCGTTTTGTTGCTAAAGGAGTTCCAATAACACCTGACGACATCCACCCATTTTAGATGGATGTGATGTGGGATGAATCAGACAATGCGTTCTTACCCTATGCCAGATCGGCTTCGTACACTGCATCCAATGAAGCGTCAACGGATGGGATACTCCCTTCCAAGACTAATTTGATAGATTTAGAGCATTGCGGATTCAGGAAGGTCGCCCTCTACACCATGTTTAGGAGTCATAAAAGTTGGAATTATCCGTGTTGTATTTGTTTGTTTTCTTGTCTATGAAGTTAAGAGTTGAAAGTTGAACGTTTGTTGTTATGAAGACGTATAAACAATATAAAAAAGCAATCATTCAACCAAAACGAACATCAGTTGGCCCCATATCTAAAATTACAAACGGATTTTCATGTTACATTTCAGCAAGGGTTGTTGTATTAAACGGAACAACTACCGACCGATTCTTCAGGAATGTTTTGGTATATCCGAATCTGCACCTGCTGGAACGCATATGTCGTCATTAGATCTTGGGCAGGGCGCACTATTGTATCAACTGCATACTGTGCTACTCTGCGACAACGCGACGGAGACACATCGTCGTACAAAACGATCAGTATATTTGTTATCTGCTACTCAATCATCCGTGTATAGTACGATGCAGGGTCGTCGTCACACTCCTGACACCCGAACTACAACTGTGTTGACCTCTCTAGGAAGCGGCAAACCTGCACAGAAAATAGATTGCATAAAAAATAATGTGTATAGTTAATGTGCTTGCAGTTGCAAGCATCCAACTTCGGCGGACGAGGGTGTCTCCCCACTTCAAAAATGAAACGGGTTCCATCATTGAACATGCCATATTTAACAAAACAATTTGGGCTTGATGTCATTACGTGTGTTTCGTGTATGCCAATAATGAAACGCAAATGTTGTTGTATTTATAGATGGCCTGATTAGCAACGTCCAATTAAACGTTGTTATGGGAGTTCTCATAACACAACGTTTAATGTAACGTTGTAACAACGTCCAATTGAACATTGCTGCAACGTTCAATGTAACATTTCAACAACGTCATATTCGACGTTGTATTAAGGAACCCTCACAAAAAACGAGAAAGGATTTCCCACTATAAATTACGCCATGCGAGAGTCGAAATTACAACATCTCGTTTGAGGGAAAAGAGATGGCGGTCGGTAACACACCAAGACCTTTCTTCTCGGTCACAGGGAGCGGCCCTAGGGATTTTTTCTGGTGGCTAGAAGATGTCTCGCTCACACAAATACTGGTAAGCCCCCTTCGGTCTCACATTCGATTTACAATGGTCCCAACTCACTAAATAAATCTTGACATCTGCAGCCTCTGCCATCCAACTTCGAGGAAGAATATGGGCTGGGGGCATCGAAAGAATAACACTGACTAATGGGCCGGTGAGGAGAGGCACCAACATCCGGGTAGAGCGCAACAGCTCCAGGGCACTCTGGCTCGCACAAGGATGGAACACGTTCGCGAGATCACGTGGCGTGTGGGTAGGCGCGAGTTTGGTTTTTAGCTACTTAGGCAACGCTCGCTTCCGGGTCGTCGTAGTGCCTCCGGTGAATGTTTCACCATCAGAGGAAGAGAACAAAAATGATTTCCTCTGAGGTGGGACACGGTGGCGACCCAGAAAAACTTCTTAACTAAGTTATTTGATGTAATCTTCTATCATTAATATGAGAACTGAGGCAATCTAAACGTTTTCAAGTAATGTGTTTTTCCCTGAAATAACCACAAATCATATTTGAAAACCCTCTGCGAGGGGCAAAACACCCCAACAAAATAAAAGGTGCAGACATCGCACTAAGTTTTCGCCAACATACTACCCAACAAAAACAAAGATAATAGAACTTCAAAGTTGATCCAAGTGTTGTTGTTGACAACGTCCGATTTAACGTTGTATAACCTCTATTTTTCATATTGCAATGTTGAATTCAACGTTGTTGTCTGGCCTGATGAGGCCCACTTTTGCAACGTCGGATTCGACGTTGCTAAAGTGTCCGACCCGCCCAACATCCTTCAATTCACAACGTTGTGTAGGACAAATGACAACGTCGAAACGAACGTTGCTGAAATGTTTAATCCAACGTTGCTAAAACGTCACATTCAACGTTGCGTTAGCAGTGCTAAACGCAGATTTGCGGTATATATAGGGAGACCCTTTGCAGATACAGAGGAATTTAAATATAGAAATTCCAACATGCACCATGTAAGGATCCAAATAGAGGCGGATCTCAGGGAGAGCCCGCCCATCAATTGCTGGGTCAAAATTTTGGAGTAGGTAATAAATTCTGCTCGGTTAATTATTTTGGATAAAAAATTTGTGGTATGGTAATATATTCTGATGGGTTAATAATTATTTTGGTTTGCTAAACCTTTTTTTTTTGGCTCAATTAATTAGAAGTCCGTTATTCAACTATCTCAAACTTTTCAATTTTCAATTTTATGCGCATTAAAGATATTCATGGTATATGTAAATACATTTCATATTTCATTTTATAGTAACATGCTTTTTTTTTTATTTTTAGCATCCCTAAAAAGTAATAAAATATTCAAAGCCAAATTCTTTGGATACCAAATACTATTTTATAATTGCATTTACACTTGATATATTTTTTTGTCTCTTCACCATGAAAATTATTTCGCTCACCTAGCTTTGTAACTCTAGATTCGCCACTGGAACCAATCGACACAGAGAAGTGGAGGACGGAAGCAAGGTTCCCATCCCTACCTCAGTGTGATCCAGCGTCGCGGGCTGCCACATTGCTTCATTGGGTTGCAGTTGCACCGTGGAAAGATCCGATCGACGCAGATAAGTGGAGAACGGAAGTGATGTTCCCTGCGGCACCGCAGACCGCAATGCGGAGAAACAGAGTAGAGGCAGGAAATAGTTTTCCTTGAAAGTTTCTCTCTTACCATCCAGGACTCGAGCATAATTACTCAAACTCTGTCTTGTCAATAGTGTTAGACTTCCCCTTCTAGAATAGGTTTCTAAATCGAGTTTGGGAAGAATTTTGTTTTAATAATTCTTTTAAGAGAAATTTTGGTAGAATATCACCTTTTGAACTTTTGATTAAGTAATTAACACCTTTCAAATTTTTATTAGGTGTGCTAGCACCCTTGAAAGTTTAATTAGGCTTGAGTACCTTATTCCACTTTCCCTTTCAATTTCAGATCTGTGTGCCTCCCATGGCGATTCTCAATCTCCATCTTTCTCAACCTCCGGTGCTCGCCCTCGCCTCTTTGTTCGGACCGCCGAAGCCATCGCCTCCGCTCCCCCTTCCATTCAAAGTGTAAGAGATTCGGACTCCTCTGTGTCCAAACCTCCTCCTCTTTTTTTTTTTTTTTGATTTCTCCTTGCCGATGACGAATTCGATCATCGCTGTTGAGGAACGGGGAGTTTTAACACCACCGGTGGATCGGAAGGGCCTCAGTGGCTGTGGGGAGGAGAGAGGGACACTCTCTGATATTAGTACTGTGAGATTTAAGGTTTTTGGATCGGACGATGCTTCATCGGAAAGCTCGTCGATTGGCGCTCCTTGCGATAGATGAGACTGGCTCCGTGGCGATGATGACTTGGTTCAGAGCACTCTCTTTGAATGATGCCAAGTGAGTCGTCTCTCTATTTCAATTTTTTTATTTGTACTATAAAGTTGAAATTGAATCGATTATCATCGTTTGATTTGCTTGTGACTTTTGAATCAATCAATTGGCTTTTGTGGTGTTTTATTTTGGATTTTGAATTTGATTTTGACTTTGACTTTGATTGCAGTTAGCACTAAATTTTATCTACCAATTATTAAACCTAATTTATACTGTAAACAAATCGTTAGTGTTAATTGAACATTACAAGAAGGGGCTCTCAACCTACTATGCAGGACGCTCCAAATTGTTTATGTTAATGGAATATTTTTAAGTTAACCTTCATAAAATGATTAGTAAATTCATTGAAAAAACAGCAATATGATGCATTTGGGAGCTCTAGCAACATTCCTGGAAACTTCCTGAACCCTCCTATTGTAGCTCCTCCTACCACATCTATGAGCTACGATGCTGTTTTGAGTTCTCAGTACAAAGATGCTGCTCACATGCTTGCTCTTCAGCAGACACTCTAGATACAATTCTTGTGGTAACTTTTAAGCAAATGCTTTTTAATTGCTATCGGGCTAAGTTTTTACTCTTGTGTGGAGATTCTTCTTTATAGGAGAGATCTGATTCCTTTCCAAGGAACCAAAGAAGATGAATATAACACTGAAGTTTATACTCATGTGGCTTTGTTTCTTGTAAGCAACTTGTCTTGTATGCTGAACCATATTGGATAGGATTTTACAATCGATAGTGTCATCAATTTTCTTTATAGGATTAGTTCATATTGTTTGGATACATTTTGTAATATGATGTCAAGATAACATCGTGCCTACTTTTTTTGGCCATTTGCTCGGTTTTGTCTTAGCTTCTTCAGGGGTGAGGAATGCTGCTCAAAGGAAGCTTTTGGATGAGCTCAGTATTCTAGCTGATGATGTGCCAGTTGATGAGTTTGTACCACTTGGTCGCATGCTGTACTTGGAACCATATGATGGCAAATGGGGAAAGCGTGAACGTAATACTCCCATAACCTCTACTCACCAAAATTGCATTTAGTCACTCTTAGTGTTAGTACCTAACAAATTACCGCTTGTTCTACATAAAACGCACACAGTTGATTACCTCATGTTCATCATCAAAGATGTGAGGACAAGCCCCAACCCTAAGGAGGTTGTCGATGTGAAGTACGTGACCCGCGATGAGTTGAAGGAGCTATGCAGGAAAGTAGATGCCGGTGAAGAAGGCTTGAAGCTGTCGCCTTGGTTCAGGCTTATGGTGGACAATGTCCAAAACGTCAAGAAAGGTATGCTTAAGGAAGCTGCTGATATGAAAATCCATAAGATGCTTTAGGTTGCGCCCTTTAACATTACTGCATCAGGTAGTCTGCTAAGTGTGATGTTTTCCTTTTGATTCAAGCATTGGGTCAGCCAATAATGTCAAGCTTAGATATGATCCTCGTTATGGTTAAACTTACTATTGATCTTGATTCCGTGAAATAAAAGTTTCTATTGTTCATCGGGCAATTGCATTTATCTTGGAGAGCACAGTTTTGCTTTATTTATTTTCATTTTTATGCGAGGTTAATGGTTTTTTACTGTCTTAACTCTTGTGATACGTGCTTTTTAGGATTGTGAAGTCAGTGTTTTAGCTAGTTGAAACAAATAATTTATCAAATATCATGGCACACGAATGTTTTGATTGGATTTTAAAACTTTTGTATTTTTGTTTAATATGAGTATAAATATATAACTACAACTAGTCCCAAGCCCCGAAAAAAAAAGGGGAGACATGTTATGTGGTATTTCAAATGTTATCAGTTTTATAAAAATGTCATCAATGAAAATGTCATAAACATATACAATCTATCTATATCTATATCTATATCTATCTATCTATCTATAATACATGAAAAGTTGTGTTCACCTCCAATTTAATGCTCATTTATTTAATGGTTCATCTTTTATATATTTTTTTGTTTTTATTCCATAAATTATCAAAAACACTTCCATAGCTCAATGGTTAAATGAGATGTTTCATATATGTAAGGTCTTGAGTTCAAATCCTATCAATGACACTTTGTTCATATTTTTATTAAACTCTTTATATGTTCATATTTTTACTAAACTCTTTATAGATAGTTTATACAATATAAATTGAGATCTATTTGTTACACCATAACCATAATATTTTATTATTATTATTTATGTTTATCTTTCACTAATTTCAAATATTTTTTTAACCCAATTGTTTTATTTTAATTATTGTCTATGTTGTGAGAGACTAAAGTTCTTTTCTTTTGATTTTACGTACTTTTTGTAAACTATCGTGTTTGTAAATATTCGTTAAACAATTAAGATCCTGATGATATAAAATTCCTTATTTAAATTTTATTAAATTTCGTTTATCTTACATATCGCTGGTATAATTTTTTATATCCCTGCATAGTTTAGAAACCAATGTATAATATCTCATCAAAACGTCATTTCTTTTATGTCAAATTAAAGTAGAATTTGTTGATCAATAAAAATAAAGTTGAATTAATGTGCACCCATATATTATAGTCTTAACCTTTATTTTAACCTATTGCAAACGGTTATGTTATTAAGTGTCTAAATTATTATATGCCCTTTAATTTCTAACCTTTTGCATTCTCATTATTAAAGGTGTAATATGTGCATGATCATCTAGCTACCTTCTAATTTAATTATCTATAACCGATCATATATTTAAGTCTTAGACTCTTCATATACTTTGGATCTCATAACTGCCACTAATTTTAATACCAATTACATTTCAAAACGCACCTTTTCATTTTCTTATAGCTTTGTTCAATTCCATTTTATTCTCATGATTAGATGCTATGATTCGGTGAGCAAAAAAGCAAAGATAAATTCCCATTGGCATAAATTGAAAGTGAAAACCCAAGCCAAATCGATAGTGTATCAAGTTACCAAACCTATATGCCCTCTCAAAGCTTGGTCATGATTGGAGTTTCCTAAATCCAACTCCAGATTGCTTTTAGTCCTCTTCATCTTTGGTTTAAATCGCGATTTAACCATAAGCGTCTGCACTCCTAATGTGAGTATATATAGTTGGAAGAACTTACGGTAAAAAAAAAATTTGGTTTCCTCTTCAATATCTAATTCATCTATTTATCAGTTGTACGTTTATAAGATTTTTTTAATCCCTCTTCCATCTTTCATTATTTGATTAATCATTTATTTGTTTTTTTTATATCCTTACCCTTTCTCATATGTAGCATTGGATTTGATGTATTGATCTATTATTTCTATTGTTTATCAATCACAATTCAAAATTTTATGCCTATATCATGATTATTTTTCTAATTTTTATTCTTATCTTTTATTTTGCAAATTAGTTGAGGAGAGTTATATATATATATATATATATCTTTCCTCGATTATTCGATGATCCGTAAGAATTTTTTTGTTCCCTCTTCGATCTTTCATTCTTTGATTAATCAATTTGTTGTTGCTATATAATATATATATTATGATTTTTATTAGCATTGATTTGTTTACATGGATGATAGCATCTTTTACTTTATCGTCAACAATATATGGTATGTTCAAATATCGTTCAGAGTATTTTTTTTGGAGGATTACTTTTTATTTTATTTTGTGGATTACTATTTTATGTATTTATTTTTTATTTTTTATTTGATCTCATTTATTTGTTAAAGGAAGACATCTATCTTATAAGAACTCTATTATATTAATTTAATCATTTCATTCATGTCTATAAATACAAGACCGATAAATAATTTATTAATCTATATCTATCATCTATCTATCAATCTATACATTACAATCTATATCTATATAATAATAATAATAATAGAAAAGTTTTGTTCAACCTAATAAATGCATACTTAAACAGTTAAACTCCTTTGTTTTATCAGTTTAAAATTTTAATTTATATTTTATTGAATTGAAAAACAATAGTTATCCTTCATCTTCCCCGTGCTTATTTATTAATTAACTTTATTTTTTGCATTAAATCTAATGCTTCAAATCTATATCTATCTATCTATAATCTATCTATAATACATGAAAAGTTGTGTTCAGGGCTAATTTAATGCCCGTTTATTTAATTATCTATATTTTATATTTTTTTAATTTCAATTCCACAAAAAATCACAAACATCTTCATAGCTCAATGGTTGATAGAATTGATTGGTAGGAAAAAGGTTTCGAGTTCGAATCCTGTTAGTTACACATTGACCATATTTTGCAATTTTTTTTATTTCCTCTTAAATTGTCATATTTGTTATGCATATTTTTGTAAATAGAAATAAAATAAAGTTGTATAAAGAAAAATGTGGAGACAATTATAACTTATAAGTTATTTTCTATATATATAATATAATACATGAAAAGTTGTGTTCAGGTCTAATTTAATGCTCGTTTATTTAATTATCTATATTTTATATTTTTTTTAATTTCAATTCCACAAAAGATCACAAACATCTTCATAGCTCAATGGTTGATAGAATTGATTGGTAGGAAAAAGGTTTGGAGTTCGAATCCTGTTAGTTACACATTGACCATATTTTGCAATTTTTTTTATTTCCTCTTAAATTGTCATATTTGTTATGCATATTTTTGTAAATAGAAATAAAATAAAGTTGTATAAAGAAAAATTTGGAGACCATTATAACTTATAAGTTATTTTCTTTATATATAAATTAAAAAAAACTTTGAATTTTTAATCAAAATTTTATCATATATAGTTTATATATACGATGAAAATGTGTGAATGAGATAATTTATCATATATAGTTTATGCTATGAAAATTTAATTTTATTAAATCTCTTAAATAACCTTTTTTATGCATAATAATAATATATATAAGTTGTGTTTAGCACCCAATGAATGTAAATCCAATTTTCTTTTTTTTTCCTCATATTTTGTAAAAATTAAACTTAACATACTCTTTTATTTAAAAGTTAATTAGTGTCAAGGCATTTAGTGTGATTAGGCGTTTGTGGAATTAGGAGTTTCATCTTTGTGAAATAATTTCACAACATTTACTGCACAACGGTTTCACAACCTCACAATTCACACTAATTGTTTCTTCCACCTTAATATATATAGGTATTGAAGGATTTGAGCTTTTCCACATCATGGAGTATGACATATACCTATTGATGTTCTGGAGCTTGAAAACAAAAATTACAAGATTTTTGCAGTTGCTTGGGAGGCGATGGGCCATAGATTTGCAGTCATTCATGGCTACGTGATCCAATTGGAAGCTAATGGTTTGATTTTTTTTTTTGTTAGCTACTTGCTTAAATGTTTTCTTAACCGTGATTTTTAATTTGGTCAATCATGAAGAATACGTAATATAGATAGATTATGGTGTATAATTTGTCATTTACTGATATTAAGAGCTCATCGATCTATTATGTTAACGTGGCTTTCGATCTCTTGCTGGTATAGGTAGATTATGACGGATTTGACCCCGATGAAACCCGTCATTGATCTTCTTCTTTGCAAGATCGGGAGGCAAGGTGACGAGCCTCATCTTTGATGGTCGACCTAAGTAAGTGCAAGAGTGATAGTTTAAGAATGTGAGTAGTAGTCAAAACTTTACTTGGATCAATCAGTCCACCATAAACGTGTGTAAGTGGTGTACCCCTTATTTGTCATATTAAACACATTAATCTATTTTGTAAAAACTTAATTTGCATATATTTTTTCATACAATAATGACTATTAATACTGTATACAATAGAAACAATGCTTTAAATTGGGCAATCAAAGAGGTGGGATAATAATATACAAGATTAATTTACCAATGAAAAATGAATGTGTGGTAGTCCAAGAGGTGAGAGTCTTTTTTATTTGTTTAAATGATGATGATTTGGTTTTCCTATAAATATTCAATTATCCAATATCAATTTCATAAAACTCAGCTCTCTTCTCCAAGCAAATGAGAGAGAAAACATATACTGTAATGTAAGGTGAATATTCTATTCTTCTTTTTCTCTTAATCTTTCTGTTATTTTATATCATATTTCTTATTTCTAATTTTGTTCAAATAATATGTATATCTTTTCATGTCACCATAATATTTTTTTCTTCTAATTTGTATTTTTATTTTTTTGAAGGATGAAGAATCTTACAACTACTGTTTTTTTTTTCCGGGTAGGATTGCTCCACCTGAATTCTTACCATATCAAAAAAAGAAGAAGAGATAAGTCATCACCAATGAAAAATAAATATATTAGTGAAAAATGTTGTGTTTTTTTTCATATTTTGTTTATGAAGATATTTCTCATTGAATTTTTATTTTTATTTTTATTTTCATTCAATTTACTTTTAATTTAGGTCACCATTGTAGATTGCGAGGTTTGGTTTTTTTTTTATATAATATATTTTTTGTTTGTTATTCTATTGAAATAGTATAGGATTAGTTTATGAATTTTTCATATTTTTTGCGTGTTTCATACATAATATGTATATATTTATTATTTACTATTTATGTTAAGACAATATATGATTAGTTCTTTTAGAATTCTTAACTTTCATTTTTTTAATTTTTAAATGGAATATATAAGGAACATCTCTCTATCTCTATATGTATATCTGCATATCAATTTTATTTTGAAAACTTTCGAAATAGTAGATTGTGAGATTTAAATAATTTAATTTTCATATTTTTATTGTTTTTATATATGATCTCTTTATTTACTTATTTTATTTAAAATAGTACTCTGTATATGCTTAGATTTTTTTAAAACCTTAGATTATCTTTTGCGATCAGAAGATCCGTTCACCTTCTAAGAAATGAATGTATTAGGGAAAAGACATATTTTATTAGGAACTTTATTTTTGTATTGAAAATTTATATTTTAGGTTCATCTAGATATTAAAAAAAATGCGAGTTATATCTAATAATATCAAGATATTATTTAAACTACTGATATCATCCAAATATATTATTTAAACTTAATTGTGTATGCAGTATGCTCATGTTATAATGATATGAAAATTGTTGATAATGGATTATATAATTTATATCTAATTATATCAAGAACCAATAAACTAATTAATTAAAATATAGGTGGAAAATTATAACCGTTTCCCCCTTAACCTTTTTATTGTAAAAAATAAAATTTTACAAGAATTTCGATCTTCCTTGAAAAGTGATCATTTAATCATTTTGAACATGTAAAGATGGTTAATTTTTTTTTCCATGTAAGAGATTTTAAATAATATGCATGAATCGAAAGTTGAATGGGCGGTTGGTTCTTTTACTAAGAATCCAATTATGTGGTCATTAAATCATTCAAAAGATAAAAAGATAATCTTTTTCTTTTTACATTTAAGACATTCAATTTAATGCATTGAACATTTGAACGTAATATGGAGAAAAAATTAAAGTAAAATTAATAAATAGACATAATTAAATTGAAAGATGAGAAAATAATAATTTATTTATATATGGAATCCAAGAAAGTGATCATTTAATCATAATATGGAAGATGAAAAGATAGTGATTTTAATTTTTTTTCCCATTTAAGACATGAATTTTAATGCATTAAAGGTAATATACGAAAAATAAATGGTATTAATAAATAGAAATGAATTGTAAGAGGAAAAGATGGTCATTTGATTTTTTCAATTCTATGAATAACAATTTTGTAATATATTCGAATTGTTATTATTTCATATATATTGTAAGGTTGATTAACACATACACGTACTTATTCTTATTCAGTTAGTCAAAGTGATGAAATATTTTTTTATATTATAGATATAAATCAAATTATATTTTTTTTAGTGACGTGGGGGGTTTTGAGTTATTGACGAATCTTCGCATAAATGATAAATTAGAGGGGAGGTGGGATTTATTTTGTATAATTGTGTGTGAAATATAATAGCTTTTTCTTATAAGTAACACGAGTCGGTTTTTTCTAATACAAATAGTTGATCTTTTTTGCTATGTATGTAGTAGTAGTAGATATTGTTTTTTTTTTTTTGATTGAATGATAATATTTTAATTTAATTGTTGTTTGTAAAAACTGTACTATGACATGTTACTTTTTTCTCTTTATTTACCAAATTTGATCTCACTATAATGTTGGGAGCAAAATCATATGTCCCGGGCGTAGCACGGGTCTGCCTACCTAGTAATAATACATGAAAAGTTGTGTTCACCACCAATTTATTGCTCATTTATTTTCATATCTCAATCTACTTTATTTTGTTATTTTCACCACAATTTGCAACAAAGTGTTTATGTTAGCTCAATGGATAGACTCTATGTCAAGTGTCACTTGGTTCAAAGTTCGACTCCTACTAATGGCATTTTGATCCTTTATATATATTCTATATAGCCCTATTGAGAATATTTTGGGAATTTCTTTTGAGCTTATATATATTGTTGAAACTATCATAAATATTTTTTATTTTATATGACAATATGATGAATATTTAAAGAATTTTTTGAGCTTATGTTATAGTGTTAATAAGACAACCTCAAAGAAAATTAATTCACAAACTATTTCTATACAATGATCCAACCTTTATAAACCTAATGAAATCAACCAACAAGTTAAATAGACAGAAATACCACAATTGTAACACTCAATCACAATAGGCATAAATATCATTGTTTCCGCTCACCTTCTCGGCTTCTCTCCCACATAGTTATTGTATTAATAATCTTAATTACACCTAATTAACACCATTTAACACTAATATCACCAAAGTGTAACGCACACAATTAAATACTCATTGCTTCCCTCTCAATCTCTCACCTTCTCGCTTCTCCCCACATAGTTGTAGTATTAAGAGTCTTGATTGCACCTAATTGGCACCATTCTGACACTAATATCACCAAAATGTAACGCACACATGCAATTAAAGTGATTAATATTTACATAGCAATTGAATAAGAATAAAATGTAACTGTCATAATTTAAATGATATCAATCAATAGATCTATATTTTTGTGATATATATACCTACTCAAAGGCAAGCCACTCTCATATGAAATTTCCAACATCTCAAGGTGAGTGATCATCCCACGATTGACAACAAAAAATGCTGGTAATATTTGTGTGGATGCTAAATTTGTTTTGTGTGTGTTGATTTCTTTTTTAATTCATAATACTTCTGTGTTATTCATCGATCTAATGAATTATGAACGATTAGCGCTTTGGTATTTTCAAAATCTAATTTTATTTATATAATTTACGAATGATTAGAGTATTGATGGTATAAATATATTGTTTGAAGGAGATTGATCGATGAAGCAATCAATAAAATGTTGGATGCGGAAGTTGAGCTTGGATGCCATAGGGAGGTACTAATGATTTTCTAGCAGATTATTTGAGAACTTTAATATATTTTATTCTCATTTGTTTATTCTTTATAATTGCTTGCATATAAATAATAATACTAATATTTCTTTAATTTTCTTCTCAATTTTTTCCTCTAAAAAATCTATAAGTAAATTAGTTATTAAAATAAGTAAATTATATATATAGACCATATGCATCAATATATACACTTCAAAAAATTAGATAAGTAATATCACAATTTAAAATAGTAAAATGAATGAATTAAAACAATATGAGAAGAAATTTAAATTTTAGTAATTACTTAACAGTTTCTTCCCATCTCTCAAACCTGTATTTTTTACAATGTAAAACAATTACATTGTGCTTCTTATTAGTAATATACTCCGTATTATTTTACAATTTAAAATTGACAGTTTCATATTTTCATATTGTCAGCAATTGATCAAGCTATGAAAGTGTCCTCTGTGAAGACATCATAGAAACCAATTATGAGTTATGCATTGATTCTTATGACTGATTACCCTAAATTTTAATTTGTACTATATTTTTTATAAATTTAGTTTCTCAGTTCAAAGCACTTGAAGTATGTAATTATAGTGTCTAACTCAATGGTTGAAAAAATTATTTTAAAAAATGTCAGGTCAAAATAAAACCAACAATATTACTAATCGTTGGGTTTCAAAAGATTTCCGTGAATATTGTTCACTAATTAATTAAATGTTTCGATTTTGTAATATATTTGTGCATTTATTAGTTTTTTTTTGCATATATCAAATAAATCAAAATTTAAAACAGAACAGGTTTTATATAAAGTTGATAAAGCAAGCGTTTTTTTTAATTAGTTAAGGTTAACTTTTTTTTCTCCCAATTTGTATAAAGTTGATAAAATAAATGTTTCTATAAAGTAGCTTCAAATTTCATCTAACATAAAATTTTATTTTTCTTAAGAATTATAATAGTTTACCTTTATAATTTTTTCCTTGAAAATAAAATTCAATGCAGAATTGACAATTCTATGTAAAAATATTTGAACTGATTATAACATATATTGAATATAATACTCCGAAATGGTTCAATAAATTTAATGCTCACTCATTGAGTGAATAGTAATGGTCAAAAGTCGAGAATAACAGTCAATAGGTCCGAAATGGTGACGTTATAAATTTTGTTAATTTTTTGTCTTAATCAAGTATTAAATGTGTACATATATGTTAATTATATGTTATTCTATAAATTAAGCTTCCAAATGTGTTTGTTAATTGACATGTTTATAGTATTAACTAATAACTACATTGTGTTTATGTATTTATGTATAAGGATGAAAGTTTGTTGTTTCGGCTCTTGAATGTTCATCGTATTTTTGTAACGAATAAGACTCTAAATTGAAAAAGATTTCCTACCAAAAAATAAACGGTCCTACAAATCTAATTAAAAAAATTACTAACTAGTTAAAATTTTAAAAACATTTCTGAATTAGTATGCTCTGCTATTATCCTATATGATACAAAAATCATTTTTTAATTTGAAGTCAATTACAAGTAATTGTGTTGTGGATATATCAAACTCTTGATCATCTTATCCAAAAAAGGTAAACAACTTAACATTTTGTGAATATTTGTATTTTCATATTATTGATAATAATTTCTTATTCATAAAATCAATAGGTAATTTTTTGAAAAATGAAATAAAATTACTAACAAATTTTCAAATTTTGTATACTATACTTTTAATATCATGTACGTCTTCCTAAGTAGTAGCACCGGTATGTTCAATCTCACTTATATAATTAAGGAAGAGTTTATACTATTGGCAAAAAAAATATTTAAATATCAAATTAATTACCTAACAAATAATGAGATTAGAACTTGATTAACTCTTTAAATTTATGGAAGTTGTTAAATTAACATGAAACTTGCTGAAAATATAAAAATGTTTCATTTTGATAACTATTATTATTCTTTCAAAACAGTTAATACAGGGTATTAATTATTATAAGATTGGTGACTCAAAAATAAAAGGTTTAACGATATTTTGAATATTTAATCACTATAAAATTACTTTTTTTTTTTGAAGCTAAACCAGATGATGTATTATAATAGATCAATACCCACCAAGTCGATGAGACTAGGCGGGAAATGATTAAACCATACACGGGAAGAAACATCGTTTGGCAAGAGTCTAGCTGTCATATGTGCTACAATATTAGCGCTTCTACGAATATGAGTAAACGACACTACGAAATCGTTTGGAAAAAAGTCAAGGGGAAAACATCATCAGGCTCGATCAAGAGTCTCTCGAAAACCTGACCTTGCATCGACTGGATGCCGAAGATGAGGGTTGATTTTATTTTTCGGGAGAACTCTACCATTTTTAAAGAGATTTTATCTTTTCTATCTATATTCTCATTGTTTGATTTGTTGTTAGTTTTAAAACTTATAAATTAATTCATTATTATAAATTTGTTTTTACATTAAATAATCGTTTGTTATTCACCAAGTACACATATTTGATGGAAAAAATATGTCCCGGGCGTAGCACGGGTCTGTCTTCCTAGTGTCATCACAAATAATTGAGATCAATGAGGTGTAATCACAAATGTCATCAATGAATAAAAAATATAATAACTATGTCACCATAAATGATGCAATTGATTAAATTAAAAAAATGGCATCAAACGATTTGATTAAAAAAGTGGCATCAAATAATTACATTAGAAAAATGGCATCAAAACACTGTTTTGAAAAAGTTACATCACATTAAAGAAAAAAATGTCATCAAAACATTATCTTGAAAAAATATGGCATCACGAAAACATTACCTTGAAAAAATATGGCATCATTGTAAAAAAAATATCATCAAAAAATTGATATAAAAAAAGTGTCAACAGTAGTTAACGGTAAAAAAAATGGCATCAATGATCAATGTGACATTACAGTAAACAAAAAAATATCATCCAGATTTGAAAAAAGTGGCATTAAAAAAGTGTCATCAATCCATTTTATTAGAAAATTGGCATCAAAGTGAAAATAAAATGTAATAAAAAATGTCACCACTAAAAAAAACAAAAAAAAAACTATAGAGACGGTCAACGGTCAACGTTGACCGATTGACGGTCAAACAGGTTGACCGTTAACCTTAATAGTCCATTTGTGGAAGGGTGCTAGGTTAGCTAATTAATTTTGTTTGGGTGCTAGTTAGCTGATTAGATCTTCATAATGTGCTAGTTGCCAAAATTACCCTTTTTTTAAATGAGTTTTTACATAAGTTTAAAAAATCAGATTTTAAAATATTTGCCTTATTTTGTTTGGCAAAATAAATAGCTTTTCGGAGATTTTGATTTTAATGTTATATAGTTTTAAATAATTTACATATAAGATTTTACAATAATTAGATTTTGTAATTGATTTTCAATAGCTACTTAATCAAAACTTTTCCTTTTTATATTAAAAAATCTATTCATTTTATCATATATCATCATCTATTTTGTATCAACTACCCCATTAGATGGGTTACCAAATACGTTACTAGTTTATAAACATACCAATTAAACATATATATTTAACATATTTAATCCATCAAATTCAACTACCTCATCAGTTACGTGTTACCAAACGGACTTAGCTAGTGTATCAGCCTATCAATCATGCAAGAAAGAAGGGTAGGGACTAGGGAGGCAAGTGGGATCTTGTACAACCCTCCCTACAGCCCTACTCCACTAATTTTTTTTTAACATTTATTTAACTTCAAAATTTTTAAAAATTATATTAATATTCTTAAAATATATTTTTATATATTTACAAAAATTTATTTTGAAAAAAAATGTTTTAAAATTTTTAATAATTTTATTTTGTAAAATATTGCCTTTTAATTTTTTAAAATTGTAAAAAATGAATTTTCAAAATAAAATTTGTGAATATATAAAAATAGATGTTAAGAATATAAATATAATTTTAAAATTTTTTAATATATTAAATAAATATTAAATATTTTTCGTTGGATAGGTGGAAAAGAAAATTTCATTGTGTTAGATAGGGGGAAAGGAAATTTTCGTTGTATTCTGTTTGTAGAACTTTCCTACTCGTCGATGAAAATTAAATTGAACTTCGTTAATTGAATAACTGAATAAATAAGAACAATATGATTACACAATAATTGAAATTGATAGTACAATAACTAATTAAACTCGATACAATTACACATACAATAACCTAATTAATACGAACGATTCTCACTACATTTAATCTGAGTCATCTGCATTGTAGTTCTCCTCCTCGTTTGTGTCATCATCACTATAGTTCTCCTTCATGTTCTTCCCATACTGGAATTTCAACTGGGGTCGTGAAAATGTGGATCCTGTAAAGACTTGGATTTTCAAATCCTAATTTTTCAGAAAAAGGAAATTAAAAATGAATTTAAATCGAATTAAAACCTCGTTTAGCGGATTCCGACCGTAATATAAAATTTGACGCGTCCTTTTACCTCGAAATTTGAAAATAATTATGAGATGGCGATATCCTTGTCGCTTATAAAAATCTAATTGATCGAGAAAACGAGAGTCGGAGAAACTAACATTTGATAACTAATTGTGGGATTTAAAATTCGCGTATTCGGGATTTATTTTCTGGTATTGGTTTAACAATTCAACACACAATCCCTCACCCACTCCCATCGCTCACCTTACCCTACCCGAGACCATCCCTCTCCCTCTGCATATCTTTCACTTCAATCCCTCTCCCTATCTTCATTCATCATCATTCACCATTGTAACGGCCCGGAATTACGATTTCCGGGTTACGTTTCAAGGGATGAAACCCCTTGTTCGGATCTTGCAATCCAGGTACGGGTCGAGGTTTCAAACTCATTTTTATGGTCAGTGATAAAGAGGGATTTCGAACCCTGAAAATATCGTGGGGCCGTTGGAGACCCTTAACATGTCCTATGGACTAACTCGCGAAATTCATTTCAAACGGAAGCAAGACGGAAGCAAAATTAAGATACAAAGCGCCACGGCAGAACCGGGTCAAAACCAAAATATACGTGGATGATTACCATTTATAATAAGTTAGAGATTTAGCCAGGTTCTTCGATTCGCAAAAAGGAAACCCCATCATATAGACATCGAGCAATCAAAATCTGCAGAAAATGCATAAAAAAAAGAACGGGGAAAGGAGTCAGATCGATCCACTCATGCGGGACCGGCAGTCCTCGCTGAGGCCACATAGTATGTGCTATACCTAATAAAGATGCTTTAATGCAGTACAAAAGTCAAACACACTAGCATGCCCCTAAGTGTAATAATGTGCAGAAATATTGTAAAGGCCCCAAGACAATGCCAAATGGCATATCCCTCTCCTACCTCCACCCCCTTCCGATAGGGCGGAGATTGGCCAGCTCGTGAATGCATTCCATCATAATCGAGCGGCACGCATGCCTAGCCCGCTCCACAATAAAGCCTGCAGGCATCTCATAATATAAGGAAGTTCATGACTCGATTGACTCAGGGTACCCGTTGGGGCTGGGCTACCCTATGACCCTAGTAAAGACTCTAGGACTATCACAGATAACGGTCGTTCTGTTTCAAACGCATAAAGTAAGCAGATGCTCATTCAATTAGTGCAACCTAAACATGATACTACATGGAATGCTTTTATGCATATGCAACACCTAACATAAAATGCAACAACAGACATGAATGTCCAACCTGAGTAAGCCCCCTAGGGAACTTACCTGAAGATGCAGAACAATAATATAACACAAGCAAGGGCCCAAATGCAAGTCCAAAGCGATCCAAAAGCAATACACACCTATCATCAAGCCATTGTCATAAGCTACCGTACCGACATTCATACATACTAAACCCAATTTCTCAACATACTCAAAACCAACCGATAGTAAAAGCGTTTCCAAAACCTTTCCGCTACGACCAATCATCAACCAAAATCATTTATTTCCAATCAAACCCATCGATAAAATTGTACCAATTATATTTTCCAAACTTCCTTCTCAAAACCAACATCATCAAACCAAGACAAGGAATCCCGACATTAAACATTTAAACCTTAAAACCAACATCTCAAAATCATAATATAGAATTAATTCCGGCATTTTATTTCAAAACTTTGACTTTAAGGTTTCAAGTAATTTAAGACAATGATAACATTTCCAAAATAAATCTATCTTTAAAACCCCATTTATAAAACATTAAATCTTTAATCAGCTTTACAAGTTTTATACTACTAAAATAATCACTGGCATAGTTCAAACATTTTAAAACCCTTAACCAAATCCTCAAAATTACATATGTAACATCACAAATACATATCTTAATAACATCACTTCCAAAACATAATTTTCATAAGATCTAAAATTTACGAAGTATACTTTTTTGATAGAGTCAGGGATAATATAACCATAATAGTAATACATCTACATTAACATAATATATAACCACAAGACATATCGATATAACATATCAATATAAAACAATTAACATGTAATAACTTTAACAAGACATCAAAACCCTTAACCCACAAATATAACCCAGAAAGAAACCCAAACCCGCCCAAGGAAAGGCCCAACAGAAAAGAAAGAAAGGAGCAAAGGCAGGCCCGGAAAATAGGCCCACATCTCAATCTGATTTCACTGAACCGAATCGAACCGGACAATTACTTAAATAAGGCTGAACCGAACCCACAATGCAAAACAGAAAACCGGTTTTTTAAAAAAAGACACAGGTCATCTCCCTCAATGGAAGCTCCTAGTCGAAATTGACGGAAAGGAAAGGGAGGGAAGGAGGCTCGCCGGCGATGGATCTGAGCTTCGACCGTCTCCCCGACACCGAAGGTTCAAGAATCGACAAGGAAGGGAGGAGAAAGAGAGTTCTCACCGAGGGCCTCGTTTCGCCGGACAAACGCTCGAAATTGCCTCGTCGGAGATAGATTGGGCTTGTTGACGACTCTGGGAAGCCCTCCTCGGACCTGGGTTGGAGATTCGGTCAAGAAAGGTGAAGGCTTTCGAGTTTTCGACACAAAAGAGAGGGAGAGGAGCTCACCGGTGGTTTCGGATTGGAACAGGGCAGTCGGCTCGGCGTCGGCTTCGGTGACGCCTGGATTGCTCTGGCTGCTGCTCGGGGACGTCGATGGAAGGGCTCCTGTTGCTGGGTTCCGGCTTCAATGGCTGATGTTGGCGTGGTCGGACATGGGAGGAGCTTTTGATGCTCGGAGGGAAGGAGGAGATCGATGCCGCTGCTGCTCTTCCTGGCGAGACAGGGGAGCCTGCACTCGGCTTCTCCGGCGACGACAAAGGGGAGCGAGGATGAGGGGTGGTCGTTGGTGGTGACTCAGGGATGTTGGTCCGGCGGTTCCCAAGCCAACAGAGGGGAAAAGAGAAGAGAGGGGTGTGTAGGAAAGGTGAAAATCAGAGAGATGGAGGGTGCTAGGATTCAACTCCTATTCAATTAAAAAGGGGGTAAGGGTTACTGATCTCTGAAATCAACAGAAGAGGGGGGAGAGATGCTGCTTGGCGTGTCAGGTCTGCAAGGGTTGGAATTTGACTCTTTGCCAAAATTAGGAGAGCAGGTAGGTGAGAAAGAGGACAGGGATGTACTATACTGGCAATGAGAGAGAGAAGAGAGAGGGAAGAAAATTTAAGGAATGGAAAATAAAATTTAAGAAATGACTTTCAACAATCAATTTAAAATCCCAATGCCCGATTCCAATTCCGCTCGCTAAATAAAATCCCGAAACTAGACAATTTAAATCGAATTTGTAAACCATTATCGAAATTAAATTAATTTATCAAGTCTCGCAACTCGAAAGCGGAATCAAATTCCGTCAAAATCAAAATTCTAAAACGATGCCGGAAGGATTTTAAAATACGATTTTTAAGGCGAAGATGAGGATTTTCAAATATCCGATTTTTTTTTGCCTAAATCCCTTTTATTTAATTATTTATTAAAATTTATTATTTAAAAATCCGAGCTTTTACATCATCCACCTCTAAAAACTAGTCTCGTCCCCGAGACTAAAACCACTTCAGAGTAGGGGATGAAGTTTGAAATTGATGAGTCCAAGGACCATGTCCAAGGATCTTGTAATCATCTCGGTTGTGTCTTCCGAGATTCTCACAACATCCTAGTCACGGTCGTGACATCTCCAATTAGCCTTGACAAGTATGCAATAAGCGCCCCCATCACATCCTCGCTTCGACTTTTCGGAAGTACCACACCTCTAAAAATTCTACAATATCATCACTAGGTCTTAGCAAGCACCCTACAAGCGCCCTCATAAAATGCTTGTATCCACTTCGTGAAGTACCATAGAGTTGCCCGGGTTTGAAAAGTTTCAAAGGGGACTCCGCAATTGAAAAAAATTGACCTCAAAATCATGGAAATTTTCGGTAACGTTATTCTTTAAAATTCCAAGTAATTCCTTTTCAAACCACTCAAAATCTTCAAATATGAGGTTTACCAAGCAACTTTACACCAAAACATGTTAAATCCTTTCGATCAAAATTTCGTCAAAATCCTCCAAAACCAAATCATTTTCCCGCATAACAATCAATCAAATTCAGAAACTCGGAGGTGGAATCATCCACCTCTAAGGGCTAATCCCATATTCTCTTCCTAATTTCCGGATCATGCAACATCATTCACAACTCAACAAGTACCATAACCAAAAGTCTCATCAACTCTTCTATAAGCATAATACTATAAGTCATCTCACACATGGCAAGTCCCACATCATATCATAGTCACAAACTATCATATAACCGTCTAACATAACATAACCATGCCAACAAGTCTCAAATACCAAAGGGACAACAAGCTTTCACATACTACGAATCGTAAGGTATATCTATATCATACCGAGGGCGTCACAAGTGCATAGTCGAATGCTCATCACTCATCATGTAAGCACACATGTCCAGAAATCAACGGGTTAGATGTTATGGGGTTAGTACGTCAGTACACATCAAATCTCACAATCGCATATCGAAATCGCAACACAGATTCATCACGTTAACATATCAACACGACAAGGTTATGCTATTAAGATTCAGAAAAAGGAAGATCATGCAGTATATAAATCATTAAGATGTCAATATGCCCTAAAAGACATCACCTTAACTCGTCACAATATCGAATGGCAATCGTTAGACATCATGCACCATTATCTCATATATACTAATCATGATCATACTTCAAGTCATATTCATCATTTACATAACCAATAATCATGCTTGTCAACCATATAGTACATCATTATCTCATAGTTCATACTCATCATTACTTCCTATATTATATCACCGCACGTCCTAACATGCTTCTAAAACAACATAACAGGATAGCAATGCTTCAATATATCATGATAACGCCTGTCACTACCAACTAGATTTCAGTATTGCATATCAATCGTGTAGTATCATTTCATATCAGGTTTTATCATGGTCGTTAGCTAACATCATGCCAATATATATCATCAATCCACATAAGCAAGAAAATTTTCCACGTCATCACAAGTCAAAATAAACGCAATTTCCCGCTCGCCCATCTCTACTCTCAAGCCAAGACTAATCCTCTTCTAGACTCGCCAATGTCAACTCAGACAAAAATTCCCCAAGGAATCCCAATTCATCTCAATGCTCAAATATCGCCCCTCCTTCCGTCAAACACTACCACACCATCCATCTCTAAGAATCCAACCCATATCTCTAACTTCACACCTAAGTACCCTCTAATACCATGTCCTCAATATTCACGAGCCCTTCCTTACACTCCTCGTACTATCCGAAGCATCACCAGCATCACCTAGAAGCTCACCAAAACCACCAACATTACCTCTCATAAATCCGAAAGCTCACTCAGTCTTACCTAAGCCAGCATACATCTCTCGCGATTCACTTTCTAATACCATCGATCATCCCAACCGCCCAAAATTCTTTCACCACTCTCCAACCACGCTACCAATGACCTCACCCAAAGGTTTAAGGAAGAAGCAATCAGGAAAATCATCAAGCATAAGGCCTACATCATATCAACTAGCATTCATAAACATAACATCATGGGTTCAACAAGTCTCAGTTTACCATCATACTCAATAATCATTGCAACATCTTATATGAACATAACCAAGTCAAGCTAGCATGTTGCATTATAACCTTATCAGATACAATTCAGGCTTCTTAACATATGTAGTTCACATTTACAGGCAAAGAAATTCAAATCATACTTAGCAACTCAGCGTAGCAACAAGTCAAGATATCATGGTACATGAGATCTATAAGTCATCAAATCATATCCTCATAGACAACATGCAATCAGGCAGCAATCGTCATCAAGTTAGCATATCAACACGTAAATCTCATCGCTAGGTCGATGCAACATCATCATCAACTAATTCAGAAAGGACTAGCAATTCAAACAGAGAACACTCCCAAGTCATATCGTACACAGTAACCGCAATCCTCGAAACGTGTTTGTCCCACCAACATCGTCGATCCTAAGGCCCGTGGGTTATGGGCCAACGCTTCCACTGTGCCGCTCTATCGTTATCCCCCCCTTCCGTTCTCTTTCAAGTAGTCGCTCACCCAATGTATCGCGCAAAGGAGTCTAAGTTAGTTGAGGTAGGGGAGTGACAAGGACGGGCAACCCAATGTTCACTTCCAAAACAAACATAGACCAAGGCTAAAGGACGATGAGACTAGAGACAAGACTCTGACCCGAGAATGACAACGATGCCCCTATGAAAATCTATGAGGTTACAATTTGTGACAAACAGCAAGGGTTCGTCTTAAGCAATCAACCATATCAACCCACACTAACATGTACCTATCTCGAAGATCAACGACATACATGTACATTCAAAAGACACATTCGAGTTCTACCTTAAGATGCATGCGAGACAAGCTAACAGTCTATCAATTCATGAAGCCATAACGCCTAGTAGTCTTAAGCGAGATATACGGGATTTACCAAACAGAGCGATTATCACATATATGAGCAATGCACTAGCGGGGTATATATATCAACAATCAAGGTTAATGCATCATGATGAGCTTATCGTAATAATCTGACCTAATGTTATATGAGAACACATAAGAGCATCATGGTATCTATCACATCTGGCAACAATGATCATATAATAAGTCAAGAATGGCATGCAATCAGACGAAGGGTCACATTTAGAAAGCATAGGTCCTACATGATGCTAGCGATATACGATGAGGCATGACATAGTTAAGAGTGGCATAAGGAAACTCAGCATAAGGTTCACGAAGCAGGTTTACGCAATGCAGTAAGTACGAAAAGTTACCATCTAGGGAGCCATATCGAAATTCATAAACCCTATAGGATACTACTAGCACATATCGAACATGAATACATCAAGGTACTTCGACTAGACCCACCCTAACATTCCGATGTCATGTATATGCGGAAACATGATATAGCGTGGTGTGTGATCATGCGAAGTGTCAAGTCATATATTCATGTAAGCACGAGAGGGCATCATAGAGTAATAATGAACGCTACAGAGAGATGATCATGTAAACATGCTAGGACTAATCAGGGCGACTACAACATTTTAAGAGAATAACAGAAGGGAAGAGTCACACTATCAAGGACATATCTCGAGAGGGAATCAACAATGATGTAGCCAAGGTATAAATCCGCACAAGTCGCAACCAAGAGTCCTACGTGATACTAATGACGCAATACAACATTTGATACATACATGCGCTTGATTGACTAATACAACGATACACAAGAGACCACATTAACATAGTCCAGCGATACAAGAGCAGGGGAGGAATGTAGCAGTGCATAATATAAACCTACGTAACATGGAAATATAAGTAGAATACGAGGGCATGTGTTCCAATTTAATAATACTAAATGAGACACGCATATATCAAGATATTACTTCGATATTATGGTCACAGATGGAACTACTAATTTAATCAAGCAAGGCCAAGGGAACACTAACTAAAATGCCGAGGAGATCATCTTACGGGGTATTCGTACAAAGAGGAGCTTACCACACTATCATGGACCTAATTCAGGGAAAGCAACATTCATATAGACCCACATCATGCCCTTCATGTTTCTAACCAATCAGTAGTACGATCATTACAACAAGTCAATTAGACACGCGAAACCAAACATAATCATGACAGAAAGCGAGATGCAACACGAGACCTAAACAATGTGACTAGCATGGATACAGAATGTTATACAATCACGAATTTACATTAAGGATCGTCACAATAACATGTACTGGAAATTACGTATCATATAAGGCATGTTGACATCAAGTTGTAGCACGTATCAAATAAGGAACTTGCTTCATCAGGGTATCAAAAGTTAACGATCACACTATCATGAACCTAGTAGAGTAAAATCATGCAGATTCATTTCATGCAGCTCACACTTCTATTCAATCCTACGATCGATAGGTCAAGTAAACATACTACGACAACATATAATCATGGTAGAAGCCAAGACATAACACAAGACCTAAGCAATGTAACCAATCATAGATGCAACAACATGAGTAGCTTTTTACCAATGGTCATTCACAGGGTACATGCCAAAGATTACAAAATTGTCATGTAATTCAGAGAGAGTCACAATTACAACCGGACAAAGATCCCTAAGGGCAACCATTGACTTTTCCCAACCGACTCATCACCCCTCTTTCCCGAGGGACTTTGGTACGACTCTTTGTGGTAAGAAAATAAAGGTTGATCATCATATAAATCAAGAAAGACAACCCCATGACACCTTACTTTTGACTCAAAATGCCATCAAGAACCACCTTCTAGTACTCACTCAGAGAACCTTCATATACACACATGATTCTGACACAATGTATTTATAACCAACCCGATTCCCGTGAAAGATAATGACATCCGAGAGAAAGACTCGATAAGATCCTCAAGGGTTTAGCATAGTGGAACGGGCTATTACACATAACTGGGTTGATCATACAGAAACAAGGGTACTCCCACTATCCCGTTTGCACAGATCAGTCAAGACACATTTAACAGTTAAGGCATCCGAATCAGATCTCTAACATAGCAAGCATTCAGCACAGAATAAGTTAATAACACTCATAATGATCTCCTTTGAGTCTCCCAACCCATCGGTAAAGAACAAGCTGATATTTTGCCTACCGTTCTCAACTACACCCAATAGGGGTGGTCTAGCGCCTTTACTACCCACTCACGTCCCTGTTTGGTCGGTCTTCCTCTTTTATAACAAGCCAAGTTCGTTACTTAGTCCGATTTTTGTTAGGCATCTTAAGTTCATTTTGCCCCTATAAATCCTTTTCAAAAGTCCTTGAAATTTGTGGGCGATTTTCAAAACATATACTCGACCCTTGTGTACCCGAATTGCACAACCTCAGCTCTGATACCATCTTTGTAACGGCCCGGAATTATGATTTCCGGGTTACGTTTCAAGGGATGAAACCCCTTGTTCGGATCTTGCAATCCAGGTACGGGTCGAGGTTTCAAACTCATTTTTATGGTCAGTGATAAAGAGGGATTTCGAACCCTGAAAATATCGTGGGGCCATTGGAGACCCTTAACCTGTCCTATGGAATAACTCGCGAAATTCATTTCAAACGGAAGCAAAATTAAGATACAAAGCGCCACGACAGAACCGGGTCAAAACCGAAATATACGTGGATGATTACCATTTATAATAAGTTAGAGATTTAGCCAGGTTCTTCGTTTCGCAAAACGGAAACCCCGTCATATAGACATCGAGCAATCAAAATCTGCAGAAAATGCCTAAAAAAAAGAACGGGGAAAGGAGTCAGATCGAGCCACTCATGCGGGACCGGCAATCCTTGCTGAGGCCACATAGTATGTGCTATACCTAATAAAGATGCTCTAATGCAGTAAGAAAGTTAAACACACTAGCATGCCCCTAAGTGTAATAATGTGCAGAAATACTGTAAAGGGCCCAAGACAATGCCAAATGGCATATCCCTCTCCTACCTCCACCCCCTTCCGATAGGGCGGAGACTGGCCAGCTCGTGAATGCATTCCATCATAATCGGGCGGCACGCATGCCTAGCCCGCTCCACAATAAAGCCCGCAGGCATCTCAGAATATAAGGAAGTTCATGACTCGATTGACTCAGGGTACCCGATGGGGCTGGGCTACTCTATGACCCTAGTAAAGACTCTAGGACTATCACAGATAACGACCGTTCTGTTTCAAACGCATAAAGTAAGCAGATGCTTATTCAATTAGTGCAACCTAAACAGGATACTACATGGCATGCTTTTATGCATATGCAACACCTAACATAAAATGCAACAACATGCATGAATGTCCAACCTGAGTAAGCCCCCTAGGGAACTTACCTGAAGATGCAGAACAACAATATAACACAAGCAAGGGCCCAAATGCAAGTCCAAAGCGATCCAAAAGCAATACACACCTATCATCAAGCCATTGTCATAAGCTACCGTACCGACATTCATACATACTAAACCCAATTTCTCAACATACTCAAAACCAACCGATAGTAAAAGCGTTTCCAAAACCTTTCCGCTACGACCAATCATCAACCAAAATCATTTATTTCCAATCAAACACATCGATAAAATTGTACCAATTATATTTTCCAAACTTCCTTCTCAAAACCAACATCATCAAACCAAGACAAGGAATCCCGACATTAAACATTTAAACCTTAAAACCAACATCTCAAAATCATAATATAGAATTAATTCCGCCATTTTATTTCAAAACCTTGACTTTAATGTTTCAAGTAATTTAAGACAATGATAACATTTCCAAAATAAATCTATCTTTAAAACCCCATTTATAAAACATTAAATCTTTAATCGGCTTTACAAGTTTTATACTACTAAAATAATCACTGGAATAGTTAAAACATTTCAAAACCCTTAACCAAATCCTCAAAATTACATATGTAACATCACAAATACATATCTTAATAACATCACTTCCAAAACATAATTTTCATAAGATGTAAAATTTAAGAAGTATACTTTTTTGATAGAGTCAGGGATAATATAACCATAATAGTAATACATCTACATTAACATTATATATAACCACAAGACATATCGATATAACATATCAATATAAAACAATTAACATGTAATAACTTTAACAAGACATCAAAACCCTTAACCCACAAATATAACCCAGAAAGAAACCCAAACCCGCCCAAGGAAAGGCCCAACAGAAAAGAAAGAAAGGAGCAAAGGCAGGCCCGGAAAATAGGCCCACATCTCAATCTGATTTCACTGAACCGAACCGAACCAGACAATTACTTAAATAAGGCTGAACCGAACCCACAATGCAAAATAGAAAACCGGTTTTTAAAAAAAAGACACAGGTCATCTCCCTCAATGGAAGCTCCTGGTCGAAATCGACGGAAAGGAAAGAGAGGGAAGGAGGTTCGCCGGCGATGGATCTAAGCTCCGACCGTCTCCCCTACACCGAAGGTTCAAGAATCGACAAGGAAGGGAGGAGAAAGAGAGTTCTCACCGAGGGCCTCGTTTCGCCGGACAAACGCTCGAAATCGCCTCGTCGGAGATAGATTGGGCTTGTTGACGACTCTGGGAAGCCCTCCTCGGACCTGGGTTGGAGATTCGGTCAAGAAAGGTGAAGGCTTTCGAGTTTTCGACACAAAAGAGAGGGAGAGGAGCTCACCGGTGGTTTCGGATCAGAACAGGGCAGTCGGCTCGGCGTCGGCTTCGGCTTCGGTGACGCCTGGAATGCTCTGGCTGCTGCTCGGGGACGTCGATGGAGGGGCTCCTGTTGCTGGGTTCCGGCTTCAATGGCTGATGTTGGCGTGGTCGGACATGGGAGGGGCTTTTGATGCTCGGAGGGAAGGAGGTGATCGATGCCGCTGCTGCTCTTCCTGGCAAGACAGGGGAGCTTGCACTCGGCTTCTCCGGTGACGACAAAGGGGAACGAGGATGAGGGGTGGTCGTTGGTGGTTGAAGTTCGTATATCGCCATATCACACAAGAAAATAACGAAAAACGAAAGAACACACGAGATTTGTTGACGCAGTTCGGGTAAACCCTACTCTGCGGGATCTCAAGAGGGGAGATCCGATCCCAGAGTTCACTATGTTGCAAGAAGAGTTACAAGCCAAGCAATGGCGGAAGAGCACAGAAACAAGTAACCCAGGAACCTCAAAACCAAGCTAAGAGACAACAATAAGAGGGAGGATGAAGAGAAGCCCCCTGAAAGGCAACCGAGAATCTTTAGAGAAGATTCTCACGGAGATCCAGCCACCCAACCACCAGGGATGCTCGTCGGACAACCATCTTCAAGGTTGAGCTCACACCAGAGCTTTCGCCGCCAGACGCTCTCTCTCTCAATGTATCTAGGGTTTTGTCAAATGAGGCTATGAAGTCTACAGTACCCGGAAAGGAGCTTATATAGCCCTTTAAATTAGGGTTAAGTAAGCCATCTCCAACGGTACCAAAGTCCATGGACTTAAGACAATCCCACAAGCTGAGATGGCCCAACAAATAGGCCCAAATCAGACAAAGCTTGGTTTTGAGCCTTTAATAATGAAATTATACACATGCTTCATATGATATAATGTGGTTGCAAGTTTAGGTCACGTGATCCATACTTAGACATATACATGTCTAAGGGTATTTGCAACCTAATATGCATCCAAAACATTATAACCTGTACATGTATACAATTTCATTACCTTGTAAGGTCCTAAAGTTAACTTAAATGTTAAAATGCTCATGCCACACATTGTTCTAGCCATTACAATAACAAGTTTAAATCACAACAATTGCCCTCTTAAACTTGTCATCAGTACTCTTGACTTGCCATCATAGGATCCTGGTTGCATCTCCCGTCCGTCCTCGATCCAAGTGTGTGTCAGTGGCTAAGGGGCATCCCAAATATGTAGGGCATCCCTACAGTAAGCAAATTTGTCAGCTGTGACAATTTTGGTGTCGAAATCAGAAGGGTTCAATTCACTTTTAATCTTGCACACATCAAGAACTTTATGCTTCACTTTCTTTCTAATATGGTGGAATCTGACATCTATATGCTTAGTTCTTTCATGATAAAGAGGATCCTTGCACAGATATATAGCACTTTGGTTATCTAGATAGGCAATAGGCAGATAAGACCTCTTTTCTATTTCCTCTAGAAGCCCCCTGAGCCAAATAGCTTCCTTGGCTGCCTCAGAGGCAACCATATACTCAGCTTCAGTGGAGGAAAGAGCTACTACAGATTGCTGTTGAGATTTCCAAGACACACAATTACCAGCCCAAGTAAAATAATAAGCAGTAGTTGATTTTCTATTATCCTTATTTCCAGCATAATCAGAATCAACAAAGCCTATCAAGTTGTTTCTAGAGCTGTGTTCAGAATAGACAAGACATTTCTTCTCAGTGCCACACAAGTATCTCAACAGATATTTTATAGCATTCCAATGGGGTTCACCAGGATTAGACATGAATATACTCAATACACTGATAGCAAAGGCAATGTCTGGTCTAGTGCAAAGCATAGCATACATGACAGATCCAACAGCAACATCATAAGGCACTTTGCTCATTTTCTGAATTTCAGTTTGGGATGTAGGGCATTGTTTCTTAGACAACTCTAGATGCCCTCCTAAGGGTACCACAACAGGTTTAGAGTTAGCCATCTAAAACCTATCCAAGACTTTATGAACATATTCAGATTGGGACAACCACATAAGTTTTCTTTTTCTGTCTCTGTTGATTTTAATACCAAGGATTTTCTGAGCCTGACCTAAATCTTTCATGTCAAAATGCATTTTCAGGTCCCTCTTAACTCCAGCAATGAGAATCTTAGAATTAGAAATAATAAGAATGTCATCAACATACAGGAGCACATATAAGGGAGACTTAGAACCAGCACCTTTGAAATAAAGACATGTATCAAACTCACTTCGATGGAAACCAAGCTTAGACATGCAAGAATCAAATTTCAGGTTCCACTGCCTAGGTGACTGTTTTAACCCATAGATAGACTTCTTAAGCAAACACACATGTTCAGGTTTAAGCTTATCTACAAAACCCTTAGGTTGAGACATGTAGATAGTTTAATCAAGTTCACCATGTAAAAAGGCAGTTTTGACATCCATTTGTTCAAGTTCCCAATCATACACAGCAGCCATGGCAAGTAACAACCTCAACGTTTTATACTTAACCACTGGAGCAAATATGTCATTATAGTCTATGCCCTCTTTTTGAGTAAACCCTTTGGCCACTAATCTAGCTTTATACCTAGGTGGTTCACTAGAATTGACACCATCTTTTACTTTGTATATCCATCTGCACTGTATAACTCTAGCTTTTTCAGGTTTCTTAACAAGAATCCAAGTGTCATTAGCTGTCATAGATCCAATTTCCTCACACATGGCCTTAATCCATTTTTTAGAATCAACACATTTGACAGCACGCTCATACGTTTCAGGCACAAATGGATGTAATACAAGATCAGAAGCAAGCAAGCAATACTCAACAATATTGTTCAGAAATTTTTTGTTTGGGATTCTCACCCTAGGCTCTCTATCCCTAGTTAATTGATATTCAGAGTAATCATGCTGAGGAACAGAAATAATCACACCAGAATCACAGTTATCACCAGTAGAAGACTCATGTGCAGAAGAAGAAGAATAGCTAGGGTTAGAATATAACTCCCTTTGCTGAATTTCCTCCCTTAATTGTTGAATATGGTTGCTTCTAGCTTCATTTGAATCACCAGAAGCAGATTTGGAAGCCACAGGCTCCACAGGCTCCATGTTTTCATTTGCTTCAGTCCCCCCTTAGGGGAGTTGAGATGAGGATTGAGCACTGGAGTCTGCAGGTGAGAAGTACCCAAGGTCAAACTCCTCTTCATCATTCCCAGGAGGGAGATCATTCTGATCGAAGAAATGTCCTGGTGGGAGAGAGGCAGTGACAGTTCCTGTCTCCCCATTGGTATCTACCTACTCAAGAGAAGTGGTTAGTACATATTTTTAAAGGAAATTCAAGCTCATTGAAAATCACACTCCTAGAGATGATAACCTTATAGCCATGAGGCTGAATAAGGAGGATCTTGTATCCTTTTACACCATCTGGGTAGCCTAGCATGACTCCCTTTTGGGCCCTAGGGTGCAGCTTCCCCTGTGACACATGAGGATATGCTGCACACCCAAATGGCCTAAGGTAGGACATGTTAGGCTTCTTACCAGTCCATATCTCTTATGGTGTTTTGAAATTCACCACAGAAGATGGAGATCGGTTGATGAGGTAGGCTGCTGTAGTAACAGCTTCCCCCCCACAAGGAGTGTTTTAATCCAGAACTAACCAACATACATCTAGCCTTTTCTAGTAATGTTCTATTCATTCTCTCAGCTGTACCATTTTGTTGGGGTGTATAAGGAACAGTTAAATGCCTTTTTATGCCATGTTGCTTACAAAAGTCATCAAATTCAGCATTGCAATATTCAAGGCCATTGTCAGTTTTGAGACACTTAATCTTTTTGCCATTTTGATTTTCAACTAAATTCTTCCAGGTTATAAATGTTTGACATGCTTCATTTTTTGTTCTCAACAAATAAAGCCAAACTTTCCTAGAGAAATGGTCTACAAATGTGATAAAGTATCTCTTACCTCCAACAGTCTCAACCTGTCCAGGCCCCCAAAGATCAGAGTGAATGTACTCTAGGGGCCTTTCAGCAACATAAATAGACTTACCAAATGCATGCTTAACCTTTTTACCAAACACACAGTTTTCACAAAAGCCAAGGTCCACAGGTTTCTGATCAATCAAGCCATGTTTATATAAATATTGCATGCCACTATTTCCTATATGACCTAGCCTAGAATGCAGTAATTTGGTCTGATCTAAACTCATGGATCCATTATTACTAGCAACATTCATTTCAGGTGAGGACACTACAAAGTAGAGTCATCCCTTTTTGATGCTCCTAATAATGATGGTACCATTCTTGATGACATCCCTAACACCATCTTTAATATGAAAAATGCAACCCAAATCATCAAGCACAGACTCAGAAAGAAGCCTTCTCCTCAGTTGTGGTACCCACACAACATTTTGGAGAAGCCTTGTCTTACCATCATACATGCATATAGGCACATTACCAATTCCTTTGATTTCTAAGGAGGTATGGTCTCCTAATTTGACCTCACCCCCTTCATACACCTGCAGAGAACTGAAATCACTTTTGTTAGGTGTAGAGTGCACAGTACAACCTGAATCAAGGATCCAGGAATCATCAAAAAAATGGTAATTATCAGCAACAAGCAATTCACAAGGATAATGAGACTCAAGCACAGCAGCAGATTGATTTTGATTTTTATCAGCCTCATCTCTTTGTTTCTTATGACACTCCTTTATATAGTGACCATAAATCCCACAGTAGTGACATTTCCTGTTTTTCTTATCAGAATTAGATGAACCAGCAGATTTATCCTCATTCTCAGTTTTTTTTATCCTTGTTCTTATTCTTGTTCTTCTTTTTCTTGCCTTTAACCATCAACACCTCAGTTTTAGCCTCAGTTTTAGTGTTGTTACTGTTGCTATTGTCAGCCTTGTTCTCAAACACTTTCAGACTCTCATTCTTTTGCACAATAGACTCAAGAATTTTGTGTTTAGTTATAGACTCTTGGCTGTACTGAATAACATCTTTTAACACATCAAACTGAGGAGGCAGAGAATTCAACAACAAGATAGTCAAATACTCATCTTTTATAACATCCTTTTTATCACATCTTTCTAAATCCTGGGTCATTCTCAAGAATTTATCCAAGTTAGATTGAAGTGACTGATTAGTATCCATTTTGAAATTAAATAGACGACACAAGATGGCAATTCGACTAGGCAAGGATTTGGTCAGGTAAAGATTTTCCAGAGTACCCCACATCTCTTTAGGGTTAGAAATACTTACAACCTGACGAGCCACGTCGTCAGACAGTCGTATAAAGATCTCTGAATGAGCAGTGTCATCCAAATCTTTCTTAACTGCATCAGTGGCTCCTTCTGGGTACTGTCCCAGAACAGTCTTCCAGCACTTTTCCTTAATGAGTATGGCCTTAAGCTTAAGCTGCCATATAGAGAAATCAGAGGTACCATCAAATGGTTTGATTCTCATCCCATTATCCTCCATTTTTGTACCTGTAAAACAGTGCACAGTCAGATATCGGAATATGAAAAGCTTAAGAGGAAGAAACACAGTAAAAACCCTAGAACACACAAGTAACTAGGAGATAACACACAGTAACCAAGGATTGAAGGGAGATCTAGAACTCTGGGAACACACAAGACACAAAACCTTTTTTTTTTCTTGATAAACAAAGACAAAGTAACAAGCGGAAGCAGAACAACAAAAGATATTCAAAGCGATTTCCAGATCCGAAACCCTAGGTCGAAGACCCCAAATTTCAGATCTGGCCAACTCAAGCTCTGATACCAATTTGAAGTTCGTATATCGCCATATCACACAAGAAAATAACGAAAAACGAAAGAACACACGAGATTTGTTGACGCAGTTCGGGTAAACCCTACTCTGCGGGATCTCAAGAGGGGAGATCCGATCCCAGAGTTCACTATGTTGCAAGAAGAGTTACAAGCCAAGAAATGGCGGCAGAGCACAGAAACAAGTAACCCAGGAACCTCAAAACCAAGCTAAGAGACAACAATAAGAGGGAGGAAGAAGAGAAGCCCCCTGAAAGGCAACCGAGAATCTTCAGAGAAGATTCTCACGGAGATCCAGCCACCCAGCCACCAGGGATGCTCGTCGGACCACCGTCTTCAAGGTTGAGCTCACACCAGAGCTTTCGCCGCCAGACGCTCTCTCTCTCTCAATGTATCTAGGGTTTTGTCAAATGAGGCTTTGAAGTCTACAGTACCCGGAAAGGAGCTTATATAGCCCTTTAAATTAGGGTTAAGTAAGCCATCTCCAACGGTACCAAACTCCATGGACTTAAGACAATCCCACAAGCTGAGACAGCCCAACAAATAGGCCTAAATCAGACAAAGCTTGGTTTTGAGCCTTTAATAATGAAATTATACACATGCTTCATATGATATAATGTGGTTGCAAGTTTAGGTCAAGTGATCCATACTTAGACATATACATGTCTAAGGGTACTTGCAACCTAATATGCATCCAAAACATTATAACATGTACATGTATACAATTTCATTACCTTGTAAGGTCCTAAAGTTAACTTAAATGTTAAAATGCTCATGCCACACATTGTTCTAGCTATTACAATAACAAGTTTAAATCACAACAGTGGTGACTCAGGGATGTTGGTCCGGTGGTTCCCAAGCCAACAGAGGGGAAAAGAGGGGAGAGGGGTGTGTAGGAAAGGTGAAAATCAGAGAGATGGAGGGTGCTGGGATTCAACTCCTATTCAATTAAAAAGGGGGTAAGAGGTATTGATCTCTGAAATCAACAGAAGAGGGGGGAGAGATGCTGCTTGGCGTGTCAGGTCTGCAAGGGTTGGAATTTGACTCTTTGCCAAAATTAGGAGAGCAGGTAGGTGAGGAAGAGGACATGGATGTACTATACTGGCAATGAGAGAGAGAAGAGAGAGGGAAGAAAATTTAAGGAATGGAAAATAAAATTTAAGAAATGACTTTCAACAATCAATTTAAAATCCCAATGCCCGATTCCAATTCCGCTCGCTAAATAAAATCCCGAAACTAGACAATTTAAATCGAATTTGTAAACCATTATCGAAATTAAATTAATTTATCAAGTCTCGCAACTCGAAAGCGGAATCAAATTCCGTCAAAATCAAAATTCTAAAACGATGCCGGAAGGATTTTAAAATACGATTTTTAAGGCGAAGATGAGGATTTTCAAATATCCGTTTTTTTTTTTGCATAAATCCCTTTTATTTAATTATTTATTAAAATTTATTATTTAAAAATCCGAGCTTTTACAACCATCTCCTCCTCACCATCACCCCGCGACCACCATCACCTTCTTAGTCACCGTCACTCATCATCACCTCCATCGTCCTCCATCCTCGTCTTCACCGTCTTCACCATCACCACTCCACCACCTTCACTCCTTCTTCGTTGTTACCAGTACCACCTCCACAAATGTCCGGCACCACCCAAGGGCTGCTCAGGGACCATCGGAGCCGCCATAGAGCCACTGCGGTCCCGTCCTTTTCCTCCCCTGTTCGAGCGCATTTCGTCGTTTCGGTAAGTCGTTCTCCTTCTTTTCCAATCCAAATTACCCCCGAGCTCCTCCATCACACTCACCCATGTCCGACGCAGGTCCGACGAGCCATCGCGAGCCACCGACGACGCCCAGACCTCCGATCGAGAGCTCCGAAGTCGCGAAATCCATCGGTGAGCTCCCGTCTTTCCTTCCTTTGTTTCATTTCGATTCTGTCCTTGGGTCGGGCTGTGGGCGAGTGTGAGCGTGTGTGAGCTGAGTGCGAAGAGTCGGGTGGGCTCGTGAGACCCGGCGAGAGCTCCGACGAGCTTGATTGGCGATGAACGAGACGCAGCAGAACAGCGAGGCGAGGCAGAGTTGCGGGCGAGAGAGCAAGCGGTGGGCACAGCGCGAGCTGGGCGAGGCGTGGACGCTGGCGGGCAGCGAGGCGTGTACACTGGCGGGCGGCGAGGCGAGCAGGCGGGAGCTGTCGGGCGAAGCCATGGCGCAGGCGCGAGCTCTCCATTTTGATTTCGGGAAGGAGATGGCTGACGTAGCGTGTGGGCCCCCTTGCTAACATTTCATATATATATATATATATATATATATTTGTTATTTATTAAACCGGGTTGGGATTATATAACGGGTTCGGTTTGGTACGGTTCGGGTTATCCGTTTATTATTTAACTAATTAGCGGTAAATAAAATATATAGTATTTGAGGATTTAAAAGATAAAGTATTAATTTTGGAGATTTATAAAGGGTTGATTTTATTAAATAAAAACGGTTTGGATTTTAGGGGATTTGGAAATAACCTAAGGGTGTTTTATTAAATGGTGTTTTATAATATTATATCTATAATAATAATTGGGATTTAACATAAATAAGTTGGACTTGCCTATTAGAAAAGAATTCGGAAAAGAATTTCAAGGTTGGAAAGTAGTCTAATAAATAAATTAAAAAGGGAATTCGGTGAGTATTTTAAGGGTCGGAATACTTAACTATTTAACTGGGATTTGAAACGGTTTTGAAACTAACCTGGGAATAAGACTAATTCGATGACTAACTAGCATGATAATATGATCGTTTGACTAACAGTATAATATGTATGACTAATAACATGACTTGTGGTGAATTATTATATGAGGTTAAATGTTGGATAATTATGGCGACCTAGTAGGATTTTATATCACACAAATTATGACTAATAACATGACTTGTGGAAATGACGTATATGAACATGCAGAATTGATTGAATGATTTATGGAGAACGATGTGGTCTTGAGGAGTGGATGATGCGATGAAATGACTTTCATAATATGTTACTTGTTCTATTGATTGAGGTGTTCTTGAGTGCTTAATAGTTGAATGTAGACTTATGTATATTCCATTATGTACTAGGTGATACTCTGTGATTGTGAATACTGTGTGATGGATTGTTCTGTTGCCGGTTTGCTAGCCAGGTAAGTACCTCCAGGGCTTACTCAGTAACCAGTACCTCCTGCCTGATGTGTCATATAGTATGTAGGTGTTGCATATGCATAAGAGCATGTCATGTAGTATCATGCTTAGGAATTGCATTTACGAATGAGTATCCTTATTCTGTATGCGTTTGAATACAGAACGACCGTTATCTGTGAGTCCTAGAGTCCTTGCTAGGGTCATAGGGCAGCCCAGCTTCATCGGGTGTTGTCCTCCTCGAGTCATTCATATATATCACGAGATACGAGATGGGCATGAGATATGATATGATGATGAGATTTGATATGATTATAGCATCGAACTGGCCAGTCTCCACCTTGTTTGGAAGAGGGGTGGTGGTAAAAGAGGGATATACCGCTTGGTATTCTTTGTTAAGGCCTTACCTAATATTCTGCACATATGAATTAGGAACATGATAGTGTGGTTAATATTCCAGTACTGCATGAAGGCATCCTTTATTCTAGGTATAGGCGTATTATATGTCCTCAGCGCGGTCAGAAGACCCGCGGGCGGACTCTTGGCCTGACTTGGTGGTATAGTTTCAGGTGCCCGATACACTACTTTATTTTGTGATGTTATGACGGGGTCTATTCATATGGCGGAGAGTGAGTGTTTGAAACCTGACTTCACCAGATTCATGCTTTTGAGATTTCTCCCTACTTATACTCCGTTTTGACCCGGCTCTGCCGTGACACTGGTTGTATCATTTTCTGAACTTATGCCCTTTGCATGATGAATGATTTTCCGCATTGTAGACTTAGGACAGGTACAGGGGTTTACCCCGGGGTCTCCAACGGACCTTCCAGATTTGGGTGCGAAATCCTACTTTAAACTACAAACCTTCGGTTTCAAACCTTCAACCTGTACTCGGGGCGCAAGATCCCAACGAGGGGTTTCATCCCTCGAAACGTAACTCGGGAATCATAATCCCGGGCCGTTACAAAAGTGGTATCAGAGCCAGGTTACGCAATCCGAGTACAATAGGTTGAAGAGGTTTTGAAAATCACCCAATGCTTTAAAATGGTTTTGGAAAATATTTTATAAAGGGCAAAATGAATTTAATTGGACTTAAAACCTAAAATGAATAAAGGGGAAATAATCTCGTGCGTAGAGACCCAAGCGGTAGACATCCCTTATGGATGTAGAACTCGGGGAACAGTAGGCAAAATACTAGCTTTTATTTACAGATGGGCCTAGAAGACTCCAAGGAACACCACGGAGGTTGGAGTGTTGAGTTAGGAGGCCGTGAGGTTTTGCCCCTCCGGTCAGTTGTCCCTCGAAGGACGGCATAGAACGTCTCTATGCTTACGTTTATATATGTACATATATGCAATTGGGCTCGAGGGCGATCCTCCTCGAAGAGGATCATATTAATCTTGTTGATTGCTTCCGTGATGAGTGCTCTATTGTGCTTAGGATAGCGAACTAATCAGTATGCCTTGACTTGAATCATGTGTTGAATAACTTTGCAAACGGGATAGTGGGAGAAAACCTTGTTCTTATGTAATCGGAATTCCTGTTTTGTCGAAATAGCCCTTTCATAATTCAAACCCCCTGATGGTTCTGACTCTGTCACCCGCCCCACCAAAACATCTAGGCATGTTAGCAAGGGTCGAGAAGCATCCACTCCCCTGTTTAGAGTCTTGTTTCGTATCCCACCATCGATGCTTCTATCGAGTCTCGTACCTGTGATTGGGGTCTTTCACGGGAAATTTGGGTCGGTGACAAGAGGAAAACCTGTCGTTGTTCTTGCCAAAGAATACTCAAACTCACAACTAGTATAGTGTGTAAGCAAGAGATCGATCCACAGGGAGATCTATTAAATTCAAGTCTAATTCTAATTGCTAAGAGAGAAAAAGGGGGAGTTTTTAGTGTGAAAAGATCCGCCTTTTAGCAAAGCGAAAGCAAGCAAACAAAGTAAATAGGTTGTAGAATTCAGTGGAGAGAAATAGGTTCACCTACAATTTATCACTTCGATTGATGAATTCGATCCTTGTTTCAGCCTCTAGTTCTTGTCTTTTCCTATCAATGTCCTTGTCCAGATCTTATGTAAATTACTAGTCCTACGAGTCCTAGCAACCCTTATCTCTAAATAACCCTAACACGGTTAAGATTTAACCTAGAGATAGCTTTAAGAATATGAATTAACCAAGGTACATGCAATATCAAGCTACGAGTCGATATTTAACATATATTCAACTTCCTACACATCCAATTAGTCCTACGAGTCCTAAAGGGATATGTTTGCCACTTGGGTTAAGGTTCGCTACGAAGAATCTACAAAACCCTAGCAATTGAATGAATCTACTCTAACTAGGTGATCAGGCCAGAGAGAATAAAACGCATTCAAGCAATTAAGCACAAAGAAGTCAAAACATTGGAATAGGAATAAGAACTAGATTAAGAAACTCACAATTCAACAATCAAAGATCCAAACTGTAGGCGAAACCTCGAGAGTTTAGTTGCTCATGCTCAACGGCGCTCTCAACAATGGAATAATGTGCATAAGGTTGATGAAATAATAAACTAGAAAAGTCTTATAAAGCCTCTAACAAGTCGGTCAAAGAATAAAACAAAAACCCTAATTAAAGTCCAATTCTGAATGGCGTGTTTCTGTGAGGGCCGTGGGGTAGCCAACCCAGGCCCCGGGGCGGCCGGCGATCAGCGAAATCGCTCGTCAAAGGTTCGGGCCGTGGGGCGGCTAGCTTGGCCGCGGGGCGGCTGTTACTGTTCAGAGTGATTTTTCCGTTTCGAATTTGGTCTCGATGTCAACACGAAAGTTGTAGATCTTGAAGAGAGCTTTCCAACGCATGGTTATAATAGTCAATCAGACCACCGAGGCTTCCAGAAAGTGCGAAACAAGTTTAGTATGTCTGGCGACAACTTTTGATGACTTGTTATTCACTTAGGCTCTCGAAATTCAACTCCGCTCCCGTGCTCTTCACTTTTCTTCCTCAACTTGAATCTTCCTTCATCCAAGAGTCTTCTAATTCCTCGTCGGATCCATATTTACCTGAAATTAACCATAAAATTGCATAGATTTCGACTCTTCCAACACCACAGGTAAACATGTAATTGTAACTAAAATATGCACTATTTACAAATAAATTATGCTAAATGCATTCTATAATGCAACACTAATCATGCTCTATCAAATTCCCCCACACTTGAACATTTGCTTGTCCTCAAGCAATAGAAAACTCAACTTTGCAGCCCCACATAATAACAATTCATGTATCCACACCTCAATACTCTTTTAAGTGCATGAAAACTGGCAAACATTATAGATTAACAACATCATAGCACATAATTGCAATAATCAATGAAACTAGGCGACCATATTCATTCTAGACCTCACAGGGAATATGTGCTTCACTCTCACTCAAGTGTTTAAGGTTAAATGTTTACGCTCAAAACTCAATCTTCAAAAACTTAGCTACAATAGTCTTGCACCATTGTTCTAATTTTCCACCGCTGGTGACTCTACACACGACAAAAATCATGAGGTCTTTCAATTGGGTTGTAATGGGGCCAAGGTAGAACATATAAGGTATGGAACAATTTTGGTCATGCGGTGCTCATAATCCGGGAACTAAGGAAGCTACTAAATCATAAAACCACTCATAAACTTCTCATACAATATCTCTATAATGCCAAACAACATCAATCTCAAGCATAAAACTTTAGAAACCATACTCAACTCATTCCTTTATTCTTTTTTTCTTTTTTTTTGCTTCTTTCTTTTCTCTTTTTCTTTTTTTTTCATTCATTCATGCTATATCAAATGAATTTCCTTGACTTTTGCCCCTAAGTGAATTTTATCCTCCTTAGGTCCCAAGTAATGAATATGCTAGCAGGAATCAAACATCTCATAAATACACCTCAAACATACACAATCCACCACTCAAAACCATCATCCACAATATAGATATTCACCAACTATTCCTAAATTCCTGGATGGGGTCAGGCTATCATTGGCTATGGAATCATTTGTGGAGCTATAAAAGATTAGGCAATTAGGCTCAAACTGGCTTCAAGCAGAGGATAATATGTAAGGTGGGAATAGAGTCAAATAGGGCTAATAAAGGTGCCTCAATCATGTTTAAGTCATGTGCAGAAATCATAATATGCAGCCTTGAACAAGATATCTCAATGCAAGTCAAAGAGGAAGTAATCGAAGAGAGTACACACAACAAGCAAGAGGACTAAATAAAGTGTAGTCCTGAATAGGCCAAAATAAGCTCACCAGGTCATGTCTAAAACTTCAAGATCACCCGAAAATTCAAGATTTTATGTGCTCAATTATTAATCAATCATGCCCACCAAATAGTATAGAAAACATATATCAAAGGCTTCAACAATCCAAGCACATCATGGGGCATAAATCTCAATAGAAAATATAGAGGACAAACGACATCCACATGGGGAAATAAGACCTATTCCTAATAATGCAAGAACTAAAACTATATTTTTTTTCATTTTTTTTTTCAGAATAGAAATAACAATTGTAGAAACTAAATATGCATACAACCAATATAAATAAACATGCAACCTTAAAACTTAAAATGCAGTGCAAATAGAACCAAAATACAGAGAGTTTGCACGTCTTCTCCCCCACACTTAGTTCTGACATTGTCCTCAATGCAGAAAAGAGAACAAAAACATCAAAATAAAAATAAAAGGGAAAAGAAAAGAAACAACTAACATGCTCACTGTTGAGGTGGTGGAGGCGGCGGATATGGTGGGAACTGTGGATAGGCGAATCGATAGAAGTCCTCTTGCCTCTGTCATATCTGCTCCTGCATCCGTCGGATCGCCGTTTGGCTCTCAGAGACCTCCTCCAGGTGGGAAGTCAAGCCACGTACATCTCGACGAATGTCGCCGACCTCCACGTACAGCTGCTGGTTATGGTCCCACATCGCGTCCTGGCGTTGGTGTATCCGCTGCTGGTTCTCCCACATTGCGTCTTGACGACGCGACATCATCTGCTGATGCTCCCACATAGTGTTCTGCTGGAGAGACATATCAGCCATCTGCTGTGCCAGCGAGTAGTAATCTGGACCAGCACCTCCAGCTGTGCCAGAAGGTCCAGCTCCTCCAAAGTCCGTCTGAACTCTGGGAACATCCTCATCATCGTCCTGCTCAGCATCAGGAACCTGCTCCTCCTCATCATCATCATCCTCATCCATCTCATCCCCCATATAGAAATCAGCAGCTGTAGGGCCAAATGGGAGATGACGGGGCAATCTCAACTGGATCCTCCCCTGATGGCCTGCCCTCCAGACCCACATCGGTGCTCTACCCTCCAAGTGGCCAGTCTTTCTCAGCTGGGCCTCATCATAAAGAAATGATCCATGCTGAATGTCATGGAGAGCGCTCATATCGATGCATGCGCGAGCTATGAGGGTGATAAGACCCCTAAAGCTAATTGTTGCCTTGCTGCGCTTGTCCAGGATATCTTTGCAGTTCATCAGAAATAGATCCACCCAACCTGGCACTATAGGGCTCTCTGGCGTCAGACACCATAGGAATGACATATCCTTCAGCGAGATCTTGTTGACCTCCGCTTGAGCAAAAAAAGTGTTCGCCAGAACCTTGTGAATAAGTCGTAGGGCAGGATGGCGAATGCTGGAGTTGTACTGGCCCTTCTTGGCCTCAAAAGGCACCCTAGTAGATGCCAACCAAAAAGCCACAGGGCCCTCTCCCTTGCAGACATCAAGCCAACCAGCAGTCGGCGCAGCAGTAACACCCAGAATCAGTGCCAATCTCTCCTTTGATAATGTGTAATCCCTCCCAAGCAACCGAAAATCAATAGATGCACGGTTCACACTCAAAGTTGCTAAGAATTCTTTACACAGGCTTGGATAAGTAGGAGCATTCTTCTCTAACAGACCTCCTAGGCCCCCATGCTCTAATAGTTAACAAGTGCATGCATCCATTTGTAACAATCTAAGTGTCGGCTCATGAAAGAATTTGGTTACAAAGAAATTCCTAGTGTTTAAACCATTCCATCTCTCTTTCTGATTTCTACTCATTCCATGTGGTCTCGACATTATGAATCTGAGCTAAGAGATGACCAAACAAGAATGAAAAAGAAGGAAAAACTCACAATCGGCGAGACACTGAAGGGGCCGCGGGGCAGCCGAAGATGGTGACGGGGCAGCCGGCGACAGGGGTGGCCGGCCAGAGAGAATAAAACGCATTCAAGCAATTAAGCACAAAGAAGTCAAAACATTGGAATAGGAATAAGAACTAGATTAAGAAACTCACAATTCAACAATCAAAAATCCAAACTGTAGGCGAAACCTCAAGAGTTTAGTTGCTCATGCTCAACGACGCTCTCAACAATGGAATAATGTGCATAAGGTTGATGAAATAATAAACTAGAAAAGTCTTATAAAGCCTCTAACAAGTCGGTCAAAGAATAAAACAAAAACCCTAATTAGAGTCCAATTCTGAACGGCGTGTTTCTGTTAGGGCCGCGGGGTAGCCAACCCAGGCCGCGGGGCGGCCGGCGATCAGCGAAATCGCTTGTCAAAGGTTCGGGCCGCGGGGCAGCTGTTACTGTTCAGAGCGATTTTTCCGTTTCGAATTTGGTCTCGATGTCAACACGAAAGTTGTAGATCTCGAAGAGAGCTTTCCAACGCATGGTTATAATAGTCAATCGGACCACCGAGGCTTTCAGAAAGTGCGAAACAAGTTCAGCATGTCTGGCGACAACTTTTGATGACTTGTTATTCACTTAGGCTCTCGAAATTCGACTCCGCTCCCGTGCTCTTCACTTTTCTTCCTCAACTTGAATCTTCCTTCATCCAAGAGTCTTCTAATTCCTCGTCGGATCCACATTTATCTGAAATTAACCATAAAATTGCATAGATTCCGACTCTTCCAACACCACAGGTAAACATGTAATTGTAACTAAAATATGCACTATTCACAAATAAATTATGCTAAATGCATTCTATAATGCAACACTAATCATGCTCTATCAGTCGGTCAACTAAATGCCTTCGGAAATCGTGTCAGATGTGAGGGTTACCTGAGTATGTTTGTGGGAGTGAGGATTTAAATCGTTTCGAGATAGAAATGAGTTGTCTTATTGAGTCATCCCTTTCGATCCTCGTAATGGCCAACCATGTCTTCTTGTCACAAGAGTCTAAACACGAGTTCTACCCTCCTCCCTCGAAACGTAACTCGGGAATCATAATCTCGGACCGTTACAGATCCTTTCATGTTCAGGCACATTATAACAACTCTGAACACCATATATAGTAGATGATCGTTGTAGATATCAAGTTTTGGCACAAATGATTTTACATATGGGGAGTCAACGTTCGCAGTTATGGAAGAGTTATGATGCAACAATTTAGAACGAAATCGTCAACTTTACACTAGCCGTTACATGGGAGGGTATTCGTTGCGAGATCTTGTCGGCCTACATACAGAGTCACACGGGCATAGTGGGAGGTGACCAAAGATACTAAATCAAGCTGCTGATCATAGGTCTTGTGTTTGCAACAGTCTACCAAGTGCCCCTCGTTGTCTTACCGGTGCACCAACCATTTATGTGCCTCCCTATGTACATCGAACAACCAAATAATGTCCCTCAAGAGATCACACTAGGGTTGACATGCTTTAGGAACCAAGATCATTTATCCGCGGTGAGTTTGATTTGTGATACTCTCACTTGAATTGTATTTCATCCATAAATTACAAAAATTAACATTCCACTATGTTGACTCCACCTTGATGATAATATGTGATATATTTTTGTAGGGATGATTGAAGACAAATAAGGTAATATTTTATACATATATCAATTATATTATGTGGTTCTTTTATTTGATTTATTATTCTCGAAATATATTTATTTGGTTCAAAAAATTATACGTGTTATATATTTTAATACCATTATATATTTTAAGTCTTATTTAAATTAATTAATCCGATCAAACTAAATATGTATCATTTGTCAGATATAGTGCTTTACCAAATAGATTCGGTTGTTATTAAGATTTGCTTTAAGAATAACGTGTGAAGGAATTAAACGGCAAAATCTTTACCGCACATATGCTACATAGTTTAATTCCATTATATATTATATTAGATTTAATTCCATTATATTTGCTTTGAGACTAACATGTGCAACAAATTAATGATAAGACTTTTTACAGCACATGGGCAAGTTATTTGGAAATGAAGAATCTTTGGCAAAGATATATTCAACGGCATTGAAGATTTGTTTTTAATTTGGTTTTCAAAATTAGATGTTTAACTTAAATTCATTGTTTATCTATTAGATTCGCTTTAACCGTAAATAAGGTTTGGAATGATCTAATTCTATTTTAATCCATTTATCTATATATTGTTAAGATATGCCGGGCTTAATTTGTTGATGACCTTGAGTTGAATTTATGGATGGAGTATTCAAATTTAAACGATGGGTTAAGAAGTGAAGATTTGGTGGATTAAAAATCCAGAATTTGGTGGAATATATTCAATCTTCAAACGCCAACAATTCAGCTCATGCGCCTTTAAAAGACGAGAGCAAGCGGTGAAGAAAAATAAACAACACAAGCACATCATTCAAGTGAGCATTTCAAAGCCAAAGAGATTATCTTCAAGCTTATTTATTTTCTTTCTCTCCCTCGTTGTAATTGTTTTTATTTCTAGTTGAGAGAGGAGAAAAATATGAGCGTTATAGGATAAATCATTCTCGTTATACTAAGAGTATCCCTATACTCAAACGTATACACACGTTGGTGTGGTTAGGGCTATTATTTCACGAGAGCTTGGGTTGACCAGATAGTAGCGGGTGAGGCTACAAGAAGGGTAGTTCTTCTAAATTGTATCTAGGATTTTAAGGGATCTCAGTTGACTAGATAGGAGCGGGTGAGGCTTCGAGAGTTTAGAAGAAGGAAAGATCTTCTCGGTTATATCTAGGATCCATAAGAAGTGAAATAATAGTTGTTTGAATCATATGGGTTGGATAATCCTAGGCGGGGATGTAGGCCAAGTTGTGTCGAACCTCATTAACAATTCACGTGTTTAACTATTTAATTTGTTCACTTACATTTATTTGTACTATCTTAGCATCAGCAAAACGGAGTTCTGTTTCAAGACCTTGGAAGTCCAGTTCAAGACCTTGAGATTTAGTTTAGAGGCCTTGAAGTTGCCACTATAGAAAGGCTTTGCGAATATAATCGCCTTCTCTTCCGTGGTGACAACTTTGTGCATTGGAGGTCATTGATGAACATGTTCATCATTGATCAAGATATGTAGCTCTGGAAACGCATACATTGAGGACCAACCATACCAATGAAGTCTGGTACTTTAGGACGAGAACAAGTGGCGAAAACAGAAACAGAATACAACCAGACCGACCTGGAAAATGTGGCCAAGAACTTTCGGGCCATGCATGTACTATATTGTGGTTTGAATACTGACGAATTTAATTGTGTTTTATCTTGCAGGAGTGCTAAAGAAATCTGGGATAAGTTAGTAGTAACTTATGAAGGAACATGCCAAGTAAAAGAAACAAAGATAAGCATATACCTACGCAAATATGAGCTATTCAAGATGCTGCCCATAGAAACGGTGAAAGAAATGTTCACAAGATTTACACAGATCGTGAACAACCTGGATTCTCTCGGAGAAACCTTCACCAATGAAGAAAAGGTTAGAAAGATCTTGAGAAGCTTGCCAAAAGCGCAATGGGGTCTAAAGGTAACCGCAATAGAGGAAGCTCAAAACCTATCGACTTTGCCTCTGGATGATCTCCTTGGTAAGCTTATTACCCACAAGATGATCCTTGGCAAGGAAGATGGGGAAGTAGCCTCTAGTGTAAAAAATTTGGCCCTAAAAGCTAAGAAGGAAGAAGCATCCTCAAACGACGACGAGAGTAAAGATGAGGACGATCCCTTTGAACTCATCACAAGAGGGCTAGCAAAAATACTCAAGATGAAGAAGCAATTCTCAAATAGAGAATATTCCGGATCTTCAAAGCACTGAGGTAAGTCTTCTAACCCTCGTAAGAAATCGAAGATTCTAACTTGCTTTGAATGTGGTGAAATATATCACTTTGCAAATGAGTGTCCTCAAAAGAAGAAGAAAAAACACCGAAAGAATGATTCAGATTCCTCTAGTGAATCGGAACCGGAAAATGATCCAGCAAATATTTGCTTGATGGCAGATCAAGAAGAAACTCCTAAGAAACGTCTTAGAGCAATGGTGAGAAATTTGATTTCTAGTCCTACTGCTGTGTTGTCTGAATTTTTGCAAAACATGATTATGAATGAAGAGGATTATATTTTGGAGACTAACACCTTGAAAGAGATATTGGAATATGAGATACACATGAGTAGTTTGTCGCTGGAAATGAAAAATCTCAAAGCCTCTCGGTAATCCCTTGACATTAAAGTCAACGCCTTGGAGACAGAAAATTCTATCTTGAAGCAAGATCTTTCTTCTCTAAGTCTTTACACCAAGGAATTAGAGAAAGAAAAGATCTCGTTGGCTGAGAAGTGTAGAGACCAGCAGACATCACTTGTTCGTTTGACCTATTCCAAGGCCAATCTCGATAGGATGTTAGGTGAGCACCAATCATCCCTCAATAAAAGTGGTATTGGATACAACAAGAATTTTCCAAAGAAAGCCCCTACCACTTTTGTGAAAGCCAAAGGGAATTGGCGCACACCCGTATGTTATTTTTGTTGTAAGAACGGTCATGTCAAGACTACTTGTCCTTATTGTAGAAATAATTCTTATATAATTCGTAATACTTTTTCACTATGTTTAAATGGACAGGTAAAGCAAATTTGGGTTCCTAAAGGGACTAGACCACCGAACATGGTCCATCCCGATTATGCATATAAGTTTGTAACTTGGTCTAGCCGAAAAGGGTGAATTTTAGTTGTTTTGCAGGATGTCACCAAGATCAAAGAGCATAAATGGATTGAAACAATCGTTCTTGGGGATAAATGTTTTTTTAGATGATATTAATTATATTATATGCCACTAATGATTCTCTTTGCTTAGTATTTCTTTATGGGATCTTGATATGTTAAACATGGAAGCATTGTCGTAGGGGGGCAATGACTGCTGAATTTTAGTTCTTATAATGTTGTCTGCTGACATCTAAAGGCCTTGAGATCAGTTTCAAGGTCTTGACTGTAACAGATTTTTTTGGGTGTTATCTTTTTAAACTCGATTTCTTCCCTTACTTGTTGGAAGACAAAAAGGGGTAGAAATGCTATATGGTGCTTATGTTTATGCTTGTTATATGATGTTCCACATGTGCTATATTTATTTGCATAATTGATATTTGTTTTGTCTTCCATCAAGGGGGAGATTGTTGACTCCACCTTGATGATAATATGTGATATATTTTTGTAGGGATGATGGAAGACAAATAAGGCAATATTTTATACAAATATCAATTATATTATGTGGTTCTTTTATTTGATTTATTATTCTCGGAATATATTTATTTGGTTCACAAAATTATATGTGTTATATATTTTAATACCATTATATATTTTAAGTCTTGTTTAAATTAATTAATCCAATCAAACTAAATATGTACTATTTGTCGGATATAGAGCTTAACCAAATAGATTAGGTGGTTATTAAGATTTGCTTTAAGACTAACGCGTGAAGGAATTAAACGGCAAAATCTTTACCGCACATATGCTATATAGTTTAATTCCATTATATATTATATTAGATTTAATTCCATTATATTTGCTTTGAGACTAACATGTGCAGGAAATTAATGATGAGACTTTTTACAGCACATGGGCAAGTTATTTGGAAATGAAGAATCTTTGACAAAGATATATTCAACGGCATTGAAGATTTGTTTTTAATTTTGTTTTCAAAATTAGATGTTTAACTTAAATTCATTGTTTATCTATTAGATTCGCTTTAACTGTAAATAAAGTTTGGAATGATCTAATTCTATTTTAATCCATTTATCTAGATATTGTTAAGATATGCAGGGCTTAATTTGTTGAAGACCATGGGCTGAATTTGTGGATGGAGTATTCAAATTTAAACGGTGGTTTAAAAAGTGAAGATTTGGTGGAGTAAAAATCCAGAATTTGGTGGAATATATTCAATCTTCAAACGACAACAATTCAGCTCATGCGCCTTTAAAAGACGAGAGCAAGTGGTGAAGAAAAATAAACAACACAAGCACATCATTCAAGCGAGCATTTCAAAGCCAAAGAGATCATCTTCAAGCTTATTTATTTTCTTGCTCTCCCTCGTTGTAATTATTTTTATTTCTAGTTGAGAGAGGAGAAAAATATGAGCGTTATAGGATAAATCATTCTCGTTATACTAAGAGTATCCCTATACTCAAACGTATACACACGTTTGTGTGGTTAGGGCTATTATTTCATGAGAGCTTGGGTTGACTAGATAGTAGCGGGTGAGGCTATGGGAAGGGTAGTTCTTCTAAATTGTATCTAGGACTCTAAGGGATATGAGTTGACTAGATAGGAGCGGGTGAGGCTTCGAGAGTTTAGAAGAAGGAAAGATCTTCTCGGTTGTATCTAGGATCCATAAGAAGTGAAATAATAGTTGTTTGAATCCTACGAGTTGGATAACCCTAGGCGAGGACGTAGGCCAAGTTGTGCCGAACCTCTTTAACAATTCACGTGTTCAACTATTTAATTTGTGCACTTACGTTTATTTGTACTGTCTTAGCATCAGCAAAACAGAGTTCTGTTTCAAGACCTTGGAAGCCCAGTTCAAGACCTTGAGATCCAGTTTAGAGGCCTTGAAGTTGCCACTACAGAAAGGCTTTGCGAAAATCTTCCATACTCTATTCAACCCCATTTCTAGAGTATTTGTCTTATTATTATTTACATTAAGTACTCGATTCTTCATACTATACTTGTTGTAGATATGGTTATATCCCAACGCTTCTTTCAACGTATGAATGGACGACATATCATCACCCGTGCGTCAATGGATGAGATACTCCTTTCCACGAGCAATGTGATAGATTTAGAGCATTGCGTTAGGAAGGTCATCCCCTACACCATGTTTAGCAATCCTAACACAATATTTAGCAACCCTTGCACTATTATGTTAGACAGTGTAAAATAAAACTCTACCATCTACTATAAAAACATTCATATTATCTTATTCCACATATTATGTTGTATATAAGTTCAATTATACAATTTCATTTGTCTTTTTTTTTTATTCTTTCACACATCTATATGTTTTTATAGGTTCAATTATACGATTTTCTTCACAAAGAAAAACATTTCATGCTTGATGAAAATAGTACTGAAATAAAATGTTCGATTTGACGTTATGCAATTCCGAATTAGACGTTATATATCCAAACATATCATATTAGAACGTCTAATTGGACATTTGCTATCTGGTCCGACCCGACCAACCCTGGTCTAGAATTATCAACATTGCATAATCCAAAATACAACATTCAATTGAACGTTTTGGTCTAAAAAACTTTGCAACGTTGAATAAAATATTTATTAACATATTTTAATTCGTGTATTTGCGGTGGATACATGAACACCAGTACTCTTAAAATCATCACCACCACCCTATATTTAATGTGATTTTTACCGCCCCAAATATTACCCCAAAAGAAAAAAAAAAAGGGCAGCATGTGGGCAAAGTGAGGACCATGCACGACCTTGTGATGTGAGTAATGAATGTAGAATTGTAGAATTGATGTAAAGTCCTCCTTAGGGTTTCCATTCATTGATATAACATACATATATATATATATATATATATATATATATATATATATATATATATATATATATATATATATATATATATATATATATATATTATATCAATGAATGGAAACCCTAAGGAGGACTTTACATCAATTCTACAATTCTACATGGTATCACAACCTTTTCTTCCTCACGGAACCCTAGTTTGATCCTCCCGCCCCACCTCCTCTTCCCGTCGCCGGCGTCGTCTCCTCGTCGCCTCTATATATATATATATATATATATATGTTATATCAATGAATGGAAACCCTAAGGAGGACTTTACATCAATTCTACAATTCTACAATGAAGACCATAGCTGTCCAAACGCCAATTCGGAACTGACTGCATCACTGTCTACTCCTTGTCTTTATGGGCTCCATTTTTATTAACGGCTTAACGCACAGGTTGTCTATTAATTGGGACCCTAGCTTCATTATTAATGTATGGAAAGCGTACAAATCAAATACAAATGAGTGATCGAGGAGAAATCCGATATCAACACTAATACAAATTCGAACGTACTCGAACCAAACAAACAAATTAATCCTTGTTGAACCCATTTATTCAGCTGATAACAATGCTATCCACGTACTTAATTAATTAATCACACTTGATCATCCACGCATATATGTATACAGTAGAAATTGATCGAACAATAGCTAGCGTACACTAGCTTCCCTAGGCAATTGCGATTTGCACGTTAAATGTATTATTTCTCGATCTCAGTATACGTGGATCTTTAGATGAAGCCCTCAATTATCTAACTTTTCATACAAAATTTCTAGGTCTATTACTACAATATAGGGACACGAAACTAGAGGCAAATCTAAAGGCCAGAAGAAAACGAGAAAACACAATTGTGTGTAGAGTAAGGATTTTTTTTTCTTCCAAGAAATACTCTTTCCGTTAAAAAAAATATGTCATTTTAGGGTGTAAATCTTGTTAAGAAAAACATGTTATTTCAAGTATTTTGGCATCCACTTTACCAAATTGTCCTTATAATGATTAAATAGGTAATAATTGTACTTTTCAACAAAGTAAAAAAGTAGAGTAATAATTAGGGATATAAGTGTATTTCTGTTTATTTTATTAAAAAGTGTGTTGATTTCTAAAATCATAAATTTTAATTAACGGAGTGAGTATTATTTAAATAAAAAATTTAAGATTTTTTTCAATATATTTATATATAAATATATTTTTTCCACATATATAAAAATTTATTGGGAAAAAAATTTAGCCCGTTAAGATACAATAAATATTGAAGCAATAAATATTATCTCTTAGTTTCTCCGGCGACGAGACATCGTTTCAACGTCTACTTTCCCATGTGCTGCTCACTATCCACTTTCGCTTGTCAAGTCTTTCATCCTCACTCTTTCAGATTTCTGCTTGGTCCGTGGTTGTGAGGATTCTTTTTTTCTATCTTTTTTACTGATTGGTTCATAGATTGTATTTCATTACGGTTTGCTCGTTTGACGTTGTTTGCACCCTCTCGATTTACCATACTTGTCTCTGGTATTTCAAATATTGTTACTATATATACACAATAGATCAAATGTAGACAACCCTTATTGTGTATCATGTTAACAAATCTGGTCCATTGAATTAAGAAGGTCAACAGATGAGATTAAAAACAACTTCTAATTATTCGTTTGTAATGGGTGATTATTCGGTGAAATAAAATTATTCTGTGGTATTGGGCGATTATTCTCTATAATGAAATGTACAATTTTTTACACTATTTGTACGGGCAAATAATCATGAACAAATAGACGTATAATTTCTAAATACACGATGGCATGTGTAAAGGATAACGACCCCCCCCCCCCCCAACACACACACACGGATTGACTCCGGTACATGAAAGCCTCAAATTGTGGTAAAAATCATGAGAACTATTGTATAACTCGGTTCATTTGAAACCCGTGCTAAAAACCTCATTTTTAAAATTACATAGTGACATACTATATAGGCTAAAAATCATGCTAAAAACTCATGTGTATAAAATTACACAGTGACTTTATAACCCAGTTCTGAGCTAAAAAGCTATGACTTCATAGCTCTTTTCTAGTCAGAATCGGGCTAAAAAGCCGATCCTTACGATTTTTACTACAATTTTTAGTTGTCACCGAATCCCGCGCACACACAAACAAACAATAGATAGACTCGGGAAAATGCGGGCGCGTCCCGGGCATGGGATGAGTTTTTCCCCAAATATTATATCTCGTTGTTGCAGCCGCGGGAACGGGGTAAACCCGCTTCATGGGTTATATGTATTGTCCAAGCCCGTCTGGTATTGTGGGCACCGACTGCCTGCGGGTATCCGTAAAACCTAAACTATTTGTATACTTCAACCCCCCAAAATATGTTGTCTAGTCATTAGCAGCTATTGTGTACTTCCTGAATCGGGAACTTAATTGGTCTCGCCTATAGATCCCACTCCAACAGAAAAAAAATGGTATTAGAAAACCCTCTTTTTGCTGAAAAGAACGCGCCGACGCGTGCAACCCTACCTCCCCCAAATCCCCATCCCAAAAACCCTAGACCCAGAAATCTCGACGAAAACTCGAGTGCATTCACTGAGAAATTCAATGCGGAAGTGACATTCAAGCCTTCAATCAGCCAAAACAACCATAGTTTATTCAAATCAAAGGCTTTAGCTTTCGGGATCTGGCACAAAATCTGGAAAACAGGATGGGGTGGAGTGTGGTGTGGAATTCGGGCTTCCTCTGGCTTCCCTCTCTCCCAATTTCATCGACGGGTAGCCTCTGCAACAATCATTGCTCTCTCAAGATATCATTCTTCTAATGTCTCTCTCTCAAGAGGTCGGATGCGATGGGACGAGCCCTCTGACCGACGTGGACTTCTGTGGCCTCGCAAGCTTGGCATTCCGGATCTGGCCTTCGGGATTTGCCTTCGCCATCACCACCTATTGCGTCTGATGGTTCCCCAGGGTTTTGCCCTCGCCTCTGGCAGGTATGGCTCTAATACCCCCTCTCTTTTGGATTTCCAGTTGCCTTCTAGATGTGTGAACTCTCTCAGTTTCTCTCTCTCTTGCATCCTCTATTTAAGTTGCCATGATCTAACATTAAATGTCCACACAACTGCTTCTCTGTTTCTGCTCTTCTCTGCTACAAACATTCCTTTCTCTGTTCTCTCTGAATTCTACTGTCTGTATTTAAGCTTACTTTGTCTTGCTCCAATGGAGTCAAACAAAATCAATAAAGGGAAGGGGATTCTCTTAGAGGATCCACCGACACCCATTAAAAACAAAACCAAAGGGAAGGGGGTCCTCTCCGAGGAACCACCGACACCCAAAAAAACCCACAAGAAACCAAAAGTTCCTAATCCACTGAAAAGTGACAAAGGAAAAGAAAAGCTGGACTTAAGCTCTTTCTTCACCCAATTACAACAGTTTCAACCACAATACCGTTTTCCATCCAAAGCCAGGCTCTATGGGAGAGCCTTTGGTGCTCCCATAGATTTCAAGAAACTTGAATCTAAACTCAATTTCGACTGGAAGGGTCTATCTGGTGATCTCCAAATTGTTGAGCTTCCAAACCATTGGTTTGAGGTAAGGTTTACTGACCCAACTGATCTTCTTATTATCTGGGAAGCAAGACCTTTTCATGTCTATGGCCAACTCATTATTTTGAGGATTTGGTCAGATGCTTTTGATCCAATCACTGAAAACTCCTCTACCATTGATATGTGGGTTAGAATCACCTCAATTCCTGATGCATACAAAAAGCCTGGAGCCTTAGCCCTTATCATAGAAAAAAAAACAAATTTGGTACCCTAATCAAAACTGACCAAACTGTGGATCCCAGTGCTAGATATGCTAGGATTTGTATTAACCTGGATCTTGCCTTACCCGTGTCTAACACAATCCTCATCCCTGTCAACCAGCTTGAGGTGTCTGCCCACATCATATGGTTTGAAGAATTCCCTGAGGGCTGTGGCAATTGTGGGGGTTTAGACCACATTTTCAACCACTGCCCTAACTTTATCCCTAAACCAAAAAAATTTCAAGTTACCATCAAAAAGCCAAACAACATGATCCCCAAACCTGTTATGGGAGATGCATGGGCTACCATTGGGAAAAAAGGAAAAGTTCTAAAGCTTCCTAACCCCATCCATGCATTTGGCAACAAACCCTACTTATCTGGTAGAGGGGGTGTGGCCATTGCTTTTGAGACCATCTCAAATTCTTCAAACTCATCCATTGGTTCTAAGTCCCCAACTGACACAAACACCCTCCCTAACACCCCTGCTCACACTACATCTTCTGTATTGCCTACTACTGTTGTGATGTCTGGTCCAGGAATCCCTCCCTCCATGGCTGGCCTTACTGGTAACCCTGCAGGTTGGATGCCTGTAGCTAGTTTCAGTGTTGGCCCTGTGGGGGTTGGAATTCCTGGTCCCTCTGCCTCTGGCATACTCACTACTGAGCACCCACCTAGCTCTAAACCAATTGAGATTTCTGACTATGAGAATAACAAAACCTCTGATGATGATCCTATGGATGCTGTCTTTCCTCTCCCTAACCCACAAGACTTCAATGAGATAGGAGCCGAAGTAAACTCAGAAATTCTTCCTTGTCTCCTCTATGACTATGAAGAGGATGACCCGCTTGGTGGAGATTATGATGAGGGGCACTACTTGCTGGATGAACCCATGACTGATCACCATGTTGATTTGATCTCTGAGCCTTCTTTTCACTCTCTCCAATCCAACACTTCCCTGATGAAGATGCTCACTACCTCTGAAGCTCCACTAAAGGATTCCTCTACTTCTGGCTCTCTCAAAAGGAAGGCTGTGGGTGGGGATGATGACACGGCTAGCTCCATCCTGAAGAGGGGCAAAAACATTGAGTGATCAATGGATTACAAGCTTTTGCCAAACAATGGGTTACCAAGACCTGACCTATGGGTCTGCTGTGATGATCTCAGTCTATCTCCATCACCTTTTGAGAATAATCCACTAACTTTTGCAAAGAACTCAAGCCCTATTTTTTGGCAAAAACTTGATTTGTACTTTGGCAAACCTAGAGCCACTTTGTATTTGGTTATTTTGAAATTATCTATCCTTGTAAGCTGTTGGTTTTGGATCTCTTGGGCCTTCATGTTTCTTTCTCAAGTTGATCCTAATGCTTGTACTCTGCCCCTGTTAATGAATCAAAATCTATATTATGGTCTTCTAGACTATCTTAACATGTTTTTTTGGTTTATCTCTAACCAGATTTCAACCTTATTACTCATAAATTGCCATCAAATTTTTAATTATTTGACACTAGTAGGCTATCATCAATGCACTACCACCCTTACCTTAAACCTGAACTCTCCTAATCATGGAGCCTGGCACCTTAACCTTGATGAGTTCTTACAAAACTTTTATGCTGAAAAACAAAATCCACACTCTAGCTATTCTAAACCTAACTGTCAAAATAAGTACAGTAACTTAACATTAGAACCTTCTTTACTTCTGCCTCAAAGTAGATTACAAACTCACAATCACCTAAATTATAAAATATATAACTTAGATCTCCTATATGCCATAAAACAAAAACATTCTATTAGGCACCAGCTATACCTTTACCTATATAATATATCTCCTACTATATCTTGGCATCTATTTAGCTATCTCTACTTATGCTTTATTAGCTGCTGGATACAAAGCAACAACTACACCATAAGTTATTATCATAACTATAGTGCTGCACAATATTTTGAATTTTACTCTCTTTGGATAATGTACTTTGACAGCTACCTTAAAGTTCCATTACTAGATTATCTTCTTGCTAATTCTCTATATCTCTCTTGCTGCTGTCCAATAACTCTATCTCAGAACAAGGACTTGTTCTCTATGCTTGAAACTTTCTCAATTATGCTAATTCATTGCCACAAGCTGCATCAATACACTGAATATATAGACAACAACCAAACAATTCTGAATAACTATATATGTAAAAGTAGCATTTATCATATTCTTCTTTCTTTATCTAAGAACCATAAGTTAGAATATGAACTTCATTATTATCTAATGGTCTTCTTATGGCTCTTTGCTATTCAGCTGTCACTCTTAGCATTCATAAGAATGCCACGAAATCAGCACTACACAACCTATGTATCCCTCCTTCTCAGCATTATCTGCTGTGGGCTTTGGGATCTCAGAGATCACCCCTTTTTTTTACCATTATGCTTCTGCTTCTTCTGGTATCACAGCTCCAACCATAAAACAAAACCCATGTTATGATCACTGGTCTTGGCTGAGCATAATTTTACAAATTCTTACTAATAAGGTTTTAAAATTATCCCAATCAGGAGTGTCAAAAAACCACAAATGCTTCACCACTGCTTTAAATAACTACTCTAGTGATGTATCAAATTATGATTTGAATTACTACCTGAATATGTGCATTGTCATCTACCTTGAAGACTTCTTGCTAAAATGCTCTGTAGCACATTCTCTGGTTATCTATTACTGCTGTCTAGGATACTCATACCAGTGCAGGCCTATACTCTATTTACTAGTTACTTGCTTGACTATGATAATGCATTACCTTAAACTGCAGCATCACTCTATAAATGCTATCACCAACCACTCATATCTGTATAATTACATTTATAAATACATTACTTATCAATTTACTTTATCCTTGTCTATGAATCAAAAGCTACATCACAAAATTCTCTGCTATCTAAAAATGCCTCTATGGTACCTTGCTAACCAAATTTCTCTTTTATCTCTTATAATGTCACAAAACCCACACACCACGACCTTGGTATACAACCATCACAACACTATCAATGCCACTATAAACGCTACTTTTACTAAGCAAGGAAACTGGTATCTCGATCCAGGAAGATTCCTTTTAGGTTTATATGATGTTCATCTAAACTCATGCTATAGTAATAACAAATGGTTTTGCCAGAACATGAATTTCCTATGTCTTACCAATAAATCATACTCTAGATATTGGATTTTGATAATCTATCTTTACTTGTATACTTCTTGCTGTTGGTTCAATGACCCTAGTGACTCCCTCTTGTCAACACTTTGTGCTATTACAACTGCTAGCACACTCTCTCCAGTTACTAAACAGAACCTATGTTATTTATTTCAATTTCATAAGAGTATGCTCTCATTGCCTCTTATTAATAAGATCTATAATTCTTTTTTTACAAAACTGTCTCACAACCACAATAACTTCAATAATAATGACAATCGAAACTTTAGTGCAGAGTCTCAGTTTAATGTTACTCACTACCTGAATGAACACCTTAACATCCATCATTATGAGCTGTCATCAAGGTTCTTAATTGCTTGCTCCCTATCTGCCTCTTACTGCTGCTTACAAACTCTATCTCAATGCACTTGCTATCTGCTTAGAACATGCTTTGCCATATTACCACATCACCTTAAACTAAACTCGAGCAAAAATTCTGTTACTATTAATCAAACATATTTGTTCATCTTTATATATGAATATGCTATATATCATTATACTAATCATGCTCGAGGGAGTCATTCCCTCGAGCAACAAAATTTTTTACACAATTTGCAGACTCGTCCTCGGCTTGGCTGGTCTCATGGTCCTTGCCATTTTGGCTTGGGGTTTCAAACTCAGGGAATACTCACACAAATGATCTCAACGCTTCTGATCCTGATCCAGGCTATCTACATCAAAGACGACTGCACCAATTCACATCTCAGCTTGAGTGAGCGTCCTCTTGCCATCTTTAAAGTTTTAGATGTTAACTGTACTTGGGAAGGTTTACCCAATCTGGAATTTAAACCATACTTCAAACCTGGACGCAACAAACAATATGATCCTTACTACTTTAATTCAGCATGCTATATGATGGATACTTATTTACAAAACCATTATCGCACGTTTTATGTAAGGAACGATCATTATTACCATTCAAAAGACTTCTACGGACTGTTAAGTGTGATTACTTACTTAGAATTTGTCTTGAATACTATTTATAATAATGACTCATGCCCAATCCAAAACCACTACTGTGCTCTTGGGAATCTTCCGCTTTCTTCTCAAGGTGAAACCATTAAGCAAGATTTGCAGATTAACAACTATACGAATGAGACATCATCACACATATACAGATTTAAACACAACCATAACAAAACTCCTTTAAGTATAGCAGCACTCAGAGTAGAGATTACACACATACTCACAACGATAGACGAAACAAACAACACAAACCATAAACGAATAAAAACAAAAAATAATTGGAGGCTCACTACTCCTATAAACAAGGCTACCAGCTAGAAAAACTACAATTTTCCCCAAAAAGGTTTAAATGAAGTTTAGCTTTTGGAATATTAGAGGCCTTAGCAGAAAGAACGTTTGGACCCACATTGAAGCCACAACCAAAGCAGAACACATAAAAATCTTAATGCTGGCAGAAACAAAATTAACAAACCCTCCGCCAGACAATTGCTGGAGGAAACCGGGATTTGACAGAATGCACTTTATCTCATCCAATGGCCTAGCGGGTGGCCTTTGTCTTCTTTGGAAAGAATCCCAATTCCACAATGAAACCTTCAAAGTTAGAACATCGACGGACCGCATTATTCAAGCAGACTATATAAACACGGCTCTTAAAATTGAGGTATAAATTTTATTTGTTTATGCAACCCCTTATGCAAAGGAAAAAAACGACTTCTGGACCTCACTCTCAGACTATATTCGCAACGCTAAGGATTCACTGATTATTATTGGAGACCTTAACGAAATCTTAGAATCAAGCGACAAGCTAGGGGGTAGGATCCCATCAGCTAATAGATTTGCAAGACTACAAGACACCATCAGAAGTTTCAACCTGGTAGATTCCCCAACTAGCGGGAATGATTACACTTGGAGAAAAAGTGAACATGGCATTGACAACATATTTGAAAAGCTAGACCGCACTATGGTTAGCCACCCTATCCTAAAGCAATTCCCGAATCTTAGTACAAAGAACCATGCTTTTCTTAAGTCAGACCACGCACAGATCACTTTAGACCTCATGGACAACCGCAGACCAAAATTGCAACCCTTCAAATTTGAAATGGCATGGACAACGAGAACGGACTACGAATCTGTAGTGCGATCTGCATGGAGATTAGACACCCCTGGCTTGAAAATGTTCAAACTAACGAAAAAACTTCAAGAGGTCAAAAGAAAAAGCAAGGTCTGGAGCAAAGTTACATTCGGAAATGTTTTCCGCCAAATCAAGCAAATAGAAATGGATCTGCTAGAATCACAAAAGAAACTCTGCAACGCTTACAACCAAAACCTAGATAACAAAATCAAAAGACTCACTTCAAAGCATACTTCCCTCCTTTCCTTTCAACGGAAATATTGGGGACAAAGGGCGAAAAGAATGCACATAAAATCCATAGACGCCAACACTAAATATTTTCATAAAATAGCAACAGGTAGACGAAATAAAAACATAATAAAGCACCTACAAACCACGGCGGGTATAACACTTACCAACGAAGAAGATATTAGAAACCTCATTAAGCACGATTTTAGCCAAAGATTTACGCAACAGGCCAGACAACAGCCACAAAACAACCTACTCCACCATATAGCTAATGAAATCACAAATGAAGATAATGAATGGCTTACTCGCCAAGTCACGAACTCTGAAATTAAAAATGCAGTCTTCAGCTTAGACAACGACAAATCACCAGGCCCAGATGGATTCCCAGCTGGTTTCTTCAAAAAGTACTGGCATATCGTGGAACCATCTGTCATTAAAGCAGTCAAAAGTTTCTTTCTAAGTGGAAGGATTCTGAAACAAACAAACAAACCATACGTTCATAGCACTAATCCCAAAGATAGACAACTCAACCACAACATCTCACTATAGGCCTATTAGTCTCTGCACAACAACATATAAAATTATATCCAAAATTCTAGCCTCAAGACTCAAAAGGGTAATCCCCAAAGTAACCAATCCACTACAAAGCGCATTCTCTTCAGGCAGATCAATACAAGATAACATCCTAATTGCAAATGAAGTCTTCCACTCCTTCTCAAGGAAAAATGGAAAATCTGGTTGGATGGCTGTTAAACTTGATATGGAAAAAGCATTCGATATGGTCGACTGGAATTTCTTAATCTCCATTATGTCAAAATTTGGGTTCTCGCCCAAATTCACTCTTTGGATCAAAGAATGCATAACCACTGTCACCTACTCGGTGCTAGTAAATAATGAACCTACTGAAATTTTCTTTCTTGAGAGGGGAATACGTCAAGGTTGTCCGCTTTCCCCTTATCTCTTCTTGATTATTTCGGAAATTCTGGCCCATGGGTTACAACATGAATTGGAAAAACCACAGAGTCACCTAGGTATCAAACTGACGCGAGGAGGAACAAAAATTCCTTTCTTAGCCTTCGCGGATGATATCGTCATCTTTGCATCAGCAACCAAAACCGGCTGCGACCAAATTAACAAAATTCTAACTGATTACTCAGCTATTTCAGGACAAAAGGTAAATAGGCATAAATCCCAATTCCAAGCATCCAAAAACGTAACAGCCACACAAAAAAACCTAATTAGAAACGAGCTAGAAATAGCACACACCGCCAAGATGGGTACATATTTGGGCTGCCCCCTAATCGAAGGAAGAATGAAAAAGGAAGAATTTACGGAACTTCTAACAAACACAAAATCACAACTCCACAGATGGAAGGCGAATTGCCTCTCTCAAGTTGGCCGTTGTACTCTAATCAAAACAACACTATCAGCCAAGCCTCTACACATAATGCAATGCTTTATGCTACCAAAAGCAATCCATACGGAGCTTGATAAGATCAACCGAAACTTCCTCTAGAACAAAGGACCCAACCATAAACCCCTCATCGGTTGGTATGAGGTTTGCAAAACAAAGGAAAATGGAGGACTAGGGCTGCGTAGCTCCGAGGATATGAATTCTACACTTCAGATGAAATTACTGTGGAAACTACTAGCAGAACCAACTAGCCCATGGGTCAAACTAATCACAGAAAAATACATTAAAAACCAAAACATACTCACATATCAAAAGCAAGGTACCTCTTCCTAGCAATGGACTCAGTTAATAAAATTAATACCGCTGTTTAAACAAGGACTAAATTGGTCTATTGGAGACGGGGCCTCTATTAAGTTCTGGCAAGACCAATGGTTAGGCCAAACACCGATTAATTCAGCTATCTTAGGAAATCAACATATAGACGATACAATCAACATAAAATATTTTCTCAACGACGACAAAACATGGAACCAAAATAAACTACACGCAGACTTACAAAACATAATTCCGAACAACCTAATTGAAACTATCAAAATGATACCAGTACCACAGCACATCCATGTTGACAGGCTTTATTGGAAATGGAGCAAGAATGGCTGGTTCAGCACCAAGTCTGCAATCGATATGATACACAACCACAAGAAGCATGAAACATCAAATGCAAATTGGGTTTGGGGACTTGATATCCCACCGAAAATAAAAACATTCCTATGGAAAATCCTGAAGAACGGAGTGCCCACCTCTGTCAGACTAGCTTCTCGACACCTTGGGATTCCGACAAACTGTCCTCACTGTGACTCTTGCTATGAAGATCTAAACCATCTTCTTTGGAACTGTCCGATTACGAGGGAAACCCTAATTGCAAATAACCCGGGAACGTTTCAAAAAATAAATGGTTGTTTCACAGAAAATAAGCACTTGAACACTACTCTGTGGGAAATAAAAAATACGATAGGAACAAAAAGCTTTGAAGATCTCGCCTTTGCTTGGTGGGGTATCTGGTACTTCAGAAACAAAACACTTTTTGAAAATATAAACCCGGACATAAGACGCATATTATCTTTTATAAGGGAACAGAGATATGTCTGGAAGAGTGCAAATTTAAACTGCCCGGACTACTGCAAAATTGACAAATACAAACCACCAAGAGAGGAGAAACAAAGATCAATTTCAAAGAGAAAGAGAACCAAATGGGAACCTCCTCCAATTGGAACTCATAAACTAAATTTTGATGGTTCGCTCTCCACGGATGGTTTGGGCTCGTTTGGATTTATCATTCGTGATTCCGAAGGATCCCCGATTTTCTCTTGTAACGGACCATCAGCAACCAAAACTGTCAGTGGCTGTGAAAGTTTGGGTCTCTGGAAGGGACTTCGGGCTGCGATAGAACTAAAAATAATAAACCTTATTATTGAAGGAGACAACCTAACAATAATAAAAATTATGAAAGGTATGGGGAAGCCTACTGGAGACTCTGAAATGATTGTCTCGGACAATCTAGTCTCGCTGGGCTTTTTTGGTTCTGTTGAGATTCGTCATGTCTTCCGCGAGGCAAATTTGGTAGCTGATCGCTTGTCCCGTATCAATCCATTCTTCTACAGAATCTGGACTCCTGATGACTCTCTGTTGCGTAGTCTCATCCGCAAGGATGCTCTTGGCTGATAGAGCTCAGCTCTATGGTCAAATTTTTTCCATTTCAAAAAAAAAAAAAAAAAAAAATTGGTCTCGCCTATAGATGAGATTCCTTAGAAGAATGGAGATCCTACTGATAATGAGAGAAATGTTGTTGTTGAGAAGCAACAAAATGTGGAAGAAAATGTTGAAGCAAACAAGAAGAATTATACAAATTAGAGTGACGAGAAGGAACGAAAAGAGTTGATAATATACTGCGTTTTTTCCAAAGTTTTTTTTGCATTCATATTTATTACTCCTTCCGTAACGAAATAATTGACATTTTAACTACTTTTTCATTTAATAAAATATTTTTCTCTTTGAACAACATTAATGACAAAATTTTCTAAGTTTATCGATTCATCTCATTAATTATATTTGATTTCTAAGATACTCTATTAATGCTAGCTCCAACTTCTCATACTATTCTTTTTCCATTGATCCATTTTTTTTCACATTATTTATTTGCTAAAATTTTAACTATTCTCATTTCTATTTTTAGCTTTCTTAAAAAGTGTGAAAGTGACCAAAATGCCAATTATTCTATTACGGAGGGAGTATCTATATCTATATCTATACCTATATCTATATCTATATATATACTTAATTCTGAGCACTTTATGCTTATGTGGCGCGCTCTGCATCATTCTCTCCTTTCTGCCCAATTACGTTTTTTCTTTTTTTGCAACGAACGAATAATTTTTATATGAAAAAACGACTAATACATACGAATAATTACATTACATCAGAAGAATAATTGTGTTGTTATATACGAATAATCAATATGTTTACAGTTTACATCGTAGGATGTGTTTACATCATAATCATCCCCTATATATACACTTTTTTTGAACAAGAAAGAATTTGACAGTTGGGACACCAACTAGCCAAGAGCTTCCTTACGGATGATGCTACTTAGAACTACGTCTGAGGGGCAGGTCAAGCCGGTGAAATCAATCCCAAGGTGAGATAGACGGTCAGCAGCAAGATTGCTTTCCCTAAAGACATGAGAGATCTCAAATTCAGAGAACTTACACAGGGCGCATAGAGTGTCGGATACAAGCATTTCTATTGCGCCAGAGCAAGACGTACCTGCCTTTAGGCTATTGATAATACTAAGATTATCGCCTTCAATGCAGATACACGGAATTTTTAGGTCGAGCGCTGTAAGCACTCCTCTCCATAGACCAAAGCATTCTGATCCAATTACAGAGAGAAGTGGAGATGACCCACATTCGGCGTATTGAGTATGACCTAAACTATCCCTTATAATAAATCCATATGAGCTGTTATTGTTAGGGGAAAAGGCTCCATCAAAATTTAATTTAGACCAGTTATGTCTCGGCTTAATCCATTTCATTGTGCGTTTTCTGATTTTTCCAGGATCGGGGTCTTTTTTATTGGTGTCCTATTCTGAACTTAAGTCATCGATTTTTGCTTTCTCTCAGTTAGTTAATTGTTCCTTGATGAAAGATACTATTGTTTTTGGGTTAGGGTTAACTTTTTCAAAGAATGATCTGTTTCTGAAGTACCAAGATTACCACCAAGCAGTAGAAAGTAATGAAACTTCTTATTTGCTCATAGAGGAATAGAGCGAGCATAGAGCTTCGTTGATGGTGGAAGTGGAATCATATACCATACAGAGGGTGTTATAGATTTTTGATGATAGGTGTTGTATTGATTGTGTTATTATTGGGCATTGGAATAACAAGTTGTAAATGTCCTCAAAGCTCATTCCGCATAGAGGACAATCAGTGGGAGTGTCGACGTCTCGAGAGGCAAGTTTGACAGATGTGGGTAAGCCATTTTTGGTGATTCACCACAGAAAATCTTTGGTTTTGGGGGCCAAATCGAGTGTCCATATCCAGTGTAACTCCGTTAAGGAATGATTTTTTCCCCTGTTGATGAGTTCGACTGCCGAAGCAGTAGAGAACCAACCATTTTTGTTTGGGGTCCAATATAGTCTGTCCTGGTGAATGTGTCTTGGAATTGGTGTTTGTTTAATGTTTTCCAGGGTATCCATGCTAACTAGGTTATTTAAACTAGTGTGTAATTTATTGATGTACCAAAGATGATTATCTGTTATAAAATTGCCAACCATGAGGTTGTTGTCGATTAGGCTTGGTTGAGAGACATGGGTCGATAAAGGGCGGTCCCCAATCCAAAGGTCATGCCAGAAGTTAATTGAATTCCTGTTAGCAATGCCCCATCGGAGCCCACTTTGAAATAGGGGGATAAGAGAGGTTAGTTTTGACCATTTCCATGATACATTTCTTTTTTTCTCGTATTTGGGAAATGGTTTATCTTTCGAGTATTTTTGAGATATTAATTTAACCCAGGGGTTGTTCGGCTAGTATTTTCTAAATGAGTTTTAGTTGTAGAGCCTTGTTCATAACTTCAGATGAGCGTAGGCCTAGGCCCCCATTTGAACGAGATTTACAAACTTCAAACCAGTTGATCGATCAGGGGTTTGTGTTTCGAGCCCTTGTTCCAGATAAAGTTTCTGTTGATCTTGTCTAGCTCTTTGTGGATATGGGATGGGAAAAGGAAGCATTGCATTATGTGTAAAGGTTTTGCAGCTAGGTTAGATTTGAAAAGGGTGTATCTTCCGACAATATTACGATTTTAAAAAATTCAAAACATTAGTACTCCTTAGTCCTTTATCCCTCCGTTCATTTTTAATTATCTTTTTATTATTTATGTACATTTTTTTAAGGCGATAAATACTATATAAATTTATTTTAATAATAAGTATGATATTATTAAAAAAATTTAATATTTAATATATTTTTTTATATTATCCTTACAAAACGTACGCGTGAATAGTAAACGACAAATATAAGTGAGTAGTTTATATTAATGGTCACTATTTCAATTTTTATTTAAAATCTCCCTTTAAAGAACTTATTGATTTCTAGCAATGAACACTAGTACAAAAATCTCATCTAACAAAATTTCAAACCGGTTTCTAAGGATCGATTGAATCCCTAAATTGCAGATATCGCTACTATTAATACCGAATCAATTGTAATGAACAAAGCACCCATATAGCAAATACAAACCGGCACCCAGAAAAGATCAAACCAAACAGAAAACATCAAATTAGAATACCACACAAAGCCCAGTCCCATATTCTGAATCTGATCATAGCCAAACAATCATAATAAACATTTGAATCCATATACCCAGCAAAACATGGCTAGGCTTATGTGGGGAAGAAAATACATACAGTCATAGCTGGAGTATATATATCGCAGATGAAACAAGAGGTATAAGAAACCGAGTGAATTTAGCCAATGAAGAGAAAACACTACAAATTCCAGCAAATACCGAGGATTACTGTATTTGATGATATTAGATCTTTTCCAAATATTATGATGATAGAAAACAGTATAAGCACCTAACCAAGTATAAGAATGAAGATGGAACTCCAAAGATTGAGCGGAATAAAAGCAGAGACTCATACTAGAAACACTTAGGATTTGATGTAACGATATAGAATTGAAATAAACATTTAAAAAAAAAACAGCTGTTAAATTTGGTTATGATCCTATTTATAATATCCTTTCCATTTGGTTATACTTTTTGTGCTTTATCAACCAAATTATAGAGAAGATCAATTATTCAACTTTCACCTCCAATTCCACCTCCAACTACTTTCTATCCTAGATGTTGGCGTTAGTCCGTCACCGCATTCCGAATCAGCTTTGAAGCTGTCCAAACTAAACTCAACTATTGCTTTGTGAGCCGTCATCGGACAAGATTTCAAGACACCAGGGTTGTAATTTTCTAGTTGTTTTAGCTTTAAATTTATGTAGTTGCTTTTATTTTCTTTTTTTCTTTTTTGTTGTTTAGCGACCCTCTGCGTAGGGTCTAACAAGTCATCTTCGGATGGCTTCAAGATCGCTTATCGGTCTACTCCTTGCCTACTGTAAAAAAAAAAAAATCGGTGATTGGTATTGTTTAAAAAACCGGTAATAGATGTGATTTTTGGAACATTACTCTTTCATAGGGTTGGGTAAAAATTACCATGAAAACCAAACCAAGATGTACCAACCGAACCAACATAATTGGTAACCAATTATATTACTTACCAATATAATTGGTTCGGTATACCGAACCAAGTTCCAAAACTTGGTATGGTAACAGTAATGAGAATGGAAAAGTTGGTATTACCATTACCAACCAATTTCAAATTGGTTGGTACGGTAATACCAATCAATTCCTACCAAAGCAGTTATATTATATCTAGTTTTATTTTTTGTTATTTTTAATTTATTTTGTAATTGTTGTAAGTTTAACTTTTGTTTTTAATTTTTTAACTTTTTTTCTTCATAAAATGTTTTTAATCAAGGGAGGAATACTAACTCGATCTCGATTATCACAAAAACCTATAGCGTTAATTAGTCAGAATAATACCTTCCTACTACTATGTTGCTTTTGCTTTAGTGTTTAAACACTTTGTAATAACGTTAAAGTTCTATGTTTCTTTAGTCCTCAAATATAGTCGGTTCGTACGAAAACCTAAGTATTGGAATAATTTATACGTTTTAATTAAGTTGTATTATATTTGCATGTTTTTTCCTCAACACTCGAAAGTTGGTAAATTACCATTACCAACACGTACCAACCAACTTAATTGGCAACAAATTAAGTTGGTACAATAACCCTTCGGTGATTGGTAATGGTAGGGGTTTTACGATTACCAAATGAATTGGTAATGTACCAATTCCACCCCTACTCTTTTATTCCTCTTTTTCATATTGTGAAATATTTATCTCTTTTTTCATACCTCCTCGGATTAAAATCCTAGTTCCGCCATTACCAAATATCATTGCCCGCTTAATTTTGACCTACTTTTTCCGATGGAGAGAACAACGAAGACTGTTTCTTTATAACAAATAAATAAAATTAATTCCTGTGCCCTAATATGATTGTATGTATATTTATAGGTATCCTATGATATGGGACCATAAGACTATATATACATACACTTGGCTACAATGCAAAATCAAATGTGACCACAAATTAAAGTTGTCCATCTACTTTGAATTCCAGGGCATTCCTCGTTAATAGAGAGGTTTCTGCCTTTATACACGTTCGTACATCCTTGTCTCATAACTACACACGTTTGGACCGGTTTGGTTAAGAGAAAAAAAAATGTACCCAAGTAACTTTGTAACGGCCCGAATATAACATTCGGGTTACGTTTCAAAAGTTAGATATCTTTGTTCGGTTCTTAAAATCCACGTACGAGTCAAAATTTCAAAACCAAAGTGTCAAGTTATGAAAGAGGGGATTTCGAACCCCAAAGTACAAGATATGGTCGTTGGGTACCCTAAACATGTCCTACTTTCTAAGTCGCTCAAAACCTTTTTAGTTCGAAAACGCATAACAAAAAGCAATCTAAGGTACATGTGCCATGACAAAGCCATGTCAAAACCAAGTACGAGGAAAAACGAGAAAAACTGTATCATCAAAAGTATATAAGTCTGGTGTCATGTCAATCTCTCGGATCTACAACCTAGAAGGAAACTCTCGTCATGGAAGCAAGCAAAAAATAAGATCATATACCTGAAACTATACCACGAAGTCAGGTCGACCCACTAATGCGTGTCCTGAAGACCTTGCTAAGGACATATAATATGCATACCTAGAATAAATGATGCTCTAATGCAGTACTGTAATTTAAATAACCCAAACATGTTGACAATTTATATAATGCAGAAAGCGATAAATTGGATCCACATAGAATAACAAGTGGCATATCCCTCTCCTACCCATGCACCCATTATTCCCGTTAGTGCAGGTACTAGCCAGTTCGATGCTATAACATATATAATCCGATATAAATGATGTGCATCAATAACTCATGCTCATCAATAAATCATACTCTCATATAGTGAATCATGCTCATCTCTCGGTGTTGCTTATTTTATATAAAGTATGACTCAATGAGGACAAAATCCGATAGTACTGGGTTGTCCTATGAACCTAGAAACGTACGACTCTAGAACTCACAAGGTAACAACTGTTCTATCATACACAAGGAGAAGTACGGATGCTCATTCATATATACAAGACCTAAGCATGATACTACATGGCATGCAATATCCAACACCCATATACTATATGATACATCAGGCATGAGGTTCGTGTCCTAAGTATAAGCTCCCGTAGGAAACTTACCTGAAATATCGAACAACAAAGTAACAGCCAAAAATACCTAGCATATATAAGTAATGAACGCAATAAGTCTAATGCTATATAGCTAACTAAGCACAAAGAAATACATACATGAAAAGCTTTTCCAAAATCATCCAATAAGTCAAAATGCTCGATAAGTAAGAAAACATCCAAAAGCCGAGATATCATAAAGGTTAAATATTTCATTTCAAATTCCAACAACTAATTATCATTAATAAAACCAACGTCTTAATCTCAGTCCAGTGTCTCATATCCATCCATAGGTTCAGTCCAATCATAACACAAGGTCCAAGCCCAAGTCCAGTTAAACAGTCTAAAAGGTCCGATTAAAATAGGTCTAAATTTCAATAAGTCAGAATGATACGTTAAATAAGGTATCATGGGCCAGGTCAATCTGTTAGAGCAAAGTCCGTGAAATACACTTAACCCAAGGTCATTCTTAAATCGTTAAGTCCAGTTAGATTGGTCAAAGTTATAGCGTTAAAGGAATCCCGTCATCTCAGTTTTAAAAACAACAAATTCTTTAGGGAAAACATTTCCCAAAATACAAGTTTAAAGATCATCACATAATATAATAACATATCATACCCAAAAAAATATAAACCCGGTTCAACAAACAACGGCCAAGGGCCCAAGGAGGAAGAAGAGATAGGCGGACCCGACCTAGGGCTCGGATCAGCTTTTCGCCGCGACGAGAGGGGCCATTCGCAGCAGTGAATCTGATCTTCCTTCTCTCTCATGAGCAAGGCTTTCGTCGTCATGACTAAGCTTTCGCCATGGCGAAACAGAGTTCACCATGTACTTTTGACTCGCTTTTTATGAAATCGAGTCTATTTCTCCCCAAACCAACGCTCATTCTCACCGATAGCCTTCCCCGACCCCAACTAACATGGAAGGATAAAAACATTATCACAAACAAGGGAGAAAAGATAGATTAAACAAAAGTTTTCAAAACACCACCGAGGGAGCTCGAGGAGGAATTTGACTGTGAAATCAAGAGGGGAACTTCGATTGAGGCCTAGGAGGATGGGAGAGTGTTAAAGGTGCATTTTATAGGATTTTTTAATTGAAAAGAAATAAAAAACTTCAAAGCAAACCTTACACGGTAGAATAGGGGAGGTGGCTCGCGTGAGGGCTCCGACGGTCTCGAGAGCCTCTTAGGTGATCTCCTAGCTATCGTGGATGTCGACGGAAGTTCCTGGGTTGGTTGTTGGTGGCTCGAGCTTGGCGGAGAGGCTTCGTCTTCTTCTTCTTCTGCGTGAGGTGCAACAGGGGAGGCCGACTTGCTCAATGGTGGACGACGACGACTAGGATATTGGGAAACTAACGTCGGAAACTAACTTTCGGGACTAACAATGGGATTCGAACTCGCAACGTCAGAATGAAGACACTCGTTCTCACTCTCTGTGCCCTAGCCGAGATTGCCCTCGCCCAAACCGTAACCCAGCTTGGAGACATGTCATTTGAATGTAAGCCTTGGTCAAATATGTCATCTTTCCCAAATTTGAAAAAGCACCCACATTCTCTTTTTTCCATCTCCTTTCTTGCACCCTCTTCTTTGGGTAAGACAAAAACTTCATCCTTATCCTTCCACACCATCAAATTAGCCTCCTTACTCATAAAATCTGAAGTTGTCTCATTCCCTCCTCACATCCCACACAAATAACCCTAAAACACCAAATCTTATCCAAACCTTGGAGACAAAACACAAAACCATAAGAAAGATTCCACCTCTTCTCCCCTTCTCCTTGCCGCCACCACCCACCACCATCTCCAACCCCCACCACCACCATCTCCGGCCACCTTCTCCACCACAACAACCACCAACACCGCCCCCTCTCTCTCTCTCTCTCTTCCTTTGTGCCACAAGCTCCAAACACCACCCACCACTTCTCCTCTCTTCCATATTAAAAGTCAAGCCTTCCAACAACTTCCTCATCCTTCCTTGTAGTCCAAGAGATCACTTTGGAGTCGTTCAACAGCCTGGAAGACCAAGATCGAAGCCTCGGAGCCTTCGTTATCCAATTTCGATCCATAAAGGGTCACTACAAAAAACGCAGGAAATAGCCACGGATTTTTAGCCACGTCATAAAGTCGTTGCCACATCCGTAGCTGATAGCCACGAAGATAGCTTCGACCTGACAAGCCATAGCTATATTAGCGTCGAATGAAAATATTCGTTCCAATGGACGTGGCTAGTGATGAAGATATAATTTCGTGTCCAGAATTTGGTGGATTTTAGCCACGAATAAAAGTGTCGTGGTTGGTGTCATGGCTATTAGCCACGGCTTTGGCCACTGTCACATTTTCCGTGACTGATTTCGATGCCATTTTGGCGAGTCTAACCTGACGTGGCAATGTAGCCACGACTTTAGCCACGAATAATATCCGTTGATGTACTCATGGCTAAGAATGTGAGGCGATTAGCAATATATGACCCGAGTTGGAGGTGAATAGCCACGAATTTAGCCACGGTTGGATTATCCGTGGCGGAATTCGACGCTAACATGGAGGCGCCCATTGTCCCTTTGGTGTAACCGATTTGAGGAAATTCACAAATTGAAGCAAATTAATTTGAAAGAAAATATCAGTTTTTAAGCCCAAAATCTCAACAAAAAAAAGGTAGGGCCTAAAGATGGTCAAGTCCAAAGGCGGTCAACCCGTTAGTGGTAGTCAAAGCCCAATGAATATGTAAGCCCAATTAATAGCTCTCGGCATATTAAGGAGCCCAACTAATAGTCACGATCATATCCGTGGCTAATGCCGTGGCTATTTACAGTTAACCTCAAATGATACACTTTAATTTCTAATGGGCTTTAATTTATTATGGGCTCAAATACGGCTATAATTTCCGCCAATAGGCCCATTAATGGTATATGTATTTATATCTAAATAAATACTAGAACATAAACAAAAATAATAATTGTTAAATAAAATGTGTTTTGAGGGGAAAAAATCATATAAGTAACAAATAATCGTTGAATAAAACCTTATATTAACTAATAAATTCATATGAGAATATTATGAGAGTTTATCTTGAGAAAAAAATCATATAAGTAGCTAATAATTGTGGAATAGAATTTTATATTATGCAATAAATTCTTATTCGAATAATCTAAGTGAGTGTTTTGAGGGAAAATCATATACGTACCTAAAAATTGTTGAATAAAATCTTATATTATCTAATAGAATAGTTATAAGAATACTATAAGTGTGTATTTTGATGGAAATCGTATAAGTAACTAATAATTGTTGAATAAATCCATATATTAACTAATAAGTTGTTATAAGAATATTATAAGTGTGTGTTTTGGTGAAAAATCATATAAGTAGCTATAAATTGTTGAATAAAACCTTATATTATCTAATAAAATTTTATAAGAATTCTATACGTGTGTGTTTTGAGGGAAAAACATATAAGTAGCTAATGACTGTGGAATAAAACCTCATACTATCTAATAAAATGTTATAAGAATACTATAAGTCGGTGTTTTGAGGGAAAATAATATAAATAGATAATGATTGTGGAACAAATGTTTAATAAAACCTTATATTAACTAATAAATTCTTACTAGAATAATATAAGAGTATGTTTTGAGGAAAACCTATATAAGTAACTAACAAATGTTTAATAAAACTCATATAAGTAACTACTAGAATAAAATCTTATTTCAACTACTAAATTCTTATTAAAATACTATAAGAGTATGTTTTGAGGAAAACTCATATGAGTAACTGACAAATGTTTAATAAAACCTTATATTAACTAATAAATTCCTATTAGAATACAATAAGAGTGTGTTTTGAGGAAAACTCACATAAGTAACTAACAAATGTTTAATAAAACCTTATATTAACTAATAAATTCTTACTAGAATAATATAAGAGTATGTTTTGAGGAAAACTCATATAAGTAACTAACAAATGTTTAATAAAACCTTATATTAACTAATAAATTCCTATTAGAATACAATAAGAGTATGTTTTGAGGAAAACTCACATAAGTAACTAACAAATGTTTAATAAAACCTTATATTAACTAATAAATTCTTACTAGAATAATATAAGAGTATGTTTTGAGGAAAACTCGTATAACTAACTAACAAATGTTTAATAAAACCTTATATTAACTAATAAATATCTATTAGAATACTATAAGAGTATGTTTTGAGGAAAACTCATATACGTAACAAATAAATGTTTAATAAAACATTATTTTAACTACTAAATTCTTATTAGAATACTATAAGAGTATGTTTTGAAGAAAACTAATATAAGTAACGAATAAATGTTTAATAAAACCTTATTTTAACTACTAATTTCTTATTAAAATACTATAAGAGTATGTTTTGAGGAAAACTCATATAAATAACTAATAAATGTTAAGAAAAACTTATTTCAACTACTAAATTCCTATTAGAATACTATAAGAGTATGTTTTGAGGAAAACTAATATAATTAACGAATAAATGTTTAATAAAACCTTATATTAACTAATAAATTCTCATTAGAATACAATAAGAGTATGGTTTGAGGAAATCTCCTATAAGTAACTAACAAATGTTTAATAAAATCTTATATTAACTACTAAATTCTTATTAGAATACTATAAGAGTGTGTTTTGAGGAAAACTCATATAAGTTATGAACAAATATTTAATAAAACCTTATATTAACTAATAAATTATTATTAGAATACAATAAGATCGGGTATGTTTTTAGGAAACCTCATATAACTAACTAACAAATGTTTAACAAAACCTTATATTAACTACTAAATTCTTATTAGAATTCTATAAGAGTATGTTTTGAGGAAAACTCATATAAGTAACTAACAAATGTTTAATAAAACCTTATATTAACTAATAAATTTCCATTAGAATATTATAAGAGTATGTTTCGAGGAAAACTCATATACGTAAGGAATAAATGTTTAATAAAATCTTATATTAACTACTAAATTCTTATTAGAATTCTGCAAGAGTATGTTTTGAGGAAAACTCATATAAGTAACTAACAAAGGTTTAATAAAACATTATATTAACTACTAAATTATTATTAGAATATTATAAGATTATGTTTTGAGGAAAACTCGTATAAGTAACTAACAAATGTTTAATAAAACCTTACATTAACTAATAAATTTCTATTAGAATACTATAAGAGTATGTGTCGAGGAAAACTCATATACGTAACAAATAAATGTTTAATAAAACCTTATTTTAACTACTAAATTTTTATTAAAACACTATAAGAGTATGCTTTGAGGAAAATCCATATAAGTGACTAATAAATGTTTAATAAAACCTTATATTAAGTAATAAATTATTATTAGAATACTATAAGGGTATGTTTTGAGGAAAAATTATATAAGTAACTAATAAATATTGAATAACACCTTGTAGTAACTAATAAAATCGTAGAATACTATAAGAGTATGTTTTGAGGAAAACTCATAGAAGTAACTAATAAGTGTTGAATAAAATTTTATATTAAGTAATAATTTTTTTTATACCAAACCTATAAATATTAAAATTAAAATTTTAAAAATTCGCATAAGATACGGGTACTGAACTAGTTTAATGATGTTGGGTAAAATCTTATAAATACATACAGATATCAAATTAAATTCGATAAAAAATTATTTGAAATATATATTTAATAATAAATAGTTGTATTGATAGTTTTATTTTATAAATGTAAATTGCGAAGAAAAAAAATGTAATTCACACTATCGAATTTTTTTTTACCGCCATATGTATTTTTTAGTGCTAAATTTCCCCCTAAAATTTTGGGCCAAAATTTGAAGCGGACTCTAACCCTAAAATTCGCCGCTTCACAGATAGGCAAACTCCATGCCCGCTTTCCTCTCTCCCTCTTCGCTGATTCATTTTCTCTTCAGATGTGAGACTCCTGGCCGCTTCCTCTTCTTCGCGCTCGACCTTCTCGCTTCCATGGCTGCCACCATTCCTCGGTTCCTCCCTCTTGCTCATCCTCCCTCTCGTCCTTCCTTTGATTCTCATTCTGCAGCTCCCGCCGCTCCCTATAATTCAGAGTCTTCAGACCCCTCGTCGCTCCCCCATTCGTTGTTATCAACCCTAATTCAGACCCCTCGCCGCTCCCTCGTTCGTCGTTCTGCACTCTGGCGCCGGCGGTTAGATTGGAGAAGGCGGCATCAAGGAGATCGAACGAGGCGGGAGGGATTGAATTTTAACCTTCCTCGTTTCTTCGAATCTCCATGTCTGGACGAATTTGTTCGGTAATCTCTCTCTCTCTCTCTCTCTCTCTCTCTCTCTTGTCTTTCTCTTGTCTTTCTCTTGTCGGCAACTATGCATCTGTAAGTGACAGGATAAGAATCTCCATGTCTCAACTATGTAGTTGTCCTCTCCGCTACGCCGACTCCACCACCGCTCAGCCGCCGCTCAGTCGCCGACCGCCGATTCTCTGACGCCGTCTCCCCCGCCCCCTCCACCTGCGCTGTCTCACCCTCCGACTCGCTCCGCCTTTCCCTGGCCTTGAATCTCAAATCCTCCAAGGTTTTCCCTTCACTACTTTTTTCTTTTCCAATTTCTTGATTTTTAATACCTAATTTCGATTTCGTTTCATAAATTTCTGTTTCACATAAATTTCTTTTCACACATTTCGTTTCCAAGAGCATCATCAGGTATAAAATTTTGTTTCACAGATTGTCCAAAAAGATTGTTCACAGATTGTTCAATTGGTTCACATATTGTTCACAGACAGATTGTTCAATTGGTTCACATATTTTTCACAGACAGATTGTTTAATTGATTCACATATTTGTTCAATTTGTTCACATATTGTTCACAAATTTGATTTTTTAATACCTAATTTCAATTTTTCGATTTTGTTCAAAAAAGATTTGATTTTGTTCACAGATGTCAATTGGTTCAAGGAATGCTATAACACATGAGGGTTCAACTTATCTCTGAATCTTCCAAACAATGGGTGAGTTTTCTGTATTGGACCCTATATAAGCCTATTTTTTGCATAACATTTGAAGGCACTCATGTCCCAAACTTTTACGAGAACATACATGACTTAAAAACTGAATTAACTTGGTAACTAAAACAACATGAATTCGATCTCTTAACTATAAAATTTGATTATTTACACCCCTTTTGAAGGCATACAATTTCCTTATCACTACATATATGTATTGAACATGATGTTATGCTATTGCTGGCTAGTGTGTGATATAAGGTCATGTTTATCAGTTGTGATTTTTTAGTTGATAACTACGTAACAAGGTAGCTAATTTGTCATATCAGACACAATCAAAGACTAACCGTCTCGAAACCTATGATAATGCATGGAATGACCTTTTGTAAAGGTCTGTCTCGACAACTTTAATTTGATGATGAAATTCAATTTTGTTTTAGAATGTCTATGCTGAATTTGAATTTGATACACGGTCTCATTTGAAATTTGGTTGTAGAAAGAAATCAAACAATGCATTGTTAAGTTGTAGAAAGATATTGTTATGTCCATAACTAATTATGTTGGGATTTTTTGTGTGTTGTGTGTAGGGAAATGGAAGGTAGCATGTTATATCCATCTTAGTTAACAGATTTTTTAGATTTGGTTGAGGGGTAGATTGAGACCGAGTATGAGGAAGACTAAAGTGCAAGTTTCCAAGGCTTGCAATGGCATACTACAAGAAGAAGCTATTGTTGTGTATGTGACAAGGGGAAGGCGGTGGTTGTAGAAAGGTTCGTTGTCTCATTTTTGTTATGTAGGTGCTCCGACATCTCATTTGGGTGTCTTTGTCATATTCGTGCATGTTGAGACTTGTTGTATTGTTGACTTTTGAGTGTATTTTTTAGTGTATTTTGAATGGTGTAATTTATGGTTGTATTTTGGATGTGTTTGTATGACATGTTTGTAAAATAATATTAAATTTATTTCCTAGCTCATAGAACGAATAAGGCCACGGACATGGCCAGGAATAAAGTCACGAACTTAGCCATGAATACTGCCACGGGAATAGCTACAGACGTAGCCAACAATAAAGCCACGAACTAAGCCACTTAATTAGCCATGGCTGTTGCCACAAAATCAGCCACGATAGTCGCTCGACATCCCGCACGGGCCAAACCACGAAATCAGCCACGACATATATCGTGGCTAACTTCGTGGCTACAGCCACGGATGGCACGATCCCGAACCGGCCACGGACATAGCCACGGGTTTGTCAGATCGTGGCTATTAGCCACGAATATTGTGTTGGTGGCTGTTAGCGTCGAGGCATATAGCCTTGAATGGCGACGAACGTCAAATTCATGGCTATGCCTGTGGCTAAACCGTTTAGCCACGGAAATTCGTGGCCAATTCATGGCTATTTGACTGTGGCTATTTCCTGTGTTTTTGGTAGTGGGTAAGAAGTCCATTTTCTTCTCCTTTCACCTCCAAACTTCCCAAGTTATCTCATTGAATTAATATATAATCTATATCTATATATATATAGGGTGTGGTTCCAATGTGCACACCTCTTAGGATGTACCTTGTGCACAATTGTGGTCGTTGATCATGAGAAAATGGAAGGTTATGATTAAAATGAATTTTTCTTTTTCTTTTCCCAATTAAATGTGCGGGTCCCACGTGCAAAAATCAAACAACTCCCCTTGCCTGTGCATGAATGACCTCCTCCTCGTGCACACCTCTTAGGATGTACCTTTGTCTTTTTTTTTGGTAAGTTATTTTAAGTATTTTTTGGTAAGCTGCTTTATTTTAACCCCTTATTTCGATTGTTTTAAATTTTGCATTTCAGCCGAATAATATTATCTTATCTTTTTCCATCCAGTTTAAATGAAAAATTACCTATTCCACTGAATAATTTGTCATATGCTACCGAATAATGTTTTTTTTTGTTCATTCATTTCAAATAAAAAAAACCCAATTCCCTAAACAATACTTACGATTTATACGAATAATGTTTTATATTTCACTGAATAATATGTTATATTTCACAGAAAATGCTCATGCGATGAAGGGTTTTTATATTTTTTGTCAAACCGAAGACCCCATTACCGACAAATAATAAATTAGATTTCATCGAATAATTTTATAATTCATTACCACGAGTATTCGAAATTCGACACATACGTCTGAATAATTTATGACTAATTAATCAAATTATGCATCTTAAAAATCAAACACTATATACAACACATACATCCGAAAAATTCTTCGTTTTCCCTCGAATAATACGGGTCGATTAAATAACAACTTCCCCGATTATGTCAGAATTTCACACAAACTCAAACCTCAAACACCCCACCCCACCACCCGAGCGGAATCCCCTGTCACTTTGGGGACCCCTGTCCCTTTGGGGACAGGCCCCAGCCCCCTGATTTTCCTCCCCACCCCCCAAAATAAAAAGAAAATTAAATTAAAATTAAAGTAATGAGTTAAAAAGAAAAAAAAACTTAAAGAGTTTGTGAGAGGTACAGGCAGGAGACATGTAAAACTGGAACAGCAGATCCTCATCCCCACCCCGCCCACCCCCGGCCGGGATCACCTGTTCCCAAAGGGATAGGCCCCAGGCACAGGCAGGAGACATGTAAAACTGGAACAACAGATCCTCATCGCCCACCACCGGTCGGGATCACCTGTTCCTTCCCCATCCCCAAGATAAAAAAAAATGATTAAAATTTGTAAAAAAATAATAATAATAAAGGGTAGGACTTTGTGAGGAGGGACAGGGAGGCAGGGAGCTCCTCGGGACAGTGGATCCGCATTGGCCCACCCCCACCCCCCCTACCCTACCCTACCCAGCCCCATCCCGGATCACCCAATCACGTCGTCGAACACCCGGCGACGGTGCTGACGCTCGATCGCGCCTCCGGAGACCTCGACGCCAACTCAATTATCGAACCGGCGTTGATCTGGATATCGATCCGATTCGAATTAAACATCAGCCCAATCAAGAATGAGACACGATCCGGATCGGAGGTGACAAATTCGCAGTCGAAATAGGTCAATTGAAAGAGGGAGAGAAGGCGGGTTCGCAACAGGGAACACCACTTCTATCCTTGGAATTTCATGCATATTCCAAGCATCAACCAAGTAGATCTTGAACATGTTCAATCAATCAGAAATTGTTGGAGACTAGGAATTAAATTGATAGTGAACATACCACCAATTCTATTTCCTAACTTGAACTCTCTTTTCTATCGGGAAATAAATTAACGAGGACAGAATCGGGATCGGAAAAGAGGATATGAAGGAGGGTAGCCTCTGTTTTCCGTGAACCACCAACGCATACGTGAGTCGGGAGGAAAGAGATGAAGGTTCCACACGCGCAGGCTAATGATGTGTGAGCGGTTTTCAGAAAAATGGGTGCGGGACCCACTTGATTTTTATTTAAAAGAAAAAAGAAAACTCTCTTAATCTCCTCCATCCATCACAATCAATCCAATGGTTCACAATTGTGCACAAGGTACATTCTAAGGGGGGTCCAAATCTTCTTTTAATTAAGTATTGTGGGGGAGGGGAGGCTGGGGAACAAGAGGGGGGGTATATTTAAGGACAGGGGATTTCATTCTCTCTAACGGATAACGTGTTTACTTCCATTGTAGGCAATGTATTTGGGTTCAAAGCCCTGTGTGCTCTACATTTGGAGAATGTGCACAATTGATCCATACTCTCTATATATAAATATTTATATAATATATTAAGTCAAAGAGTTTTTTTTTAATGTTTATTTTCTCCTTGGATGATATAAATTTATATTGAGTTAAATCTTTTAAATAAAGTTACAATCGCTACATTGATAACTTAAAATTGTAACAAAACTTTCTTTCTAACAACCTTAAAATAATATATATAAGGGGTAAAAGGGTAATTCAAATTTACTTAATAAATTTTTAATGAAAACAAATAATGAGTGGTGTTTTTTAAATGAATGTATTTTAAAGGGTGATTTCCTGCAAACTATCCTATTTAAAGGGTGATTTTATGTAATTTTGCCTTTTCTTTTTTCTTTTTAGGAAGATAGAAAACTTTGCACGTTTGTACAATTGTACGTTCATGCTTCAAACCATATATTGTCACTGTCGGTACCGCTCGTCGAGTTTGTATAAATCACCAATACCCATCACACTGCAGAGAAAAAAAAATTAACAATAAAAAAATATCAATCATCAAACACTTTCAACTCCTCACTCAGACTTACAGTACCCTCTCTCCGAACTCGGAGAGAGAACGAGTGAGAGCGACCGGTCAATGGGGAGAAGACCTTGTTGCGTAAAGGAAGGGCTCAACCGCGGAGCTTGGACTCCAATGGAGGACAAGATCCTCACCGATTACATCGCCCTCCATGGCAAAGGCATATGGCGAGAAATCCCTCTTCATGCAGGTGTTCATCAACCTTATATATGTATAATATATGTATGTGAGGGTATGAAGCTCATCATATTAATATACTAACATGTTTGGGGAATTATTTACATATTAAAGGATTGAAACGATGCGGAAAGAGTTGCAGACTGCGATGGCTGAACTACTTAAAACCCGACATCAAGAGGGGAAACATAACTCGCGACGAAGAAGATCTCATCATCCGCCTTCATAAGCTTCTGGGCAATAGGTAATCAAGTACTGAAATCACAACATTTTCTTAATTTTTTTTTAAAAATAAAATAAAAATTACATAGTAGTATATAATTAATAAAGTTAGGAGTTATTTCTATGTATATAATTAATAAAGTTAGGAGTTATTTAAATGTTAATGTTGAGAATATAAGTTGAGTTGTGAGATAAGGATTCCACATTGATTAAAAATTGAATGCAAGTCTTGCATATAAGTCAGTCCACCTAACATTAATTGATTTTAGGATGGAACCTCACTCGGCTTGTGTGCTCAGCTTGATTGGTGCGCGTGATGCGCTTGGGTGTGCATGGCCCCCACGTCGTATATTACCCACCGTAATTTAACAGTTAATTATCCCACATTTACAAATACGGTAAGTGTCTAAGTGATATGAATGTACCTACCCTCGTAAATGTGTTGATTAGACAATGAAGCTAGTCTACTTTCCACTTTATTGTCAAATAATAGTATTGTACTAGTGTAGGTCATGCATTTTGTCTCTATGTATATTTTTTTTGAACTGGAAATTTTTTAGCAATATGGCACTCCTATATGCGCCAAGAGCATTCGATTTAAACGGATGAAATTGCGAAGCATAGAATCGCTAGGAGTCACATAGGCTGAGAAAGCAAAGTCCAGATGCGATAAATGGTCCGCAACGTGGTTTGCATCCTTATAGACATGACGAATCTCATAAGTTTGAAAGAATCCTAGGGAAACTAGACTGTCAGAGACAATCATCTCAGAATCTCCCGTACGCATTCCAATACCTTTGAGGCTATTGATAATGTTGATGTTATCACCTTTTATTGTTAGGTCAGTTATGTTTAGGCCCCGTGTCGTTGTGATTTCTTTCCATAGGGCGAAGCCCTCCGAACCAGCAATAGAGGAGATCGATGGGGGAAGGCCCAACACCAAAGAAAAGCGGAGTACCTCGATGATTTCTGATAATGAATCCATAGGAGCCCTTGGCGGATGAAGAGAGGGCTCCGTCAAAGTTGAGCTTGTATGTTTCCGCTCTTGGGGGTTGCCATTTTGTGTTCTTCCTTTTCCTTTTAGTAGTGGATGATTTCTTTTCGTCACCTTGGGTATGCTCCAAGATGTGGTCATTTTGCTTGGAGTATTTCCAAAGAAGGGTTTGCTCCTTTATGAAAGTTATTATACTTGTTGTATTCAGTTTGTGGTTGTTGAATAATGATTTGTTGCGGAAGTACCAAATACTCCACCACGCAAACGCTAATTTAGTAAACTGAGTAGTTCCAACTTCTTCTTTTATTTCTCGAAAGATACTATTTAAATCAGTTGTTTGGGCAAAACAGTTATTTAATTTCATTATTAGTGTGGGATCCAATGTTGTTATTGTACTTCTTCATATCGGGCAATCCTAAAGAAGGTGGATGAGATCTTCATAATTAGAGTCGCAGTGGGGGTAGGAAGTCGGTATTCCCATACCCCTAGAGGCGAGTCTTGCAGAGGTGGGTACTCCATTTTTTGTAATCTTCCATAGGAGCGTTTTGACCTTAGGTGGTACGTTAAGGTTCCAAATCCATCTCGTATATGATTTTTGGTGATTTTTCTTGGCATTGATCATCGCAGTTGCAAAACTGATAGAAAACCAGCCATTCTTCCTTCATTTCCAATATAGTCTATCAATATGTATGTGCTTTGGAATTGGGGTCGTTTCTATAGATTCTAATTTTGTCTCTATGTATGTTTTGGGCCTTTTTACTCTCACGAGTTCAGTTTTTATATAAAAAAAAATTAAAAGAATTCTTAGTACATGAATAATTGTATAGATTTGAACTGAAAATTTACCATACGTACAATTGATCAAGGGCGCTTGTGTGTTAGTAGCCTAGCAAATAAGTTGGAATTTCAATTCCATTTTAAAATCAATTTAGGATAAGTAAGAATATCCCACTAGCTTAGCTTATATATTAAGACGTACTTGTTTATTATTATCTTCAACGTGAGACTCTTTAATCCCTTCCTATATCTCAACATTGCCTCACGTTATTTCATTTTATGTTGTTGATGAATTAGATGGTCATTGATTGCCAGTAGGCTACCTGGGAGAACCGACAATGAAATAAAGAACTATTGGAACACCAGCATCGCAAAAAGAGTTCAAGACGACCGCAAAACAAAGCAGCTTCACTTCGACGACCAAAATAAGCTCCAGCCTCCTTCATCAGCCCATCGTCGCCACAAGAACAACAGCGAGCCATCAGCACCGACTTGCGTGGTCCGTACAAAGGCCAATGGCGAGAACAATGCATCAATTCATGAGACCATGGAAAACAACAACATGGCAGCCAATGACTCGTTGCGGATGAGCCCACATGGACAGAGAGTACTCGAGTCCGGGCCCAAGTGGGCCCTAGACGATTCTAACTCGTCGGATTTTAAGATGGACGCCGACATTGATGACCACATTATGTCCAAGGTTTTGGAGGCAGGATTTTCGCCATTCTCAAACCTTCAACAAGAAGGTGGATGCGAATTGATGTCGTCGCCTCTTTTAGACGAGAGCCTATTCTTTAACGAGGGTGTGCACATCGATTTGGATACAGATTGGATCGCGAACTTCCTCCAGTGGTAGTTCGTTCTAGAGCTAGACTAGTTGGCGGCTAAGGTTTCTAGCTAAGTAGTAACTTCTCTCTCTCTCTCTCTCTCTCTCTCTCTCTCTCTCTCTCTCTCTCTCTCTCTCTCTCTCTCTCTCTCTCTCTCTCTCTCTCTCTATATATATATATATATATATATATATATATATATATAGGGTAATGTTATAGTGAAATAGAAATTACGGTGCAACAGTGAAACGAATGAATATTGTGTCATATTTATTCTATTATATGAATATGAGCATATGAATTTTATGTTATGTCAATATGAATATGATGTGAATATGGATATATAAATATGATATTGTTTATATTCACATAATATAAAATGAATAATACCGCATTCATATTGATACACCATAATATTCACATATGCATATCCACACAACTCAATATTCATATTCATATTACACAATATTCATTCGTTACACCATTGCACCGTATTTTCCGTTTCACTAGAACTCTTGTCTTATATATAAATATAAGGCAAGAGTTCTAGTGTAATATGAATATATGTGTGTGTGTGTTAGGTAAGCAAGTCCAATCATTATATATACTTGGGGAATGTTAAATAAGATTTGGTTTGTTTTACCCTAGCTATGGAATACTGTAATATATAGTAGTAAATAAGATTTGATGTTATTTTGCTACTACGGCATAATAGTTAATAATTAAGATTTCATTCAACTATATATGGTATTGCAATCCGGATCTCCTATAACACCAAAAAATGTTAATTAATAATTAAGATTTCATTCAACTATATATGGTATTGCAGTCCGGATCTCCTACAACACCGAAAAATGTTAACTAATAATTGAGTAAGTTCGGATATTTACAAAGTTGAGTCAAATTAGAAAATGGACCCCATGATTATTATTTTTTTTGCAAAAAGTTAATTTGGGTGGTTTCGGTTGAGACGATTTTGGTGAACCATCGAATTAATAAGGAGAGAAGTAGTTGTTTATAGAGGTAGGGTGAAGGCCTACATTGACTTAAAATTTTGTGTTAAAGGTAGATGTAAGCTTTTATAATCATGAAAACTAAAGACAATGTGACACCACACTTGCTCTTTATGTGACGGGTGACTTATCATTGGACTAATTTCACAGGTTCTGCTAGCTCGAACCACACTACCAAGGACAAGGTATATATGCCTTTGAAACCAACGAACTCTTATAGAGGTAGTTATATATTGCCCACTAGCGTCATACTGCCATATAATTCATTGGCAACGAGAATCAAACACAAAACCTTTTAACGGAAAGTTGACCCTCCATACCAACGAAGCCAACACTTATTGATTTGGCTTAGGTTAGGACATTTGGAGTATATTCCACATTAGGTCAAGTCATAATTTGACCGAGTTATTAAAATTTACTGTATAATTTAAATAACTTGTGTGCAAATAATCAAATTTTATTGCAAGTGCATGTGGAGCCGGAACTATTCCCAGTTTAGTTATTTCAAGTCGAAGTCATGTTAGATCGATTCGGGTCGATTCAGATTCTGGTTGTTTCATTTATTGATTCAACATGTATCGAGTTAGTTTTTATATGATCAATTTAAGTTTAGGTATGATCTGGGTCCGATTCGGGCATGTTAATTAATTAGGCCGTCTTTGGCCACTCTTAGGTAACAATCCAACCCCGACATCTCCGATCAACCTAGCGACAAAGATCGAGCCTCCGATGAGTGAACACCAACATCCGATGGAGATCTCTGCTTCGCCTAGGTTTGCGCTTTCGTGTTTTGCTGCTTTCGTCTATCATCGTCTGATGACGACGTGGATTTCACCGACAATGAAGTCGAAAGAGCCAATGGCAGATATGCAAAAACTTGCGACGAATACGACAATTTTGAGTTCGATCTTTCGAATTCAACAACAGAGGATGGCAGATCCAGCCATGTATCTTGACTTCAATCCAAAAACCAGCCTGATATTATGGGCTTAATGTCGCAAGTCCATGCCTTTCTCCTTTTGTTTGTCTATTGCATATGCAAAAATGCATATTTTCCTTATGTTTGTGGATGGTTGATCAACTCATTAGATTTACCTTCTCGTGTGAAGTATGAAATACTAGATTTTTTTTAGTTTTGGCTGATGGCTTTTGGAATGATTGAATGAAGAAGAAAATGAACAAGAAGAAAAAAAAAAGAATCTATTCAGCAAACACATTGTCACCACGTGTCATTCTTAACTTATTCTTACCGACTAAGCTAGTAATTAAGGTTTCACACATTGGATGGTTTATTATAATATATTGTAATGCTTGAATCTTGACATGTATCAAGTTATTTTAATTTATTTAGATCTATTCACCAAACGTTACAATATGGGTTCATATATTGGAGGAATTTCTTATATTCATTGTTTTATGTATTGATTGCTACACCTTTTGAAAAGTGGGATATCAATTAGCATTCACTCTTATTAATTTAGATTTTTACAAGTAATTGCTGACAAATTTGGTAATATTACGTGTCAAATATCGTTGGCCATAAAGGTGTCACTGCCAGTGTTGTATTGTTGTACTTGGATAAGGGTGCTGATAATGTTGTATTGTTTTACTTGTATAGGCGTGTTGACATTGTTTTAGTTTGGAAAGGGGTGATGAAAATGACGACACATTTTTTTGTTATAAAAGATGCTAAATTTTCTTCACTTTAGCTGAGATAGAGAGAGTGATGTTGAGATACTGCATTGTTTTTTTGTCATAAAAAAGTTGAATTTTTTATATTAGTAAAAATATCAGTAGTCAATTTGTCCACATAGAAATTTCAATGGAGTTAGAATCGCAGCAATCCGTTTGTTAGCATAAAAATTTCAATGAAGTTAGAATATCAGCAGTCCGTTTATCAACATAAAAAAATTCAATAATAGTTCGAATGTCCGCATAAAAAAATTCGATGATAACAAAGAAAGAAAAAGGAAAAGGGAAAAGAAGGTAATGAGGGAAGAGAAGGGTAGAGGCATTTTGGTATTACTAAAATTTTAGGGAGAAAAAAATAAATATCCATATAATAAGACCTAATTAAGTAAATATCCACCAAGTTAACTTTATTTATTAAATGTCTGTTGGGCACCCTACCTCCTGCCTCGCTTCTCTCAAGATTGCATCACCCAACTTTTCTTGTGAAGCAAGTTCCGCATTCAACACATGAATTTCGCCCTCCTCGGGATTTCGATTACAATTTCTAATTGACAATATTGCTCGATCGATTTTGTTCAGGTATTTATTAGCACACGAAAACAATTCTTCATATATAAATCTCTTCAATATTAGCATACATATAAGTATTTCCCTTATAATATAGCACAAATACATGACATGTTTTTGTTTATCAGCACATATTTTGTCATATAGTCCTTTGTAAACATTTCAGGAATGGATAATATGTTGTTATAAACATTAAAATATGTTTTTCAGCGTATACACTTATCTTCCAATAATGTTGATAATCATACATATATACATCATCGTATATTTCAACATTAATATTTGTCATCATATGTGAATACAGGTTTAATCTCTCTCTCTCTCTCTCTCACACACACACACACATATCAACATATGTGAATTCAGAACTAATCACACACACATCAACATCATAAGTTAGTCAATTGTCAACATGCTTATGAAATTGTTCTCTTGGAAGCTCAAGCAGTGATGTCAACACACATTCTTACCGTTGTTTATGGGGGAGAACGGATAAATTGTAAAGGCTCGGGTTTTCATATCTTGATTTTCGGAAATTAAAAATGGATTTAAATAAGTTATTTCAAGAAAAACTCATACTCAACCTAACAAACCGGACATAAAACTCATGGAACGAAATTCTGACCTAAAATAAAATTTTGAAGACTAAATTGATATGGCGATATCCTTCCTCAAATTTTTGAAAATCTAATTGATCGAGAAAGCGGGAATTAGAAAACTAACTTTGGGAAACTAACTCTTGAGAATTTTGGGACTCGATTCGTGTGTTTGGGATTCAAGACTCTCGCCCTCACTCTCCCATGCCAAAGCCGAAAACCCTAACCCATGTTGGAGCCAAGAGGTATTTGAATCTGGTCAAAGATTCCCATTACCCAAAATAACTAAACATCCACCATTGCTTTTTCCACCTTCACATGCTTGCTTCCTCTTCTATGGCAATGAGACAAAATATTTTTCAACCCCTCCCTTGCCCATCTGATTGTGGCTGACCAAAGGCTCCTCTTTTTCTCTTTAAAATCAGATTTGGGAGACTTATCCCCTCACCACAAAACACAAAAGAAAACCTAGATCACAAAGCTCCAAAACCTTATCCCAAAAGTTCCAAAATCTTATCCTTTCACTCTTGTTCTTCCTCATCTTTCCTCCTCCACTTTTGTGAGATTCCAGCAGCCCCAAAGCTCTCCAATCCAGAAGCTAAACGCCATTACAACAACCCCAACAATACTTCCTTCATCCTCCTTTCCTCCATTGAAACCGAAAGCAAGAACTCTAAGCTCCATCTCCTCTTGTTTGGGTTCAAAGCAAGACAAGCTCCACCCTTCCTCTTCTCCTAGAAAACCAGAAGCTCCCTCGGCCTCTCCTCGACGTCTTCCAACCATAGGAACGAGCCCAACAGCCCGGAGAAGCCTCGAGAAGCCCTAGAAGACAACATCTCACCTTTTTCGATTTTAAGGAGTGGTAAGAGCTCGTTTTCCCTCCTTTCACCTCCTACTAACATAAAGGTCAGACTTTAACACCCCCACATGAATCCTAGGCATCCTCGCACAAGAACGAACCTAAACGGAGCCTGGATGAAGTTTCCAGAACAAACCAAAGGAAAAAGATGAAACTTAGGTGGGAATCCTCATTTCTCTTGATATTCTTGAGTTATGTGTGTACTAACATGGGTATTGATGTTGGGAAAGGGTTAGGTGATAGTCAAGAAGGCTAACAAAAGCAATCGAGGCCGAAAAAGGGCTTAAACATATGATTCAAGCCCAAACTCGCCATCGCGAGAAGGAACTCGTGGCCGCGAGTCAGAACAGGGTCTGAGGGTTCTAACTCGCTGCGGCGAGTGGCCTTTTCACCACAGTGAGTGAGATCTCTTGGGATTCCCTAGGGCTCCCCGTCCCATCACAGCGACACCCCTTGTCTCACGGGGTGCTTGTTGGGTTGGCTCGCGACGGCGAAAGCCTTTTTGTCACGGCGAGACGCCCATTGACCGAGAGTTTTAACTCCTTAATTCTCAAAGTTTTATCGAACGCTTTCAAGAACCGTATTTGATGATTTTGGGGATTTACATGACTGATCTAACGACTTGACTCGGGTTTTGAAAAACGAACTTCATGAGTATTTCAAGGTCAGAAGTCCTAATGTTTGACTCGGTTTTCAAAACGGTTTTTGAGACTAACTTGAGAATTTGACTTGATCAATGACTAACTAGCATGATGATATGATTGTTTGACTAACGGTCAAAATTAATAAATACTCTCTCCGTCCGATAATACATGGGTTTTTAGCTCATATCATGTCAATTAAGGAGACCTGTAACTAGTTAGTTAATAGAAAAAAGAAGTAGATAATTACCCTCAAAACCCATTTATTTTAAGGGTAATAATTACCCTAAATACATGGGTAATGTAAAAAGCACCAGCTTGTACTAGTTTTAGGGATAATAATCTATATCTATATATCTATCTATATAATATCTTAATTCAACACATTCTTAATTGAAGGGTTTTCAACTAATCATAATTTTTCTCTTATTATTTCTTTTTCTTTTTCTCTTTATCTCTTTAATGCATTTACATTTTGTCCCTTTTATTTTTTACTCATTCACTAACCAATCTATATCTATATCTATACAGTTTTCTATATTATTAAACTTTTCTATAATATTTTATTTTTATATATTATATTAAGTTAAAGCATTTTCAATATGAATGTTATTCTCTTATTGGATTTTTATCAAATTATATTTTTTTAAATCTTTTAAATAAGGTTAGAATGATTTACTACTATATTGTTATTCACATTATTTTTTACTGAGATATTCAATTTTTCTTCATTTTACTAACTAATGGAGTGGTTTAAAATATCTATATTTATGTATGCTACTTTGAATAATAAGATATTTTTCAAATAATTTTTTGAAAGATTTCTAAGATAAATTTATGGTAAACATTTTTTAAAATTTTGAAAGATTTTAAGTCTACCTTTATTGTTTTATCATAACTTTTGTTAATATTTTATAATATTAATTTGTTATATTATTAAAATTTGAGTGAGGCTCTTGGCAAGATATCAAAACGACTATTGACAAGATAATCTTTGTATAATTGCATAACAAGTCTTTTTCAATTCCACTGCCACTCAGAGATCTTCACCTTGTGACCCACATCACCTCCTTCAATTACTTTCGATTGATCCCAAAAGTTAGCACTCCCATCTAGATCCACACATTCATCTCTAAAATTGAAGGTCCTAGTCCCAATATGTATGTTTGAATCTCTACTATGCTTCTTATTATCACTAGAAATTGATTGCACAACCGACACCACTAAATTCAATCAGTCAGGCCAACAACCGGTGTAGCCACCTTCACCGACGAAATCTAATCAAAATCAAACGTACAACTTGAGGAATCGATTCAACCGGTGGACCGGTGTACACCAATGCAATGGAGTATTTAGGATTCACCTCACCACACTCGCTACTCGACTTTGATCACAAGATCGGCATGATCTTCCTCACCATTCTAACAAGAGAAACAAACGAATTTTGTAGAACATGTAGTTATTGTAGTGGTGCTCGGTCAATTTTACTGCCAAGTTAATCTCATTTGTAGATGGAGGACCATTTGGGCGATGAAACAATATACACCTAAGTACCTATAATATGTGACATTGCTTATAAGTTGCAAGAACCCCTAAATACTTTGGTATTTAGGTTTGGATCACTAGGCCTAAGAGTGATGACTATATTATATGTATTATCTGTATGTGTATTGTTTCATCATAGAATGGCTTGAATCGATTTTACAGATTTGGGCCTATTTGTGTTGGGTCGGATTTGTATGCTTCTCTTGTGGGCCATCTTTAGGTGAACGTTAAGGATCTCTTGTAACCCTAGCATTGTTAAGGGCTTTATAAGCTCTCCTCTTGGTTACTGTAGACCTTGAGGCTCATTTGTAAAACCCTAGTAGAGAGAGAGAGAGAGAGAGAGAGAGAGGGCGCGATGATAGCTCTAATGTGAGCTCAGCTAAGGAAGACGGTGGTCTGACAGGTGTCTCTGGTTTTTGACAACCCGATCTCCGTGAGGAACTTCATTGAAGTCCCTCAGTTGCCTTTTCAAGGGGCCTTCCTTTATCTCTTCTCTTCCATTTATGTATTTCTAGTTTGAGGTTCCTGGGTTGCTTGTTTTTGTGCTCTGCCGCCATAGCCAAACTTATAACTTAGTGGATAGTGGGATCGGATATCCCCTCTTGAGATCCCGTAGAGTAGGGTTTAACTTGAACTGCGTCAACAAATCTTGTGTTGTTTCTGGTCTTCGTTTATCAATTTCGTCTTTTATTTGCGTTTTAAGAGTGAAAATCGATCTTCAAATTGGTATCAGATCTAGGTTGGCTAGATCTGAGATTTTGGGTCTTTGACCTAGGGTTTCATATCTTCCTCTTGGTTACTGTGTGTTTTATCCTAGTTACTTGTGTGTTCTAGGGTTTTTTAGTGAGTCTTCTTCCTGAGTTTTTCCCTTTCTTCTGATTGCTAACTGTGAACTCTTTACAGGTACAATATGTTGGAGAATGCTATGAGAATCAAGTTGTTTGATGGAACGACTGATTTCTCTATATGACAGCTCAAGCTGAAGACCATACCTATTAAGGAAAAATGTCGGAAGACCGTACTGGGGGAGTACCCAGAAGGAGCTACTGAGGCAGCCAAGAAGGATCTTTATGAGACTGCCCACTCAGAGATCTTCATCAGGCTCTTCGATGATGTAGCTCATCAGGTTGTAAGTATCACTAGTCCAAAGGTCCTTTGGGACGCTTTGAAAACACTTTACCTAACTAAATCATTACCTAGCCGTATTGTCATCTTGTGGTGTTTGCTCAATTTCAAAATGGATACAAATCAGTCACTTCAATCTAACTTGGACAAGTTCTTAAGGATGACTAATAATGCATATGTAGATAGGCATTATAGAGTAGTTTTAGGGTCATTTAGACGTATATATTGCATTTTAAGGGGTAAGTTTACTTGTTTGCTCATTTGGTGCTTAAGTGCGGAATCTACACAAGTTTAGCAAGTAAATATTGCAGATTTCGAAGTTGAAGTAGCAAAGAGGTCATTCATGGGAGTCATATGGACCATATGGAGGCAAGGAACGACCTAGAGAAACAAGTTGGAATGCACAAGGAGGAGGCAAAGAACATGCAAGAGAAAAAAGGGCACCCACGGCCAGATGAACAAGGGGAGACCAGAAACCGCACTCGCGGCCACCAGGGCCGCACCTGCTTCTAGAATTCCTGGACACACTGCAGTAGCTGCATCCGCGGCCTAGTCGCGGTTTTTCTGGGCCGGTTCAACACCGATTTTCTACCCTTCTTAAGTTGGGTCTATCTTTTGGAAACACTTTCTAGGTTTTTTATGACGGTATTCTAAGGTATTTAAAGACGGAAATTAGTTGTTTTTAGGTTATCTTTTATCCTTTGAAGAATTGAGAAGCGACGTTTTAGAAGCATGAGCAACTAAACTCATCGTATTTTGCCTACGATCAAGACTTGGTTTTGTTGAATTGTGAGTTTGGAATTCTAGTTGTTTTCTATTATCTACTTCAACTTCTTTGTGCTTTAATTGCTTGTGGTGTTGATTCTACCTTGATTCGCAACCTCGTTAGAATTGCATCATTGCTAGGTTTTTAATTCATACGTTTGTGAAACATAATCCAAAGTAACAAATACAATTGAGTGGATCTCATAGAAAAGCTTGATTGTATATGAAGTTGGCTATAGGTTAAATGTTAGTTCTTTAGGGAATTAAGATTGCTTATAAGGTTTATATATCTTGAGACTTAGTGCTATTCCTAGGATTAAACCTTAATCCGTGTTAAGATTGCCTAGGAATAAGGGATTATTAGAACTCATATGACTAATAATCTATTTAAATCAAGATAAGAGTGATGATAGAAAAGATACAATTAGAAGGAAAAACTATGATCAAGTAGACGAACCAAAGTTGAGAATCGTAGGTGAAACATCTCATTCATCATTGTTTACAACCATCACCATTATTTACTTCTTCAATTTGTTTCATCTTTATATTTCTACAACCCCTTTTTTACTCTTGTTGGTGATTATAACGCATAAAGTAACGGTAGTTCCCTGTGGATCGACTCCGGACATACTAGCTATACTAGTTGGTTAGTTTGGATATTCTTTTGATAGGAATCCGGCGATTTTGTCTTGTCAAAATTTGGCGTCGTTGTCGGGGAGCTATTATTGTTCACTTTGTGTGTTGGATTACTAACTTAGGTGTGGACCACATCTATGGTCCGCACTCGTTCTACTAACTCATCTTTATTGTCTTTGGATTCAAAGATCGAGAGGACTCTCTCTAGATTGAGGCAAGAAGTTCGTGATCGCTTTCGCGAGCTACCTTTCGACCAAGGAGAAGAAGAAAATATAGAGATGGCTAACGAAGATAACCGAACTCTTAAGGAGCTCACAACACCGGACTTGGCCCAACAATCGTTGGCATTGCAATTCCCCGAACTTGGGGAAGGGGTGAACTTTGAGCTGAAGTCTGGGGTGATCCATCTCTTACCCAAATTTCATGGGTTGAGTGGTGAGGACCCCCACAAGCACTTGTCGGAATTTCATACTGTCGTGGTGGGAATGAAGTCGGGCAATGTCACAGAAGAGCAAATCAAATTGAGGGCATTCCCATTCACGCTAAAGGATATCGCTAATGAGTGGTTCTACTATTTGCCCTCAGGTAGTGCAAACACATGGATTGAATTGAAGCGTCTCTTCCTAGCAAAGTACTTTCATGCGACAAAGTTAAATAGCCTGAAAAAGGATATCAACAGCATCGAACAACAGGCTACAGAAACCATTTATGAGTACTTCGAGCGCTTCAAGAAGCTTTGCTCTAGCTGCCCTCACCATGGTTTTTCAAAGAAGGATTTGGTGCTCTTTCTATTCAATGGGTTGCTTGACGAGGAGTGCAAGACGATGAACTTCTCCTGTGGAGGAAATATTTTGAACAAAATACCCAATGCTATTTGGTAGGTGTTTTCAGAGCTTCCTGAGGGATCTAGACAATTCAGCAAAAGTGGACATGCGCATGGGGTGCTAGTAATTGACTCAAACTCCACTCTGCAGAGCGATATGGCGAAGATGAAAGAGATGATGAAATGGATGATGCTTGAAGGAAACCCACAACAACCTAAGGCATGTGGGCTCTGTTCTGATCCAAGTCATCCCATGGATGCTTGTCCCATGTTGTAGGAGCAAGAAATGGAGTTGAATGCAATGGGAGATTTTGTTCCACATGGGCAAAGGTATGGTAATTTTACTAACAATTTCAATTCAAATAACTATAATGTAGGTTACCAACAAGGCTATGGTATGAGGAACAATCCAAAACAACAACCTCCTTTCAATCAGCAGGGTGGACCCCAATACAGACAACAGTTTGATAACAGAAAGAGGGGTCCTCAACAAGGAGGCTCGTCCATTGAGGATACTCTCAAAGCTATCCTAGAACAGAACACTCAATTGGCACAAGCTAGCGTGGAAGGCAACAAAGAAACAAGTGAGCCCATTGGCTCAAACGGTGGGCAAACTACAAGCTCGAGACTCTGAAAAGCTACCGTCGCAAACGGTGGTGAACCCAAAGGAGAATGTCAGCGCCATCACCCTTAGGAGTGGCAATGAACTGTTTGACACTCCTCATGATGGAAAAGAGGATGGAAACAAGAAGGATGGGGATTCCCAGGTCGAAGAGAAGGAGAAATCTGAGATGGATGGACGTCACCAAGAGGCAGCACCCGCGGCCATCTATCCGGGGATGAAACTTCATCCAAAACTCCACATCTCAACATCTATCAACCTATCCCGCCCTTCCCGGATACTTTGAAGGAAGTTAGGAGACTGGAGAGCGACAAAGAAATCTTAGAAGCATTTAGCAAATGTGAGGTAAATATCCCTCTTCTAAAGCTCATTAAAAGTATTCCTCGATATGCTAAGCTTTTTAAGGAATTATGCACGATAAAGAGGAACCAAAAGTTGAAGGGGAAGCAAAAAGTACAAGTGAGTGAGAATGTATCCGATGTGTTTCGAAAGCGTTTGCCCGAGAAGTGTAGCGATCTAGGTATGTTCACCATCCCTTGTGCGATAGGTAAGACTAAGTTTGAAAGAGCTATGTTACACTTAGAAGCATCTATCAATGTTATACTTTACTCTCCCTATAAAACTCTAGGACTTGGTACTTTGCATGAAACAAGAGTAGTGATTCAACTAGCGGATCGCTCTCATATATATCCTAGAGGCTTTGTTGAGGATGTTCTTGTGATGGTTGACTCTTTGATCTTTCCTGCTGACTTTTTCGTTTTGGATATGGAACACGGTTCTCCTGACGCACCTATCCTCTTGGGTAGACCTTTCATAAACACCGCCAGAACGAAAATTGATGTTCATGTTGGCTCTCTTACTATGGAATTTGATGGTGTGAAGGTAGAGTATAGTATTTTTGATGCCATGAAGTTTCCTTCAGAGAATCATTCCTTATGGTTTCTTGATGTTATAGAGCCATGTGTTGAAGATATGCTTGAGATTAGTAATGATGATGATCTACATGTGGTATTAGAGGCTCCTCTGGAGGAGCTTGCCATTGATTATGTTATTTCTACTAACCTGCAGGAGACTCTGATGGAGCTAATGGCTCAACCGGCTTATACTTCCCTCTATAACGGGGGACCTTATGAACTAACTCTCCCGAAGGAAAAGCTCCTTCCTTCTATTTTGCAGGCACCTGAAGTTGAGCTCAAACCTTTGCCATATCACCTCAAGTACGCATTCTTTGTGGATGGTGATACGTTTCCCGTCATCATATCGAACAAGCTCAACAAAAACCAAGAGGAGAGGTTAATTGCGGTGCTAAAGGAGAACAAGACAGCTCTGGGGTGGACAATAGCAGACATCAAAGGGATTAGTCTTGCCATGTGTATGGAATGGATTCTTCTAGAGGATGGAGCCAAGCCATCACGACAACCACAAAGGAGGCTCAACCCGCCGGTGATGGAGGTGGTGAAGAAAGAGGTGCTGAAACTCCTTCAAGACGGCATGATTTACCCCATTTCGGATAGCAACTGGGTGAGTCTAACACAAGTGGTGCCTAAGAAATGAGGTGTCACAGTGTTAGAGAACAAGGAGGGTGAGATAGTTCCTACACGAGTCCAAACGGGCTGGAGAGTATGTATCGATTACCACAAGCTGAATGCGGTGACTCGTAAGGATCACTTCCCCCTTCCTTTCATTGATCAAATGCTTGAGCGCCTTGCTAGGCGCTCCTTTTATTTTTTCTTAGATGGCTACTCAGGGTATTTCTAGATTTCCATTGCACCATAGGACCAAGACAAAACGACATTTACATGTTCTTTTGGCACATTCGCATACCGCAGAATCCCATTTGGATTGTGTAACGCACCCGGTACTTTCCAAAGGTGTATGGTAAGCATATTTTCTGAGTATATTGAGCACTTTATAGAGGTTTTCATGGATGATTTCACAGTCCATGGAAATGATTTTGATTCTTGCTTGCACCATCTAACATTGGTACTTAAGAGATGTGTAGAGACCAATCTAGTCCTCAATTCTGAAAAATGTCACTTTATGGTTGAGCAGGGAATCGTTCTAGGCCACATTGTCTCCCGAAAGGGAATTGAAGTTGATAAGGAAAAGATTGATATCATTCAATCCTTGTCTTATCCTATTAATGTGCGAGAAATTTTCTTTTTCCTTGGTCATGCAGGCTTCTATCGCAGGTTCATCAAGGATTTTTCGAAGATTACCGCACCATTATGTCAAGTTTTAAAGAAGGAGGCAACATTTGAATTTGACAACAAATGTAAGGAGGCATTCAATGAGTTAAGGACGAGTCTTACAAGTGCACCTATCATCCAAGCTCCGGATTGGTCCAAGCCGTTTGAGTTGATGTGCGACGTAAGTGACTATGCGGTGGGAGCTATGCTTGGGCAGAAGATTGAACGAGCTTCGCATGTGATTTACTATGCATCCATGATGCTAAACGGAGCTCAACGGAACTACACAGCCACGAAGAAAGAGCTCTTAGCTGTGGTGTTTGCCTTGGAGAAGTTCATACCCTACTTAATTACTTGGCGCTAAGGTAATTATTTACACTGACCATGCAGCACTTCGTTATCTTTTGACGAAGAAAGAATTCAAGCCAGGGTTGATCCGGTGGATATTACGCTTGAGTGAGTTTGATGTGGAGGTCAAAGATAAAAAGGGCGCCGAGAATCTTGTAGCTGACCATCTAAGCCGATTACTACATGTGAATGGAGTGGGAGAACACCCACTCATCCTTGGCCAATTTCCTGACGAAAGTCTAATGCAAATCTCGGACTCTTTAGAAAACTGCACCCGCGGTCCAGAAATCGCACCCACGGCCAATATAGGGGAGGGTTCTGGAATGGCAGCACCCGTGGCCCAGGGGCAGCACCCGCGGCAATCCTTGCATCTGACTCTTTTGACTCTCTGATGATGTTGTTGACGGCGGCACACACTCCTAAACCATGGTATGCGGATATCGTGAATTTTATTGTAACGGGAGTGTTCCCGCCAAACTTTCCAAAGGCCAAGAAAGACAATATTCATCATGATGCTCGGTACTATGTGTAGGATGCCCCTCTCCTATGGAAGCATTGTACGGATCAGGTAATTCGTCGATGTCTTCCCGACGACGAGATACTTTTTGTCCTTGAGTTTTACCATTCACGTGCTTATGGTGGTCATTTTGGACCCCGAAAAAACCGCTAGAAAAGTGCTCGATTTAGGATTCTTTTGGACTTATATTTTTCGTGATGCTCATGCTTATTGTAAATCTTGCGATCGATGCCAACGAGTAGGGAACTTGTCAGGCAGAAATGAAATGCCCCAAATGCGCTTGATGTTTGGGGAATTGATTTTATAGGGCCTTTCCCTAACTCCTTTGGGAACCTTTATATATTACTTGTGGTGGATTATGTCTCCAAGTGGGTGGAGGCAAAAGCCACAAAAACTGATGATTCACGAGTTGTTGCAGGGTTCTTGAAGGATCTCTTTTCTAGATTCGGTGTGCCACGACCATTGATAAGCGACAGGGGGACACACTTTTGCAATAAAACGGTGAGTGCTTTACTCAAGAAATAACATGTGACACAAAAGGTGTCCACCGCCTACCACCCCCAAACCAATGGGCAAGCCGAGGTCTCAAATCACGAAATCAAAACAATCTTGGAAAAGACGGTTGCCCCTAATCGTAAGGATTGGAGTTTGAGATTGGATGATGCATTGTGGGCCTATCGTACGGCATAAAAGGCCCCGATTGGTATGTCACCATACCGATTGGTGTATGGAAAAGCGTGTCATCTTCCAGTCGAGCTCCAACACAAGGCCTATTGGGCGGTGAAGAAGTGCAACATGAGGATCAATGAAGTTGGCGAGTTCCAAAAGCTCCAAATTCAGGAGTTGGAGGAATTGAGATGGGATGCTTATGACAACGCTGTCAACTACAAGGACAAGACCAAAGCTTGGCACGACAAGCACATATCGAGGAGAGATTTCAAGGTGGGGGGTAAAGTCCTTCTCTATCAATCCAGCCTTACACTTTTCCCTGGAAAGCTTCGCTCTCGTTGGGCATGCCCTTACACCATCGTCCATATCTTCCCACATGGAGCGGTGAACATCAAAGATGAGAAAAGCGGCGTCGTGTTCAAGGTAAATGGTCATAGGCTTAAAATTTACTTTGATGGTTTCTCCACAGACACAGAAGAGGAGATGGTTCTTCAAGAGCAAGCTGAAGAGGCTCAGTGAGGAGCCATTACGTCGAGCCAACGACAAGAAACAAAGGCGCTTCTTGTGAGGCAACCCGAGGTAAGTAGACTATAAGTTTTCTTTTCTCTATTAATTTTTCATTTTTCTTAGCATAACTAGAACTGTCGTCGATTTTAGTAAGTTGTTTTCCGCCATGTTAGACTAATCTTTTAGGGGGAAGAACGAAGAAGCTAGGAAAGGCAACGCTTCGGAAAGGCAGTGGCCGCAGCAAATCTGGGCAACATCACTGAAACTGCACCCGCGGCCAGAAATCGCACCCGCGACATCTAAGGTAAAAAAAAAGGAAGAAAAGTTGACTTCGTGGGGCCTACCTAAGCTTCTTGTTGACTACATCACGAGAAGGAAGCTCCCTTTTATTTCTATCTTTCTTGTCTTTTCTTTTCTTTTTTTGATACAGGCGAGAATTTGGGGGTGTCAACTACGGTTGTACCACCACCCAATACAGTCCCTGCGGACGAGAGTTTGAAACTCTAAATCTGAACTCCATGGCGACGAGGCGGACTCCAAAGCCATACGAGTAAGTCGATCAGCCGCCTTGTTTGCCTCCTTGAAAATGTGGGTCACAGAAAACGTCTCGAACAAGCCGAGCAAACGAAGAGCATCCGACATAAGGATTTCGATCTCCTAGGGTATCGACCACGCACCATTGTTCGCATTCACAATCGCGAGAAAATCACCCTCCACCGTAACTCTTCGGATTCCCAGCCTTCGAGCTTCCAACAAGCCGAGCTGAAGACCCACAGCCTCAGCCTGGATCACAGACATCGCCCCGCATCTTCTGGCATCGCAAGCAAGCACCCTGCCGTCATCATCTATGATAACAAACCCTGTAGAAGCAGAACCAGAAAGAGATTTTGCGCCCTAAAAATTAAGTTTAAGACACCATTATCAGGTCTACGCCATCTAATGGCATTCCTTTTGCGAGGGTTGTCTCTAGGTTTGACTCTCGTTGTTTTTCCATCTTTTTCATCTGAATTGTCTTGTTTAGTTTTTTTTTCCACTTTTTCATGTGGTATTTGATTATGGCTACCAATTCGTCTATTGTTCGTAAGCTCTGGTTGTTGAATATAATCTTGTTTCTTTTCGTCCAAATGCACCACCAAGAGAAAGCCAAGATAGCCTTTTGCTCTTGGTTTAGTTGTTGAAATATTTCGTTTGTTATAGTCTTTATACTTTGATTACTTTTATCAACACTTCCTATTTTTCGTTCAATATCTCTATCCGGAGCTCCAATGGTTCTTAAAGTTGTCGGACACTCTGTGAGGAGATGGATAGCGTCTTCCTCCTTAGAGTTAGAGAAAATACAATACATGGGCGTGTGTATCCCTTTGTTTCAGAGCTTAGATTTAGTAGGTAATCCATCCAATCCTACTTTCCATAGGAAATTCCCTATCTTTGGTGAGCATTCAACTTTCCATATTCCAGAGAATAATTCAATCTCATTGTCATTTGATTTCGTGATTAATTTCAAGGCACTTGATGTTGAGAACCAACCATCGGAGCTAGGTTTCCAATAGAGCATATCTTCAATTTCCTACGAAGGTAGGGGGATACTTGTAATTGTCTCTATAAGGTCCGAAGGTAGAATTTCTCGAATCTTTTGTACATTCCATGTCTTATTTGGTAGGATATAGTTTTCAACTCTTTCTTGATCATCAATCTGACGGATTAGTCTATGATCCTTAAGCTTTCTATCATCATTTAGTCATTTATCCTTCCAGAATCTAATCGTCTTTCCATTTCCAACTTGCCAGATGAGTGATGTCCACTAAAATAGCCATGTTTTTATGCACATTTTAGCACCATATTCTATATACTTTGCATATTTCGGGCTGGGAATATGTTGAATTTATGTAACATGTGCTTATTTGCAAGAAATAGAGGTCTACATAAGTTTTGGTTTAATATTGCAGAATTTGGAGCCATTCCGGGACAAAACCAAGAAAAGGAGACGAAAGCTAAAAGTTACTCGATCTCGAGGACATTTTTTCGATATCGACAAAAATGGTGAAGTAGAGCACTGGTCGAGGAGAAACTGCTCGAGGCACTAAGAGAAGAAGGTAACTCGAGTTCAAGACATTACTCGATATCGAGTAAATTACTCGATATCGACAGAGGATGTGAACCAAGGTTGATCGAGGAAAGCCTGATCGAGAAGCACAGCTGAGGAACAAGCCAAACCGAGTTACAGTTTTTACTCGATATCGACATAATTCCTCGATATCGACTAAGTCCAGCAGCCACACCTGATCGAGGATCCGAGGATGAGCTACTCGAGTTAGCCAGACAAGCCGAGATCGATAACAAGACTCCTCGATATCGAGCAAAATTCATCGATATCGACAAGACCAAGACCACTTGTCTGAGCCAGATCGGGGAGAAGTTACTCGAGCAAGCCAGTAACCCAAAGTCGACGACACATTTCCTCGATATCGAGGAAATTACTCGATATCGAGGAAATTACTCGATATCGAGCAGAAAGTTCCTGGGCCGCGTTACGCGGTTGGGCTGTCCGAGTCGAGTTGGGCTTGCTTGGGAGCGAAGGAGTCCGAGTCTATCAAAGATCTGTCAAGTCTATCAAGGTTTATCCATGGAGAGAGGATCTATCCACACATGAAGATATTTAGATATTTTAGATATATTTCCTTTTATGATAAATGTTCATTTTATTAAAGTTTTATCTTTAGATATTAGATAGATATTTCCTTCCTACATTAGCAAGGATTGGAAAGCCTATAAATAGAGCCTTAGGGGGCTGATTTTCATTCATTCAATTCAGAAGGTAGAGAAGTAGTTCCACAGAGAAGTTTAGGAGTTCAAAGGTTTTAGGGTTTTGGCATTCAACGAAAGTTGGAGGGCCGGGATTGTAAAGACTTTGAATTTAGTTTATGCAAGTTATTTCTTTTCAATCAATGTCTACAATTGCGATGAGTCGCGAGTAGTCCACCTACTTCTAGGGTTAGGGCGAGCCCGACGATAGCCCTGCGTGTTTGAGGTAAAGATCCGACTTTTGTCATGTATTGAGCATTTATTACCTTTTATGTGTTTATTACTCATTCAATGGAGATCCATGCTAACAACTTGGATTGTAAACCTAAAATCGGTAGATACAATTAGGGTTTCTTGAAAGAGTTGTCTAATTGTTGGAAAAGGTGAAAGCTTGATTCTTCGATGCGATTGCATGATTATTTCTTTATCTTGCCTTATGCATGCTTGGTTATTGTCATTGCAAACCCTAATCTTGGAAGTTCTCTTTCATTCATCGGTTAAAGTTCAAAGATTTTGGATTTAAATTTAGTTTCTTCCCTCCTCGATCTCGACCAGTTTTGGTCGATATCGACTACTGACCTTCGATCCTAGAACGTTGTAGCTTCTGGTTTGCAGGAACTCGACCAAGGCTAATTCGACGTCGACAAAGTTTACTCGATATCGAGTAAATCTACTCAATATCGACAACATCCAGTGACTGCTGCTACTCTGTTCGACTTATCCGATCTTCTGTCGACTAAACCCTAGTCGAGATCGAGGTAATCTGTTGTCGATTTCTGTTCGTGAGATTTCTCTGCTGCCTAGGATCCGCTGACCAGCTTCCTTGAGGATCGAACCTGACTCTCTCTTGCTACACCAAGAGGGAGTCTTGAACATTATTTGTTGGGATCCAATCGGTTTGCTTTATTTTATTCATATTTAATTTGCATTCTCGATTTCCTCTTACAACAAATTGGCGCCGTTGCCGGGGAAGCAATCATTCGCGCCTTAGGTAGTTAAATCTCACGTTAATTTGCTTTGAGTTACTTCGCAGGTGTATGCGCCATTCTGGTCAACGACCTGAGTTTGACTGCTTAGACGAACCGGAACGCCTTTTACACGTCCACGCTAAACTAAAAAGAGTCATGGCGGCCGCAAAAACACAAGAACAGTTGATAGAGAGGCTTTAGAGGGAACTAGCCGCCAACAATGCTGCTCTCGCCATTGAGAGGGAAGGCAGGGAACAGGAAGCTGAGCGAAGGAGGCAAGCAGAAGCTGAGCTTGCCCAATACCCTACCACTGCAGAGGATTACATGCACCCGACTCTCGTCGTGCATGAATCGGCCATTCTAATCCCTCAAAATATTTTTGAAATTCGCACTCACTTCCTTATTGAACTTAAAAACAATGCTTTTCATGGAAGATTTAATGAATGCCCTCTTGAGCATATTACCAATTTTTCTGACATGTGTCGTACTCTTGCTGAAGGTACTACTCTAGAATATGTCAAGATGAAGGCTTTTCGTTGGTCTCTCGCCGGTCCTGCATTGAAGTGGCTAGAAGGACTGAAACCATGATCCCTCACAACATGGGCTCAAGTAGAACAGGAATTTCTCAACAAATTCTTTCCTCCTGCCAAGACAGCACTCCTCCGCCAGAAGATCACAACTTTCAAACAGAAGTTTGGGGAGCCGCTGGCAAAAGCATGGGAACGTTATAAGGAACTACTATGATCTTGCCCTACTCATGGACAGCCACCCTATGTCATTCAGGAGATCTTCTTCAATTCTCTTGATCAAGTCACTAAGGATAGGATCAATCAGTATACTCGATATGAGTATCTGACGATGCCACCAGCTGACGCATGGGGTGTACTCGACAAGCTCACCAACTACGATAACAAATATGGGGCTTCAACAAACTATGATGAAGATGCCTATGCCAGACCAGCCCCATCCATGCCTCTCTATGAGCCTTCCAAAGAGATTGACCCAGATGTCAGGGAGCAGTACTACAGAGATCAAAATCGCAAGCTCCTCAAGCAAGTCAAGTACCTTTCCATCAACCAGCCCTGCATCGAATGCGGATCACATCGGCACACCACTACTGAGTGCCCACACACGGAGCAAGTCAGGATGGCAGAAAAACACGAAGAGTTAGCTTATGCAAGGGGTCCCAATCGCTATATGGGGGACCAAAGGTTTCAGCAACCACAATGGAACCAAGGTGCCCCTAGGAACCCCCAACCATACAGAGCTCCAGGACATCCAGAAAGGGATCAACCGAAGGATGATCTACAGATGATCCTGGATGAGATGCGCCGAAGTCATGCACAACAGTAGCGGTCTACAAGCGCCATCAATTATCAACTCCAGAATTTCAACACAAGATTTGGAGAGCTGGATATCTGGAAGAGAGAATAGAGACCCAGATGGGCCAATTCGCGGCCCAAATTTCACGACCGACCGGGCAACTCCCTGGGCAAACAGAACCAAATCCTAAAGGGAAGACTGGACACGTCGTAGCTGTAAAACTCGAGAGCGGGCACCAATTACGCGAGCCAGAAGTCGAAAAGCACCAGGACAAATCAGAGCAACAACTCGACAACGAGCAGCAGCAACTCGATGTCGACCAAACCTTGGTCGATATTGACAAAAATCTACTCGACATGGAGGAGAAGCCAAGCTCGGACTCGTCTGCACAGCTCAGCAACCCAAAATCGACAACTTTAGTCGATGTCGACCAAACCCTTGTCGATATCGACGAAAAAGTGGTCGATGTCGAGGACTCTGCAACACCTCCGACATCTGTTCTGGCTCCGAAGCAGAAAAAGACACTGCCTTTCCCTTCCAAGGCGCTAAAAGATCCTACTGCATGTAAGTTTAAACGTTTTGTTAATATGCTTCGAGAACTGAATGTCTCAATTCCTTTTACAGAAGATTTGCAAGAGATGCCTGCTTATGTCAAATTCCTCAAGGAGATCCTGAGCAACAAGCGATCCATCTCAGAAATCGTCAGCGAATGCAAAGATCTCCACTTCCCTGAGAAGAGACCTGACCCTGGTAAGTTTTCTGTTACTGTGGGATTTGGACAATATAAATATGAGTCCTTGTGTGATTTAGGAGCAAGTGTGAGTATCATGCCCTTATCAATCTGGCGGAAGGTGGAGATAGGGTTTATAGAGCCTGTGGATGCCAAGCTATACATGGCAAATAATACAGTAGTCATCCCTACAGGTATGGTTGAAAATGTCCCTGTCCAGGTTGGTAAATTCTTTATTCGAGCTGATTTCCTTATTATAGATTGTGCTAAAGATCCTACTAGCCTTATTATTCTTGGTAGACCATTCCTAGCTATTGCAGATGCCAAGATTAGTGTCAAACACCGATTGCTCACCTTCACAATAGGCGATGAGATCTTAGATTTCTCTTTTGGCCCTGCAAAAGAGGAAATTTCATGGCTAGAGGTAAAAAGCATCAGCAACCATGGGATCAAGCAAACAACGGATGAAGGCACCAAAATTCTGCTCGACATCGACAAAGGCTCCTTGATGTCGACCAAAGTGCTACTCGATGTCGACCAATCTTCCTCGACATCGACTTCCCCTGCTGAGCACAAGACTTGCCAAGAACCTAAGTATGGGGTCCCTGTACTCGATGCCGACCAGTCTTACTCGACATCGACCAACCCTAAGCCCGAATATTTCTGTTTTGGGCCCAAAAAGGTAAGTTCAGGTATGAGTTCTACTCCTCCTCAGTCCATTAAGAAATTTATAAATAATTTAAGGGGAGGTAAGGCCCCGTGACGAGAGAATCTGCGGAGAATGAGAGCTGGAAAGAAAAGGAAGGGAGAAAAGGGAGACTATGCAAGCAATCACCTATCAGCCGAGCTTGCATACTACAATCAGGACCTAGATGATCTAGGAGAAGGTCCAAGCACAAAGGGGGCCCACATTGACGGTCCTTGAGCACAAATAGAGAAGTCATCCTAGCGACTCTAAAATCTAGAGCATGTATATAAAACTTTTAAATTTTGGGAATTTGGAACTTTGATTTTGGTTTTGGTTTTTTAGTTTAGAATACTTCATGTGGAAAGTCTTGTCTTCGTGTGAAATCTAACACTTTTAGGTCGGCAAGCATAAAAAGATCGCGAAAGGTGGACTAAAGAAGTCCCTGAAAGATAGTCGAAATCGACTAGGCCAGTCGAGAACGGCCAAGAGGAGCAGCCCAGTTTTCCTCAAAATCGAGTAGGCCAACTAGACATCGACCAAGTCAGAAAGCTCCTCGACTTCAGCATTCCACTCGAGACTGACGGTTTCCTCGATATCGACTAACCCAGTTCCTCGCCAGGCTCTGTATTGCCTTCCTCGATGCATTATTCGGTGAGTTCCTTCCTTTACTCTTGTTTTTATTTGATTTTATATAGTGGGGAAACTGTATATTTTAAGTATGGGGTGGGGGAAGAGCTCATTATCATTATTATATGTTTTATTCTTGTTTTTGGTTTTACATGGTGAAATTTTGAGTAAAATTTTAAAATTTTATGCATAAGGCTAAAACTCAAAATTCTATGAGACATCTCCCATTGCTTATAAATTGTCTAAAGAAATAGTGTCATGGAAGCTTTAATTGAACTCGACGATGCAAAATTGGATTCATTAGAGATATAGCATGAAATTGCCTAGTAAAGGGAAGTCACAATGAAGTGCATTATTTCTTGAAAACCATGAAAGGAGGTAAAATTTGAAATTGCTTTTGACATGTTGCATGATAAAAGGATGGAGGACTTTACGTTTCCATAAATGCTCATATTGTTGCAATCATAGCCTTACCTATGCTTATGCATCACAAAAGCCATATTATGCCTTATTTCATATTATACTCCACATGATCTAAATATTTTCCATTCTTTACCTTATTTCCTATCCGGGGATTATGTTGAGAATGAAAGTTACATTATGGAGATTTTCATATGGTGATTGTGTTGTTATCATTATTAGAGTTTTGGTAGGAAATTGTTTGAAATATATGGAAAATTTAATGAGTGAAAGAAAATCTGATCACCTTAGGAGATAAAGGTAGATCACCCCTGCTTGCTGAGATAATAGTTCAATGAGATGGGACACACAGGTGAAGAGTCCAAATCACTAAGTATCTGGGGCCATTCATGACACCCATATTTGCGACTCGCGAGAAGGTAGTGTTGAGGTTAGAGAGGTAAAACCATTATTATTGACAAAAGCATTATGAAAAGTGATGAGTCTTATGAAAAGGAATGTGGTTGAGAAAGTTTGGAAATAAAACATTTCCCCGGATTTAACACCACATGGCCAAAAATTGCCCACCTTTAGCCTTTTTCCAAATCTACTCCTTATTGAGCTTAAATTAAAGTCCTCTTGATTATTAATACTTTGTCACTTATGAATTGTTTTGCATTACCCTCCTTTTGTGAGTAGATGTTGCTTTTATTTTTGCACATGCATGGATTTGTGGCACAAGTACCTTTTCGATGATGGTAATTGATTGCAGGGTTATATAAGAACGAATCTATGATGTTGAGAGTTTTAAATTCTTCCCCTAAATGACCATCCAAGTTATTTCTTGGGGACAAGCAAGCTTAAGTATGGGGTGATTTGATGTCCACTAAAATAGCCATGTTTTTATGCACATTTTAGCTCCATATTCTATATACTTTGCATATTTCGGGCTGGGAATATGTTGAATTTATGTAACATGTGCTTATTTGCAAGAAATAGAGGTCTACATAAGTTTTGGTTTAATATTGCAGAATTTGGAGCCATTCCGGGACAAAACCAAGAAAAGGAGACGAAAGCTAAAAGTTACTCGATCTCGAGGACATTTTCTCGATATCGACAAAAATGGTGAAGTAGAGCACTGGTCGAGGAGAAACTGCTCGAGGCACTAAGAGAAGAAGGTAACTCGAGTTCAGGACATTACTCGATATCGAGTAAATTACTCGATATCGACAGAGGATGTGAACCAAGGTTGATCGAGGAAAGCCTGATCGAGAAGCACAGCTGAGGAACAAGCCAAATCGAGTTACAGTTTTTACTCGATATCGACATAATTCCTCGATATCGACTAAGTCCAGCAGCCACACCTGATCGAGGATCCGAGGATGAGCTACTCGAGTTAGCCAGACAAGCCGAGATCGATAACAAGACTCCTCGATATCGAGCAAAATTCATCGATATCGACAAGACCAAGACCACTTGTCTGAGCCAGATCGGGGAGAAGTTACTCGAGCAAGCCAGCAACCCAAAGTCGACGACACATTTCCTCGATATCGAGGAAATTACTCGATATCGAGCAGAAAGTTCCTAGGCCGCGTTACGCGGTTGGGCTGTCCGAGTCGAGTTGGGCTTGCTTGGGAGCGAAGGAGCCCGAGTCTATCAAAGATCTGTCAAGTCTATCAAGGTTTATCCATGGAGAGAGGATCTATCCACACATGAAGATATTTAGATATTTTAGATATATTTCCTTTTATGATAAATGTTCCTTTTATTAAAGTTTTATCTTTAGATATTAGATAGATATTTCCTTCCTACATTAGCAAGGATTGGAAAGCCTATAAATAGAGCCTTAGGGGGCTGATTTTCATTCATTCAATTCAGAAGGTAGAGAAGTAGTTCCACAGAGAAGTTTAGGAGTTCAAAGGTTTTAGGGTTTTGGCATTCAACGAAAGTTGGAGGGCCGGGATTGTAAAGACTTTGAATTTAGTTTATGCAAGTTATTTCTTTTCAATCAATGTCTACAATTGCGATGAGGCGTGAGTAGTCCACCTACTTCTAGGGTTAGGGCGAGCCCGGTGATAGCCCTGCGTGTTTGAGGTAAAGATCCGACTTTTATCATGTATTGAGCATCTACTACCTTTTATGTGTTTATTACCCATTCAATGGAGATCCATGCTAACAACTTGGATTGTAAACCTAAAATCGGTAGATACAATTAGGGTTTCTTGAAAGAGTTGTCTAATTGTTGGAAAAGGCGAAAGCTTGATTCTTCGATGCGATTGCATGATTATTTCTTTATCTTGCCTTATGCATGCTTGGTTATTGTCGTTGCAAACCCTAATCTTGGAAGTTCTCTTTCATTCATCGGTTAAAGTTCAAAGATTTTGCATTTAAATTTAGTTTCTGCCCTCCTCGATCTCGACCAATTTTGGTCGATATCGACTACTGACCTTCGATCCTAGGTCGTTGTAGCTTCTGGTTTGCAGGAACTCGACCAAGGCTAATTCGACGTCGACAAAGTTTACTCGATATCGAGTAAATCTACTCAATATCGACAACATCTAGTGACTGCTGCTACTCTGTTCGACTTGTCCGATCTTCTGTCGACTAAACCCTAGTCGAGATCGAGGTAATCTGTTGTCGATTTCTGTTCGTGAGATTTCTCAACTGCCTAGGATCCGCTGACCAGCTTCCTCGAGGATCGAACCTGACTCTCTCTTGCTACACCAGGAGGGAGTCTTGAACATTATTTGCTGGGATCCAATCGGTTTGCTTTATTTTATTCATATTTAATTTGCATTCTCGATTTCCTCTTACAACAATGAGTCCATCACAGAATTCATCTTTTAGGTTAATTAACTTGGCCAATTGCCAAGACAAGTTTTTCTTCCTTTTATAGTCCCAAATTTGTTCTTCATTTAAATATTTTTCTCGGATTATTCTGGCCCATTGGTTGTGGGGTTCCGCAAGGATTTTCCATAATAATTTCATTTGTAGGGCTTTGTTCATGTCTTTGGTTCTGCTAATTCACAAATCGCCTTGTCTTTTTTATTTGCATATTTTATCCCAACTTAACAATGGTTTATAATTTTGATCCTTATTCCAGAAGAAACATCTATTTATTCTGCTAATTCATTGTGCACACTTGTCGGAAGCATAAAGTTTTGCATAACGTAATTGGGTTTAGCCATAAGATTCGCTTTTATTAGAACGGCCCTTCCTTGCTGGGAGAGGGAACTCGCTTTCCATTTTGTCAACTGCATTTTCGATTTTCCAATAACATCTTCAAAGGTTTTTTTGTTCACCTTACCGTTTATTATGGGGCATCCTAGATATTTGTCCAAGGCTACTTGGTTCATTATACGGAGAGTGCTTTGGATTTGGAGTTTTTGGTTTGCAGAAACACCTTTTGTTACTTTAACGCAGATTTGGGAAATTTACTTTTTGACCCGATATTTGACAGTATTCATCAATTATATTTTTCACCTTAGCACACAATTCCTGAGATGCTTTGGCAAAGATCATGATATCATCCGCAAAGGAAAGGAACGGAATCCATGATCCATTTGGGGTCATTATAAAACCAATCGCGTATGTTGATTCATGACATTATTGTTGTAATTTTCTAGCAAGGATTTCCGCGCCTATGACAAACAAGTAGGGGGAATTGGGGTCACCCTGTCGGATCCCTCTTTGTGGGCGAAAAGTCTCGGTTGGTTCATCGTTCACTAATACTGAGAAAGAAACAGTCTGAATACATTAACTGATCCACCCCACAAATCTAGGAGAGAAACCAAAATTATCCAAGACCGCAAGGAGAAACCTCCAGTCGACTCTATCGTAGGCTTTCTCCATGTCAAGTTTTATTGCAATCCATCCTTGTTTTCCTTTTCTTGATCAGAAAGAGTGAAAATTTTTGTGAGCTATAAGCACATTATCCTGAATAGCTCGATCAACCACGAAGGGTCCTTGAAGTGGGTGAATAATTTTTCGAAGAACTTTTTTCATTCTTTCTGCAAGAATTTTGGCAATTGCTTTGTAAATAGTTGAACATAGGCTAATTGGTCTATAGTTGCCCGTTGTAGATGGGTTTTCGCATTTTGGTATTAGGGTGATAAATGTCTGGTTTATTTGGCACAACATCTTCCCCGAAGAGAAGAAGCTTTTGATGGCCTTGGTTATCGATGGTCCAACAATATCCCAATATTTTATGTAGAACTCTGCTGCCATCCCATCAGGTCCCAGGGATTTGTCTTTACCGATGGAGAAAAAAGCGGATTTTATTTCATAATTAGAAATCGATTTGGTTAGTTCTTTGTTATCATCCGTAGTTATCTCTTTGTCTATAAATGTTAAATAGTTCTATAATAATCGTTCATTGATATTTTCTTTCCTGAATCTTTTTTCGAAATCATCTTTAATTTCTCTTCTAATATTTTCTTTCCCAATTACTTATGTGCCCTCTTGCATTCTAATTTGCCTTATAATCTTTCTATTTCGTCTGCCTGAGGCTACTCTATGGTGGTAACCGGTGTTTGAGTCCGAAAGTTTTAAATGTTTCATTTTCGCTCGTTGACTCCAGTATTGCTTATGATACTGCAGAAGTTGATCCTTTTTCTTTATTAATTGTACTTGAAGTCTGGCATTGTCTTGTTGCTGGCCTTGATTGCTATTCATTTGTAGTTCAAGTAATTTTTCTTCTATTTCTCGTAATTGCCTAAAGATATTTCCAAAGGTTCTTTTATTCCACTCTTTCGTTAGTCGTTTTAGAAGTTGTGTCTTTTTCATAACGTTAAACATGTGATATCCTTTGGTATTGTGTTCTCCACGCTTGAGTCACTAGGTTCTTGTAATCTTTCCTCGTTAGCCACATTTTTTCAAATTTGAAAGGTCGCGCCTTTCTTCTCTCGTCTACTTCGAGTTGTACAGAGATTGGGCAGTGGTCTGATGTCGAGAAGGCATGGTTTCTAGTTGCGATGTTTGGAAACCATTGGATTATTTGGTCTTGGACGAGGGTTCTGTCAAGTTTCTCATAAATGTTATTCACATCAGTTTTGTTTTTTCCTCCAAGTAAATTTGTTACCAACGGTTGGAACGTCAAGTAGGTTGCATTGATCTTTGAATAAATAGTAATCGCTCAAATCGGGAGGGGTGTGGATCATTACCACCACTTTTTTCACTTGTACTTTGGATCTCATTAATATCACCCAACAAAATGACAAGAATTGTCACAGTTTGGATATGGGTAGTTAAAAGCTACTAGAAAGATGCCTTAGACGCCTCCTGGGGAAGAGCATAGACAAAACAAACTACAAATGTTGTTCCTTTTCCAGTATTTTCAATTTTTAGGTAATGAAACGCTCTTCTTTAGTCAAAACAAAGACTAAACAATCACGCATAATGTAGTTTTTCCATAGCACGCAGATCCCCAAAGCCCTACCAGAAGTCGGGCTAAAGCATATAGCGTCGAACCCAGCACCTTTCCATATGACATCTGGGGGTTGGGTCTCCGCTTTGGTTTCCAATAGCGCTAAGATTTGAATGTTCTCTATTTTACATAATGTTTCAATGCATGTCCATTTGTTTCGGTTTCTAATCCCACTACAATTCCATGAACAAATTTTCATTTGAGACATAAATAAAAGATATTTATCTAGTTCGGTCGTTTCCTATTTTCTAAGGTCTTTTCTTTTTGTTTGACATACCATTTGAATATTTTGAACTTTGTCCATGCTTTCGGATTGCGTTTAATGTAATCATTACTTTCTTTTTTGCTTGTTTTCCTGAATTCTCTTGTTCTGCTCTTATTTTTCCTGTTTTTGTTATGCTTTTGTCTTTTATGGTTTTGGCTTGTATGTTGTTCTTGTTCTTGTAGTCTATATATAAGAAGGGGCCGAGGTACATATGTTTTTTTCCTTCCTCCAAGTCTCACTTTATGGCTCCTTTGTTCTTTATAAGGTTTTCTAGGCAAGCAGAAACCTTGCTTGAATAGGTTCTCCATTTTCTTTGTCAGGGTTAGGGGGCAATTGGGTGCAAGGTAGAGTGGGTTCAAAGATTTGTTAGAGTTGTTTATGTTTTCAGCAGTACATTTGGGTTCATGCATCCAATCAAAGAAGCATCGAGTCATCAAGGATGAGGATATAAAGTCAGCTAAGAATAAAAACAAGGAAGGTTGCAGACTTATCTCCATTTCATTTTGTCGCGTTTGATTTCGCAACTGGTTCATGCATGGCTCTTCAAGCCTTTGTCTGAGGACGGTTCCCAAGGACCAACCCACCACCACTTATCAAAACTTGAAAGTTGATCAACAGCTTGTGCATATTTGTTTCCTAGCACGTCAAAGGGTGAACAAATTAAAAAGTTCACAAAGTAACAATTTTTTGTAATTGCATTTCTATGGAAGGCTTGTTGTACAAAAAATCCCTTGAAGCCATAGATACAAAAATTCACACATAGTCTAGTCTTTTTTCTCACATAGATCAATGAAGACACTTCAAGGAACATTGTTTCATTTTCCTGCTTTGGTTCAAATGTGGTCGACTTGGACTCGAGGGTCCGGAGATCATTTTTTCCATGTCGGTGTGGTTTTCGATTTTGGTCCTCTTGGCATATTTGTTTTAGCCTTATCCTACTTATGGTTTTATGTGGAACATAGCTAGGTGAACGTAATTGAGCTTGTATGATCTAAGTTCCTAGCATGACTAAAATCCAACAAAAATTTAACCTTGTGAGATTGATTTTTAGCCTTATTGGGACTGCACTTCATTGAGTTCTTTTGCTCTTGTTTCATGTGTGTGGATACTCTCTAATGCTTCAGCCTCTTGGAATTGATTTTGTTATCTATGTCAAGGTTGTACTTGTATGTTTGTTATTGGTGAATTTCACATGATTGAGACACATTTATTAGCCCTATTTGACTTTATTCCACCTTACATATGATCCTCTGCTTTAAGCCAATTTGAGCCTAATTACCTAGTCTTTTGTAGCTCCACAAGATTTTCCATAGCCAATTACAGCCTGACCCCATCCGGGAATTAGGAATGATTGGTGAATATTTATATTATGGATGATAGTTTTTAGTGGTGGATTGTATATTTGATGTACCCTTATGAGATGTGTGATTATTGCTAGTACATTCATGGGACCTAAGGAGGATAAAATTCACTCAGGGGTAAGAGTCAAGGAAAATCATTTGATATAGCATGAAAAAAAAAGAATAAAGGAATGAGTTGAGTATAGTTTGTAAACTTATATGCTTGAGATTGGAGTTGTATTACATTGTAGAGTTATGGTATGAGTTTATGAGTGATATTGTGATTTGGTTGCTTCCTTAGTTCCCGGATTATGAGCATCACATGGCCTAAATTGTTCCATACCTTATGTTTTCTACCTTGGCCCCATTACAACCCATTAAAAGACCTCATGATTATTTTTGTCGATAATGACATCCACGGTGGAGATTGTGATCCAATTTCAACTCTTATGTAGCTTAGTTGCATTTTGGATTGAGTTTGAGTGTTCGTTGATAAACCTAAACACTTGAGTGGGAGCGAAAACACTTTCTTCCCGGTGAGGTTGGATGGATAAGCATGTGGGTTACTCGATCACATAAATACTTGCTATGTTAGTTTGCTTTGTCTATGTTTGCACTTTGATGAGATGTTGCTTTTGAAGAGGCTATTGCATTAGGATTGTGTTTGTGGGATGAATGACTCATAAATGTTTTGTTTTTCTCGAGGACAAACAAAAGGCTAACCCCCCGTTTGTTTTTTGGTAGGGAAAAGTAATTATTACTCTTATGAATGTAGTCCATATTTAAGTTAAGATACATTGATCACTATTCTAATCATTCCCCTTCTTCTCCCATTTTTCATACAAATGTGTTACCCTTCTATTCCCTAATTTGAAGGAGGGTAACTAATACCTCTAGAATGGGCTAATAACCCCCCTCATCCTCTCCTCCAAGCTTATAAAAAATGATGATCATATACATTTTATGTCTAAAATTTAATACCTTACATTTCCATTCCCTAGTTATCTAAACAAACGAGCCCTAAGTGTGGAGGAGTTTGATAATGCATATGTAGATAGGCATTATAGAGTAGTTTTAGGATCATTTAGATGTATATATTGCATTTTAAGGGGTAAGTTTACTTGTTTGCTCATTTGGTGCTTAAGTGCGGAATCTACACAAGTTTAGCAAGTAATTGCAAATTTCGGAGTTGAAGTAGCAAAGAGGTCATGCATGGGAGTCATATGGACCATATGGAGGGAAGGAACGAGCTAGAGAAGCAAGTTGGAATGCACAAGGAGGAGGCAAAGGACATGCAAGAGGAAAAACGGCACCCGTGGCCAAATGAACAAGGGGAGACCAGAAACCGCACCCGCGGCCACCAGGGCCGCAACTGCTGCCAGAATTCATGGGCACACTACAGTAGCCGCACCCGCGGCCTGGTCGCGGTTTTTCTGGGCCAGTTCAGCACCGACTTTCTACCCTTCTTATGTTGGGCCTATCTTTGGGAAACACTTTCTAGGTTTTTTATGACGGTATTCTTAGGTATTTAAAGACGGAAATTAATTGTTTTTAGGTTATCTTTTATTCTTTAAAGAATTAAGAAGCGGCGTTTTAGAAGCATGAGCAACTAAACTCATCGTGTTTTGCCTACGATTAAGACTTGGTTTTCTTGAATTGTGAGTTTGGAATTCTAGTTGTTTTCTATTATCTACTTCAACTTCTTTGTGCTTTAATTGCTTGTGGTGTTGATTCTACCTTGATTCGCGACCTCATTAGAATTGCATCATTGCTAGGGTTTTGATTTATAAGCTTGTGAAGCCTAATCCAAAGTAGCAAATACAATTGAGTGGATCTCATAGAAAAGCTTGATTGTATAAGTTGACTATAGGTTAAATATTAGTTCTTTAGGGAATTAAGATTGCTTATAAGCTTTATATATCGTGAGACTTAGTGCTATTCCTAGGATTAAACCTTAATTTGTGTTAAGATTGCCTAGGAATAAAGGATTATTAGAACTCATAGGACTAATAATCTATTTAAGTAAAGGATAGAAAAGATACAACTAGAAGGAAAAACTATGATCAAGTAGACGAACCAAAGTTGAGAATCGTAGGTGAAACATCTCATTCATCATTGTTTACAACCATCACCATTATTTACTTCTTCAATTTGTTTCATCTTTATATTTCTACAACCCCCTTGTTTACTCTTGTTGGTGATTATAACGCATAAAGTAACGGTAGTTCCCTGTGGATCGACTCCGGACTTACTAGCTATACTAGTTGGTTAGTTTGGATATTCTTTTGATAGGAATCCGATGATTTTGTCCTGTCAATGACCCAAGACATAGAAAGATGTGATAAAAAGAACACCATAAAAGATGAATATCTTGCTATCATCTTGTTAAATTCTCTGCCTTCTCAGTTTGATGTGTTTAAAGATGTGATTCAGTATAGTCAGGAGTCTATAACTAAGGATAAGATTCTTGAATCTATTGTGCAGAAGAATGAAAGCCTTAAAGTGTTTAAGACTAAATCTGACAACAACAAAACTGAAACTAAAACTGAGGTGTTGATGGTAAAGGGGAGACAGAAAAAGAACAACAAGAATAAGAACAAGGATAAGAAATCTGAGAATAAGAATAAATCTGCTGCATCTAATTCTGATAAGAAGAACAAAAAGTGTCATTACTATGGTATTTATGGTCATTATATCAAAGAATGTCATAAAAAAACAAAGGGATGAAGTTGATAAGAACCAGAGTCAATCTGTTGTTGTGTTGGAGTCTTATTATCCAAGTGAATTGCTTGTTGTTGATTATTATCACACTTTTGATGATTCCTGGATCCTAGATTCAGGATGAACTGTGCATTCTACTCCTAACAAACATGATTTTAGCTCTCTGCAGGTATTTGATGGAGGTGAAGTCATGTTAGGTGATCACACCTCCCTTGAAATCAAAGGTGTTGGTAAAGTGCCTCTATGTATGTTTGATGGTAAGATCAGGCTCCTCCAAAATGTTAAGTGGGTGCCACAACTGAGGAGGAGACTTCTTTCTGAATTTGTTTTTGATGATATGGGTTTTGACATAAAAATTAAAAATGGTGTTAGAGAAGTCATCAAAGATGGAACCATAATTATTAAAAGCATTAAAAAGGGAGGGATGTACTTTGTGCAGTCCTCACCTGAAGTTAATGTTGCTTGTAATAGTGGCTCCATGGATTTGCATCAAACTAAGTTGCTACATAGTAGGCTAGGTCATATTGGAAATCATGGCATGCAATATCTGTTTAAACATGGCTTAATTAATCATAAATCCATGCATCTTGACTTCTGTGAAACATGTGTATTTGGAAAAAATGTTAAGCATGTTTTTGGTACTTCTTCTTATGTTGCCGAAAGGCTTTTAGAATATATACATTCTGATCTGTGGGGGGCTGCACAAGTTGAAACCATTGGAGGTAAGAGATATTTTATTACCTTTCTTGATCATTTCTCTAGGAAAGTTTGGATGTATCTTTTTAGAACAAAAAATGAAGCATGTCAAACTTTTATAACTTGGAAAAACTTGGTTGAGAATCAAAATGGTAAGAAGATAAAATGTCTCAAAACTGACAATGGGCTTGAATATTACAATGCTGAATTTGATGATTTATGTAAGCAACAAAAAGACATCTTACTATTCCTGGTACTCTACAACAAAATGGTACAACTGAGAGAATGAATAGAACATTGTTAGAAACACTCTTTGTGGGGAGAGGTTGTTACAACAAAATCCTATCTCATCAACAGATCCCCATCTTCTGTGGTGCAATTCAAAACACAATAGGAGATGTGGACTAGGAAGATATCCAACATGACCTATCTTAGGCCATTTGGTTGTGCAGCTTACCCTCATATCTCACAAGGTAAGCTGCACCCAAGGGCTCAAAAGGGGGTCATGTTAGGGTATCCGGATGGTGTAAAAGGATATAAGATCCTCCTTATTCAGCCTCGTGACTATAAGGTTATCATCTCTAGAAGTGTGACATTCAATGAGTCTGACTTTCCTTTCATAATAGTACTAACTCTTTCTCTTGAGCAGGTGAACACCAATGGAAATACAGGACAAGAAGATGTCTCACCACCTAGACACTTCTATAATCAGAATGACCTTCCTCCAGTGGATGGGGAGGAAGAGTTTGATGTTGGTCAATACAGTCTTACAGCATCTAACAATGATTCCTCTTCTCAACCCCTCCAAGAGGGGACTGAACCAAATGAGAACATCGACCCTGTTGTGGCTTCTACAAGTTCTCAAGAAAAATTGAGGGGAGCAGGAAGCTCACATACTCAACAATTAAGGGAGGGAATTCAGCAAATGGAGTTTCATTCTAACCCTAGTTCTTCTTCTTCTTCTTCTTCTGCTCATGAATCTATTGCTGATGATATATGTGATTCTTATGTGATTTATATTCCTCAGCATGATAATTCTGGATATCAATTAACTAGGGATAGATAACCTAAGGTGAGAATCCCAAACAAACAAATTTGAATAATATTGCTGAGTATTGCTTGCTTGCATCTGACATTGTGTTGCATCTTTTTGTGCATGAGACTTATGATCTTGTTGTTAAGTGTGATGAGTCTAAACACTAGTTTAAAGCTATGTGTGAAGAAATTACACCTATAACAGCTAATGAAACCTGGATTCTTGTTAAGAAAATTGAAAAAGCTAGAGTCATTCGGTGCATATGGATTTATAAATTGAAAGTGGATGTCAATTCTAGTGAACCTCCTAGGTATAAAGCTAGACTTATGGCTAAAAGGTTTGCTCAAAAAGAGGGACTATAATGACATATTTGCTCCAGTGGTTAAGTATAAAACTTTAAGGCGGTTACTTGCCATGTCTATTGTGTATGATTGGGAACTTGAACAAATGAATGTTAAAACTGCCTTTTTGGATGGTGAACTTGATGAAACTATCTATATGTCTCATCCAAAATGATTTATAGATAACTTTAAGCCTGAACATGTGTGTCTGATGAAAAAGTCAATTTATGGGTTAAAATAGTCACCTAGGCAGTGGAACGTGAAATTTGATTCTTGCATGCCTAAGCTTGGTTTCCATCGAAGTGAGTTTGATACATGTCTTTATTTCAAATCTTTATTTCAAATGTTTTGGTTCTAAGTCTCCCTTATATGTGCTCTTGTATGTTGATGATATACTTATTATTTCCAATTTTAAGATTCTCATTGTCGGAGTTAAAAGGGATCTGAAAATGCATTTTGATATGAAAGACTTAGGTCAAGCTCGGAAAATCCTTGGTATTAAGATCAACAGAGACAGAAAAAGAAAAATTATGTGGTTATCCCAATCTGAATATGTTCATAAAGTCTTGGATAGGTTTCAAATGGCTAACTCTAAACCTGGTGTAGTCCCGCTAGGAGGGCATTTAGAGTTGTATAAGAAACAATGTCCTACCTCCCAAACTGATATTCAAGAGATGAGCAAAGTGCCTTATGATGTTATTGTTAGATCTGTCATGAATGATATACTTTGCACTAGGCCAGATCTTGCATTTGCTATTAGTGTTTTGAGCAGATTTATGTCTAATCCTGGTGAACCTCACTGGAATGCTATGAAATACTTGATGAGATATCTTTGTGGCACTAAAAAGAAATGTTTGATGTGCACTGAACACAACTCTAGAAATAATTTGGTTGGTTATGTGGATTTTGATTATGCTGGTAACAAAGATAATAGGAAATCTACTTCTGCTTATATTTCACTTGGGCTAATAATTGTGTGTCATGGTAATTGTGTGACATCTATATGCTTGGTTCTTTCATGGTAAAGAGGGTCTTTGCACAGATGAATTGCACTCTGATTACCAAGAAACACAGTAGGCAGATAAGTCTTTCTCTCAATATCTTCAAGGAGACCTCTGAGCCAAATAGCCTCTTTGGCTATCTATGCAAAGATCCTCTTTACCATGAAAGAACCAAGCATATAGATGTCAGATTCCATTACATTAGGAAGAAAGTCAAGCATAAAGCTCCTAATGTGTGCAAGATTAAGAGTGAATTGAATCCTTCTGATTTTGGCACCAAGGTTGTCACATCTGACAAATTTGCTTACTGTAGGGATGCCCTGCACATTTGGGATGCCCCTTAGCACATGACACACACCATGGATCGAGGACGGACGGGAGAACCACACCAGGACCCTAAGGTGGCAAAAGACGAAGTTCCAATTACAAGTTTAAGAGGGCAATTTGTTGTGTTAAACTTGTATATTGTATAGTTAGGTTTATGTGTGGCATGAGCACTTAAACTATAAGTTAACTTTAGGACCATTTGGGTGATGAAACAATATACACCTAAGTACCTTATAATATGTGACATTGCTTATAGGTTGCAAAAACCCCTAAATACTTTGGTATTTAGGTTTGGATCAGTTGGCCTAAGATTGATGACTATATTATATGTATTATGTGTATGTGTATTGTTTCATCATAGAATGGCTTAAATCGGTTTTACAGATTTGGGCCTATTTGTGTTGGGCCGGATCTGTATGCTTGGTGTCTTCTCTTGTGGGTCGTCTGCAGGTGAACGTTAAGGATCTCTTGTAACCCTGGAATTGGTAAGGGTTTTATAAGCTCTCCTATCGATTACTGTAGACCTTGAGCCTCATTTGTAAAACCCTAGCAGAGTGAGAGAGAGAGAGAGAGAGAGAGAGAGAGAGAGAGAGAGAGAGAGAGAGAGGCAACGATAGCTCTGATGTGAGCTCAACTAAGGAAGATGGTGGTCCGACGGGTGTATCTGGTGTTTGACAACCCGATCTCCGTGAGGAACTTCATTGAAGTCCCTTGATTGCCTTTTCGGGGGTGGGGGGGCTTCATTTATCTCTTATCTTCCATTTCCGTGTTTCTGGTTTGAAGCTACTAGGTTGCTTGTTTTTGTGCTCTGTTTCCATAGCCAAACTTGTAACTTGCTTATGATGCTTAGTGGATACTGGATCGGATCTCCCCTCTTGAGATCCCGCAGAGTAGGGTATAACCCAAACTGCGTCAACAAATCTTATGTTGTTTCTGGTTTTTCGTTTATCGAGTTTGTCTTTTATTTGCGTTTTAAGAGCGAAAATCGATCTTCGAAAGGAAACCAAGCTTCTTCTTCCAAATCAATCGCCTATGTGAATGAGAGAGCTCATGGGCCTATTTGCCATTTTTTAGCAAAAAAAAAATGAAAAGGATTTGTGTGGAATTTAGTTGAAATTGTTTTGACAATAGCTATTTTGGGATCTTGTCAAAAGTTCTTATGTTAAAATTTTATTTATAAAAAATTGTGTCATGGCATGAAAATTGTACTAGTTATCCGAAAAAACTCATGTATTTTTGACAAAATATCAAAGGTTAAAACTGCATGTATTATCAAAAGGAGAGAGAGTAAATAATAACGGGATTGTAATTGTTTGGTGTTCTCGTGGCAACCACATCCGCATCCACCCAGAGACCTCTCAAACATGGCCGCATCTTCCTTCCTTGCCGCGGCGGCCAAGGTGGGCCCCAGCCTCCGCCGCCAGGCTCTCAGCCTCACCGATGCCGCCGCCGATAGGATTAAGCTCCTTCTCCGCCAACGCCAGCGACCCTTCCTCCGCCTAGGCGTCAAGGCTCGCGGCTGCAACGGCCTCTCCTATACCCTCAATTACGCAGGTTCTCTCTCTCTCTCAAATTCGACTTATCTAGTTCGCCAGGGTTTCTTCTCCGTCGCCTGATTTGTTTTTCGATTTCACTTTTTAATGGGAGAGAATGGAATTGGAATGGTGTTTCAAATTTTCGGATTGCGATTTGCCAATTTTGATCGATTGGTTGACTAGTCAAAGGTGCGAGCGCGATTCGTTTGTTCAGCTTGCGATTTACCGAATTGGATTGATTGGTTGATTACTCATAGATATATGTTTTCGACGAACAAGGATTTGTGGAAGAAATGAATTATGTTCCAATTTCTGCTATTCCTTTGCTTGCTGAACCTGAAGATGTTGCTGTTCCTCAATTGCTTGAAACCTGATTATCGATCCCAATAGATCTGCAGACTGATTCTTTCTTGCACGCAGCTCAGAGAACGGTTATAGATTTATTTCACTCGTGTGGCCGGTTCACAAGTGTGATTTTGGTCTTTCTATACATGCCTGAGTTGCTTGATCTTTTTCCTGTCCTCTCAAATTTGCCAAGGTTAATAAGAATTAGTGTCATTGGGGTCTGATATGAATGTTTCCTTGTCCCATCCTCCCTCATATTATCGTTACTTGGATCCGTTTGTTTCCCATTGGAAGTGTTGAGTCCTCCCTAGCCCTGGGTACGATTTACCATCCTTGCAATGAGCTTCTCTTTTGCTTCCTAGCCTGAGATCCTATGTTGTTTTAATCTGAAATTGAAGTTTAGAAGTTCGACAGTTAGTATAATGCAGTCCAAGAGGTTGTTGCAACACGGGTACTAATCAGAAAGGGAGTAATGTCTAAGAGGTTCTGCAAATTTTCCATGGTAAAAACTATTTTGCAAGAAAGAAGGTTTCATGGTGAAAATGGAAAAAATATGTGTATGCATTAGTTCTGCGTGGAAATGATGTGGATTTCTCAGGATAGAAAATGATGTAGCCTGTGCTTGTTGACAAGGTGTTGAACCAGATGGATGCCTTATAGCTGCAATTCTTCTTGGGAGATTTCGACCAAGAGTCTATCATCAAGAGATTAGGGATGGGGTTTCATTTTGAAGATATAATTTTAGTGCAGTCTTGGTATTATTCGAAGTAATTTAGGAAGCTTTTTCATTCACCTTTTACCAGACAAACAAGAAACGTCCTTGATTACTTATCAGCATTCATTTACTCAATCAAATACTTACTATTCACCTTCACTTCAGTTCTTGTTCACGCATCTAGTCTGTTTCCATGATCACTTTATTGACGCTTGCCATTCAAAATCTGACATGAGCATCTGTTGGTGCTTATTTTGAACAAAATATTTGGATATCTGTTGTGATTTAAATACTTTCATATATCCAGATGACAAGGGAAAATTTGATGAGTTGGTAGAAGACAAGGGTGTAAAGATACTAATTGATCCAAAGGCCCTTATGCACGTAATAGGAACGAAGATGGATTTTGTTGATGACAAGCTCAGGTGTGTACATATCTAGATTTTTCCCCCTTGAAAATCTTTTTACTCAGCCTATATAAGCTTGTATTTGAACCCTAAATGTGGTCCATTGCAGGTCTGAGTTCATATTCATTAATCCAAATTCAAAAGGGCAATGTGGTTGTGGAGAATCATTCATGACAACAAGCGGCTCTGATGCTACCAAGCAAGCTCATAGCTAAGGTTGAACTCATCAACAGTGTACTCGTGTATTTTGGGCAGATCAGACGCTTTGGCAGGTTTTTTCATATCTGTGGTCAAACTGTTCTTATAGCCAGCTGTAAATAATGAGTTGAGTTCCTGAGATTGGATTGTGTACTCTGGATGGAGAGTTAAGATAATAGTTGTGTTAATCACATGATTTGTAGTCCTAGTTAATAAAAACATTAAACTAACGTCGATTTGCAAATTATGAACTTGTTATTACTCTTTGTAATGGCTATGAACACAAGTGAAAGCTGTTCATGAAGTTTTTTTGTTGTTGTTGTTGTAATGTAAGAATTTATCTTTGATAAGAATGAAAAAACGTGATAATAAAATTGCAGTGATACAACGCTCTCAAAAGGGTAAGTTTGCTATTTTTCTGCTGGTGTAGATGCTGTGTCGACACTGGAACGGGTGAACACGAAAATCGCCCTCTGCATCGCATCCAAAATGGCGCTGCTCATGTCTTGACTCTGTTTGATACTAAGCAGATCATTCATGTTATCAACACTGCATTTGCATTGATCTCCTCCTCCTCCTCCTCCTCGATGATTCTCGCACCTGCGAAGCCTCGTGTAGTACTTCTCGGTCATTTTCTTCGTCTTCCACTTCATTTCTCGGCTATTTCGGTATTGTAGTGCCTGAAACAATCTTATGGCTATAGCTGTTTATATAAGACGATCTTGTTGGTGATCGTTTGTTTAGCCTCACACATTTGCTCAACAAATTTCCTAATTAGGTAGTATTTCATAGTTCTAAATGGGTATACCAATTCTAGCAAGGTTTTGTTTGGCTGGCTACCTAATTGATGCCTTGGATGATCTGAAGATTTGTCCTGGTTAATGGCCAGTGAATTTTTTTTTTTTTAGGATAGTGTTGTATACACTGGAGACGTGTGTTACATGTGTTATATCCATGATCCATTGTAATTACAGTACGACATCTGTCTAATAATCATTGCAAGCCGTAAAAAATACACGGATCCATCTGTTATAAAAAAAAATTAAATTACATAGGACAGATCCGTCCTAATAGGTTAAAAAGAAAGTTGTAAGCCTCTTACTTCAAAAATAAAAAGCAACAACAAAAGGGTGGATCTATGATCCGTCCTATATAACCCAAATTATGGACGGAACTTAAATCCGTCCGTGTATTTTTTTTATAGCTTGTAATGATTGATGGACAGATGTCATCTTATTGATAAAACGGATTCTAAATCCGTCTTCTTGAAGTTTTTTTTTATTTTTTTTTAGATTAGATAAAAATTCGAGCTCAGACAAGCCTGGAGCTCAAGAGGCCGACGAATCGGCAGACGGACTAGCCGTCAACATACAACATACAAACACGCAAAATAAATAGATGAAAGAAACAACCCTAGAAACTCATATAAATCACCAGCCAGTGGAGGAGTCGAGGTAGATCCAAGGCGATCCACGAATGCTGAGAACACAGGAGAATGCGACGACTCACACATGGCGCCACACGACGTCTCGACGCTGAGAAGGCGGAGAACAGTAACCCACCACCGGAAAAGGCGAAACCTGGGGAAGTGCGGACCACCGACGTTGCCCTCACCTAGATGAGGGATCTTCGAAGACCACGAACACCACCACGATCCTCTCGATCATACAGGACGCCCGATACTGCAACCCAACTCGGAACTAAACGCACACACGTCAAAGCAACGACCCGACGCCAAAAGGGGAACAAAAATAGGCTAAAAAGGGAAGAACTAAACATCGGCCGAGAAAATGCGTGCGAACTCCCGGAACCAAATAGAGAAACCGGGAATAAATTATTTAAACATTTAGTACACAAATTATTTTCCAGGCCCTCTCGGGATTTTAACCCAACTCTTTCGGGATTTTTTATCGAACCCTTTCGAAATTTTTGTCAAACTCTTTCGGAATTTAAATTAATATAATTATAAGAATCCGACAATGTTTCCCATCTTTTTTATAAATATGTTTTTAATTAAATTCGGGCTACTTTGGGGCCAAAGCTAAACCTTGGACCCAATGAACAACAAACGGGCCGAACTATGGGTCTCCCTCGGGCCCAACGAAACCCTAGGCCAAGAGACAGGAGAGCACCACAGATTCATTTTTGGCCGCGGCGGCAGAGCAAACGGAAGCTACTCATGCCGCGACGTGGGACCCTGGAGGCCGGAGAAGCCGGGCTGGCAAGGGAAGGTGAGCAGAGAGGTGGAAGAAGCCCGGAGGAGTACGCGGCGCACCGGGGAGAACCCACCGGACCACCAACCCGCAGAAAAAGATTGAACGGTTCCCATGGAAGATTTCGAGAAGAAGGTAAAGATAACCGATGAAATGGCGCCCGACCACACCTCCGAAGCTACTTCCAACTCCAAAACTCTCCATTTGCTTCGGCAATTCCTCGCAGTTCAGCAGCGTAGAGCCGAAGCTTATTCCAGATTGCGAGAATATGTACCTTGCTTTTCGCGACCTTCCATTTTTCAGTTTTTCTATTTTCATCGTTTTATGCCTTTTATACTTCGCTGCCTTTAGCTACTTGGATCGATTAAGCTTTTTTTTTGTTTTCGGCCTGGAGATTTTCACTGTTTTTACTGATTGAAATTCGTGAATTACTGAATTAGGTCTTTTATGGTGTTCGACTGGAGATTGTTGATCATAGAAAGAATAGCCAACAGATATGGCTCCAGGTGGCAAAATTTGTGCGATGGTTGAAAAGATAAAGTGGGAGCTAAGCTGGGGCCTCCTGTGAAAGTGGAATTCAATCAATTCATCTCTGGTTTTCGCTTTACAAGATATTTATATCTAAACCGGCAGGGAGCTTTGATATTTCTTCAAGACTTGACGTGGAAACAGAAGCCCTTGGTTTTGTTCTTCCATATCCCCAAATTAGCACATACTCCTCCGCAAGTTTGCTAAGATAGTCAACAAGAAACAAGCTACCACAGAGGTTTTGCTGCTCACCACCATGTCAGCTGTGTCATGGACTGCTATACCAACTGCTTCAAAACCAACCCTGATCCCTCCAAAACTCAACAGGCACGCTCCATGCTCCTTCACCCATCATGATCACGCGCCATGTAAGCAGCAGCAAGTGAAAAGAACATCAAAACATCAATTCCACTGTCACAAGATGTATGTTCCTGGTGGGTTGCTTTTCTTCTTACCTCCCTCCTTTTCACTGCAAATGATTTATCGTTTATACATGGAATTTATTTAAAGCTCATAACTTCATAAGTATAAAGTTCGGTACTGAGCATAAATTCCCACTTAATTAAATAACGAATCCCCTGAGAAATGAGTTGGAAAGGAGTCAAATGACTAGATTCATTACAGCATTTAGCAGTACCAGGAATCCCAGATGCAAAGGTGTAAACCCAATTCCCAGAGGTCTCTAGTACACTAACAAATACCTGAGCATCAAACATGCTGATATAATATTGGCAAGAGTGATTTCATGATTCCATGATGGTTTCTGTTGAAGGATATGGAGAAGCATCCCCAGAAGCAAAAGCAGCTAGCCACCTCCACAACTTCTTCACCTACATTGCTGTAAAGATAGTCACTGCACAACTCCAGGTGATTTATACCTTGAATTCTTTTTCATCATCAGACCACAGAATACATGAATAGATAAAGCACTGTAATTTTTGAAGTGATGGAATACATTTTTGGATAATATTATTCACAACTACAAATTGCTAGAGCAGAGCTATAACCAAGAGGCATATGCCGAGTTAATGGAGTTTCTCAATAGGCACTCATTGGAGGATGGAGATGAATTCTGTGCAAGTCTGATGAGGGAATCATCAAGGCACAAAACCTTGGGTATGTTTGTTAACCCATGCTTCTTTCTTCTGAAACTCATTGATCATGCACGACTATGGAAAATCAATTTTTTTTTTGCCAAAGCATGAATCTTGATCCTGCATATGCATCACTCTTCAGCTTCACATAATAATGTATACAACTGACTAATGCCAAAGTTCATGGTGTGCTACATGCTCAATGAATTGCACATCAAACAATGGCCAATATATGGAAAGCCCTGCGTATTCTGGAGGTCAGTAAAAAAGTCATATTCATTATTCCCCCTTTCAATCACAGTATTAATTTAGCATACTTGTATCCTACACTTTTGATCCAGGTGAGATCTGCATATTGCAAAGGTGACTTTGAATGGGATAACTTGCAGCGACTGGCCATCAAGGTTAGAAAAAAAGTTGTCATTTTGCTCTATCCTGGTGTTGTTCTTGTTTATGTAGTTTAATTCTACAACGCACTCATTTATTCTTGCAGAGTGTCCATGAATCAAATAAATGCCTTATGAGGAATTATGTCCTGGAAACAAGCCTTGTGGAAGGTCAAAAATGAGTTATGATTAAGGAAACCTTTCCTCACCATGTGGCTACACAATGGTATAGATAAATGCACAAATTCAGATAATGCTTGGGCTGTACAGACATGCAGTTATACAGAAATCAACATCTTATTGAACCGTGTATTGGTGTATACAAAACATATGGGAAATATTTTCCCCTGATTTACAGGTTGTTTATTCCTGAATTCAGGTTTTCGGAGTTTATTACTCTGATTTGTTTTAGGTTATCTTTCCGATTAATGCTCAAGTTCAGCAGACAAAACTTAGCTTGCAACAATCAAGGATTGGGATCTGGCGATTAAGGGTTGTGATGTTTACATTGAGGATTTTGGTCTTCAAATTGAGGCTTTGGGATTTCAAATTGACCTTTATGGCCTTATGTAATAGTTAAATCCAGGATTAGGGTCTTGGATGCCTTCAAATTGAGGATTGGAGACTTGAAATTGATGTTCAGAAATTGATGTTCATGACCTTCAAACTGAGGATTGTGATGATCAGAATTAAGGGTTATCAATATCTCCCTTTCTTCAGGAGATAATCTTATACGTTTATTTTTAAAAAAACTTGCTATAAATCCAGGATTATCTCCTGAAAATCTGGATTATGGCTATTCCACTCCATTAATCTTCAAACTGAGGATTATGATAATCATAATCTTCAAAGGGTTATCAGTGTTCTTAATTTGAAAACAAGGATTATGTTACATTTAAAAAAAAGGGAGATAGATCAGAATTAGGATTGAAATTAAGGGTTATGGGAATTAATTGATGGGTTTTGCTGGATTTTTCAAGAGGTGATTTGGAGGCAGTTGGGAGCTGTTTTCTGCTCAGAAAATTTATAGATTTGGAGCTGTTTTTTGGTGGTGTCTAGATCGACATTTAGGTGTGATGTTGCAGTGATTTAGGGGCTGTTTTCCTGATGTTTTGAGAGCTGTTTAGGGGCTGTTTTAATGGGTTTCAAGGGCTGATTTCCTGATGTTCTGAGGGCTGTTTAGGGGCTGTTTTTATGGTGGCTGGTTGCTGTTTAGGGGCTGTTTTCCAGATGTTTTGAGAGTTGTTTAGGGGCTGAATCTATGGTTTTAAGCTTTAGATGATGGAATTTAATAATTTATGTAAGTCTTCTATTCTTAAATCTCACCCAATCTGATAATCTCTCTTCTACTCTTTCATTTCACTCAGTTTCATCATCTTGTGTCTTCTGTTCCTTCATTTCTTGCAATCTTATGATTCAAAGATTAGATACATCAGCGGAGTTGATATCCATTTGATTTTATAGCATGAATGGTCTATTTAAATGGAATCACTAAATAACTCATTACTTAAAGGCTTCGAATTTCTTCTTCCTTATATCAGGTGAATAGGTTGTAGGTTAACCTAACGAAAAAAATTATTCTCCAACTTTATTAGCTACTATACTAACAATAGAGTTGGTTGCCTTGTGGCAATCACTGCCTTAAGTCCTGACTCAAGACCTTAATCAAACAATTCAATAACCACAAAAATTGAGAGGCTTCTAACAAAATAAGCTAGGGAGAAAGACACATTTAATCTGTCTTGCAATTTAAGGAGATAATTAAAGAAGGTTAACTTGAAGTGGTGACTTTGAAAAATATAGGAGTCGTAGGCCTCGAGTAATCCAAACACAAACTCCATCTCAAAAGCTCTTTTAAGTATTTCTACAAACACCTTTAAGGCGTCAATTCAAATAAACATTAAGTCTCAATATCTAAATCCTAAATTAACCAATCTTCAATCGCAAACGAATACCTTATAACCTCAATGAATTAAATTCGTAAATCTCAATTTAAATCACAAAGAAATTCTTTAAGGATGAAAGGCAATTTGATCTGGAAGGTGGGCTTAGGTTTGGTGCTAATTCAAACATTTATTCCATACATTTTTTTAACCGGTAGGCTATTTCTAATGGTTTTCTTCATCCTACAGCAAAAAAAATCTAGATATCTAATAGTTTTCTTCATCTTTAGCTGGGAGGCTGGACAGTTGCTTGCAAGAAAGCCGGTGCTCAGCTTGGTTGCCGATTACCAACAAAATAAACCACTTGAATCAAATCCGAAATTTGTGGATGGGCTTAGAAGCATTCTCACTGACTCGAATTTGGACAAAGTATGCATAGAAAGATTCTCTCTTGTTTCCACATACAAAATATCCGGATTTTTTCTTAGCTTCTGACTCATTTTGTATGTATTTTCCGTGCTGGTTTTATAGGAATTCATTTCAAGTTCCATAACCCTGCCGGGTGAAGGTGAGGTCATGGACGTTATGGATATTGCAGATCCAAATTCTGTCCACGCAATCTGAACTTTCATCCAGAAACAATTAGCATCTGAGATGAAAAATGAGTTGTTGAGCAAGGTACGTTGACCTCGTATTATGTCGCCTTCTAATTTGCCAAATATTAAAAGTTGGTCTAAATTTGAACTAAAGTTTTCATGGGTAATGAAGAAGAACAGAAGCTCAGAAGCATATGAGCTCAATCCTCCTAACATGGCCCATAGCGCCTTCAAAAACACTGCTCTAGGTACGTATAAATCTCTGGGTGGTTTTATGTTGTCATATCTTGACTTACCCATGAATCAGTTATTTTTGTCTTGATATACATCCAAAATCTGTCGTTGGTGACATTGGTATACATCCATCTTAGATATAGTCCTTAAATGATTACATGAGCAGCGTCTCAATGGTTATAACAATAATTTGCATTTTTAGTTGTGGTGTGTTTGTGCTTTATAATTGTTGATCGAATTGATGCATTTTCGCAAATTTGGTGCTGTACCAAAGGGTATATCGAGTGCATAGCTGGTAACCGTCTAAGTTAAATTTTTGTGATGAAAAAAATTTGACCATAGGAATAAAGAGGTTGATATGAACCATAGAGATTTACACATGATAGTATACCTTCTTGTCCTTTTAGTATTCTACCATCACTTCCGTAATTCAATGTAGGAAAGAGAGAAGTCCTGGAATGAAATCAAGACTTGAATACTTTGGTCTGCCGTCCGTTGGTGATGTTCTAGCCAACGATTCCGATTTGGATTCTTTTTTGGGGGCAGTTGATGCATTTTGCCTGATGGCCTTGGATTCGGATCATGCAAGAATCCTCTTCAATATTATATATAATGACGTGGAGGTTCCGAGGTTATCGACTAATTCTCCACGGGCCGAGCACTAGCCTGCAAAGGACTCGAGCCGGGTAAGTCTAACCCATGTCAAGGCAAACCAAGGCATGAGTACCCACTTAAGCACAAATTGCTTCTAGTGGGATTTGAACCCTTGACCTCATGGTAGTGAGGCACAATGAAGTACCTCCCTCTTACCACTAGGGCAAGAGGTCATTGGTTATGCAGGTGGATTACTTGAAATTGAAAACCAACAAGAGAATAGCTTCAATTTCAATTTCAGCTAGGAATGTGAAACTGTGAATGGTAATAAGCAATTTTTTTTTTTTTGATTAGGTAAAAATTCGAAGGTCAGACAGGCTTGACTCAACGAGAGCTTGCATTTATACCTAATTAAATTCTTTTTTGTCTTTCCCGGATAGAAGAGATTGTTTCCATGAAAGAGGTTGTTTCCCGTCCAAATATTTGACATGTAACATGTAACACACTATCGATCACTTTGTATATACTTGAAGAGTTGTGTCCACTTTTGGGTATTGATTTGGATTTTGTTGTTTTTCTTGCTTGGTTTGGTGTTGTTGTGATTGGTTGTAGAATTTATATAATACAGTATATATGTGTTTGTAACTGTGTGGATGGTTCAAGTAATGGTGATTGGTCATAGAGTATCCATACATGTGCTTTCTAACCTTCCTATGTTGCTAATGGTGATGATTTTGTTTTTCTAAATAAGGCCTATGAATATCATTACTAGTAAAATAAAGATGATTCAACAATAAAACTTGTGCAATTCAACCTCGTAGTCTCGCACAAAATATCAGCAAGGGCAAATCCACGACACCGGCTTTTTACGCCAAGCAATCTTACTATGTTTAATTTTCTTCCTTGGGTGATTGGAGTTTCGAAAGAGTATGGGAGAGTCCTCGTCAAGACAACACTCATAGCGAGAAGTTTTACTCCAATTCTCCTTATGTGTCTTAATAATACGTAATGAACTGTTTTTATGGGGGATGGGAACCTGCCTGAACACGTGTTGGTTCCGGATATACCAGACCGTCCAGCGGGTGAAGGCAAGCTCCGCCTTGGCCCCAGGGGTAAGAAAGTTGATAGATATTATGGTCATATGGGGTGGGGTTATAAACTAACTACAATTATAAACAAAGTAAAATTTAAATAATAAAATAATCTCTGTATGAGACACAAAGGTGTTTTAATTGTGATAAATTAATAAATAATGCAAAAAGAGTGTTTTGATTTTTGTAACGTTAAATATGAAGATTCTTATTGAAAAACCCACTCATCAAAGGGGTTTTGTTTACAAAAGACCACCCCTTTTTTCCTATTAAAACCTGTTAAAATAGTTGAAAAAATCGCAAATATAAACCGGAATTTTTTTATAGAAAAATAAAAATAAAAATTAAAAAGGTACACTGGTAAGTACGAAGTATATTACTCGTAAACCATTCCGGAGTGGCTCAACCAAGGTTTTTAGGACCGGGATTCTAGTGTGGGATCGAGACAAGGGTGTAGGATCGGATCGTAGGATCGTAAGGATCCTAGACAAAAATTAAAAATAAAATAAAAACAAACCATCCTAAACAAATACCTTAATTTTAAAATAAAACTAAGCTTTTCCTCCATTAAACACATTATGTAACTAAAATAGTCCAATAATAAGCATTTAACATTCATAATTTGTCAAAAATAATGTTTGAAAATGTGACAAACAGACAAGGATAATATCTAAAAATATGACAAACATACAAGAGATAAATCACACATCCAAATATCCAATAACATATCTAGTTTCAAATGTCATCATCGTAATTAACCACATCATGAACAATTTTCAGGCGCTCAGACGTGGATTTATCGAGTTGAGTAACGAAACAAAGGGCTTAGGGTTTCAATTCAACGTCTTTACTCTTCTACCTTCCATTTATAAGGAAATGGGCTACCAAAAAAATAAAAAATAAAAAGGTTCATCGTATATAGAAGGCTCAATATTCAAACAAAACAAACACAATTACACAAATATGATTTTTACTAGGATCAGATATTTTTTCTAGGATCGATAGATCGTAGGTGATTCCTACCGATCTCACACAATCTCATAGGATCCTAAGTGGATCCTAGCACGAAGGAGTCTATATGTCCGATCCGAATCAAAACCTTACCTAGAATCGTAGGATCGTAGGATCGGGATCCTAATAACCATGGGCTCAACGGACTTGCGGAGTCCCGATTCAAACTCCGGATCACCGCTCTTTAATTACCGATTCAAGGAGTATATTACTAATAGTTTATTTTGCAAAATGGCCTCTTTCGTTGCAAGCCAAAATAACAACGGAAAGAGAAGCAGAAAAAGATTGAACGGTTCCCATGGAAGATTTCGAGAAGAAGGTAAAGATAACCGATGAAATGGCGCCCGACCACACCTCCGAAGCTACTTCCAACTCCAAAACTCTCCATTTGCTTCGGCAATTCCTCGCAGTTCAGCAGCGTAGAGCCGAAGCTTATTCCAGATTGCGAGAGTATGTACCTTGCTTTTCGCTACCTTCCATTTTTCAGTTTTTCTATTTTCGTCGTTTTATGCCTTTTATACTTCGCTGCCTTTAGCTACTTGGATCGATTAAGCTGTTTTTTGTTTTCGGCCTGGAGATGTTGACTGTTTTTACTGATCGAAATTCGTGAATTACTGAATTAGGTCTTTTATGGTGTTCGACTGGAGATTGTTGATCACAGAAACAAAAAATTGAGAACCTTAAACAGCATCTGTTGCGTAGTTTGATAATTAGGGTTTCAATGTCCTGAGCACCTTTTGTATCTCATGATTCGGAAATTATCAAATTGCTCGGAGCGGCTTTTCATGTGATTTTGGACTAAGGAAGCCATTAGCTTTTATAAGACTTGTGACAATGAAGTTCAGCCATGTGAATCATAGTGTCAGTATTAGATTGAGCCCCTTTTGTAACTCATGATTCAAAAATTATCAAATTGCTTGGAGTGCCTTTTCATGTGATTTCGGATTAATGAAGCCATTAGCTTTTATGAGACCTGTGAAAATGAAGTTCAGCCCTGTGAATCATAGTGTCAGTGCCAGTGATAGCTCTCTTGGGTTCACTGTAAATGCTTGGTGAAAACTACATATTGAGAAATGTTCATCTAGATTCAATACTGGAATAATGGTTGGACAAGAGATGACTTTTTCTTTTATATAGAGAATTCTGTTTTAGAGATCCATTTTCTGTACTCCATTTTATCATATTTCAACAAATTGGCAGTGGATTTGCCGAATACATGGTCTCCGGAGGTGAATTGGCTTATCAACAACTTTGCAGTGGGATCACAATGGAGTTTAACGATTGCTCGAAACAAGTGAGATGCATTTAGTTTCCTTTTTTTTTTTTGTATTGGCGAATTCGTTTAAAATTTTGTTGGTTATGTTCTTCAATCTTCATCTTCTTGATGCAGGTCCGTGAATTGGAGGCCCAGTTTCTTAAGCCTGACTGCTTTAGAGAGGATTTAGCTAGCCTACTACGAGCTGTGCAAGAACAAGAGAAGCAGAAACTACAACTGGTATGTTTCTGTGGCCACCTGGTCAGTGCTGTTGGGGATTATTTTTAACATTTTAATTGAATATGCAAGTTTTGTATATGCATTGATTTGCTAGTATCTGTGTCCAGATAGCTGTATGTTTTATTACTTGGCATTTTTCTGTTTGGTGTGTATTTGCTCCTCGACAACAATGAAAAATTGTATGTGCAACAAAAACTTTGCTACCTAGTCCAGAGTAGTTGTCTGATTTTTACTGCTTTACACAACGATCTTTTTGATATTTTAGCTGTAAATTGTTCCTCATATTCACAACTTTCTTGTTTAAGTTGCACTCACTATATCATTAAGGGCAACTTTAAGATGCTTTCCTCTAAAATGTTAGCCTAAAAGAAGATGAATGTTGTTAAGGATTTTTGGTCCAGAAAAATAAATTTGCTTTTACTGTGTAAGTTTCTTCCTATTCATACCCATTAGGTTGTGATGTTAAGATCTGTAGAAACTCCATGTAGATGCCGACGTCCCGTGTCCCAACTTTGATTGCTTATGTTCTTCCTTGCAAATTAGTTGGTCAGCCATACTATTGAAACATGCGATACTTTCTGCATTTTTTGTGTTTCAAGAGCAATAGTTATTCTGTGTGGTTCCCTTTTTGCTTCTGGTTAGGAGTAAATGAATGAATTTGCCCCCTGATACATGCTTCCTACCATTGGCATAGGTTAGAAAAATCACCATGATTGGAAAATAAAAAATCTTATGGTAATCATCTCTACAATGTCAGTTGAATATTTCAAGTGCTGTTGAATTTCTTACTTGCTTATCATTAAGCCTATACAGATGCTGGAAACATTTCATATTCTTTTTCCTGTAGATAGTCACGATTCAATTTTTAAAGAAGGCAGGCCGGCCTTCCGAACGCCCAGTATCTCACGAGAACTGCAAATTTCATAAGCCAATGCAACACGAATGCGTCCATCTACACGAGATAACAGAGGCTGCTGGAACCGAAGAAGCAGAAGCCAATGCAGATTACGACAACGCTCTCAAGGAAGCTATTAAGGGCGTGCAGGATGCTGTCACAACAATAAATGACCACCTTGAAGAAATTAAGTACGAAATAGCCGGCCTGGAAGCTGAATGACTAATCTATTTCTTTGCACTGAGGGGCATGTACTATCAGCTCCTCGTGTCTGCAAATGGCTCCAGATGCCGCAGATTAGTGTTCTCTGTAGTCTGTATGCAGGCCACTCCAGTGGTATGTAAATGAACTTTTGAGTATTTGATGGTATTGCTTCATCTTTCATGTTATGGGACAGCGGCTTCTTTTAGTGGTTTTAAAACATTTTGCCTCAAATGAAACAAATGCTTCTTTTCTTTTCTTTTCTTTTGTAGTATACTTATTGGGATAAATGTTGAAATTGTTGTCAAATTTCTGTAAGCAATGGACTGATGTATATAGCTTGACATATACTCAACTAGTTAGATTTCTACACTTTGGAGGGGTGATGTTTTGTAAACTTATACGATCTTATGATCTAAGTTAAGATCTTATTGTGTAATGATCCAATTCGAAGGTCCCTCAACGATCAATTATTCAATTCCTAAAACAGGTGAATCCCATTCACTAACTGCTTAACATTAGTTTTGACACAATGTGTAAATTGTGTATGTGTATACAAGGTGCTTTTGTGCCAATAAGGATCTTATGCGCGAGCTCATATTTTTATTTCTTGAATTTGTAAATAAAGAGCGGTCGTATCCGATGTTCAAACTGGTGACTTTTGGGTACTACCCGCAAGTCCTTTCCAGTGAGCCATTCCGGAATGGTTTATTCCATGTATGATGAAATCGCATAACAAACCTTTTGATCAAAACCTACATATGAACCCTGCAAGGTGTGTGCACAGTTTGCAATTTTTCATTTACAAGCTAACGTCTGATAAACCGATGCTACACGAGATGCAAATTGCAAAATACATGACAACAATAAACCAGTGCTACACGAGATGCAAAATACATGACAATAAATCCGCGTTAAAACGCGAATATATCACAATATTAACTAGTAGCTAAGATTGTACAGGCGTAGAGCTATCGTACATCAAAATTTTACCAGGGACCCAGAAGGGTTACCCAAGTATGGATGAAACCTGTCTTGATGTGAGAGTTTGAAATCACTGTACGTAGGCTTCCACTTGTTTGGCTGCAGCTGCATCTTCAATGAGCTCGACGTCTGGCTCAGACGCAGCAATCAAGGAAGCTGATTGGATTTTCCCAGCATGCTCAAGCCTCATCAGGATAACTCCCCTGCAAAAAATCAAGATCATTTGATTAGAACTTGCACTGCAATCTTCAACTGGTGTGCTTTTTCGACCCAGAAGGGTTACCTTGCATAGCGTGATTGGATAGATATGTCTCGGACCTTGATCCTATTGACAGTGCCACTTTGGCTGACCAAGACGACTTGTTCGTCACTCTCCCCATCATCTGTTAAAATTAAAGTATATAAATTTGAAGCAAAGGGCAGTAGTAAAAAGGAATTTAAAGAATAGTTTGCTCACCAGATTGTGAAAATCCGACGACAAAAACAGCAGCGAGCTTATCCTCCGCCGCAAACTAGAAAATACAGAGATGAAATCATAAAACGAGCAAAAGTATAAAACATGATTCCCAACTGCAGTGTTGTGCACCTCAAGGGATCATCGACTCACCTTGTAGCCAATCAGCCCAACTCTATTGCGAGTTGATAAGCGGAATCTGCTAAGTGGGACTCGTTTTCCATACCCACTCTCAGATACAAAAAGCAACCACGGCCCACTGAGCCCCTTTTCACTGCAAGGATAGTCAATGAAAATAGAGGTTTAAATACCATTTTTTCTGGTCTTCGTACATAAATTCATCTAGGCAAAGGTACCACCACCACTAACAATGCAATAACTAAACAAAAATAGCAGTCCAATTTGCAAAACAGCTGAAACTATGTACCATATGTAAGTTAGGAGACTAGAGACTATGATGTTCAACTCTATAAAACAGAGTGATTGTAAAAAAGATACCCTAGTATTTAAACAGAAAAGTGGCAAGCTTGTTTAATAGATACAGATTTAGGGCTTCCTCATGTAAATTTTAAACCCCTTTGATTGAAGATGAAGAGTCTACATGACAACAAAAAAGAGGATTCAAATTCATGCTGAAAAGAAAATGTAAAATTCGTAAATTGAGTAGCCTCTTATCTTAGGTAACAAGGACTAATTACCTCTTAGGTAACGATGACTAAGAACCTAGATGACAACACCCAAAATCATCTATATTCCCACTCTAACCCCATCTTGCCAGCAGGGCCCAGCACAATGCATGCACCTTAATTGCATATGCAGCACCACCACCTTGGAGGTGGTTTGGAACCAGTATTTTAGAGCAAAAGATTACTCTAAACAAATCTATCAACAAATATTTAACCACCCAGTAGGGTGTATCATAGGGGATGACTGCAAAGTTATATTGCTTTTCACAGAATCACAGAGCTCTCAGTCTGTCACTGCAGAAATATGGTGAACATAGAAGACAAAGCATATATGAAAGCATACCGGCTACTTTGTGCTTCTGATCCCAGCTCCAAATTCTTCCGCATGGCAGCTGGTATGACATCCATGCTTGCCATTTTGTCCCCCTCTCTGAGTCTCATAGCGACTCCACCTCTTGTGTTCCTTCCTAGTGAACGGATCTGAACGCAAATTAAAGCCATATTGAAGAACATGTAAGCATAAATGAAAGGTAAACAATTCTGTTCCTAATGCAGGAAGGTATTTCTTGAAAGCAATACTTCCATTCCCCAATCAACCCCCTTTTCAATGCCAAAACAAATAGAATTGGGAACTTACACTACCACATGAGCTGAGCAACGCCATTCCATTGTGTGAAGCCATTGCAACAAGGTCATCATCAGTGCAACACCGTACCCATTTAAGCTCATCACCAGGAACCTGTCAATAACATACAGTTGAGGCCAAAACAATCCTGCTAATCATAATCAATATATACAGATACTAGGTTTTGGACTAACCAATTGGATTGCAATTATTCCAGTTGACCTAATAGATCCAAATAAGCTCAAAGGTACTTTCTTGATGTAGCCATTAGCTGTAAGCATCATCAGATATTGCTGATCACTGAAGTCACTAACAGGAATGATAGATGTTATCCGTTCCCCATCAGATAGGGACAATATCTGAAATATACACCAGAAAAAAAAAAGAGAAAAAAGAAGCATTAATCAGCACAGATTACGTTATGGTTTTGATAATTGAAATCATAATAATAACCTGAACCAATGGGGTGCCAGCAGCAGTCCTACTGCATTCTGGAATTTTAAATGCCCTAGCTGAGTAAACTGTCCCTTTGTCACTGCAATTAATTTTGCAGGTCAAACACACATAGACTTGATTAGGAAAAATTGTCCCAGGAGCAGGAGGTAAGGATAAGTTTACAAGTTAATAGACAACCATCAGTGGTAGAAGGTCAGAGGCTGAACCAACAATTTTAAAAAATAAGAGTTCGTTGCCCGGCATTCTCAGAACAAAAGGAGACTGATATGAATCAAATTCTAAAAAAAACGGAAGTAAATGTAGCATATAACACATACCTGAAATATAAAATATGGTCATGGGCATGACAGACAATGAAATCTGACATCGTGTCATTTACTCTCAGCTTCCCAACAGACTTACCAATAGTTCCACGGTTTTGGAGGTTAAATATGTCAGGCTTCATCCTTTTAACATAACCTTTTTCACTGACAGCCTGAAAATTATAGGTTTCAGAAAAAAACAGACCATCACATGGAAAATGTAGACTGATAGGAAGAGTCGGTAAATGAATATTTTTAGGGGAGAGGGATGTGGGTTCGAGTAGTATCATTACCAAAATCATATCTTCATTTGGAATAACATCTATGTCTTCAAGTTGTCCACTATCTGAGTCCTCCAACAGTGATCGCCTTGGGGATGAGAACTTGCTCTTCAGTTCCATAGCTTCCTGCTCTATTAACTGAGACACAGCAAATCAACAGAACCATGACAAGCATCAATGTATATCTCAGATAAGATGAACACTGAAGAGAAAGCATGTGTATGCTTCTGGAATATTAGTCATACAAGAAAAAAAGACCAAAGTATGGAAAATAAATTTTAAACAATTCAAAACAGCCAAAAAACCTGAAGTATTTGTTTCTTGCTAGATAGGAGTTCCTCCAGCTTGGAAATTTGTTCCATCAAGGATTTACCCTCTTCAATGAACTTGTTTCGCTGGTGAAAAAAAAAAAAAAAGTTCCATTTCCAGCAGTTTTCGACCAAGCCTTTCAAATAGTGAAGCAAATGAATACTACGATTCAACTGGAGCACACCTCAAGAGAAGTAAGTTTTCTCAAACTGATATCCAATATAGCCTCAGCTTGCTTCTGTGACAAATTATACTCTACAAGCAAAATACAAATGGAACTTATCAAATGTTAGATAATGCAGGGACTGGGTGAAAAAATTAGTCCTTCCTTCCATCTGATTTAAGTTATTGGATGAGGAACCAAAGCCTGCTTGAAATGAACTCAATGAGCCCGTGAATACAGAGGTCATATATTATTTTCAGTTTCAAAGCTTTTCTTCATCAAGACACCTACAAAGTGGTTCAGAGAATTACAACATAAATTGTAGTCCTTTGCGTAACAGCATATTTCCTACTTATAATTAGCTTCATTTCATATACTACCTCCGTTCAACAATATAGGTCATTTTAGATTTTGCACGTTTTTTAAGAACCTAAAAAAGATGGTAAGATATTAATTTTTTTTCATTTTTTTTTTAATAATTTGATACTTATTTTATTACTAAGAAGTATGAAATTATTAAAAAAAATTGATAAAAAAGTTAATATTTTAACGTGCAAAATCTAAAAGGGCCTATATTGTTGAACGGAGGGAGTATGTTTTTTTACTAAGACCCATAAATACCATCCTTCTCATCTCTGAGATTCTGACCTCTCTTCCCTCTGAAAAAAAATTTTGTTCCCTACATTTTAGAGCTCACCAAACTATATCTTCATGTCTAGCAAAAGAAATTGTATTGTTATTCTCATAATTACCTTCCCATCCTATATGAGGGTCTAAAAACAAAAGCCCAAATGACAAAAAAATTGTCAACCATAAACATTTAAAAGTTCACCCTCTGTAAACCACTTTACAAGTCCTTAACATAAACAACTAAACAAGGCCAAGGATAACAAAACTTCAAACAATAACAGCTTACCCCTCATTAAGTCTGCTACTGCCGATGAATTGTTGGAAGCACTTTTGACTACTTGGATCACTCCATCCAAGTTATCGAGTCCCACTATAATACCCTTAACAAAGAAACAAATAAAAGAACATCTCAAACAGAACAAACAAGGATCTCAAAAGCAAAAATAAATCCCAAGGAATTCATCATAAATTACATAATTATGTCTTAATTCTGTATAAAGGATGTGAAGTAGCATGAAACCAAATTAGTTGTGGTAAATAGATATGATCACTAAGGAATGTACGAAATGTATATCAATGTCAATATACCTCCACGATATGTCTTCTGTCACGTGCGTGTGATAACTTAAACTGAGCACGTCTTTCCACAACTGAGCATCTAAAGTCCAGAAATGCCTACCAGATTAAGTGAAACAAGGAGAAAAGCAATATCAAATTGTGACTGGATTCTATTTAGCATTCTCGTAGCACTTCACTGAAAGGACTAAGATGTAAACCTCAATCAGAGAGTATTCTGTATTCCCAAAGGCGGTAACATTTTTTGCCCTCAAATTTCATAAAAGTAAAAATAAATAACAGGCTTGAACGATGACCAAATGTATCCAGAAAAGAACACAACAGAAAAAATCAAATGGCAAGTATACCATGGAGGATGGCCCCACATACGCAATGACTATGTTACCTTAAGTATTTCCCTCAGTCCCATCTGTTTAGGCTGTCCATTGAGAATACTGTGAATATGTAGAAAAAAAATTACTTCTTCAAATCAAATATCTACATGCAAGAAACAAAACAACTAGTAAAGTGGATAGAATAGAGAATTTTTTGCAAAACAAAGCCTTATATTACAGACTCCATGATGTTTCGGCCAAATCCCAGAGAAAACACAAAGTACAATATTAATTTTTCAAAAAACAACAAAGTGAAATATTACTTTGAATCATTAAGACACAAAAATCCCAATTTACAAAAGAGATATCAAAAGGTTTGGCCAAATCCAGGACAAGTAGTTAACAGAGCCTACCTAGTTAACCATTCATGCCTGTGATATACATAAATCAACTCAAATGACATATTTAATTTTCAATTCAGGAGTCTAGGGGTCCTATTAACATCTAAGGGCTTGACCTATGTTCTATGATCACAATGCCATGAAACATGAGTGGAAACACAAGTTGTTCCTTAATGATTTCTGAACCACCAGAGCCCACTTTCATTTCATAACTCATCTACATAGGAAAGGAAATTAAACAAAAAGCAGCAACAACAACAAAAATAGCATCAGCATTCAGTAGCAGCAACATTCTCAGGGAAAAGAAGAAAGTATGCAATCGTCATCCAAAAAAATTAGTAAGAAAGAACCAAGAAAAGCAACTTGATTTCCTAATCTGACATTCAGTGCAACACTGGAGAAGATATTACATACCCAACCATATTGCAGCTAAAGCTTGACTGAAGAGCGGTATGGCGGTACAAATTATTCAAAACAACAGAGGGTTCTGATCCCCGCTTTAACTGGCACATTCAATGAAATAAGCCATATTTTAGAAAAACCAAACATTGAGATAAAATACCCCTCAGCGTGAAAAAGAACAAATATAAGCTCAATTCTACACAATACCTCAATGACTACCCGCATTCCAGAACGATCACTCTCATCACGAATGTCACTGATGCCTTCTAAACTCTGAAATATTAAAGATTAGTGCTAAAGGTATCCTACTAAATAGGGAGCTATAAGCAAGCTTATATTGTAATGCAAAACCAACACGCTAAAGAGTAATCTGTTAGTAACTAAATTACCTTAGCTTCAACAAGCTCAGCAATTTTCTCAACTAGTGAGGCTTTGTTTGTCTGGTATGGGATCTGTTTCAATAATAAACAAAAGGGAAAATAGACTGATTAATTCTTTTCTGGTGAAACAAAGCATGATCTAGAAAGTGCTTAAAAGATCAGCAGACAAGGATCGTCAAATACAAACCTCTTTAATGATAATTGCAGCTCGTTTTGTTCGAGAATCAATAATCTCCACATCAGTCTTTCCCCTAAGAATAACTCTCCCTCGCCCACTTCGATAGGCATCTAAGATTCTTGATACAACAGGCAAATATCAGAAAATGCCACATAGTTCGATAATCCAGATAAATGTTACCTAATAATACTCTATATATAAAAAGATCAATAAAAAACCGTCCTTTAAAAACGTAATAGACTGCAAAAGGGAGGGAGTAGAAAAACCTTTCCGGAGTGATTCAACCGGAAAGGACTAGAGGGTAGTACCCAAAGGTCCCCGGTTCGAATCCCGAATGGCCGCTCTTTATTTACCAAATTCAAGAGGGAGTGGAAAAATTAGAATTGACAGATCTTTCATTTTAAACAAACAATTGATCATGGCAAGCAATTATACTGAAATAAAATTGTTAGGTAAAGCCCAAAAGGTAGTTGGGAACCAAGGTTCCTATTGAACCACATTTATATACATAAAATATCAACTCCCAAGTAAATTGTTTTTCTCAAACAGAAGAATTCTGCATGGAAACCTTTCAATTTCAATGCAACAAAGTAGTATTCATTTTCTCCTAATTGGAGAACAGCTTGTGTCTGTCTCAAAAGACCAAAGAAAGATCTTCTGCTGATGGAAGAGCCTAAGATGACATCTTTTAACTAACAGAGTATTTATTATGAAAAAAAAAACATAAACTTCTTTACATACCCCAAATTACCCATTATGACACCCCCGGTTGGAAAATCAGGACCAGGCATGTATTCCAGCAGCTCTTGAAGCTATAACACACGTCAAATTGAAACTCAAATGAGAAAATATAGTCAACAAGAAGCAATAAAACAGAGGATTTTCTATTCATTAAGCATCTCTAAGACGCATCAAAACTACACCTTAAATGGAATACACAAAAATAACCAAGGGCACCAAACAGATAAATTACAATGATAGACCAGGAAGAGCAGAATCTTCCCTCTTCCTGATAAAAACTGATCCACTAATTTTCCAGATAATTGTCATTAAACACTCTCACAAAGTCACAAATCATATACACAGAGAGAGAGATGATCAGTTGAGGATTGACAGGGAGACATTGCAGATAGAGCTGGCTTCCCTAGTCCCTACTTTAGGCTATGATATTTATTTGGACTTGCAATGTATTCGGAGAATTAAGGAAAAAGGTACAAACATAGATTGAGACCCAGATATCAAAATTCCATAAAGTCATCTAGGACCTATATCTCCTGAAAAGGTCTAATGCATCCCTCAAATGTATGCGCCCAAGGGGATCTGATATACTAGTATTCCATGATTCCATCTTGAACGATTTCTTATGACAAACAGACACTGCCATGCCTCAAACATGACAAGAGAACTGATATAACAACAACAACCCAGTAACTCCCGCGATTAAGCGGGGTCTGGGCCTCTGGGGGGTAAGGATGTCTCTTATCCCGACAAGGTCGAGAGAGTGTTTCCGAAAGACCCATAACAACCCGGAACAAGGACCACAAGGGGACATAAGGTAAAAGGACAGTAAAGAAGCTAAAAAGAAGGCACGTACAATAGGACATTAGGACATAACAACAAAGCCTAAAATACTACTCATCAGCGGCCCGTATACACCTCCTTCACTCGTCCCTATCTAAAGCCACATCTTCCGTAAGGTTCAGAAGATTAAGGTCATGGCGGATGACCTCCATCCGGCTCTTCTTAGGTCTACCTCTCCCCCTGCGGTTAACTCCAAGATCTAAGTTCTCACATCTACGAGCCGGAGCCGATGAAGGCCTCCTACGGAGGTGTCCAAACCAACGCAGTCCCGACTCCTTCAGTTTGTCCCTAATGCACTCAACACCAACCTTGCTCCTTATGTCAACATTTCTGATTCTGTCAAGTCTCGTATGCCCACTCATCCATCGCAACATTCTCATCTCAGCCACTACTAACTCTTATTCTTGAGCTTTCGTAATAGGCTAGCACTCAGAGGCATATAGAAGGGTCGTTATAGCAACCCCCTTATAGAACTTCCCTTTCAGTTTAGCGGGGATTTTCTTGTCAGATAACACCGCCGACGCTCTTCTCCAACTTAGCCACCCCCCGATGATCAATATCCCTATCAATACCCTCATCGCTTTGAACGTACGAGCCTAAGTATTTGAAATACTCTTTCCTGAGACAAGAATATCCCCCAAATAAACTTCAAACCCCGGGTCACTACCCTCGCCAAAGCGGAACTGAATATCCCCCAAAGAGAACTGATATAAAAACCGCAAAAATCCTTTTGAGGGACATTAACCTGAAAGCTTTTTTTTTATCAAAGTGAATTAATGATTTCAAGTTTCAACTTCTGCAGACAATACAAAATCTGCTAGGCAGATTTCAAGTGGACACAGTGTTATTGTTTAAACTTTACAACTTGCAATTTTATCTGTATAAAGAAGAAAATAAAAATGCAGTTCGACAACAAGATTTGAGTGTAGTTTGCCGAGACAAAAATGTGGAATAATTTTACATAAGGAAAAAAAATAATTCTACAAAAACAATAGAGCATGGATAAAATGCAAAACTCAGAGAACACACTTACTGTGGCTTCGGGATTGTGAATCAACACAGAAAGTGCATCTACCAGCTCTCCAAGATTATGAGGAGGTATGTTAGTTGCCATTCCTACCTGAACGCACAAAAATATAGGAAAATTATGAACCCAATAGCACAAACAAAAATCCAGAGGTCTTAGTGAATAAAAAAGGGCATATTACCGCAATTCCTGAGGATCCATTCAACAATAAGTTGGGCAGACGGGCTGGAAGAAGAGAGGGTTCTTGTTGCGAGCTATCAAAATTTGGGACAAAATCTACCTACAACAAGCAAATCAGAAAGTTCAGTCCCATTAAAACATTCAACCTTCCTAAATAGATTTTACATCATGTAGCCAGAGAAGAACTAACTGTGTCCAGATCTAGATCTGCTAACAGCATCGCTTCAGTAAGACCCTGCAAAAACAATTTTCCACCATTTAAAACAAGCAGCAACAGTGAACATGGTTTCAGAGAAGAAAGAATCAAACTTAAGCTGTAATTTTAACAAACAATAAATCCTAGAATGGAAGAAATCAAATGAAAGATCGGCCCCTCGTAATAGAATGTAAACCACATGCTTAAGAAGTCTTAAACAGAAAACAGCGGTTCTCTGTAAAGGAAAACATGTATACTTACATCTAATCTGCACTCTGTGTACCGCATCGCAGCTGGTGGATCAGCATCAATGGAACCAAAATTCCCATGCCCTTGAATGAGTGGGTACCTTAATGAAAAATCCTGGAAGAAATAAAAAACTGTTCTGAATCAACTGAGGCAAACTGAGATAAATGCATGAAGACTGGCACGGTAGTCACTTGAGTTGGGCATTTAAATAGAAGTGAGAAATCCAAGCATTCATCTTTGCTACATCATGGTCCTTTTCCAGGCATTTGACTTAATTGATTCAAAGAAACAAAAGCTTGAACCCATACATGATACAAACGCGTAAATATCATGCTTCGCATCAAAGGTAAATAATATAAATTTCTTCCATTGCCAACAGTGTCATAATTGCTTGCCACTTGAGAGGTTTGAATTAGACTTCATATCAATTTTACCTGGGCCATTCGCACCAACGAATCATATACCGCGGAATCTCCATGTGGATGAAATTTTCCCAAAACCTACAAAAAGAAATATCCAAGTTAAGTTGTATACCTATGACAATTCAATAGAAGTAAACTAAAAGAAAAGGTATACATATTCATAAATATATTTAAAAAACTACTTAGGAATTCATACCTCCCCAACAACCCTTGCACATTTTTTGTAGGGTTTTCTTGATGAGAGGCCAAGTTCATGCATTGCAAATCTGTCAATGGTTTTCAAAAAGTAATTGCACATCAGTCAATATATCTCGAAAATAAACTACAGTGAAAAAACCATAGAGTTGTGGTGAGGCTCGCTTAGTTGTATGGGGCGCGGAGTGTTGGGCAATTACTAAGGCGCGTGACAAGAGGGTTATGGTGGCAGAGATGAGGATGATCAAATGGATGTGCGGGCATACTAGATTCGACACGATTAGAAATGAGACCATCCGCAACAAGATAGGAGTGACCGGAATTAGAGATAAGATGCGTAAGTCTAGGCTTCGTTGGTTTGGGCATGTTCAATGCAGGGAACCAAGTAAGCCAGTACGTACGTGCGACAATGTTGCGATTGGCAGTGTACGACGTGCCAAGGGGAGACCCAAAAAGAGATGGAGGGAGGTGATTAGATAGGACCTTGCCTATTTGGACCTTACCGAGGATATGGCTAGAATCAAGAGATAGAGGGGCAGTGTTATCTGTGTGGAGGAAGACTAGGTTGCATGGAGCATTTCTAGTTTTCGACCTAGGGTGTTTTCACCATTTCTACTTCCATCTTAGTTCCCGCTTATTTATTTATTTTTCGGTCTTGAGTGTTTATGTTCTTTTAGGTTTGTTATTGTCCTCTTCTCTTGTAAACTTTGGGTCTTTCATAATACATACATCTCGACCCCCGAGATCCTATGCTCAACGAAAAAATTGGGAGTGTTGTTGTTTAAGTAATTGACAAGAGCAGTCTGCATGTAAATGTAAAGTGCAGACATGAACAGAAAAATAGCAGGTTGATAAGCAATGAAAGATACACATGATCAGAAAAATGGAAGTAAGTCCATGAATACAAAATAATGTGAACCAAGGGTGGAATTTCTTTGCTAGTAAAGGCATGGGGAAGCATCTAATGCTTTGTTTGGCAACTACCCATTACATATTACAAGTATTATACATTATGAACTCCTCCTCGATGGCAAAAATAAGCACCTTAAATAAGTTCTTATAAACAATCAGCACAACAAGCAAAACAACCCCTAAAATTAACTAAAAAACAAAGGTAAGTTGTTCATGGACACTTTGTCCATCCAATTTGAAACTCAATTGCAATTGAGGACTGAAAATGCCAGTCCATTTGCCCTTACTAAAGCATTATTCATGCCTGAATCAAAAGAAAATGGCTCCTAAAGATGAAATTAATAATCAGAGGAACCTGCTAAAGAAGACAGCAAGCGTTATAGTACTAATGAAGATGATAGCCGATTTTGGTACTACTAAGAATGGGACGAATCGTGGCACATTAATGCCTGAATCACTCTTCAGTCGTTATATTGCTTTTAATATACTCACAATGCATCACACGAGCTCAATAAACAACATTACCAGTCCCATATGATACCGAAATTTTCCAGAAGGTAAGAACAGGAAACCCTAGGCAAAATAGATATCAATTCTAACAAAGCTCGCTGCAAGATTGAGCAAAATCCACTTACAGGATCCGGCGGTGAACGGGCTTCAAGCCGTCGCGAACATCAGGAAGAGCGCGGCCGAGCAAAACAGACATGGCGTAGGCCATGTAGGCGTCAGTGGCCTCCTTGTGAAGCTCGGTGGGGACGATCCTCTGGCCATCGCTGTCACTACCACTAGTAGCACTGTCCTTGACGACAACGCTGTTATTGTTGTCCAGGCCATCTCCGACTCTCTCCTCTGCCGCCTTCGCTTTGACGAGACGCAGGGAGGGGGAACGGCGACGAGAGGTGGCGGAGAGGAAGCGGAGGTCGGCGAAGCGGGGGTCGGGGCGGAGGAGGGGATGGGAGAGGCGAGTGTAGTAGGTGCGGCAGAGGCGGACTCCGGCGAAGAGGGCCATTGATTATGAGTGGAGGAGGGGAAGCCGGGAAGGGATTGAGGGGGGTGGGGATGGGGTTAGGCCTCCATGGGAGAGAAGGCGGTGGAGGTGGATGGGCTTAAACCCTAGTAGAGTGATTTGTGACTGACTTCGCGCCAAAGGGTTTTTTTTTTTTTTTTTTTTTACATTTTATGAAATACGAACTACTACACTTTTGAGAGTTCCAAACTACGGCAATGGCTCGCAATAGATCGCAGTTCCACATTTTTTGTTTTGTGTAACCAATCAACGGACATGAAATGCTCAAAATCAATCAACAATAACCCAGTATATCCCGCAAAAGTAAGGTTTGTAAGTCGGGGTGTACACACTCTTTCTCCGAACGAGTCGAGAGAGTGTTTTCGATAGACCTAGAACAATAGGATACAAGAATTACAAGAAAGCAGAACTCACAAAAGGGAAACAGAATCAGAAAAGACGCAGAGAAGAAGACGGAAAGGAAGCAAGGATAAAACACTCAGGCCCAAAACTTTATACATCAGCAGCCCGAATGCACCTTCTTTAGTGGTCCCTATCCGAAGTCATATTTTCCGACAGGTTCAGAAGATTGAGATCATGACGAATGACCTTCATCCAGCTTTTCTTCGATCTACCTCTCCCCCTGCGGATATCTCCAAGATCCAAGCTCTCGCACCTATGAACCGGAGCCGAAGACGGTCTCCTAAGCACCTGCCCAAACCAACGCAATCTACACTCACAACTCCAACCTTGCTCCTAATGTCTTCGTTTCTGATTTTGTCAAGTCTCGTGTGCCCACTCATCCAGCGCAACATTCTCATCTCAGCCACTGACAGCTTATTTTCTTGAGTTTTAGTTGTAGGTCACCACTCAGAGCCATACAGTACAGTCGATCTAACCACCATCTTGTAGAATTTCTCTTTCAGTTTTGTCGGAACTTTCCTGTCACATAACACTCCTGACGCTCTTCTCCATCTTAGCCACCCCACCTGGACTCGATGATCGATATCCCTATCAATACCCTCATTGTTGTGAACGTACGAGCCTAGGTGCTTGAAAAAATCTTTTCTAGGGACTAGATCTTCCCCCAATAAAGCAGAAGTCTTTGTATCCCTGCCCTCTCCAAAACTAAACTGAACATACTCCTCTCGGTCATACTCAATCTGAAACCCTCTGACTCCAGCACCCTTCTCCAGCTTTCAAGCATGTGCGTCAAACCTGATCTTGAGTTGTCCACTAGCACAATGTCATCTGCAAACAACATGCTCCAGGGAACCTCTTTTTGAAGTGGGATGATAAGTGTATCCATAACTAGAATGAATAAGAACGGACTTAGAGTTGAACCCTAATGAAGCCCCAATCGAACATGAAAGTACTCTTAATCGCCACATGGTGTTCTAACACTAGTCAGTGAATCATCGTACATATCCCTGATAACTCTGATATACGTCCCCGACACTCCCTTCTAAGCCAAGCATCTTCAAAGCAGTTCTTTCGAAACCTTGGCATAAGCTTTTTCGATATCTATGAAGGTCATATGCAGATTCTTCTTCCTATCTCTGTGCATCTCGATCAAACGTCTCAACAAGTGAGTAGTTTCAACAGTTGATCTGTGTGGCATGAACCCAAATTGGTTATCAAACCAGACACTTGAACCAACCTCCGAAGCCTCCCCTCTATAACTCTCTCCCACAACTTCATCGTATGACTCAGCAGTTTGATTCCTCTGTAGTTACTGCAGCACTGGACATCACTCTTGTTCTTGTAGACCGAGACCAACTTACTAAGTCTCCACTCTGTTGGCATCTTAGTTGATCTTAGGATAACATTGAAAAGGGATGTTAGCCAGACTAAACCTTTGGCCCCTAACCATTTCCAAACATCACCCGGAATATCGTCTAGACCTAAAGATCTATGGTTCTTCGAATTACAAACAACAGTCTTAACCTTCTCAACGGAGATACGTCGGTGGAAGCCGTAGTAACTGTGTTCCGTAAGATTGAGACTCCTATCCGAAGAGTTGAAATCCTCGTTGAGCAATTATGAGAAGTACCTTTGCCATCTACCCTTGATCCGCCGATCGTCAACCAACACTTAACCGTTATTATCTTTGACACACTTGACGACGTCGATGTCTTCATCGAGAGCTCCAAGCTCTCGTCCTGAGGGATGTTATTGGTTGACGTATCAGTCGTGTATGACCCTTACCAAATCCTTGCTTGTTAAAAAAAAAAGGCTAAAATTTGTTTAAAATTGGAAAAATATATACATTTTCTCTAATTTTTTTAAAGGCAAATCTATGGATAAGCAATACGGAGTATCTAATTAAAAAAGGACAAGTCATGGAACTTGTCGCAAAATGGCAATAAGTCGTGCGCCCACGCAACTACTAAGTGGTGCGTATATCCCAAAAGGACTCTCCGATTCTCTCTAACTCTATCTCATCTTCACTTCATTCGAGTCTAGTTCTAAGGTCAAGTTATCTACTCTCTAACACCAGTAGACCGTGTCAATCTAGCTAACCATCTAATCTCATTGGAGACTTGCCTTTGCACCTCAATTAGAGTCGGTATTTACATGACTCAGTCACACACACATTGTCCTTCTCTAAATTGTTTTGCTCAAACTTTAACAACTTTTCCATTTCAAAATTTTTGAGAATTATTTAGTTTTAAATAATGTTGTAATTTTAGAAAAAATAGATTAATGCCCGCACATTGTGTGGGTGCTTTTTATATAATAATTTTATACATATATAAAACATTTATATAAGTTAAAATAGATTCTTATCACTTTATCTAAATTCCTTTTAAAATTTAAATAATTTTCATATTAACACCCGTCCAACTAATTAATGATTTTTCTTTAATGTAGTTGCATTAATTCAATAATGTATTATAAAGTCCAAAATCTATCATCTTCCATAACTAAACTAAAATAAACTAATTATTTTTATTCATAAATGTAATAAAGTAATTTATTGTCTGACTTGTTATTACTTGGGTATAGATTATACTACACACACACACACACATATATATATATATATATAACCTTCATTGTTATCATTAAAATGAGAATAAATGATTAAAGTACATATATAATCAAATTATATCAAAGTAATTTTTTAGATGGATCTAATCGTCATTTATATATTATCCCATGAATCAAAACTACAAAAGATCATGAATCAAAACTACAAAAGATTATATGTTTCTATTGAAAAAAATAATTTAAAAAGAAAATCAATCGGTTAAGATTTAGAAAAAGAAAAGAATTAATTAATTACTTAATTTGATTTATAATAAATAACAATTTATTTAAATATAAAAAATATTTAATTACTTAACAACCAAATCTATATTAAATGAGAAGTCGTCACGGCGTAGACGACTTCTCTTTTAGTATTATTAATTGATTTTCTGTTTTTTCTACTGCTTCTCTATATGGATAATAAGATAAAGATCGAATTCGAATCTACTAACAAAAAAAATGCTTAAAATTATCCAAAAACTCTAAAATCCTCAAAATAAGAAAGATATTAGAGATGCTCCTAAACATGACCAAATGTGGGGAAAAAATACATTTGCAAATAAACAGAACACAAGTGGGACAAGGAATCGAAAAGATGAGATTGAGAATCCTTGTCATTAAGACCATGTGCAACCATAAGTTTTTATTATCTTATGTCTTAAAAAGTAAACCCATGGTTTCAAGCCAAACCTTAAGGGAAGAGGTTAGAAGGGGTTAAGTAACATAAGTGATTGGAGATGTTATATTCTCGACAGATGAAGACCATGATCAAATAAAATATTGTCTTGGAATATTAAAAAGGAAAATTGCTTACCCAACTTTAGTCACACTAGTTAAACTTATCAAGTAAAAAAAACACGAAGCCACGTGTTTTATAGTATTTGAGGGAATGTGGTTTTAGATATTTGAGGAAATGAAACTCCATGCTTGTTGTTAGGCCTGATACATGACCCGAGTAGTTCGGGTTCGACTCGGGCTCGGCTCGAAAAAAGCTCGACTCAGGATCGCTTGAATGTATATATGAGTCGAGTTCGAGCCTATTCCTAAGCTCGAATCGAGCTCAAGCTCGAGTAGCTCGCAAGCTCGTACCCCCAAAGGTATTGAAAAAATGGTTCGTCCCTCCCCAAAGCGACTTGCCACTTTTACCCCTAGGGTTTTATGTACTCCCACTCACTAGTCACTGCCACACACCTCTCTCGCCTTTCTCACTCCTCTTGCTCACCGCCTCCTTTAATCTCAGCTCTGGATCTGGCCGAACGAAGACGTCATCCTCCGATGTCCCTCGCCTTCGCTCATCATCCTCTTGTCGCCCCTCGTCGACTCATCGTCCTCAGATCTAGGTCTCGCGTCGCCCTTGCTCGCGCTTCGTCTCTTGCCCTCGCTCGTCGCCCTCCGTCGCGCTCCTCGTCACCCCTCGATGTCCTCAGATTTGGATCGCCCTCAATCTCTTTCTCTCTTGCCCTCGCTGCCTCCACTTTTTTAATCCGGGCTGGCTGATTTTTGTTGTTCCTCGGCTCCCTCTTTCGCTCTTCGTCCTGATTTTAGGTATTCTTCTCTTGGATCCCTCTTACTGATTCAATCCACCTTCAATTTATTTGATTTCAAGTTCGGAATTGACTTACTGATTTCTTCAATATTGTTCTTCGTCATCTTCTTCAATATTGTTCTCCCCCTCTACAAGTTTCCTTCAATTTGCAAATCTGCTACTCTAATTTGGTATGTGATTGGAATTGACTTACTGATTTCTTTGGAATTGACTTACTGATTTCTTTGTGATTGGAATTTGCAAATCTGCTACTCTAAGTTTGGAATTGACTTACTGATTTCTTTGTGTTTATGTTTTCTGAATTTCCCCTTGCTTGTGTCATTTATCTTAATTTTGTAATGTAGCTTGATTTGATTATGTTCTTCTCCTTCTACAGGTTCATATGAAAAAACTCGACTCGGGCTTCCAGAAACTCCTAACTCCATACATTCCATTGGTTGTTGCTGCTGCTGTAAGTTGTTTGGAAGGTTGCTGCCGATTTATTGCTGTTGCTGAATTTTCTCTCCGGTTAGTTTGAATGTTGTTGTTGCTGCTATTTGGAACGTATTGCTGATGGGTGTCTCTAGCTCGATGCATTGATTTTCTCTCCATTTAGTTTGAACTTTAATTTAATTGAATTGCTGTATTATTGAACTTTAATTTCAATTTCAAGTGAATTGTTGTTCAAGTGAATTGTTGGATTGTTGTTCATTTATGTTTGTTGTTGCTGATGCGTTCATTAATTTCCATTGAATTATTTGGTTATGTAATCTGTTTGCTACTGCTGCGTTCGAGCCATAACGAGCTCATCGAGCTCGAGTTCGAGCTCGTAACGAACCCAAACGAGCTTATTGAGCTCGAGCTCGTGTTCGGGCTTGATGACAACTGAGCTCGAGTTTTACACCTTGCTCGCGAGCCGAGCTTGAGCACATGTATATACTTGAATAGAAATTGAGCTCGAGCTCGTAGGCTTGTATATCAGACCTACTCGTTGTCATGTCGATTCGAATAATCACGCTTAGCTTGTATAGTTGTATGCAATGGTTAACGCCTTGGCTCTCCAATTTTAGATTAATTTCTTCTTTTTTACGGCAAGTTATGAGTATCTCACTATCAATTAGTAGATCTTGCAATTTAGTATGAGATGACACGAAGGAGGTTCTCATCATTGGCCTTTAGGGAGATTTCTAGGAGTTATTTTATACTACATCGCCAAATCTATTCGTTGATAGCAAAGCTTTATGATGCTAGTCACAACCAATGCTGTTAGGATTGAGATTTGGATAAAATCGAAAGAGTCTTCACAGATTGTAAACGAATCATGGAGTCGTAATGATTTTTTTTTTTTAAGTTAATGAGGAGTGTTTTTTTTATTAGGAAAGAATTCGAGGTTAGACATACCTAAACATTGAAGGCCGACAAGTCGGCAGACGGGAACCGTCTAAACAAACATGGAAAAACTAAATACAGTAGAAGCATCTTATAGAATCATAAAAATTAAGGTAAATTCAGGATTGTACATAAGATCTTACAAGTTTTTATATGGCGGATTTGCAGAAATACACCAAATTGGTATTCGGTTTGCAAAAGTATACCCGTTTTCTGAGAATAGCAAAAATAGGATAGGTGGGTCATTTGTGCTAAAAAACGGGTCATTTGTGCTAAAAAATAATGAATTAAAAGAAAAGTAAAAAATATATAAAATAATGAAATATATATTAAAATAATGTTTTAATATTTTTTTCTCAGAAATTTAAAAATAATTAAACTAGCCGGATGAAAATCTCTGTCCTAGTAAGAGAATTAATAGTGACAGGAATAAAATTTGTTATTGACAGGATATAGGTTCTTTATGACAAAGCTAATAATTAATAATGACAGGATGAAGTCTATAATAGGGAAGAGAATAAAGACACGATTTTATCCATATCATAACTAGAAATTAAAGGTATATCCAAGATGACAAGTTATTTGTTCACAACGACAGGAGTAATGTTTATAGTGACAAGGCTGTAGGTTTACTTTGACAGGTTTGAAACTATAATCGGGGAGAGAATCGCTGAAGATACGGTAAATCATATCTTCAGGATTATTAACCATATTTATAAAAGGATTGTCAATATATATCTTGAAACCATAATATTATCACATTGATAAGATGAATATTGTCATTGACAATCCAAATATGAACATTGACAGGATATATATGATAAAAAAAATCGGCGGGAGATTGAGTAAAGAGATAGGGCTAAGGTCGGAGGGTTGGTCGGGCTGCTCTTGGGGTCGAGCACGGGTTAAGACAGTAGAGGCCGACGATGGAGCCGGAGCCAGAGAATGATTGCGTCGGAGAGTGAGCGATGCAGCGAAGGGTGAGGACAACGACAGAGTCAGAGAATTAGTGCGGGCTAAGGTCAGAGCGCCCGAGACTTAGGGTTGATCAGGCGGCTCTTGTGTGTTCGGGTTAGGGATTGAGATTGGGTCGGTCGGGGGCTAACGGTTAGGGATTGGGATTGGAAATTTAATTTTTTTTTAATTCTGGATTTTTTTATTTAATTATTTAATATAATTTAAAAATATAAGAAAAATTATAAATACCAAAAATATTTAACTTTTTTTTTCCTGATTTTTTGGGGTGGTGGGTAGTTTTGATAATTAAATAAAGTATTTTTGCAAATTTCCATATATTGATGCAATTGTTTTCAAACCTAGGTATTTTTGCAAACTAAATATCAAAGTGAGGTATTTACTAGTAATTCCCCTTTTTTTATTTCTAAATTATTTTTGCGTCATAAAATCTTATCCTAAATAAAGATATACATAAGATTAGGATCGTTTTTCTATTTTTGAATCACAAAATCATTACAATTGTAGAATCGGAGTGTTTCCCATATCACAGGATAACAATCTTGTGATATCTATACTACAATAAAACTAGCAAAAACATCCTAGGTGGCTTCACGAAAGTGTTTGTTCCATATGGTGTCGTATGCAGCATGCAACGTCATCCACCGACTTTCCCATCTCCATGTAAATCAATAAAAGCCATCCACTTCATTAGGGTTTGCCACATCATCGAATTATATTCACCCCGCATCCCAACTATTCATCCCACTAATTATCCCCATGACTTATCATTTTTTCATATTAAAAATAATAAATAATAAATTACATTACTGTTGTGAATTTCCACGAGTGAATATCGTTAAAGAGAAAGGAGAATGAACAATAGAACACAAAGGATTTCCATGTTCTGGTAAGAACCGCGCAGAATACCCTGCAGAGAAAAACCTCTCAGCAGCTAGGGTTTCTTATTATTGTGATGCTTTGATGGATACATAATTCCAACCCTACATGCCTTTATTTATAATAGAGAACCTCCTATAGATAACCCTATAGATAAACCTAAATATAGATAACCCTATCTTATCTAGATAAACCTAGATATATATAAATTATCTTCTATCTTATCTAAAACCTATTTTAGATAAACCATCCACAATAATCCTTCTATAGATAAATATCATCTATGGATAGACTTTCTAAAGATAGGTCTAGATAATTAATTGTCTCAAACAACAATCTCCACCTAGACAAACAATCCCTGGGGCTTCTTACTCGAGTAACATCGAGTAATATGAACCAAATTCAAGCAGTGCTTGAACTTGTATGTGGTGACTGGTTTGGTTAACATATCAGCAGCATTCCGAGAGGTGTGAACCTTCTCTAAGATGATCTCTTCAGACGTTACAAGCTCCCTGATCTTGTGAAATCTCACATCAATGTGCTTCGTCCGAGCATGATATACTTGGTTCTTAGTCAGATATATGGCACTCTGACTATCACAGTATATCTCAACTCCACCTTACTCTGCACTCAGTTCCTTAACAATTCCTTTGAGACATAGTACCTTCTTGGCTGCCTTTGCTAAAGCCATGTATTCTGCCTCGGTAGTAGAAAGGGATACCACATACTGCAAAACAGATCTCCAATAAATAGCCCCCCCCCCCCCCGGCAAGGCTAAAGACATACCCTGTAGTGGACCTCTAATTGTCAAGATCACCAACATAATCTGAGTCAACATACCCTTTGACTAAAAGACCGTCATTTTCGCCACCAAACATGATCTCGTGGTCAGCAGTACCCCTCAAATACCTAAGAATCCACTTGCATGCATTCCAGTGTTCCCTCCCAGGATTAAACATGTACTTGTTGACTTGGTTAACATCTTGGGCCAGAGTGGATTAGTATCAATCTCTTCACTAAGCTCCACTTCCACCGTCTTAGGATCAGTCTCTATAACCACATACCTCTCAACTTCTTTGGCCTGTTGAAGCATATACTGCTCATCAAATACAACATCTCAACTGATCACTTGTTTCTTAGCAACAGGGTCCCAAAACTTGAAACCCTTTACACCTTTCTCATAACCTAAGAAAATACACTTCTTAGACTTTGCATCCAATTTTGTTCTCTCATCACTTGGAATCAACACATATGCAGGAGTACCAAAGATCTTTAGATTTGACAAATCTAAATTTGAACCAGTCCATACCTCCTCAAAGACCTTCCCGTCTAGAGAAATCTGTGGTGATCTATTGATAAGATAGACCGTCATGCTCACTTCTTCTGCCCAAAAGCTCTTTGCAAGCCTTGCTTGCAACCTTATGCAACGAGCCTTCTTTGTAATTGAACGGTTCATCCTCTCTGAAACACCATTCTGTTGTGGTGTCTTTCGGACTGTAAAGTACCTCTGAATGCCATGCTCTTCACAGAACTGTTGAAACTTTGTGTCAGTATATTCTGTACCATTATCTGATCTTAGATATTTCACCTTCCTCCCTATCGGGCTCTCTACCTCTGTCTTCCACAGCTTGAACTTGCTAAAGACCTCAGATTTGTGTTTCATGAAAAACACCCAGACTTTTCTCGAATAGTCATCAATAAAGGTGACAAAGTACCTGGATCCTCCTAATGACTCTACTTGAGTTGGCCCCCACACATCAGAATGTACGTAGTCAAACAAGCCACTTATATTGTGTTTGTCTGTCTTGAACGATACTTTGGACTATTTTCCCATCACAAAGAACTTGCAGAAATCCATCTTACAACTCTTTACACCAGCCAAAAGACCTCGCTTGTGAAGCTCAGTCATGTCGTGCTCGCCGATGTGGTCAAGGCACATGTGCCACAAAGCTGTACTATCAGACTCAGACTGTATAATTGCAGCTCCACCTACAATTGTACTCCCTAACAAGAGATAGATATTTCCATAAGTACATCTCGCCCTCATTACTGTCATGGCTCCTTTGCTCACTTTCAGACCGTCATCGACTGTCTTGTAACGGAACCCATTTGCATGTAATGTACCCAAGGAAATCAGATTCTTTTTGAGATCTGGAACATAACCTACATCAGTCAATGGCCAAACTACACCATCATGCATCCTGAGTTTGATCTGCTCGATTCCTACAACATTACATGGCTTGTCGTCTCCCAATCGAACAGAACCAAAACTTCCTGACTTAAACACCTTGAACCAGCCTTTGTTCGAAGTCATGTGGAATGAGCAACCAGAATCCAAGATCCATAAATCTAAACATCTTCCCGATGTTACTGAAAGCATATCCGAGTTTGTACTGTCTGAATCGTCTTTCTGCACTACGTTTGCTGATTTCGAAGATGAATCATCCGTCTTTCCCTCATACTTCTTCTTCCTTAATCATCCTTAAAGTGACCTTCTTCCTTGCAGAAGTAACAAGTAACTGCCTTTTTCCCTCTGGACTTCGATCTGGACAATCTGCCACCCCCGTCTTGCTTCTCTTTCTTCCTCCCTCTTCCCTGGTTGCCTTTGACATACAACCCTTCGCTTTGGGAGCCTTCGCCATTATAATCTCCTTCCCTACTGTCAGTGCCGTCACCAAATTCTTAAACGAAGAGGGTAGAGAACATAGCAAGATCAGGGCTTTGTCTTTATCCTCAAGCTTTACATCCAGTCGTGCCAAATCTCCGATAACTTGGTTAAAAGTGTTGATGTGATTTACCAAGTCGGAGCCTTCTGTCATCTTCAACTAGTACAATCTTTGCTTTAGACACAACTTGTTGGACAAGGATTTTGACATATACCTTGATGTGGGACCATCCAAGGCACCTTCAGATGATGTCTTTCTCAAGCGGAAGAAGAAAGCTCCACTATGGGAGAAGATACTTTGTTTAAATGACGTTTTGGATTCGTTCAGAACATTTGACAGCTTTTCGACGTCTCAGTAAAATGGGTCGTACGGATTCTATATTTATCGGATTGAGGCGTGCCATACCTTGTTAGAACGAGGACGAAGAGATCTACAACTTTTCTGTTGAAGGTTTTTTCCAGATTCGTCCTAGAGTTTGGTCGAAAATCAACATCTTTGCAAACTGTCACTGTTTTGACGGGATTTTATTAATTCTTGAACATTATAGTATTTCCTATTTTAGCAACTTTCTTAGTTAAGTTATTTTAGGTAATTTAGAGGTTATTTTATTTAATTACTTAAGTATTCTTTTTATCTTCTACCTTTACTAGAATCGGCCCAAAACAGCCTTTAAGGCCTATATAAGTTGATTCCTCCTTTGTAATTCAGTTGGATTATATTGAATAGAAAAGCTCTCTTTTTTGTGTTGAAACACAATGAGTGGTTGTCAATTGAATAGAGTTGTGCTCTTCAATTGCGAATTGGTATCGTTTCAGCTTGGTTTGCTTTGTGTTCATCAACTTCGTAAGACTTGGTGATCCTAGTATCCACGAGCCCCCTCCTTGTGCCTCCAAGTTGTCCGCTTGGTTGTGTAGGGTTGTAGAGGCGGGTTATATAGTCATTGGTATTGGTTCCTACCCTCTGAGGAGGCCTGAGGTCTTTATCTTGTTCTATATAGATCGACTCAGTCGTGTCTTTCAATTCTTGCATTCAGTTTCGAGTCTTTATCAATCTTTATCGAGTCTTTCTTGTTCTTGTTGTTGTCGACATTCAGATCTCTTGAGTTCTTGATGTTCTTTGTTGAGTCTTGATCGATCTTGGTGTTTCTTGATCGATTTCTTTAAGTTTCTTTGCTGCGTTCTTGAGTCTTTGTTATTCTTACTTCTGTTTCTTTAGTTCCTTGCTTGTTGTTGAAGATCGGACCATCTCACGGCTAACCCCGTATTAAATTGGCATCAGAGCTTTGGTTACCGACATCAAGATTGAGTCTTTTCTTCTTCATAAACACAAAACCCACAAAAAAGAGTCATTTTCTTGTTTTAGTCTTTTACTTCTTGTTCTTTATTTGATTATTGCACTAATCTTGAAGTTTGTGATTGTTTGTGGTTGCATAGTCTAAACACAAGCCTAGCCAAGACCGTGGAGTCGACCAAGTGGTGCGCACATCCCCTTTGTGGACACCCTAGAGCCGACGACAGCCTGCTGTCCCCATAGCCTTTGCTTGGCCGACCATCACATAACACAAGAGAAAACCCTAGTTTGTTGCTCTTTTCTATCTTTGGAATATTTGATCTATCTATATCTATTTCCATATTATCCATTGCCTATATAAATTCTGATTTTTGGTGGATTTAATTTATTTTATCTATCAAATATCTATTAAGGCATAAGATAAATCCACTTTCCTACTTTATCAAAAGGGTTGTTTATATATATTTATCTTTAGGGCTGAAATTTATCTTTTCACCATTAGCTTTCAGAATTTTCGAGTCCTTTACTTTCCATTAAATCTTTCTTGCATTAGTTTTTAAAAAAAAAACAGTTTCGAAAATTCAAAAAAAAAAAAGATTGAACTTGGACCAAATTCACTAGGGAAAAAAGTAAGTAAAAAACAAAAAGAGAAGTTGTTTGAATTGATCTAGTGCAAGAAAGCTTCAAGGGATCATCTTGGTGAATTCTAACAACCCTAGACCAATCCATTACCTCCACAAAATTCTAAATTGAAACCCTACCTTACAACTACAACATCCTAACTAAAGGTTTTCAATCAAAAGAGGTAAATTTCCAAACTTTCCTTGTTTATTTCTTCTATTTTCTTTTGTTTCTTCCATTGTCGAGCACTTTTCTCTTCTGGTCGAGTGTCTTTTGTGCTGGTCGAGTGCCGTTTGTTCTGGTCGAGTTCCGCTCGAGTGTCGCTCGAGTGCCAGGTTCTGTCAAGGTCTTTTGGTCAATTTCGACCTTGTTGTCCAGCAGCCTTTTGTCGAGTACTCTTGAGTCGTGTTTCATTTATTCTCTCATATACTTTGATTGCTATGTTCTTTGCTTGAGTGCTGATTTGCCCAAAGCGGATTGCCCCAACAAGCGTGACATACCAATTAGAGAGGGAGTGTGAGCGAAACACTTGCGAGCTTGTTTATATTTTTACTAACCTTTCACATAATTCTTTGTTTATCTTTATTTGCAATGTCTAATAACCAGGGCAATGACTGGTTCAGTACCGTCATGGAGAAGTTAGCTAAGATCCAAGAGAATTTGGTGACCAATGAAGAATTGGTTAAGTTGGATAAAGCCTTTACGGCATATGAGCTTCGGCGTTTTGGCACTAATACGTTGTTCGGACAAGGAGTCCCACTTCAAGTTGCAGTGCCACCAATTAAAAGGGAAGAAACTCATCCTATTCCTCCTAATAATGCTATTCAACATCGTGTTTCTTCTAGCATAGGTGCTTCTTTTATTGCTAAAAATGTAAATCATGTTGATAATAATGATCAAGATCTTAATTTACTTGCCTATGATCATGATGATTGAATTGAATATGAGCATGATGATTATTTGATTGATTTAAATGTTCAACCTATGTCTTGTGATAATAATCACAGAGAAGATTTATGTCATACTAAATGCTTAGAAAATGGCAAAGTTTCTAATATGATCGTTGATGGAGAAAATTCTTCTACTATCGCTAGCCTTGAATTAATTGAAAATTCAGCCTTGAAAAAGGATGAAAACTTGCTAGGATTAGATGGAAACTTAGGGATCAATGACCAAGCTAAAATCCATATTAAGTTAGAACATCATGACATTGATATGAAATCTGAATTATGCACTCATAAAGTTTCTTTTCTTGATTTTGTAGATCAAGCTGAGACAAAAACCATTGAGGAGTGGTCAATCCCTATACCAATCAGCCTTGAGAAGGGTTTCCATGGATATGTGGTATTCGATCCAGGAGCTCGTGTGGAACTACGGGAAAAGTGTGTAATTATAGACGCTTTAGTTTCGATGCATTTTAAAAGCGTCGAAAATTTTCGACGTTCTGAGGTGTCGATTTTTTTTACAGATATAGGCGTCGAAATTAACAAAAATCTCGACGTCCTAAAGCGTCGAGAATGGCTTCAATAAAAATTTAACCTAGCGGAGAGGAGACACCTTCACTCGCGATTCACTCTCCCCGACTCCCGTGCCCCTCTCTCTCTCTCCCTGCTTCACACCTTCGAAGAACCCTAATTGCGCCCACCGGAGACGGCCTCCCACCGCCCACCGGAGACGGCCTCCCATCGGCAGTCGATCTCTCCACTCTGAGCACCTTCCCCTGCCTCTTCTCCGTCTTCGTCTCCCTCGCTCCAATCTCCGCCCCATTTCCGACCTGATTTGCGTTTCTGCTCCAGTCGATTTCTGCTTTTCTGTGAGTTTTACCTTCACCTATTGATAATCTAGTGTTAGATTAGTCTAGTGTCAAATTTTCCTTCTCTTAATCTTCTTCTTCTGCTCCATGAACTCCTCCTGCGATCGCAATGTGGCGTAGATCCTGCGCCAGTCACTACGGGAGGTTAGGGCTTGGGAGGTTGGACTCGCAATGGAAGCCTGTGGTGTGCTCCAGTTTTGATAGCCTCCGCGACGTCGCCTGTGGCGGTGCCCATACGTTTTTTCTCACCGGTGAGGTTTCTCGTTGCAATTTCTCCGTTCAGTTTTATTTTGTTCTCGACTGTGATCGCTTGTGCTGTGTTCATTCTTTAACCATTGAAAACAGAGAAAGGAAGAATATACGAAGGGAAGAATATGTGAAGCATAATATCTTAAAAAATGATGTTCCAGCTTTACCTACTTGGGTTAGCACGTTGTAATGAAGGGAAGAATATGTGAAGCATTGAGTTTGATTGTTCTCTTCTTCCCTTTCATACCAACAAGTTATTGCCTGTATATACATATTGCCTTTCATTCCTTCTCTTCAGCTGGTTTTCCTTTATGGAGTTTCCTTTCATTCCTTCTCTTCCGCTCTCTTTGCTTAAGCATGTGTGCTTCTGTTGCTTTGTAGCTCCGCTCTCTTTGCTTAAGCATGTGTGCTTCTGTTGGTCTTTTCATGCTGTCTTCACTATGTTGTTTATCTTGTTTTTTATTTTATGGTGGATTAAATGCTCTGATGAATGTCTGACTCAGGTGTGTTAAAGCTTTAAGTACTAATTTCCCCACTTTCTATATAGTTGTTGCCTACAAGATAACTCTTTGCTGGCATTGGCACTCGGCTGGAAATCATCTGCTGCAAAGAAGGTTCGTCTTCATTTCTGTAATCCTTCATCCTTAGTCATTCAACTTCTCTCTGGTGGTGTTTGCATTTCTCAATCTCCTGCTGCAGCTCTCATTGTAGGCGGGTATAATCAGATCTCTCTTCTTCAGTAATCTTTAGTCGTTCTTTGAACCATCTGTAGCTACTTTCTTCACTGTTTTTATACTCAAGCTGTGCCTTGAGACTGCATAATCAGATCTCTCTTCAATATCAGCCTCTTTATACTCAAGTTGTGCCTTGAGACTGCATAAATTTTCTTCACTGTTTTCAATCGATAGAAAAGTATCATCACCATGAAAAATTGCATTATGTGTTCACACCTGATAATTCAAGTAAAAAATTGCATTATGTGTTCACAATTAACAAATTGAACAGAAATCCAAGTATCCTTGTTTCTTAAGCAGGTTTCTCAGAAACATAATCTAACCATATATAATATGTCCTTGTTTCCTTACCTGGCCCTGCAATCCAAAGCAGACCTATTCAATCCACTTTAAGACCTACCTACTTCAATTTATACGCATTTATGAAGCATTATGGAAGAAAAGTGATTGAAAAAAATCTATCAAACATCAAATAGACAAATAATCTGAATAATAGAAAAATGTAGCAACAGATTCAGTTACATACTTCTCAATAGATGTGGAGCCAACATTGTATGAAGCCTAGAGATCTGCTCCTCGTGGCTGATATCCTTGAACTCTTCCCAACATGTCCATGAGATGGCTTTCATGTCCATGAGATGGCTTTCATGTCTCTCCCTTTGGTTTATCTTACTGTAAACTAATCTTTGGTCTTGTCTTTTAAGACCATGAAAAAGTGATTGAGTATAAGAGTAACAAAAGAGCAAATGATACCAAAGGAAAAGGGAAACTTTTGGTTTATATGCCCATGAGATGGCTTTCATGTCCATGAGATGGCTTTCATGTCTCTCCCTTTGGTTTATCTTACTGTAAACTAATCTTTGGTCTTGTCTTTTAAGACCATGAAAAAGAGGGAAAACACCCATCATTTATAAACTTTCAGATCTGTAAAAAATTGATCATCATACAGTACATTTTTTTTTCAAGGGCTTCCCACTCACTATTTATTTATGAATGCTGTAAAAGATTACTGTAAAAGCTTATAAATATATAGTTTATGACATTTCAGGTGCTTTTAGGCAATATATGTTCAGTATAAACATCTATTATTATACTTTGTTACGAATGTGAGCACTGACCACTCCTCACTTGCAACGCAGGACAAGATTACCCATTTCTCTTGTTTTGAAATGAGCTATAAAAGCAAAAGAACAAAAACTATTCACGATCAATTTCTAGAGTCGGGGTCAGTTGGAGATGTCAGAGTGAGAAGGAAAGACTGCGGAGATGCCTATTCAGCTAGCTCACCTACACTTCTTGGTAATCATGGTAGAGAGATAGGAGCAACTGGAGATTCCCATTCAATACAGCTTCAAGGTTCACATGGCAAAGAGAGAATGACAAGTGGAAATCTACAAGGATGTGCCTGATGGACAAGGGCTTAACCAATGGATACGTTTGGTTGATTATTGGTATTCAGAAGAAAGTAAGGTACTTACCAAAAGCTCACTCCTTTCAAGATAAGTTACATCAAAGCTCACTTATGTCCTGAATAAAGCTCTCAATTTTGCACACCAGTTTTTGCATTTTCTAACTATTTATGTGGTGGTTACTATAGGGACAATCCAAACAAGCAAAAGAGGCAAGAGCATCCAAAAGTCATGTGCACATCACCGGTTCTACTAGTTATGCTAATAAAAGGGCTGATTTTGTATGATTTTCATTATGTGTAATTTTATTTATATATATATATATATTTAATATAAATTTTTGTCAATGATGAGTATAATGTTATTTTTTTGGTTAATTTATTGAAGGTGGAATCAAAGGGAAGACAACCTAGCCACCTAGAGTTTTTCAAATTGACTCATACCAAGCATGATGGAGGGTTTGTTGATAATACAATTTCATCGGAGTTCTTGGTATGTATTTTTTTAGTTAAGTAAGAACCTTGATTCAAAGTTTCCCTAGTTTACTAGACCATGTTTCACAAATACATGACTTATAAGAAGATGAAGTAATAGAGAATACTACGTAGCAAACAATTGCACATGTACTAATAGTACTATATTGTCTATATTGTCTATATTTTGACAAGACCTGAACAAAACTTGGATGGCCACTAGGTTTATTGCTCACTGTGTCGAATTATGCAATTCTATTATAGAGTTCACTAAATTAGGGCTTTTGGTGAGCTTTGTGTTTCTTATTGAAGAAAGGGAAAGGTTTAGTCATGCGGTCATGATGGGGCTTTGAAAGCATCAATTTCCAGATTCATTCACTTGTACAAATCAATAAATCACAAGTCTTATGCATATACACACAAGTCATTTGGTGGGAGATAAAAATGACATCGGGCAAAACAATTGCAGTATATCCCATCCAGCCAAGAAAGTCATATTCAATAACACTAACTGACTAACAGCATTCATCAATAATATACTCCTCTTAAGTCTTATTCTCAATGCTTAGCAACCTGATTACAGGAAAGCAGAACATAAGTAATAAGTTCTCATTTACCTAGCCCTGAAGATGTATCATACGAGCTCATTTCCATTGGTTTATTATCCAAAAAATGAATTAAAAAAAAAACAATGGTGTATCAAACAAATTTTGCAAAGTTCAAGTAATAGTCAAGAATAACAACTAACAAAATTTCTATAAATGCCTAAATGATGATGCTGATGTTCCTCGGGGTCAAACGCAAACTACATTTGGAGGGGGCCCTAGAAACCCCCATGACAGTCAAAACAGTGATGTAGAGGAAGAGGAAAGTGGCAATGAACTCAGCAATACCAGCCCTCCAGAAGGACCATGAGGACAGCTCCCCAGGCTCAAAGAGAGGGGCTGGGGGTGGCTCCTTGTAGTCCTTGGACTGGGCTGATGTCCCCAGTGGCGGCCTCTCTGAGTACTTGTTGGCTCCCAACCGCACATCCTCTTCCTTGCCCTCCATTGTTGTTGCTCAAGCTAAGATTTTGCTCTCTTTTTTTTTCTCTCTGGAACTCTCTGGAAATGGTGCAGTAGGGTGTAGTGGTTTGGGTGCTGCTGGTTTTTATAGAGTGACAGTCTATATACTCAATAGGGATAAGAACAAATTGCTTTTTTTTTTATATATAATTATGAGATTGCTATACAAAATTGCTTCTTTTTTTCCAAGTAAATTTACTTGGAAAATGAAACTTGAGTAGAGGGATATAACACAGCTTTAATTTTAACTACTTAGGTTTGTCATTTGTTATTATATTTATTGTCTCCAATTCTGATTGGCGATTTGCTCTCTGACAGTATTATCTTGATCAAGAAGTAGAATCTTACTCTTTAAATTGAAAATTAAAAGTATAAACTCTGAAAAACTTGAGTAGAGGGATATAACACAGCTTTGGGATCCCTTTGTTTCCCAAAGTTCCATATGCAAGTCTGTTAGTATGTGCCCTTTCTTACCATCAATCCACCTCTAACTATTGCTGTTGTTGTAATGTGTGAGTGATTGTTTCATGTATTCAAGCATTGTTGTTGTTGTAATGTGTGAGTGATTGTTTCATGTATTCAAGCATTTCTCATGTCTCTTGTTTCCATGTTTGGCAGGTTCTATTGCCAACCTTACAATTGTATTATTGATCTATGTGAAGACGGATGTGGTAAGTATTTCTTTTTCCCCTACCATATGATGACTAGCTTCTGTTTTTTGCCTGTTTACCCCCTCTGTTATGTGTAATATATGCCTCTATAATAGCACATTATTGCCAAAGCTACCTTTCATCTTCTGCACTTCTCGACGGATTCCTTTGTAAACTGCGTTCACATTGATGATATGTAGGCTGAGTTTTGCCCTTAGCAAACTGTATACATATATTTCTTCATTGTTGCCTTGATGACCGCCTCCTGGATCCTCTCTCTGATTAATCTGTAGCTTTGGTGGATTTTTTATAAGCTGGTTTTCTTCATAACTCATACCACTCCTGAAGTGGGTTACACCAACATCTGTTTGTTTGCTATATCAAAGATCACTTCTTTTTTTTGGTAAACTATATCAAAGAGCACTTTGAGGTATCAAGATGTGTCCCAATTTCTTTTGTTTGTTCATTCTGCAGATTCCATACCCCGTCTTTGTAGTTGCTAAATGCCTCTTTTGACATTCTAATCTTAAGCAATATGCACACTTCAAATCCACACATGTTAAACAACAGATCAGGATTGTCTTTGCTATAAACAGAATGATAGACGTGTGTAGCCATTGTTCAAGGGAAATCAGAAATTAACCAAGTGGAATATATTAGGCAAGTCCAAGATAAGAGCTGCTACTTTACATCATCTTCATTCTTTAGATGTTTCGATATGATGAGAAGATGTTAGTGTTTCTTGCCTTTCATTACATGTCTTGCCAAATGTTAAACTCTCTCTTGGTTTACATTGGATTAATTTGATATGCAGATGCCATCTTTTTTCAATTTTGGTTAGACTTGTTGATAATAGGAATGGTTGCTGTTTTAATTATATGTTTATTTTTGTGCAGTTCCTATTCAGGCTTACTTCAGACTACAGAAGCTAGTTTCTCAGCTTGTGCCTCGCATTCGACAGTTGGAGGATGAAATAAATATGGAAATTGGAGTACCAAATGTTTTGTCTGTGTTTTGGGTGTGTGTTTTTTGTGACTTAAATTGAGAACTCAAGGGGTATTTTAAGCACTCAATTGTACCCAAAAGTGACAATGGTAGCTTATGTGAATTTAAATGATACAATGGTGGTTGTGTGAATTTGATAGATGCATTATAACTATTATGTATACTTTATTTCTTATAGGTTGTGCTACAACCTTACTTATATGTGTCAATTAATTTAGGAAAGTGAAGAAAGAAAAGTATTATATATATATATATATATATATATATATATGCCAATTTCGACACCCTAGAGCGTCGAAAATGGTTGATAGTAACAACAAGTTCAGCCATTTTCGACACCGTAAAGTGTCAAGATTGGTTGGAAGTAGGAATTAAATGAGTCATTTTCGACACCCTAGGGCGTCGAAAATGGTTGGTAGTAACAATGAGATCAGCCATTTTCGACACCCTAAAGTGTCAAGATCGGCTGGGTGTAGGAATTAAATGAGCCATTTTCGACACTCTAGGGTGTCGAAAATGGCATGCCAATCTCGACGCTTTTATGCGTCGAAATAGGTCACGACACAAATTGACGTCGAAATTGACTCATGGCCATTCGTGACGCAAAAATTACCGACGCTTTCTTAAAGCGTCGAAATTGATTTTTTCGACAGTTTATGGCGTCGAGAATGGCCATTAAAAGCGTCGAAATTGACCCGTTTTTCCTGTAGTGTGGATGCCTTTGCGGAATCATATGCGCCCTTGGATTCGAGGATGAATCCTTTTCAAGAAAGGGAGATTGATGCGGGACCATCCAAGGCACATTCGGATGATGTCCTTCTCAAGAGGAAGAAGAAGGCTCAACCATGGGAGAAGATACTTTGTTTAAATGACGTTTTGGATTCGTTCAGAACATTTGACAGCTTTTCGACATCTCAGTAAAATGGGTCGTACGGATTCTATATTTATCGGATTAAGGCATGCCATACCTTGTTGGAACGAGGACGAAGAGATCTACAACTTTGCTGTTGAAGGTTTTTTCCAGATTCGTCCTAGAGTTTGGTCGAAAATCAACATCTTTGCAAGTTGTCACTGTTTTGACGGGATTTTATTAATTCTTGAACATTATAGTATTTCCTATTTTAGCAATTTTCTTACTTAAGTTATTTTAGGTAATTTAGAGGTTATTTTATTTAATTACTTAAGTATTCTTTTTATCTTCTAGCTTTACTAGAATCGGCGCAAAACAGCCTTTAACGCCTATATAAGTCGATTCCTCCTTTGTAATTCAGTTGGATTATATTGAATAGAAACGCTCTCTTTTTTGTGTTGAAACACAATGGGTGGTTGTCAATTGAATAGAGTTGTGCTCTTCAATTGCGAATTGGTATCGTTTCAGCTTGGTTTGCTTTGTGTTCATCAACTTCGCAAGACTTGGTGATCCTAGTATCCACGAGCCCCCTCTTTGTGCCTCCAAGTTGCCCGCTTGGTTGTGTAGGGTTGTAGAGGTGGGTTATATAGTCATTGGTATTGGTTTCTACCCTCTAAGGAGGCCTGGGGTCTTTATCTTGTTCTATATAGATCGACTCAGTCCTTATCGGTCGTGTCTTTCAATTCTTGCATTCAATTTCGAGTCTTTATCAATCTTTATCGAGTCTTTCTTGTTCTTGTTGCTGTCGACATTCAGATCTCTTGAGTTCTTGATGTTCTTTGTTGAGTCTTGATCGATCTTGGTGTTTCTTGATCGATTTCTTTAAGTTTCTTTGCCGCGTTCTTGAGTCTTTGTTATTCTTGCTTCCGTTTCTTTAGTTCCTTGCTTGTTGTCGAAGATCGGACCATCTCACGGCTAACCCCGTATCATACCTGTTCTCCAATTTCACCTAAATCTCCTGCGAGGATTTGAGATCAATTAGATGGTATATCACCTCGTCCGCCAAACAGAGTCGAATTATCGACGCCACCTTTTCCTGCATCTCTTCACAATCTTCATCTTTCACCGCCTCAAGCTTTATCTCCTTCAATGCCTTTAACATTCCCTGTTGAGTCAATAGGTCCTTCACTCGTCGTTGCCAAAGACCGAAATTTCCAGTGCCGTTGAAACGCGGAACCCCGAATTTCGCACCGGATGTCATCGTCTAACCTCGCTTTGGTACCAATTGTTGTGAATTTCCACGATTGAATACCGTTAAAAAGAAAGAAGAATGAACAATAGGACACAAATGATTTCTGTATTCTAGCAAGAACCGCGCAGAACACCCTGTAGAGAAAAACCTATCTGCAACTAGGGTTTCTAATTATTGTGATGCTTTGATGGATACATAATTTCAACCCTACATGCCTCTATTTATAATAGAGAACCTCCTATAGATAACCCTATAGATAAACCTAGATATAGATAAACGTATCTTATCTAGATAAACCTAGATATAGATAAACTATCTTCTATCTTATCTAAAACCTATTTTAAATAAACCATCCACAATAATCCTTCTATAGATAAATATCATCTATAGATAGACTTTCTAAAAATATATCTTGATAATGCATATTTCATATAGGCATTATAGGTATTTCTTATTGCAATTAGGTAGTGGTTTTGCTATTGTTTGAGTCTAGTTTCGTTTATTGCTTGTAAAGTATTCAAGTTCGGAATCTACGCCTTTTTAGTGTTTATTTTGCAGAATTACATTCTGGCACTTGAATGGGCTTTGGAAGAGCTTAAGAGACATGTGTTGGAGCATATGGAGGCTAAGGAGGAAGCTAGAGAAGAACAAGGAAGCACGACATTGGAGCTTATTGAAGACAATTGAGGAAAGTCGGACACTGTATAGGTGGCGCCCGTCGCCCTTTGCAAGGCACCCGCCGTCGGCCGGTTTCCAGCAATTGCGATTTTGGATCCGAAACTATTATTTCTTATTATTATATTCTATTCCTACTAGGATTTTGGCCGACTCTTTTAAAGGCTTTTAGAGGTTATTTCAGTTCTATTCAGCCGTGTGTGGTTGATTGTTGTGAGACGATGAACACAATTAGAGAGAGAGAGAGAGAGAGAGAGAGAGAGGCTTTTAGAGAGAATTGACTCATTGTTTGAGAGAGAGAGAGAGAGAGAGAGAGAGGCTTTTAGAGAGAATTGACTCATTGTTTGGATTGTGAGGATTTGATTCTATTTGATTATTCATGTTCTTAGTTATCATCTTGTGCTTAATTATCATATTTGTGTTCCTTTCTATGCTTGATCACCATGTTAGGAATTGTATCTTAACTATGAATTCGTTGTTGTTTTCTTGATAGCAAACAAAGGTATTGAGATAATGATGTTTCTTTGTCTTTGTAGTGGATGATTTCAATTGATCTATGTTGAGGATATTCGATTAGGGATGAGTTCGGTATGCGTCTATTAGTCTTAATTGCGTTGAGTCAATGTGTCAATTGGTCTTGATTACTTGAGTCCTTAATGCTATTCTTTAGTGATATTGAATAAGATGAGTGAATATCCGCGGATCTCTCAACTTTAGTCAAGTAGACCTATGAATATGAATAATTAATAGATCAATCCGATGACCATGAATTCCAACCATTGTCAGAGAATTGCAGGTGCAATGTTCTTTCTACTTTGATATCAATCTATTTGCAATCATAAATCTGATTACTTTTACATCTTTGTTACTTGCTACAAATCATTGCTTTGTCTTAAGAGTCTTTGCTTTGAGTTATTGAATAGGAAATCGCTTCTCCCCGTGGGTTCGACACCGGACTTCATCGCTATACTAGTAGTTATTTGGTTTATCAAGTGATTGATTGCCTAATCTATTGGTTTTGTGTTTGAGTTTGGATATTATTACTATTTGACAAAGAGCGAAAGTGCCAACGACGTTCGCCACGCATCAGATCTAGATAATTAATTGTCTCAAATAACAATTACACTCAAATACATACCCATTTTATTTAATGTTATACTAAATACTAATACTATTTTCCCCATTTCTATATATCCCATATTATACAATTACATTCCTCCACTCAAATACACATCCATATTATTGATAAGATCTGAGAGGACCTGTAGCATGAAAAACTCTCCCTTTTGGAGGTCACCGGAAACCCTCTTCGGAGGTTGATAAACCCTCTTCGGAGGCTGAAATCCCCTCTTTTCGGATGTGGTAAACCCCTCTTCGGAGGTCGGAATCGCTACTCATGTTCTCCATTTCTGCCCCTACCTCCCTTCTTCTTATTTCGGGTGGAGACCGCTGTCAGGGTGGTCGTTTTGGGTTTCCAAGTCAGTTCTTTGTGCCTTCCTCGTCCCTCTATCTCCGCTCTCGGCCTCCAGTTGCCTCGTCGTCGTCGGTCGTGGTGGCTACTGCTGATAATCTCCGATTGTACGCTTAGTTTGTCGCCGGAGGCTTGCCCTCCGTCTCGGGGTGGTGTAATTTTTCCCAAATCGTTATCGGTAACCGAGGTCGATTGCTTCTCTTCGTTTGGAGTGTGCAATCACTACTCGATTCATTCTTGTTGAAATTGGGGTCCTTGGTTGGCCAGCGTTCCCTCTGGCTTCTACTGCCTTCATCCATGGTGATTTCAGTGTCGGCCTCGCCCAAAATCCGGTCGTTTGGCTCACTGTTCCATGTTCTTGTCCTCCGGGACTTCTCGTTCGGTGGTGATGGTGGGCGCGATCGGCTCTTCCCTCCCTTGGCTCCCTCGTTTGCCTCGACCTCATCTTGACGAGGGTAGTTCAATCCGTTGTTTCCTCCGGGCCTGGCGCAGACAGTGCTTCGGTCGGCGGTGGGCGTCATCTTCTTCATCGACGTTTGGCTGGGGGGGGCTACTTTCCTTCCCTGGGGTTCCATTGCTCCCTAGTTGTGCAGGGATACCTTCCTATCCATCGGCATGTTGGCGTTTGTCCCATCCCCGGCGGCACCTTAGACCTATTCAGTTTGGGGTTGCGGTCGACTTAATTTCTCGGGCTGTGCTTTGGGCCCAAGGTTATGTCTTGGGTCTGGGGCAGTCCGAATTGATTGGTAAAAATATATATTAAAAAAATCAAATATTATATGTGTGTGTGCGTGTGTTTACTTGTGTAAAAATATCTATCAAATCCCCTATGGGGTTAGCGTAAATCCTGTTAGGGCTTCTGGTGCGTTTCGGTTCAGGCGTCATGTGGCTTTACGTTTGGCGTGATTGAACTTTCTTTTCCATTTGATGGGGTTCTGGCAGTCGGAGTCGAGATAGGTTGGGGTCGTGGCAGTGTGTATCGAGGCGTCTCCTTTCTCCGGAAGAATGGTTCCTTGGAGGTTCGTCTTCACTGCCCATAAGTGACTCCTGATGTGTCGCTGGCCTACGGTGCTGCTTCAGGGGAGTGCTTGACTTTGTCTTTCGTCTACGTACTCGTCTTGTTCGGTTTAGTTGGTTTTAGTTTCGCTTTGTAGAGTGCATTTGCTTGTATGTTGCACCATCTTTGTATTTTTGTTTGTTTTAGACAGTTATCCGTCTGCTGACTTGTCGGCCATCGAGGTATAGGTATGTATGGCCTCGAATTTTTACCTAATAAAAAAACATCCATATTATTCATTATTTACTATATTAAATATTAATTGCATATTATAAAAATATTAAATACTAATACTAGGTTTTGTTTTTTCATTTACTTGTACCTTATATTATATGATGTCCTAAATACTACTTTCATATAATAAAATATACAAAGCAGTAATCATAAGTGAAGAGTCTATAAGGTGATAAGTAATACTCTAGAAGGGGGGATGAATAGAGTATGCCAAATTTTCGCAATATAAGAAAACTTAAAACAATTTGCAGAAACAACTTGTCAAGACCTTGATGTGCAATCAAATCTTGACAAAGCAAAATCGAATAAGATAAAGTAAATGCGGAATATAAAAATGAACACACGAATTGTTAATGAGGTTCGGCACGAACTTGGCCTACGTCCCCGCCTAGGGTTATCCAACTCGTAGGATTCAAACTTCTTTATTTCACTGTCCTTGAGCCTAGAACTTCCTAGGAAAACTTCCATTCCCCTATACAAAGCCTCACCGCTTCTATTCTAGCTCTCAACTTTACAAGTGAAATAGAGGATCCCACTACACACCTGAGTGTGCTATGATGAGTATGAAACTCAAAGAGTGAATCAAATGACTTGTACAATAACGATTGTGTTTCTCTCAACACTCAAAAACCAACCACACTAAGTTCAACGAGTATACGAGAGAATGCTTTGCTGCTTCTTAATGCTTTCGGATGAATGCTTGCTTCAGTTCCTTCGTCTTCTTCTTGCAGCTGTATATATAGATGTTCAAGAGGACCGTTTGAAGTTTGAATTTCTTCCAAAAATACTTCCTTCCAATTCCGGAAAACGCTCCCCTTGATTTGGTGTAAATTGGCAAGCCTTCATCTTCAAGAAACCTTATTTCCTTAATGAGTTGATCCGAGATGGCAATTTTGAGATCTCTTAAAATAGATGTGAGCCTAGATACATTCGGTACTCAAGCCCATTCAAAATAGGCCCATTTCTTCAAACAAAGTCCTGCATGTTAGCTTGGATAGATATAATATAAAAAGCCCATTTCATAACTTGGTAAGATGTACGCAATACAGAGTGCAATACATAGTCCTGGTTTCAAGACCTTGAAACCAAGACAGTGTTTTGTCTTTCATCATCCATTGATGTCACCCTGCAAGTTAGTGCTTCAAGATCTTACAATCAAGGTGGAGTTTCAATAAGTTTGTCCATATTATGTTTTATTAATACTATAGGCTCGTCCATCAACCAATATGTCGACCTCTCGATTTAGTAGACTCAGATGATATCATGTATTTTGTAAAGTAATTTATTTATTACAAGCACCTTAAATTTGATTTCCATGGAATGTTGGATAACTTTTAAATTATACGGAGTTTGTGTTTAATTCAATTCTTCATAAATTCATTTTTACTTTTTATATTTATTTTACAAGTTATTTTCCCATTGGTTTTCAAAGTATTTTGCTATCATGTGACAATTGATCTATTTTTTTCGATACCTGTTTTACTGGCATTATGATTTCTATGTTTAAACTGCAATCCCCCAACTTTGATTTGACCATACTAACATTTATCAAATTACTTTTTAAACCTTTATATTTTATAAAAAAAATCTCCATAATTAGATTATATTTTTTTTTATTTGTAAATAATTACAAATAAATATATATTTTTAATGTTTTTTAAATAACAAACGATTGATCATTACTATATTATCAATGTAATTTTCTTACTTATAAATAACCATATATGATATATTATCAAACTTATTAAATAATTAACTATAACTATATATAGACTTTCAAATTAAAATAATCAACGCCAAATTTTATTTAAACACCCGTGCCTAAAGCGCGAGCTTAGTTTACTTTTTTTGTTTGACAAGGAAAGAGATCGAGATTATACAGATTTGAGTTATCGAGAGGTCGATAAATCAGTAGACGAAAACACCAAAACAAATAGAAACCAACATTCTAGCAATTCGTAGCCAAATGGGGAGTGGCTCCGGGGGTTCACTATGAGTCTCAAAGTTTGTACGGTTCCCAAAGCTGAGCTCTGGGGAGTGTACCAAGGTCTTAAGTTGGGCTCGGAGTGCGGCTATAAACCTGTAATTTTGGAAACGAACTCACATGTTGCAGCTACTCTCCTCAGTAACCATCGAATCCCTCGGGGCCATCCGTTGGCCAGCCTTAATTGTCATAAGTGTCAAGTCTTAGTTAAAAGATATTAGAATATCCAATTTCAACATGTGTTTCGCGAAGCCAATGGTGTAGCAGATCACTTAGCTAGCTTAGCTTTCTTTTATGACATTGGTTTCTATGTATTGCTTGACCCGCCCGAGGGTGTTTTATCATTTATGCTTCATGATATTAGGGGTCAGACTATCCCCCGCTTGCTGACTACTTAACCTTTTATTTTTTCATTAATAAAAGTGTGGCTAGATGCGCGGAGAGCCGAGGCTCTCCTTTTGACAAAAAAAAAAGTCAAATGAAACAAATGAAAGAGAATTGGTCAATTAAACTGGGCTTGATGCAGTGACCCTCTGTGTATGGTTTCTCAAGCAATCTTTTGATGGCTTCAAGATCGCTTTGTTGATCTACTTCTTGCCTACTGTCAAAAAAAAAATGGGCTTAAGGGTGTGTTTGGATTCAATCGCATTTTAATTATAATGTAATTATTTTACCTCGTTTTATGTGAACGCTTGGTTTTAAAAATAAAAATTTCATAAAAACCAAGTTAAACCCATAATTTAACCAAATAATCACATAAAAAGAGATAAAATAATTGTATTATAATTTTTTTTTTGGTCCAAATAATTGTATTATAATTAATACATTGTGGAATCCAAAAACACCCTAATTTAAACACCTTAAAATTTGTGATAACCAAACGTCACCTTATCGTTTTGCATTATAAATTAAAGGAAAAATTACTCAAAATAATATGAAGTATCAACTTTTAACCAAAAATAATACGAACTTTAAAATTCACTAATCCATGTACAAACTAGACCAATATTAACCGAAAATAATACGACTTCAAATTCCGATCACCGAAAATGTTTTTGGGCTCAAAATAAAATAAACAAGAAAGTTAGGTGGAGTATTGTAAATTAATTTACAAACACAATGAGAGAAATGGCCCGACATCTTCTTCTTCCTCACTACGGTGGTCGGTCTCCGGCGACAATGAGTACACACAGTGAAGACGTTAGACGTCGTCGACCAAACAACAGTTGCTGGTAGCAGATTCAATGTGGTGGGGCGAGTTCGGGGGCGACGAGAGCCAACTCCGTCCCCTTCCCCGGACCTGGTATGCGCAAGCAATGAGTCTCCCATGGCGGTTTTGTCGATTCAACTTCAAATTACATGTCCTCAACACCAAAATGGTCGGAAATTCGATTTCTAGTGTGATGGAATCTCTATTGATTGATTTCGATTCCAATTTACCCCCAGTTTCATCAAAATTCGAAAACCAAAAAAAATTACCTTTGTCGAATTGGGATGGTAATCGACATTCTTATCGTAAATTGAACACACAGTGAGCTTCTTAAAATAAAAAGGAAGATAAAAACGTTTTCAATTTGATGTTTCATATTCTTTTTTCACCCCGACCTTATGCGCGCATGAGATTTTCGACATTGTTTAACCTTCCCCAGCTTGCGTCGTTGGCAACCGTAGTGGCCATTAGAGGCAACGATTGTCGTCGTATCTCCAGTCATCGGACACCTCGCCATCCTAGCTTCTGTTGCCATCAACCGCCGCCGTCGCCGACATGTCTTCGCCGCCACGACTCTTCCTGAAAGTGGGAAGGAGGAAGAAGATGGGTTGTGGGCTTGCAAAATAATTTACAATATGATAAAATGGTACCAAATAGACCAAAAAATGAACCTATTTGCAAAAAAAAAACTAGCATGACCATTAATATACCAAATTGACCCCTCTACCCCAAGCAAAAAAAAACTGTCGGTATTTTGGCACTGTGGAGAACCGGGTGTAGAAGGTGGGCATGAGAGAGACGCTGCTTCTCTTCCCCCTCACGCGCGGAACACCAGTCCCCGTCTCCCCCCTCGCCTTCCTCTCAACCGCCGAACCTTCCTTCCGCCTCGCCCCACTGCTGCCTCACTCCTCGCCGACGGTCTTCTTTCTTTCCGCCAGCCTTCCGCCTCACCCCATCTTCTGTCTTCTTCTTTCTCCCGCCAGAACCCTAAGCCGGCGCCGCGCAACCATCCCCTGCTCTCTCTTCCCCGATATATCTCTCTCTCGCTCATCGCCGCCGGACCACCCATGCCCGTCTTCTCTCACCCACGCCAACATCAACACTACCAATTCGTCGTCGTTGTTGCTGCTGCTTCACTGCTCCAGGTTTCTCTTATTGCTGATGCCGAATTTGTCGGGAATCCACTGAGCATCGACTTCCATCTCGATCCGGTATTCTCAGGTTTGTATCTCCCTTGCTGAATTTGCAACTTTGATGTACCTGTTTTATGCCATTGATGATGTTTCTATTTGGAAGCAATGAACTGATCGTGTGTTAATAAGGCTGAACTAGTTGATTCATTGATTGATTCTTGTGTTTCACTTTGGTTGAATTTATGATCCTGCTCCAAACTTGATATTGAAATTGGTAGCCTCTTGTTGCCGAGTTTCTATGCTTACATGTTTGCTGAAATCTGCTAAACCGGTGAATGATTGATGCCATGGTTAATATGAATTTGGAAATTTCAGTTATTAGGGCTAAGGTTGATGGAATTGATTTGGGAAATTGGGGATTTGTAATTTAACAACAAGCTAATTGCGAATAGCAAGGTTGTATCCTACTAGAAAGCGGATTGCAAATAGCAAGGTTGTTTCCTACTTGAGATTGAAATTGGTAGCCTCTTGTTGCCTAATGCATGAATTTTTTCCCTCTTTTCTTTCTTCTATTGCCTAACTAACTGCTTGCATCTCTACTTTCAATCTGTTGCTGGTTTTTTTTCATACATCTATTCTCTTGTGCCGAGGCATACAGTAGAGGAAGTCTTGGAAGCATGTGCAGACGCAATTGAGCCCGCTTCTGCTGAATTGACATCTCACTTAAGGAGAAAAGTAACAAATGATCTTATGAAAGCCTTGAGTACCCAAAGCTGGTTTACTGGGTTTGATATATCTGATCAACTATCTCGAAAGTATTCACTGGATTTGATATAGTCTTTACTGCAGGTTCTACTTAAATTTGTTGTGCACACAGTGCTCAGATGATTGCAATTGATAGAAAAGTTGAGATGTTTATGATTCAGATGCTTTTGTAGATTCAAATTCAAAACATTTTTCTATTTCAGCAAGCTTCAAAGGTATCAAATCGGTAACATACACGAATGCCTTTGAATTTTTTTACCTTCTTGTTATCATAATTTATTCAGAGATATGTTGCTTGAAAATAGTCTATTAGCTCAATTGGTAGAGCGCTGTGTTTGCACACAGAGATGTGAGTTCGACTCTCACGTAGGCTAATACGGAGTGTGTCTTCATAAGTCTCTGATATATTGTGTTTTGGTAAAGCCAATTATACATTTACATATTTCTAATAGTATAAATATATCTTACCATTAGTGTGCATATATTGTACCGTTAGTGTCAAGTTATACAGGAATTACTGGGTTTCCATTCTGATTCTACCAATATCGTTGTTTTCTCCTACCATTAGTTTCCATCTATCCTACCATTCTGATCCTACCAATATTGTTGTTCTCTCCTGCCATTAGTTTTCATCTATTCTACCATGTTTGTGCATCTATCCTACCAATATTGTTGTGCCTTCACACAGTTATTGCTTTTATATTTGGAAATTCATGAATAGGAAATCCAACTAATGCAACTCTGGAACTATATGCATATTGTGTTCATTAATGCTGCATATTAGTAACCAATATTCATTTTGAGTTCTCAAAGACAAGCAATGTTTTCTTTTCTCTGATGATGAGATGCAAAGAATACATGAGGAGGAGGCAAATGCAAGTAACCAATATAGAAGCATTCATAGCTGCATTCACCTCATAACAAAAGCTAATGGGAGGTCGTCAACAACAGCTGATCTCATTAGAATGTTTGATGTTCCATCATGTTAGAATGACTTAATTAGAGCCTCTACCCTTGGATATAATGTTACTTAGGTTTCCTTCATCTTCTATTGTAGACTAGAAACCCTCTATCCTTGGTTGTTTTTCTGAAAAATGTGGAACATAATTTGCTACGGTTTCTAGCTTTATTTTCCTTGAAAGCTATTTAAATTGGCAGGATAGATGTACAAAAATGGTAGGATAGATGAAAACTAATGGTAGGAGAAAACAACGATATTGGTAGGATCAGAATGGTAGGATTGATGGAAACTAATGGTAGGAGAAAACAACGATATTGGTAGAATCAAAATGGAAACTCAGTAATTCCTGTATAACTTGACACTAATGGTAGGATAGATGCACACTAATGGTAAGATATATTTATACTATTGGAAATATGTAAATGCATAATGGGCTTTACCACAACACAATATATCGGAGACTTATGAACACACACTCCGTATTAGCCTATGTGAGAGTTGAACTCACATCTCTGTGTGCAAACACAACGCTCTACCAATTGAGCTAATAGGTTGTTTATCATCGTAATAGTAAAGACCAAGTATTTGATGAGTTACGAGGTAGTCGACAGTGAGCATAGACTTGTAGCATCAATTTCATTTCCATATAACATTTTTTTGAAAATTTTGGAATCAACATAGGTTGATGATTGGTTGTGCCAAACTCCCACTCCCGGGAGCCCACCAACCGTCGAACACGACCTTCAGACAAACCCTATCACCTGAACACGGGAACAAAGGATCAACCTAGGAGTAGTTATGTTATAAGAAAGAGGAACAACTACAAAGTATAGGTACAAGATCATTTACCCATCGTTGCCACTGCCACCGGACAAACTTCTTGCACTTTTTCAAATATGAAAGGACAGTTGTACACTATTGGTAGGACGGAAATATTCTATTGGTAGGATGGGGACTGTATCGTTTCCTGGGATGAACGGGCAAATTTTTCCCCGTCATTTCCGCTTCTCTCCTACTCTGCCTCACTTTTTGCAGAGCATGTTATGTTGTTTCAGATCCTCCTCTCAAGCTTATATATATTCTTGGGGGACACCCATCAATGTAATCATTGCATTTTCCCGGCATAAATGCTCCCCCCTTTCCCCAAAGGAGGAACCCTGTTTTGGCGCCAAAACTGCACTGACAGCCCGCCAAATCAGCTACAGTGAATCCCCTCAAGATTCTTTCCAAAATATCTCCAGGTATAGAAAGACAGGTTTAACCTATTGGTAGGATGATAGCATACATTTAGGTAGGCATAATAGGTTGCATTTATCTTAGTTAAGATGCATTTCATGCATGGATTAAGTACAATTTGCATATTTGCTCTCTATGTTGGTGAAGTCGGAATCTACACACTTTTATTGATTATTTCAGGTAATCGTGGATCCGATAATGAGACATGGGTTGATAATGCATTGGATGAGAATGTCTAGTTGATCGAAGAAGCTTACATGAAGATCTCAAGAGGTCCTGGGAAGAAGAAGCGAACATAAACGAAGAACAAGTCTACAGAAGTTGTCGCTAGACATGCTGAACTTGTTTTGCACTTTCTGGAGGCCTCGGTTGTCCGATTGACGTACTATTATGACGATGCGTTGGAAAGGTCTTTTAGAGAACTACAACTTTCCTGTTGACAAGAAGAGCGAATTCGGGATATATTTTCCGTGAAAGGCCTCTGGCTGCGGCCGCAGCATATATGCCACGGCTGCGGCCAATCAATTGCTGCGGGGTTTGGAAGAAGTCGATGCTGCGGCTGCAGCATATGCCGCGGCCGCAGCATTTGACGTCTGCGCATCGTTTTGATTACGAAAACCCTAGTTTGTGTTGGATATTTTTGGTGGCCGACTTGGGTCATATATAAGGCCGAATTTAGTTATTTTTCCAGCACTTCTTTTCTATTCTATTCTATTCTTTCATTAGACACTTTAGAGATTTTGAGCGATGTCTTCCATGAGGAACTAAACTCATCTATTCTGCCTGCAATTTGAATCTTTATTTGGATTGATTGTGAGTTTCTAATTCTCGTTCCTTGTTTCCTATATTTGAATGTTTCAACTTCTTTGTGCTTGATTGTCTATTGTTTTATTCTATCTAGCCCGCGCAACTAGTTAGAATAAATTCAATTGCTAAGGTTTTGTAGATTCCTGATTGTGAACCTTAACCTAAGTGGCAAACTTGTTCCTTTATGGTTGATTGAACTAGTTGAATAAGTAGGAAGTTGGATGTGTTGTTAAATCCCTCTTTAGGGATTGCAAATACCTTGGCTAATCTCTGAACTTAAAACTATCAATTGGGTTAAATCCTTCTTTAGGGACTGTTCGATTGATAAGGGTTTCTAGGACTGATTGGACTAGTAACTATATTAGGTCGGGACAAAGGCATTCATAGGAAACTTAATAGGACGAGAAGAAGTTACAAGGATCGCTTCAATCCAATAAAGTGGAAAATTGTAGGTAGAATTGTTTCTCCAAATTGTCTAAAACAAATTCATTTACTTTGCTTTCTTTACTTCGCTTTGGTAAAAGGCGGAACTTTCACACACAAAACCCCCAAATTGGTTACTTTGATTGACACTTGAATTACACTTGAGTTATAACTTTCCCTGTGGATCGACCTCTTGCTTATTGCTATACTTGCTATAGGTTTGAGTTTTCTTTGGCGGTTCAACGACAGGGTTTCCCTCCGTCATAGGACCAATTCATTCTATTGGTAAGATGGGCAGTGTACAATTTTCTGAAATGAACGGAGGATGCCTTTTGGTGCCACATGTCACTGACAGCTACAATGTCCCTCCCCTTCACCTGCAACTCCCTCATCCGATTGCCCCTTTTTTTTTTTACAAAACTATACTACTTTCTACCCTTAGCCAAAAAACAATATACTAGTCTAGTTATGCAAACATTTTTTTTTGGTCTAGTTATGCAAATCGGCCTTACAATTTTTCACCTACTTGTCTTGTTTATTTCATTTTGAGGCCAAAATCTTTGTCCTGGATGCCACATCAACATTTTGGTTTGAAAATGGGTCAGATTTTGAAGTCATATTGTTTTCGGTTAATATTGGTATAGTTTGTACACAAGTTAGTGAATTTTAAAGTTCATATTATTTTTGGTTAATAGTTGATACTTCATATTATTTTGAAGAGAAAATGGCAGGCAATATACCACTTTGTTGGGCCGTTTGCAAAAATAGCTCTCCCCTTGCCCAAATTATAAAAATGACAAAAAGACCTAATATTTTGCAAAACTAACCGGTTAGGTTCACCTCCTATTATGGGTTAACTGGAACGCTCCTGTTCGTCAGAGAGGGAGACGGAGAACCCGACCGCCATTGATATAGGTTCAAGGGAGGAGAAAGAGCGCCACCGAAGATGCATCCGGTTGCGACAAGGGAAGTCGGATCTGAGAGAGAGGAGAGAAACCCTCAGGGACGAACTGCCATTGAAGAGAGGGGAGACAACTTATGGAACAAACCGCCATTGAAGAGAGGTTAGCTCTCATTCTCCATCTCTATTCTACCTCCTTTAATGGCATTTTGGGGTTTCAATTTATGTAATTTCGATTTGGCATCCTTGGAGAGAATGGGGTTCAAAATATTTGAATGTACAAACCCTAACCTTATAATGGTGGACGGTTTGGGGATAGGGGTGGGGATTCGTCATTGATGCTTAGTTGGGGATAAAATTGAAGGTCCAAATAGGGTAGAAATGAAATGAAAACCCCCAAATTGGAAAGTAAGGGAGAGATGGGTTTCGAATGATGGGTCCAACTAGCTTGTCAAGGGCGAGCGGAATCGTTCTTCTGGATTGGGGAAACGGCTGAATGGCTAGGTTTAGTAATTTCTGTGTTGGCTTCAAATTGGGGAAGTAGGGGAGAGATGGGTTTCGAATGATGTTGGATGTGGTAAAGGGGAAGGTGAATGGTATACGAAATGGGTGTGTATGAGTTTGGAAATTAGGGACAAAGGAAGAAAGAAGAGGCATCGAGAGAGGAGGAATCCGGCGAAGGAAAGATAAGCGGAGGCGAAGGGAGGATGATGGTGAGAAAGTTGGTGTAAAACCAAAATAGTAAGCCATCATCTTTTAGTGTTGGATTCAATCACAAATCTGATGTGCAGAAAATTTGTGTCAAACCCTATCTAGCTAAATCGTTTTTTTTTAAATATGGGGTGAAGGAATTTTAAAAATTCGAATGTATCTCATGCATAAGTCTCTGATATGTGTATTGCATAAGTTTGTGAGAGTTGAGACTATTGTGTAGTTGTGCCATTTGTTGCATTCTTGATTCGTTTTCAGTTGAGCATTTGACCATATGAGCATCTGTTTGAATAACATCTCTTTTAGTTGAGCATATGAACATGTGTAGTTGTGTCATTTTTGTGGTTGTTTGATCTGTTTAATGTTTTATGTAGTGACAGATATATATTTTTACTGGCAAGAATTATGACTATACTGGCAAGGATTTTTCCTATATTGGCACTAACTTGTACACTTGGATAACAAATTAAACCCCCATGCAGCGATGCGTACTGTAAAATGAAAAAAACGTTGTTAAGCCGTCGAGCAAAAAGGTAAATACTTGTATATTGGCACGTCGAACAATTTCCTGTATTTGTGTTGGTGATGTTAATCGTTTCGTGTGATATATGTGTGGCCGACATTAGCTCTCCTCCCGGCGAAGTACTACAGAGGGAGGTCCAACCACTTCTCCAAGATGGCCCTCCTGGATCGCATGGACGAAGGCCTCACTGCTGTGGACGAAGATGTTGAAGGAAAGCAGGCTTGGATGCATTGTGATGATCAGGAATAACGTCCCCTACTGAAGTTTGCTCTCCTCCTCATTATAGAGGGAATCCTCATGTCATGGGATATCAACAAGAATATATGTCAAAGGATGGTTCGTGCGCCTCGTTGAAGACGTAGTGATATTCGTTTATTTGGTCTGGCACTTTACTGCTGATGTTTGTGTTGGACTTATATATTCTATTTTGAAGTTAGGGTACTCGTCAAATTGGTTACACATTTTCTTAAAACTTTAGGGTTATGTAAGGGTGACATAACTCGCAGTTTCATTCACAACAAACAGTCCAATTAGTTATATCTTTTGTTTGCGTTGAACTACTTTTACAACTTCATTCACAAACATTATGAAATACAAACCACAAAATCACAGTAATGTCCAAAGCACAATATTACGTAATACAAAGAACAAAATCACAATAGTTTGACGACGATGCAACAGATGAATGTTTGTGATTTTTGCTTACTATCTAGTAGATAATATTTCCTTGCCAATAAAATTGATGTCTAAGCCAATAAAAGAATAACCACTGACAGATCTCATCTATCTCGGAAACTTCCCAGCAAAAGAATATCGAACATTAAACCCGAACGAAATGAGTCCATAACAACTCAAGTCCAAAAGGTGGAAACGTTTAAACGTTGGTCATCAAATGTGTCAGTAGTGATGACGAGGATAATATGTACGGGGTAACCCTAGGAGGAGGGTGGTTTCCTTCCACTCGGAGAGCTTGTCGGAGGAGGATATTATGTACGGGGATGACATAAGCAAGTGTGGAATGGTAAGGTCATCATATATTTTTTTCTTGCCATTAAAAACACGAATGTTTGCGATTTATGCTTACTAGCCAGTAAATATTTTTTTCTTGCCATTAAAAACGACGTCTCAACCAATATAGGACTAACCCCTGCCGGATCTTGTCAATCTCAAAAACTTCCCAACAGCAGGATAGACAACGTTAAACACAAACTAAAGCAGTCAGAACGCAATATTCAGAACAACTATCCATAAAACCATCCATACAGAAATCCATAACATATAGGATCGGTCATCAAAAGGAAGGAAATGCTTAAGACCTAAAACAAACATAACGAAGTACTAAAGGTCTTGAGATGTTGCTTAAGGAAGTAGTGGATTAGGATGCAGCAATACGACACATTATTCCCGATCATTACAATGCCCCCTAGTCTACATTCCTTTAAGATTTTCCAATCCGCCGCAGATAGGGTCTCGTCCATTCCATTGAGGAGGCCCATCTTCGAGAAGTGGTTCGAGCTCCATCGAAAATACTTTTCCGAATGGAGAGCTAGTGTCGGCTGCACATATATCACATGAAATGATTAACATCACCAACACAACTACAACTACACAAATACACATGCTCAACTGAAATAGATGCTCATATGCTTAAATGCTCAACTGAAACGAATCAAGAATGCAATAAATGCTCAACTGAAATGAATCAAGAATGCAATAAATGACACAACTATACAATATTCTCAACCCTCATAAACTTATGTAATACACATATCACAAACTTACAATACTCTCAAATGACATCGAATTCATGTAGTGTATCTCTGCCCCGTTTCAATCACAACATACTTCCACACATAGCAAAAACTTACATAGATGTACAACTATCACCAATTGTGAGCATTATATTTATATGCAACTATTTACAAACAATCCCAATATCCAAATTCTCTGCAAGTTCCCAATTTTCAAACTCATAAGCACACATTCCTTATACCATTCAAATTCCCCTTTATCATATACAACATCATTAGAAACCCAACATCTGTCGAACTTCCCCAATTCGAAGAGCGAGACGCAGGTTACTAAATCTAGCCATCCAATCGTTTCACCAAGTCAGACGAACGAATCCGCATACCCTTTTCAAGTTTTCGAAATATAGATTTCAAATATTACTTGGGGTTTTCAAATTCTCTGCAAGTTCGTAATTTTCAAACTCATAAGCACACATTCCTTATACCATTCAAATTCCCCTTTATCATATCCAACATCATTAGAAACCCAATATCTGTCGAACTTCCCCAATTCAAAGAGCGAGACGTAGGTTACTAAATCTAGCCATCCAATCGTTTCACCAAGTCAGACGAACGAATTCGCATACCCTTTTCAAGTTTTCGAAATATAGATTTCAAATATTACATGGGGTTTTCAATTCCTTTCTACCCTATTTCGACCTTCAATTTCATCATCAAACTGTACACCACCCATAAGGTTAGGGTTTGTACATTCAAATAATTTGAACCCTATTCGACCCATTCTCCCCAAGGACCCCAACTCAACATTCCATAAATTGAAAACCCTAAAATTGACACAAATGTCTAGCCAGTCAAAATAATTTTTATGTCAAAACAAATAACATTACACAAATGACACAAATGTCACGTATACAAATGTTCACATATTCATATGTCCGACAAATACACATGTTCAAATAATCTCAAAATGGTAACTGACACAAGTAAAGAATGAAACAAACACCACACATACACAACTACACAATAGTCTCAACAATAAAAAAAAAACTTATGTAATACACATATGACAACCCTAGAAAAAAACCTACATTACTCTCAAATGACATCGTCCAATGTAACATTAATAGTTTCAATCACAACATACTTCAACACATAGAAACAAACTTACAACGATGTACAAGTATAACCCATTATTAGCATTATATTTTGAAGACAACTAATCACTAAACACCCCCGATCTTAAAATCCACAAAAAGTTTCTGATTTCCAAAATAATACGCACCCATTCCTTCTACCATTCACCTTCCCCTTTACCACATCCAACATCCAGCTTCCGCCACGACACCTTCCTCATCCAGCTTCTGCCCCGACACCTTCAAATCGGCTTCCAGGAGAGGAACTTCATCTACGCCACCACAACGAGCTTCCGCCCCGGCACCTTCCTCATCCGGAGGCGCTAGCAAGGCGGCACAGCCTCCGAGGCACCGGAGCAGCGGAGACGCGGCGAAGAAGGTGGCCCCGCTGCCTCGGAGATCGAGGAGCGTGAGCGCGTTCCCGAGGTCTACGCATTTGAGCGTCGATTCGGATTTTACTAATAAGAGGGATAATCCCTTGTACTGGTCAGTTGATGTAGATTCTCCGCGCTTGGATGGTGAAGGTCGCCAAATTTGACGGGGCTGTTTCTAGATTGGGTGGTGGTACTGGTAGGTCGAAAGTGTCCGTTGAAGGTGATGCGAGTAGTAGTGTCGGGGGAGAAAATCGGAGGGGGAGGTACGTCACGAGGTATTCAGATGTTGTTGGGGGAAAATCTAGTGATGCAACTGGAGGCGGCGGTGGGATGGGTGTGGGACGGAGCTTGTCGAGGGTTGATGCTGGGTGGAGGAGGCGGTCGATGTCCAGAGGGCACTACGACAACTCCGAGGTTCGACATTTGCATATACAAGACATCGCTTCTTTTGATTGATAATTTTGACCTAGATCCGGCTTTCAATGTGCAAATATATATAGTAGTGAAGCTGATTGTTAGGGGTTTTCAATTTATGAAATGTCGAGTTGGGGTCCATGGGGTGAATGGGTCGAATGGGGTTGAAATTATTTGAATGTACAAACTCTAACCTCATGGGTGGTGGACGGTTTGAGGATGAAATTGAAGGTCGAAATAGGGTAGAAAGGAATTGAAAACCTTAATTAATATTTGAAATCTATATTTCGAAAACTTGAAAAGGGTATGCGGATTCGTTCGTCTGGCTTGGTGAAACGATTGGATGGCTAGATTTAGTAACTTGTGTGTCGCTCTTCGAATTGGGGAAGTTCGACAGATGTTGGGTTTCTAATGATGTTGGATATGATAAAGGGGAATTTGAATGGTATAAGGAATGTGTCCTTATGAGTTTAAAAATTGAGAATTATTGGAGAGAATTTGGAGATTAAGGTTGTTTGTAAATAGTTGAATATAAATATAATGCTCACAATTGGTGATGGTTGTACATCTTTTTAAGTTTTTGCTATGTGTTGAAGTATGTTGTGATTGAAACGAGGAAGAGATACACTACACGAATCCGATGTCATTTGTGAGTATTGTAAGTTTGTGATATGTGTATTACATAAGTTTATGAGGGTTGAGACTATTGTGTAGTTGTGTCATTTATTGCATTCTTGATTCGTTTCAGTTGAGCATTTATTGCATTATTGATTCGTTTCAGTTGAGCATTTAAGCATATGAGCAGTTGTTTCAGTTGAGCATATGAGCATGTGCATTTGTGTAGTTGTAGTTGTGTTGGTGATGTTAATCGTTTCATGTGATATATGTGCAGCCGACACTAGCTCTCCCTTCGAAAAAGTATTTTCAATGGAGGTCGAACCACTTCTCGAAGATGGGCCTCCTCATTAGAATGGACGAGACCCTATCCGCGGCGGATTGGAAAATCTTGAAGGAATGCAGGCTAGGGGCATTGTAATGATCGGGAATAATGTGTCGTATTGCTGCATCCTAATCCACTACTTCCTTAAGCAACAACTCAAGACCTTTAGTATTTCGTTATGTTTGTTTTAAGTCTTAAACGTTTCCTCCCTTTTGATCACAACATACTTCAACACATAGTAAAAACTTACATAGATGTACAACTATCACCAATTGTGAGCATTATATTTATATGCAACTATTTACAAACAACCCCAATATCCAAATTCTCTGCAAGTTCCCAATTTTCAAACTCATAAGCACACATTCCTTATACCATTCAAATTCCCCTTTATCATATCCAACATCATTAGAAACCCAACATCTGTCAAACTTCCCCAATTCGAAGAGCGAGACGCAGGTTACTAAATCTAGTCATCCGATCGTTTCACCAAGTCAGACGAACGAATCCGCATACCCTTTTCAAGTTTTCGAAATATAGATTTCAAATATTACTTGGGGTTTTCAATTCCTTTCTACCCTATTTCGACCTTCAATTTCACCATCAAACCGTACACCACCCATAAGGTTAGGGTTTGTACATTCAAATAATTTGAACCCCATTCGACCCATTCTCCCCAAGGACCCCAACTCAACATTCCATAAATTGAAAACCCTAAAATTAACACAAATGTCTAGCCAGTCAAAATAATGTTTATGTCAAAACAGATAACATTACACAAATGACACAAATGTCACGAATACAAATGTTCACATATTCATATGTCCGACAAATACACATGTTCAAATAATCTCAAAATGGTAACTGACACAAGTAAAGAATGAAACAAACACCACACATACACAACTACACAATAGTGTCAACAATAAAAAAAAACTTATGTAATACACATATGACAACCCTAGAAACAAACCTACATTACTCTCAAATGACATCGTCCAGTGTAACATTAATGGTTTCAATCACAACATACTTCAACACATAGAAACAAACTTACAACGATGTACACGTATAAGCCATTATTAGCATTATATTTTGAAGGCAACTAGTCACTAAACACCCCCGATCTTGAAATCCACAAAAAGTTTCTGATTTCCAAAATAATACGCACCCATTCCGTCTACCATTCACCTTCCCCTTTACCACATCCAACATCATTCCATACCTGATGCGGGACCATCCAAGACACCTCCAGACACACCTATACTCTGGGATGAACATATGATTCGAGTTCGTGAGAATGTTGTCATCCTCAAGAGGAAGAAGAAGGCTCCACCATGGGAGAAGGTCCAAAGGTGCAAGCTTGATGGGTTGTTCATTTTGAGATTCGTTCAACATTTGACAACTTTTCGACGTCTCAGTAAAATGATTCGTACGGATTCAATATTAATCGGATTTGATGGTACCATACCTTGTCGGAACGAGGACGAAAAGATCTACAACTTTGATGTTGAAGGTATTTCCAGATTCGACCTAGAGCTTGGCCGAAAATCAACATCTTGGAGCTGTCACTGTTTTTAGACGGGAATAAGGTGCGCGGGCGTGCAAGTGGGTGCGCGGGCGTGTGGCCCAGGCGCGCGGGCGTGCACATACGCACTGTGGAATGCTGGCGCCGATTCGTCCTTGGCCAAATTGGCTTTAGATCTCTTCGGTTGTTAAGCTATGAAGACTTAATTAATTACGTAACTTAATTAGTCACATTATTTAGGTTATTTAGGGGTTTTTATTAATTCATTTTAATCAATTTTATTTATTAGTAAATCAGCCCTAGGTTATATATTGACGACTGATCATTGTTGAAGAAACACGTTGAAATTTATGAAAGTTCTCTTTTTGTGTGAAACACATAGAGCGTAAGTCAATTGATTCGAAGCGTGGCTCATCGATTGCAAATCGGTTATAGATCTAACTTGGTTTGCTTTGAGTTCGTCAACCTCGCGAGAGCTTGGTGATCCAGGTAATCACAAGTTCCCTCTTTGTGCCTCCAAGTTGTCTGCTTGGTTGTGTAAGGTTGTAGAGGCGGGCTTTATAGTCGTTGGTATTTGGTTCCTACCCTCTTAGGAGGCCTGGGGTCTTTGCCTCGTTCTATTTTAGTTCGAATCACCCATCTATCGGCCTTTCTATCGTTTTTAATCGAGTCTAGAGTTGCTGCGTTTTTATTTCGTTTAGTCGACATTGAGTCTTTGTTTGTTGTTCTTGAGTCGTTTGCTTTCGTTCTTGTTTTTGAGTCTTGATTGTCGAAGATCGGGTCATCCTACGGCTAACCCCGTATCAATACCCATCTCAGCAGGATAAGAAAACACACACGAAAAGACACAACATCACCATTGTTGCTGGTCAAACAAAAATCCATGCCAGTAAAGAAAAAATCTGTGCCGGTAAAGAAAAAATGCGTGACAGAAAAATGTATCACAGTAAAAAATCAGTGACGTTAACTATTTCCCCATTCCAAAATCCACCAATTAATCGAGATTTTCAGTTCGATTCACTCATGTTCAGACCTTCAATTTCAATTTCGTCTTCAGATCCCCGATGACTTCTATATCCATTTGAAAATCCTAACTTCCTCAATTTCCCCAAACCTTCCAACTCCCACAAAGTTATGGTTTCAAAAAAAATTCAATTAGATTTCTCCCCAACCTGGGTGACTATCTACAATAAGACATTCTACAAAATTTTCGAGTTCAATAGAGGGAGGATGAATACTTACTTGCTTTCTGCGTGGACGGGGGATTGTTCTTCTTCAATCGCCTTCAATATTTCTCGGGGGGTGGGGTTTTTTGTTCTTCGAAACTCCTCCAAAGCTTCTTCCTTTAATTTCTTCATTGTCTTCTCCCTTAGGGAATCGCCTCCCGGGCTTCTCTTTGTTGGGTGGGCGGTTGAGGGTGGCGGTTCGAACGGTGGTGGTTGGGTGGGCACGAACCGGGTGGGTTCTGGGCTCAGTGGGTGCGTCGGAGAGAGAGGGTTCGAACGCAGGTGGTTGAGTGGCCGGAGGTGGCTCGTGGAGGGCGGGGAACGACCGGAGAGAGGGCGGGGCGGTGATGGCTCAGTTTAGCAGGAAGGGTAACCTGTGAAAGGAGGTGATGACCACCAGTTATTTTTGCCAATGTTTGGACCTATTTGCTACTTTTGCAAATTTTAGAAGGGGGTGTCATTTTTACAAGAGGCCCAAAGTTTTAGTATATTCCTTGTCATTTTCTTTTTAAATTCCCCGGGTGGTAATTTTAAATTTTAAAAAACAAAATTCGCAAACGGCACCGTTTGGACACAAGCAACTCAGAAAATGCCAGCTTGGCGGCAGATCGAAAGAACGTGCCAACGAGTCAACGTTTGGTCAGGCGCCGAACGAGGGAGAGGGTAGTGGCGCACCTGCCTGTTACAAGACAAGGCGACACCACCGAAGCGTCGCAATCGCTTTCGCTACCCATTCCCCTCAAACCCGCCATGATCGAATCTCTTCACTCTTCCTTCTAGTTCTAGGTTTCCCCCGCTCCCAATTTCCACTGTCCTCCTCCCAAGAATCAAATTCAGCACAGTCAGCCGATCAAAATGGCGGTCGCGGCGTTCAAATCGGCTTCCAGGAGAGGAACTTCATCTACACCGCCACAGCCAGCTTCCGCCCCGGCACCTTCCTCATCCGGAGGCGCTGGCAAGGTGGCGCAGCCTCCGAGGCACCGGAGCGGCGGAGACGCGGCGAAGAAGGTGGCCCCGCCGCCTCGGAGATCGAGGAGCGTGAGCGCGTTCCCGAGGTCTACGCATTTGAGCGTCGATTCGGATTTCGCTAATAAGAGGGATAATCCCTTGTACTGGTCAGTTGATGTAGATTCTCCGCGCTTGGATGGGGAAGGTGCGGTGAAGGTCGCGAAATTTGACGGGGCTGTTTCTAGATTGGGTGGTGGTACTGGTAGGTCGAAGGTGTCCGGTGACGGTGGTGCGAGTAGTAGTGTCAGCGGAGAAAATCGGAGGGGGAGGTCCGTCACGAGGTATTCAGATGTTGTTGGGGGGAAATCTAGTGCTGCAGCTGGAGGCGGCGGTGGGAGGGGTGTGGGACGGAGCTTGTCGAGGGTTGATGCTGGGCGGAGGAGGCGGTCGATGTCCAGAGGGCACTACGGCAACTCCGAGGTTCGACATTTGCATATACAAGACATCGCTTCTTTTGATTGATAATTTTGACCTAGATCCGGCTTTCAATGTGCAAATATATATAGTAGTGAAGCTGATTGTTAGATATTGCTTTTCTGTTCATTACTAAAATGTGGAACTAGAAGTTAGTGATTTTTGGGAAGAATGATTAGAGAATAATCAAAGGTGGGTTGATGTTCGGAGAAAACCAATCTGAAGAGAATGTGGCATTTGCAGGAATTGCAGCTGCTAAATTGAAATGATATTGTTATAATAGGATCTCTACTACTGAAGAATTATTATCTGACTGATTCACCAACTTTGTTTGGTTTTATGCATGGATACGCTTTCCTTTTATGTTCATTCGACTAGAGTGAAAGGGAACAAGATTCTACCACCCTCAGAAACAGAAGCAAGACAATTTCAAATTCCGGTCGTGTTGATGTTAAGGATAAATCAGGAATGACGAGAAGTGATTCGGATTTATCAGAGGTTTTAAAGCTTTGGGAGACGTGCTCTGGTCAGAATCCTGCATTTGAGACCTCAGATGCTTCTGCTGTTAATCAGGTGCAGATTAATGTATTGTTTGTGTATTAGATCGGATAAGTGCTTGGTGATTAAGTTAAAGCCTCTAAATGGTTCTTTTGTTGGCCGCAAAATTAGTCTTCTTCGTTCCTTCCACAATGGGAAGATGGAGGATCAATGAGTTCTTTTTCAGACGCTGAAGAGAGATTTAGCAAACCTGTTTCAGGACATGTGAATGTAAGTGGTTTGCTTTTTGACTGCCTGTTCATGGTTCTAGTGGTATTCTAGGACCATAGATGAAGTTCATTTTTGTGTTTATGTATTTCAGTTGTCATTCAACAAACACTAGATGAGGCATTTCTTAACAAAAAACACAAGTTGATTGAAAATTTATTCTTTATCCCAAAAGACTGACTCCAAAATAGACCAGTGCACTGGATAAGCTCTTAGTTTGTGAGTTTGTGTTTCTCCCCCTATTTGTAGCAGTGACATTTCCAATTTCAGTTTACCTGCTTTGCACTCTTCTATTAGGTGTATTTGTATCTTTTCTTCAATCTTTTGATAAGTGCACTTATTTGTTTTATACTGTCTTCCCTGAATCATTTGTTACTCTGAGTTCAGGTTATGCGAAGGAGTAGCTCTTCCAGCACCCTGAGTACTGACATTGCTGATATGCCCCTTGAGCTGGTGATTCCAGCTGAAGCTGAATTGGTCTTCGAAGTTAGAGGAGAGTATGCTAGGAAGCTTGAGGAGGTACCTAGTTTTGTTCTCTTAAGTGCCTGGGCGTCATTCAACGACGTTCAATGTCAAATGACTGCACAATGTTTGACTTGCTTTACTAGTGAAATCAAATAGTTGTTTTGTGTTAGCAGTTGAATGTGCGTAATTTGTTGATTTTGCAAGTCCTTTAATCCCAATAACTGGAAACGGTTAATATGTTATGGAAAAAGCCTTAAAAGAAGAAGTAGAGGCATTCCTTCACAAGACGGAAGGTTGTATTGTAGAGTTATTCGATTCAATTTTAAGGATCCTTTTCCACATCAAAATCATATCCCAGACTGGAACATTTGACACTGTTTGCTTAAAGTGTTCCCTCTTTACAATTTACGTTCAGTGTAGGGATTTTGCTAAGGTATTATATGACTTTATAGAATGCCAATCTTGTTTCTTCCTCCATCCAATGCCTGAGCAGGTTTCTGGGTAGGCTTTTAGCCGTTTGTGTGTTTTAAGATGTGGTGATTGCTAATGCGGAAGTAAAGAACTTTTCAGTAGATTCCCATGCATTATGTTATTTTTGTCAACCGATATTAATTGGTAAACTTTCATTTGCAGTCACAAGAACGTGCTAGAAAACTTCGAGCTGAGCTTGCTGTCGAAGAGCATCGTGAGGTTGAACTAAATCAAATTATTGAGGAGATGATTCAAAACCCAGAAACACCCGAAGTGAAGAAACCTCGTGCAGTCAGAAAAGTAAGTCCTTTATCACCAAAATTCTCTTTTCACAGGGCACTCTTTATGCATATAACAAAGATGCCTACCGTTGTCCCTATGTGATCACTTTAATTGTCTTGGGGATTTCGAGAGCCTTACCATGAAGAAGGAAAGCATCCTTAACGTTTCTTATGTTGATCCAATCTAGTAATATCTGGTAATGGCCATCTTTAGCAGGCTAGCAGGGAAAGAAGGAAGATGTCCAAGAAGCTAGAAGACGAAGCCTTGGCATATTTCGATGAATGCGTATCAATTTCAACATTTGACGAGTCTGATTTTTCCTCACTAGAAGACCCACTATCCAATAGTCTTGGTAATGCTGAACATGGCAACAGAGTAAATTTACCTGGCAGAAGTGCATCCATTTCAATGAACCCCTGTCTTGTTCAAACCTCGGTATGTATTCATCACCTTTCACTGATGTATATATGTCCATTAGTAAATTTCTTGCTGACACTCCACCCCGGATAATAAGAAAGGGAAAGAGTAGGGAAACACAAGGGTAAATGCTACTTTTGCGCTCTTTGACATCTGTTTAATAGGCTTGCTTCTTTCAAACCATTTACATCTCTCTGTATTGGAATGCTCATTTGCAGAGTTGTTATACCACTGATGTAAGTTGCCATATTTGAAAACTGTAAGCAAATTGCGGTCAACAGTCGTTCTACAGTGAAGCTTAAAGAGTTCTTGATTAATTTGTTATTTTGCCCATTTCTCTGGTGCCAATCAGGGATCCAAACTCTGATCTTTCGATGATTTTCTCCCCCTCTTTGAACACTAATTATTAACAGTGTTTTCTTCACACTGATATAGGTTCTGTGTTCACTTTTTCTTTATTTCTTGGATTTATGAGATCAGTGTTTTTTGCAGGATCCTATCAGGAGTAGCAGCCCAATGCTACCAAAAAACACCACTTCTCATTCTACCTCAAACAACAACACTCTCCTCGAGTCTCCATCCACCAGCAGTTCAAAGAGCAGCTGGAAGCGGCAATTCTCTTTCGCGGATAAGCGAAAAGACGGCTCTGGCTCTAGCTCTGCCCTCGAACAGGAGCTAAGGAGTTATGTCAAGACCTTTACGAAGGACGCAAGGGGGAAGGAAAGCAGCAGCAGCAGCTCGCGGACAGTAAACCGACGCCGCTGTGATGCAGATGAGTATGTTTTCTCTGTCCCAACTGAGAAGTTCTTGTTTGATAGAGCAACTTTCAAGAACAGGATAGATTCCGGTGGAATGCTTCTTTGTGAGGGTGCCACTTGTTCTCCTTTGTTCTCTGTGTTATAATGTAGATTGTTGTCAGTAGTAATTAGATGAAAATTCGGTATTATGTCAAAGGTTTAAAGCAGTTTTTTGTAATATGTTCAAATCACATCATGGACACTTTGTAAAAAGGTAACGAGTGAGATTATGGAATGATGAACCTTGTTTTTATCCTGTATATTGAGAGATCGGATAAATTGGTAGCAAGCGACTATACCTACTATACAGTAGTTTTTAAAGGAAATGACGTATGCTATTTATTTTAAGCTAAATTATCACAAATTTATGAGCGAATCTAATTAAAATAATCCGACCTTGAAATTTGTCAAATGATCTCATTTTCATTATAAAAGTTAATATTATCCAAAATTCACCAAAAATTTAATTTCTCCAATTATATATCATCATTTTTGCTCGAATTTATTGTATGAAAAAAAAAGAATCGAGATACTTCGTTACCACATCCTTCAAAAATTGAGTTATTTTAATTAGTTTTGCCCAAACTCAGGTTGCTCAAGACCATTTCACAAACTCCATTTTCTGTTTCGAGAAGAGGGTGAGAATCAAAACCTTGTACTAGGTTTTATTATGCAAACTTGTGCACACTTTTTAGGAAACAAAACAAATAGACTGAAATATCCCTAATAAAATAGAAAATTGAAAAGGGAGGTTTAAATGAATTTTGTAATTCTAGATCAATTTGAGGGTAAAATTGAACAAATGTGATTAAATTATTCAGAATGACATATATTGGAACAAGATCAAAGATGCTAAAATGACATCTATATAAACTCTTAATTTAGAAGAGTTTAGGATGATGTGTCATTCTTAGAGACATTTTAGGAGTCTTAACTAAGCATTATTATTTTTTTTTATTTTCTTTAATTCTCCTTTTTTATTCATTTTCCTTTAATTCTCTTTTTTCTTTAATTTTACTAACTATTGGGTTTAATTCAAAACATTGAATTTAATCTAATATAACTATTGGGTTTATTCAAATTTATTTACTAACTATTAGGCTTAATTCAAAACATTGAATAATTCTGGATTATGACTAGACCTGTCAAAACACAACCCGACCCGGTGACCCGTCACCAGGTCGGGTTGAGCTTATCTTAACATTTATTAATATTTTTATATATTATATTTTAGTTTTAAAAAAACGCGTCATGGCGCGGGAATCGTACTAGTTTATTTTAAATCGAAAAAGGTATGATACTGCTTGGGCAACTCCCCCAAAGGCCAAAAGAAATTCATAACATGTTTGACCTTTGCGATGTTTGTGTAAAGTTTAGAATGTAAAATGAGCTCTCCTCTAGGGCATTTAAAAACATCATTTGTAATCTCATGTATGAAAATTTGAGCCTAAATGTGTTGTAAATAACAAAGGGGTAACTATACGCACGGTCAAAATATCGTCACTTTGAGCCTATATGATATTAACCTATTAACACTTACCTTTTAAGCTGATGTGGATTATAAGGGTACTTTAGACTTTGTTGGCTTGGGAAGCAGGACTAATGGGGTGTAATATGGTGTGATAGAATTTGTTATGGAGAATTGAACAGAAAACGAATTTGGAGAGAGCAAGAGATTGAAGACGGAGGGAAATGATGAAAATGATCAACTTAGATTGAATGGAGTTCTGTACATTTGTATTTATATTGGGCTTAATATTGGGCTACAATGAAACTAACAACTAAGGTCCATACTTGTTACAACCAAATCTGTTACAAATGTAACAACCCAAACTGGAGTCATCGTCTTCCTCCAACACCCCTCTTCAAGCTAAAGGGAGATCTACAACTCTGAGCTTGTTCAAAATTGGAAGGAAAGACAGTCCTGGCACTTGCAGAGGCTTTGTAAGCACGTATGATAGCTGGTCCTTTGTAGGCACATGATGCAATGCAATTAGACCATCGAGCACCTTTTCCCGGACGTAGTGACAGTCCAACTCCACACGCTTTGTCCTTTCGTGAAAGATGGGATTTATAGCGATGTGTATGGCTGCTTGGTTGGCACATTTCATTGGTATTGGAGTCACTGTAGAGACTCCCAATTCACTCAACAATCATGTCAACCATGCAAGCTCAGTACATACTCGTCTAATTGATCAATATTCGGATTCTGTTGATAACAAGGAAACCGTTGTCTGCTTCTTCGATTTCCATGAGAGTAGGCTTCCACCCAGTAGCACAATGTAACCACTTACTGATCGCCGGGTGAGATGATCGACATGAAGCCCAATCGGCATCATAATATGCTTTTAATTCAAACAATTCTGATCTAGATAAGAACAATGACATGTGTTGTGTCCCTTTGAGATATCTCAATGTTCGAAGAGCTGCTTCAAAATGACAAACTCGAGGATTCTTCATGAATTGACTAAGAAAATGAACTGCAAAGCATATTTCTGGCCTGGTATGCGTCATAAAGTTCAATTCTCCCACCAATTTCCTATAATCTGTAGGATTTCGAATGAGCTCTCCACCATCCACAATCATTTTGGTGTCGGTTATCAGGGGACTGCTGGCAGAAAGGGCACTGACACAATCAAATTCTTCTAGAGTGTCTTGAATAAACCTTTTCTGACTCACATAAATCCCCTCTTCACCGTGAACAAACTCCATCCCCCAAAACAAACTCAATTGCCCAAGATCCTTGATTCGAAATTCAACATCTAAGAAAGCCTTAATACTCGACATCTCAGAGAGATCATTTCCAGTCATGAGAATATCATCAACGTATACTGCTATGTATGTGACCATATCTCCAGTGTGCTTAGTGAATAAGGAGTAGTCATTTAGAGATTGCACATACCCTTTGAACTGCAAAGCATGTGACAATTTGGCATATCATTTCCAGGACGCTTGTTTGAGTCCATAAAAGGACTTCTTAAGACGATACACATGACCTGAGGGTGCGGTGAGACCAGAAGGAATGTTCATGAACACATTTTCATGTAGATCCCCGTGCAAGAAGGTGTTGCTGACGTCTAACTGCATCAAGGTTCACCTATTCTTTGCTGCTAGTGCAACTAAAGCTTTTACTGTCATCATCTTCAGCACGAGCGAGAAGGTTTCAGTTTAATCTACTCCCTCCCTCTGGGTGAAGCCACAAACAACGTACTAGACGAGCTTTGTATCACTTAATGGAGTCGTCAGCCTTGTGCTTGACTTTGTAGACCTATCTACATCCAATGGGACGAGCACCTATGGGCAGTGGAACTATCTCCCAAGTGTCATTCTGATCAAGGGCTCTAAACTCATCACGCATAGCTGTATCCCACACCTCGAATTTGCAAGTTTCATGGTAACTCCTAGGATCAATAGAAGGTCTAATAGAAAACAAATTGGTAGTGCCAAGCTGTAAGGTAGTGGTGATGGTATGACAACAGAGCTTGACATGATCTTCATCAAGGCCTTCAACATGATTACAAACATAATCATGGAGATGTCTAGGAGGAACTGAGACACGAGTGGAGCGTCTAGGCTCAACACTAAGAGGGAAAAACTGATGTGAAGGTGCTACAGGTAAAGAAATTGAAGAGGAAGGTAAGGAAATCTTAATTGGGACATCATCACCATCACCATGAGAAGGATTAGAAGGAAAATTTTGATTGGAGCCTTCCACATCCTTGTAAGGAAAGTGAGATTCATAAAAGATAGTATCACGAGAAACCTCAACCCTCCTTGAATCAAGATTCAAAACTTTATAACCTTTGGTCCCAACTGGATACCCAAGGAAAATGCAAGGACTAGCACGTGGTTGAAACTTGTGTCTCCATTGCTTAAGAGTAGAGCTATATCATAAACAACCAAAGCTTCTAAGTTCTTCATACTTGGGTTGTCTAGTACACATCACCTCAAATGGACTCTTGCCCTTCAACACTTTACTAGGCAGCCGATTGATGATGTGCACTGCTGTAAGAACATCTTCTCCCCAATACTTTAAGGGTAGCTTTGATTGAAAAAGCAAAGCCCTGGCCACTTCCAAAATGTGTTTGTGTTTCCTTTCCACAACACCATTTTGTTGGGGTGTGGCCACACAAGAGGTATGATGGACTATCCCTTTGCTATGAAAATACCTAGATGAAGCATGACTTAGCCCCAATTCTTGAGCATTATTTGTTCTGACAGTAAGGACACGACATTCAAACTGATTCTCCACCATTTTTATGAAAGCTTTCATGACAACAAAAGCATGCCCTTTACTGTTAATCAGATGCACCCATGTAGTACGACTAAAATCATCCATAATGGTCACAAAATACCTATTGGCATTGTAGGTTTGCACTTGAAAAGTTCCCCAAACATCAACATGAAGAAGATGAAATGGTCTAGTGGTTGTAATTCCACTCTTAGGAAAGGACAACCTATGTTGTCTTGCTCTAGCACAAACATTGATAAAACAGAATCCAAATCAGCAATACTAGGAAACATCATATGCAGTTTAGAGGAGGGCAAATGCCCAAGTCTATAGTGCCAAAGTTTGAGCACTTATTGCAGCTGCAGCCACTCTACATTGGCTTACATCAAACTGAACTTCAGCAACACCTTTGTCCAAGAAGTAAAGGCCATTCCTACATCTTTCAAGCATGAGAGGTCTCTTCCCTTGAACATTCTGCATCAAACAGAAATGAGGTGTGAAGAGAAAAGCTCGACCTGTAGCTCTGATGAGTTTCCCAACCAACAACACATTGCATTTGAAGTAAGGAACATAAATGACTTCTTTCAAACACAACTCATCAGACAACCTCACACTCCCCATGATGTCTACCATCAAAGAAGAGCATGCGGGAAGTGTGACAGAGAATGGCTTTCAGATGGGAGCCTGATAAAAAACAATGACAAATATGTGCACATATGACTATTGGCACCTGTGTCCAATATCCAGTTGTGCGATTGACAAACATCTGAAACCATACCTGCAAAACCTGCGAATTCTTTTCCAGAACCAAACATCATATCTCTGCTCCTCTGATCTGTGATGTTCAGGGACACCACTACTGCTAGCATCATATGTGACTTGTGCAACAATTTTCTTCCCACGATTGTTCTTCTTTGGAAAACCGTGGATGAAATAGCACTTCTCGATCTTGTAATTGGTTTTCTTGCAGTGAGTATAGTAGAGTCCTGACTTCTTGTCTGAGATTGCACCTCTCCTTTCTTTGCCTCAATGTTGAAGGAGGAAGCAACATCTACATTCAGAGTCACTTGACTCTTGTACTCCTGTTGTGCTTCTTCATGTGACAACAAGGAATAAGCAACACCAATGCTTGGCAGAGGTTGCATCATTAGCACAGAACCTCTAGCAACCTTATAAGTCTCGTTTAAACCCAAGAGAAATTGCACCAACTTCTGTTCTTTAAGAACCTTCATCGTTTCTTTCGCAGGTCCACATGGGCATGGTGGAATCTTCCGTATATTGTCAAATTCTTCCCAAAGTGACTTCAACTTAGGCCTGTCCACGGGTCACGGGTCAACCCGTGACCCGACGGGTTTGGCGGGTCGACGACCCGGCGGGTCCGGGTCAAGCGGGTCGCGGGTCTTGGCGGGTTACGGGTCCGGGTTAGGGTCAAGCATATTTCAACCCGGCAAACCGGCGGGTCGACCCGCAACCCGTGACAAAAACTAAAAAAAAAACTAAAATATAAGTTTATATTTATAACAATAATAATAATTATTATTATAAATTATAAACAAAAAACTAGAATTTATATTTATAATTATATTATAATTATAATTGTTATAATTATAATTATAAATTACAAAATTATAAATTACAAATTACAAATATAAATTATAAAAAAGTACTAGAATTCATACTTATAAAATATATAAATATGAACTCATATTCATATGCACTCATATGCAATATATGTAATGCATGATAAATTGTACATGTGTTGAACTCCTTTACCCTTTTTATAGAGTTAGGGTACCACTTACCATCTCATTTCCAATGTGGGACAAAAACCTCCCATTTTCAATGTGGGACAAAAAAGATGGAACTCACATACTAACACTCTTTTCATGTGATCATGTCACATACTCACTTAGTTTTTTTGTTGAATTATATTAACATTAAAGTTATTGTTAAAGATAACAAAAGTGATTGTTAAAGATAATAAAATGGCTATTGTTAAAGTTATTGATTCATAAAGAGTTTGATAGACATGAATGTTTTGCCTCTTTCGAAATCGTGAACAACTCCAACAATTTCAATTGTTCTTTTTCACCTATCAATTTCTTGTTTCTTATCAAAGCATCTTGCCTCCCCAAATTACCCATGAATCCATGATTTAAGTAATGTACATTTTGTTCCAAGTTTTGTGGGCTATATTTGACGTCTTAGCCACCGATCATAACTATTGTATCCAACAACACATATAGACTTCAAATGTGAAATTTTAATTCGAATTGTGTGAATTAATCATTACATATCATAACTAATTAATCATCTTCAAAGACAATTATACAAATATATCAATATAGTAGGCAAAAAAGGAGATAAACAAGTGATGAATAAGTTCCATTTTTTTTGTCCCACATTGAAAATGAGAGATTTTTTGTCCCACATCGGAAATGAGAGTATAGGTGGTTGGGAGTATCCGACTCTATAAAAGGAGATAAGCAAGTGATGAATCTTACCATGCATTACATATTGCATATTGCATATGGGTTGCATATTAATATGAATTTATTTTTTATGGATATGAATTCTAGTTTTGTTTATAATTTATTTATTTATGTTTATATTTATAATTATAATTATAATTATAATTATAATTATAATTATTATAAATATAAATATAAAATCTATTTTATATTTATATTTATAATATTATTATAAATATTATAGCATAATTTTAAAAAAAGTTTTTTTTTCCGGATCAACCCGTTGACCCGGCGGGTCGACCCGTGACCCGCCGGGTCAGCTGACCCGCCGACCCGGCTATTTCCCGGGCCCGGGTGCTGGTCATGCCTTTCTCGACCCGTGGACAGGCCTACTTCAACTTGTTGAAATAAGCAGAGATCGTGGACGTATCTTGAGTGAACGACGTCAGATCTCGGTGGAGTGTGAACATCTGAGCTCCGTTCACCTGGCCAAACCTGGATTCCAGATCCTCCCATATCTCCTTAGCCGTATCAACATACATGACGTTGCTTCAGATTTCTGGATCCAAGGACACCACCATGTCGTTGCATCTGTCCCAAATCTCAGCTCGTGGATCTTCTGCTGTCGGTCGTGGAAGTTTTCCGATGACGAAGCGATACTTGTTCAAGACAATTTCGGCAGATCTCCTTCATTTTCCAAAATTCTTGCCATCGAAGGTAGTGGCAACTATAGCAAGTCCCGGATGATCGCTAGAGTGCAGAAACAAAGGATCTGTTGGCTCAATTACCAATTTGTCTGTTGTATCAGTCGCCATGGAAGCTCATCTCCGATTTGCTTGATTTGGAGTGAAATCGAAGAGCAGATTTCAATCTGAGACTGAGATGGAGAAGGAAAGTAGTTATAGCTCTGATACCATGATAGAATTTGTTATGGAGAATTGAACAGAAAACGAATTTGGAGAGAGCGAGAGATTGAAGACAGAGGGAAATGATGAAAATGATCAACTTGGATTGGAAGGAGTTCTGTACATTTGTATTTATACTGGGCCTAATATTGGACTACAATGAAACTAACAATTAAGGCCCATACTTGTTACAACCAAATCTGTCACAAATGTAACAACCCAAACTGGAGTCATCATCGTCTTCCTCTAACATGGTGAAATTCGCCGAGAACAACAAAGGTGATAGGGTGAAACTCACTAGCTAGAGAAGTTAGTGTCATGACTGTACATTTGACCAGAAATTCCCCGTGTGAATAGTAAACCAGATAATGAATTACAAATCTCTAACACACTGATTTTTCCCCCTATATGAACCGCACAAATTGGACTTGTAGACTTGTGGTAATGGCTTCGGCTTGTGAACACCGTGTATGGTGTGTTGTATGGTGTGTGGCACTGTGCATTGTCATGGTCATTTCCCATCACCAACATGAGAGATCAATTTGTCTAAGGTATTCATTTAAGGTATATAGGTATTCATTTAAGGTATATAGGTATTCTGTATTCATTTATGGAGGCCTTATCCCACCAAAAAAATTTAATTTGGGCGCCCAAATTACAAGTCTGTCGAAATAATATATTTGTTTGCAGTTTCCCAATTTTTCTTTTTGAAAATTTTGTCTCTCAAGAATCCAGAATCTGACTAATAAATTTTTTGGTGCCCACAAAAACACCCTTCATTTAGCCATGTCCAATTAATTGCTACTCCATTAGGGTTCGTTTGGTTCAATGTGGGAATTGAAATTTCCGGGAAGTTACTTCATGGGAATTGAATTTCCGGGAAATTCAATTGACGGGAATTCTAAAAATATGTTTAGTTGATTTTTTATTCTAGGAGATTGAAGGAAGGAAATGGAAATTTTCAAGTTAAAAATGGGGAAGTTGAACTTACCTAGGGGAGACTAGGTAAGTGAACTTCCTCCATTTTGGGGGAATTCAACTTCCCAGGAAGTTAAATTCCTATGTTTTTTAATTTTAGAAATACAAACCAAATACATGAATTTTCCCTACTTCCTGAGAAGTTCTACTTCCTGGGTTTTTGGAAGTCAAACCAAACGAGCTCTTAATGTGAAATACTGTTATCCATTGATTTTTTATTTGTCACTTTATACTTTTTATATCAGTTGATTTTGTATAAAGAGTCAAATAAAAATAAATAGAGGGACTAAAGAATATTATGGGATTATTTGTTTGTTATTTATAATATTTCGAATAGATATTTTCCTTGTAACTACTATTTTATTTAATTTGGTGTTTTCATTATGAATCTATGAATATATCACACATTTCAAACCTAATATGGCATAATCACCTACTCCTTACCTGATAATCGGATTCGAATCATAGGGTTTTGATGATTTGGTTTTCCTTTCTTGTTCAGTCTTTCTGTGAATTTAATCTATGATCTATCTACTCGTCTAGATGGAGAACTTATTCTCATTTTTTGGGGGGCAAAGAATCATGTTCTAATGGTATGGAATGAAAGTCCAATTTCTATTTTGAAAAAAGATGGGAATCAATACCTCATACTAGGTTTTGTTGTGCAAATGCAAATTCGTTCATGAAATACTAAATCTTGTAAAAATATATTATTGTTCGATAACTTTTCCAAAAGATATCTATAATTATACAGAAACACTCACAAAGGGTGAGTATAACCCTTTTTTTATAAGTATGTATCACGATTTAATCATATTTTTTAGTACATTTAAAAATCTCATTCTTTTTTATTTCTATATATGCACCACGAAACATGAATACGTAACTATTATGGTATGATGCTTGTGACAACCGTGCATTGTGTGTGTAACATTTTGTCCATTTATGTGGCCATCTCCCATCATCAACACGAGGGAACAGTTAAACAAACCATCTTCGTTTTGAAGACTTTTCAAAACAATCAATCTAGGGTTTGAGAGGACCCAATTGATCAAGTTGACAAGAAATGGAGAGCTCAAGCTCATCAAGTTGTTTGACACCAAAGTTTTGGCATTATAACCAAAGTTGCCCTTCATCAATTAACCAAACAACATCCACCACATATTTCTTGATCAAAGATCTTTTACAAGTTGGGTAAGTGAGACATTTCTTAGCCATAAGGTTATACAACTTGCATACTTTATCAATATAGTAAAGCATATATAGATGTGAAAATACATATTGTCCATCAAGATTTTTGTGAGTTTATTTCATTTGATAATTTTGGCTATTTTTTTGGTTCCACACAAATTGTGAGGGGATAGTGCTCTCCATCTTCAATTAAAGACAAGACAAAAATAGTTATATTTATCCAAATCCAAAAAGTTAGGAGGGGTTGCAACTATTAAATAAAATACTATGGCTTGTACAAATATGTAAAATCCTAATCTTAGATTAAAAACACTAACAAAATCATATCAATCTCATTTTATATTTTTACCCACCTTATCCAATATGATAAATTTGGATAGATCTAGTGAAAATAAACACTAACCATATCATATCAATGTCATTTTATATTCTTCCAAGAGTTTTTCATTGAATTAGTTTGGATTGCTCCTTGTTCAATTGTATATTTATTTTGATTTTTGACACAAAAAGTTGTGCATTCCTTAGTCAAGAAGAGTGAATAGTAAATTTCAGTTTCTAACTTTATTTGACAAGAATGAATAATAGGTTTTTTTTATAAAAAAAATTATAGGTAGGCACTTATCTTTATCTCCATATTTCATGTGAATGGGACATAACTCAAATTTGACACGACTCTTTCCTCTTTCCAACATCACACACACATATAGCATGGGTATGTTTCTTAAAACACTTTGATTTATAGGCTTTATAAGTTCAACCTATCACAGGAAAAGGTAAGAATCAGAGATGAAATTCAAGAAACCTATTTGCCTCAACACCTACTTTCTCCAATTTAGCAACACCTATATATGTGCCTCAAACTACCCAAGTTCAAGAAACCTTATGCCAGTATTAGCTTTGGGGGATCTACTTCAAATTTCTTAACAAGACCCAAACTTTGCGAAATTGTCGCATTGCAACTTTAGTCACTTCAGATGGGTCCAAGCTGCCCACCAAAGAAGGCAACATGACACGGATAAAATGTCAATTGCCAAGCGAGATCTCAGCATCCAATGCAGACCACAGAACAAAACAGATAAAGCCATCAACTCCAAACAAAACAAGATGCTTCAAGTCTAAATGAGAAGGATGATTTAAGCAACAAAGACAGCTCCGAAATAACCAAACTAGAGTTTATATTATATAACATTGTACACATAAATTCATACATTTATCATAGATTGTGAAATCGCAGATATGCTTGGGAGCAAATGAAATGTCAACTTATTTGAATTTGAGCCCAACAAATCTAGCATGCTTATAGTTATGCCTAAATAATGAAGATAGAGTATAATGGAACATATAGATTAATGCCTTCAGATGTTTAGCAGAACTGTCCAGCTAAATTCAACAAGTGAAGCTCTCACCTGTCAGGAGCCGAAGTTTAGGGAAGTAACACCAACAATCTTCAACCTTTCCTAGTTACAGGAACCAGAGAGAAGCATCCTGCTTAGGGATTTGGTCTACGGAAAATTCAGAGGATGGGAAGTTGTAAGGAGAGTTGAAGCTGATGTCAGTGATGCTGTCAACAGGGTTATAGCTGCTGAAGGGGGAATCAAAGGCCCTGGACTGATCAAGCTGCATATTTGTGGATTGGTAGTTGATTTCTCCGGAGCCAGTAAAGCCCCCTAAAATGCCTCCTTGGTTAGACGAACCATTGTTCATCTGGAGCTGATATGTCTGTTGCGGCTGATTATTATTATCATCAGTTGTATTGACAGCATTGCAGTTCAGTTTCTTGCTCTGTTGAAAGTTGGTGTCGTAGAACGACAAGAGGTCTGAAATCTTCTGCCCGTTATCAGGGAGCTCAAGAGCTGAAGCATTGAAAGAAGCTGAAGGTTGGATCACAGATGAAGGAATCAGCTTGGATTCAGTGACAGCCGAACACTGGCTTATAGATGGTGTAGCCGGTTTTGGTTGAGTGAAATATGAAGAATGGGTCGGGCTAGGACCAGGTAATCTTGGTTGCCCTGATGGCAGACCCTGGCTTAAAGAAGGATCAAACATGTTCGGTTGGTTGAAGGACGGTGCTTGGGTCAGACAAGTGGTTGGCATCTTGTTTTCAATGAAGGATGAGGAATGGATCACATGCTTTGGAGGCTGCATTGGTTGATTGAACGAAGAAGAATGGGACATAGATGATGGTGGAGACAGCTTGGATTCGGCAAAGGAAGAGTGGGTCATGGATGGTGGAGGCAACTTGGAAGTTTGCTCCTTGACTTCAGCATAGAATGGAGTATGGTTCACAGATGGCATAGACAGTTTGGATTGATTGAGGGATACTAGGAAGTTTCTAGACTCATCAAGGTGACGGTAGCTTTCGTTGGTGTGGAAATTTGGTCCTCCAAAGCCTTGGCCAGAATTGAGCCTGTACAGACAGTTCATTTGATGATTGTTCCTCGACTTCCTGTCAAGAAACCCAAGGCGGTGGTCATTGTAAGGACACTGAGGGTGCTCACATACATAAAGCTTATGATTCATCATCTGGTTTGACCCAGAGGGTGGCTGCTTCCTCTTCTCGGTGTGATTCATAGTCAGATCAACAATCTCTCCCTTGATCACTGGAGCCGTCACAGGTGGTGAAAGAAACTGCTCGTTGTTCCCAGTTCCATAATCAATCACAGTGATATTTCGTGGCTTGTACTCATGTGCTTCCGGACCAAGCTCCGTCTCCACCCCTTCAACATCATAATCACCGGATTCACTAATTATCAGAGACCCGCTTGCAGCGGAAGATATAGGAGGGCACATATCAGGATACATCTTCCGAGCCAAGGATTCTTCCTGATTAATGATTGCCAACCATGTGGCGCTTTCTTTAGCTGTCATCTTGTCTTGTAAGCACTTAGACTGACGAACAAGCTTGCGAATCTTGGCGATATCCGGTGACATGTGCTTGATCACAGCAGTCAGGACACTGACCTTCCATGCTTTCTTGAGATCATGCGGCTTCTTGTAGGGTGGTGAGCCCTGATCATTGGGCAGATCGAGTTGTGGCCACCACTCCTCCTTGCCAGTGGGCCACCAAGGCGGGGGAACACCCTTTTCCAGAGGGAAACGCCTCTGGGGTGGGTCACAGTGCTGCATCAAAGCCGAGAGAAGCGAACCAAGGGTGGTATCTTGGAGCTCTTGGAGGGTATGAGAAGTTGATCCTGTTATGCTGCAATCCTCATTACTACCAGGAATAGAGTTATCCATCTCGTACTTTGCTATTGCAGCTGGACCATTTCTATCGAATCTGACCTTCTCTTTCCACCAGGCCCGAAGATTGTCAGATGCACCACTAACTGGCTTCCCCTTGTCAGAGACGATCCCATACACAAAACCCTGAGCCTTGCACACCTCCATCATCTTCAACATGTGCTTGAGAACCCCATCCAATGCCCTAGACATCTTCTTTCTCCTAGCTTGCTCGAGGGGCTGGCGCGGCTTGGTTGCATCTACACCTTCTTTAGCTTTATTCTGTCTCCGTTCCCTGAGCCGTTTATAGAGCATCCGGTCCCTCCACATCCTCCTTTCAAGCTCATCAACATCCACATCTTCATCTGAATAGTCCTCCTCCATGGTCGCCTCTGGCTCGGCTTCTTGACATGCCCCTCCCTCCACAGTCGTCTCCTGGAGAAAGTCAATGTCTCCAAAACCCATCTCATCGAAAAAACCCATCCCTGACATTGCAACAACCAACGAGCCACAAAGAAAAGCAGAAAAAGTTGAATCGAAACAACTGAATACTCGGGAAAGAGAGCCTTGTCAGCTTGTCTAACTTAAGGAATACACGAACACAGTTATCAATTCATCCTCTCCGTCGCTGCAGAGAACATTTTATACAAGAATGAGTTGATCAGGATTTTTATGTAAAGAAGGTGCAAAACTAGTATCATAAATACAAATTAAAGACAAAGATTACAGTGTTCAAAGCACATGAAGTTCAATTAAGAAGAAACAGATTCACAAACGCGTATTTATTAATGCCAAATCTTCAGCCAGAGAAGCAGAGAAAACCCCCTCCAATGTGAAAACAGCAACCACCATCAAATAACACATCCCAGTTCCCTCATAAATAAAGGCATCCCCAAGATGAAGAAACGCCAAAAGATGAAACGATCTCTATACAAAGAATGAGATCACAGCCAGAAATAATTGCTCATCTTTTCACACAATAAAAAACACACAATACAAGCATTCAGGGAAACGTAAACGTAGGTTTGAAGTGACCGATGAGGATTAGGGTTTTCCAGATCTAGCTTTTAATCAGTTTGACTAGTAATTGAAGAAATTCCAGCTTTGCTTAGGTACAACAGAAGAAACATAGCCGTCATAGAAACCATTTTTCTTCCCTTCAGCCCCCAAAAACATACAGATAACGAAAGAAAGGAACAATTAAGTCATCTATGGCAATTTGTAAGAGCAAGATAGTCCAGCAAATTAGCTTGATTTTGAAATCCGGATGATCAAATTCTGAAGAACAAACACCAAAAAAAAGAGAGAACAAAATTGTGCAAAATCATTGAAATTTTTTCAATAAAGGCCTTTTTTGTGATATAACCAGATAGAATTCAATCATAACTAGATCATCCAACAAGGCACAAGCTGATTCAGCAAAACCTATCCGACAAGTACAAAAGGAGAGGAGGAAGAAGAAGGAAAAAAAAAGCTTCACAAACAGTAATTTCACGAGGAGTGAAAGACGGAGCAGCAAGAAAAACGAAAATCAATCCGATTTCATATGAAGAAATTGCGTTTAGAAGAAAAAGTGCAAAAATACCTCTATTTGACCACAAACAGCTCCTCCACCGCCATCCACCATAGATACTTGTTGGTGCAGAGAGAAGGAGACACGGGTTTCTGTGCAGAGAGAGAGAGAGAGAGAGCTCAGGCTTACATTCAGAGACAAAGTGATTGCGAATCTGATGGTGCTTTGTCACTTGTGTGTAGTAATTGGAGAGAGGGGGGAAGAGAGAGGGAGAGAGCGGCGTGGGAGGAAGATAGCGAGCGAAAGAGGAGGGAGGAAGAGAGAGAAATAGGATTTATGGGCTTTTGTGCAGAAATCCTGTGAACTAACCATGGTTAAGCCGGCAGTGGGCCCCAGTTAAGCCGTGTGAGTCGTCCTTTTCGGTTTCTGTCCTGTCTGAACGGATTGGCTCTCTGGCTGGCTGGCGCTCAAACCTTGAATTGCAACTTGCACGGTTAAACAGTTCTCACTACGAAACACAAGTCACTCCCGGGATGGGGAGGTCCAATAAATCGATAATGGATTAAACAAGGGATCACTATTTAGAGCCCGTTTACTTAACCATTTAAAAGCCAGGAAGTCTAGAGTTCAGGAAATATGATAAATATAGCCTATATAGATGTTCGGTAGGGATGGTAATGGATCGGGTGGTGAGTGAATTATCTACTTCAGTTACCTAATCCATCACCCAAAACCTTTCACCCTATTCGATCCATCACCCGTAAAATCTTTCACCCGTTCTGTCCACCCATCACTTACCGGTTAATCGGGTGAATCATGTGATAATTCGGGTGAAATACACTTCATTAAATTCAACAAAAAAAATTATAAAAAAACATATGTCGAACACTTTGATGAAGAAACATCTACCAAATATAGTCAAATACGTCTAAAGATCCACGCAACTATCAACACTTCAAGCTAGAAGTATGTTTGATAGCTTTGTTTAATTATGGGTTGAGGTATATAGGTAATTTCGTATATATAATGTTATTATAAATATAAGTTGGGTGATGTGTCGAGTTAGGCGCGACCACGGGTCTGACCCGACGGGTCGAAATTTCGTATATATAATGTTATTATAAATATAAGTCGGGTGATGGGTCAAATTAGGCGCGGCCACAAGTATGACCCGACGGGTCGACGGGTTCGACCCGCAGGGTCAAGGGTCGGGGAGGGGTGACCCGAACGCTAACTCGGGAATCTCACGGGTTGGTGGGTTCGGGTCACCCGACGGGTCCAAGGGTTGACGGGTCAACCCAACGGATAGGGCTCGGGTTGAACGGGTTTGTGCCTTTTCGGAATTGTCGAGCCCCATGTTTTGATGTTAAGACGTTTTAAAAATAGCGTTTCGTGTTTGCCATTTATGTATGAGTTGGGGGTGGGGGGGGCTGGAAGAAGGGCTTGAATCGATTTCCCGATTGCCTATGTATCCTCCTGGGGTTAAGGAATCAAAGCCCACGTAATTCTTTTACCTGTGTATGTCTGAACCCCGCTTACCAATTCTTCTTGATCGTCGGAGCCTCCACCTCCTGATCCATCAATGACCGCGTCGTCGATTGAGCTCCCAACGGACTCTGTATCCACTCTGTCATCGTCCTCGGATTTAGTCCCCAAGATGTTCTTCTGCATCCGCATATCCGCCCTCTTTCAATCTGCAAGGCAAACTTGAGCTTTGAGGTTCTTGAGAAGCAATCTTGATCTCTTCTCCGAAAGAATCTGGCCTCTGTGACTGAAAAGCTGCTTGACAGTGGCGGTGGAGTAAGGGGCCCCAAGTATTTGTTGGGCGATTACCTGCAATGTCGGGAATCTTTGTCTTTCGGGACGGTTCCACCATTCTAGGACATCGGAATATTCTTCCTCATCGTTGTGGAAATCAAAGTTAGTAGACAAATATCTGTCGAGCTCCGAGTGGGGGCTCGGCGAAGATCTCGACCTCTTTGAGCCAAAGATATCTCTAACAAGTGCCTTAGTTCTAGCGGTAATGCTAGTTCGTGACCCGCTCGAACTGGAAGGCACGGGAGGACGACCGGAGGGCGCTCTATCGCCTGTCGAATATTGAGTATATAATTCTTCTAAGAATCCTCTGACTCTAGCAACTATAAGTGGAACCTTGCATTCGGGATCATCCTCAAATTCTAAAGTCGAAAAATAGTTTTCTAAAAACTTTTGAACCCCGTTTAATTTATATCTAGGGTCGAAACAACAAGCTACGAGGAGAATGTCAGTTATAACTTTGTAATATGCCAATAATTTCCGCCGCATCTCAAAAACAACCTCAGATATGGAAGGCACGTTAATCCCTTCTTGAAGGGCTAATGCTACGTTCATGGAAACAAAACAGAAAAGGTTTGATGTAGGCATGTAAGCGTGGCTAAAAGCCCGAGTTGCGTCATAAAAAACTTTGAAAACCTCAACAACATCTCGGCCTGAGTCCACACATGACACATCTGCAAAGATGTTTGACCCTTCGATGTTTGTGTTGCAAAACCGAAAACAAGATCTTTGTATGAAATGGAATCATAAATCATAAATCATTCTACCGAATGCAAACATCCTTAGGGAACTGTTTTGGGCGAGTTTGGTGAGCGTGGCAATAAGCGCTCCATTGCTGGCGAAACTGTTTGCTTTGCCAAAGTGCTATCAAAACAAATCAAATTGGTTCAACAATAGAAGGTAAATATGTTAAACCATCTTGGACACATAGGTTTAAAATATGAGGGACGCAACGGATGTGGAAAAACTTACCGCCTATCCCGAGCTGACAGTTTTGGATTAATTCCGGAATAAATGCGGTGTTGGCAGAAGCGTTGTCAAAATCGAGACTGAAAACTCTTTTAGTCAATCTATATTCTTGTACAACGGTTAACAGGACACGTGCTACGTTCTGTGCCGTGTGAGCATCGTCGAAAACTCAAAACTCCAAAACACGTTTGTGCAGGAATTCTTGGTGGGTGAGGGGCGGAATTTTTCTTTGGGAACTTTTTTTCTCGGTATATATAATAAATAAAATTCTTAGAAATATATTGAAAGAAAACCATAAATTATGGTATATAAATATGATATTTTATTATAAAAATTTATACAATCATATAATAATTTATATATATATGTGTACTTGATTAAGATATTTTATATATATTGAAAGAAAATTATAAATTTTTTAAAGAATTTGTCATTGGTAAATAAAAAAAATTGATAGGATTTGAAAAGTATGATAAAAAAACCTCATAAATTGTTGTTTAAATATGACATTAATAGTAAAAAAAATTCATATAAATAAAAATTTGAAGACTTTTTAAAAATATATGTGTAACATAATGAATTATCTTATGAAAATATTAAAAGAAAAATATAAAATTTGATTTAAATATGACATTTATAGTAGAAAATTTTAGTAGGAATAAAAAATAGTGCAAAAGGAAAAGGAATGAGATTTGAATCAATGATCTCTCGGTAACATAAATTTCCTTCCCTTCCTTTTACCAACTAAGGTAGACAAGTTTTATGTTTTCTTTTACATCTTTTATTTTTTTACCTTATTTTTTTAAAAAATACTATGAAGTTCCATCGCCGGAGTGTGGGGCGCCCCCGCCCACCCCCATGCGGCCGCCACTGAGTAACACCCATGTACGAGTGATGCTGTCAATGGTCGGTCCAAATGTCACTACATATCGATACTTGTAAATCATGGTTTTTGTGAAAATATTCGATTAATTCATTTTTACGGGTGTTATACCGTCTAATTACTTTCCTCTCAACCGTGTTTTGACTAATACCTTGCCATGCAGGTTGAACGTTTTGTGTAATAAATTCATTGAAACATAAACGTTGTGAAAAACTATAAGCTAAATCTTCGGCAACTATCATTTCTGCATAGTTATCATGACAACTACGATAATCATAAGACTATAAACCAGCGGGTTGGGAGGAAGAAGATGCGTACCCAGTTAGTTGAGTTTGTCCTTTGGGGAGGCCGAGCTTTTCAGGATGCTTCGTCCGGATATGGCGATCGTAGTTCCCATATCTGCCTCCCTTCGGGTGCTTGTAGAACATCCCGCAGAAGTTGCACTTGGCCGAGCAACTGCTTTCCTCCGACGTCGGATCCCTAGGGCCCTTCGTGAACTAGTACTTGAACGTAGCGGCTCGCATTTGGGCCAGAGTCCCGTGACTCCCTTCGCCTACGAACCCGGACTCTTGGGTCTGGATCGTCGGAGTTCCTGCTGGGGGGGTCCCCTCGGGCTCGGCCTCCCCCTCCATAATATCATTGACGTGGTCGACCAATTAGGCGTCATCTCGACGCCATCGGATTCCGCTTGCCGCCGAGACCGAGGCACTACGACGAAGGCTTGGTGCCACCACCGGGTTAGGGCCGCCTCTGCCTTCGACGCTCGGGGTCGATGATGATGGGGTTCCGCTAACACTCTTGTGACCTCGGGTAATTCGGTTGAACATGTTCGACATTAAGAATTTAAGAGGATTAATAGTGATAAGAGAGATTAGAGAGAGATTAGGAAAATGGGACTACAAGAGAGAATATCGAGCGATTAGAGAGATAAAGATGAGATTAGAGGAGATGAGTGAGGTGTGGGTTGGAAATGGAAAGGAAATGGGGTATTTATAGGGCCATATCGAGTAGTTTGGGGTCGGTTTCGACCGTTGGGCAATGTTCGACTCAGCGGGTCGACCGTTGCCAACTAGCCGTTTGGCTTTTTTGTTGGGTGATGTTTGGATTGTTTGCTCTACCTAGGTTCGAAATAAATGAATAAATACATATTTTTTGGAGTTTGTAATTTTTTGACATTTTTAAATTTATATCTAAAGTTTATTCGATTTTTTCTGATTTTTTTCGTTTGTTCGATTTTTTTTTCCAAAATTGGTAGGTAATTACGAAACTACATAATCTTATAAAGCACAATTACGAGAAACACAAGTTTATTACAAACCGAACTACGATTACAACCCGGACCGGATTCATTGTCTCGGCGGGGATCGAGCTTCGTTAAAATATGTCATTTTAACGAAGCTTCAAATCACATCACGTTAATTATGTTCCCAAATCACATCACGTTAAAACATAAAATTACTAGGCTACTTAAATACTAGAGTATTAGTTACCACCCGAGCCCGATGTGCTACCGGTCTTCATCTTGTACTTGTGAAGCTTCTTCGTGATATGAAGCTTCAAATTTCCGTAGCCCGGGTTGTTTGTCAGCTTGTACTTGTGACCGTAATGACAACAAACCGCATCGAACTTCTCGGGGACTTGCCCTTGCTCAACCATCTCGAAATGGTCACGGAACAACGCCGTACGATGATTATCAATGGATCCTGATTGGTCAGACATGATAACGAGCTTACGAAAATGAAATGAAAGGTGATGTGGCTTGGATGAGATGTGTGAATTGTGAAATGAAGGATTGACGAGTATTTATAGGCGTTATAGCCCCAAGCCTAGCCGGCCTTGCCGTTGAAAACCCCCGATCCTAACCCTAACCTACTACCCGCCTGAACCCGCTGACCAGAGGACCCGGACCCTCCGGGTCGTTGACCCGCCGGGTCACGGGTCGACCCATAACCTGTTTAGTATCCGCTTTATATCGGATTTTCACTCACTTTTTCGGGTCGGGTGAGGCGGATATCCATCGGGTGCGGGTGAAATTGTCATACCTAATGTTTGGTAGTTTTTTTTTAATATGAAAAAATCTAAAAATTTGGCTTCCCAAAAATTCAAATTATTATAAAATGGGGGAATTTTATTTAGGGCTCGTTTGGTTGGCAAGTAAAAAACTCAGGAAGTAGAAAATCTCAGGAATTAGAGTTTATATATGTGTTTGATTGATTTTTTGTCATGAAAAAATACAGGAAGTTGAATTCCTATGAATTTAAATTCCCTCATTTTGGAGGAAGTTTACTTACCTAGTTCTCCTTAGATAAGTTTCACTTCCACCCTTTTTAATTGAAAATTTATAATTCTCTCATTTTAATTCTTATATTCCAAAATCAAACCAAACACATTTTCCCAATTCACATGATTTATAATTTATGGGAATTGAGTTTCTAGGAAATTAAATTCACGGTAATTAAACTTCCTGTATTTAAACAAACGAGCCCACTCAGGGGGACTAAGTAGGTTGCAATTCCATTTTTTTATGAAAAAAAATCAACTTTCGACATTTAAATTGCATACATCTTACTCCCTCCGATCCAAAAAGAATGTCGTTTGACTTTTTAACACGTATTTTAAGGAGCTAAAAACTATATAATATATTAACTCTTTTATTATTATTTTTTTATAATCTAATACTTATTACCAAAAAATATTAAGTTGTAAAAAAATAATTTAAAAAAAGTTGATATTTTATATAGTTTTTAGCTCCTTAAAATACGTGTTAAAAAGTCAAACGACATCCTTTTTGGATCGAAGGTAGTATAACTTAACCAAACAGCTTTTTAAAATTCATGGGAATTATAATTAATGAGAATTGAATTTATGGGAAATAACTTCTTAATTAGAAAACATACTTTCTATGTTCAACCAAACAAGACATGTTAGGTTTTATACCGCTAAATGTACGGGTGCAATCGTGCACTGCGGATGTGAAAAATAGAAGAAAATCAAGCAAAAGAAATATAAAGTGTGACACGTGACACAAACTTTTCTATAAGGATAACTTTTGCTTTAAGTATTTAATACTACTTCCGTTCACGAAAACATGCCGTTTTAGCCTCGGACACAATTTTTAAGAAATTTCTTAAACACCCAAATTGCCCCTAGTTAGCTCTTCTCATTGCTATGTACTTGGTTTTAAATGATTACTTATCCCAAAATAAAGTACAATCATAAGACTAAAATTGGAGCCAAAATTTAAATTTGCTAAGACAAATTCAAAATAAGTAAGGATAATTTAGGAAGTAATTGGGTATAATGTCTAAAACGACATGTGTTTTTGAACAAAATTGAAACTCTAAAACGACAAGTTTTGTGAACGAATGGAGTAATATAGATACAGTGCAAAGTTAATTATGTACACAATTGTGTAAAATGGAGGAAATGATGCTATCGAAAGGAGAATAATCTTGACCCGTATTTTCCAATCAGGCCTAGAAGCATGCAAATCACCGATGACATCAATGGGAGGCTGGGAGCCGTCATTTGGAACTTAGTTAGGATGGGAGAGACACGATCGAAAACAACAAATAAATAAATAAACGTAGTTAATTAATATTATGCAATAAGAATTGAATGAACAATTAAAAAAATAAAATTCGAACTGAATGATCCCTCTATATGCAAATTGGGAAACGTAGTTAGAATGAGCTACTTTACAAGTCACAAGAATAACGATAAAGAAACGTTAATATGTTGTAAATTAAAGCATGAAATCTACACCTCCATCTTTGTCGGAATCGTTCGATCTTCCTGCATAGAGTAGAAGAGGAAGAGGCGGGGCTCGCTTCCCCGGAGGAGCCTCCGACGCTCAAGTCAGAAAGTGTGTCGGCTATGTGTAGTCCCCTCAACCCTAGAAAACTCGAATATATAACGAGGATTAGGGTTTACTTGGTAAAAGACGATTATGCCCCTGGACATCTTATGTAATTACTTTTGCTCTGTCAATTGCCCCTCGGGTTTCTTTATCACGGTCTAGTGATGAGGGAAGACGAATAATTCGATATTCTTCACTCGTTATGATCAAAGATCACCAATAATTTTGCTTCTTGTCTTCGTTGTATCCTGTAAGTTTTGTCATTCTCGACCGAATAACACAATATAATGCAATTGGTGCGTTATTAACTGATCAAATGAAAGTTACTACTTGAAAGTTAGAGATATCGTTTGTTGATGACATCCTTGCTTTGATTTATGATTGACAATTCGATGGTTTTCATTAAGTTGAGTATTTTGTCTTAAATGACACTCTTATTGCTTGATTTTGATTTTAGTTGGCCCTTAATGGAGTTATTATGGCCTAAAGATTGGCTTTTATTGGCCGTGAGTGGTGACTCACTAGCCTTGAGCGGTTGTTTTGACCTTGAGTGACTAAGTTGGCCTTGAGTGGCTAATTTGGTTTTGAGCGGCTAATTTAACCTTGAGCGGATAATTCGGCCTTGAGCGGCTAATTCGGTCTTGAGCGGCTAAGTTGACCTTGAGCGGCTAATGTGGCCTTGAGCGGCTAATGTGGCCTTGAGCGGCTAAGTTGGCCTTGAGCGACTATTGGCCGTAAGTGGCTATCGTTAATTGTTTTTTATGGCTTTGATATAATGCTGTTCCAATTTCCTCCGTTCATAGAGGATTAAACATATACTAGGGGGGGTAAATTGAGAGGTGGAATTTTCGTGTCTCAAAACTAGGCAGTACTTCAAGTATGCCGATATCAATCAACATACAAATAAATAGTCAAATAGATCAAACTTAGCATAAAATAACTAAACTTAATTTCACTTGTAATTCACCCGATTAGTACGAAGGCTAAACAAGTAGGTGTAAAGAAAAACATATAATCCAGTAAATATGTGCATTTAAGAAATCCTTGTTGAATTTGGTCATAAATTCACCTCAATCTCAACTAGGTGATCGAACTTCAATCCCCTTCGAAACCTCCCTCCTTCTTCCTGGTATTATCTCCTCTGTATTGCCCACGTAACCCCTCCCTTGATTGAGCATTTACCTCTGGCTAATGAATTCCCAAATTGATGTATTCCCTCTAACGGCTAGTGGCTTTAATATACCCACTAATTTGGCCCTGATGGTGGGGTAAATACAAATTAGAAACCATTATGCTAATTTAAGGCATTTTCTTTACCGGTAAGTAGCATTTTCTTTACCGGTAATAACTTAATTTTCTTTTTAATTGGCAATGATAATATGTACTTATCAGTAATCGGTCAGAAGAGGGTGACTTACCTGACATTCTTGAAGTTTGGACACTTTAAGTAATTATCTGAAAATTACATGCCACCATTGCAATATAGAAAATCTTTGAGGCTGGCTCTGCACCCTAATATATCATCTCCTTTGCTAATCGTTCGGAATTGGGAAGAGCGGCGGCGACAGTTGATGTCAGACGGCATCTTCGGCCTTTCCGAGCACCAGCGGACGGACAAGTGGTAACGTTGAGCATCAACGACGATCAAGGACCGAGTGCTTGCAAGTAGCCACGCTAATTATTTGCGAAGACGCCGGATTGAACCCGACGAGGGGTCCCATCAATTGTCGCGTAGTGATTGCAAACTCCAAGATTGTTACAGTCGTGCCTCGGGCCACCAGATTTGGGGTCGGGATATTTCTCGTTCGTTGCCTACCTCCGAGGCCTCTACTGGTCTTCGGTACAAGGCGGTGATTTTGCAGAACCATGGCGGAGGATCGATAGCCTGTCGAAGTGCGAGTTGCAGTTGGCTAGCTGGCACAACGAAGGATAGATGGCTCCGGCATCAATAGGATTTGTAGCAAGCCCACCGTTCATGGCCATCGAGAACCCTGGTTGTGCCCCATGCCCTCGGGAACGACGGTAGGGCTCTTCCATCTTCTTCATTAGGGTTCCGATTTTAGGGTTTTTTTATCGGAATTCCCACAGACGGCGCCAAATGTAAAGCATGAAATCTGCACCTCCATCCTTGTCGGAATCGACCGATCTTCCTGCATAGAGTAGAAGAGGAAGAGGCGGAGCTCGCTCCCCAGGAGGAGCCTCTGACGATCAAGTCAGAAAGTGTGTCGGCTAGCTGTGTAGTCCCCTCAACCCTAGTAGAAAACTCGAATATATAATGAGGATTAGGGTTTACCTGGTAAAAGACGATTATGCCCCTGGACATCTTATGTAATTACTTTTGCTCTGTCAGTGTTGCCTTCAAAATCTTAGAATTTGTGAGTTGAAATATCAGGAAAATATGAAGTTATGTGGCTTTTACTTAGACTTGTCAAAACACAAGTCGTCCTGCAAACCCCACTCATACGCCCGATAAATTATGGGCCAAGACCCGGTTTTTTTTTACCCGAACCCGAACTACCCGGTAATTTTCCGGTTTAACCGGGTTCGGGTCCGAATCGACCCGCTTGGGTCGGGATGCTTTCCTTTTTTTTTTTTAACAAAATGCCGCAAACATCTCGTCTTCTTTAATGACCTTCATTCCCAAATTTGGTTGAGGTAGTTTGCAAAATGTCCATATTTTGTGGTTTAATTTGCATTCCGCCCACCCTCCTGATTTAATTAGCAAAATATTCATCCCGATTTAATTAGCAAAATATCCACCCCCATGTGCCCCCTGCCCCTGCGTGTGGCCCCCGCACCTGCGCCCCCACTATGCCCCCTACCCGTGTCAATTTTTTTTTCTTTTTCTGGGTCAACTTTTTTTTTCGTGCAAATATAATTTTATGTTGTGCACATATAACATTATTTTGTGCTAATATAACTTTACGTTGTGCAATTTTTTTTTCGCGCCAACACTTTTTTTTGTGTCAGCATTTTTTGTTGTGCACATATAACATTATGTTGTGCAAATATAACTTTTTGTTGTGCAAATAAAATGATAAAGTGTAAAAATAAAATGATGAAGGGCATGAATAAGATTATGAAGTGCACAATTAAGATTATAAAGTACATAAATAAAATGATAAAGTGTAAGAATAAAATATTGTGTTGTGCGTAAATAAAATGATAACAATTGCTTCAAACACATATTAACCATCCTATAAGCTTGTAGTGAGATATCAACAGATCCAGCTTCAAAAATTATAACCATTTCCACTCACGAACGGTTTTCCATCCATGAACAATTGCTTCAAACACACATTAACCATTTCCACGGGAACTTCAGTTTTCCCCTGTGAAAAGCATATTGAGGGAACAAAAGATATCGCTTTACTAATGAGAAATTCTAGAACTCAAAAGACCTGCTATAAAACGCCTATTTCTAGAACCCAAAAGACATGCACTTCAATTGAAGATGCCTTGTAAACACGGATACCACTGCACCTAAGGGAATACCGTCATTGTCCAGCTCAAGAGAATATTGCCATTCTTGGGGAGGGAGCCGTCTTTGCGAGTGGGAAAAGGCGTTTGGTGGGTGGTTGTGGAGGAGGCAAGCCCTCACCAAAGAAAAGTTCGGTTGGTGGCAGTGGCGGCAGTATCCATGGCGGCAGGGCAACTCCTGAAGGGAGCGTTTTAGGTCCGTGGTGAATCTCAATAAAATGAACGCCTTCAAACTCAACTCTAGAATAGTTCTATTTTAAGTATTTTATATAGATATAGATTTATCCTTTTAATTCTAATTATTTTTGTTTTTTCTTTAAATGATAAAATATTTCATTTTAAAGTGTTAATTTTGTTCATAAAAATATATCTTTATCGGTATTTTAACATTTTCTTAAAGAAAATGGCATTTGTCATGATTAGTAGATTGTTAGATGTAGTTTTTTTTTAATAAAGTAACAAGATAGTATAATAAATGAGAGTAAAATAGTATATTTGTTAAATTTCTTAAAATTTTTATATGAAGTTAAAATGACATATTTTAACGAACGGATGAAATACCGTAGATGTATTTGGTTGATATTTTTGAAAAATAAACACACAAACTTATCTTCTCAATAATATATCTAAACCCTGCAAGATCTATAAATTCATAATCATATATAGTGACTTAGAATGGATTGTGAGAGATTTTCTTATTCCGTTTTGTCTATCCATTTCATCTTTTATTTACCCAGACTAAATCCAATCACCTATTAATTATATTTTGAACCAAACATAAAGTAACACAATCAATAACACACGTTTCATGGATTAAAATATCGACATATGTTTAACCAAACGAGTCCTGCCATATCAATAAGGATAAGCTTTTGTTTCTTTACAATTAAAAAAAATTGTTTCATGTAAGAAAAAGTATAAAATTTGTTTCATGTCAGAAAAAAAAAAAAATCTTACAGTCTTTGGAACATAAGATAAGAAATTTTCCTGGAAAAGATTATCTACCAAACATAGCATCAATTAGAAAAACATTATTAAAAAAAGCTAAAACAATAAAATTATGGAAAATATTTCCTAATAAATCTTCTTATTCTCTATCCTTAAGAGATAGAAAAACCAAGCAAAGATTGTGCCACTAAAGCCTTGTTGGTGTACTATGCAAAATGCCTTATTTAACACATTGTGTATTTATTCGTGTGTTCACATTATATGCCCATTTATGATCTGGCTTGCACCTTTAGCAAATGATCATGATGTGGTAATAGGTGAAACTTGAAAAGGGTAAAAATTATGTAGGGCTTGTTTGATTTAACATAGGAAATACATGCATGTTTGGTTTAACATTGGAAATACATGCAATCAAATGAATGTATTTATCTTTGCTGTATGTGATTTTAGACTTTTTTTTTTTTGCAAAACTAATTAAAATAACTCAACCTTTAAAGGGGTGGTTAAAAAAATATCTCCACTTTTTAACCGTAAGAAAAATAACTAAATCTTTGGAAGATGGGGTAACAAAGTTTCTCAATTGTTTTTACGACTATAAATATGAGCAAAAATAACGACATATAATTGACGAAATTATTTGAGCTATTTTAATTAGTTTTACCTTATTCTTTTTCCATTTGTTAATCAAATGACCCTGATGGCGTGTATGGAACGAGTATATAATCTAGCTGAAGTTGCAAAAGTGAATTAAAATAGTTTTTACCTTTAAACTTTAAAAATGGCTATGATTGTTTTTCTCGAAAATATAAAAAAACCCCAAAATAATTAGGGGTTTAACACTATTTTTAACATTTTAAGCTTATTTTATTCGGTTTTGCTAGCATTCTGATTTGAGAAATATTCTCAAATATATACACTCAATTTATCCATTTTTTTAAAACAATATAGAGTTCACTCATACTGTATTATTTAGAAAAATAGTTTTTTTAATTTGGTTTCTTAATCTATATTTTTTTGATTAGTGTTTCTTAATCTATATTCTCACTACATAGGATAAACAAACAATTTGTCACTTTACTATTTACACACGCTTTTTTAGGAGATAAAAACTATACAAAATATCTATTTTTTTAAATAATTTTTTTAACAATTTTGTAGTTATTATTAATAAGTACAAACTTATTTTAAAAAATTTATAAAAAAAAATGAATATTTTATATAGTTGTTATTATTCTAAAGAAGTGTGCGTGAAATAACAAACGACATGTTTTGCCGAACGGATGAGACTTGGAAGTATTTTATTTCTCTAAAAACTCCGTATTATGTTTTGGAGGAAATTGCTACGTGTCATTTTCGCATGGGTGGGGAATGGGGATTAACTTGAGGATTTATTTTATTTTAAACTGTACTCCGTATTATGTTTTGGAGGAAAAAAACAAATATTTGTATGATCAGAATTTAGGACAGATACAATACAAGTATACAACGCACCTCCCTTTGCAATGGCGCCCGAGATTCATGGCGGGACATACGCAGGGCCCGCGGGACATACGCAGGGCCCGCCTGTCCGTTTTTTTTTTTGTTAAGAGTAAGATAATAATTCAATTACGGAAATTTCGCGAGGTACCCTCTTGGTATAGCAATTTTCACCAGGTGTACAAAAGATTTACATATTTCACGCGGTACCCCTATGTTTTGGGTAGAGTTTGTCTCGCGCCCTTATAGGGTTAAAATTAACGGGATTGCTTTGCTCCGTTAGAATCTGATTAAAAAAAAAAAGAAAAAAAGAAAAAAAGAAAGAAAGAAAGAAACAGAAGGAGGAGTTCGAAGGCAGGTGAGACACTGTGAGAGACCACGACACAGAGACCACGAAGCCAGACAGAAGGAGGAGTTCGAAGTGGCCACCGACAAGAACTGTGAGAGAAAGGAAGACGAAGACCAGAGAAACAGCTAGAGGGCGGCGGCGGTGACGGAGGGCGGCGGCGAGACAGGTGAGTATCTTTCACTTTAATCTAGGGTTTGGGGATTTAGGGGTTAGGGGTGAGGATTCGAATTGTTGAAATTGAATGGATGATTCGAACTCTTGGGGTTCGATTTATAGATAGAAATTGCAGGACAAAATTGAATGGACAATTCGAACTCTTGTTGAAATTGCAGGACCAAATTGGTTATTTGAATTGTTGAATTGGGTGTGTTGATGCAGGACGAAATTGATAGATAGAAATTGCAGGACGAAATTGAGATTTCACCTTATTTTATATGTATTCAGCTTCTTGAAGAGATGCATACCCCAGCTTAGTAGTTCAAATGTTGAATGTCATGCAGATATATCCTTGGCATTGGTGAAGCAGAGGCTTTCTCTGAAAGGTTGAAATGTGAGCTTCATGCTCTTGAAGCAGCAAATCAATGTAGGTAGTGGGAAATTCTTTTTTTAGGACATGCTTAATGAAATTCCCTTTGAACTGGAAAGTTGTTAGAATTAATGTCTTATGAAGTGATACCTGCACCAACGCCAACAGCAATACAGATGCATTTTCTTATTTGTTTACATGAGGTTTTTGTTTATGATTTTCTGAAGATGGTAGTCGTACTTGTGCTCTCTGACATTTCCTTGGTTCATGTAGGTATTGCAAGGGCTTGATACCGCTTTAGGTTGTGTGGATGATATGTATGAGTGGTTAAGCATGTTCAATGTGAAACTTAGACATATGAGGGAGGATCTTACTTGCCTTTCTGCAGGTATGTGTCTGGTGCTGGAATCACATAATGGAAATGGCTGAGAATTCTGCAAGTATGAGGGAGGATCTTTCTTTCACTAGTTTTTTTTTTATGATGAGAATTGTGCTTGCTTGTTCCGAAAAAGTAAATATGATGTTAAACTAATAGTATACCTTTATTTTGATTTTGTTTATTAGAATTTCAGGCCCAGGATATCCCTTTTTTCATGGTTATTGGTTTGATTGAAGGTTAGATATGGAGTATTCATTAGCCTCTTAGCTCAAATGGTAGAGCAATGTGTCATACACATGGATGTGGGTTCGAATCCCATATAGGCTACAAGTCGTTCATTTGATATGTCGTGTCCTGCTTGTTTGCTGATTCACTTCATGTTATGCTATTTACTAGATGTGTGTTGTTAGTTGTTAACTCGAGTCTAGTTAGCAATAATTTAGTAACTCAATTTACTTAACCATTATGTATTTGGGTGTGGGTGGCATGCCCCTGGTTCCTTTTAGTAAGATAAGTCTTGCAAATTCACGCAAATTCAAACTCACACATGGCCTAATGGGTGTTCATAATGCACCTTGAAACATTGCATTTTCGAATTCATTGCTTTCATTTATAAACGAAAGCATGTATAAACTAAAACAAGTTTATGAATTCAAAAGCAAATTTTGTTACAGCTACATTCCTTGATGTTTTGCATTACAATTACAGTGAAATCACTAGCATATACCTTTCATAGCCCATTTGGGATTCGAACCCAAATCAATGTGTATAATACATTGCTCTACCATTTGAGCTAATAGGCTAATATAAAACAATGTTTAAGTTAAATATATTCGAGAAACGAAAATTGATTTATCATTAGAATCCTATTCATGCCATAAACCTCGCTCTAATTTGTGCTAAAAATATCAACCAAACTCAGTAGATAACGGGGAAGATGATCATTCATTTGCCAAGCATCCAGAATCATATTATTCTACTAAGTTCATCTTTCGTAGCATGGAAACAAAAGCACAGTAATCTACACAAGTCATCAATAGGGGAAAAATTCATTAACAGAAACTACATTCACATTCAATTACACAATAATCTACATTCAATTACAACAAAATGCATTATTCAACTTCAAATAAACTGTAATTACTATCACTATGAAACATTAGCAGCTAGAAATATCTCATAAACTGTAATTACTATCACACTCATATAGTATACAACCCTAACAGATCACTTTTGATACGTTTGGAATCCCCGATCCTTCGCCTGTGGGCTCAGGATCAAGAACCCCAAACTTGTTGATGGCCCAATCTTGCAACTATCCTTGCTATTCTCGATGTTTACAAGTAGTTACAATAAAAGGGTTCGAACTATTGCGAAAGAAACGAAAACAAACAAACAAAAACTAAGTAAAAGACAACAAAGGAAACAACAGCAGCGACGGCACAGTGGTGGGGACGGATGCTGCGGGCGCAGCAAGCCTGCTGCGGCCGCTGCCAGCGACGGCTCCTGGGTTCTGCAGCGACGGATTCTGGGTTCCAGCGACAATTTTTTTCAGCTTTTCTCTCTTCTTCCTTGTGTTTGGTTTGGTGTTTGGGATTAGGGTTTAGTATCGGATGATTGATGAATGAACAAGAATATAAATGAATTGCGAAGGCTTTTGGATTGGGAATCGAGGGAACCTTTTAATCCTTAAAAGGGTTCCTCAATATAATTCCAATCTGAATAATTCAAAGCTTACAATGTTGTTTAAATAGAAAAACATATCAATTCTATCTTTGCAAAAGATAGAGCTTTGGTTAGATAAAGATAAATAAAATATCTAAAGATAACTAATTCTTTCCTAAGATAAATCAAACCTAATAAAGATAGATAAATAACAACTTGGTGGAAAAGGAATTACCTAGATGAGATATTTTCCTTCCACCTTATTATTTCCTAATTGCATAAAATAAAGGGTTATTTTGACAACTAGCACCTTATGAATATCTAATTAACTAACTAGTACCCAAGCAAAATTAATTAACTAACCTAGCACCCTTCTCAAATTGACTATTAAGGTCAACGGTCAAACACGTTGACCGGTCAGCGTTGACCGTTGATCGACTATTCCGGTTTTTTTTTTTTTTACGATGCCACTTTTTTTGATGCCATTTTTTACAATGATGTCATTTTTTGCTGTTTTGATGCCATTTTTTTATTACATTTTATTTTCGCTTTGGTGCCTCTTTTCTAATAAAATTGATTGATGACACTTTTTTAATGACATTTTTTTCAAAACCTTGATGACATTTTTTTGTTTACTGTGATGTCACGTTGACCATTAATGCCATTTTTTTTTTACTGATGACACTTTTTTCATGTCAATTTTTTGATGATATTTTTACCGTGCTGCCAATTTCTTTTTCAAAGTAGTGTTTTGATGCCATTTTTTATTATATTTTATTTTCGTTTTGATGCCACTTTTCTAATGAAATGGTTTGATGACACTTTTTAATGCCATTTTTTTCAAACCTTGATGACATTTTTTGTTTATTGTGATGTCACGTTGACCATTGATGCCATTTTTTTATTGTTGACTACTGATGACACTTTTTTATGTCAATTAGAAAAATGGCACCATTGATGCCATTTTTGTTTACTGTAGTGTTTTGATGACATTTTTTAATGTGTGTTTTGATGATATTTTTCTAATGTAATTATTCGATGCAACTTTTTTAATCAAATCGTTTGATGCCACTTTTTTTTAATTTAATCAAGTGTATATCAATATATTTTCATCGATTCTACTTTTATTCACTGATGACACGTTTAAGTTCATACCCAGGATGTTCACAAAGCTCCAAAATGATATTTTTCCAAATGGATCATACGAATTCACTATAAGGTTGCTATCAAATGGATTCCATGGCAGAGGAAGAAGATGATGATGAAATTTATGATTATATATAAGGTTGCTATCAAACACGATCGAGTATAACTTGGAGGTTATGGGAATTACTACCCAGGTTATATAGTGTATAAGATTCATGATTCAGTCATGCATTTTATTTCGTACAAGTTACAACAGTGTATAAGATTGCACTTGCTTCCATAAGGCATCCTTAGAACCTGATGAATTGCTTCTCCTTGAAGCTCTCCATCATCTCCTTCAAAGTCGCTTCAAACGGAGTGAATTTGATGTCCAAACTTTCAGCTCTTTCCCTCGAAAACTTGCATCTTGGCATGTAAGGTTCACCGCCAACGCACCTACATACAAACACACGTCCTGACATTAAAAGAAAAAGAAACGTATATATAAAAAATGATGCATCAATGCATCCATATATAAACACTGAAAACTTACTTGCTAGGGAGCCGCAGAGTCGGATAAGCCTCTTTCAAAATGCTCAAAATCTCAGATAAGTAGACTTCCCCTTCAACTATGCAGTACCTGCCGCTGGCTGATTCCTTCTCCAATGCGCGAATATGAGCTTCTGCCACGTCTTTGACATTCACGAACCCGTGTGAAGCATCTACATATGTTTCTGTAGCTGCGCAATAAGCACATATTACAGTGTGTAGCACTTGTGTATATATACCAACCATCAATCCGCCATTGCAGTTCATCGATACGTATTTAACAAGTTGAAAAAAAGTGCAGAACTTGTATTCATGGTAGGTTGTAATAAAGGCCCCATTACTCGCCCGGGGCAGATAGTGATTAAATCAAAATCGGCCTTCTGTTTGGCGAATTTGAAAGCAGCTTCTTCTGCTAAGGTCTTGGATAGCCCATACCATTTCCTGTAAACTCAACATGGCCTTCAAATTATATCCTCGCCTAATATAAACTTGATGATGCCATTCCTGATTTTGCCATTTTATCCCACCTTTTCTAATTTTGCTTATGGACACCAAACTAAACTACAAATTGCAAATTCACAAAGTGATGATAACGTGTCAAATGTAATCCAGACACAACACCAAACGATGGAAATAAAGAGAAAACAAGCAGTAGACTAAATTAAAAGAGAACATGATAGCTTAAAGTAACATTCAACCAAACCTTAGATAAAACATAGTCTCATTCATACCTTCAATGAACCTCTCATGTATATATAGATCTTCCAAAGTTGCTTCCAAGTCTACGACCACATCATCTCCTTTTATAAATTTCTCTTCCTCTTCCTCAATAGAATCTGCACCAAAAAAACCCGAATGACAGCTTAAAGCTATTACGAGGCTAAAAAAATCAAATTTCCCATTTAAAATAAAACCAAATAACTATCTTAAGCATTTATGAAACAAAACCTAAATGACAGCTTATAATTGATATATAGTTAAGTACAAGTTGATTGGAATCATGGGAGCAAGAGTCTTCGATGCACTGATACAAAACCTGAATGACAGCTTAGAACTGATATAGAGTTAAGTACAAGTTGATTGGAATCAAATGCCAAGGATCAAGTTATGGAAAAGTCATAACACGCACAACACATCAATGCCAAGGATCAAGTTGAAGTACCCTTGATGTCAATTACAGATTGAGATTGATCAGACGATTTGGGTCACAAATGTCTCCAATTGCACACAAATGAGCAAATTAACTATAACAACACATCCAATTCTGAAGCGAATTGAAACGAATCGCCTAAAATCACATTGAGCTATATCTAGACTCTAAAATCATAATGAATCGTCAACTAAAATCGAGTAATCACATTAGAGATTTGAAAATCTTTTTCAGAAAAGGAAATAAACAGAGAGAAGAGGGGCAAGATAGATGAGATTACTGGTCATTACACTTGAGATTGTAGGAAATCTCGCAGTTGGGGGTGAGTGACTATAGGGAGCAGGCAGAGGATCTGTATCATGCCCTTTAGCAGCCTTCAACTCATTAGGTGACATATTCAGAATTGTTGATGGTTCTAGCCCCCCCTTAACAGTCCTTGAGCCAGAAGTACAATATGCTGCCAAAAGAACACATCAATCATATTAACCAATGTATAGAAGTGTTCAATTCATAGCATATATAGATTCATGCAGTAGGCCACCCTTGTAATTGAAAACGAGCTCAATGGCAACCTGAAGCATTAACACACACAAAGAAATTAACCAAAATACACCTATAATAATCCAACTATGAATACGTACATCTATAATCTATTTATAAATTAGTGGTGAGACTATAATGGGTAAATGGAAGCATTGCAACCCTTTGCCCCTTTCGCATCTAATTGTCTCATAACCAGAATCTAACAGATCAAAATTCGAACCTGATTTCTTATCTCAACTAATCACAGCGTCACTAACGAGCATTCAAGATTCATAAATCTACATTCCTACAGATTTGACAGAGAATCCCGTAGAAGCCAGTGGTGAAAACGAACGAGGACAAAAACGGTAAATCACCTGGAGAGGGTGCGAGTCGCGAGTGGAATTCCATAGAGCAGCGCCGATACCACCAACACAGGTTCCTAGATTCTCCCTCTCTCTCTCTCAATCTCGAGTTTCTGAAGTTCAAGCGTCCAATTATTTCTCTGCGGGATAGGAAGCGGGACGAGGCACTGGCTCCTTCAAGCCCGACCGAGAGATTGGGATGGCAGCAGAAGGTCTAATTTGGCCCTCAACGGCCGGTAGCAGAAGCAGGGAAAGCGAGAGAGCAGAAGAAGGGGAGCAGAGAGTGAGACATCGACGGCAATCGAGAGCAAGAGGGAGAGGGAGATTCGGGATGAGGTCGACGGCTTGGGGACGATCCGGACAGAGACCATCGGAGATTTAGAGAGGGAGATCTCGCCATGGACGAGGGCACCAGATCCGGACGAGGGCACCAGATCTGATTGAGAAGAAAGAGTAAGGTGCTACCGACCTAAAAAAATATTAAAGAGGTGTTACCCGGCTAAATAAATAAGAAAGGGTGTTAATTACCTAATCAAATTAACATAAGGTGATATTTTAGCAAATTTTCTCTAAAATAAATATATCTAATTAATTAAATTCGAAATTAACTAAATAAATATGTGGAAATTCGTCCAAACAGTGACAGCTGCAAAGATGATAAATTTCGGCCATTCTCGACGTCGATTTTGGAGAAACCTTCAACAGCAAAGTTGTAGATCTTTTCGTCCTCGTTTCAACAAGGTATGGAACGACCTCATCCGATAAATATAGACTCCGAACGACCCGTTTTACTAAAACGTCGAAATGCTGTCAACCCATTAAGAACGAACCCAAATTTGAACATTAGCTCACCTTGCTCCTTTGGACCTTGTTCCATCGTGGAGCCTTCTTCCTCCTTTTGAGGATGACACTCTTCGCCATCAATAGCCCTCGAATCGGTCTTGAGAGCTCGCCTGGATCAAGATCATTGTTGGACCACAAAAGGCCATCTTATGCATCAACTTTGGTATGCAACTGTAATTAGTATGAGTTTCACGTTTCAGTATGAGTATGGGTAATTGATTACCATTCCGAACAGATCAACTGAATGCAATTGCAATCAGTATGAATTTCAACAGATCAATTGCCAACATATCAATTACTGTGAGACATAGAAACCGAAATCATTATGAGACATGGAAACCAAAATCAGTATGAGTTTCAACTTTCAACAGATCAATTACCAAAAACAGACAAATTATAGTACTCCTAATAAAAATCAAATATTAACAACCCCAATTCGAAACCCTAGTTTTCGAATAAGATACAGGGCATACATACCTTTGATAGTCGCTCTTTTCTGCCCGATTACAGGTTGGTCACCCGATTACGCTCAGTCGGAGGGCTTCTTCGCCGGCGTGGACCTGCCCGATTACAGCTTGGTCCCTATCCTTTGCGTTGCCTTCGTCCTCGTTCGTTCGTTCGTAGAGCAATGAGGAGAGGAGAATGGGATTTTATTGAATGCGACTGGAACCCTTCGTTCCTCTGTCCTTCGGTTCTCTCCAGTCGCCTGAATCGCCTTCGACTTCTCTCCAGTCACTTGGTTCTGCAACTGTCTTCCTCTCAGTTCGCCATCGAAGCCGCCCTCGAAGCCTTCGTTCCTCTTCTGTTCGACCAGCGTCTTTCTTTCTTTTCTTTTTTTTTTCTAATAAAAACTAACGGAGATTTGCAACTCTGTCCAAATTAACCGTAGAAGGGCGCGACGTGAATTAGTTTTAAACGTTAGGGGTACCACGCGAAATATGTAAATCTTTTGTATACCTTGCGAAAATTGTCATACCATAAGGGTACCTCGCGAAATTTCTCATTCAATTATCTAGAAAAGTATAGAGAAATCGAAAGACCGAACAAGTTGATAGATGTAGTAACTATCATGTACAATCACATCAAATAACAAAAGTAAATGACAGAAAGAAAATAACACGAAGCAAATAACGGAAAGAAAAATGCAAAAATAAAATAAATGTGCAAGCTATGCAACACTGTAAAACAGCGCCAACTCGTTAAACGTTCCTTATCGCTCATGTACTCGTCCCATAAAATATAATCCGTATCATTTACTATTTATACATTTTTTAAGATTGGAAAATAAATGATAGATTTTTTATTATTAATTTTTAAAAATAATTTTATACTCATATAATTATTTTATAAAATTAATTAAAAATCAGCATTTTATATAGTTTTTTTAAATCATCCTAAAAAATGTAGATAATTGAAAAAAAAATCAAAATCCTATTATTTTTTTTATCTTAATGTAGATAAATTAATGGTAGAAATTTATTTAATCAAAATATAGATTTATTAACGCTACTGTAGTATTTGAAATCTCCTCTATTTGCACTTTTTAAAATCAAAATCAAAATCCTCTTATTTGTTCTTTTATTTTCATTTTTTTTTGACGAAATCTGGGGAAAAAAAAATTTTGACTGAAAATGATTTATACCAAGATTATTGTTTCTAATTAAAAACATAACTTATAAGAAATTGGAAATTTTTAGGTGAATATTTAAGATTGGTTATAAAAAAAAGTAACCTTGGTAGTAAATTAGAATAAATTATTTAAAAAAAATAATATTTCATAAACTTGTAAATATCATATATGATAACAATAAAATTTTAATTAAATTATCTCATTATTAAAAAGGTCAAACGGCTTAGATTTTAAATTACTCTTAATCTATTTTTAAGAAATGCTCCAGTAATCTTGATCTAAATTATTTTTAGTCAAAAATATTTTTTTTTTATTTTTCACCAAAAAATAAAAGCACAAATAAGAGGATTTTAATTTAAAAAGTGCAAATTTATAAACACTAAAAATTTCCAATTTCAATTTATCTATATTTTTATTAAATAAATTAAACCACAATATTTTGGGGAAAATGTGTTGTTTTTGGGACAAAGGGGTTTATTTTTACTAAAAATTATAAATTATAGATATTAAAAATCAATTATTAATGAGCTTATTTAATTGAAATTGAAATTGAAATTGAAATTTATATTTTTATTATCATACTCATTCTCATTCTCATTCTCATTCTCATTATTATATATAGATGTTTATAAAATATTATTTAATTGAAATTGTATTATTTTTTTAACCAATCTTAAACAATTGCCAAAGAAATGTCAATTTAGTCAAATTATTTTTAAAATAAAATATTTTATTTTTTAAATTAACAAATAATTTAGACTAATACTGTAATAAATTAAAAGAAACTCCCCTACATAATTCAATATTTTATGGTGAAATACAATTTATTAAAAAAACCGTGAAAAACGAGTAATGAGACTAGTAAATTCATTAGGTTATGGACTTGAATGGAATGAACGAAAAGTTAAAGACCAATATAAAATAGGTATAAAAGGTTAAAGGTTTGAATGGAATGAACGAAAAGTTAAAGACCAATAAGAAAAAAATGTATAAAACACTAGTAATGTACTAGTGACGTAATTTACTCGAGTTTGAATAAATTTTTTATTGTTTCGTATTGGTTCCTACCCTCTTAGGAGGCCTGAGGTCTTTATCTCATTCTATATTAGTTCGAATCACCCAATCTATCGGTCTTTACTATCAATTTCGAGTCTTGCATCTTGTTTCATCGAGTCTTGGTGTTCTTGGTCGTTTCTTGCTTCCGTTCTTGAGTTTCTTGTTTGATTGTTGAAGATCGGACCATCCTGCGACTAACCCTGTATCAATATGTGTAACAAGAAATCTATTGGTGTAATGTGGCTTAAGGTAATAAGCTAATCTTGGGTGTTAGCTACTTTCGGATTGGATTGAATTGAGTCGGCCAAGTTTGATCTCTTAACCAAATACAACTGCCAAGATTGGGTTTTTGGTCCATAGCCTATTACATGGCCCAATCCTTTGAGCTGGTTGCTAGGAAGCTGGATTGAAGCAACGCTTTGAAATGTTGCATTTCGACTAGGGTTGCTCTATATAAGGATGCATTTCTCAGCTTGCACGCGTCGTCTGATTTCCACTATTCCTCGAGCTCCAAAACAGGGAGAGGGAGGGGGGGGGGGGGGGGCGCTGAAAGGACGATTAGGGGTAGAGTTTGCTCTTCAAGTCCTATTTGCTTCCACCCGTTGAAGATCTTCTTCTCCGGCAAGACTTCGTGGTGTTTAAAGGTCGAAGGCTTCTCCGGCAACCAGCAACTACTTGATGTTTGTTTTTTCTTCTCAAATCTAAAACTGTATCTTTAGATCTGAGACTTCAAAATAAGTTATTCTTCTTTCTTGCTTAATTGTTTTCGTGGTATGCTTTTGGGTTTTTCTTAGATTTGTAATTGTACTATTTGATCCGTATTTTCTATTTCATTAGTGGATTAGGGCTGACTCTTAAGACCCCGATGACGTAGGATCGTGGATCCAAACCTCGTGTTCTTCTCCCTTCTCCTCTACTATTTTTATACTCGTTTTCCTTTGAAACCAAAACTCGCGATCTTGCTTTTCAGAATATATAGAGTTTAATATATAAACTATGGTCACTGTGTTTAAAAAAATGTCCTTAATGTCTGTTTGACATGCACTGACGAGATATATTTAGCTTTGGCTAATAGTCAAGACACCTAAAGGGGTGGCGGTCCCCCTAAGCTGCAATTTTTGCAACCAATGTGATGAAGACTCAATTCACCTATTCATCAACTGTCAATGCATAAGAGAACTCATACGGAAAATTGACCATCAACTGGGAGAAATTATTCAGAATACACAAACAATAAATGAAAACATAAAGCAGTTGACCGCTAGGATTTTTGGGAAGCTATCTACAAATCAAAAAACTCATCTGGCCACTATCTGGTGGTGCATTTGGACAATTAGGAATAAGATTATATTTGAGGGAGATCAGAACTTCACAATACAACAAAAGCAGGAAAAATATACCAAATACCACCTTTCACAAGGGAAAGAATCTAAACATGTCTTCTGGGAAAAGGAGGAAAATAAAGAAAAGATAAAACAACCAACCCAAAGGAAAAGGAAGAACTTGAGATGGAAAAAACCGGTGGAAGGATCTTTCAAATTGAACTTTGATGCGGCGGTGAGTTCTGCCGGTGAAGCAACTACTGGGATTGTTATTCGAGATCATGGTGGCTCGATAGTCTGCTGCCAATGTTCGTACTGCGGGGAGATGTCCGCTCTCAAAGCGGAGGCTTTGGCTTTTCACCAGGGTTTGACTGCAGCCCGCCAGCTCGGGATTTTGAGGCTCGAGGTCGAAGGTGATTGTCTAGCAGTTATGAATGCTATTAATGGGGTATGGAGTTGCCCTTGGGAGATTGAGATCATCATGGCCGATGCTCAGAAGCTGCTTCAGGAGTTTCTTGCGGTTTCTTGCGTCCATGTTTTCAGGGAGATTAATCGGGTTGCAGATAAAGTGGCGCATTTGCAACTTATCCTCAACCAAGACCCTCCCGTGTCTCATCCTGAGCTTCAGATTCTCGTCCAAAAGGACGCTCTTGGGTAATGGATCAGCATGGCCTGACATCACCCAAACTCTTATCTTGTATAAAAAAAAAAGTCACGACACCTAATTAATTGGTACTTCGTATTTGATATTTTCACGGTTTGTGTAAGATTCGAGATTGATTTTTATTGTTTTATTTTATTAAGGAAAAACTAATTAAAATACCCCCACCTTTAGGGGTATGGTAAAAATATATCCTCAACTTTCAAAAGTAATAAAAATATCCCGACCTTTGATAGTAGTGGTAATATATTACCACGATTTTTCTCACTAGTAAAAAATGCTGACAAGACATCCTACGTTGATTTTTTACAAGGGTTTTTTTGAACGGTTTCCTTATGAAAAAAATAAAGAGTTGGGACGGGTTCATACACCAGACCTTTTCCTCTCTCTTATCTTCTTTCGTGATCGCCTCTTGAGCTGTCTTTCGGTCTTCCAGGCAGCTCATAGTTCCTCTTCAATGACAGTCTCCCTCCCTCATGGTCGGCTATCTTGAGTTGTCTCTCTCACATCTTCTTCCTCTTTGATTCGTTCACGGACTTAGATGAATAAGTTTTTTTCCCTCTTTGTTGTTGCTGTTTTCGATTTAGTTTTGTAGTTGTCGGTTTGATGTTAGGAATAGTCGTGTTGTGTTAATTTGAGGTAATTTCGACCAGATTAGTTGTTTGGTTGAACCAATTTCATTTTTTCGGTTTTAATTTTGTTGTTGGTGCATTTTTTCCCTAAGGAGACCGTTTGAGAAAACCCGATTTTAGTACTAATTTGTAAAAAGGCTTCCACGCAGGATGCCTTGTCAAAAACAAAATCAACGTAGGCTGCCTTGTCAGCATTTTTGACCCATGAGAAAACTCGTGGTAATATGTTACCACTACCTTCAAAGGTCGAGATATTTTAATTACATTTGAAAGTTGATGATATATTTTTACCATACCCCCAAAGGTGGGGGTATTTTAATTACTTTTCCCTTTTATTAATGTGAAAATTATGAATTGTAATGTTTATTTAAACATTTTTATATAATTTTATATTTGAATCTAATAATGGCTAAAATGATTATGATGTTTATTTGTTTTGTATGATGTTTTATTGATTTAAACATGTTAATGACTTTGAAAATGCATAATTTATTTCTTTATCTAAGTTTTTTTTATATGGTCAAGGGTTAAATATAATAAAACAATAAAAAAATCATTTTATTCGTCAATAAAACCGTAAACCAATTTGACGCTTGATGATATCTCACTATCAAGTATCCATCAAACTTTTTTTATAACATTCACTATCATCCTAATATAAGAAGATGAATCATTTTTGTTTTTTTTGGATACAAGGTAAGAGTTTGGGACTTTGGGTGGTGTTAGGCCATGCTGACCCACCATCCAAGAGCGTCCTTTCGAACGAGAATCTGAATTTCTGGATGAGACACGGGAGAGTCATGCATGGTTGAGGATGAGCCGACGATGCACCACTCTATATTAAAATTAAATAAATATAAAATTTATATCTGTTAGATTAAAGTTTAACATCCTTCTAATTTCCATCCAGGAATACTTTCTTCCTCAATCATCCTTCCGGAATTGTTTGATTATGAGATGGAGGGAGATGAAATATCATCGGCTTTGTCTTCACCAGGTTTCTTCTCACTATGCGTTCAACCAAGAATTTGCCACGGGCTAGTCCTTTCTTTGTCGCTGACACCAAGTAACTTTGTTGGGTATGGGGGCCATCCCAAGGGTCGCTTGAGGGTAGTAATTAAGGAAAGGGGGTTGGGTAGTATGGTGCAGGGTAACTAGTAGGGTAACAGCCCCATCCATCAAACGAGTTAGGGATCACAGACTCCATGTTGTTCCAAGAGGCCACAGATACACAAATGTTAGATTATCGAAAGGGCAATACAAGCCTGCTATATAAACTAATGAACTACTTATCCTATTGCTAATTGTTTTTATGATGAAACCTCACTGAACTGTCACCTAGTACACACATGTTAGATTATCTAATGGTTTTTCAATCGATGTGTCCTTCAGTGACTTTCTTATGTGTTGGAATTTTCATTGTTGTACTTAATTAGGGTCCAAGCCTTTGCCTTTTTTGTTTATTCATTTTCGTTTACTATGATCAATCTATTGTCGATTTTTTCAACCTCTCAATTTATATAACAATAATAATATTTGGTATTGAATCCTTGTTAAAAAAAAAATCAATACTCCATTTTTTTTTTCTTTCAAATTTTAGAACCTATGAAATCTTAACCTGTATACAATTGAAATATAGGGTAGAAAGAACACTACGAAGTACTCCGTAAAATCAAGTACTCCCTTCGTTTTAAAATAAAAGTCATTTGAACAATGCACGTTTGTTAAGGAGGTAAAAATTATATAAAATATTATTTTTTAAATCAATTTTTTTTTCTTCATAATTTCATACTTGTTACTAACCAGTATAAAATTATTAAAAAAATAATATTTTATACATTTATTTTGAAACCGTACTTCATTTTGAAGAGGGCCCAGTAGTAATTGCAATCAAATGAATCCCGCAGAAAAGATGAAAGATCGGATAAAAGATGAAAAGGAGACAAGATTGATGGGTGCTCAATTCAGGTTTTTGGTTTGAATTTGACTTCAACCTAACATGATACAGACTACAGTACATGAGACAAGTTAAATTTAGGTGTCAACTGAAAAAAAAAAAAGAGAAAAAGGAAGTGATTTTGTTTGGGTGAAGCTAGAAAAATGTTGATTTTAGTTAAATGGCATGTCAAAAGATATTATACATCAAGGTCATTCATAGCAATTTAACTTTGCATCAAAATTGAAGGTGTTGTGTAAGCAGATGATGTCCAGAATTAAGAAAACAATTTTTCTTTGTACACATATTAATGTAAATTGCCCATCTCATGTCTTATGCAGATATTGTTCATAATTAATTGAATCACGTACAGTATCGTTCCCTCTAAAAAAAAAAATGTGTAAAAGGTTGTTTTTGTTGATTGTGGCCATGTTTTTGGTAGTTGACTAACTTACTTTTGCTCCTTCACTCAATCCAAAAAAGTAGAGTTATCATAAATAAATAAATAAATATGTTCTAAAATAAAAGTCATTTGACTTTTCGGTACAATTTAAATGAGCTAAAAACTCTATAAAATATTATTTTTAATGAATTTGTTTTTATAAGTTCATACCTATGAGTAACCAGTATGAAATTATTAAAAAAAATTGGTTAAAAAAATAGTTTATAGTGTTTTACCTCCTTAAAAAGCGTGCACGGAATGACAAACATTTTTTTATTTTCAAATGGAGGGAGTAAATAAATAAGGCAGGTGAAGTTAGCCAAAAACTTTGGTAGAAGGATAATAGTTATAAGGATATTTTAAACAATTTAAGCAAAAACTTTGGTTGAATGTTGATGTTTTACTATTTATGCACGTATTTTTAGGTGTTAAAAACTACATAAAATATTAACTTTTTTAATAATTTTTTATTGATTTCATATTTATTACAATTAAGTATGAATTTATAAAAATAAATGTAAAAAATGTAAATATTTTATATAGTTTTTATAATTTTAAAAAAATGTATATGAATAATAAACGACAAGTTTTAATTAACAGAGATAGAAATACTTTAAACAATTTAAGCCAAAATAATCCACTTTCAGCCTTCAAATCAAACATTCAGATCAATTATAGTTTGACAATCAGAACAGAACAATAATTAAAAATATAGAATATTACACCAACCAATAGTTGAAAAAATGATAGGCATCAAAATTGGTTTTTGAGGATGATTCTCAAAAACAAAAACCAAGAAAAGTTGGAAAAAGGATAAAATAGACCACCTAAGGGATCTTGCATTATAAATTTTAATGGATCTAAATTCTAAACTACCTTATGGTTATGGTAAGGCAACTATAGGCTTCATCCTAAGAGACTATGATGGATTAGTTATCCGAGTGTGGCAGAATGATATGTGGTCAAAGTTCAGTCTTGGTTTCGGAGGCAACTAGTCTAACGAATAATTGCTCAATACCACAAAATAATTAGAAGTTGCTTTTAATCTCATCCGTTAATCTTCTTAATTCAATGACCCAGATTTGTTAACATGATTCGTAATAAAATTTATATACATATAATATATTGTCTATATATATATATATACATATATTTGTTTGATTTTATATCTATAATGTATTAGATTATCACTATTTCATCAAATAAAAAAAATGCACAATGGCGTGGAAACTATATTAGTTGAAATATTAAAAGCTTAAAATCTCCCATTATTATGGTGATTGTGGGCTCTCTCCCTAAGAACAAGCCCCACAACTCGGCCCAAATAGTTGTCATTATAGGCACAAATGTTTGTTTTTTCGGTCTTGTTTCGGTGGAGTTAAAGGGAAACTCTATCAAATAGAATTTCTTATTCCTTTCTCAAAAAATAAAAGAAAAGAAAAAAAAAATTGAGGGATGGTGGGGGAGGGAAAAGGGAGGGTATTTTTAAGTACTGATTTTAAAATCAGTAGTTGAGATTCTCTCAACTCCACCAAACTCTCCCCGGAACTCCATCCTCATTCTTCTATACATATATACTAGTTTAGTACCCGCACTTTTGTGCGGGTTTTTTTTTTATAAAATTAATACATTTAATATTAAAAAAAATGTATAAAAAAAGTTTTGTGAATTTGTTTTAGTTCTTATCAATCAATAACTAACAAAATCTTATCAATTAATAACAAACCAATCATATATATATTAATTTCATCTAATTAACAAATCATATATTTCACTAAAAATTAAATTAATAAATCCTATAATGATTAAAAAAACAAATTCTTATCAATTAATAACAAACAAATAAATTTGAAAGTAGATGAATCATTTTCCAAAGAGAAGCTTATACTGCACATTGCCATATGGCCCGGCTTGCATGAGATCAATGTAGAACTGCATGTCCCATAACATTGTTGTGCCGTCTGTCAACAAACAAATAAATTTGTATTGCTTAGACAAACATGCTGCAACGGATACAAAGTGTTGATATAATAAGAACTTGCTTATAATTATAGTTTCATATGGCGTTAATGGCTTATAGTTGAATCTGAAGATCTAGAACTTACTTATAGTTCCATATGGCGTTAATGGCTTATAGTTGAAGTTGAAGATCTGGGTTATGTTATCAAAGTTGGGATGCTGCACGATTAAGTTCCACTGCGAATAGTTCATCCTGTAGTTGAAATTCGTAATCGTGACCTTCACCTGCCAGTATTGCTCGTAGTTGAGCTTGAGAGGCCAATGCACCCGGATTGGGCACATATGATTAGTACATCGGACCAAAGGCGAATAACAAACAAATAAACTAAATAAAAAACATGGTTAATGAATTCAATAAAAAAGAAACTAAAATCTAGAATGAACTCCATAACGAATCTAACGCTAATTCGCACAAACAAATAAACTAAATAAAAAACGTGATTAATGAATCACACAAACAAAGATAAATAAAATAATATTTAACGTACTTTTTTTTCGAAGCTTCCTATTATTATTCTCTATGGACACCTTACCTTTATTATTTGACATTGTAGACAATCTAATTTAGCTCGGTTGAAAAAAGCTTTTCATACGACATACCATGGATCACTAACAAATATATAGAGGTGAAACCATGAGATCACCACTGGATTAAAATCGTTTGGCTTAACAAAAAAATCATAACGACCAGATAAACAATCAATTGATATTTTAATTTCTAAAACTAATCGGCATGTCTTTCATTTTACCGATCGGATAACAATCAATTAATAACAACCGAATATACATTTTAAACTAATCGGAATATCATTTTAAAACACTGGCATATCTTTCATCAATTTAACTAATTGGCATATAAATCGGCACATCATTTTAAAACACCGGCAAATTAAACTAACCGTCATATAAAATCATAACAACCGTATACACATTTAAAAACAATGAATTGATAATTTATTATTATTTATATAATTAATATATTAATATAATTAATTTAAATTGCAATTAACTAACAAATCATTAAAAAAACAATCTTAACAACCAGATACACATCAAAAAACAATTAATTGATTATTGATTATTATTAATATAATTAATTTAAATTGAAATTAATTAATTATAAAATTATAAATAAAAAATAATTAATATTTGTATAATTAATATCTTAATAAAATTAATTTAAATTGCAATTAACTAACAAATCATAAAAAAAACAATCATAAAAAAAACAATCTTAACAACCGGATACACATCAAAAAACAATTAATTGATAATTGATTAATATTAATATAATTAATTTAAATTGCAATTAATTAATTAACAAATTATAAATAAAAAAATAAAAATAACCTACTTTAAAGGAGAGGTCGCCACATGGCGTAAACCACTTCTCCTTTAGTATTATAACTAGCGTAGTACCCGTGCGTAACGCACGAGATTTGTAAAGTGTATTATATTCTATAGAAGATATTACCAATTTATTTACATTATATATTAGATGTATTATACTATTATAATAATATGAAAACGATATAACCAAATAATATAAATTTGGATAAAAATAATAATGCTTATATTATATCAATATATAATATATGTGCCAAAAAATCAATGTCTCACCTTCCTAGCAGGGTCGGGTTTGAGATTTGAAATGCCTGAGGCAGGATATAAAAATGTGGCCCTCTACTATTTTTTTTGTTGTGTTAATGGATTGAAAGGAGTTTTAAGAACTTTTGGATGGAGAGTACACAAAAATGAGAGAATAAATATTCTTGTAATAAACTTAAAAGTAAAAAAAATGCTTCACCTGTCTCAAAATATAGGTCGTTTTATTTTGTTGGCATGTTTTTTGAGAAGCTAAAAACTCTGTAAAATATTATATTTTTATTGGTTTTTAAAAATAATATTGTGCTTCTTAATAATAAGTATATTATTATTTTTAAAAACTAATAAAGAAGTGAATATTTTATAAAGTTTTTAGCTCATTATAAAACGTGCTAAAAAGTAAAACAACCGATATTTTGAGGCAGAGGTAGTACAAAGTTTAGAGTCACCCCTGTTGTTTGAGAATGTGTTTTTTTATCCTTCTAAGGTTTTTTAGTAAGTTGATTAATTACTTTGAGCATTAAATACACATTTGTTGTGGTAATGGGTTTGAAGATAGAACCCAAAAATTTGGTAGATGGACTACACATTCCACAAACACTGGTGAATGAAATTTTTAGAACTTTGGGATTGAGAACACATAAAAAAAGATATATTATATTAATAAACTTAAAAGCAAAAAAAAAATCTTTTCGTCTCAAAATATAGGGCATTTTATTTTTTTGATATGTTTTTTAAGAAGATAAAAACTCGTCTCAAATATTATCTTTTTATTAGGTTTATTTGAGCATGTTATATGATTTGCAATGTCTAAATAGAAGCTTTATTATTATATATTCGTCCAAAGCATGGATAGTTAGCATAGTGTCATAAAACTTATGACAAATAAAAAAATGAATGAAAATCTTTTGGATCTTAAGCTTGTACTTTCAATTCATTTGTAAAAGAAGAAGAAGAAGAAGTGCAGAAAAACCATTAAACAAAATGGGGATTGGGAACTGAGCTTTCAACCTATTGATAATGAGAATCTTGAAATTGGATTCAAATGTTAATTCCCGTGCCTTGAAGGGACAATATAGATGTTAAAGTTTAATTAGATCAATATTTTATTATAATATGTTAAAGTACTAAAAAATTATTTTTATCTTTAGCTTTGAATTAATCCGGTATTTATATTTTAACTTTTTTATATTTCCTATAATATCTTTTACTTCATATGATTTAAAAAAATCACTATTGTGTAAATTTTTTAATTACATTATATAAACATAATTTATTATTTATTTAATATAAAGTTTACATTATTTTAAAAAATTTAAAAATTGTTAACCAAACACTATTCAAGCATTTATGCATTATAATTAAAGTATATTGGAATCCAAAGACACCCTCCCATAACATCAATTTTTTTTTCAAATACACTCATAAAATACATTATTTGATTTAAAAAAAAATGTAAGAATACCTATTTGGATGAAAAGCTTCTTAGGGGAGATTAAACAAATTTAAAAAATATTAGAATGAAAAGAATTTTTTTTTTAATATTTAACAATTATCGATAATTGATTAATTTAACACATAAATAACTTTCAAAAATAAGAATATTTGACGATTAGGGAGAAGAAATAATTAATTTATCAATTAATGAAAAGTAGGATCATGTTAAATCTAAAACAGCCACATAGCCTATTTTTAAGGATCCACTACCATGTGGCATCTAAAACAACTGCTTTGGTATTATATTAGATATTAGATATTAGATATTAGATAGATAGATTATAGATATAAATCTCTTACCTCTGTGAGAGTTTCACATGAGACATAGAAAGGACTGAAAAATTAGCATGTCAAATTTGTAGAGAATATGATTAAAAAATAAATGAGCAAAAACTATCTAATAAATAAAGCTTTTTAAAAAAAAGTAGGTTAAATAATCAGTTTCAAGAAAGAAGGAAATGATCGTATTTTAACTTATTTTCATTCGTTAAGATCATATCTAAAAATTACGTACTCTAAAACTTAATAAGAATAAAAAAATCAAGATTCAAAATGTCATGATAAAAATAAAATTCCATGTAACTTCTTGGATAAAATATTTGATTTCAATCGAATCTTCTAGATGTTTCCTTTTATTTATGTATTTATTTATTTATATATTTGGTTTTTTATTTTTTTTACAGTAGGCAACCGTTAGAATGTCTTTAAACAAAGATCATTCTTGATCATCGTGACGGATGATGTTTATTTATATATTTGGTTGAAAATATACTTTGCAACCTAATTATAAATGAGGGTCCGAGGATTAAAAGCTCTACTAATCACTTTTATAGCCTAAAATAACATTTTCTTAAATGAAAAAAAAAAAAGCAAATCGAAGTGTTTGTAAAGATTTGATAACATGGTTTAAGTAGTTTTATAATACCTATTAGATAAGATTTCAAACCTAATCATGTGAAAAATAAATTATAATATAAATAAACGTTTGGAAAATGGATCTTATCTTAATAATATGATGATAACTGAAGTAATGTTAGTTACTATAAGAAAAAACCTTTGACTTTATTTAGATTTTATTAAGAAAATGGTTAAAAATACTAATATGATGATTTAGGTGGGTATCTATATTGGATGAACCAACATAAATTTTTTACATATCAAACAATTTGTTCACCAAATTATTTTAAATAAGTCGTAGTTTTAAAAAAAAAATCAAATGAAATAGCAATAAATTAGTGTAATCAATAATTTAAGGTGTGATAATAATTTATCTTCAAACAATTAAATGTTTAAGCATATTAGGATATTTTTAAATTAATCTTGTAGTAAACCAATCTTGACTTGACAACCGAAAAAATATCAACCAAAAATTTGATTTTCAAATACCTTTTCGATTGCCACGTCCACGTATTGCGGGATTTTTAATCGAATTTTAAAACCATATTATTTTGGTTAACATGATAATAATTTGCATATGAATTTAACATTTTTAAAATTTATATTTAACATTTTTAAGCATATTAGATGCTGCATTCATTAAGATTTGTTTTCAAAAAAACCTTAAACGTGAGAAGAATTTTAAATAATTTGAGAAGTAATTGGGGATTTGTCCTAAATTTCCAACTAAGTGTATGACCGTCACGTGTCCCAGAAATGCAAGTGTTTTAGTATTATATATATTAGATATGATTTTTTGAAATACAACAATGAGTCATTTACATTTCACACTTGAAGAACAGATGAATATAAACATAATCCTCTAAACAATTAAACCCATTGTCTCAGCCTCTCCTAACCCAAAAAGAACAAATAGGGCCAAGAATGAACCCAAAACTACATCAGTATCTGATCCAGCTCTCGATTTCGCTATCCGATCAAGAACACGACAACACAAGCGTCATAATCGATCATGGCACCCGCGTTTTGATCCTGCTATACGATGTCTTTATAAGCTAACCTAAAGTGTCACTACCGATAGTGTACGTTAGTGTGGTTCATCGAGTTATTCTTTATATATCGTGTATTGGCAACAGCTCTTCGATCTCAACTTTCACGTTAGAGTCCGAAGATCCTCTCAACACATTGATAGCCAACACATCCACCAAGAACGTTGCGCAAACTGGGCGATGATCGGAAAATTGGAACTCTTTCGAATCTTTACGGATGTAGGAGACTTGCACCACCCCATTCCCATGCCAAAGGATTCTATCACACCTACACTTACACAATACATACCTCTTAACGACTTCTGCTTTATTATATACTGTAATGTATTGATTGATTGAATGATATGAATCCGAGATGCGCTTACCAAGCCGGTGTTCTTTTCTTGTGCTTCGACGTATTGGTCTCAGCAAAATACGTATTCGAGTTGAAAGAGTACTTATAGGTGGGAGCGAACGAGATGTCCCCTTCTTTCCACCCGATGAACACTCTCCCGGCCTCTCTCTCAATCTTCAGCTACATATAGATCAAAGACGCCGTCACCAACAACATCCACACGATTACACGAATACAAAAGAAAGCAAACAAATCGAGATTTCGGTTACCTGATCCTTGCTTAGCAGGCTATCCCAATCATTCTTTTCCAAGAGCTTTTTGGTCTCTGCATAGCTCAAAGTGATCCTGTAATTCAAGTCCCCTAACCATATGACTCGGCTAGTGGATTTCGCGTTGCATACGAAGCTTTAAACGTTAGAACCATCTCGAGTCAGACGTAAACAAATCATGATATAGAAAGATTGCTCACTCGTGGTCTAGGATTCTCTCGGGCACTTGGCTTGGCACTCGGCATATCCTTGGGAATTGTGTGTTCTTAAGTATCTCTATGACATCTGAATTCCTTCGAAGCTCGTCCCCTTCTTTCTCGCCCGATGCAAGGTGGCTGCAGATGAAGCAAAAGCTTGTCTGGTATACAGACAGGCTTACTGATATGCATCCCTGAAAGAAACGGAAAAGGAAGAGCTCTTGTTGACATGATGAATGCCAATGGAAACGAGTAAAGATGCCTCTAGTACCTTGTTTCCGAGACAGCCCATGATCCCGCGAGTAATGTAAGAGGTTCTCATGTGGCTAATATGCTGAATAAGCTCCGCCTTTACCCAAATTGTGAGGAAGATCCCGACCATTTGCTTGCTCGTTACGAGGCCATACTTCGCCTGGTTGGAAGAGTTCGATGAGGAATCCTCTGAGTTATCGAAACCATTGGACTCTTCCTCGTCTTCTGAAGACAAATCATCCTCGCTAGCATCACTCTGCTGGCACCTAAAACAGGAGTCCTTGTAGTACTTTCTTTCGAGCTCCGAACCACAGTTGCAGGTCTTAAGCCTCTTCTTGCTTTCGGTCCTGAACTGCTTGCTGACCGCTTTGAGCGAGTACTTTTGAAAGAAGTTTGACCCAGTTGGCGTGGTTATGAGCCTTGAGCTCTTCGCTAACGAAGCCTTAGCTTCAAATGATTGAGGCTTCACTGGTGAGTGTGCTCTAGGCAGCGTGTTGAGGGACTCGTTGATCAGATATAGCCATTTGGCTGCCGGCTCGTTGTCTTCTAAGACGAGCACATTTCCAGCATTCAAGGGGACTATCTCCTGAAAACTAGACATTAAGGAGGAATGTTTTTTCATTGCTTCTATTGTGACAAAGAGGAAAGATTCGAGACCAATAACAACAAGAACACGTAGATTTAACGTGATTCACCAACGGTGTGTTGTCTATTCCACAGCAGAAGAAGAACAGATTTTATTAGGAGACAAGTAAGATTTCAGATCATACAAAAGATATGCGTTTCAAGAGTTTATAGACTCTTGGACCCCTGCTTGTGAGTCCCGGAACCCCTGGTGGTTACCGGTCAACGAACAGATTCAAGGCATATCAATAGCTTCAATGGAAAAACATATATAGGAAGAAATGTCAAAAAACCCGAAAGAGATTGATTACCCCAACACATAGATATCTGATTGATCATGGACTTGAAGAAACTCGTCAAGGTTGAGATCACTGGAGGGTGGATTGCCTCCTACGTTCCATGTCGCAACGAGGATTCTGATATGAAATCAGCAAAGGAAGAAATCGGAACAAGAAGGTAACTGTTAACCCTCAATGATTTGAAGAGCACATCATAGGAAGTATATGTCCATGAATACCGTAAAGTCTTGAGGCTTTGAGCAATTTCCGCTGTAGGATGCAAGTCATGTACAGGATCAGCATCTTCTTCTGCGTGTTATTAAAAAGACGAGAATGTAATGAGTTCGGGATCCACCTTTCTATCACAAAAGCTTACTGGTATATAATGGCTTCATCACCCCTTAATATATGGAAATCGCCGCAAACAGAAGACTATGAAAAGTCTGATATGCTGAATGATTTCTTGCAGATACTGAAGTTATAACATCCAATGAAGAAAGAATCAAAGAAAGGACCCACCAGAACTATACTTGGCAACTTTTGTCGCCGTTGGCATCTTCTCCTTCGCTCCGAACATTCTGCTCACAAAGGACTGGAAAAACAAAAAGGCCAATGAAAAGAGGGCCCTAAATGATCAAACAAAAACCATACCACTAAAAGATCATAAAAAGCTTTTGTGATATATTTGATTCAAGAGATGCTTTGTTGGTGGGACAGTACAAATTATTGCTGCTTAAAGCAGAAACATAGGTAATATCAGCAATCATATAACCAGAAATGAAGAAGAAAAATTGTATTATACCTTGCTTTTGTTGTCTTCATTTTTCAGAACCATATTAAGGAAACCATAAAAAATCTCATAGATTGCATAGATTGTTCTGTCCCAGAATCTCCAGCCACCAGAAACTGTTGTATTGAACAACCACAATCAGAATTTTTTTATAAAAAAAAAACTTCAGTACCTAAAATTCAAGGGTCCAAATCGTCTGTCCCATTTGATGTCCCATAATGGAAAGTAATATTTGTGTTTTGTTGAGATTTGAGACAGATGATTTAGCCATGATTTAATTCACTATATGATGAGATTCCCAAATTAAAGCCAAAAGAAATGCAAAACAATATAATCAGATTCAGGAATTCCACAAAGCAAAAGAAAAAGGTTAAGGATCTGTTTGGATAAGGCAATTTGGAGAGCTATGAGAGGGACTGTATTTAACAAAATTCACAAATTCCACATCTAACAATCCAAGCAAGGCCAAACATGGCATTAAAAAAAACAGAAGAACTCATAGAGAACCTAGAAAGGGAATAAAAAGAAATTAATAAATCCCCACAAAAACATCAGATTTGAATACATAAACTGACTGAATGAATTGCTCACATCAATACCAAGAAAAAAAACCCTAAGATTTGAATGCAATCAAACCAGAGATCAACATAAACCGGTAGTCAACCAAGAATGAATTTTGTATGGTATGAAAACCATTGACAAACCCAAAATTGATTTTTGTACAGTAAGTCAAAAGCGCAAATTATAATGTAGTAAACAAATAAAAACCCCACCATTTCCTTGCATAGTTGTAGTAGTTTCCTGGAAGCTCAACATTGAGATATGAAATGAAGAACAACAAGAAGATTCAAATTTAGGGTAAAAAAAAAAAGTAGCAATAGAAGATTTGGAACCTGAAACAGAAACATATATATATCTAAGGATTTGTAATTTTGTATTTTGATCTTCCTCACATGAAAAGATGGGACTCCTCCAAAGCTTGGTCTTCCACAGTAGAGAGGAAGGTATCAATTGCACCTGCAAATAAACAAATAGAATAAAATAAGCTTTATTTAGAGATGTTTACTTGCAAGGATGGGTTGTTTTGTGGGTTTCAACATCACTTTACTTGAAGAAAAAATAATAATTCAGTTCACCAATGAAAGGGAAGTTGTACAGATTGGGGAGACTTCTTGAAGAAAAAAAATGGAAAAAGGAGAAATCAAGAATCAAGAAATTAAAGAATGGGCTTTAATGGGGTAGAGTAGAGCAATTAGCAAATCTATGTGGGTTTATGGGGGAGGACACATTCATCTCAAGGAATCCCCTGGATGCTGCTCAAGAGTGAAGAGGGTGTTCTTGGTGGTCCCTTTGTCTGGAAAATTTCCCTTTATAAAAAAAATTCTTCCTTTTTAATTTAGATATTGTGGTAGTGGTGGATATTGGGGGTAAAGTTTACAAAACTAATTTTAAATTATTATATTTGTATTTTTATAAAAACAAGCCTACATTAGTACTATTCTAACCTCTCCTAATTTTAAATTATTACTCCGTATGTTTGTATTTTCATAAATTAACTTTTCAAGTAACTTCAGGGGTCACAAAACAACAAAAATAGAATATTCAAAATATACTTTACATAACCAACCACGCCACACTCAAAAAATATTTAGGATGCCCGATTATAAACGGGAAAGTAAACCGGAACACTTTTTGAAGATAATGTGGAAATGACAAAATCTCAACTGACAAATGGAAGATAAACTCACTTTCCCAACAAGGTAGAGCGGTTTTGATCAAAACAAATCTTGCGACTAAACCTTACTATGTGATGCAAAGTTTTGGACTACCAACAGACACACACAAAGAACTAGACCGAATTAAAAGATCTTTCTTTTGGAATAAGAACATGAACTACAAACCATTGATAAGGTGGGATAAAATCTGTAAACCAAAGAAATATGGTGGGTTAAGACTAAACAAATCCAACGATATGAATTAAGCACTTCAAATGAAGTTATTGTGGAAAATCTTGGCTGAACAGAATAATATTTGAGTTAGAATAATTAAAGAAAATACATGAAAGATGCAACATTATGGGAATATGAAAAAAGAAAACAGACATCCTGACAATGGAAGAAACTAATGGAAAGTAAAACTGAATTATGTGAATGATTGATTTGACAAGTAGAGAATGGAAAAACAACCAGATTCTGGAAAAACGGGTGGATTATGGGAGAGAAACTATTTGGGAAAAGCATTTCGAACAACTCAATTAATGAACAAGAGAAGGTGGAACAATACATAAGACCCGATATAAAAAAATAAAAAGTTGAAGAATTGAGAAAATACTTCCTCATAACATCATAAATAAAATTCTTAACATACAAATTCCGATGAATGAAATTGAAGATAGGTTATATTGAAAAGTTAGCCGCAATGGTTGGTTCTCCACGTCAACGGCCCTAGAAATGATAGCAGGACATGATAGAATCCAAGAAAGCGAAATTGTATGGATTTGGGGAATGGAGTGTTTTCCGAAAGTGAAAAACTTTCTTTGGAAATTAGTGATGAATGGAATCCCAACGAAAAAACAAACTGCTGAAAAAGGTGTAGTTGTGCCCCTCTCTTGTGATTTCTGCAACCATTTGGTTGAGGACGTAGAACACTTGTTTACAAAATGTACCAATTCTCTTGATCTGATGGAAAGATTGATAGAGATATCGAAACAAAAATTCGAAGGGTGGACACGACCGACAAAAATACGAAACAAGTTGTAATGGAAATCTTCTCCAATCTCACTAAATCTTGAACAACCTCGTTCTCTTTGATTTGGTGGGGCTTATTGGACAATAAGAAATAAAGTAGTTTTCGACGATCAAAACTACATGAAAAATCAACACCATGAAGGATATATAAAAGACTCCAACTACAAAATCGGAACCAATAAAAGGCACTTCATTGGGAAGAAATGGAAAAAAGAAACCCGTAAGAGTACCCCAGCTTAGGAAGAAAAAGAATCTTCGTTGGAAGAAACCTGAAAAGGAAAATTTCAAAATTAATTTTGATAGGTCAAAACTATTTTCAGGAGAAGCTACGACGGGTTTTGTGATTCGAGACCACCTTGGTAGTGTCAGGCTTGTAATGCCTTGTTGTGTGGTTCTGTTTCAGCATTGATGGCTGAAGCTTTGACTCTTTGACTCGGAATTGCTGCTGCTTTAGAGATGGAGATTTCGAAGATTGAAGTGGAGGGGGGATAGTCTTACGATTATCAACTAAATCAAAGGGAGTTGAAAGTGCTCTTGGGAGATTTAGTTGGTGATAGCCGATGCGCTTATTTTGCTCCACGCTTTCGAGTCCTTTTCGGTCACCCATGTTTTCCGAGAGGTCAACCAAGTGGCGAACAAAGCAGCTCATCTCAGACTGAGGCAAACTCAGGGGTCGATTGCTTCTCACCCAGAGCTTCTTACTCTCAGTCGAAAGGACGCTATTAGGTGGTGGATCAGCAAGGTCTGACACCACCTAAATTCTTGCATTGTATAAAAAAGTGTCACTTTGAGTTTTGATAAAAATAAATAAATTAATGAATTAAAAACTTAACCTCATTTTCCGCTAAACTTGTTGGTTATTTTGTGGAACATGGAGGGTTTTGCCTCATTGAAACGCGAGCTAGAGCTAGCAGCTTCCATAGAATGGATATGCAAGGTCACAAGATGGCGTAACTTATCATAGTTGCAGGGCTCTTTTCTGAACAAATATGTTTTGCAATCACTTTCAGCAAGGTTGCCCATTAGAATGGTGCTAGCAGATACTTAATTGAACTTTTGAATTTGGACGACCGTGGTAGTGAATCTGCTGAAGAAATTCCCCAGAGCTTCGAACGGTTCTTGCTTGATAGAGTTTAGATCTAGCATGGTATGCTTTCGTGTGCAAGCGCTACCAATGAACAACAAAAATATCGGATAGCTGTGCGAAGCTGCTTATTGACGATCGAGGCAGGTTAGTGAACCGGGTTAAGGTCACTCCACTCAAAATAGATGGGAATGATCGGCATAATATAGCGTCGTTATATTCATTCATTCCCATCGACATAGTGAATTGATCCATGTGATCGTTGGGATCGGAATTCCCAGTATACTTCGCAATTGATACGTTTCTCCATCTTTTTGGGTCGGGTTTTTTCGCGTATCTTTTTGCAAAAGGCGAAAGAAAAAGTTGCTTCTTCTTTGTAGACTGCATAAGCCCCCCCCCCCCCCCCCCCAAAAGAGTTAGACTGTGAAGATATATCCATGGCATTGTTTTCGCGAGATCTTTTATAAATATTGTTATTCTTGTGGTTGTGGTCCAATCCAGGGTTCAGCGGTCCATCAGCCTGGTTGGGAATTGGGTTGAATGCAGTACGTGCTTGGTCTTGTGGTTGGTGATGATAGTAGGGATCAAAATTAGGTGGCATCATATTCGCGGTTTGCCCGTAGAAGGGATTTTGATGGTAGTTGCCTGCGAAATATTGGTACGGGGGAAACCTTCCCCATGTCCCGTATAACGTATTGATTAAGTGGGCAGTGCTGGGCAGCATTTCAAATGGATGCGAAGGGATGTCCTCGCCTTGATGGGGGGGAGTCTCTTCCTCAGGAGGATCATTGAGGTTTAGGCCGTTGTTCTATCCTTCATCGTGATGTTGATTCCCAAATTCTTCGCCAAACAACGTGAAATTCATGTTTTTGTAAGGATTAGTGAAAATATTAAAACATATATATTCGCGAAGAATAATGTATGCGGGAGTTTAAGGACGAAATCTGCAGATTTAAGATGTAGCGCATATTTCTACAAGGAACTTATCGTTGCGAAAGGTTCCCATAGACAGCGCCAATGAAGTGTTTCTAGAAGACCACCTATATAAATTACCTCAAAGTGACGACAAATGTCCTATATTTACCTGTAAGATCGACCATGTATTATATATATAACTAGTGTATGCCCCGTCCCCTGCACGGGAATATTTTAACACAGTATTATAAAATTACATTTATTATCTATAAAAAAAATCCTATTATAAATATGAAAATAAATAAATAAATAGGAATTACATTATGATAATTAAACTAATAACTGAAAATATAAGATTAAAATTAATTTAGATCTAAATAACTCATTCTCTTGAAAAATAGTATATATATAAATAAAATAACTATGAAATAACTAATTATTTCCAACAAAAATAATCGATAACACCTATTAAATATTTACTACTATGTATCTATTAATGTTTTTGGTAATTATGATAACTGTTCTAAAAAAACCCTTCAAGGCCTGTCTAGACTCCCGCCTAAACCCCTTACCTCATCCCTCCACCAAGGCCTTCAAGGTCACCAAGACCCGCCTAGACCCCAAAGACTCGCCATAAAATTCGTCTATATTGCAATTGGGTGAACCTAATGTCATTTTTAGGTCTCGTCCATATGGTGTAATTTATATATAAACCTTCCATTGGATAGATTATTTATAATCAAGATAGAGATACACTTATATGGAAATTTATATATCGGTATATGCCAAATTTATTACTATTATTGCGTTTAATTATATTTATTTCTTTATATAATATTTACTCTTTTATAAGATATTCCATCTATTCAATTATATGAGTGAATGGTAAAATAAAATAATTATTTTTAATTATATAGATTAGAACTATCTTATTATTTTTATTAGATTTCCTTTTTGACGGGAGAAAGTTTTGCGAGATGCACTCACGTGACGCCATGTAAGCAGATTCACTCACACGCCACCACGCAGGCAACAATGCATCGGTTTTAGTATATAGATATAGATTAAGTTCTTGCTGTGAGTTGGGTTGCGAGATAATATATACTTCGCGATAAAGGTACTCGTGTCTTGTGTTCAATGTTCAATCGTCGTCTTTAGAGGTTATTGAGAGATGATGTTTGATTCTAGAAACGTTCTTCTCCGATCAGAGGTCTCAATAACTCAACTTCGAGGGTTTTATCTCAGGGAGGATAGCAGAGCTCTCTTTCTTTGTTTCCTTCAAATCAGATCCCCTCCTTGTGAGCCTAACGGGGTATTTATAGTATTGCTAAGCGAGCAGCTGGTTGGCGACCTTGTGGTTTGATTGAGGATACGTGTGGCTCATGCCATCATGCCAAGGAGTTTTTCATTGTGTAAGACGATGCTAGCAAGGTGGTGCTTGGCCAGCGAGCTGTTTGCTTTTGGTACAGGGAAAATGACGTGGAGCTGTTGTAGTGGATGTGATGTGGAGATAACAAGCAATTGATATTTTGATCGCGTTGGGGGTATTTTCCTATCGAAAGTTCTTGATTTGTATTGATTGATAGGGATGAAGATAACAAGCGATCGCGACGACGTTATCATATCTCCATATGACTTCGTGTTGGGTGATCTATTTATGACGTTTTATTTCTATTTATCAAGAGGGCTATTTTATGAGGCATTGTCATATCTCTTCTGGACTAGATCGCGTATATGAAGTGTTCGCAATCATGTCTCGACAAAAGCGATGGCCTTCTGTTATGTACATGTTTAATGGGCCGAAAGGGGAAGCCCGAATCTATGAGGCCCAACTGAGGGTTGTGAGTGGTCTCACTAAGACTTATAAGTAGGGTTTGGTTTTCCGAATTGGTCATTTCCACAGTAGAGGTCATAAAGGGAGAGAAAGAGAGTTTTCGGAGGCGTTTTCAAGGAGGAAGAAGTGAAGTCGTCGGCTATGTTCCCTCCCCTCATCCGCCTATTCCTGTTATTTTCGAGGAAATGGTGGTCCATTCCTTGGCCGAGACTAAGGGGGAGGAATCAGTGATGAAGCCAGGGCATCTTGAGATGATAGCTCACATCTTCCCTTGGCCGATCGGTGTAGAATTAGGGTTAGCTTCCGCGAGTGGAGGTTGTCTGAACGCGTATCCAAATCACCTGGTGATTCATTTGGAAAGTTTTGTTCATGGGTTTCGCCTTCCCTTACCCTCTCTTTATGTTGATTTCCTTAGAAGAATACAAGTGTGTCCTCGCTAGATCATCTTTTTCAGTTTTGTTTTTTTTAGGAAGGGTCGTGATAGACTTGTATCTACATCTTTAAGTGGGGACATTGTGGAGAGGTTGTCGAGTAAACCCGGTTGGAGGAAGAAGTGGTTCTTGGTTCGAGATCGCTCTACCTGTTTTTTGAATTTCAAAACTACCCTTGGTAATTATCAATCCCCTCCCAAAAACAAAACTCCTGATCTTGAGGATTAGAAGGCCGCGTTTCCTCGTGATAGGAGATTAGGGAAGCGACAATATAAAGATGTGATAACTCCCCTAAGGCTAGAGATGGCTGGGCTCAGCCTTCCTCACTCCACAGGTGTGTGTTAAACCTTTCTAACTGGTCGTGATGTATCGTTGTGCTTGATTTTCTTGAGGTTAATTTATGTTTTTCCAATTCACTCTTTGCGAGCTGTGGGTGATTGTTAGTCACCCCTAGCTCTTACCAGGGTGCATAGGGAAACCGGCCTTCAAGCTGCTAGGGAGGGGAATGATGACCCAACGATTCTCGAGGTTGAGGAGAGTTTATCTAAGGATCCCGAGCCTTCTCTTAGTCAGAAAAAGAAGAGAAAAATAGGAGATATGGATTCCAACAAGGTGTTGGTGGATAAGGAAAGGATAGTGTTGGGTATAACTATCATCGCGTATCAATAGTCGGGTTTCACGTCCATTGATCACAGGAAATTTTTTATTCCGAAGAACATCTGTCCGACCGAGAGGGAATATCTTCGTCATCTCAAAGATGAAGAATTGATCGAAGAGGAGGAGACTACATGGGCTGGGTGAGTTTCTTTGAATTATTTCTTTCTTTCGCTATTCCGTGTAACCTTTTTGAATTTCTGCTTTTCGCGACGTAATCTTCAATGGGAGGAGGTGGCAAGGTGGTTGAAGGCGGTCTCGGATCGCGTCAAAGAGCTGGAGAAAGAAAATAAACATTTCCAGACTTGCTTGGACAAGTTGAAAGAAGTGGAGATGCAGGAAGGTGCTATAAGAAGCTTGAAGGAGGCTTTAAAAGTGAGCAAGAGCTGGAGGGGGCAAGGAGTCAACTTGATTTTTTACGAGTAGAAATATCTGATTTGAAGGAAAAGAATGCTGAACATGGGCTTTCCAAGGGGAGGTTAGAGGGTCAGATTTCTGAGCTTGAGGCTGAGTTGAAGAAGGTTCGTGATGAATTGTTTTCGATAAGAGGGGAACTTGAACGCTATACATCTTCCGACGATGTGATACTGACTAAGGCAACTCTTCGCGAGTACTTCTCAACTGACGAGGGACAAGGTTGGCTAAGCAATTTTCTTGAAAAGGACAACGAGAAAGTCTTGTATGGTCGCTTATCTGAAGCCTATCTCAAGGGGATCGAGTGCGGTATTGTTCAGAGCGTTAATCACTTTTCTCATCTTAGTGATTCCATAACGGTGTTTGAGCCTAGTTATGCCGAAAGCAACTGGGTACTTCTCGATCCTTAGCGAGGCATGGCTCTTCAGTCCCCCGCGCAGTCAACTAACTGATCCTCCAACCGATACTTGAAAAACTTTTGTTTGCCTTATTTTACTGGGACATATTTTTGGTTATTTTGCGAACATCTTTACTCCCGAAGTACGTTTGGGAAGGATTTGTGAACAATTACTTTTGTGTTTTTTAGATGGATGATCGTTGTGGTGTCTTTTAGATGGGTTTTGTATTTCAGACATGTTTTCTCGGTGTTGTTTTCATTTTTCATGTGTTTCTTTGCTTGCTTGAATTCTTCTTGACTGTGTTTTCTGTCCACGAAACCTTTACCAATCTCCTGTTGTGGAGCGTTTTATGAAATAAATCGCAAGACAACAAAAAGAAGGGTTTGTGGTTGGATGAAAATGATAATTTTGAGACAAGAGTTGTTTTAACTAACAACTTTATTTTCACAAGAGGTCGAAACGGGTTTAAATTGTAATATAGCTTACATGTTTTCGTAACAAAGGATATCATTGAAAATGTCTTCATTCTCCTCTAGACCTAGTTGTGTTATAGTCACTTTGAAATGCGAATCTCCTTCATATTCGAACATTAAACATGAACCAACTCTTAAGTTATTGGCTATCGCGAAGTCTCTCAATCCTTCAGATACCGAGAACCGGTCCCCAACATCTCTTTCTACCATCACCACAAATTCTTGCTCTAGAGGAGAGCAGAGGTAAACCTGGTCTAATAATTCTTAGTCGTATTCCACATAGATGGAGGCTACATGGGAAAAGTATAAATGAGCAATAGTTTAATTAACCTCTTAATATCCTGAATTTAAATGTCATTATCATACAAGTCTATTTAGATAGCTTTCGCCAAGGATTATCCTTATGAACTTAGGGGTTAGAAATGTAATGAAATTCACGGTGAAACTGGGTGGAGATATCTCTCCTGAAGCCATGTCGAAACTTGGCATTTTTTCGCAGAGCGAAGTATGTTATCATCTTAGAAGGGCTTGCGTTGTTATTTATATAAAAATTTGTTTGCTCATATATTCGTGGATGAAGATATTTCCTTCTTATAGAATGTCCTTATCTCTTAGGGTTAGAGGCAGACGCGTGTAATGTTTTTGGAGTTCTCGGCGTAAGTTGGCATAATTCTGTGGCGTTGTGGCTGAAGGGGTGTGTGTAGATAGGGGTGTAGATAGGGGTGCAGGATGAATGCTTATCCAGATGGTTTTATAAGTACATACTTCCAGTTTTAGATCTCTCAAAACATGTTTATCTTTTAAAAGTAAGAATTCGGTTATGTCATTTGGGGATATGTGGTTGGGCCAAGACGTCGCGATTTCTCGCTTACTAGGTTTTACAAGGGACATTCTTGTGGAGAGGTACTTCCATAGGCTTCTATGATATGTATTCATAAACTGTTTTTGGTGTGTTTGAGGTAGATAGCTTATTTCTGACATTGCTATTAATTGTGCAGCCACTCCCATACGTATATAAAAATTATGGTAATGAAGTGCTAGGCCATGTTTATCCTTGGTCGCGTTCAGATGAAAAGTTTTTGGTTAGGGTGGAAAAACTTAGTACGAACTGTTACTGTTTTATCGAAGGATGACGAGAGTTTACAATCGCTAGTGAGCTTCGAGTTGGTTTGTGATTGATCTTTGAGTATGAAGGGAGCTCTCACTTTGATGTTGTCGCGATTGGTCCAAAATTTGATCAAAATGGTGATGTGGATTTTAATATCGGGTGTTGAATGTTCGGGCAAGTAGTTTAAAACAATAAGTTGGTTATTTTCAATAGTTGTACTTGTTTCGCGACTACGTGTGTTTGTGATATATAAAATCCAATGTTTTAAGGAATGAAGGAAATCTCCGGCGTTGTTATCGTATTTCGAGGATTATTATGAAACGAAGGTAATCTCTAACGTTATTAGCACGATGGAGGATTACTGTGAAACAAAGGTAATCTCCAGCGTTATCAACGCGATGGAGGATTACTGTGGAGCAAAGTTAATCTCCAGCGCTATCAATGCGATGGAGGATTACTTTGAAATTAATGTAGGTAATCTCCAGCGTTATCAACGCAATGGAGGATTACCATGAAACGAAAATAATCTCTAGCGTTATCAACGCGATGGAGGAATACTGTAGAATGAAGGTAATCTCCAGTGTTATCAACATGATGGAGGATTACCGTGAAACGAAAGTAATCTCCAGCGTTATCAACGTGATGGAGGATTACTATAAAACGAAAATAATCTCCAACGTTATCAACACGATGGAGGAATACTATGGAATGAAGGTAATCTCTAGTGTTATTAACGTGATGGGGGATTACCATGAAACGAAAGTAATCTCCAGCGATATCAATGCAATGGAGGAATACTACGAAACGAAGGTAATCTCCAGCATTATTAACGCGATGGAGGATTACTATGGAACGAAGGTAATCTCCAACGTTATCAACGCGATAAAGGATTACCATGAAACGAAAGTAATCTCCCGCGTTATCAACGCGGTGGAGGATTACCATGAAACGAAAATAATCTCCAGCGTTATTAACGCGATGAAGGATTACTATGAAACGAAGGTAATCTTCATCGTTATCAACGTGATGGAGGATTGCCATGAAACAAAAGTAATCTCCAGCGTTATCAATGCGATGAAGGATTAATATGGAACGAATGTAATCTCCAGTGTTGTCCACGTGTTGGAGAATTACCATGAAGCAAAAGTAATATCCAGTGTTATCAATGCGATGGAGGAATCCTGCGGAACGAAGGCAATCTCCAGTGTTATTAATGAATGGAGGATTACTGTGAAACAAAGGTAATCTCTAGCGTTATCAGCGTGATGGAGGATTACTGTGAAACAAAGGTAATCTCAAGCGTTGTCAACGCGATGAAGGATTACTGTGAAATGAAGGTAATCTCTAGCGTTGTTGTTGTTGTCCTCCTCTTAATATGTATAAACTTAAAAAAATACTTTTCGAAATTAATGCTTCATATTTTCGAAATGTTTATATTTATTTTGAATTATTCACATTCTCTAAATGTTTTAGATCTCATCTACATGGGATATGATTGATTGGAGGGAAGTAGGGCATCACGTTCTACATCCATTGCTTGAATTGAACACTTATCACAAGTAAAAAGTATGAGGAGGTTGTTGTTGTTGTTGTTGTTGTTTAATATTTTAAAAAAAAACCTCTTAATATGTATACACTTCAAAAAATACTTTCCGAAATTAATGCTTCATATTTTCGAAACGTTTATATTTATTTTGAATTATTCACATTCTCTAAATGTTTTAGGTCTCATCTACATGGGATATGATTGATTAGAGGGAAGTAGGGCATCACGTTCTGCATCCATTGCTTGAACTGAACACTTATCACAAGTAAAAAGTATGAGGAGGGTCCATACACGTGTTGGTGGTGATCGCGCATGCTCATTACTATAGTAACTCCTTCCAAATGGATTGGATATGGAATTTTTTGTTGTTGTTGTTGTTGTTGTTGTTGTTGTGGTGGTGGTGGTGGTGGTGGTGGTGGTGGTGGTGTTTTTTAATATTTTTTTTTAAAAAAAAACCTCTTAATATGTATACACTTAAAAAAATACTTTTCAAAATTTTTTAGCACCCTTGACTGAAATTCTGGTTCCACTATTTTTGTTTTAACTCGTGTTATTTACTTGGTTAATTTTCTTATCTTGTTGGTTAGTTGTTCCATGTTTTATTTTCGTACCAATCATCTATATAACTTTAATGGTTCATATTTTCGAAACGTTTATATTTATTTGGAATAATTCACATTCTCTAAATGTTTTAAGTCTCATCTACATGAGATATGATTGATTGGAGGGAAGTAGGGCAGCACGCTCTGCATCTATTGCTTGAACACTTATCACAAGTAAAAAGTATGAGGAGGGTCCATATACGTGTTGGGGGTGATCGTGCATGCTCATTGCTATAGTAACTCCTCCCAAATGGATTGGTGATCGCGCATGCTCATTGCTATAGTAACTCCTTCCAAATGGATTAAATATGGAATTTTGTTGTTGTTGTTGTTGTTGTTGTTGTTGTTGTTGTTGTTGTCTACTGCTGGTGTTGTTGTTGTTGATGTTGTTGTTGGTGTTGTTGTTGTTGTTGTGGCTGTTTGGAATGAAGGTATTCTCCAGCGTTATCAATGCGATGGAGGATTACTGTCAAACGAAGGTAATCCCCAGCGTTATCAACACGATGGAGGATTATTGTAAAACGAAGGTAATCTCTAGCATTATCAACGTGATGGAGGATTATTGTGAAACAAAGGTAATCTCCAGCGTTGTCCACGTGATGGAGGATTACCATGAAACGAAGGCAATTTGAGACACGTATCCTGTGTTTTCTGGGCGGGTATTCGTATAGTGACAAAATTAGTACTGCTTTGCGGATACAGTCGCAGGGTATTTTTAAATTCGTTCCACGTGGTTTGCATGCAGCGTATGTTGGGAAGATTCAGATTCGGGCAATTTTTCCTATATCATATGATACGTTTGGGATACCCGATCCTTCGCCTGTGGGCTCGGAATCAAGAACCCCAAACTTGTTGTTGGCCCGATCTTGCAATTATCCTTGCTATCCTTGATGTTTACAAGCAATTACAATTAAAGGGTTCGAACTATTGCGAAAGAAACGAAAACAAACAAACAAAAACTAAGTAAAAGACAACAAAGGAAACAGCAGCAGCGACGGCACAGTGGTGGCAACGGATGCTGCGGGCGCAGCAAGCCTGCTGCGGCCGCTGCCAGCGACGGCTCTTGGGTTCTGCAGCGACGGATTCTGGGTTCTAGCGACAGTTTTTTTCAACTTTTCTCTTCTTCCTTGTGTTTGGTTTGGTGTTTGGGATTAGGGTTTGGTATCGGATGATTGATGAATGAACAAGAATATAAATGAATTGCGAAGGCTTTTGGATTGGGAATCGAGGGAAACTTTTAATCCTTAAAAGGGTTCCTCAATTATAATTCCAATCTAATTTTATTGAATGAAATACAAGAGTTTAAATAGAGACATACCAATTCTATCTTGTGTAAAAGATAGAGTTTTGGTAACTAAAAATAAATCAAATATCTAAAGATAGCTAATTCTTTCCTAAGATAAATCAAACCAAATAAAGATAGATAAATAACAACTTGGTGGAAAAGGAATTACATAGATGAGATATTTTCCTTCCACCTTATTATTTCCTAATTGCATAAAATAAATATATCTAATTAATTAAATTCGAAATTAACTAAATAAATATGTGGAAATTCGTCCAAACAGTGACAGCTGTAAAGATGATGAATTTCAGCCATTCTCGACGTCGGTTTTGGAGAAACCTTCAAAAGCAAAGTTGTAGATCTTTTCGTCCTCGTTCCAACAAGGTATGGCACGACCTCATCCGATAAATATGGACTCCGAACGACCCGTTTTACTGAGACGTCAAAATGCTGTCAACCCATTAAGAACGAACCCAAATTTGAACATTAGCTCACCTTGCTCCTTTGGACCTTGTTCCATGGTGGAGCCTTCTTCCTCCTTTTGAGGATGACACTCTTCGCCATCAATAGCCCTCGAATCGATCTTGAGAGCTCGCCTGGATCAAGATCATTGTTGGACCCACAAAAGGCCATCTTGATATGCATCATTCTCCCCTTCTTAGCTTCGATTCGTCCTCGAATCGAGTCATTGAAGAGCAGATGGGAAGGATCAGCAATCAAAAAGTAACTTCCTTGACAATCAACTTGAGATGGCGCCAGCAGAATTTGAGGCAAAGGAACCTCAAAAACAACACCTGTCATAGGGAACATTGAGCAATCAAGAGGAACAATATCAATAGGCTCAATAACCCTATGAACTTCAGAATTATCAACATTAGGAACATTCTCAAGAGGTACAATAGCTAACTCCAGAGAAGTGTCCCCAACGTCCTCATCGTTGTCGTCAGAAGCAACCACGTCATCTTGCAGAAAATTACAGCCAGCTTGCAGATCATATTCGGGTGTCTTCCCGGAGGAATCTTGCAGCATGTGACCCACCGTTGGAAAGCTCGTCGAGTCAGCTTCGCAACAAGACTGAGTTGACTTATTTCCGAGGTCGGAGTCAACGGGAATCTGTGAAACAAGTTCAGCGCGCTGTGCTGAATCCGTGGCAACGATTTCAACAGAAAGCTCCTTCACGTCCTTCTTGAACTTGACCATCACTTCCTCCACGGCCTCTTTGCATATAGCCATTAATCTGGCATCTTGGTTGGCTCTACGTTGCGCCTCTTCCTCTTCGAACTTCGCCTGTGATCTGGCATAATAGACATCTAGTTCGGCTTGAATTTCGGCTGTAAGTTTGGCTTGAAGTTGTTGTTGACGCCTCTCCTTTTCGACTTGCCGTTGAAGTGCCTCCTCAGCCTCTTTTTTTTGGAGAAGCCGAATCTGATAGCGTTGTCGACACCTCTTATCTTCGATCTCCAATTGACGTTGTTCTTCCTCTTGACGTTGAAGCCAAAGTTGACGTCTTTTAATTTGGCTTCGCGTTGACGCTCTAGGGTTTGTTGTTGTAGCCAAGCTCTCCGACGTAACTCTTGTTGGCGTCGTTGTTGTTTAGCACGTTCCAAAGCAAAAAATCCATCCAATGGATCGGGATCATCATCCAAATCTCCTCAAATTTCCCAAGCCATCAAATCAAATTGTGAATAACATCAAGAAAAGACAAGAACTTGCGAAACCTACGGCTCTGATGCCACTTGATGTATAACAATCGGCTAGGCTGACCAATTGCTAAACTAAAAGGACGATCTTGCTTATGCTCTTGTATCTCCGTGGATTGATGCCGAATTAACTAAACTAATTATTAACTAAATAAAACTAAACTAACTAAAGTTCTTAACTTAAGAAAGTGAAACACTAACAGCGATGGCAAACAACTAGTTAATCTAAACTAGTGAATTAATCAACATGAAAGGGAAACAAAGGAAGCGAAGAAGAAGAACGGTGCGAGGCTCCGGCGCGCGCTTGCTGGACGAGTCCCCGAGCACACAGGAGATAGCTCCTCAGGGTGTGCGGACGCGGAACGTTGCCGGCTTGCTGATGGCGAGTGGCTGCGATCGAGAGCAGGACAACGAGACGGCGAGGGTGCGCGAGCGGCTCGCCGGCCAATTGCTCGGAATCAAGAACCACAAACTTGTTGTTGGCCCGATCTTGCAATTATCCTTGCTATCCTTGATGTTTACAAGCAATTACAATTAAAGGGTTCGAACTATTGCGAAAGAAACGAAAACAAACAAACAAAAACTAAGTAAAAGACAACAAAGGAAACAGCAGCAGCGACGACACAGTGGTGGCGACGGATAATGCGGGCGCTGCAAGCGACGGCTCCTGGGTTCTGCAGCGACGGATTCTGGGTTCCAGCGACAATTTTTTTCCAGCTTTTCTCTTCTTCCTTGTGTTTGGTTTGGTGTTTGGGATTAGGGTTTGGTATCGGATGATTGATGAATGAACAAGAATATAAATGAATTGCGAAGGCTTTTGGATTGGGAATCGAGGGAACCTTTTAATCCTTAAAAGGGTTCCTCAATTATAATTCCAATCTAATTTTATTGAATGAAATACAAGAGTTTAAATAGAGACATACCAATTCTATCTTGTGTAAAAGATAGAGTTTTGGTAACTAAAGATAAATCAAATATATAAAGATAGCTAATTCTTTCCTAAGATAAATCAAACCTAATAAAGATAGATAAATATAAACTTGGTGGAAAAGGAATTACATAGATGAGATATTTTCCTTCCACCTTATTATTTCCTAATTGCATAAAATAAATATATCTAATTAATTAAATTCGAAATTAACTAAATAAATATGTGGAAATTCGTCCAAACAGTGACAGCTGCAAAGATGATGAATTTCGGCCATTCTCGACGTCGATTTTGGAGAAACCTTCAACAGCAAAGTTGTAGATCTTTTCGTCCTCGTTCCAACAAGGTATGGCACGACCTCATCCGATAAATATGGACTCCGAACGACCCGTTTTACTGAGATATCGAAATGCTGTCAACCCATTAAGAACGAACCCAAATTTGAACATTAGCTCACCTTGCTCCTTTGAACCTTGTTCCATGGTGGAGCCTTCTTCCTCCTTTTGAGGATGACACTCTTCGCCATCAATAGCCCTCGAATCGGTCTTGAGAGCTCGCCTGGATCAAGATCATTGTTGGACCCACAAAAGGCCATCTTGATATGCATCATCATGTGTGCAATAAATACCCGGAAAGACCAATTTATATGTTTCACTGTTTTCTTTGTGAGGTTAGCAGTATATAAAGGGTGAGGGGGATGTCTTGAGTTTTATTTTGTGTTTGTAGCTTGTTTATTTTCTAACGAGGTAGAGAGGATGGCATCGCCGAGTTCAAAGCCGCTTAATTTTTATAGGTCGATTGACATCGAGGAGTCCCATCACTTTCTGGCAAGTTTTTCGAGTACTCGTCTTTGTTGTGAGTTTTCTGTGTGTTTATCTAACACAAAACATCTTTTCGTTGGTCTGAAGGTTTTTGCAGTCACTTCCATGTTTCTTTGGGGATATGTATGGCTACATATATGGTGACAGACCAGGTTTCCTTGATACCCCCTAGTCCCCTACTGGTCGAGAAATATCGGTGAAGGTGTCAAGGAATGACAACAATCAGTATTGGTTAACCGAAGGGTGGAGTGAGTTTGCCAAGGATAGCGATCTTCGTGTTGGTGTGTCTTTGGTGATTTTTAACTATAAAGGTGGTTTGCGGTTTTTGATCATCGTACTGGAAGCGGATGTTTGATGGAAATATCGCGAGCGGGTTTGGTAGAATAACATGATGTTTTTTCTTTTCAAGGCATCGTTTTCATGTAATGAATAAAAACTGCTTAGCGTTATCAGCTTCTTCGGTTGTATTGGATTTAGAGGAGGATTAGGAGTATGATCTTTTTTCCTAAAGAACTTGCCTTTGCTTTGTAATGAACAAATCGCGAATGATGTGTGCTCGTTTGTTTTAGTTTTCGCATGTTTTGGATTTTTACTAATTATCTTTCCTCCGTAATTGATTGCTAAATTTTATTCTCCTTAGAGACTTGTATGCATTTCCGTGCTCAAAAAGCACGCGATTGCTAACTTTTATTCTCCTTAGAGGTTTGTATGCATATCCATGCTCAAAAGGCACGCGATTGCTAAATTTTATTCTCCTTAGAGGCTTGTATGCACATCCGTGCTCGAAAGGCACGCGATTGCTAAACTTTATTCTACTTAGAGGCATGTATGCACATCCGTGCCCGAAAGGCACGCAATTGCTAAATTTTGTTCTCACTAGAGGCTTTGTATGCACATCTGTGCTCGAAAGGCACGCGATTGCTAAATTTTATTCTCCTTAGACCGCGATATTCCTCTCGATTTGGGATTGGAAAACTCTCTTGATCATTTTTTGAAAGGTGGTGCCAGCATTTTTTAAGCCAAATGGCATTACCTTGTAGCAAAAGGTGCCCTGGCTTGTGATGAAAGTCGTGCTTTTTTCGTCTTGCGGATTCATTTTGATTTTGTTGTAGCCGAAACATGTGTCGAGAAAACTTAGCGTGACATGACTAGCGGTGGTATCCACAAGTTCATCGATAGACGATAGAGAGTAGCTGTCTTTGGGGCACACCTTATTTAGATCTTTGAAATCAACACACATTCTCCATTCGACATTGCTTTTCTTTACAAGGATGACGTTTGATAGCCATGTTGAGTTGTTGATTTCGCGGATGAATCAAGCTTGTAGAAGTTTGTCGACCTTTTCCTTAGCTGCTTCGGCTCTTTCTGCTGCCAATTTTCTTTTTCTTTGATATACTGGCTTCGCGTCGTGATTGAGCCCGAGAGAATGCTCCGTGATTTGGCGTGGGAGGCCCTTTAAATCTTGAGATGACCAGGCAAAGACATCCCGTAAACTCATCAGGATTTCCTTGACGCGGTCTAAGATAGGGGCCTACAAATCGTGCCCATGATATAGACCTTCTGTGGGGTTTGCAAATGGAAAAAGGCAACTTTTTCCTCGGCAACTTTGTCTGCAATCTTTTGTGCTTCGAGGTCATTTGTAATGACCTCTTGATCGTCGCTTTTTGCTACTTCTGATTTCAAAGATCCCCGACCTTGGCCATAGATGGTCGTCTCTTTTTGCTACTTCAGAGGCTTACCCTGTTGAGGAAAAGAAGCCAGTGGAACCCCATACATAGGCGGTCGTATTATTTGAGGATGGGCCATCATTACCTTTGTTGGGGCTAGGATTAGGGGAGGGTCGGCGAACGGAGTGTAATGTATCTCATTGCAATCAGCTTGCTGGGGGAGGGGCGACGGGCGGTTGCCAGGGTAGGTTATTGCATGGATGGGCATCTTGGCCTCCTTTTCCACGTTATCATATTCTTGATTGCACTTTGGAATTTGGACAACCATGGTGGTGAATCTGCTGAAGAAATTTCCCAGAGATTCGGACAGTTCTTGCCTGATAGAGTTTAGATCCAGCATGGTACGCTTTTTTGTGCAAGCGCTACCAAAATGAGCGACAAAAATATCGGATAGTTGTGTGAAGCTGCTTATTGACAATGGAGGCAGGTTAGTGAACCAGGTTAAGGCCACTTCACTCAAAGTAGATGGGAACGATCGGCAGAACATAGCGCCGTTATTTTCATTCATCCCCATCGAAGTAGTGAATTGATCCATGTGATCGTTGGGATCAAAATTCCTAGTATACTTCGCGATTGATACGTCTCTCCATCTTTTCGGGACGTGTGTTTCGCGTATCTTTTTTCAAAAGGCGGAAGGAAAAATTGCTTCTTTTTTGTAGACTGCATCAGCCACCCCCCCCCCCCCCCAAGAAGAGTTAGACCGCGAAGACATATCCATGGAATTGTTGTCGAGAGATCTTTTTATTAGTATTGTTATTCTCATGGTTTAATCCAGGGTTCAACTGTCCATCAATCGGGTTGAGAATTGGGTTGAATGCAGTACGTGCTTGGTTCCGTGGTTGGGAATGATAGTAGGGATCAAAATTAGGTGGCATCATATTCGCGGTTTGCCCATAGAAGGGATTTTGATGGTAGTTGCCCGCGAAATATTGGTAAGGGGGAAACCTTCCCTATGTCTCGTATTGATTAGGTGAGGGTGTTGGGGCAACATTCCAGAATGGTTGGGAAGAGATATCCTTGCCTTGATGGGGGAGATTCTCTTCCTAAGGAGGATCATTGAGGTTTAAGTCGTTGTTCCATCTTACGTCATGATGTTGATTCCCAAATTCTTCGCCAAACAACGTGAAATTCATGTTTTTGTAAGGATTAGTGCAAATAGTAAAACAAATCTATTCGCGAAGAATAATGTATGCGGGAGTTTAAGGACGATGTCTGCAGATTTAATATGTAGTGCGTATTTCTACGAGGAAGATATCGTCGCGTAAGGTTCCCACAGACGACGCCAATTAAGTGTTTCCACAACGTGACAACAAATGTCCTATATTTGCCTGTAAGATCGACCGAGTATTATATATATATATATATATATATATATATATATATATATATATATATATATATATATATATATAGAGAGAGAGAGAGAGAGAGAGAGAGAGAGAGAGAGAGAGAGAGGATGGATCAAATGTTTACAACTCTTAATGTGTTTTGTGTTAACAAAAAATGACCGTTGATTGAATGAAGATGAAAGGTTGTGATTAATCAAGAATTTTATTATTTTGTTTTTATTAAAAAAGTGGGACCCAGCCATATAACTGCTCCACTCTCACAATTGTAGAGCGTGTGATGCAAGCAGACAGTTATCTGCTTAAAACTGGGTGTGAGAAAATTAAGGAAAGCGTTGATTTTTTTTTGTGCCAATTTTCACCAATTTCCTTTTTAAAAATATTTTTGGTCATACAAATAAAGATCATTATCAATTAATTTGCTATTTGAAATCTTTGAAAATATTATCGACATTTCATCAGAGGACAGTGAAGAAGAGGAAGAAGAAAATTGGATGGCAACTCAGTGATGGATGCCGGTAATGGGTTAGAAAACGTAATTAGCAATTGAACTATTCGATGTTGGGAAGCAAATATTCGTTGTAACTATGAAATTTTTGCTGCTGAAGGCGGTTGTCGGATGCAAAAAAACATGGACGTAACTATTGGATTAATTGGCATCAACAATAATTGTGAAATATGCATCACAGTCACTCAATTCTTCATCAATAATTGTGAAATATGCACCACAATCACTCAATTAATTGTGAAATTTTGGATTAATTGGCATCAACTATTATTCATCATCGGCAAAATTTATGAAATATGCACCACAGTCACTCAATTATTTATCAAAACCATGAATAATTATTCATCAACCTTAGCAATATTCATCACAAAGTAATCGCAGTATTCAAAGTATTCATCAATATTCGGCAAAATTCAAGGAATGTTCGTCACAATCTCACAATTATTCATCAAAGATTCATCAAAGTTTTTGATCTTCACCATTTTCCAAGTTGTCATCAATATTCTGCAAAATTTAACATATATCCATCACTTTCAATCAATTATTCACCAAAGTTGCAAAGAGTATTTAGCAAAGATTCATCAAAGTTTATGATTCATTATCATCAACCTTGGCAATATTCATCACAATTTCCCAGTTATTCATCAATATTCGGCAAAATTTAAGAAATATTCATCACAGTAACACAATTTAATTTGTGGGACGATGGAGGAATGCTATTTACACACAACACGATCGTTGACCGCCTTTGCTATTCAACTCGACGCAGCTTCACCCAATCCTCCACTCGCCGCTGTCGATTGCTTCTCTCCGCCGACGTGCCTCCCTTCAAGCGGTGCTACCGTCACCGATCGGTGCGTCTGGGTGCATCGTTGGAAGTTGCAGTAGTGGCCGCCGGATCGTCTTCTTCAAACGGCAAAAAGGGTTTCTGGGAGGGGAACGAAGATAAGGAAAAAGTGATTTGGGTTGTGATCCCACGCGCGCGTATTTAGGGAAAAGAGAGTTTTTTCTCTTTTAATATTACAATTAATTAATTTCGGGGAATAATCTCATCCATCCATTTCTAATCTGGTGTGAGAAATTAGGATGAGCGGAGGGGGGGGACCTTGGGCTTTTTTTTTCTTCCAAATTTAATCATATATCCTTATATAAAAAATATCCTATCTAACAAACTAAAATTCGAAATTTGATTTTATTTTTTTTATTTACGTGATATCTTTGTATATCATAGACGGTTTTATCAAACCGGTTGGTGAAGGAGATCGAAGTAGTTGGCACATGGTGTTATTGACCCATTGACGAATATTACCCATCTAATGACGAATATTACTCTGTTAATGATGAATAATTTCCCCATCTTACTTAAGATGGGTAATATTCGTCATTATTAGGGTAATATTGGTTAACGGTTCAATGTCAGTATGTTTGCGTAAAACAGACCATGCCGACGAATAGAGACAAATGTCTTAGTTGTTATGTATAACAATGTCACTAACATACCAAAAAGTGGGAGTAGCTAATTGTCTAACACTTACTGCCTACATGAAGATATACTAACATATGTTCCAGAGGAGAAGTTTGACCAAAAGTGCGAAACAAACGCAGTACTTTAACAGGGAAATTGCAAATGGTGTAAGCCCGACATGTCCAAAACCATTTAAGGATGAATTTTCTTTCGTACAACCCGGTTAACATTGTCCAGACCATTCTTGAAAGCAGTTAATAGCGTCGCCTTCTCACTATTCAAGTCCGATGTCACGATGCAATGAGTATACTTTTATCGCAGGGAGTTTATGTTCTTTTTACTCCCTCGTTTGAAGCCACACCTCCAAGAGAAGTCACCTTTGTACGTCTCCATGTGGTGCATTGCCTACAATCCTTAATCTATCCCACCCGTTGGTGTCTTCCAATCGAACTTCACGACCTGTGCAGCTGAGAGCCTGAGATATCTTTTATCTTTTTTGCTTCCACTTTCAATTCTTCGTCCACCAATAACCGGGAAATCATTTTCTTCTGCGACACAAATGGTATAGGCTGTTAGATTTAAAACTTGTGACAAATACCTACATCGAATAAGCGGAGGGAGGGGGGGGGGCAACTGAGACTGTACATAATGACATTACCAGCTCATCGAACACCGTCTTGTAGTTTGTTGCATAGTTGATTTCTTTAGCCTTTGAGTTGTCCAGTATCTCTGCAATCCCTCTCTTCAAATGGAATACAATCACATAATAATCTCCATTTTCATATATGGAAAACATCATCTGTACATACAAATAACTACATTAGTGTTCATTTAACTACCTAATATACGAACGTCAAAATTCATCACAATATTCAAAGTGCTCATCTATATCACACACTTATTCAAATTCACCTAGTAATATTCATCATTCAATAAGGTTTAAGTCGCATTTCAAAACTATTCATCAAATATTCATCTATATCTCACAAATACTCATCACCTGGTCATCCAATTTCATCAAGATATCACGGTTATTCATCTAGAATTAATAAACATTCATTCAGATCTCAAAGATATTCATCAAGATTTCATAAAAGATTCATCAATATTTCAAATTTATTCATCATATATTCATCACTTATTATCAAATATTCATACAGATGCAGTAAATATTCATCTCAAGTTTCATCAAATATTCAGTAACATACTTCCGACGATTATAAGGCTTTACTATTATGTAGGTAGGGTGCTTACCATATGCACCATCTGTTGTCACACATATGCACCATCTTTTGTCAAATATTTAGTAATATTCAGTATGTTCATCTAGTTCTCACACATATGCACCATCTGTTGTCAAATATTCATCTAGTTATTTATGCAGTTTTATAACTCCAAACCCCATTCGACTCAATCCAAAAAAATTCAACTATATTAATCAGAATAATCAATTCATTCATCCAATTTCATCTTCAATCAACTGACAGGGAGCGGGATTTAACAAAAATTCACAAAAAACCCTATCTGACCTACATTGTACTAAAATCAATCGATGTTGAATTGAAACACACAACACCCAACGATTTTGAACTACAGATTCAGCAAAGAGTCACAAAGCACCGGAACTTACCCATCTCGATGTTGATTTTGCTTATTCGAACCCCTTCAGACGATTCTGCAGCAAATAGCTGAACACCACCAGAGAGGCAGTGGCTCCTCCTTCGCGCACCGGAAGAGATGTGGTGGCGGCGAGATCTGGTGGCGCACCTCCTTCCATTTCAAGTGTCGGCGATTTCCGGCGTTGCTCGGAGTTGCAGTTCCACGGTTTCAAAGAGCTTTTGCAAGGTGGGTATCGTTCGTGCGGTAGGGTCCCGAGGATCTCGATAATGAAGATGCTCTTTGTGTTTTATCTAAAAAAAATCAGATCTTTTGGGTAGGGATTGCACGCGCCAGGAAGGAGGAAATGAGGTGGGTTTTTAATTTTCCAAATTAAAAAATGTAATTTCGGGAATAAATCTAGGCCCTCTATTTCTAATGATCCAATGGCTTATAATTGTTAACACTTAACACCATAAGAGCTATAAACACAAGACCTAACCTACCTACCTCTCTCTCTCTCTCTCTCTCTCTCTCTAGAGGTTATTAAGAGATGGTGTTTGATTCTACAAACGTTCTTCTCCGATTAGAGGTCTCAAGAACTCAACTCCGAAGGTTTTATCTCATGGAGGATAGCATATCTCTCTTTCTTTGTTTCCTTCAAATCAGATCCCCTCCTTGTGAGTCTAAGGGGGGTATTTATAGTGTTGCTAAGCGAGCAGATGGTTGGTGCCCTCGTGGTTTGGTTGAGGACACGTGTGGCTCATGCCCTCATGCCAGGGAGTTTGTCATTGTGTAAGAAAATGCCAACGAGGTGGTGCTTGGCCAGCGAGCTGTTTGCTTTTGGTACCGGGCTAATGAGGTGGAGCTGTTGTGGTGGATGTGACGTGGAGATAACAAGCGATCGGCATTTTGATCGCGTTGAGGGTATTTTCCTGTCGGAGGTTCTTGATTTGTATTGATTGATAGGGATGGAGATAACAAGCGATCGCGACGGCGTTATCATCTCCATATGACTTCGTGTTGGGTGACCTATTTATAACGTCTTGTTTCTGTTTATCAAGAGGACTATTTTCTGAGGCATCATCAGAACCTGTGTCTGTTTTATTGTTATTGAGAAACTTGAGAGTTGACTCTTTCCATAACGACTCTTAAAAAAATATAAAAAACTTTTTGTTGAATAAAGATTCAAATCTATACATGTTCTTTTAAAAACTTTTACTTGACTTGAAAATTTTATATTTGTATATGATAAGAGGATTTAAACAACGTTCTATTCGTTAACAAAAAATATCGAAGTGAATTTTGTTAAGAAAAAGATGTCATTCTGGATACTTTGGTATCAAAATTTTAAAGTTACCCATGTAATGATTAAAGATATGTTAGACCATATGCAATTATTGTGTGCAAATGTGTATTTTTTTTAGACATTTTTAGTTCCATTTGAGCTTGTCATGTGTACATTTGAGCACACTACCTCTCCATGTGTATAATTGTATAAATTTATACAAAAAGTAAAACAATTTCATTAATGTATTTTTTTATGATTTTTTAATTGATTGTATTAGAATGATGTGTAAAAAATACATTTTTCACTAATGGAACAAATTACTGAAAAGCAATGTGTATTTTTACCCATATTATACAAACGTGTATATTTTAATCAAAACTATTATGGATGGTCTTAGTTAGACCTGTTAAAACGTGACCCGACCTATGACCCAACCCAACCCAACCCGTAAAATGTGAGTTTTGGCGCAAATATTTCAACCTAAAACCCGAAGCAACCCGAACCCGTTCAACCCGCAAATTTCTGGATCGGGTCGGGTCAACCCATGGGTCACCCGTTGGGTCAAGCTCTACTATAATAAAAACATAAATAAATTACAATTTAATCTAGCTAATATTGAAATTTGTTACTAATAATAATTAGGATTGAATATTATCTTTTTTTCATCATCAACTTTACTTTATAATTGAACATTGCAAATTGTTATATTGTATAAAGATACATATTACTATTGTAGCAACATTAATTGTTATATTATATAAAGATACATATTACTATTATAGCAACATTAATTGTTATATATATAAATATACAAATTGAACTTCTTAGGTTGGAGATCTAGCTCAGCGATTCATCCGAAAAGACGCTATTGAGTGGTGGTACAGCCGTAGTTTACCAAACCCCAAATATTTGTCTTGTATCAAAAAAAAATTAATTACTTCTTTTCAATAATATAACGATTATTATGGTAATATAACAATTTTAGTTTTAGGAACTACGTAAATAGTCATTAAAAATACTCCATATGTTTACTTTTAAATGTTGTTTACATGTATGTTTAAAAGGATGATAAAAATTATATAAAATATCAATTTATATATTGTATATAATTTCATACTTCGAACTAAAAAGAATGAAATTATAACAAATAATTAACAAATTGATATTTTACTTATTTTTATCATCCTGAAATAACGTGTATGAATAGTAAATGACATTTAAAAAATTCTGAAGGAGTATTGTTCTTGACCCGTTGGGTCGACTCGAACCCGTTAAATATGGGTTTGGGTTGAGCGTTTCATGACCCATAACCCGAAATGATCCGACCCGTAATGGACCCGAACCCAAGACGACCCGACCCAAATCCGACCCGCTCGACATGTTTTGACAGGTCTAGACTTAGTTGTAGTATTAAAAAAATGAAAAAGTTGAATACTCTCATACTTCTTTGAGCAAATCCAATTCAAATATGGTTATAGAGAAGCAAATAAAGTAGTAGATTATATCCTCTTTAATAGAGATCTTTATAACATTATCCAACAGGATGATTAAGGATATACCTTACATTTTTAGCAAAGTGTTTGACTACTGTTTTAAAAAAGAAAAAGAAAAAGTTGAGTACTCTAATATTTAGAGATATAAATTTATTTTGTTTGTTTTAGACAAATCTTAAATATAAGATGTTTAATAAACAAAGAGTAATAAAATTGTTACCATATTAAAATAAGTACAAAAAATAAATAAAGGGAAAAAACCTCTGCATATTTGTTCAGTTCCTCTCTCTCTCTCTCTCTCTCTCTCTCTCTCTCCCTGGGCGTGGCACAACAAACTCACTGACGAATCAAAATCTCTCTCTCTCTCGCTCGCTCGCTTTCTTCAGTGTATCAGCTGGACTTGCCTTCAATAAGTGAGTATTTCTCCCCCTCCTTCCTCACTAATCTGAATCTTCTGGATGTTTCTCGCCGTTTCCCAATCTAAATTTCACATCTTTCTTTGTTCAATTTCAAATACTATTGGAAATTCGCACATGTGGGTATCATCATCCGTGGATTTCTTCACAATGGGTTTCGACCTGTTTTTATACATTTCTCACTCCCATGGATTTGCTCATAATCACCTGATCACCCATTTCGGTGATTTCTCTTGTTTTATGTAGAAATGCCGTAAAAGAATCATCTTTTCTTTCTCAATTGGCGCTGATCTTGGGTCTAATTGGTGATGAATCGGCTATTTCGATCCGGTTTCTGTTTGAAATCGTCATTTTCTACCCCAGTTCACTTGACTTAACTGTTTTTCATATTTAATTTAGGGTTTGTTCTGTTCTTAATTTGTGTCATTGCGTGCTCAAAATTGATTCAAATGCTGAAAATGAGCTTGCATGTGTGGATTGTTTCTTGCATGGATGTTATGTGACCTTCCAAAATAGCCTCATTGGCAAATTTAATGAGTTCTGGAAGTTTCATTGCCTTGTTTATCAAATTTTCAGCTAAATTTGGTTAATGGGCTTGTGTAATTTTGGGGGTGTTTTGACCTGCGTTTGTTGGTTTTAATTTCATGAACAGGGATTTCACCAAATCATCTGAAATTTAGGTGAAGGACATATCAATTTTTTTTTCTTTTAGCGTTATAAGCAATGGGAATTTGTGAGGTTTGGCAATTTGAGTTAGATGATTAGATATAGAGGTCCAAAGAGATTTTGATGGGGGTTCAGACAATGGGTAGCCAAGGAGTTGACAATGGTAACAGTGCTGGCAAGCAATCACAGTTGCAACCGTTAGCGCGACAGAATTCATTGTATAGTCTCACACTAGATGAAGTTCAGAATCATTTAGGAGATTTGGGGAAACCGTTGAGTAGTATGAACCTTGATGAGCTGCTCAAAAGTGTATGGACTATGGAGTTGAATCACATTGTCAATTCGGATGTTGAGAATACGGGTTTAGCTAACCAGTCAGCCTTGCAACGCCAGGCGAGTTTGTCGCTGACAGGCGCTCTTAGCAAAAAGACGGTAGATGAGGTTTGGAGGGATATTCAACAGGCGCAAAGTAGGAGTCATGAGAAAACGGCAGGGGATAAGCAGTTAACATTAGGTGAGATGACCTTAGAGGACTTTTTGGTAAAGGCAGGAGTTGTGGCAGATGGGTCGTCGTCGGAGAATAGGAGTGGTGATGGCGATGGTAATATAGAGCGAAGTGTTGCTCAGCAGTTTCCTCTGCAGGGGCAGTGGGTTCCTTACCAGCAACCACAGTTTCACCATCCGCAGCAAAATATAATGGGTGTTTATATGCCAGGGCAACCGATTTCTCAGCACTTCCCCATGGCAGCCACTGCTGTTATGGATTGTCCGTTTACCGAAAATCAGATGTCATTGCCTTCATCTTTGATGGGATCTCTAGGAGACACACAGTCATCTAGTAGGAAAAGGATCTCCCATGAGGATCCGGTGGACAAGTCGGTTGAAAGGAGGCAAAAGAGGATGATTAAGAATCGGGAATCTGCTGCTCGGTCACGGGCGAGGAAACAAGTAAGTTTACTCATTCCTACTGGGATTTGGATTTCTTTATCCTATCTCGCCGCTTTGTTACTTATCAACTCAGTGCTTTCTGATGGGAAATAATGTGACAGGCCTACACAACTGAGTTGGAGCAGAAAGTTTCGCACTTGGAAGAAGAAAATGCAAGGCTTAGGAGGCAGAAGGTGATTTTACTGATTTCACCTCTTTTACTTTACTTTCAGTCACTTGACTTCATCGATCCTAGTTGCTGAGCAGTGTTGATTTGATACGTGAAATCGCTTTCATTGATGTTGCTGTTGGTTACTGATTTTGTGCATTTGTTACTTACATATGGGAATTGCTTCGCTGTGTAAGATTCTGAAAAGCCTATTATTTTATGTGGATGTGATTCATTGCATCTTTTGATCAATTTGTTTACATTACTCTTTGAGAATGACTAGTGAACCATTTCAGAACCTTCATGTCTATTTTCCTTCCTTGTAACTTGCATTGGTGTTTTCTACCTTCAAATATTGCTGGGAATGTGTAATGAAATTACTTATTAAAAAATGAAAAGATAGGCTTACATGTTTAACTTTCATTGAGTATTGTTTGGCAGCACAAACTAGTGGAAAATCAAAATTAATCACACACTTTCAAGGTAGTTGATTCTGGCAAGGTTTTTCCGACTATGAATATGGGTTAATTGCAAAAAATCATTGTCTGATAATGGTTGTCCAAAATTACCTAAACAATTAAGTGGCATTGTGAGTGATTCTTCCTTATTATAAGCTAAAATTTTCAAGTGTCAAAAGGAACATTTGGTTCTGCATCAGTATTCATCCACTAAAGATTCTCTATTAGACTCCTTATCATATGATAAGTGGCATGAAAATCTATTATCTTTAAACCCAAGTGATTTTCATCATCAGTAGATAGTGAAGTTTCTCCGCAGCATGTGTTATTAGATTGTTCCTTTGTCAACGATGTCATACACTTCGAAAAGCCGGACCTTGTGTTTATATGTAATCGGATCTGAATGTGCAGGGGCTGGAGAAGCTGCTGCTAGAACAAGCGCCTCCTGCAGAGCCGAAGTACCAGCTCCGACGAACCAGTTCATCTCCATTCTGACATCCAAATTATCTATGCTTGGAAGGTCTGTAGATGTCGTGTAGAGTTGCGGGCAGATTCTCGAATCCAAATCCATCAGCTATGGTGCAGCCAGCCACTTAGTTCACAAGAATCTCCATTCCTGAATCCATTGCAGTCTGCTATGGTGCAGCCAGCCACTTAGTTCACAAGAATCTCCTCTCGCGAATGAGGTTTTCCTTTGTACCTACAACTTGAAATAAGTTTCATCTTTCTCTTTCCCTTAGGGTGTGTTCTTTGATCTTTCTAATGTTTCAAATAACCATTACTTTGATTTAATTGACCTTCAAATTTTGCAGTACAAAAGCATTACATTTCTTGATTAGTTTTTTAATTTATCATTATTTTACTTTATTTTGCTTGTTTCGTTGTCTCATTTCCATTAGGTGAATTAGGTAAGAATAAGATTAGATGGGGATGAATCAAACTGAATTCTCTATTTTGGTAAACACTTATTTTCGTGTTCGAATGTTTGTGTTTCTCGGGAAGTAGCAGATTCATGTAAACTACAGTTGTAACAAGGCCCCTCAAAGATGCCATTTCTACGCCCAAACTTGCTCTGTGGTATTTTAACATTATAGAATGATGCAAGAATGGTACATCAACGGAGTGCTAGTATTGCCAAGGACTGTATAATGTTGAGGGTGATCTGGTAATCCTGGGGCTGAGTGTGTCGGAGTCTTTCTTTCTGCTGCTCAAAACACCGTACAACGAGGAACCGTTCGCACAGCAAGGAACGGTTTGAATGTCATCAAGAATGCCACGAGCTGGATGATGTTTAGCAGAAAGAATACCATATGGGTACCTAGAAGTTTCACACAGAGAGGGTTGTGAGCAGTCATGGCAAGAAATGCAACAAAACACTACTGTTTTTATGCATATCAATGGTTGATTAGTGCCAATTTTGATGCCACTCTTATGTTCATTATTCACAATCACCCTACAGTCTTATACTGACATGGTAAATAACTTCATTGGTATTCTGTCAATCTGACAGACAGATGAGGGTTCATTTGGCATAGGTTGCACCGATGTCTCGGGATGGATACTAAGGGCGTGTTTATTTAAGCTAACACAAAAAAGTGTGATGTGTTGATTATTTATAAGGTACCTGGAAGGAAGGAAGCATATTGACGCCTCTCCGACCAAGAAAGCCTGTGAAATAAGAAATTATACATTGTAAGATGATTGTAAAGAATGTGTTTCCAGGATATTGTAGCGTAAATAGAATGAAACAACGGGTCCTTGAGAGGCACATGCGAGTTGATGCACTTACAATGCACCTCCAATGGCTGGACCGATGGCCTTAGCTATAGACATAACCGTCATAGCTACACCGTTGGCAGCTCCTCTTTGGTCCTGGTCCTGTAATCAAGGGTTTTATCAGTTCGTCGATTTGAAGTTAACATTAATGGAAAGATGACAGGAAGGAAGAAAGAGAAGTGAAGGTTACCACAGCCCTGTTTTGCAGAATGAACATGCTTGTGATGATGGATGTCTGAACAAAGTAAAATGTCATGAGTTAGCAATGAGTCTGATAGATATAATTTTGATCAAGCATGAAATCATGATCAAGAATCAAGCTAAAATTCTCATCTGTCTAATGATGTTCTAGTTTATTGATACGAGTTATGATGATTAAATTTTAGTAAATAAATGTGAATCATTGTTATTGCTAAAACAAATTAGGGGATGGATGAAGGAAGACTGAAGACATACGGCCAAAACGTTCTTGACCACAGAAGCACAATTTAGCAGCACTAAAAGAGTCAATCCTGACAGCATCCCTATGAAAGGAAAGATCTGCAACACGGGTATTGACAGAGCCTGCACGGTGGAATTGATCAGCCGAATGCAACAACAGTTAGGTCACGGTGGAATTGATCAGCCGAATGCAACAACAGTTAGGTGTAAGTAGGGTGTCAAATGAACTTACACTACATATTCGGATTGTGATAACGGGACCAAATGCTCTGTCCATGAGTGGATAAGCAAAGAACTGAGATAGTAACATGCCAAAACCTGAAATTTTGACAGAAAGAAAGGAAGATGGTCAAACAGATATTGGCCAGTGCGAGTGAGAACCCACCTTGTTAGGGCTACATAGATCCAAAGAAAAAGGAAGCCTTTCATAATGCTAAACAGTGCTAATTGACAAGCTATTTATTTGAATGTATCATATTTGATATTGTGTTTTCAGGGCCGCCGGAATCAGTTAAAGAATGCAGATAACAGAATTATGTGCCTCTGAAGACGCTAAGCAGGCATGAAACAACAACATCACAGTATACAAATGACATACCGGTGATGGAAAGAATTTCACCAACGTCATTAGTTGAGTAGCTTAGGCCCCCTAAATTACGCGGACTGACAGCCCATAGTGAGAAAATCTGCAAAATAGATGCAAAACTCTTCATGAGAAAAAACCCAGAGTGAACAGTTGAAACTACATGCTAACTGAAATAAACATGACATTGGATCTTCAACCATCTTTGGAAAGTGAAAGAGAGCTGCCTACTTTTTAATAAGGCTACTCATAGAAATGGCTGGAAATGTCAAAAACTGAACTCATATCCTTGTTAGACATATAGTTCTTGTTAAACAGCAAATATATTTGTTGGAAGGCATAAGTCTAGAATCTATCAAGCACATGAAATAGCAAATGACATGTCAAAGAACTCATCTAATTTTTCAGGAACTTAATTTGATGCCTACAGCGAGTTGTAGCTTAGGTAGAAACAGAACACAATGTTTTTTAAAGTACAAAGAAGCACCAATCATGTTACAGCAATGCAGGAAGGATCAAGAATCAGTTTCAATGAGTTAGGAATAAATAACCATAGCCAAATTTGCAAATATAGTTGTTATCAAAAAACAATCAAGACCATCAGACTGAGAATCTAAAATTAAGTACTGGAGGAGGATTTCTAGCCACATAGGCTATAGCAAACTAAGATGTTCTGTCCATGGCACAAAACAAAAAACTTCAAATTGATATTTCCTCAAAGAATAAACAATGGTTTATGTAGATTACCTCTCCGTAAGCCATATCATGAAGTGAATAAATGCAGTACACACCAATAGATGACATCAGTGGCCAATTCCTCCACACGCTTACTTTGGAAGTTGGTGGCACTCCTTCAGATTCTTTTAAACCTTTTTTTTCACCTGACTGACAAGTTGCAGTCTCCAGGGTATCAAATGAATCATCCTGTGATGTTTTGGGATGAGTGTGTAATGATTCCTGCAATAGTACAGATATATCCCAAGGTGCAAGTTTTAGTAAAATTTCCAGTTTCCACCTGAGACATTTAGTCTCAACTCAAGAAGCTTCTATGAAAAGTTGAAAACACGGTAGATTGAGAACTTGACACTTTGAGCAATGGCCGAAAAGATTGAGATGATACATATATACACAATGACCTAGCATGTGGATGATAAGTGGCCAGAACAAAGATGCTAAATTCAATAATTAATAAGGCTTGAAATATGAAAGAGCAATTATGTCTGGGCATTATATACTTGATTGGAGAGTTAAAAACAATAAACGATAATGATCAAAAGACCATGACCTATACATCTGTAATATGGTAAACATCAAAGCGAACAATGGTTTAAAGTTACCTCAAGCCAGAAAGTGGCGAAAGTTACTCCCAAGGCAAAAACTGAAATAATAAGGCATGGCAAGAAATATGGAAATCTGCAGAGTAAATCTCAAGTTCAGTGTTCATACGAGATTGCAATAAACACAAATAGCCAACTTCAAGGAATCAATAAGATGCGAAGGGGGGAGCAAACCGACCTTCCAAACAGTGAATCACTGGAGAATATATTGGGATACTTTTCAGCAGGCTGAATAAATAACAGAAGCAGTAAAAACATTAACAATTTACTAATGTGGGGACAAAATGCAGAAACCAACAAGGGCACACTGAATTGAAGAAGTCTGCACGTTGGCATAAAGTCTATCCCATTACCATAAGCTAGAAGAAATTGTGTTTGTATCTAAACAATTAACTTCTTGTTGAGTAGACCCTTGAACTTGGAAGTCTTATTATTTCATCCAACATAAGAGATCTTTGACTTTGATCATCCTTTAGTCAGAATTATATGCACAAACATACACCCTCGGATATTGTGAACCACCTATTCTGCTGACTTGACGTATCTCACAGTGAAAGCATCCCTTACCACTTCATGTTAAAAGAAGCTATCAATAGTCTAGTGATCCATTTTATTTCCACTAAATTGAAACATGAGACTCCATTTTATTTGGATTTTTTATATATAAAAAAAAGCACTGAAAACTTGAGAATTTTATAGACCACAGACCAGCATTTAATCAGAGACTCAAAAGTGAAAAGCTGATACAATGATAAAATCCTTCTTGACTAATAAATGCCAAAAGGGAGCTCACCTGGGCAAGCAAACCTCCAATAGCAGGCCCGATTATCAACCCGATACTCCAAGCTGTAGAAATCTGAAAAAGTTCAAAGTTTTTCTAGAATATCTTCCCCAGATCCACATCAAAGCATTGTTGAAAAGGAAAAACAAAAACAGATCTTACGGTTGACAAGGCAAGAGCTTGATGTTCTTCTCTGCAAACTTCAGTTGCATATGCCTACGTATGTACAAATTTGAGAAAATAAACAAATTGATCCAACAGAAAGGAAGTTGCTCCATTGATGTTTTGCTATACAAAAGCATACCCTAATTGGTCCAAGATTTCCATTCAGGCTACCCAAAAGAAACCTTGTGATAATGGCCATCCAGAAGTTCACGCTAAGGCCAAACAAAGTATTGAACACAACCCTGAAACCAAGAAAATTAATACAAATGTCATTTTCTTCCCCTCATTCTATCGGGCAATTGGTGGAGAATGGTGAATATTTAAATGCAAAAAGGGAGATTGATTAAATTTGTTAAATCTGTTGAATACTGACACAGTGATAGAGCCTATAATAATTACAGGTTTACGACCATAACGATCAGCCGCTACTCCCCAGAACACTGAAGTCAAGGCCCTGCCAAGCATAAAAGCAGATCCTGCAAGACATAAAGGATTATATAAGGACTAGTATTTAATTTATAGATAACATAAAAATTAGTAAGATCTCATCTACAAGTAGAATGTTGGACACTTGGTAACTCACCCACGTAACCCGCATAGTAACTTGTATCTTCTTCTCGTTTAGCAATATGGAAGTCTCTAATCTGCAAAGACGGGTAAAATTCTTAGGTTAGTAGCAGTGACTGAAGTAGTTCAACCTATTCATTGATAACTCAAATCCAATGGACCTTTTGTAGACTACTTTGTAAGACATATAAGGCAATGGACATCTAGTCAGGTGATTTACAGATTCAAGGAAATGAACCATCTTCATACATCTAAAATCAGTTACAAGCATAAGAAGTATTTCCAAGGAATGCATTCTCAGTTCTCACCATAAAGTACAGGAAAGGGAAGAGCGACGATATGGGAAGAGCTGCAGACGGAAAATACCAAAAGATATCAGCTGTGTACAGAAGCATTACGCTAGACAATTAATGTGACAATTAGAACCAAGTACCTTTAGAAATTAATCAAAGAAAATAACAAGTTAACAACTGAAATTAGCTACTGTGTGTATGTGACAACAAGCATGCTGAATAAGGTCACATTTCACATTATTTACCTTCTTTTTTTAATCTCTTTGCATTCTTTGCTATGCAGGCATAAATGCAAAGTAAAACTAATTAGCTAAGATGATTCTAACAAATAACTGACTAAGCAAGCATCAAAATACAAATATGACATAGCTGAACTGCAAGTTTGTTCTTTACTTGACTGCCATGGACCTATTTGGCACATCACTGTTTAGCTAACTTAATTGAACATCAACCAAGAGTTTTTGACTTCTGAATATGGACATCAAACTTCATAGTCAAATCAGAAAGAGGAGAAACCAGAAAGTATCCATTTGATATATAGCTGCTTCAAATTAATCCACAAGCAAGTAACTTCAACAACCAGAATCTTGAGCTGAAGTTATCAACAGTGTCAAAATTTTAAATCACAACAGGACATTTGAGCCCAAACGCAAAACAATCAAATATGTGGTCCCTGTAGCCCTATTCATCCAGAAAATTATCAAGCCCTTGCTTGGCATTAGTCCTCACTCCTCAAGTATGAACAGTAACACCATTAAAAAATTATAATTATTTTATACACATGGAGAAAGCCAGGAAATAGTCAGAGAGAGAGAGAGAGAGAGATGCTATACAACTGCCAAGCACGATAATCCACACGGAGAATAGAGTTTTAATAGGAAGGGATCGTTCAGTTTCCTTGCGCTTCTCAATTCTACAGCCTGAGCAGTTCTCATAGTAGACCTTCGTCAACAGCGGCTCTTTCGACTCGGCCGCCATTGGAGCAGAGAAAAACAAGCAAAACGGAACCTGAAAAGCGGCGAATTTCGCTCAACTCGGTGAATCTCAGCTGCTTCCGCTGCGCGAAACACGTTTCAACAACCAAATGTGCAGAACCTAGAATCATAACACAGAAAAAAAAAATTCAGACGGAGAAAACGAATTTGAAAGCGAAATTGCAAATGGATCGATAAGCAAGCTGCCATGGTTTAGAGACATAGGTAGGTAGCAGGAAAATTCGAACCGAATTTGAAGATTACCTTTAGAGATGGAGAGATTTTGGGAGCAACTGCGAAGTTTTCGAAAAATTCGAAGCGAAATTCGAAGAGAGAGAGAGAGAGAGAGAGAGAGAGAGAGAGAGGTGTAGAAGGAAAAACGTGGATGGATACGGATGCGCTATAAATAGGCGAGGGGCGAGAGGGAGGATCATCACATGCGTGATCACAAAAGGGTTAGTTTGTTCATTTGTTGGCTTAACTTCATAAAACCACCCTTTATTTCACCACTTATTCACAAAACTACCCGCTATTTTCTAAATTATACATGTCCACCCGTTATTCATGGAAAGCTATCAAGTCACCACCTGTTAGGGCTTTTATTCGAACCGAGCGAGTTAAGTATTGCTTGTTCATATTCATCTCGTTTATAAACAAGTCAAGCTTACATTTGGACCGTACTTGAGCTTAAACATATGCTCATAGTCGGTTCGTTTAGGAAATGACCGAACTCGAGCTAAGTTTTTTTCAAGCATTCAGAACCTTATTTGTTCAGAGCATACTAATTTAAAGGAAATTTTAGAAATTAAAAAAAAATCGAGCTGTTTGAGCTTAAATCGAGCGAGTCAAGCTTTGCACCGAGGTTGAAAATGTGTTCATACTCAACTTGTTTAGAAAATGAATAAGATCGAGAGTCGAGCTTTTATCGAGGTTACTTGACTCATATAACAGCCCTACCACCTGTCCTCAAATCTCGGTTAGCAGACATGAAATTACTGACAAATGACTATATTCCCCTTTAACCCTTTATATAAGCCTTTATTTGAAGGAAACATAACCTAAATTGTGGATACGCCGATACGGGCACATGGGTAAGCTCTTTGATCGACTATTTGTGGATTGAATGAATGGAGATGTGTTGTTCCAGTCTTTAATCCTTGTGATAGATTACATAGGTCTCCTCATGTATAGTGGGCTAAAAGCCCGTTAAGGCCCAATACCTTTGTAACTTATATATATGTTTATCAATGAATGAAAACCCTCAAAAAGGACATTACAATCAATCTCGTGACTGTACATGGTATCACAGCCTAAGATCCAAAAACCCTAATTTCTCTTTCTCTCCTTGTTCTAAACCCTAGCCGCCACCTCCCCCTTGCCGCCACCTTCCCGTCGGCGCCACCCCTTCCCCCTCCTCGGCCACCGCCGACAGCCCTTCTCTCTCTCTCTCTCTCTCTCTCTCTCTCTCTCTCTTGCCCCTCTCTCTCCCGCTTGTCCCAATGGCCACCGATCCACCCACCAAACCGCTCTTCCACTCCGCTCTCACGATCTCCAATATCAAAAATTGCATCCCCATCATCCTTGATCACGAATCCAGTTCCTACACCATGTGGTCTCACCTCTTTAAGACCCATGTCAAAGCTCATTAGGTCCTCCACCATATTGATTCTTCCATCGATCGTCCCGCCTCTGAGGATGACGATCTCTTCACTCAACTCGACACCATTGTCTTTCAATGGATCTTCAACACCATCTCAAAAGATCTTTTGACCACCATCCTCAACCCCAAAGACACCGCCTTGGATGCTTAGAAGAAACTTCAGAATCTCTTTCAAGACAACAAGTCCACCCGTGCTGTCTATCTCGAGCAAGAGTTTTCAAGTTGCAAGCTTTCATCTTTTCCGTCGATATCCGCCTATTGTCAGCACATCAAGACCTTGGCTGATCAACTCGACGTCGTCGACTCCAAACCCAGCGCCACCCGCCTTGTTCTCCAGGTACTCTCGGGTCTCCCTTCTGAATATAACGCTGCTGCTACTCATATCCAGCAGACGGAACCTCTCCCTACATTCGAAAAGACCCGGTCTCAATTGATCCTGGAGGAGACTCGTCTTCAACGTCAGACCACCGACGCCGCCAAGGACAAGACAGCATTGGTATCGTCCAGCGACATCGACGAATGATTTGCCTCGCAGCCCTCCCGCGGCAACAACCAGCAGCAGTAGGGATCGAGAGGTGGCGGGCGCATCAGTTCGATACCCCCCAACCCTCATGGTACCCCAATCCCGACTATCCGCCTTGGATGCCCTTTGGCTACCCCGGCTCGTCGTATCGCCCGCCAGCCCCGTATCCCAACCGTCAGCAGGGCTTGTTGGGTCCTGCTCCTCGTCCCGCCGGGCATCAGGCCTACCCCGTCGTCGTCTGATCCGGCGTACACTCCAACTGATGTTCATCACGCCTTCTCTTAGATGCAGCTGGCACCTCCTGACTCCGCTTGGTACATGGACATTGGCGCTACCTCTCATACGACGAACTCCTCAGGCACTCTCTCTTCTCTTTCTTTTAAGGGTCCTGCTCATTCTATTATCGTCGGCAACGGTGGTCGTCTTGCCACTTCGGGCTTTGGCCACGCCACACTACCAACCCATTACACCTCAACAACGTCCTTGTTGCCCCCAAACTTGTCAAAAACCTTATCTCTATCCGTCGGTTCACCACTGACAATAATGTTTCTCTTGTGTTTGATCCGTTTGGTTTCTCTGTGAAGGATCTTACTACGGGGGTTACTCGACTGAGATGTAATAGCACCGGGGAGCTCTATCATGTGTCTTCTCCCTCACCGTCCAGCCCATCAAGTCCAGTCGCCCTCTCGGCATCATCATCCAGTCTTTGGCATGCGCACCTTGGTCATCCTAGTCCTGCAGTTTTAGATTTACTTCGTTCTAAAAGTCTTGTCCAATGTAATAAAGCGCCTCGCTCTAGTTTATGTTTTTCTTGTCAGTTAGGCAAGCATGCCAGACTTCCTTTTCAGCGGTCTTTAAAGACTACTTTTGCACCTTTTGACATTATTCATAGTGATATTTGGACATCTCCTGTGCCTAGCAAGGAGGGTCATAAGTATTACCTTTTGTTTCTGGATGATTATACACATTTTTTATGGGTTTTCCCTTTGCACTTTAAATCTCAAGTGTTTTCTATCTTTACCAAATTCCATACTTACATCAAAACACAATTTCACACTTCTATCAAGTGTTTTCAATGTGACAATGGTCGCAAATTTGACAACAAAGATTTTCACACTTTATTCAATACCAATGGGATCTCCTATCGCTTGTCCTGCCCCTACACCTCCCAACAAAATGGCAAGGCCGAACGAATCATCCGAACCATTACCAATATGATGCGCTCTCTCCTCTTTCACGCATCCATTCCCCTTCTATATTGACCTTACGCATTAGCCACTACGTGTTACCTCCTAAACATTCTCCCTTCCACCACCCTCCACCATCGCTCACCATTTCAGGCACTGTATTGCACTTTGCCCAGGTATGATCACCTTCGTACCTTTGGGTGCTTGTGCTTTCCCAATCAGTCATCCACCGCACCACACAAGCTTCACCCACGCTCCACCCCTTGTGTCTTTCTTGGCTACCCGTCTGATCATCGCGGTTACCTCTGCCTCGATATCAAGACCCACAAGATCATTCTCTCTCGTCATGTCACCTTTGATGAGTCGCGATTTCCCTTTGCGTCTCATACACCCCTTGTGTCTCCGTCAGAGTCAGAGTCACCTTTCCAACATTTTCTTTTTCCCCAGAGCTCTCCCGGTGCTCCTGCGTCTCCCCCTCCCCACCACCACCACCACCCCCCACCAGACCACACACCCGTAGTGTCTCCGGTGTCTTCTGACCCCGTCAGATCGTCTCCATGACGACCGCCCATCACCCCGCCGCTCAACACCATGCCTACACCCCTCCGTCAGATCGCCATGTTGTGATGCTGCGCCCGCAGCCAATCAATGTAACCACCCCCACCCTACGTCCCACACACTGGCGGCGCCCACAGCATGCCTTGCGGTGCCCGCATCCAATCAACAAAGCTCCGCCCCCCTTGCCCCCGTCCCTCCCGACTCCCAATCAACCTCTTCCTCCACCTCGACCTCCCTATCCCCCATCCCCACCTCCCACAAAACAGCCCTCCTCGACCCGAATTGGCAGGCGGCTATGCTCGACGAATACAGGGCCCTTACAAAGAATGGTACTTAGGTTCTTGTCCCTCGCCCTCCAGCGGCGAACGCCGTTCGCTGTATGTGGCTCTTCCGTCACAAGTTCCGTTCTGATGGGACGTTGGAGCGCTACAAAGCACATCTTGTGGTCAACGGTCGTTCTGAGCAGGTAGGTATTGATTGTGATGAGGCCTTCAGCCCCGTGGTCAAGCCTGCCACTATCCGAGTGGTGTTGAGCTTAGCTCTGTCGCGCAACTGGGCCATTCATCAGCTGGATGTCAAGAACGCTTTTCTGCATGGTCACCTGAATGGGACAGTCTACATGTTTCAGCCATCGGGGTTTGCTGATGCTGATCGTCCCAAGCATGTATGTCTCCTGAAGCGCTCTTTGTATGGTCTGAAACAGGCTCCGCGAGCTTGGTTCTAGCGCTTTGCTTCTCATCTGCTCTGCTTGGGTTTCATTGGCAGTCGCTCGGATTCGTCCATGTTCATCTATCGCAAAGGCTCCGACATGGCATTTCTGTTATTGTATGTCGACAGCATCATTCTCACCGCCTCTTCTGATGCTCTTCGGACGTCGATTATTTCACAGCTGAGTGCTGAGTTCGCCATGTCAGATTTGGGTCAGTTGTCTTACTTCTTGGGAGTTGCTGTTCAACGGCATGCGTCTGGGCTATTTCTCTCACAGAGTAAGTATGCTGCTGAGATTGTTGCTCGGGCTAAGATGAGTAACTGCAATCCTGTCGCCACCCCTGTCGATACATCAAACAAGCTCAGCGCTTATTCTGGTCCTTTGGTTGATGATCCGACATTGTACAGGAGCCTTGCTGGTGCTCTTCAGTATCTCATCTTCACCAGACCTGATATCAGTTACGCCGTTCAGCAGATCTGCTTGTTCATGCATGCACCCAGGGAACCCCACTTTCATGCCTTAAAGCGGATCATTCGGTACATCAGCGGCACACTCGAGCTAGGCATCACGATCACTCCTTCCTCTAAGTTTGACCTTGTTGCTTACACTGATGCGGATTGGGTTAACATCAACTATTTTGTTACAGGAAAGTACTAGGTTAAAAAAAATACTTGATTAATTAATGCCACTAATTTTACATTTTTAATCTATATCTATATGACCATATCAATACTAAATTCAATGCATAATATCCTATATATAAGTGGTGTTATGTGGGTGAATCTAAGAAAATTTTCTCTCGTAAAAAAATATTAAAATAATTGATATCAATTTATAACTATTTTAGAATATTTTTTGTCACTATTATATTTTTCGAATAAAAAATTAATTGCATAACAAAAAAAAAATTAATTTTTTAAGATTAAGGTTATCTATTAATAGAAAAAGTTATGGTTCAATATTTTTTTAACAAAATAATAAAAATATTTAAAAATAAAAATTGTTTTAAAATAATAAAAATAATCATTTTGATAAAAAAAAGTCTTTACTTATTACTTAGTTTGTTAAAAAAAACTAATATTTTTTTTGAAAAAAACTATTTTTTTAAAGTAAATTGTAATTCAAATTTTGTACGTTAACGTACAGAACGAGACAGGAGTCGGGAGATGCAGTAATTTGTAGGTATATACGTAGTATGGTAGAACAGGGCCACGTGCATTAGTTATATGCGTACAGGGTATAGCCGTATAGGTGTGATTGGTTAAGTGTCGTATAGTGAGGTAGATCGGCTTTAAATCTTGATCCAATCGAGTAGGTGGATTCCTTCAATCGAAACAGATAAAACAGGATACGGCTCTAAGTCTCTCCACATATATATAGATATATGGTTACCTATCGACTGGGGAGAAAATAACATACATAATTATATATCTATGTTCATGTTCGAGCTTATCGATCGATAGTGTACAATCAAAATCATCACTTTTTTTTTCATTATTATATTTAAGTCTATTGGGATTCGTATGTATGTATTAAATATATAAGTTTGAATGAAATTTTATCATAAAATCAATTAATTATAGGAGAAATTTATCGCCTTTTATATATTAGGCTTGTTTTAGTTTATTTCGATGTGAGACTCATTTGATCTCTTTATATCTCAACACGCTTCCGAACAACTAAGATTGTTTTCTTTAGTTTATATTTGGACAACGGATCTAGCATTTGATTCTCTTTTTAGCTATAGCTCATTATCGATAATTGGGTTAAGTGTTTGGTTAAACCAGTCTGATACTATGCCAAAGTCCGCTAGGACTTATAATCGAGATGTCGTGTGCACGGGCACACTTATGCTAGCTAGTAGTCTAGCAATGAGTGTGGTGAGTTTCTATTTTGAAACCAATTAGTAGTAGGACGGGTAACTTGTTGACTTTTACATTTGTTTTAGTTCATATTATCGACGTAAAACTTTTTTCGATATCTTCCCATCTCAACACCAGCTTAATTTTTGACTCAAAAATAAAACTGTGTGAAAAAAGCAAGAGTATATATGTAATAATTACATATCAATAAATAATTGTATAGTTTTTAATATATATATACACACACACGTTCTATATATATATAATTATATTATTATATACGAATAATTTTATTGTAGCATAGGAATACTTATATATTTCCGTGTTGACATATCATCTAATGATCTTATATATGAAATGCTCTCTTTTGAGAGTGTCTTGGTGCCGTCGCCGCTTACCAGCTTCAACTCTCCCCTTGCCTACCAGTTTCATGGCCAACCTCCACCGGCGCCAGCACTCGTTGGCCCCTTGGTCCTCCGTCTCCATCGTCGTCTATATCCAGTTCGCGCCCAGCAGCATCTTCGACAGTGGGTGGTTGCTTCATTCTCCTCCTTATGCCGCCGCTTTGGCCTTCTCCGTCGTTGCCTCCAACCGAGCCTTGTATCCGAAGCCAATCATCTTGGCCCCTATCGCCAACCGTCGTTAGCCTCAGCTCCTTGCCTTGCGGATCTCCGACGATCCTTTTTCTACTCCGCCCTTGGTTTCCGGCCAGTCTTCAATGGGTCTCCCTCGGCTTGGTCCTCCAGCCACGCAGCCGCCTCTTGGTGGCTTAAGTGTCCTGCATCTTCTTCTTCGCTGCTCTCTTTTGCCTTTCCGTCCTGGTCTATTTTGTTGCTTTTGATTTTTGTAGCTCGGGTCCTCTTTTTCTCCTTGTGTTCTGCTTGCCTCACTTGTTCTGGTTATTTTCCCATCGTCGATCCGTTGTTGGTGGTGTCTGCCCTCTCGTAGTCGTACTCGCTTGGTCGTTGTTTTCACAGCTTCGAGAGTTTTCCTGTTGGGTATGGTGCATTTGTTCTTCTTTATGTTTTGATTTAGAGATGTATCGGTGGCAGGTTGGTTTTAATTTCTAGTGTTGGTTGAGGTGGAGTGGGTCTGGGGATGGAAGGGTGTAGTTTTGGGGCGGTTTGGTGGGTGGGTTGTGGCTTTTGTTAGCGATGTTGGTAACTACCTCGGTTAATTCTGGATATATGATTCGCGGTTGGCCAAGACTCGGACTTTCATTGATTTGATTAAGCTCATTGCCTTATGTGTTTCACACGTTTCGGTGTTGTTGCTGCTCTGCTGGTCAACCCTTGCTCGTTGAAGTTTGAGAGTTTCTGCCTCTTGTGCTGGCTTCTCATCTTTTTTATTTTTGGTTGTTTGTTTTGCTTTGTTTTTCTGTTCAGATTCCGGTTGTATCCAGATTTTATTTGTATTTTTCCCTTTCTGTTATTTGCTTCGGCTGGTTGTTTGTCTCTTATTGTACATGATGGTTAGTCCATCTATCGATTTGTCCGGTCTCTCATTTTCTCTAAGCTTGCCTGGAGAAGGAGAAACAAATTCCTATTTTGCTTCAAAAAAAAATAAAAAATCTTATACTATATGGATAAGGATTCATTTGCTACGATGAGTGTTGTAACGGATTTTTATTGTGTTGGTAATTGGAGATTTAAAGATATATTAATTAATTTGCTTTCATGTGATTTTTTCTTACTGATTTATTATAAGGTGACATTTTAGTTTTAAATTATAATTGATATTTTAACACTTTTCTGTTATAAAATCAAACAAACAAACATTGCGAGAGGTCGAAACAATGTATATTGTTTTCTTGTGGAGTTATTGACTTATTGTTGCTTAAAAGATACGGAGTAAATGGGGAAAAAACAGAGGAGGGAGCCACAATGAAGCTGTCACGAAATTATGGTCCTTTTTTTTTGTTTCCTATTGTTATTTGTTTCTTTTATTCTTTAGTAACTTTCATAACACAATCATTAAAATATACTAAGATTTTACATAAAACTACCCATAAATTAAAATATTAAGAAAAACTATCAACAAATTTATTTCTTTCAAAGAATTCTACATTACTCTTTTTTATGTTAAAAAAATATTTAAAATATTAATTTATCACTCTATTTATAAATACTTTAAGTAAATACAATTAATATTAAACTTTAGTTTTTGTTATTTTCTTGGTATGTTACACATGAAAATGATTTTTTTTAACCAGGATAAAAATTAGGAAAGTCGACGACGGGCCGACTATGTTCCTAGAAGGTCACAACGGACGAGAACCCGCAGTTCTGAGCCGGACTCCATTCTATCATCGACAGGGCTATCCTAGGTCAAACGTGCAATCCTACCAGCCACGGTCTTCACAAGGAAGGCATGTAATCACATGAAACTCAACAATTGAAAAACGTACGAGATGTCCACCAACTCTAAACCACAACTCATTCTCTTTTTGTGTTTGTACTTGACGGAGCACCATTTGATGCATAAGCTGAAAATTGGTAACCATTTTGGTGCCTTGCGTCAGCACCCATCCAAGGCAACTTTTTTCGAGAGTATTGTAGTGAGAAGGATACAAATGCTCCTTGATCAGATTACAGACAGAAGGATATGAATATATGTTGGATCTACAACGAAATCGCTCAGAAACAGGAATGCAATATTCCAAACCCTGATCAATAACAGACAATTAAGCACAAAAACAACCATCGGATTAAGAAAAAACTACAACTTGCTCATCAAAAAAAAATTCCAAATGGAAAACTAAAATAACTTACATCAGAACCAGGATAAGAGGTGAATGAATCAGAAGATTGAGCTCCTGCAAGAAACAAGATGCAGAACAATGTAAATATACATTAACAGAATCTGTGATGACACAAACAACCATAAACAATAACAATAAAATGTCACAAAGACATAGTAAAATAACATAAACATCACAAACACAACACAAAATACCAAATCCAAAGACAGACATTGTTGGAACTACAATAAACTAACACAATAATATATAAAAACAGACAGTGTCAGCCCCCATACACATGAACATAGCAGCAGATAAGTACACTATCATCAACACAAACAATCCAAAGCATGGAAAACAGATTGACATACACGAAGAACACTAAAAAGGCACTTACAAAGTGTCACACCACAAAATTGACGAAAAGAAACAGTTAAAATCAACGCATTTACATATGCAACTTGCATAAACTACGGAAACTACTAAAAAACGCACATAAGTATGCATATCAAGCATGGATTTAACCATAGATTGTCAATATTATAATGCAAAAACAATAAAATCAACATAAACATACTTAATCCAAAACCCTAGCACGACAAATTCGCAAAAATCCCCCAAGTTTATACTTGAGCTGCTGGATGACGACATTGAAGCAAACGACGAAAACTCCGAACTTTAGCGAAGCAAGGAAGAACAATCGACCGAATCAAGCCGGAAAACGTACCAAGCCGGAAAACGAACGACGAACCAAGCCGGAAAACGCAAGACGAAAAACTTCGAGCAAAGAGAGAGTTCGAAAGAGGAAGAAATCGGATTTCTCAGAAACAGGAAAAACTGTCCGTACAAAGCGAAAATAGGTATATATAGTGGCAATTTTGCTAAATTGTCCAAATAAGCAACTATTTTGCAAAAACGTCCAAAATAAAGTGCATATTTTGCAAATTTGTTCGAATCAAAATGCGTAGATTAATTAAGCAGAGAACAAATGAAGACATGACACGTGTCACACGTACATTGGTAGTCCTAAATGGAGAGCCAAAGGAACTAGGACTCAACTTGAGTTTGATGTACTACATTAATGATCAAACGACAAGATTAATAAACAGACATCATCTTTTATTCTCTGGCCTCCCTCTAATCTTGTTCATTTCTTTACTCAATTTATAGCACAGCCATATTTATTTTATATATTGTTCGAAATAAATACAAACTATTTTAAATAGAAAACTGACAAATTCTACACGTAGGATATGACAAAGTAAAGTTACATACGTAATGTGTTATCAATTTAAAATGGATCTATGTGCATATATCATCAAGATCTGTCAATTTAATAACCAAACAATGAGTATGTCGATCTAAATACCTACAAACCATAAAGTTGAAATTTTGATCTTTCGGGCCCCTTGCATCAAATTAACAATTGAATTCTATGTTGCAAAATAATAAGTATTGGAATATTTATATATTTTTGCAAAGCTAGTTTTCGATTAGATTATCTAGGCGATTTCACGCGTGAATAGAAATGTATGCTCCTTTTTTTTTTTTTTAAATCACGATATTTTTGTTTGTTTATAAGTAGGTATTTAAATCATTGTAATAGGGGAGGGGATATACAAACTCAAGATCAATAGCTTACTACATGTTATCTTTACTAAGTTATTAAGGGTGACCAATAACAATATTCCTAACCTATGTCAAAACCCCTCAAAACCCCAAATATTAAAACTGTTTTCTTAAAATTACAATGGATAAATATCATAATGAGAACTGACACAGTGTTGAGACATCGTGTTAGTCTATTGACTCTCTCATATTCTCGCCATTCGCAGTCATTATTTGGTTTTCCTCGACTTCCACCCCGACAGTCAGATTTGCTGGGATCATTTGAGTTTGTGTCGTTCTTCTTTTGGTTGTTGGTTTGTTGATTGTGTTACCAGTTGTTTCAAGACGATTACTCCGTCAACCTTTTCCTTTCAGCCTCTTGATTTACCAAACAATGATGGTGTCTAGTATTTTGAATTATTTATTTATTTATTGTTTTTTTTATACAAGTAAGAGTTCGATATACCAAACAAACCATATTCTCAATTGAAATTATTAACCTTTTTATTAGGTATTTCTAAAGTTCGAGATACATGTAGTGTTTGTGGATTTCGAAGATCTCTCATGTATCTAGGTGGGGGAACGTAGTTGGTCCACACTTCCCCAGGAGACGTACTTTCTTAAATTTCTGCTCCAGTCTCTCAAGCGGAATGACACCGTAGAAGCTTATTGGTTTCCCCATGAACTCGTTATTCCCAGTTTCATCCCAAAGTCTCCTGTGTTGGGCTTTTCTTTGCTTTGTTCTATTTGAACTTGAATATTTATGTATTAACTTGTTAGTTTTATGACGGTTTGCTCGTCTGTCGTTTATTACGACCTCTTAATTTACTTCACATAGGTGTGTTGATTATTTCGAATCTTTACCTTGTTAAAAAAGAAATTATGTATTTCCAAAAAAAAAAAAAAGGGTATCCCTTAATGGGCCAGGTCGGCCATTTGACAATTGACATCATGTTATATGGGCCGCACCTGAAGGATACCAGAATCACGCGGACGGAATAAAACGGGCGGCGGATTCCGGGTGACCCGACCCGAATATCACCTAACTAGTACTACCACTAGCAAGTATTGTAAACAGGAGTCCCAGCCACCGCCCTCCCGCCGGAAAACCCCCTCCCGGTCCCTCCGGCCACCGCATCTCTGGTAAACGGAAATCTTGAACTCTTTTTTAGTGCCTTTAAATTTATCTCTTCTTTATTGTTCAATTTGTGCTGATTCAGTGTTCAATCAATGCTCTTGAAATCAGCAATCCCTAAACCCCCAAATTCAGTCTACAAAGTATCGCCCTTTGCTGGATTTCTCAAAGACAACCAATCTGCATAACATCAGTGATTAAATGAAACAACAATATCAGGAAATCAAGTAGGCCCTGTCATAATCTTTAGCGTTGAGCGAAAACTGATACACATAAATCACAAGCTGTTATGAACAAAACTAAGTTGGCATCTGTTCATGCTTTCAATGTGAGAATCTTTGGTCTCGTCACATCTCGACATCAAGATTAACAGTAGACCAACAAATCCAGGTTGTATAATTCATCATTGGCATATTGATGATACTATATATATATGATTATATGAACAAACTTGAGTTCTAGCTATAAGAGATGCTAAACCATGCTAAAGATATCGTCTTCTGCTTCCTTCTTACTACGGGTCTTATATCTCGAGAAGTCGCTATCCCTAGTGAGAAGAGGAGCAACATCACGCTCACTGGTGACAGTCTTTGGCTTCACAGGGACTTCCTCAGGAGGGCTAAACCGGCGGAGCATCTGCAGCACCTCCTTCATGGAGGGTCGCGAAGTTGGCAAGGTGCTTGTGCACATGAGCCCCAGTTTGAACACGCTCGCCATTGCTTCTAGGTGGCAGTGCTGCTTGATCTCCTCATCGAGGGCTTCTCCAATCGGCTTCTCTTCCTTGTAATGCTTCCATGAGCTCTCTGCTAGGTTGAGGCACCCGTCTCCATTCGGCTCCTTCCCTGTCGCCAGCTCCAGGAGCACTACTCCGAAGCTGTACACGTCTATTTTTTCGTTCACCTTGTTCGTGTAACGACACTCTGCATAAAGATAACTGCATTAGCTAACCTGCATTGTATACAAGACTTGAAAACACATGGAGAGGTTATTTTTTCGGTTTTACCAGGAGCCATGTATCCAAAAGATCCTGCGACATCAGGTGAAGTAGGAAGCTCTCCTTGCTTCTTGATCATCTTTGCAAGACCGAAATCTGAAATCTTGGCATTGAAATCGGAATCAAGCAGGATGTTACTCGACTTAACATCCCGGTGAATGATAGGCGGAGAGCAATCATAGTGAAGATAGCACAGTCCTTGTGCTGCATCAATTGCGATTTTCAATCTTTTAGGCCAATCTAGAACACTAACAGATTCTCCTGTGCTATCTGAGTCGGAACCCCTCCTTCGGCTTAGCCACCTATCGAGGCTATGATTAGCCAAATACTCGTAAACAAGAAGCTTAGTATCGTCACTGCAAACACAGCACAACAGCTTGACAATGTTAGAGTGCCTGATGGTTCCAAGGATCTGAACCTCAGCCAGGAACTGAGAGTTATCAAGTGTTTGATTGCTCCAAATCTTCTTCACAGCGACTTGTTTACCCGAGCGGGCAATAGAGACCCGGTATACCTTCCCGGCTCCACCGGATCCTATCACATTGTGCTCAGACAAGCTTGACACAATGTTATCTTCCGTGAATTCGAGCTTCTGGAAAGATGTCAGCTTCCACGATGTCAGCTTGCAGTTGCGCTTCCTTTGCCTCAGTTCGCTGATAGCGAACAAGGTAAAGTATAAGCCAGCCAATAGAATGACCACTGCAAGAACCAGGATTATGGCTAGGTACTTGTTTGAGATGTGCTTGGAATTGGAAGAGGGTTTCGCGGAGATTGAGCACTTGGGCAGCGATAACATTCGGGATCCATCAGATGTGCACAAGTTGGTGTTGTTCAAGAAGCTGTTCGAAAAGGCCTGGTTATCGTACTCAGACGGGATCTCCCCCGTTAGCTCGTTGCTAGACAGGTTAAGGAATGAGAGCGTCAGCTTGTTCAACTCGGATGGGATTTCGCCCGAGAGATCATTGCTTGAAAGGTCAAGGTAACTGAGCCTCCTCGGCACGGTGCCAAGGACACCAGGAATCGAACCTGACAGGCTATTCCCTGCTAGATTAAGAGTGGTAAGGCTCGCCCATGAGTTGATCTTCACAGGTAGTGAACCCGAGAGCTGATTCCCTTCGAGGGAGAGGACGGTGAGATTTGAGAGGCTTGTCAATCCCAATGGAACAGTGCCTGATAACATGTTATTCCCCGCCTTGAAAACCCGAATGTTGGTCCAATTGGCGATCCCATCTGGGATGTTTCCGGTGAAATTGTTGCTGTTGAGCTCAAGACGGGTCAGATTCCATGGTATCTGATCAGGAAGCTGCCCCGTGAAGCCATTGAAGCTCAACATCACGAGCTCAAGATGGGGTAAAGTCCAAATCCCGTGAGGAAACTCACCCGAAAAGCTATTGTTGTAGAGCATTAGATTGCGAAGGGTCTGACAATTCTCCAGCGATTTCGGTATCTCCCCACTCAAATTGTTCGAAAACGCTGTCACACCTGCAAAACGGCAAAGCCAGAAGATCCATATTGATCACCGATCAATCTCAATTGAATTATGAAAAACCAGAGATTATCTTATAGCAGTTAGTACCTACGAAGGCTCCATTGGAGCAGAGGCTACTCGGTAGAGGACCCGAAAACTGGTTGCGATCGATCTCCAATTGCTGGAGCGGGGAGTGAAGGCCGAGCTCCGAAGGCAGAGGACCGGACAGATTGTTGTAGAACACTCTCAAAATCTCCAACTCCGGGAGGAGGCCGATACTCGACGGTAACGCCCCATCCAACCGATTTTGGAACAGCTTCAAGAGCTTGAGCCTTTTCAACTTGCCGAAATCATCTGGAATCGAACCGGTCAGATTGTTCTGGGACAGATCAATCTCAATCAGATTCAGAGATTGAACCGAGCTGGGAATCCCGCCGGATAGATTGTTCTTGAAAAGGTAAATGTAGCTCAAATTGGTGAGCTGAAACAGCCCAGTCGGAATCCCACCCGCAATCCGATTATCAGACAAATCCAGATGCTGGAGGCTCTGGAGCCCACCGTAACTCGGTGGAATCGCGCCCACCAGATTGCAGGTGGCCATGTAAAGGAATTTCAAGCTCTTCAGTTTCCCCCATTCAGGAGGCAAAGCCATGGGAGAGAAGGGATTTAAGACCAGTACCAAATCCTCGAGCTTCGAGAGATTCCCGATTTGAGGCGGGAGCGTGCCATTCAGCAAATTGTTGGACAAATTAAGAGATCGAAGCTCCGCTAGGGCGCCGACGGAGGCGGGGACGTCGCCTGAGAAGTTGTTGTCGGAGAGATCAAGATTGAGGAGAGAGGCGGGGGAGAGCTTGTGAAGGTCGCCGGGGATGGGGCCGACGAATAAGTTGCCGGAGAGGTTGAGGTAGGAGAGGGAATTGCATCTGTAGAGAGCGGTGGGGAATCCGCCGGGGATGTAGTTCCAAGAGAGGTCCAAAACGGCGAGGCTTTTGAGGTCGCAGATGGAGGCGGGGATCGGGGCGGTGATACTGGCGTTGGAGAGGCTGACTCCGGTAACGGAGGAAGAGGAAGAGCAGGTGATACCGAACCAGGTACAGGGGGAGGCGGCGGTGGAATTCCAAGAGGAGAGAGAGGGAGGGTTCCCCCATTGCTGCATGATGGAGAGGAGAGTGGAACGCTGCTGAGATTCGAGTGATTGGGAATTCACAGAGACAGTGAGGAGGAAGACGAGGAGGATGAGGATGCGGGCAGCCATTGCGGCAATAGTATGAATGCAGGGGAGAGGGCGAGGAGAGGAAAAAACTGTGATTTGAATTTTGAATGCTTAATTGTTTGTTTTTGGAGGGTTGATTGGCTTCGTGGAAAGTTCAAACCATCTAGTAAGTAGTAATGGCGGGCGGTGATTCTTTTTCCCTTGGGCTGTACGAACCATTTACCAAATGCGCGGGGTGACCAGATTGCACGTACCCCGTCTTTGACTTTGACCAAATTGCTTCCAACTTTAACTATTGACCAGATTGCGTACCAAAACCGGATTATTTTTTTTCAATTCTAATTAAATACTACTGATATTTCATTTCATATGTACGAGTAGTTTTTAGATTTTTACAAAAATAAATTAAACTTATATAGTATAAGGACACAAGGTTAATATGCATATGTGTCCTCTGTATTTTCATATGTATATCTCGTTCGTAAAATATATAGGACACATATACATAGGAACCTTATATATATGTTTAGTTTTTTTATCTACTGTTTAAAAATGTAAACATTATAGTATAAAATACAGAGTATTAGTTTTTAATTGAATTTTTAAAAATAATATCATATTCATCATGAATTTACTTTAAATTTATAAAATAATTTAATATTTTACAGTGTTTTTAACTTTTTTTTTTAAAAGTGCATTAAAACATAAAACGCCTTGTAAATGTAATCACTAATTTTTTATTTTTTTTTTAGTTTGGTTCATGGTTTTTTAGGGTTATTTCTCTCGTATTGCTTTGAGTGATTAGTTCATTGTTTGTGGGTTATTATACTATGAGGTTTATCTATCTGTCGCTCCATGCGTCCTCTCAATTTATCAGATTTTTCTAGTATTTTGAATAATAAAGGAGTGATGTATTTTGTTAAGGAATGATGTGATGTGTTTACTACCAAGAGCATTCACACCGGGGAGCAAAACCACTCCATTTGCTTGAGCATTTGGTGGGGTCCTATTCATTTGTTCAAGCAAAATCATTTCGGAGCTAGCACCAATTTTGAATTGTTTAAGCAATCAAACATTTACATTTACTCCACCAATTACTTGAGCAAAATTTACTCTGTCGCTTACTTGAGCAAGTAGTAATTATCTTGTCCTTCTTTTTTGCTTTTTGTTTTGTTTTTATTTATATAAATGGGTTTTAGACTTGTCATTTGCTTGAGCAAGGGGTGTGTGTAAATTTGTTTTACTTGAGCAAAAATTGCTTGAAGCATTATTTGTTTTTTGGACCCAACATTTGCTTGAGCAAACATAATTTATGGGTGCGGATTATCTGAGAAACCCTTAAAAACTCAAGAAAGAGAAAAAGATGAGAGACATGTGTGAGAGGGTAGGAAAGAGAAAGGGATGACTTTGGGATAGGTGGTGGAACTATTTATCATTTTATATTATTTAGTTTATAATAAAATGGGTTATAGGGATGTAGGTAGACCTGTCAAACGGGTCATTCGGGTCCGGTCACTTCGGGTTTCGGGTAAAATGGGTTCCGGGTATTTCCGGGTTTCGGGTCGATTTCGAGTTTGTCAATTTTTTCTTTTTTAAAAAAAAAAAATCATGATTTGATAATTTTGTGATAAATTTTAATTATATATAAAAAAATTAATTATATATAATTATAAATCAACTGGGTCAATCGGGTAAATCGGGTCAAAATTACCGGGTCAATCGGGTCACCGGGTCGAAACCCAGATTACCCGGAAAATTTCCGATTTTTCGAGTTCGGGTCGAAAAAAAAATTCGGGTCAAAATTTCCGGGTTCGGGCCGGGAATTTTTCGGGTTGTTCGGGTCGGGTCACCGGGTCGGGTTGTGTTTTGACAGGTCTAGATATAGGTAAAAAAAAAATAAGATGGATTTATTAAGAAGAGAGAAAAATAAAAAGGAGACTTAAGAAACAGAATTTGTTTCCATGATGGATTCAAGATATCTAGAAATGGTGATCATATTTCATTCCTCTTTTTTGCCGACGACACAATGATATTTGTCAAAGCGACATCGGAAGCATGCGTGACAGTGAACGAAAACACCTGGGTTACCAGTGGGATCACAAATGAACGAAAACAACAACTTCATAATTGCTTGCAAATTTCAAATCAAGCATCTCTAGAAAAATACCTGGGTTGCCCTATCATTAATGACAGAGTAACTAAGGAGACATTTGGTGAGATTTTAAGGAAAACAAAGAACCAATTAACAAAATGGAGAGCAAATGAACTATCCCAGCAAGGAAGAGCGATTATAGTCAAAGCGAATTTAGCTGCCAAACTGAATTATTTGATGCAAAATTTCATGCTTCCTACAGGCATACATTCGGAGCTTGACCAAATTAATAGATGTTTCTTCTGGAATAAGGACTCAACGTACAAACCTTTAATTGGTTGAGACAAAGTGTGCAGACCAAAAAATGAAGACAGACTTGGCATTAACAAAACAAAAGATACGAACAAGGCCCTTCAAATGAAATTATTATGGAAAATTCGAGCTGAGCCTCAGAATGGATGGTTGAAAATTGTTAAAGAAAAATATCTTAAAGATGACAACATTTGGGATTACAAAAAGAAGAAAAACACTTCATGGCAATGGACCAAATTAATGAAATTAAAGGACGAATTTTGCCAAGGGCTGATATGGCAAATTGGAAACGGGAAAACGATTAGATTTTGGAAGGACAAATGGCTATGTAATGAGAATTGCCTTCAAGAAATTAGACTGCAAGACCAAATAGAAGAATATGAAACAATTGACCAGTTTATAAAGCCAGATAAAACTTGGAATGAAGAAAGATTGAAATAAAACCTCCCGAGAAATGTTGTAGACGAGATCCTAAGAATTCATATCCCTAGAACAGAGATTGAAGATATATTATATTGGAAAGCTAGCAGAAACGGTTGGTTTTCCACGGCTAGCGCTTTGGACCATATCACTAAAGCAAGAAGAGCTAGCTATGACCCATTAGAGTGGATATGGAAGATTGATTGTCCGCCGAAAATTAAAACCTTTCTTTGGAAAAATATCCTTAATGGAACCCTAATGAAAATCAGACTTAGGAACAAAGGAATTGATGTCCCTCAGGGTTGTCCCCTCTACAACCATTGCGAAGAAGACGCAACCCACTTATTCACGGCATGCCCGACATCTCTGACACTAATTGGAAGAATGGACAAGCATATTGAAAGAATAATACAAAACACTGACAAAAATAACAAGACCTACAAGATGATAAGTATTGAAATCTTTTCCCAGCTATCAACTACTCAAAAATCGATACTAGCGTTCTCCTTATGGGGGATTTGGTCTATGCGAAACAAAATTGTGTTCGAAAATCATGATGTCAGAAATATGGAACAACGAATAACAACAATTACACAATATAGGCTATCTTGGAAAAAAGCTCTTGAATATGATCTAGCGAACGATGAGGCTACAACTATACATCACAAACCTCAAAATAGATCGAGACGCCAGAAAAAAGTTAAATGGAAGAAACCGCCCGAGAGATTCATGAAGCTAAATTTTGATGGAGCCAAGGTCGCGTCTGGCCAAGCTGCTGCTGGGTTTGTTATCCGCGATTGCCGTGGCAGAGTGGTGTCCTGTGGTGCGCATGGACTTGGGAGCTCTTCCTCAATACAAGCTGAGTGTCTTGGTCTTCATGCCGGCCTTCTCTCTGCCGTTAGAATGAGTTTCTCACGCCTCGTGGTGAAAGGAGATTGTCTCACCGTTGTCAACGCCCTACGTGGGATCGGTACTTGCCCGTGGCCTATTGAGATGGTGATTACAGATGTTCTCGGCCTCTGCAATTCTTTTGACGCCATCGACTTCTCCCACACTTTACGGGAAGGCAATCAGGTCGCCGACAGATTGGCGCACGCTGGTTTGACCTCCTCTTTCTCCGTTGAGCGGTGTCCAACTGAGATTAAGGATTTAGTCCGTAAGAACGCCATTGGACAGTGGTCCAACCGAGGTTGACCACCCCAAACCTTCGCCTTGTACCAAAAAAAAAAAAAATTGTTTCCATGAATACGGATTCTCTAAAATTACTACTGTATCAAGCCTAACTTCTAATGACTTTTGGATTGGAAAAATCGTAACCGCATTAGACACGAGAGAGACTTGTTCCAATAGAATTCTGTATTTTTTTTTGTGTGTTTTTGGTCAAATTTTTTTTTTAAATATTATAAATTTTTAATGACTATAATTTTTAATAACCTAATTATTGAGACTAATATTTTTACAATATTATAAAAAAATATAACGAGTAGATATTATACTAATAATTAATGTGTATATATACTGAAAATAACAAATATATAATTATTACAATATTTTATATATTAATTAGATAATAAAATCCATGTATATAAATATTATTATTATATCATTTAGTATAATGTTGGTAGTTGAATAAAAAAAAAAAGAAATTCTAATGAGTTTAAGATATGTGATTGAAAATATATTAGGTTGTTAAAACTTAAAAGGATGAAAAAAGAGTTGACCTAATTTACGTGTTTGTGTTATGTATTTACGTGTTATCTCCTCATTACAATTTTCTTCCTCCTTAGCTCTTATATGGTTTTGTTGGTTCCTCTATGTCTTTTCGCCCTCTCATCTACTAGTTTGAGGTAAGAGTAAATACATTTTTACTTCAAGACCTTGTTTTATTGTGGGACTATAGTAAGCATGCCCGTGCGATGCACGGAACATGTTTTAGTTAAGTTGTTTGTCCACTCTCAGGGGTAGTGCCACACACCAGACAGAGAGTTAATCACTGTAAGGCTATCACCTTCAAAAGTAACCCGTTGGTAGCTCAAGTCTCTGACAGTAATTAGGTCGGAGTGGAGCGCAAGGGCTACAACTAGCAAATGTTTTAGTAGGTATAACTAACTCGTCAAATGTAATTTGATTTACATGTTACTTATTTTTTAATTAATATTGTATTAAAGATAATCAAAATTCATGTAACAAATTCAAAATAAATAAACGATAAAAGACACCAAAATACAAAGAGCAAAATAACTTTAATATCCGAATATTTTATATATATAATGATATATAATGACCTGCAAATATCCTCAAATGGTGAATACATTATTTTATTTCATTTTGCCTAGACTGAATCCAATGAATTTGGATACCAAAAGAGCCGTTTTGCTATGAATCCCTATACGCTCTTTGAGCTTGGAATTCATACATCTTACTGTGATGGGATTCACCACCAATCAAGGATGAATTACCAATGGGCATGCCTTGCATGCTTTTGGGCAGCCCAGGAGATGGGATTCTACCTATATCCGGCGTTATAGGTCTCTCTTCAGGACCAAGTGATGGAAAATCCCTTTCAAATGACAACTTCTCCGTAACAGCAACAGTACCAGCACATAGCTACCAAGATAAGGAAGGATCGAAATTACCAGCACATAATAGCATCTTCACCAATTGTATTGCGGGGGGCAACCTTTGTAAATTTAATCAAAGTAAGTATTTGAACTAAATTCAATAGTAACATGGGGAAAAGAATCCGGTGTCATCAAACAAACACATAGCTATCAAGATATTCATCTCATCTTCAGAAGAATCACTCTCATCAACGACTTGAGGTCCCTCGTCACTTGCATTTCCAGCATCATTGACACTCACAAATGCATCTGCTTACAAAGCATTTCAACAATATGCAAGATTGCTTCCGCACACACTCTAAAATGGTTTCATTTGATTTGCTCGAAAAAAAAATGGTTTCATTTGTTAAGATAATGATGAAATATAATAAAAATAAAATAACATATTTTGGGCATCTACTAAGTAACTTCTTATTAAACATATTGCAAGTTTAAGCGATAATGAGAAATTTGGTGGGAACGGGAATTACCATGTACCTCAGCTTCAGAGGATTCAGCTCCGCTCTATTTTGCTTGCCTAATTTGATTTCGATCTTCATCCGAATCCTCCTATAACATCCCAAAAAAAAAGGGACATTTTTTAGTGTTGAACAAAACTACAAACCTGGCATACTGCATACACAAAATAAACCACAAAAGCAATGCAACAACAAGACTTCGCTTACTGATTGATGAATAAGTTCTCTGGCATCACGTTACGACCTCTTCACCTTACGTTCTCTCATCTTCTCCTTCTTCCCCTTGACATCCACCACTGTATCCGTGGGATTCTCCTTGTCTTCCTTGTTACTCGAATTCTTCTTTTCATTTTCTCCGGTTCATCCATGGCGGCAACACGAACTTCCCTTCTTCCCATGGCAGCGACGTCTCGTCGAGTTAAAACATAACAAAATAAACCTAGGCCGCTAGCCAAATTGAGAAAGTACAAAAGTACAAAAGACAATATACTCATGAAAACACAAAGTAAACAAACCCTTCAAGTGCAAAGACAAACAAACCTGCTAACGAAATATATTGAAATTTAATCTAAATAGTTCGGATGTAGATAAACTGACCGAACATAAATTTAATTGAAAGTTAATCAAAATCTTACTATAGATTAGAGAGAGCGAGAGGTGTTGAGTATCGAAAAAGAGGAGAGCGACCTCTGACCTCCACAATGTTTAGAGAGAGTGACCAACCTCTTTCAGATATGGAATTTGAAATCGAAAGAGAGAGAGAGAGTATTTCAATCACCTGTTTCAACTCCAAGTTTTGCCTTATTGCACAGAACCTAAAGCAACCACTTACAATATTCCTGCAAGATCGAGAGAGATAGCGAGTGATATTTTTTTCAAAGATTTAATCTTTAATAAATACAAATATTTTATCATAGGATTACCATATAAAAACAATTTACATCCACTATAAACGTTTTAGAGCTTTTTGAAAGTAACCAAACATTAGCAAAATATTTTAATTCAAACTTAAGCAACCATACAAAATATCTTTTGTGTATCACCGTTTGAATGTTCATATAATTTCAACAGATATAAGGTCCGTTTAATTTGAGTATTTTGTTTGGTGTGCTTCTAACTTATTCCATGGCTTTTTCCCATCAATCCCTTGTTGATTCTTCGCATCGAATAAATCTGTATTGCAATTTGCAGTAGCTGATTACCAACAAAGGAATTTTGAGTTCACAAAATAAAGACAATAGATTGCATACAAAGGTGATGGATTTAATAATTAACTTTTAGAGTTTGGACCAATGTGGAATTTTGAGCTTTTCAAAGGAAGCAGCGGATGAACAAACAGGACAAGGCAAGAGAGAACAATGATTAGTAGATTTATATTTATAGAGAGACTCTGAATTCCATGTAATGGAGTCCAAAATGAAGTTTAAAGTAGCAAAGAACATGTGTATTTGCTCGCCAAGACCAAAGTAAGTAGCAAGTGAGGCCATCTGAAAAGCAAAACATGAGCCATCAAAATTAATATTAAGATGTGATGAAAACAAATCAAGGATGATGTTGAGAAATGTAACTCTCTCCCACCAGACTTGCAATATTTTAATGGTGGTGTGATTGTTGACCAAGACTTCCATTTTGGTCTACTAAAGTATGTCAAAAGTCCAACATATGTTTTCATATCTAATCACTCCAGAATACACCATTAATGAAGAAAAAGACTATATGGAGATTTGGAGAGATATAGTGCCTATCAAATACGTATAGGTTTGAATATTTCAACAGAGTAAAAAAGGATGTGCAGAAGGTAAATTCCAGTAAAAAACATACTTACAGAGATAGTCCAAAACAAATGCAAAATTTGGTTTTACAAATGCAGAAATTGGTTTCACAAATGCAGTTTGTCATCTGTCTCAATTTATATAAATATGCATAAACCGATGCACACAAATCACAATCAGTGAACATTCGTGTTCTTGATTTCAGTTTGAAACATATGCATACAAATCAAAGCACCAGAAACAGTAATTTCCCTCTTTCTGTCCCACAGGTAGATCTACTATTGTATATTTGCTAAGGCAGATAAGAGAGAAAGAGATGTAGACAAAAACCTGGTAGGATGAAGTGACGATAATGGCTACCCCTGCCTCCGGATATTCCGAGTGAACCTATAAAAAAAATTCATAGAAATCTGAGATTTCATCTCACAAAAATTAAAACTCTACAATGGAAAATAGTAAAAATACTACTAACCTTGAGCCACATATCTAGTACCACTTAATCTATAGATTGATCAAAATACACGTTGAGGCACGACCCTATTCCATTATCGACGAATACTCACTTTTTTTAGGCTTACCTTCCATACATATCAAAGAAATTACTTATGATACATGTAGAGATACAGTAGAGCAATGTTAGTCAGTGAACCAAACAGATGAAGATGATTTTTCTTCAAAAAAGAAGAAAAGAAAAGGCATTCAGATTTTAGATTGCAAATAGATAGTTATAGATTGAATCAGATCTAAAAAGGTATTGGTTTTTCACATGGTCGCTCTAATCTGTGGCAAATGGAAATCATTTCACCAATCCAAAAAAAGGCAATTGATTTATTCGTGTCCTATGACGAATCTATTTATATAGTCGGAGCTATTGAAGAATCTAATAAACGATGGAATAGATTCAACCAATAATCAATTACTGTACTACAAAACACAACAGGATCAAACAGAAACTTGAAAATACTTCCTCAGTGACAGAATTAGGTCTAGAATCACAAGAAATTCCAAAATCAGTGTTCGATTTAGAATCTCATGGAGGCTTACTCGATCTCGCGATCAAAATCCTTTCTAATCCAAGTGAATCAGACAGAGTAACAGAAAATAGAGCGATAGAAGAAAAGAGAGTTTCAAAAACCTAAAATCAATGTACCTCTCACGACGATAGGTGGTCGAAGACAACCTCTAGAGTGCGCAGCATCAATCGCTACTGCACCGCTACTGCACCACCAGAATCACCGCTACTGCACCACCAGAATCCATCTGACAAGAGAAGATCACATCGGATTAATACAACAACAACATATTTCAAGCACATAAGGAAAATTCTCATAAAATCAGCAATTCAAGAGGAATCACCACTATTGCACCACCAAAATCAATCTAACAAACGTAATCGGAAGATCAAGTCTCTCAAAGATCCAAAACAGGGGGGAAAACCCCTAAATCTGCGTTACCAGAAACTCAAATCGAAGGCAAGCGTGAGCCTGAGAGGAGAAGAACAGGAGAGGAGAAGAGAGAGTGGGAGAGGACAAACCCTAGGAGGAGCGTCGAAGGGATTGGCGAAGGGTGAGGGCGAGCAAGGCGTCCTGGGAACGGTCGAACGGAGGCCATCGGAGGAGAGAGAAGTCGAAATTAATTCAGCTAGACTGCGAGAGATGTGACTCAAACTTCCAAATATTGATAGACTTCTGGAAATCGCAGGTCCGGAGGCTTCAAAGAATCATCGCAGGGATAGAATCTTCATATATGGAGGAGATTGAGAGAGCAAAAGCAATAAATCATCCGGCAAGCAGGTGAGGATGATGGAGAGGAATATGAGATTTATTAATTAATTCTCATAAAGGTTGAAACGGCTTGGTGCACTAATAATGCCAATTCTAAGAAAGGTTGAAACGGCTAGATGCACTAATAAATACCTCACAACTTTTGAGTGACTAATGGCTTAAATTGTGATCAAATTTCTAAAATTATGATCGGATAACTGATTTTGTATAAAGAAGAAGATATTAACCGGTTAAACGGATAACCGAGAATATTATAGATTGGATAACCGAGAACATAACTATAGCATTTATGGTGGGGGCTGAACACAACTTTTACTAGATATATATTATAGATTCTCTTAGACGACGTTGTTGTAAAAAATAAGGAGAACAAATAAACACAAAAAACCATACGGATACTCTAATAGTCTAATGTCTTTTATTGAATAGGTAAATAAAGAGCGGTCATTACGGGATTTGAATCAGGGACCTATAGATACAAGCCACAAGTCCTTTTCGATGCGCCATTTCGGAATGGTTGTCTAATGTCTTTCCAGAAAAGAAAGAAAAGGTAGAACCCTTAATGGGCCGGATTTTGCCCTGTTTTCTGAATTCGCCAGAAGCCCATATAGATAAGTCATGATATATGGGCTGCACCTGATTGATACCCGAATCCCCCGGCCTGAATAAACGGGTGTGGATTGCGGGAGACCCGACCCGAATATCACCTAACATGTAGAAACTAGTAAAGTAGTGAACCGGAGCTCCCAATCTCCCACTCCCAAAAGGAGTCCCAGCCACTGCCCTGCCGCCTCCTCGCCGGAACCCCCGGTCTCTCCGGCCACCTCATCTCCAGATCGGCTCCTCTCCACCCCCCTCCCCCAATCACTTCGCCAATTCACCCCTCTCCGCTCTCCAGAGTCCAGTCCACTTCATCGGCTTGCATCCTTACTTCGCCAGTTCGCCACTTCTCCGGCCTCCGATCCGCTACACGGTGGCTTTTCAACTGACTTTGTCCAGCCCAAGGTAAACGGAAATTATGAACTGCATTTTAGTGCTTTTAGCAATATTTGCTCTTTTGTGTTTAGTTTTCAGTGCTCTTGCAATCCCTAAACCCCCAATTCAGTCTATAAGACATCGACTTTTGCTGGATTTTTCAAAGGCAACTAATCTGCCTAGAATTAGTGATTAATGAAACAACAATAGAAGGAAATTAAGGAGGCGCTGTCATAATCTTTAGTGTTGAGCGAAAATTGACAACAACAAAAAAAGCTCTCCAAATGATGCTATGATGGATGCATTTTGTTCAATCCTAATATTGTGTAATTTTGTATGGTTTTTGGTTCTTATGATCCGGAAATCGTAAAACTATGCATACGTATCTGTTCTACTTCACGGTTGATGTTTTTTTTTAATGAGGAATAGCCATTTGTGTGATTATCGAACGCTTTGTTGGTTGATCAATTGTGCAGAAATTATTGTTTGTGGGATGAAACTGGCCTCATGGAGTGGTGTGTATAAACCAGGATCTGGATTTTGTCGAGGAACTGTTGCGTTTTTGTCAAGCTATTTGGGTGGGCAACGGCAAGGATCCAATTCAAGTCCTCACCGAGCATTTGAGCTGGGAAATTTCCTTCTGACTGCTTCCGTAGCCAAGAATTTGTCGGATTCAGGAGCGTCGAACCTCATTGTGGATTCTTTTCCTCTCACGGAGGAACTCGTCCTTCGTATTCTCGAAAAGAATTCCCTCGATGCCTCCAAAAAGTTGGAGTTTTTCCACTGGTGTTCTCAGGCACCACATTACAAGCACACTGGCACTACTTATTCGCATATTTTCCGGGTCCTGCTTCGGTCCAGGAATCCCAGTTATTTGTGTGACCAAGAAGTGCTTAGCTTGCTGGATTTGATGAAGGAAGACGGGATTGCTGTTGAATCTGATACCTATAAGCTTCTCCTGGATGGTTTCGTCCACTCAGGCCAGTATGATTCAGCTCTCAATCTTCTGGATCGAATGGAGAGTCTAGGCGCAAGCTTGAGCCCCTCCATGTATAACTCTTTCCTTGTTGCTCTTGTTCGGAAAAACCAGGTGAGTGTGGCTCTATCTATGTTCATCAAGCTACTAGATACCTCAAATAGCGATGAATCGGTTTTTCCCTGTGAAGCCCTTACTTGTAACGAGATGCTAGTTGCTCTTAGAAAAGCTGATATGAGGAAGGAGTTTGAACGCGTGTATGCCAGTTTGAGAGAGAAGAAGTATATGTTTGACACATGGGGTTACAATATATGCATCCATTCGTTTGGTTGTTGGGGCGATTTAGAAACTTCTCTCCGGCTTTTTAAGGAGATGAAGGATCAGAGTTTAGGTTCGCATTCATTTAGCGAACCTGACCTTTGTACGTATAATAGCCTTCTCCATGTGCTCTGCCTGGCTGGAAAGGCGAAGGACGCCTTGATCATTTACGAAGAGTTGAAATGCTCTGGGCATGAGCCAGATGCATTCACGTACCGCATTGTTATACAAGGCTGCTCCAAGTCGTATAGAATTGATGATGCGACTAAAGTATTCAATGAAATGCAGTATCATGGGTTTCAGCCCGACACCATCATCTATAACTCTCTTCTTGATGGATTTCTCAAGGCAAGGAGGCTCAATGAAGCATGCCAACTTTTCGATAAGATGACTCAAGATGGAATAAAGGCATCATGTTGGACATACAATATTCTGATTGATGGCTTGATCCGGAACGGAAGGTCTGTTGCTGCGTACACCTTGTTCCAGGACTTGAAAAAGAAGGGTAGTTTTGTGGACGGCATCACGTTTAGCATTATCATAGTGCATCTTTGTAGGGAAGGCCAGCTCGAGGATGCACTAAAGCTGGTTGATGAGATGGAAATCCGAGGATTCGTTGTTGATCTGGTCACTATTACTTCTCTACTGATCGGACTATACAAGCATGGACAGTGGGATTCAGTGGAGAGACTCGTAAAATACATAAGAGATGGCGCTGTATTGCCATCTGTTTTGAAGTGGAAATTTGACATGGAAGCTTTGCTTAGAAATCCACAGAGTGCAAAGGATGATTTCACTCCTTTTATTCCGTCCAAGGGTGCGTTTGCCCGGATTTTGAGTTCTTTGAGATCTTCTGACTTGATGGCAGACGATGGATTTTTCTCAGATGGGCATGGATCTCCAGATGAGGAGATACAGCAGAAGATTGTAGATGAATGGTCGTCATCTCCTCACGCGGATGAGCTTGCCAATCAATCCAGACCTGATAGCCGTATTTTCTCTGGATTCTCGTTGCTGCGTGGACAACGTGTTCAGGCGAAAGGGATGGCCTCTTTCGACGCAGACATGGTCAATACATACTTGTCCATTTTTCTGGCTAAGGGAAAGATGAGTGTGGCCTGCAAGCTGTTCGAGATATTCACCGACATGGGTCTTGATGCGACAAGCTACACGTACAATTCAATCATGAGTTCATTCGTGAAGAAAGGCTATTTCGACGAGGCATGGGGTATTGTAGATCACCTAGGCGACAAGTTTTGCGCCGCTGATGTCGCAACGTACAACATAATAATCCAGAGCCTAGGGAAGATGGGGAGAGCAGACCTAGCCGGCTCGATTCTGAATAAGCTAATGGAGGAAGGCGGCTACCTCGACATTGTCATGTATAATACCCTCATAAACGCTCTGGGCAAGGCCGGAAGGATCGATGAAGCTAACAAGCTCTTCGAACAGATGAAGAGCAGCGGTATAAACCCTGATGTCGTGACATTCAATACACTGATTGAGGTTCATTCCAAATCAGGTAGACTCAAAGAGGCATACAAGTTCCTCAGGATGATGCTAGACGCTGGCTGCTCGCCCAATCATGTGACTGACACGACACTAGATTATCTCGGGAAGGAGATTGAGAAGCTGCGGTACGAAAGAGCGTCAATCAAGTGGACAAAAGACGACGACAATGATGATGGCAATGGTATCTCATAGTAGTACAGTTTCTCAAAACTGGACCGCCTTTCGGAGTTGCATTGCAGCTTGACTTTGTAAGAAATATGTGGCTTCGTCAAGACATGGTTATGGTAGAAGTAGAACCGGTAAAAGGGAATGTAAACAATTCCGGAATGGTTCAGCCGGAAAGCACTTACGGGTAGTGTCTAAAGGTCCCTAGTTCGAACCCTAATGACCGCTCTCTGTTTATCAAAATCAAGGTAGAAGGGGATGATGTAGTAAAGGTAGATGATAGGCTCAGTTTTGATGGTGAAATCTCGATACTTTTTTTTTTATTAGGTAAAAATTCGACTTCAGACATATCTGAAACTTGAGGGTCGGTCAGACCGGCACACGGGAGGACCGTCTAAAGTCAAACATACAACAATACATATGGTGCAAACTCAGACAAACGCAATCTACAAAAAAAGCGAAACAAAGCAGACTAATCCAAACTAGAAGAGGACGAAGAAGACGGACGAAGTCAAGCCCCACAAGAAGCATAACTGTAGGCTGGTAGTACATCAGGACCCGATCATCCTATGGGCAGTGAGGACGAACTCCAGGGAAGTAGTCAACTCAATAGTGAAGATGCCATGATACACACCACCACGATCCCAACCTATTTCGACTCCGACATTCAGAACCAAATCCATGGAGAAGAACGTCAAGTCACACCAACGCAGAGTCGTACAACGTCTGAGAAAAGAGCACCCGAAAACCTCGACGGGATTTAGTCAACCTTAATAGGATTTATAACAAAATAAATTTGCTAAAGAGGCACATTTTTGGGACAAATTTGTGAATTGTCCACGTTTTTGTACAAATTAGCAAAATGCCCACAATATATACTTATTCTCAACTTACCGCTAACCTAATCTTCCCCTCCCTCTCCGGACTTCTCTCTTCTCGCCCTCTTGATCTGTTCTCTCTCTCGACGCCAGATCCGGCTCCGATGGCGGCGAGTCTCCTCCTGTTCGTCGCCGCCGCCATTCTCCATGTCTCAGATCTCTCTCGAAAGCGATCGATTTGCTCCCTCGCTTGCTCTCCGTTGTCATGGCTCTCCCTCGCTCTCCGATGGGGTTGGAGAAGAGTTCGGACGGGATCTCCGTTTCCAGATTTCCATGGCTGCTCCTTCGCTCTCCATTTTCCAGATTTCCATGGAGGAGCCAGATCTGTGGCGAGGTGAGATGGAGCATCTTCAATCGCCGGCATTGAAGGCCGAGGTAGGGCGAGCGAGATGAGAAAATCGTCCATACATCGAGATCTGCTCGATTTCGTCTTTCTGTGCTCAATTTCTGCTCGAGTTCTCCAACTCCACATGTATTCTCTTCCTTTCTCTTGCTCTGGATTTATTTATTTTGTTCCTTATAATATTAATTCTTGCTCTGGATTCTTGATTTTGGATAACCGAAGAATTAGAATTAGATGCATAGGTTAGGGAATTCATATCAGTAGTTGATGAGGTGTTGCTGATGAGGAGCTTATACTTGCTGATTTGCTTCATACCTTGCCGATTTCCTTATCAATCGATCGATTCGATTGATTTTGCTGGTGCTTGATTCGTTCCTCCATTGCCTCTTCACTTGAAGCTCAGTAGCCATGCTTAGAGCAGCAGCCAAACTTGCCTCCAAGGCTCGCGCAACAGCAGCCGCTCGGTAAAAGAAATGAACTTTATTTCTCTCTCTATATATCTATATCATTTTTCGCATCTGGATGAATTAGGAACATCATTTGATTCACTTAGGTTTATATTGTTGTACCATTATTGACAATTTCGGCTGTTGTTTGGTTGTTGATTTAGACTGCGACTAGCTTGAGTTGGAGTAGAAATTACGCCGCCAAGAAAATCAAATTCGGGTCTGAATGTCGCGCTTTGATGCTTAAAGGAGTTGAGAACCTCGCTGATGTTGTTAGAGTCACCATGGGTCCCAAGGTACAGCTTAATTTCACCTCATCAATCTCGTTGCTTTTGATTCTATTGGGATCGTCGGGGTTTTTACGGGGTTTGTACACATCCATGCTCAAACGAGTTAATTACTTGCTCACTTTGAGTCCTTATATGCAGGAATTCTTACATTTCTGAGCCGACCACTGTACAGTTTCTCTTTGAAGTGGCTTAGGGTCTGCATCATAGATATGATTTATTAAACATGACACATGATGGTGGTCAGAAGCTTACACCACTACTTTCACGTTTTGTGCAGATGGTAATGCTTTTCATATATATGAAAGTTCATATACTTTTCACTTTTCTATAGAATATCTGTATATGAAACCTGAGATTTTTTTCTGCCTATGATTTGTTCTTATGTTGCTTTCAATTTTTACATCAATTGTTAGGTTGGTTATGGAATGGATCTAGAACGTCATCTGGCTTTTTTTGCTGACTGTCGAGGAAACAGAATCATTCCGTACTAGGTAACAGGGATTGTTCTAGTTAATGTTGGTGAAGGAATAGCTTAGTATGCTACCTTCAGAATGTTCTCACCTCATCTAGTGGATAAGGCAGTAGTTAGATCTTTCATTTCTAGTTTTATGTGCATTATACATAAATTATGAACTACTAATAATTTCCACCTTGAAGAAAGGTATTTTATTTATGAACAACTTTGATATTTTTTAATGTTTGTTTTAAATACGAACTAGTTATGATGTAACTTTCAAAACCATTTCAGGTCTCTCTTGTTCATATGAGCAACAGTTTAGCAATCAAAGCTGTCAAACAAGGGCAAAAACGAATTTCATTTTTAAGATCTTGTCTGGCACAACTCGAGCTTTTTATTTTGTGCTTTGACCCTACAAAGGCTGGCATGTTCAAGAAAATTATCTCACAAGCTACTCTGAAGTTTCTTTGTTCTATTCATTCGAAGCAAAATTATGTCCAATATTTGGTTGATTTGTCAGCAGGAAGTTTGTTTCCTAGGAGTATAACTATACCATGTATATTTCGAATAGCATATGCAAAAACATTATAAAATTAATCTTGTTATGTTTTTTTTCCTCCCAATATTTTAGATCAGAATCAAGTGTTAATCCTCTTGTTGGACAGCTTTCAAGGTATAAAGGGCATGTATGGTTTTGTATTTATCTTTTTTAAGCTTCTGAACTATACATTCCACTTGTTTCTCAAAATTAGTTACACTGTGCTACCCTTATACTTTGAGTTAGGTACGTGGTCTTGAATTTAATTCCTTCACTCCGCATATGCTTGCTGCTGGGGCTGATGATGGTGAAATCTGCATTTGGGATCTGGCTAAACCAGCCGAGCCTTCCCACTTTCCTCCTCTTAAGGTATGTATCCATGATTTTCTGTTTAGTTCATTTGTGGTTGTATACCTTTTGGTTTGATGGTGGAAATCTTTTTAAGCATGCTCGAGCTTTTGAATTTTAATATACAATATGCCTTGTCTGCCTCACATTCTTTTGATTGCTTGTGTTTAGTTTTACTTCTTTCTATTTTATTTTTGGAGCTGCAACATTTCTAGGAGCTTTGTTCCCAAGGAAAAATAAGCACGTTGAACATTTAAGCTTGAGCTCTTAAATGGTTAGAGCTCCTAGTTAAGCTTGTTGTCCAAATGCAAGAGAAGTTGAATACTGGGGCATGTGAGATGATATCAGTTTTCTCAAGCCCTCCCCCCCCCCCCCCCCCCCCCCCCCCGATACCTGGGATGCCCTAAACATGCTTGTAATCTTGAATATCAAGCATAACCTTACAGTATTTAAAATCGGCACTTCTGGCATTTTGAATTTACGAATTCATATGTGCTATAGGTGAAGTGCTAAGGGTCCATCCAAGTTTGTCATTACCTTTTATATTAAGAGCGTGGCAGGAGGGATGCTGCAGTTGGACTGCTGGTTTGTCATAGTAGATAGGTGCAGAGACGTGACGTTAATGAGGTTCTTGTGACGTTAATGAGGTTCTTCTGCAGGTTTCTAGTCACACGGATCAAGAACTTCATCTCCCAACTTTTTGCTGGGTGTTAAGTTTAGATAAGAGTATTGTTCAGTGATGTTTTGGACATCATGTCATGGACTAGTTAATTGGATTTTCAATTCTTGTAAAATTGAAGAGATGTATGTTCTTGAATCAACTCATGATACTGTATTTCTTTCCATATTCAGGCTCAAGTATGACTCATTTCTCAAGCTCTTCCTGTGAGTTACAGTGGAGGGAGTGAAATACTCGAACCCGATATCTTATTGCTACGAGATGTCTTATCTTTATCGGATAAACTAGGAATAAAGAATACTATATAACATGATTTTTTTTTTAAAAGTGCTTACACAAATAGAATAAAAAGTGCACAAATTAGAATAAAAGACGCAAGAATAATATCATAAAGTGTACATAAAGTGCACAAATTAGATTAAAAAGTGCAACTTTAGTTTGAAAGTGCAATTTTAGAATTTAAATGTGCAATTTTAGTTTAAAAAAGTGCAAATATAAAACTGAAAAGTGCAATTTTATAACTCAAATACAAAGCTGAAAAGTGCAATTTTATAAACTAATATTTGCACATCATAAACGTATATGTGCACAACACAATATTATTTTTGCTCAACATAAACTTATATTTACACACCAAAATAAAATTTCACGACTTTTGTTTTAAGAGTTGCACGACTCTGTTGTAAGAGTTGCACGACTCTTATTTTAAGAGTTGCACGACTCCGTTGACTAGCTCAAATCGGTAGAGTGTCGTGAAGCTTATTAGCTCAAATCTTATAGTGCATTTGGTCAAATGACATATATATTGGTAATAAATCTCCACCCATCTTGTTTTATTATTTTGTGAAGCCTATTAGCTCAAATCGATAGAGCGTTGTGTACAAACACAAAGATACAGGTTCAAATCCCGTATAGGCTATCGTGTTGTTGGTTGTGTAAACTTTGGTTGAAGCACTGAGCCACTTGAATTGGAGACAAATAGAATGAAAAGTGTTTCTTGGAGGTGCTGACACAAATAAAATAGAGTTGTGCAACTCTAAACTGAAATTGTGCAAATCTAAAATACAGTTGTGCAACTCTAAACTAAAGTTGTGAAACTAAAAAATACGGTTGTGCAACTCTAAACTACAGTTGTGCAACTCTAAAAAAATTGCTGACATGGGAAAAAAAGTGCTGACACGGAAAAAAGTGTAACTCTAAACTAGACTTGGATTATATTTGCACAATTTACGGTTATATTTGCACAAAATACTCTTATATTTGCACGATAAAAAGTTCAAAAAAATAAATAAATAAAAACTAGACTAGGGTCATATTTGCACAACTTACGATTAAATTTGCACAATGTCCTCTTATTTTTGCACGACAAAATATTAAAAAAATTTATAAAAAAATAGAATGGGGTCATATTTGCACAACGTACTCTTATTTTTGCTCATCAATAGACAATAATTGCACAACATGGGGGATTGGTGAAATTTTGCTTAACATCATCTTATTTTTGCTCAACTATATGTTATTTTTGCACAACAATCGAGACTTGTGAATTTATTCTCAACATCATCTTATTTTATCTCAATATAATTTCATACTTTCTCAATAAATTATTGCTCAACATGCTCTTATTTTTTGCACAACATGATCTTATTTTTGCTCATCAATAGACAATAATTGCACAACATGGGGAATTGGTGAAATTTTGTTCAACATCATCTTATTTTTGCTCAACTATATGTTATTTTTGCACAACAATCAAGATTTGTGAATTTATACTGAACATGATCTTATTTTATCTCAATGTAATTTCATATTTTCTCAATAAACAGTAAGCGATTCAGAATAAATTGAAGCAAGTCTAGTTTTATTTTTTTTTTTAATTTTTTTTATCATTTTGTCGTGCAAATATAACCGTAAATTGTGTAAATATAATCATATGTTGTGCAAATATAACATTTTGTTGTGCAAAAATAAAAATAACAATATAGATTATGGATCACTTAATAAAATATAGATAGTTTTTTTAATTTCTATAATTTGTAGGGTGATTTTTGTAATTTCATTAAAAGCCTTCTTCTTCCTCCCGATTTCTGCGAAGAGGATCCGCGCTCGTCGCCACCGCCGCCGGCTCGCTTCGACCTCGCTCGATCCGGCCTCCTTCGCTCCGATGCCGCTCGCTCCCTCCCTCGCTCCGTCGCTCGCTCACCACCGCCTCCCTCGCTCGCTCGCTCGCTCGCTCGCTCGGCCTCCGTCTCGCCGCTGCCTCGACCGGAAATCCAGCGCATCAACCCCTCCGTCGTCCAACTCTTCTGGCCATAGATCCGGCGATCGACGTCAATCAACAAAGGAATCAGAACTGGCGCAGATCTGGCCGCCTTCGGCTCCGCCTCCAGCTCCGCCTACGGATCTGCCTCCGCATTGCCACTGCTCGCTCGACGATCGGATCTTCCTCCTATTCGATTCTTCCTCTTCGATTCTGCCGGTGCAGATCTGGCCGCCTTAAGCTCCGCCTTCGGCTCCGCCTACAGATCTGCCTTCGCCTTGCCACTACTCGCTCACTCGCTCCGCCTCGCTCGACGGTCGGATCTTCCTCCTCCTCTTCTTCGATAATTCGACGGGATTCAAATCTTCCAGAGGCGAGAGGCGGCAACCAGAAGGAGAGAAGGAAGATGGAGGCGCGTAGGAGAGAGAGAGCGTAGGAGAAATGCGTAGGAGGAGCGCGTAGGAAGGGTTTATATAGCGGCCAGTTCACTAATTTGTCCTAAAACGTGGACATTTTGCAAATTAGGCCCTATTTCGTGGCTATTTTTGCAAATTGCCCCATACTATTTTTGAGGCCAAAATAAATTATAAAAATATTATGTAGTCATTATATGTAGTCACAATTCATCTAAACATTGATATTTTCGTAAACTAAAGTAATAAATACATATTACATATTTAATAAAAAAAGAACATTAAAATATTTTTAAAAAATCAATTAACTAAATAATCAAAAAATCGATATAAAACAATTGCATTATAATTAATACATCGTGAAATCCAAAAATATCATAATTTAAACACCTTAAAAACTGTGTTAACCAAACACCGTCTTATCATTTTGCATTATAAACATAATGCATTTGGAATCCAAACACACCATTAGTTAATGATAGATTAGGGAAAAAAAACTTTTATCGTATAAATGTGAATTTTATTTTTATTTTGAGAAAATCTAAATAAAAGATATTAAGATTATATATAATCTATTGAACTAATTATATATATATATATATTGGGGAAAAAATTATTTATATTTAGATTATTATTTTTTATTTATTAGAATTTATCTAAATTATTTATAATATTGAATTAACGCCGGAGGGGACTAGTATTACGGAGTATTATGTATTGTTGAACTCGAATTTGAAATGGTAGATATGTTTCTAAATTAAATAGGAAAATTTTGCTCTATATCTATCTATAATTTTAGTCAATGTCCATTTTTACAAGGGATCTAGGTAATTATCCCAAAATGACAATTTGAAGCTGCTATATACTTTAGTGCTACATAGACTTGACACGCGAAAGAGAGGAAGACGACGAAGCAGAGTCCGAGACCGACTTGGATACCCCATTATCCTATTTAAGATTCTTTCTTTGTCTAACCTCCTCCAAGTCCGTCTCCATCACCTCTGACTTGGACTTGTTCGAGCTGCTTCTGGCCCGGAGGCCGCCTAGTGCTCCCCGAAGGGAGGCCCGGAGGAAGAAGAAAATAGGGACTACTCAGAAGATGTAGGGAAGCTTCGCGTCGTAAAGAGCTCTAGCAAACCTTACAACGATTTCAGGGCTTTGATGGTTGAGATGATAATGGAGAAGTAGATATATGGGGCGAGGGAGCTTGAGCAGCTCCTTCAGTGCTTTCTCTTGCTCAACTCCCCGTATCATCACAAGGCCATTGTCGAGGTCTTTGTTGATATTTGGGACGCTATGCTTTTCAATCGATTAGGCCTGTAAATGTAATCAAACCGAAACTTTCTTTATTTAATTAATGTCATATTCAGTAGCGGAGCCAGGAATTTGGTCACGAAGAATTACTTTTAAAATAATAATGAAAGAAAAGGTTAAATGTTCACAAGGACATTGTCGAGGTCTTTGCTGATATTTGCGATGCTCTGCTTTTTAGTCGATTAGGCCTGTAAATGTAATCAAACTGAAATACTTTTTTTCTTCGTTTAATTAATGTCATATTCATTAGCGGAGCTAGGAATTTGGTAATGAAGAACTACTTTTAAAATAATAATGAAAGAAAAGGTTAAATATATAATTTAAACATAAACATGGTATTTTTTTAGTGAAATAGTTGAGAGAAAAAAAAATATAGAGAGAAATTAAGAAGAATTAATGATATAGTGAAACAAATAAAAAGTGAAGGAGTTATGATACGGGGTAAGCCGCAGGATGGCCCGATCTTCGACAAGCAAACAAGAAATAACAAGAACGGACGCAAAAGACTAGATTAAATAAAAGGAAACCTCGATATCGACTAGAAGACAAATAACGACTCGATCAAACTAAACAACAAGACTCGACAATATGAAAGAAAGACCGATAGATTCGTGATTCGAACTAAAATAGAACGAGATAAAGACCCCATACCTCCTAAGAGGGTAGGAACCAAATACCAACGACTATAAAGCGTGCATCTACAACCTTACACAACCAAGCGGACAACTTGGAGGCACAAGGAGGGGACTTGTGATTACCAGGATCACCAAGCTCTCACAAGGTTGATGAACTCAAAGCAAACCAAGCAAGATCTATACCAGTTGTGCAATCGATGAGCAACGCTACGAATCGACTGACTTGCACTCTTGTGTTTCACACAAAAAGAGAGAATTTTCATAAAAGTTGTACGTGAATGTTCAACAATGGTGATCGGCCTTCTTATAACCTTAAAAGGTTGTTTTCTAATAAAAATAATAAATAAAAGGAATTAGTTAAAATAACCCTAAAATAACTAAAATAACATAATTAATCAAGGTCTCTAAAATAACAACATAAGAAAGCCCAAATTCGGCACATGTGAAATCGGTGTCCAGCGTCCAACAGCATGGTGCTGCACGCCCGTGCGCCTGAGCCGCACGCCCGCGCACCTACCTGCACGCAGCGCACTTGGACTGCATGTGCTTCAGGCGTCGACATCGATATCCCTGGTGTCGGCATCGAGGCCATCAACAAGTCCTATGCACATGTATGTCTTCATTGGTGGCTCCGAGAGTTGAACCGCACTCGAGAACAAAGAATGACTCACAAAGAGGAATGAGTTGCGTTGAAGCTTCTTAGCACGAGCTCGAGTCATAGGTCCCTCTCCGAGTATGATAGGCATGTCCGGAGGTGTAGAAGATGGTCCCGCATCAACCTCCCATTCTTGGAAAGGATTTGACCACGAATCCAAGTCCTCGTCCACGACAAAGTATGGAATAAGATCCGCGACGTTGAAGGTAGCACTCACGCCATAAGTTCCAGGAAGCTCCAGCATGTAGGCATTGTCACCTACCTTTTGTAGAACCTTGAAAGGTCCATCTCCTCGAGGTGCAAGCTTGCTCTTCCGCTCATTAGGAAACCTCTCCTTCCTCAGGTGCACCCACACGAGATCTCGAGGCTGGAACGTCACCAATCTGCGCCCTTTATTGGCCTTATTGGCGTTGTATTCAACCTTCTGCATAATCTTTTGACGCGCCCGTTCATGCAGCTCTATGACGAACTCCACATGCTTACCTGCCTCAAATGATTCATTCTCTCTCATAGGATACAGAGTAAGATCAAAAGGGGTTAGTGGATTAACACCATATACACATTCAAATGAAGTGATTTTGGTTGAGGAATGCATGGTCCTATTGTAAGCAAACTCCACATGAGGTAAGTCTTCTTCCCAAAGCTTCAAATTCTTTCTTATAATGGCCTTAAGGACATTGGTTAAGGTTCTATTGGTCACCTCAGTTTGGCCATCAGTTTGGGGGTGACTAGAGGTAGAAAATAACAATCTAGTTCCCAATTTGTTCCACAATGTTCGCCAAAAATGACTTAAGAACTTAATATCTCTATCACTCACTATGGTTTTCGGCACTCCATGCAACCTAACTACCTCTCTAAAGAATAAATTAGCAACATTGGTAGCATCATCAGTTTTATGGCATGCAATAAAGTGAGCCATCTTAGAAAATCTATCTACCACCAAAAATATAGAATCCCCCCCCCCCTTTCTTAGTTCTAGGCAATCCTACAATAAAATCCATAGATATGTCTTCCCAAGGGGCTGAGGGTGTGGGTAGTGGAGTATATAAACCATGGGGCATTAGTTTAGACTTGGCCTTTAAGCAATCAATACATCTCTTAAGGCAATGTTCTACATCCCTAAGTATATGAGGCCAATAAAAGTGCGACTTCAGTGTATGGTATGTCTTATCTCTCCCAAAATGACCCATTAAACCGCCACTATGGGTTTCATTCACCAATAATAATCGACGAGAACACCTAGGTATGCACACTTGATCTTTCCTAAACAAGAATCCATCAAAGATATAGAAGCTATTGCTAGGACCCTTGTCTCGACATTGTCTAAATAAATCCCCAAAATCAGTATCATTCTCATACAATTCCTTAATGTACACAAAGCCTAAGAGTCTAGAATCCAAAGTGGTCAATAACACATGTCTCCTAGATAATGCATCAGCTACCACGTTGTCTTTGCCTTTCTTATACTTTATCACATAAGGAAATGTTTCTATGAATTCCATCCCTCTACCATGCCTCCTATCAAGTTTATCTTGACTCTTAAAATGCTTTAAAGATTCATGATCAGTCCTAAGTATAAACTCTCTAGGCCAAAGGTAATGGGACCATGTCTTAAGGACTCTAAACAATGCATATAATTCCTTATCATAAGTAGAGTAATTAAGACATGCACCTTTCAATTTTTCAGAAAAGAAGGCTATAGGCTTACCTTCTTGCATGAGGACTCCTCCAATCCCAACTCCGCTAGCATCACATTCAACCTCGAAAGGCCGAGTGAAGTTAGACAGAGCAAGCAATGGGGCATGCGTGAGCTTCTCCTTGAGCATTCAAAATGCCTCCTCCTGACCGGGACCCCACTTGAACTCACACCGCTTCTTTGTGAGTTTCGTGAGAGGGGTTGCGATGGAGCTGAAGTCGCGCACAAATCTTCGATAGAAGCTCACTAGTCCTTGGAAACTCCTCACGTGGCCGATGTTGGTAGGAGTCGGCCAGTCTTGGATTGCTTTGATCTTAGCGTCGTTGACTCGCAATCCACTCGAACTCACTACAAAACCAAGAAAAGACACCTGATTATTACACAATTCACATTTCTTCAAATTAGCATACAAGTGTTCGAATCGTAGAGTAGAAAGTACTTCCCTTAAATGTGCTTCATGTTCCTTAGGTGGTTTACTATAGATAAGAATGTCATCGAAATACACAACAACAAATTTACCTATGAAATTTCTAAGCACATGATTCATTAATCTCATGCAAGTACTAGGTGCGTTAGTCAAGCCAAAAGACATAACCAACCATTCATAGAGTCCAACTTTGGTTTTAAAGGCTGTTTTCCATTCATCGCCTTCCTTCATCCTAATCTGATGATAACTACTTTTTAAATCAATTTTAGAGAAAATGGAAGAACCATGTAACTCATCTAACATATCATCTAGGCGAGGTATAGGTTGGCGATATTTCATAGTTATGTTGTTAATGACCCTACAGTATACACACATTCTCCATGAACCATCTTTCTTAGGGACTAACAACACAGGCACAGCACATGGACTCAAACTTTCCCTAATATATCCCTTATCCAACAGTTCCTGGACTTGGGATTGAACCTCTTGGGTTTTAGTGGGATTCATTCTATAAGCAGGCCTATTAGGCAAAGAAGCCCTTGGAATGAGATCAATTTGATGCTCAATTCCTCTAACAGGGGGTAGACCTGCTGATATGTCCTCGGGGAAGACATCTTTATACTCTTCAATAAGAGATAGGATGTGAGGAGGGAGGGTAGCTCTAAGCTCCTCACTCAACATACTCAACCCTTTGCATAGGAGCATGAGGGTTGTTTCCCCACCCGCAAACTCGTCCAAAAATGTACTCTTGGAAGCCAAGAATACATCTCTAGGCCGAGTAGGGGTGGACACATGGCTCGACTGAGCCTCCTTAACTAACTCACCTTTACTTACCTTGAGCTTCTCAATCTCGTCAGCCACCTGGGTTGGCGTCATGGGCTTGAGAACTACGTTCTTTCCCTGAAAAGTAAAGGAATAACGGTTAGTAAAGCCATCATGCAAGACCTTACGATCAAATTGCCAAGGACGTCCTAATAATATATGACAGGCTTGCATAGGTACAATATCACATAACACATCATCTTCATAATGTCTTAGTTTGATATGCACTTTAACTTGCCTATTCACCTTCAAATTACCACAATCATTCATCCAATGCAATCTATAAGGCCTAGGATGCTGAATAGTAGGAAGTTGTAATTTATCAATCATTTCTTGACTAGCTAAGTTACAACTTCCCCCATCAATAATCACATTAACAACCTTACCCTTAACTAAGCATCTAGTATGAAAAAGATTCTCACGTTGATTGTCATCACAAGGTATAGGAACAACACTTAAGACTCTCCTAACAATCAATGACTCTTCATGTTCATAATCAATGGCATCATCATCTTCATCATAGGTAAGAAGGTTAAGGTTTTGATCTTTATCATTAGCATGCTCTTCATGTTCATCAAAAGAATTTTCAGATTCATATTCGCCTAAGTGATTAACCATAAGAGTTTTCTTATTAGGGCAATTCTTCATAACATGACCTCTACCTTGGCATTTAAAGCACATAATGTCCCTAGATCTAGTAGTAGAGGGGTTAGGATTACTCTCTTTGGGGCCAGTAGATACCCTAGACGAATCTCATCCGTACATAGGCGCCTTGCCCTTGTCAAAAACCTATGGGTTGGTTCGGCCATCTCCTCTCCCTAGAGCTTGGTTCGGCCGAGAGATGTAGCCACTATCAGGTCGCCCTTGGGGCTGTTGTGTTCGGTTCTGGCGCCACGGTTGGGGCTGCCCACTCGTCATTCTTCCGCCTTGATTCTTGTATCTTTGCCCTCTTTCTACCTTGATTGCTAAATGTAAGAGTTCAGTAGGCATAGGGAAAATAATCAATTTCATGAGCTAAGGCGGGATGCAAGATCCTAAGATATCTAGCATTTGTATCTTCATAAGGCTCGACTACATTAGCTCGAGCCATGGTTTCTTGCATAAGATTATAAGTTTCCTCAACAGTTTTATTACCTTATTTAAGGTTTTCTAACGTTGTCTAAGCTCTCTAGCATAATGTTGAGGAACAAACCTACTTCTCATTAGGGCTTTTAGTTGATTCCAAGAAGCGATAGGCGCATCAAGGGCTCGTCTTCTTTCTTTAACCAAATTATCCCACCAGATTAAAGCAAAACCAGTGAATTCTAAAGAAGCTAGTTGCACCTTTTTAGAATCTGAGAAGTTATGACAGTTCCAAATCTGATCCATCTTAGTTTCCCAATCAATATAAACATCAGGATAAGTTTTACCTTCAAATTGAGGGATCTTTATCTTGACCTTACCTATGCCGTCCTGATCAGGATCTCTAGGCTCTCTGTATTGGTATCGACCTCCTCTATCGTTCCGCCTCGGGCGTTGCTCTCAATACTCCTCTTCTTGGAAGTCGTCGTCGCGCTCCGAGTAATAAAACTCCTCCTGGAAGCCTCGACCTCTTCCTCTTCCTCTTCCTTGCCCATGCGCATTAGCAAATCCATTATTTCTACCATATCTCTCCCCTCGTGGAGAGTTGTTCTCATCAAATAAAGGATTATTCAAATTAAGGTTAGGATTAGGATTAGGATTTCGGACTTCCCTTTCATAATTAGGCGTATCGTCACGCCTTTGATTACCTTGACTACCAAGGTTATTAGAACCTGTCGGCCTAGCCTCCAATGCCGCCAACCTATCCAACACTGCCGTCAAGATGGTGTTAAGAGCGTTCATTGTGTTGTTGAACATCTCGGCGGACAAAGTTGCGTTGGAGTTGTCATCGTTGTTGCCATTGTTGGCATTGTTCTCGTCGTTAACCTGCTGAGACATTGCAAATAAAACGAACAAGGAACTATGTAAAGGTTAGTGAAAAGTATAAACAACCTCACCAAGTGTTTCGCTCACACTCGCTCTCTAATTGGTATGTCTACGCTTGTTGTTTCAATCCGCCTTGGGCAAATCAACACTCAAGCAAAGACTTAGAAACACAAGGTAAGAGATCAAGAGAATGGGCAAAAACAAGACAACCAAAAAACCACAACAGTAGCAAAGTATCGACTCGATACTACGGGGTATCGACTCTGTGCTGGTGGTTTCGACTCGGTATGTGGGTGGGATGTACTCGACAGTAGCTGCAAGACACTCGACGGCAGCAAGGGTGCACTCGACGGAATCAAGAGCACTCGACAGTAACACAACCCACTCGACAGTAACAACTAGAGCACTCTACAGGGTGAAGAGCACTCGACAAACACGACCTGCACTCGACAATGGCTAGCAGATCACTCGACAGGGCTATGCAGCAACTTGATATGCCCAGAGAGTACTCGATCCAGGACAGGAGTACTCGACAAACACAAATAACAAAATAAAATAAAGGAAAGAAAAGGAAAACTAGGAACTTTTACCTCTTGTTGATTCAAACCCTTAGTAAGGACGCTGTAGTTGCAAGGTAGGGCTTAAAAAAAAATGTGTTTTGGGAGGTATGCGTTTGAGATTTTCGACTAGGGCTATGGAATTTCACCAAAATTGGTCCTTGAAGTTTCTTGCACTAGATCTTGACAATCCCTTTTTTTTAAGCTACTTTTGCCCCTAGTGAATTTTATCCTCCTAGGTCAAAGCTTGAATGTCACTGTTTTTTTTTTTTTTGACTTTTTCGGACTTGTTTTTTTTAACTAATGCAAGAAGACATAAACAATGTGAAGGACTCGAAAATAATATGCTAAGGTGAAAGAAAATAAAAATATGTAGCCCTAATGAAATATATATAGTTGAGGTTTGACTATCTTTAGTAAGTATTTCTATCTATTCTCTTTATGATCTAGGATAGATATAATTTCCTATTTGGAATTTCAGAAATTATTAATCCCAAATTAGATAAAAGATGGAACAAAAGATAGAACCCTAGGATTAGGGTTACTCTTGATAGATGCCGACTAGGGTTTCCTCTTGAGCAAGTAATGTCGGCCTGCACAAGTGAAAGAATCGACTCCAATGGCTGCTACTGGTCTCGGCTAGTATGTGTTTAGGGCTAAGGCAACCACAACAATCACAAACAAGCAAGGTTAGTAGTAATCAATTCAAGAATTCAAGAAGTAAAAGACCAAAACAAATAAAAGACTCTATTTTTGTAGGTTTTGTGTTTAGGGAAACAAAAGACACAACTTTGATGTCGGAAACCAAAGCTCTGATGCCAATTTGATACGGGGTAAGCCGCATGATGGCCCGATCTTCGACAATCAAACAAGAAATAACAAGAACGGAAGCAAAAGACTCGATTAAATAAAAGGACAACTCGATATCGACTAGAAGACAAATAACAACTCGATCAAACTAAACAACAAGACTCGACAATATGAAAGAAAGACCGATAGATTGGTGATTCGAACTAAAATAGAACGAGATAAAGAACACATGCCTCCTAAAAGGGTAGGAACCAAATACCAACGACTATAAAGCGCGCCTCTACAACCTTACACAACCAAGCGGAAAACTTGGAGGCACAAGGAGGGGACTTGTGATTACCAGGATCAACAAGCTCTCGCGAGGTTGATGAACTCAAAGCAAATCAAGCAAGATCTATACCAATTGTGCAATCCATGAGCAACGCTACGAATCGACTGACTTGCACTCTTGTGTTTCACACAAAAAGAGAGAATTTTCATAAAAGTTGTACGTGAATGTTCAACAATGGTGATCGGCTTTCTTATAACCCTAAAAGGCTTATTTCTAATAAAAATAATAAATAAAAGGAATTAATTAAAATAACCCCAAAATAACTAAAATAACATAATTAATCAAGGTCTCTAAAATAACAACATAAGAAAGCCCAAATTCGGCACATGTGAAATCGGTGTCCAGCGTCCAACATCATGGTGCTGCACGCCCGCGCGCCTGAGCCGCACGCCCGTGCACCTACCTGCACGCCCGCGCACTTGGACTACATGTGCTTCAGGCGTCGTCATCGATATCCCTGGTGTCGGTATCGAGGCCATCAGCAAGTCCTATGCACATGTATGTCTTCATTGGTGGCTCCGAGAGTTGAACCGCGCTCGAGAACAAAGAATGACTCACAAAGAGGAATGAGTCGCGTTGAAGCTTCTTAGCACGAGCTCGAGTTATAGGTCCCTCTCCGAGTATGATAGGCGTGCCCGGAGGTGTAGAAGATGGTCCCGCATCAAGTTAAGATTTGAACCTAAGACCTTTTGATTCACCTTTTTCGTTTTCCTTGAATTGGTAAATAAAGAGCGGTCATCAGGGTTCAAACCGGGGACCTTTGGGTACTATCCGCAAGTCCTTTCTAGTTGAACCATTCCGGAAGGGTTCCTTCCTTCCTTTACCACTTGAGCTAGATAACACTCTTGATTCAAATATCATTTAAAGATGTTATATTATCTTAAAAATATTAAATATATGGATTTTTTTTTTCTTTTAGGGGGGGGGGGGGTGCTCGAGCACCCCATAGCTCCGCCATTGGTCATATTTCTGTGTGTTATTGCTTTGTTTCATGGTTTGTCATTATAGGTCAAATCAAATTTACTTTAATTATCCTCGATCGATTTTATGATCCTCTTGATGTTATGAATGAGAATTGGTTTAGTTAAAATAGGGTAAACTTTGTATTTTATATAGTTTTTTGTGATATTTTTTTTTAACAAGGTCAGTGTCACTATCCTTATCAATGCTGGAAATTTTTTTTTGGGACAACTTTTTTTTTCCTAGGGTTCATGAACACCCCATTGCACCTATATCGTTCCATCTCGGGCAACTCCATGACATGCAAGTTCTCCCAATCAAGCGATGGGCCCCTAGTGATTACTAAAACTCCGCGCAATCTCTTAACCAACATCCTCCGATGATGTCCTCCCAGGTGGAAAGTGCACTCATCATCTCCCCTAAGATACCAAAACGGGATAAGTGCACACACACTTGTCAATCGAATCAGCAATTCCCCATTCTTCATGAAGAATATGATGTTCGCCTCAATTCCCAACATCGTTAAGGTCGGAAGGTCAAAAATTTTTGTGGAAGCATACTTCCGACCTCCTAGCCTATCTCACTTGTCCCTAGCAGCACCTCAAATTCCATGTGGTGTCTCCACCTCAACATTAGCCATCATTGAAGGAGAGGGGATCGAAATTTACTAGAAATTGCACTCGTTGTGAGGACTGTCGTGACGACGAATTGTATCTCACGATGGCGAACTGGAATAGATATGGAGAAATTTGAACTCGTTGGAGTGAAAGTTGGCTCCTGCTCGTGACGACGACTATAAACTCGCGATGGCGACTGGAGATCTGGTGACAAAAACTTTTACGGTTGTGATCTTGATACTTCAAAATCCCTCTGTTGTCCGAATGTCGGAATTCCAAAGTTCCTTCACGAAAACCTATAAATGGACTTCTCTTGTTAGGTTTTTTCATTCATTAAGCCACAATAAAACTAGCGTTTCTGCCGTCCTCAAGCCCTATAAATGGACTTCTCCTGTTAGGTTTTTTCATTCATTCAATCATCAAACAATCTCTCAAAGCATTCATCCACTTTCATTAGGTTTTATGCATTATTCAAGACTTGAAGATTTTAGGTACGCAATGTTTCAGTTTTCTTGCAAGTTCTAGACATTGTTGGTTTGTGAGAATTCTTATTTAAGTCATTTCTATTTTATTATTTTCATCTCTCGTGTGCTTAATTGAGTTTGTATTTAGATTCACGACCTATATATAATTGTATCAAGTTAAGGTTTTGACTATATATCCGCTTACCGGGTCGAATCCATAGTAGTAATTGCTTCTATATAATCGTCGATTTGCATACTTGTTGACAAGAGAACCATATAAGAAGAGGTTAAGCTTCAGTTCCTTTTGAATCGACACCTGAACTTACTCCTTGTACTACTAGTTTGTTGAGTTTGGTCCGTGTGAATTATCTTTGGATGGAATTAACGACCTCGTAGAGTACACACCACACGGATAGTCAACTAGCTCCTATGTTTATCTCTTCGTATTTAATTTAAAAGAGTTGACGTACAATGGATATACACTAGTCTTTTGTCCGCGTATATGTATTAGCTAATATGTACGTAAGAATTGCTGGACATGAGTATGTCACACATGACAACACATACTATATATATTTTAATGAATAAATACATAAATATCCTAAATTAACCTAATCAATATATAACACCCACATTTCTGGGCAATTTCCATGAACTGTTCTTTAATTGGACACAGTCGGTAATTAAGTCAAAAGTGGACTTTGTCAAATTACCTATCACCTTTCTGGGAAATTTCCATGAAATGTTATTTGGACAGCAACTTGCGACATCACATTCCAATTTAGGCGACGGACATAATCAACTTCGTCCCTTTATATATCTCTAGGCGACGGACATAAAATACTCTCATATTGAGGTTTAATTCATGCAACTATTGAGGTGTGTATGGTTGTTAGCTCGGGTTGGTTACCATGGTTAACAACATATGTTAGAGTTAGAAGGTTGTTAGAAACTTAGTTACCAGCTTGGAGCTTGTATATATAAGAGTAGTGTTAGCTTCTAAAGGCGGTTACTCGGTTAAATGAAATACAGAAAATCCTTCAAACTCTCATCTCCCAAAATCTTATATGAGCTAGTTGAGATCAAGTGCAGGTTGTGCTTGATCTTCGAAGGTGAAATCTCCTAGATCAAGAGATTTCATATGGTATCAGAGCCTCTATGCTCATCGTCGATCAATGGACAATGTGAGAAACCGCTAGAAATTGCCGATGATTATGATAGGTGGCTACGCTGTGACTTCATGGTGATGAGTTGGATCATCAATTCCATGAAACCTAAATTAGTAGAAAATTTTATGTATGTGAATTCCGCGCGAGAACTCTGGGATGAGATCCAAGAGCGCTTTCCTGAGTCGAATGCGCCTTTGGTCTATCAATTGAAAAAGGAAATCAATCAAATCAAACACGAGAATTTGAACGTCGTTGAATATTTTGGCAAACGGAAACGAGCCCGGGATGAGCTCCAGGAGATTGAATCGTTTCCGGTTTGCAGGTGTGGATGTTTCAAAACTTGTTCATGTGTTATCATGAAGAAGCTGCTTGATAGAGAAGCTACAACTAAGTTGATGCAATTCCTCATGGGGCTATCGGATTCTTATGAGGACATTCGGAGTCATATTCTCGCAATGGATCCGTTGCCTTATGTCAATCGAGCTTTTCACATGGTGATGCAGATCGAGAGGCAGAAAGGCATTATAGGTAGTATGCAGTCTACTCATGAAGTTCTTGCTTCCAAGAGTTTTGGGGCAGGGAGTTCATCCAAGGCTAATGACAGCTCTAAGCCTTGGGGATCCAACAGTAGTTCAGTTAAATCTACTATTTCAAAGAAAGAATTGAAGAAGGGAAGAGCAGAAAAAGGCCAAGATGGAGATGCTTTGCACATATTGCAAGAAATGTGGTCATGTTAAGGAGACCTGTTTTCAGCTTGTGGGGTTTCCTGATTGTTACACAGGCCCTAAGCTGAAACAGAACTCACGAGTTGTGGCAAATGTGCAGGACATGATGCAGGGGGATAGCCCTTTTACTTTGGATACTCGCTCTGATGGAGATGCAGGAGACAAACCTCCGAATATCAAACTCATCAATGTTGTGGTGGTACTCTTGACAATTGTAGATCAATCAACTGGATTGTTGACTCCGGGGCCTCAGATCATATAGTTTGTGATAAAGGGGATGTTCATTGATGCACATTGTCTTGCTAAGCCTATTCTGATTGGGTTTCCCAATGGAGTAACTCAGTTGGTTAAGTACTCTGGAACTGTCAAATTGAACGAGAAGACCAGTCACTTTGCTCAAAGTTCACCGCTTAATTAACCTTGTTTAGGTTAAGAACGCTACTCTCGTCGCCAAAACCAGTCACTTTTCAAAATGGCTAATTGATAGAAATCATTTAGGCGACAAATAAATTATCAACGTTCGTCGCCTAAACAAGGAACAAAACTAGCCCATAATTTAAAGCTGGAGTTGAAGCGACGAATTCAGTACACCCTCATGTTATCCGCTTGATGTGACACAATCGATCTTTCAAACGTCATACTGTAATTTACCTAAATTTCATCACTCCAATTAAAATTAGTTTCCTGTTTGAACGGTTTTCCTGTCTTTTTCCATGCTAGCTTGAAAATGAAATGGGACTCATCTTGAAGAATATATAAAGGCGGTTGGGTTTTGCTTCACACATATATACAACTCCTTGGGAGTTTTTCTTGTACAATAGTATCTATTTTCTGAGGTTCTGATCATTAACGGTAAGCTTGCAAATCTTGTTTAATTTCTTCATGGAATATCCTAATGAAGCTGTTCAAATTAATCTTCCTTTTTCACCATATGTAGATATATATATTTCTTGACTTGAAACAATATATACTAACTTTGATTTGGGGGTTTTACATGTGATTGTGAATCAGATGGTGGATCTAAGAGTATGTGTGGATTGTCCAGGTTGCGCAAACAAGATAAAGAAATCTCTTGAGAAGTTAGATGGTATGCACTACTCAACCTAAATCATATCGATAAGGTCTTAGTTAGTTCTGAGATCGAATTGAAGTATGAAATTGCGACTGCAGGGGTGGAGAGAGTGGAAGTAGACATAAAGAAGCAAAAGGTGATGGTAACGGGGTGGGCGGACCAGGATGTCCTATTGGAGAAGGTGAGGAGGATAGGGAAGAGGGCAGAGCCATGGACGCCGGCTTTCAACCCAAAGGTCCATTGCTTCGACCACTTCTACAAGCAACAGAAAACCTTCATCCGCACTGCTAACCCTGAAGAGTCCTATGGCTTCCTTAGCGGCAACATGGTTCGCGACTTCTCCTTTGATCCTCTTCCTGCCTCCAATGGAGACCACAAAGTGGATGCCATTTTTAGCGATGACAACCCCGACAACTGTTCTGTCATGTAGTTCAGATCCATTTACTTTGTATTGTAATGCTTTGTTAGGTTTTGTGTTATAGATATGCATGTATCATTTATGTTTTGCGCCTGTCTGTGACTCAAGAGGGATAGGTGTGGTGTATATAGTAAAATCTGTGACTCAAGAGGGATATGTGTGGTGTATATAGTAAAATAAGTGGATGCAAATAGCAATACCCATATTATCTCAATCTCCAACTCCAGCTCTAGCTACCCACAAATAAAGGAGAAGAGCAATGTGAAGGTGGTGGCAGAGGCGAAAAGATGCTCCCACACCACCTAGAAATTAAAGCTTCCCATCAAGTGCCGACGCAACAACTCATCGGAAGATCAAGGAACATTGTCGAATAACCTGCGGAAAAATTGGGTCGATTGTTGGAATAATGCTTGAATAAGATTTTATAATAGATGCTTGAATAAGGTTTTATGATGAGCTTTATTTTATGCAAACTTATCCATATTTAAAAGAAAAAAAAAGGGTTTTAAATTAGTTTTGAGGATTTTCCTCAACTATCTAAGTTGGTGGGAGAGTGGGGTGTGTTTTTACATGTTCTTTTCCTCTTAAAAAAGAGATTTTAGGTTTTAGAAGAGAGAGAGAGAGAGAGACGTTTTCCCATCTTCTTCCTCTTCTATGTAGAAACTTTCTGAGTTCTTGTTGATTCCAAACCTCCTTTGGCGAGTGCACGCAATCGGATGTGCTGTGTAACCTTGGGGGGATGCCAGAAGTCGGCTTGCACCATGGTCAAGGCGAAGTCGCTTCTAAGGCAGTGGGTTCAGATATATACCATGCCGCAACAATTTGTGTTTTCAGATGAATCTTTCGCTTTAATTTGATGTGTTTTAATCAAATTGAATATATATATATATTGATAGAGTAAGGTTTTGGCTGGATTGACCTAGCCGATAGCATCCTTTTGAATGAGATTAAGGAGATCTTTGTTTGATTCTAGTGCAATCCCAGATGAAGAGTGGCTAAGGTGTGCAACCTTATCAACCACTTTGTTCCCTTCCCGGGGCACATGAGAAAAGATTGTTCTCTGAAAAGATTTGGTTATCCATTTAATGTCTCCCATTAGAAGTTCTATTTCCCACGGACAGCTGCTCAGTTGATTTAAATTTCAAATAATTGTTTGGGAGTCTCCTTCAATAACTAGGTTGTGGATATTTAATTGGATTGCCTGTAGAAGACCTTCCTTCAAAGCTAGTGCCTCCATCTTTGCAGGGGATAGCTCTCCAAATCTTTTATGTCCAAGGTTGATTATGTTACCATACAAGTACCGAATGACGTAACCTCCGGTACTTACTCCTTCCAGAGAGATAGCTCCGTCAAAGTTCAATTTCATGAAACTCTGTTTCGGTTTCCTCCATTTAATGTTCTTTCTACTAATTTTATGCAGTTTTGATTTGTGTGAGCAGTCAGAGACGTTATCATCTTCACTTCTGATTGCTATGAGCCAGTTTTCCCGTGTTATTTTTACTCTTCTTTCAATTTCTTGTAGGGAGGGTATTTTACAATCCTTGAATATTATTTGATTTATGAAGGACCATGTTAGCCACTAGTTTACCGCGAGTTGTTCCTTCTCATTATTGTTAAGCTTTTCCCCCAAAGTACCCATCATTTCCTTAATATCTCTTGTTGTTTCTATAATGGGATTTGCAATTGCCTCCACTTTTTGAAAGTAAAGGCAGGAGTTTTTTATGAAGGCACACTTGATGAAAAGATGTGATTCGTCTTCCTCTGCTACATCACAAAAGGGACAACCATTCGGGATAGGGACGCCTCTGTTGGTCAATCTCTCCTTTGTAGGAAGTCTTTTTTGACAAACTTTCCAGAGAAAATTTTTGACTTTTGGAAAAGTGTTTAGTTTCCAAATCCAATAACTTGGATCATCAGCTTCACTGTCCGGATTTGTAATAATTTTCATGGCGCTAGCCGTTGTAAACCATCCACTTTTATCAGGCCACCGATATAGTATATCTTGAATCAGGTTTATTGGGAGAGGTATGTCCATTATTTTTTTTAACACTATTTGCATCTAAGTTTTGTTCTAGTTTTTTCTTCCACCATTTTCCGGCCAAAATGTACTCACTGACACGGGAATTTGGTTGGATCTGCTGGTTCGTACTTATTCTTTTTGCTTGAAGCATTACATGTTCGCTTGTAGTTAAGGATGTCCGAGTTCTTTAAGTATTTGTATCTTATAATCCTTGCCCAGTAATTATGTGTTTATGCTAGTGTTTTCCATAATAATTTCATTTGAAGAGCTTCCTTCATATATTTGGATCTCCTAATTCCCAGCACACCTTTTCTTTTTGGTTTGCATATTCTGTCCCAACTAATGAGTGGTCTGTGTTTCATGTCTTTATTCCAGAAGAAAGTTCTATTAACTTGGTCCAGTTTTTTGTGGACGTTAGTAGAGAGCAAATTCTCTATCTCAGCGGTTTAGCTGCTAGATTTGAGTTGATTAGGACTGTTCGTCCTTGCTGAGATAGAGAATTTGCTCTCCATTTTGTTAGTTGTTCCTTAGATTTGCATGCGATTTCCTCAAATATTTCTTTATTTACTTTGCCATTGATAATGGGACATCCGAGGTATTTTTCTAGAGTTCTAGTGTGTGGGATTTGGAGATTCTCCATTAAGGTGTGAATCCTTGAGTTTGGGACACCTGGTGTGGTCTGGAAACTAGACTTATGAAAATTAACCTTTTGTCCTGACATGGAGCAATATTTGTCAATAATATTTCTAACTCTAGTGCTTCTTTCAACCGTTGCTTTTGAGAATATAATTATATCGTCCGCAAAAGCTAAGAAATGTATGCATGGGCTTTGACGACCATATTTGAAGCCAATTTTCCCTGAGGACAAAATTGATTCTCTATGCAGTTGTATGGATAGCAGTTCTGCTCTTAAGATGAAAAGGAAGGGAGATAACGGGTCACCTTGACGAATGCCCCTAGAAGGCCAAAATCCATCCGTGGGGCCATTTTAACCAGCACAGAGAAGGACACTCTTGTTATACATTTCTTGACCCATTCAATAAACGTGGGATGGAATCCAAATTTATTAAGGATTTCCAACAGGAAGTCTCATTCTATTCTATCATAAGCTTTTTCCATATCCAGTTTTATAGCCATCCATCCCTCGGCACCGTTGCGAGATTTGAAGGAATGAAAGATTTCGTGAGCTATTAGAACATTGTCCTAAATAGCCCTATCTGATACAAAGGCACCCCGGAGTGGGTAAATGAGTTTGCTTATTATGCGTTTTAGCCTTTATGTAATTATTTTGGAGATGATTTTGTATATTGTATTGCATAGAATGATAGGTCTATAATTGTTAGTTGTTGTTGGATTATCAATTTTTGGTAGAAGAGTAATAAAGGTGTGATTTGTCTATTTAAGAATTTGATTTGATATGAAGAAACTCTTAACTGCTCTTATGACCGAAGGACCAACTATCTACCAATAAGTTTTATAGAATTCGATAGTCATCCCGCCAGGGCCCGGAGATTTGTTTTTACCCATGTTGAATACCGCATTTTTTATTTCACTGTTAGTGATTGGGTCAATTAAGTCTTCCTTCTCCTCTTCTGTGATGGAGTTGTTTATGAGATCCAATCGGTTTGTCCAATTCCTTGTGGTTGCCCGGGCTGATTTAAATCTGTTTTCAAATTCCCTGCGAATTTCTTGTCTAATATTCTCTTCTCCTACGATGAAAGTTCCTTCCGCATAGGTGATTTGCCTTATAATTATCATATTTCTTCTTCCAGAAGCTATTATGTGGAAATAACCAGAGTTGGTATCCGCAAGCTTAATATGTTTTGTCTTAGCTCGTTGATTCCAATACATTTTATGGTAATTCAACAAAGCCTCCTTTTTCTTTAGTAAGTTCATTTGTTTAGTTGAAATGGTATGTCCTAGACTTTGCACATCTAAACTTTGGGTTTTTATTAGTTCATCCTCTAATAGTTTAAGTTGCTCAAAGATATTCCCGAAGGTCATTTTATTCAATTCCTTCGCCTTGGCCTTGAGTAATTTTGTTTTAAAAACTAGTTGGAACATAACCGAGCTAGAACAGCTGACTCGCCAAGTTTGTTTGACAATGTTTTTAAAGTCTTTTCTTTGTAGCCACACATTCTCGAATTTGAACGGTGCGGCTCTGAAGGGCTCACCGTTATGAAGATCAAGGGAGATTGGGCAATGGTCCGATGTTGAGATAGCATAATGAATTGTTTGCAAATTTGGGAATTCATTAATAATTTGGCTTTTCACAAAGACCCTATCGAGTCTTTCATATATGAATTCGTTTTCGGAGAATTTTTTCCTCCAAGTAAATCGATTGCCCCTAAACGGAAGGTCTACTAAGTCTAGCTTGTTTCTAAGTTCTAGTAGCCTAGTGAAACGATTTGGGTTAGTCTCTGCTCCGCCTAATTTATCTTTGCTTGAAACAATATCATTCATATCTCCAACAATGATACAAGGGATATCTGATTCTTTTATTGTGGTTTCTACTTCCATACAAAATTCATCCTTATCTCTCTCAATAGGCGGAGCGTAGATAAAAATTATTTTGCACGCAAAGTTCGTGTTTGTATTTTTATAGGCTATCGTAATATGCCTTGCTCTATGTTCCGAGAAATAATTTCATGTGTTAGCAGTTGCGATTTCCAAAGTACTCCTACGCCTCCTGATCGACCCATAGCTGGTGACCAAATAGCGTTGTCAAATCCTGCATTCTTCCATATTTTTCCGTCCGGGATTATTTTCGTTTTTGTTTCTGTTAGTGCAATGATGTGGATAAATTCGTTTTTGCAAAAAGTGCTAACCTCAACCCAAAATCCAGGTTTACCAATTCCTCTACAGTTCCATGCGCTGATTTTCATTTATACCTGGATATAGCCCTTCGCCTACAAATACTGTGCTCCTTACTATACCGATATTGGACAAGTGTCAAATATAACCAACCAGACTTTACATTTGGCTTATTATGAGCTACTTTATTCTCTCTAAATGGTGAGATTGAGTAAGTTGGAGCCAAAAGGCTTGAATAGGATCTCTGTACAGAAGCTAAATTCAAGTAAACTCTGAGCAGAAGAAAGTATGTAGCGAAATGGTTGTTATTTAGACACACGTTTTGCATCCATTTGGGTGGCAACGAGGAGGTTGCAATGTGACATTCAACCCTCATGATCAACACAAGCCTACACGAAAATTTGTTTCTTACATGCAATTCGACAAAGTACTACTGGTTGATAAATTGGAGAGCAAATAATAATCTCCTTTGTATAATCGAACTAAGAAGGAACTTACTCTTTATCTCATCTTTCGTACTCCAACCAAGTAATGAAGACACAATATTATAACCAATTGTTAGGTATGTAGTATTTTTAGTGAACAGGGTGCCCCTTTAACATAATATAGAAGGCTAAATGTGTGATCCACCGAAGCTTTTTTTCCTAGGCCATACCACACCCATGATGACTTGTAACTATCATGGATAGAAATATGAAGGTTCACAATTATGTTAGGGTGCCAAGAGTTAATCCAGGTAGACATGTCGATTAGAAGCTGATGTTTATGAAAGTCAATTTGCACAACCCACACCAGTAGAAGCATTTGTAGGCCATAATTTCGTAATTGACAACGGGGTGAAGGCTTCACCAAGCCGAAAACTCAAAACACTAGCTCTTGCCGAAACTAAAACGGAAAATATACCATATGAAGCTAATTGGAAAAAAATTGGGTTTCGAATATCCAGTTTGGTCCACGACAATTGGTAAGTCAGGTGGTATTGGTGTCCTTTGGAAATCCTTCTGGATGACCACAAATCAGATCGTAGTAGTTACCCGGCTCTCAAGAATCATTGCTTTGGACTATCATAGCCCAGAAAATGACTTTTCCTACCAAATTTGGTTTGTGTACGCCCCTCCAGACCGGGGGAATAAAGAACGCTTTTGGTCTCAATTAACAGAATTAATTTCATCTTGCACTCTTCCGTGTATGGTGTTCGGTGATCTCAACGAGATCAATTGTTACGTACGAAGATAAATTAGGGGGAGCTCCAACGTTACCTTCCAGATTCAATATCTTACAAAATTTCAAGGATCAATGTGCCTTGATTAACATTAAAGAGAAACTTGATCGTGATCTTGTTCACCATCAGATCATCAAAAATTTCCTACAATATGTACATTCAACGGGGCGTTCTCATCCTCGGATCACTGTCCAATTACAATTGAACTCTCTCTGAGTAGCTCGGTTAAGGCGCATCCCTTCAAATTTGAAAATTCTTGGATGTACAAGAATGAGCCTCTTGCCCGGGGTCGGCCATGTTCCTTCTAACCTATAAAACTAAGATACTAGAAAAAAGGGCCAAGATTTAGAATAAATCAACATTTGGAAATATATTCAAGCAACTGGATAAAGTTGAATCTCAGTTGCTTGCCTTACAGTCGAGATGTAGTACAAATCTAAATCCTTCGGATAGGGAGACACAAAGGGAGTCGCGCTTGATTAAGAAAAAAGAGGCGCTCCTTCGTTTCCACAAAAGCTATTGGAGCTAGAGGGCAAAGTCAAAACATGTCAAACTATCGGACACAAACTCCACCACTTATTTTCATAAAGTCGCGTCTGGTAGACGAAACCGAAAAATCATTTGAGGAATCACATCTGCGGAAGGAACATAAATTGTAGGCGATGAGAACATCAAAACAGAAATCCACCGGGACTTTGATTGGAGATTCCGATCTGAATTGGGTCTGGGTATGGACCCTACTAACACAATGCAACTAATTACTCCTACCATCTCTGATGAAGAAAATTTGGAATTAGTCCTAATTCCTTCTAATAGTGAGATTAAAAAAAGATTGTGTTTAGTCTCGGGAATAACAAATCACCAGGTCCTGGCGGCATGACAACAGAGTTCTACAAAAACTATTGCAACATTTTGGGGAACGATGTTATTCGTGCAGTGAAAGGCTTTTTCTACTCCGAAAAACTTCTAAAACAAATCAACCACACATTCATCACTTTATTGCCCAAAACTAATAACCCAAAAACAACAGCCCATTATAGACCGATCAGCTTATGCAACACTATATATAAAATCATTTCAAAAATATTGACGGAAAGACTTAATGGGCTCGTTATTTTTTGAAATGACAGGGTTGAATGGCCCTCCATTAAGGATGTTTTATGTAAATTTGGATTTCATGATAAATTCATTCAACTCGTTATGGAATGCATATCATCAGTCACATTCTCTGTGCTTGTTAACATTGATCCTACGGAGCCATTTAAACCAAGCAGGGGTATTAGGAAGGGTGATCCTCTTTCGCCCTTCCTTTTTATCTTAGATGCCGAGGTCTTAGCTAGGAACATAGCCCATGCTTCAACTAATAGGAGGTTAGTGGGTTTCATATTCGGTAGGGATGGTCCGTGCGTTCCTTTCCTTACCTTCGCAGATGATATCATTATTTTCTCCAAATGGAGCATTTATGCTTGCCAAGAAATTAAGGATATAGTTGATTCGTACTGCAAAGTCTTGGGGAAAAAAGTTAATCTTCACATATCTGCGTTACATGCTACAAAAGGTATTTCTAACTCTCGAAAAGCGGAAATCGAGAGCTGCTTGGGAATTACAAATGAGCGAAGTCTTGAAAAATATCTTGGATGTCCCATTATCAATGGCAGAGTTAACAAAGAAACATTCAACGAACTCATCTGCAAATTGAAAGATCAACTGGCAAAATGGCGCGCAAACTCATTATCCCAGCAAGGACGGGCGGTCCTGATTAAATCCAACCTGGCGCCAAAACCTTTGTTCACAATGCAGAGCTTTATGTTACCTTCATCGGTACACAAAGAGTTAGACCAAATAAATAGAACATTCTTCTAGAGCAAGGACATAGAACATCGCCCTCTGATTGGTTGGGACAAAGTGTGTAGGCCATATAATAGAGGTGGCATGGGAATTAAGAAAATCGGTGAGATGAATGAACCCCTACAGCTAAAGCTTCTATGGAAAACACTTGTTGAACCCTATAATGTTTGGGTTCAAATAGTCAAATATAAATATCTCAAAAACCTTGATACCTTGAGGTATACAAAAATCCGGAAATTGCTCATGGCAATGGTCGAAACTATGTCAACTAATCCCTAGGTTCAAATCCGATCTGTGTTGGGCGGTAGGAAATGGACAAACTATAAAATTCTGGGAGGATTGTTGGGTTTGGCCTAGACCTGTCAAACGGGTCATTCGGGTCGGGTCCCCTTCGAGTCTCGGGTAAAATAGGCCCCGGGTAAATCCGGTTCCGAGTATTTCCGGGTTGACTAGAACCCGGATTTGACCGGGTTTTGTGTCATTTCTGGTCGATTTCGGGTTTGTCAATTTTTTCTTTTTTAAATTAAAAAAATCATAATATGATAATTTTGGGATAAAATTTAATTAAATATAAAAAAATTAATTATATTTAATTATAAATCAATCGGGTCAATCGGGTCACCGGGTAAATCGGCTCAAAATTACCGGGTCAATCAAGTCACCGAGTCGAAACCCAGATTACCCGGAAAATTTCTGGTTTTTGGGGGTTCGGGTCGAAAAAAAATTCCAGGTAAAAAATTTCGGGTCTTGACCCAAAAAATTCTGGTCGGTCGGGTTGGGTTTTCGGGTCGGGTATGTTTTCACAGGTCTTTGGCCTCATCCAATTGCAACACATCCGAATTTCCCGGCGTGCTTCTCTCCGGATGAAAGGGTATACGAATACATCATTAACGGCAAATGGTGGGTGGAAAAATTGAAGAGGACCCTTCCTGAATCAATCATCAAGGATATTATTAGTATACACATCCCCGAATACCACTTTGAGGATAGATTCTATTGGTGGCCGGATCGCAATGTATGGCTCACAACGCAGAGTGCATACAATCTCATCACACGACATTGGGATACAGATGTGGATAGTAACTACTGGACATGGAAGCTAGATACAATGCCCAAGGTTAAAAACTTTATGTGAAAATTGAGTCAAAACGGACTTCCGACTAGGAAAAAGCTGGCTCAGCGAGGGATGGCTATTCCCCGGGCTTGTCCCTTATGTAATGATGCAGAAGAAGACGATACCCATCTCTTTCAGGAATGTCGCTCAGACTTAACAACTGATGTGCTTTTTTCGAAGGAGCAAGTGGAGATCAAGGAAATAATTGAAAGCACGAGGGAGTTTAAACGGATATTAAATTTTATGGGCACCAAGTTAAATAGCAAATCTAGGACAACCATTTCTAATCGATGGTGGTCGCTATGGTACTACCGGAATCAACTATCATTTGATTCCAACAAGGACCAACCGGTGTGGGACGTCGGTGCTATGGCTAACACGGTAACAGACAATTGGCGAAAAGTGTGTTCGCTCTCTGAGCTCGATGTCTCAAACAATAGCAAAACTCAGCAGAAACAATGCGTTACAAAAACACAACGACAAAATTGCAAGTGGAAAAAATCTCCAACTGGATCATACAATCTAAAATTTTGATGGGTCCTCCTACGGGGGAGCCTCGAGTTCTGGATGATACATCATTAGGGACTGGCATGGGAAACCCATTGAGGCGGGAAATAAACAATTGGGAAGACAATCCGCTTTAGTGGCAGAAGCTCTGGCCCTGCTATTAGGAGTGCAAAAAGTTGTGGAAATTGGCATTAACCACCTTTGCATTGAAGGTGACTCAGAAATCATTATTAAATACTTATAGGGATCAAATTAGTGTCCCTGGGGAATCGAACTTCTTATGTCCAAAATAAAGGTACTCCTGTTAGGAGTGGACAGCATCTCTTTCTCTCATATTTCCCGTGAGGGCAACGTCATGGCTAATAAGGTTGCACACATTTTCCACGGAGCCCTGGGGAGAGAGATACTACATGATCCTGCCTTGCTGGATCTCATCCGTAAGGATGTTTTCGGCTAGGCAATTGCCTCGCCAAATTTTAACCGAATCAACAACAACAAAAAATAACTAGATAGATTGGCCTAAGACCCTTGGTACTTAGGATGAAGTCCTTGTCATTAATAATGGTTTTGGTAATGACTGGTTTAACCAGTGGTTGATTGTAATGTTGTAGATAGTAACTCCGGTATAGCATAACACCATGACATTCATTAGCATATATATTACAAAGTAGCAGTGGGAAACAGCCCCTAAGACTTGACATAGCACACCATACATACTCGATGAACAGCCCGAAGAACTACCTGGCCAATGAAAACTAGCTAGACACAGCATGACACCAACCGACCGAACATAGCATACTACCCTAGTCATGAGTCGACCACCGATTATCCTTAAACTATAGCCGAGATACTGCCAAAGGGGTTTTAAAGCATACAAAAGACATACAAAAGGTGGTAAAGTCATCACCAGTATAAAGCTTACCAAGAGACCCCAATCGAGGTAAGCATCCCTTGTCCAAAACAGATTACTCTGCATACCTACCACATTTAACCTTTCCCTCTTTCAGTGTTGACGAAGATGTATCCTCTTCCCCGATGCCTGATTTGTGCATGATGGATTCAGAGTTAGAAGATGTGGCAACACCCAGCTTCTCAAACTGCTTACCCACCAGACGAGGTGAAGCAGGAGCAGCAATGGGTGCCAGCGCAGTAGAGAGACGAGAGGGGTTCCTAAGATTAGGGAGAATAAATTCACAAGATGATGGAACATTAGAGAGCATCTTGCCGAAATCCTCCTGAGAGAATTCAGCCATTGCATCATCGAAGCCTTCCTCCATCGATATTGATGCGATCATGGAATTTCACCTATACTTATTACCTCATCATGACGACAAACTGTCTTACTATACCTGCAAGCCTTAGTTAATGAGATTGGTGACCAGATTGTATGCTTATTGGCCCAAGCGGTTGGGGTGATGCGTTTGGCTCGCGAGGAGACAATTTACTGTTCAATCATCGTCCTCTAGAGGAAGTTAGATGATGTTCTTATTCCAAGAATGTTCTTCTTCGATCAAAGACCTTAAGAACTCAACTCCAAGGGTTTTAGGCCAGAGAGATATTCAGAGCTCTTCTTCTTCTCTCTTCAATCGGATCCCTTGCTTGGGGGCTGAATGGGGGTATTTATAGGGAGGCCAAGTGAGCAGTTTGCTGGCGACCTCGTGATTTAACAGGGGACACGTGTAATGCATGCCCTCACGCTAGGGAATTAGGCACTACACGTGGCACTGTTAGAGGAGAGGTACTTAACCAACGAGCTGCTCGTTTGAGTCTTGAAGAGCCACGTGGTACTTGTGGGCCCTGTTGTGGATTCCACGTATGCTTATATTTAATCACGATGCTATTATGCTGAGGAAACTTAAGGTGTCGAGTCGGGGTCTGACCAAACATTCTATTTGCGATGAATCTGGTAGAGGGCCAGATGTCTTTTGCGTTGGGTGGTCTATTTATGACGTCATATCCTTGTTAATTAATAGATCTATTTTCTATGTCATCGTCAGATACGTCCTCAATAATTGCTTGCTCATCATAATCCATCTCTTCGATCACTGCCAAAGGGGAATCAATAGCCAGTGGGTATTGATATCATTAAGGAAGGAAGCCATCTCAACTTCAGTGGTCTGCACTGCCCCCAATCACCTCCTCTGTACCACCTCCCAAGGTGGTGGACTGCTCTAGTGACTTGTCAGATACCAAAGATGAGGAGGACTCAGAGGCTGAACAGGCATTGCAACCAAAAAGCTACAATAGGGTCTCCTTGGGGTGTCCAAAGGAGGGAGAAGCCAAGGTAGAGGACCTCCTAGGGAGAACCTCTGACCAACCCACACCCTCCACAAGAGAAGTTGCTTCATTGCGGTTGGTAGCCTCCAGTCGAGCAGAGGAAGAACTCCCCCCCCCCCCCCCCCCAAACCCGCACCACTGTTGCACAACTGTCTCTTAAGAAAATTTACAAAGACATGATCAGATTCACCATAACACCAACAACTAGTAGGGAAATCCTCAATCCAGAGAGGATATGACTCAACACATCCCTTCTCATTGACCACCAGAACCTTGTGGCCTGAAATAAGAGTGATATCCACTGATATGCACACCCTTGGGTATCTCAGCCTAGCCCCCTTTTCATCGAAGGTCGACACCTTGAGCACAGAGCCTAGACCATTCTCCACATCAATTTTAGTCAGCACATTCTCACTGATGTACTTAGCAGGTAAGCCCGGGAACCGGACCAACAGATCAAGGGCGGTGATTGGCTAGGAAATGGGGTCGAAATTCTCCCTTCACTGCTTGAGGAGAAGGAGACGCCCAAGGAGGTGATACGGTCTGCCAAGCCAGACTTTCTCAATGTCAGCAGCAAGGTCGAACCGAAGCTCGAACCAGTTGCAAGCCAAAAGAATCAGTTGAAAGCCCTTGGACAGAAACTTCCAAGCGAACTTGATTTCTTGCGAATAATCTGTGCCTCCACCGGATCGCCAATAATAGTGCCAAAAAGCGAAGTTGTGTGCAGCAGAGAGATGTTGCTCTGGACTCCCCCGACTAGGCCCTACAGTCGATCCATGTTGATAGATGGACGACGAGAGCCCTTCCCGGAGCCAGCAGGCTTCTTCTTAGCTCCATCCTTGGAGGTGTGAACCTCCTCAAGCAACTTGTTATTCGCATTGGATGGTTTTTCTTGGATGGGGTTTATAGGAGATGGAGAGGAATCCTCAACCACCTGGATAGATTTGCCTTTGTCTCTTGTGGAAATCATCATGCAAAAGAACACATGGGGGAATTGATTAGAGAAGATGAATAGAGGAGAATAGATGGGTTGTACAAATACAGGAAGTAAGCATTCCAATTTATAGACTAAGCAACCTATGGAGTCTCCCCAGGAGACACAAACACCCAACACACCTTGGAGATTGGAACCCCTAACACAGGGAGGCAACCGTACAACTGAGTGCCGGAAAAGAGAGACCTTCCGAGCATCCTTTTGCGCCAACAAACACCAGATCCGACCGCACTTGACAGCAGCCACAGGGGGGGATATGCCCGAATCACACACTAGAGAAGCATAGTTAATCGGGATTTTTGCCTCATTTGATTAGAATTATCTCCACTCTTAACACAAAAAGGCAGATTAGAAGAGGACCTCCAAAATTTTCAGAGGGGATCAGCAGGAAGAATCTGCCCACCCGAGTGCCATTTAGGCTTTTTGAGACAAGGGGGTGAAGACCAAGGAAAGCTTTACAGTACAAACAGAGCAACAATAGGAACTTTAAGATATGGAGACTCAGAAAGCACCCAACTTTACTTAATCTCTTGAAGACAAACAAGGGGGAAGGCGACCGGATCAGGAAGGCAAAAGGAAGGCTAGGGTTAGAAAGGTAATCTCCCTTTTCCCAGAGAAAAGATAGCATTCTCGAAGATTTTTAGAGGTTAATAAAATTGAATATTATTAAAACTTTTTTACTAACAATTTAGAAGCGATTTGGTGTTAGTATTAACCGGTTGAATTAATCGATTGTCCATCCTCTTCCGATTGGGAAGTTTCAGGAGTACGGAGATGATTTCTCTTATGTCAACCGTCAACACTGAATGCGGAGGACTTGTTTTACCCCTTTAGGGTTCGTCAATTTTGGTTCACACCGTACAAGTGAAAAGGATATAATGGATTGATGATGCGCCGTAGCCGTGAGGGGTTGAATCACACGAATGAGTTTTGATTTCCCTTTAATTCGTTGATTCTTTAATGGGTTGCCTTATTTGTGAAATTGGATTATGGTTTCGAAACTCTAAACTTAACTTCCTGCTTCGAAACCCCTATCCTTGAATTGGTAAATAAAGAGAACCCCGGAATGACCGCTCTTTATTTACTAATTCAAGGATTAGGGTTTCGAAGAAGGAAGTTAAGTCAAATCACCTAGCAAACATTCCCTAAATCATTACACAAACAAGGGTTGAAGACGATCAATGACACATCCGAGGAGTGGAGGCGGCGTTAGATGGAGGCTTTATCGATTAACCATTCCGAAATGGCTCACTGGACTTGCGGGTAGTACCCGAAGGTCCCCGGTTCTAACCCCGGATGGCCGCTCTTTATTTAGAAATTCAAGGAGGCTCTATCGATCTTATTTAATTAAAAAATAATTTTAATATAATAAAATATAATTTATTAGCAAATTGTGTAAAAACACAGGTAACAAATGCTAGTTATTTTAGGTAAAGTAAAAGAATACTCCCTTTGTTCGGCAAAACTTGATGTTTTACTATTCACGCACGCTTTTTTATGAGCTAAAAACTATATAAAATATCTAGTTTTTTTAATAATTTTTTTCACAATTTCGTAGTTATTATTAATAAATACAAACTTGTTAAAAAAAAATTTTAAAATGAATATTTTATATAGTTTTTATCATTCTAAAAAAGCGTGCGTGAATAGTAAACGACAAGTTTTGCCGAACAGAGGGAGTAATACATAATCCCAAGTGTTGTTTTACATAGTCCATGAGAGAAAAAATCATTAATTCGACTATAAAGAAACCCGATTTCTGTTTAGCGCATGTCAAATATCCGTTTAGCGCATGCTCAAGTGGTCGCAGCGACCAAATGTCAATTGGTCATTGCGACCATTTTTTTTATACAAAATACATGACCTCAACGACCAGATGCAGAATGGTTGCAACGACCATGTAGTCAATTGGTCGCAGTGACCTACAACAACAACAACAACAACAACAACAACAACAAGCCCAGTATATCCCGCTCAGAGTAGGGTCTGGGGGATCGAAATGTACACACCCTTACCCCGACTAGGTCGAGAGGGTGTTTCCTAGTGACCCATGACAAGACATCAAGGAAAGATGATAGCACACATTCTACAAAACTGTAATTTAAAAATTTAAGGGAAATTCCGTTTGGTACCCTCGTGATTAAGACTATTCCGGTTGGTATTTGTTGTGAGCTGAATTTGCCATATTTTACAGTAACTTTAATATCGTTTCCTGCATACTTTGCATACATTTGGGTTAGCTAGTACAGAATCTATGTAGTTTATATTTATTTGCCAAATTATGGAATCTACACCAGTTTCTGTTTAAATTCGCAGAATTCGAGACGTTTTACAGCAACTCTAAGGAAGGTCAGAAAAGCTCGGAAAACCACTACAGAAGTCCAAGGTCAAATAAGCAGCGGAACCAGTCGAATCAAGCTGAGAGCCCAGGCTACTCGATCTCGAGTAGGCCTTACTCGATCTAGACGAGCATGTCCGAGCACAGGCCTTGTCGACTAGGAGCCAGACCAACCCACATCCGGAGCCCTACTCGATCTCGACAAGCCCTAGTCGAGATCGACGACGCCTCAGCGCCACACCCGGAGTCGACGAGGAGAGGAGGCAAGCCGAGGACGAAGACGACCAGGCAGCACTCGCTACCAGCGACTAGACTCGCTGCAGCGAGCCTCTCGCCGCCGCGGAAATCCTCGCTGCCAGCGGGATGCACCAAGACGAAGCTCGCCAACTCGCTCCAGCGGAAGGGAAGTACGTAGTCGATGTAGACGAAAGCGTTGTCGAAGTCGACGACGCCCAGGAGCCTTGTCCGAGCCTTGTCGATCAGAGTCACCCGAGGAGTCCTAGTCGACATCGACGAGCCCTTGTCGAGATCGACTAGACACGTGAGCCAAGTCCGAGCCACATCGAGCACCAGCTAGCCGAGACGACGAAGCTGAGCCAGTCGACAACACTCCTACTCGATGTCGAGGAACCCTTGTCGACATCGACGACGATTCCAGAAGTTGTTCGACGTGGCTTGGCGAATCCTACTCGGAGTTGGAGTCCTTGGAGCCGAGGATAGCCTAGTCTATCCGAATTATCTACATCTATCATGAAGAAGAAAGTTTTATCCACTTGAGACAATTTAGATATTATTTCCCTTAATTAGATTTAATTATGTTATTGCTTTTATTTATCTTTAAAGTTTTAGATATAGTTTTAGATTTAGATATAGATATTCTATCCTTGAGTAGCAAAGATTAGAAGCCTATAAATAAAGCCCATGGGGCTCAGTTTTATTCATTCAATTTCAGAGTTAGAGAAGTAGTTCCACAGAGACGGTTTAGGAGTTCGAAGGTTTTAGGGTTTTGGCATTCAACGAGAGTTGGATTGCCGGGATTGTAAAGTCTTGGAATATAGTTTAATGCAAGTTGTTTTCTTTCAATCGATGATGTCTGAGTTTGCGATGAAGCGCGAGTAGTCCACCCACTTCTAGGGTTGGGGCGAGCCCGACGATAGCCATGCGTGCCTGAGGTAAAGATCCGACCTTTATCATGTTTTGAGCATTTTCCTACTTGTTGATGTGTTTATTGCCCATCTAATGGAGATCCATGTTAACAACCTGGATTACAAACATAAAATCGGTAGAGACAATTTGGGTTTCTTGAAAGAGTTGTCTAATTGTTGGAAAAGGCGAAAGCTTAATCCTTTGATGCGATTTACATGATAATTTGTTTGGTTCTGCCTTATGCATGCTTGGTTATCATTGTTGCAAACCCCAATCTTGGAAATCCTTTTTACATTGAGTTTAGTCGAAACCCTAAAGCCTTTGCATTTATTTACTTTCGTTTTATTTTCTGTCTCCTCGATATCGAATAGCACTCGTCGATATCGAGTACTGATTCTCGATCTAGCGTCGCTGTAGCTTCTCCTGTGTAGGTACTCGACGAGACGAAGCGAAGTCGACGAAGACTCTACTCGATATCGAGTAAGCCCTGGTCGATATCGACTAGCCTGTGCCGAGCTGCTGCGCTGTGTTCGACTGTGCCTGACCCCTGTCGACTACCCTAGTCGAGATCGAGGACCCCTGTTGTCGACTTACGTTCGTGAGATTTCTCCGCTGCCTAGGATCCGCTGACACGCTTCCTCGTGGATCGATCCTGACTTCCCACTGCTGCATCAGGAGGAGGTCTTGTAATTATTTGCAAGGGACGGAATCTGGTTTGCTGTGATTTATTTATATTTTATTATTGCATACTCGATTTCCTCGTGGCTGGGATGGAACCTCCTCAACCAAGGTTTGGTGGACGGGGATTCGGTTTTCCCCCGTTTTGCCCCTTCGCCTCCCCCGACCCTCCATAAGTGCAAACTTCACCGGTTGCATCATCCAGATCGGCGTCATCGGATGGCCTTCCGCCTCGGCAAATTCGTCCAGGATGTCAACGCCCTCCGCTCCACCCCCTACTCCTCCGACGGTAGCCCCCCCCCCCCCCCCCTCCTCCTGCACGTCGTAGCCTACGGCGGCGAAGGGATCTACTATTTCATCGAGCAATTCATCTGGTTGGCGAAGTCAGGTCTAATCGATCCGAAGCACTCGCGGAAGCTGTAGAAGATCAGCGCCTGGACGGAGCTCGTAGGGCACATTGGCAGCATCGAATTGAAAATTAGAGATTTTAGGAAATTGAATTAGGAGAAAGCTTGCTTTGATTCGAGCAAAGAGATCTCATCGGCCAGAGGACTCGATTCGAAGGACGACAGAGAGAGGGAGCGAGCTCTGAGTTTCAAGATTTCGATGAAGAAGCTTTCGATCGTTCAGGACCTGGCCGATTGGCTGATGACCTTGTCTGATCTCTGGGATGAGGATGGCAGGTTCCTCACGCCGATGATGACATCGTGCACCGGGATGGTGTCGGCGCTCATCAGCACTCACAAGAACTGGATTTCTTGTTGAAAAATCAGCTTTGAAGGTACTACCGTATTGATCAATCAAACTGCTATCCTCACATTAGATTTCTTCAAATTTTGATGCTAGTTTTGATAGTTCAATTGAGAGAACCAACAAAGAAATGATACTGAAATTGGTTCCTCCCTGTAAGAACAATTAAATAAAGGGTGGATTTGTTTTTCAAAGTAATATATTACTGGTTGATGTGTTTTGTTAAGTTGTAGCTAATGATCAATTGATCAAGAACAACACCAATAATGTCGACAACATGATTGAAATGAATTTCAAGAGGGGTATGAATTGGGGGCAATTGCGTCTTTTCCTGTGCGTAAGTGGGGGTAATTCGGTCTTTGACCGTCACTCCATCCACTAAAAAATCAAAATACAATCAAACACAAAACCCCAAAATTTGGGTGTTGAGTTTTCATCTCTTACATCCTAAAAATCCATCCCCATCTACCACATTCACTAAAATCCACCAAATCCACTAAAATCCATCCCGTTCCCAAACACACCCTTAGTTTAGAGCCTTAACACTGTTATTTTACTTTCTCTTTAAAAAGGAAAAAAAAAAAAAAAAATGAAAACACAAAGATGGCGTGGGTGACTGTGAGTCTCCAAATTGAATTTGTTTTGCAGAGACTCCCTGAATACTCTCCGACCGACGACCGGTTAATAACTCGACTGGCGACGAACACCGATATGGGTGATTTTGATTGACAAAGACAATGATGTTGAAAAATTGGTGAAGACTGGTGTCAATTTTTTCATTCTTCAAGCACAAATTACAAGTTCAAATCTCGATTTAATTTATGAAACTAGATCAAAATTGGGGCATTTTAGAGTCAAATGGGTTGAATGAAAGCTGCTACATTACGAAAAATAGAAAAATGAAAGAGATCCCCAAACCCTTGCCCAGAACCCTATCGTCGCCCTCGAATTTTCAATCCAAAAGGAATCAGAAGAAACAAATTATTGCCCTAGATCTACCCTTGTACATCTATTCTCTTCAAAAATGGTGAATCTCATTCAAATACCCAAGATTTCAGATCTGGTTGGAGATCTTCTATCAAGCCGAAAGTTGATATTGAAAGTCAAGGGTATTCTTTTTCGGCCAGATCTTCATCTTTTCCTTCCCGATCTAGCCGTTGTACCTCCTTTGATTAAGGAGTGCCTCATTTGCCTCCCCCCCTCTTTGTCCTGGGCAATGTTCGTAGGTTTCTCATGGTTCAATTTAACGGAGTTAAGGTTAAACTAGATTTAGGCTAAGGACCGGAATTTTAGAAAAGTTCAGGGGTACCAATTGGACAATAAAAAACCTTGGGACACCAACCGGAATAGCCTTAAACACAAGGGTACCGAACGGAATTTCCCAAAATTAAATATCCAGATTTTTTTCGGGCTAAAAATCCATATTTTTTTTATTAAAAAAAACAGAAGAGATAAACACTTTCTTCATCCTCTCCGCATCTCGGTCGGGTCTTGCAGAGCTGTAAGTCTGTAACCATGTTGAAATTAACAATTTGGACATTAACTCCTCTTATCTTCCAATTAACTATCTAATAATAAAGAGAAACACCCAATTTTAAAATTTTCAAAGACGAAGAGAAACACAAATTTATTCATCATTAGAAGAGAAACACCCAATTTCAAAATTTTCAAAGATGAAGAGAAACACAAATTTATTCATCACAGATCCGATTCTAAACACCCCAAAGCTGAACTTGTTCACCAACCCCTCCGACCTCATCTCCTGACCTTGCCCATTTCGCTTAACCATGGTTGCTCAAATTGAAGAAAAGGGGATCAAATTAGCACATTGAAGGATTTTGGGAAGGGAGGGTGTGTTCATGCGTGAGAGAGAGGAGAGAGAGAAGAGAGATGGTTTGGGTAGGGGTAATTTGTTATAATTATAGGGATATTTTCGTCCTGTTTTAAAAAGGATTGTCGTTAAATGATTGATCTTCCTTGTTTGACCCGTATTTTGCCTCGTCTTTTGGCATAGGGTTGCTGTCTTGATGTGGTAGTGTTTGATTCCGAGTTGGGTTGCAAGATCGGTTGTCTTGTATGATCGAGATGATCGTGGTTATGTTCGTGATTTTCAAAGATTCCTCATTTAGGTAGAGGTAATGTCGGTGATCCGCACTTCTCCAGGATTTGTGTTTTTCGATGGTGGGTTACTGTTATCTGACTTCTCGACGTCGAGACTCCGTGTGAGTCATTGCGCTCTTCCGTGTTCTCATCGTTCGTGGCTCATCTTGGATCTTCATTGACTCCTGCGCCGGTTATCGGCTTCTATAAGTTATTAGGGTTTTTCTTTCGTCTTTGTTGATTTGTATTCCTAGTGTATGGTATGTTGACGGTTAGTCCACTTACCGATTCGCCGGTCTCGAGCTTCGGGCTGAGCTCGAATTTTTAACTACGGAGTAATTAAAAGACCAAAAAAAAGTCCCCCTGGAGTAGGATTCTGGAATGTTCTACTTCTAGCGATATCGGCTACCTTCATGATAACTGATAAGTCTTACACTACACTACTTTAATGGCACCTTCCAGAATCCAGACCCTCCTGATAAGTCATATACTTTTAACCTCTTCAATATATTCCCTTTCTCTTTCTCTGTTTCTCTAACTTTAGCGTTTCAAGTTACAAGTTTGAAACCCTCATTTTCTCTATCTGAATACAAGATGAGGTATGTTCTCTTTCTCAATGTTTTGTTTCTAATGGTTCGTTTGGTTGTGACCGAGTAATCAACTCCTAGTAAGAAATCAACGCCCTTTAACGACCACCTGTCATTGCTGATTGTTCTATTCCTGTTCGTTTCAAGTATTGATCAAATTTAATTCCAAGTAACAATACCCATTTGAGCTCCATCTGTTCCTTAATGACAAATCAAGTACTAGGCATTTTACTTCAAATTTTGAGATTAACACCAATTTTCCCCGCCAAAAAAAATCAGGGGAAAACAATTAAATGAATTTGACAAAACTAAGATGTTGGTGTAAATTTAATGATATAGAGTTGTTTTTATCATAATCACTTCATTTAAGTTTTGTTTGGTATCGATATCTAGATATCAAATATAGACTGTAAGGAGCCCACATGACCTGAACTTGATAGTCAGAAATTTTAGAATCAAAACCCGATGACCCTTGAATTGGTAAATAAAGAGCGGTCATTCCGGGGTTCAAACCGGGGACCTATGACTGTTATCCACAAGTCCTTTCCGATGACCCGTTAATTAGATAAAATTGACTTGGTGCATTATTGGTTTCTTTGATGAGTTCTTGTTCATTTAAACCCAAGAGTTGAAGTAGAAATGGTTGATTCTTGGTGCAGCCGACACCCATCGGTGAAGTGGGCTCAAAGTTCCGATAAGGTTTTCATCACAGTCGAGTTGCCTGATGCAAAAGATGTGAAACTTAAGCTTGAACCTGAAGGGAAATTCGCCTTCGCGGGAACCAAAGACGGGACTCGTTATGAAGTCGATTTCGAATTGTTTGACAAGATCAAAGTGGAGGTATTGTCATGCACTCGTGCTCATTGCACATACTAGTGTAGGTTTGACGCGGTCCATTAGTTCATTGAAGTCTTGACATTTTCAGGAGAGCAAGCACAGCATTGGGATGAGAAGCATAGCTTATGCTATTCAAAAGGAGGAGGAGAAATGGTGGAGCAGGCTATTGAAGCAAAAAGGAAAGCCTCCAGTGTTCCTCAAGGTTGATTGGGACAAGTGGGTCGATGAAGATGACGAAAATGGTAGGTTTCGAATGTGTTCTTTGGGCATGTTTGGCATGAAGCATTTCTACATCAAGTGACCTCCTTTAGGTTTTATCACCTTTCTTATCATGTTTGCTAATAAGATGCCATTTCCGACCCATTCACATTCTCATAGGGGTGATGGGAAGGGTATTTCTTGTGTCGAACACTTGATCCTGTTCCGTTGCCATTCCTAAATGTTATTGATCTTGGACTAACTAGTAATTATAAGTTGCTCCATATTTGGCAGGTAAACGCTTCAACTTTGACGATATGGACTTCTCGGTAAGTTAATATTTTGATTCGGTGAACCAGGATTCGATGAATGTGGTGGCGTCCTGGTCTCCGTGTTGATGCTACTAAATCATTGCATTTGGGTTGCAAGCTTGTTAACTTGGAACATAGACAGTTAGACGAGTTGTTTCATAGAGACGTAGCCCAAGCTAAAATTGCTTACCAATTTTGCAGAAACTGGACATGGGTGGGGATGAGGATTTCGATGACATGGAGGAGACGAAGGACGGCGAAAAAGGTTAATATTCACTCACGACTTGCCCCCTAATTGGCCTAAAGTGTATCTTGTTCTTCCCTTAGCTAACCCTAGTTTCTTATGTCCAATGCAGAAGGTGACAAGGGGAATGAAGGATCCGAGAAGGAAGGGGCTGAGAAAGCAGCGGGCGAGGAGGTTCAAGAGGCCAAGGCTTGATTGCACAAGAACGGAGTATATGTGATGTTACCTGCACCTTATTGTCGCTGTGTCAGTTTGAGGGAATTTTGGTTCTTTTTCACGTGGTAGAAAAAACCCAGCCCAAACTGTCTAGTCTATCATGTATGCTGCTACAATGCGGCATTAACACATTTTGTAGTCGCTATGAAAGATGGGTAGTTTTGACCTAAAGAATATGTTGGTTTTGAACCTCATCAAATCTACAACACATCTTTTTAGCATCTAGCTTGTCCATGCTCAAGCATCAGCAAAAATGACCAAGACAACACAGTAACAACCATCCAAGGACGAGCTTGTTCATGCTTTTCCGAGGACCATGTTTCGAAGAATACACATTGAATTAAACTTGGGACTAGCAGTATGTAGTAAATCATCAATAGCTAACATAAGCCCCTAGGCAGCGTTCGCAGCTAGCGACGCACACTTCTTTTGGTACACCTAAAGAGATGACCAAAAAAGCGACAAAAACGGGCAAGCAGTTAGCAGTGTACAAGTAAAACCCACCTGCATAAATTTCGATCCCAGTACAAGTGGAAAAGAACCCCCCCCCCAAAAAAAAAGGAGAAAAAAAAATTCCTTATCCCTGTAAATTTAGAGGTTAAAAAAGGATCTGAGAGTGAGTGATACCATCCCTTTGCCTAAAGTTAAAGCTCCTGATTCTGAAAGAGTAGTACCTGTTTGGGTTAGTATACCACAGCCTATACAAAAGATCACTTGGCAACATCTGTGTCTGAGGTTCCTCTCTGCACCCCCCCCGGGGTAAAACCAGGATCGAAACCTGAAGCTCTGATATTTTAACTTGCAAGATGAATCACATAGGTCGAGTCGGGTGTATAACCTTTTTTTTTTCTCTTTTGCAGTCATATTCACAAAGGCTTGCAGAGAGTTTTTTACTTTGTAGATGAGGCGGACAATTACTTCTGGCGGAATTCGTGCCTGAATGATGTGTTGTTCTGAGTGAACTTATCCCTGTTCTTCGAATCCAGTGACCAAGTGACATCGGCCATTAGCTTGTCAAAACACGAGGCAAGGCGCTGATGTTGCTCCGCTGGCTGCCATGTCAAAAGATCAGCAGCCACAAAGTGTAGAGGGACGGCAAGGAGGTTATGCGAAAAACAAACAAAAGACAAACTTATAGACGAGCTATTAAATAACCTATATATATACATAGAATCTCACTTCCATCACCCCCTCTTATATTTAATGTTTCAAATAGTTAATTATCCACGGAATCATACGTCAAAACTAGAACAACTCAATATTCAAGTATGCAAAACATCCATATTATTCAAGAGGCAATGAAAATAAAAATAAAGTCTGATAGAAAGGAATATGTACCTGCGAAGCCAAAATTTGTGTTTTCAAGTCATTGAACATCTGCAAGCACGGGAAACAAACTAGTCAGATAAGAAAAAACTCGTCAATAGAAGCTTGAAGTTTGCCTCCCGCCTCGCAACTCCCTCACAAGAATATTTGCACTATCATTATATGTTAAACCACAGAGGAGGAATACAAACATCTACATTTTAACCGGGAACTGGAAGTAAGGATTCAAGAAAGTAGAAATTTTCAGGAGCCCACTACATGCATCTCTTAGCATTGTTTTCAAACAACAGATTGACCAGGAAGTGGAGTAGGGACAAGGAAACCATTCAATAATTTGTTAAAATAATGTTAAAAAACCTTTAGAAAAAATAGGAATTGCCCTTTGCTCATTCTTTCATATATCCTTCAATGATCTACAACACTTGATACTTTGATACACAATAAGAGTAGATACTCGATATATAAAAGGATTTTTTTTTCAGATCAACTGTGAGCAGAAAAATGAAATTGTTCATATCGTGTTTTACCTGCTCACTTATGAGTATCAAACTCAACATTGGCCTACTGAGGCTCCATTGGTTGCTACAATCTTCAAACAAGACAATCTCAAAAAGCGTCTTCAGAATCTGCATTATCAAATAAAAGGATGAGGTCTTACCAGAAGAAATTTAGAATGAGTATATATGGGTGACAAGCAGTTATATGTATCCAACAATTGGAACATCAAAACACAATGCCATGAATATCTTGATTTTAATATTAAAGCATGTTTGAGTGTGTGGCATCCAACTTTCTGAGCTTCCATGTCAAATTGTCAATATATACATGTGTATACTGTATACCGATCCAAATTATGAAGGTTGCATTATAGAGACCAACAAACCACAAGAAGCATCTAGAGTAAATGAGAATAAATTCTTGACATAGACACTATATAGGATTAATTATACAGGTAGAAGTACCTCGTATAATAAATTCCTTTCCAGAATGTTTAGATAAATCAGTGATCCAGAATTTTCAACAGCATATCTCAACTAGCACTTCCACTTATTAAAGAAAAAGGAGAAAACTTACTTCAGGGAACAATGTGGGGCACTCTGCAACAAGTCGTGCTAGATTAACTGAAGCTGGTAAATTGGGTGCTTCCCCCATAGTAATGTTGTTGAAATAGAAACTAGCTAAATTGTCAATGGCAGATGCACACTGGAAGGAGAAACAAAAAGGAATAAGTATGGAAATCTGAGACAATGTACCCAACTGCAGACTACAAGCCTAGTCACTTCCATGGATGTCCTAACAAAACCACAATAGTATATTTGCTTGGCCAACTGCAAAGTGAGATAGTTACCATTTCGAAAGCTAAGCTACCTCAAAATCAGTTTTACTTAATGCAGGTAAAAGTTGAATGCAAGCATTATCATTGCAGTAATACACACTACACGAACCTGGGAAGATATATTTGTATCCAAGTCCTTAAGACCGGATTCGAGCGATCCAAGTATGTGCAGAAAAGTGCTTGTATCCAGATTCAATATAAAGTTGATATGGCTGTTGAACAAAACTTCCATTAAGCTAAAATATGCTTTGCTTAGCTGCCAAAATAAACAAATACTATTAGTTATCACTGAGAGGTTAAGCAGAAAAACCATTTACTTAAAAAGCAATTGCCTATTAAGAATATATACATTTTTGACAAACAAAATGTCATCCTCAACTTAAATCATGACATTGCACTAGATAGTGTAAGGAAAATAGAAAATTCAAATGTCAAACTATATAAACCACCAGTTGATATGAACAAGCCAGCCCAAGGGTTATTAGCCAATGGAAATATTACCA